>CM063518.1:66824949-69322858 GCA_032199755.1 Ambrosia artemisiifolia | reverse complement strand
AATTTTTTTTAATTATTTTTCACTAATAGAAAATGTTAGCCCCTGTTTTATATAAGATAATTTTTTTTGTATTAATGAAAAATAATTTTAAAATTTTAAATTTAAATACAAATAAAATGTAAAAATATTACTTTTATAAGTTAATTACGTGGTTAGTCCCTATGGTTTCTTTAAAGTTTCAAGTTTAGGTACTAAGAGTTTTACATAATTGACCCCTCTACTTTGTAAAAAGTCAATTTTGTCATTTTACCTAAATTTAACAGAAAAATTAACGATCGTTAGTCTTAGTACCCAACATTGTTACAAAAACAAACCTTAGTACCCTAACCCGTTACTCGAAACTATTAGTATCTAAACTTGTTGGGTTCTTCAATGGATTTTTTTGCAATGGTTTGTCATGCCGCGCAACGTTAAGATACGAAACGTTTAAAGAAAAAATTGTGCAACGTGATCGGTGGGGGGCAAATGAAGTTTTGATGAATGATTATTTTGTAGAAAACCTAAAATACAACGACGAGATGTTTAAAAATCAATTTCGTTTAGAAAGGAATTATTTTTAAAGATTGTCGGAGACATCGAAGCTAAGTTCGAATGGTTTCAAGTAGGGTATGATGCTAGGGGAAAAAGAGCTTTACGGCGACACAAAAATGCACATTCGCGATTCGTCAACTTCCTACTGGTAACGTTCCTGACAAATATGATGAATATTTTAATATGTCAAGTAGAATTTCAAGCGAGTCTCTTCACTATTTTTGCAATGCTGTTATTGATTTATATGTTAAAGAGTATCTCCGAAGACCAACTAGACACGACATAATACGATTGTACGCCGCACATGAAGCTAGATGGCATTTTCCCGGGATGGTCGGTAGCATCGACTGTACCCACATCGAATGGAGAAGTTGCCCGACGGCTTTCCGAGGTCAGTTTATGAGAGGTGACCATAAAAAACCGACGATAATGCTCGAAGCCGTTGCGTCGAACGATTTATGGATTTGGCTTGTGTACTTTGGTCCCCCGGCTTAAACAACGACATCAATGTTCTACATCAATCACCGCTTTTCGATACAGAGACAAGGAACCGCCCCAACGTGTCCGTTTACGGTGAACGAGAGACAATATAGACATGGCTTCTATCTTTGTGATGACATCTATCCTGCTTGGTCAGTTTTTGTGAAAGCTTACTCGTTTCCGACAACCGGAAAAGAAATATTGTTTAAGAAGCAACAGGTATCTGCAAGAAAAGACGTTGAACGGGCATTTGGTGTATTGAAAAGTAAATGGCACATAATAGATCGCTCGGTGCGTTTGGTTGATCAATAAAAAATAAGGAGTGTTGTGTACGCGTGTGTCATATTGCACAATATGATCATAAAGGATGAGGGGCGCAATATCTCCGGATTACGTTATGGATCCGGAGACACCCCCAAACGTTACCGATGATATTCTTTTGGAGTTACCACTAGTTTCACCTTTGAGGTTGGTGGTGGGCTCCACTTAAGTTTCACCTTTGGTTGTTGTGGTTTACCATTTGTCACACGATGGTAAATTCAGTTAAATATTAACCTCTGTTAGTGCTAATACCCTATTATGTTACACAAACTAAACTTAACAACTTAACATGAAACTTTTAAACCTTAATACTCAAATGTGAAACTAATGGTAAACCACAAGGACTATTATGTAGTTCTCTCTTATAATTTATTAAATTATAATTTTATTAAAATCCATTCACCATATTTCCAACAAGACGTAAGGACTAAGGAATGAAGAAACAATCCATGTCCTTCAGGGTAACTAGCGAGACTTGTCCATCTCATCAACATGTTGAATGAAGAAGATTTGAATGGATGGAACAAACCTACAAAGAAATGTATGGTCTAGAACACTTCTCTCAGTTCTCAATTAAGCCAAAGATTCTTAAATGATTCAAATCCTGTATATATTACAATTTTCATGTTTTTTTATAAACTGTGTTCTTATAGTGCAAAAGCCAAATTCTTAACGTTATATAATTAGATGCAACCCTGATTAATTTTTCCAAATGAAAAATGCATTTTTATCTCTTCAGATCTTTGTTCTCCACATAAGAATTAAGATGGTGATATACCGATGTATGGACCACTTAATAAACCTTTTAAATCAAAGCTTGAAGCCATTGATTGTATAGACTGTAAAAGTTGAGTGGTGGATGAAGAATCATGAGTGACGAAAGTATATGTGGTCCAAACCAAAAAAGGGCTCTCTTTTTTCAATGAGCTTAGCTTAGATTTTGTGTTGTTCAATAGCTTTATGGTCGTGTATACATATGTGCATTTGGACACATAAACTCTTTTAATAGATATGCAGATATCTAGGGTTTAGAGGTTGCCTTTTTCCAATCAGTAGTTCAGTACTATTTTACATAAAAATAAAATGAATAATAATACTATACCTACATTATATAGTTTTAGGGAGGAAAAATTCCTACCCTTTTTCAATTAAAATCAATATCTTTGTCTTTTCATTTAATAGATTTGAAGAGATATTGTTCAATGAATTATGCATCCATCCGTATCATAACTCTGTATGAAAGTATACCTACACGTATAAAAGCTAAACTAATTTATTAATTTTATTAAAGTAAATCAAAATAAATGTAAACAAAGAACCTGCTGATACATCACTAGAGGATTTATTGGAAGCATTAGTAAATTATATTACTTATATATAGACAGCTTCTTGCTTACTTAAAAAAAATTGTTACGAAAAATGATATATATTATTTTTTTTTATCAAAATTTTGTTTATTTATTTGAACATATTAAAAATTGTTTAGTTAAATAGTTAATATATACATATGATTAGAAAATTAATATTTTATATAATATATGATTATTGCATGTACATAAAACGGTTTAGGATTTTTGACTTAATTTCCAACTTAGTAATTACTTAGTCTATCAAGCAATGAAGTAAAATTCCAATTAACTTTTTTAACTGCTTAAATTATATTAATTCCGTTTTTAACAGGCTTGAAAGTTGAAACCTGATATCAAAGGTTGCAACGACTTAACTTTAGTGGTTTTCTAATTTGACCAAACACGCACCCATAATTCCAATTAACTAACTTTCATGTAAAAGTTGTGTAAAAGTTAGATAATTCCTATGAACTAACTTATACAAAAACTTGTGAACTTGTCCTCACTTTTCCAAATATAGCAAGACCAATTATCATGACCCTTATGGCAAGTACTCTCTAGGAAAACTTCACAAGAAGTTGACAAGTGATATATGAATAAAACAATTAATTTATACGTTCTAAATTCATACAATTTAGTACTTTCAGGCTTTATGTCTCAAGGACATATTAATTTTGCATCTATTATTTTGTTTATCTTTTACATTTAAGTTGGCCGATTTTGTTATCGTTACGTAGACTTACATATTAAAAAGCTTAAACTAAAAATAATTCCATCTTCTATATATTATAAAAATGACTGAAGAACCTAATTAGGAGCCCTAAAATCCAAACTAACCCGTACAAAGTGTGACACAAACAACTTAACAATTTACTATATTTCATGTATTTTATTTTTTTTATGATTTCACAATTGGATAGATATTTAGGTATCTCCGATTAGGTCTTTCAATTATTTCTTTTATGTAATTGGTCGGTGTCGGTGTCGATGGGTGGGTGGGTGTGGTACTGACAGGTGGTTGTGGTGTTGGGTGGTGGCTGCGTGACGGAATGTGGTTGTGGTTGCGGGAGTGACGGTTGTTAGTGGTGATTGTGAAAGTGACATTTTGGTAATGGTACATGGTTGATGAAGTGACGATTGCTGGTTGTGGTGGTCTGAATCTTCCACTAAAGAGAGATAGACTTTGGGTTTAATTCTTTAAGAGATTAAAGCTTCTTTTTTTTACTCCAGTAGGTTGTTTTTTAGTTTTGTTTAGTACAAAAAGGAAATGATATTGTACACTCTCTTACAACAGATTTCCAACACGCAATTGCCTTAATTTGTCTGCATGAACAGAGAAAGTAATATTAAATATGAATAACATTGAGTGGAAATAATACACAAACTTCAGTTTTCAATATAAATAAGAATATAAATAAGGTATTTAAGAATCATACACCTTTTATTTAAGATTTATACACCCTGGCTCATATCACACATTAATAGAAAGCTACCACATATCTCAGAATGTGATATCACACCCCCAGAATGTGACGTCACAGAGTGTATGGAACCCAAAACCCTAAATAATATCAAATATGTATGAAAAAACATCGCCCGGACATAATATTAAATATGTCTTCACCATAAACTACAACAAACATTCTCGATATAATTTCAATTTTTATATGGGATTTAGGAACCATACACCCTGTAATTACAAATGATACACCTTGGCCCACATCATGCACCAATAGGAGGCTGTCCCATGCCTTAGAATGTGATGTCATACCTCAGAATGTGATGTTACGGGGTGTATAAAACCCAGATACCTTTTTATATTCTATCAACTCAGTCTCAGACTGATATGTATAAAATACTATGTAGAGAAACATTATTTTACCTACCGTTTAGGGACTCAAAATTTAAGGGGACCTGAACTGTTTCTCTCAATACAACATCGGCATAGTGTTAGTACCTATAATATGGAGCATTGTCATTGCGTAGCAGACGGCAAGGTGTTTTAACCGGTTTAGCGCGCTGCAACGCGCGCGTCAGAGACCTGTTAACCTGTTAGGACACGATTTGCCAGCCCTACACATCTCTAAACTTCGTTCTAGCTCTAATCCAAAGAAAGGTTAGGGCCTTAACTTTGGCTACAATATCTATGACATTGACTTCTTCCCCTTTAAAGACTTTACCATTTCGCGCATTCCAAATAGCCCACAAAGCCACCATGATGATACCTTGAGTGATCTTCGCAGCTTCTTTGTTCCTACCCCTAACTTCCATTTAAATAAGAAAATGGTATTCATAAAACCGACTGCTCATCTCCTCCCTTTCTCTCGCATATATGCGCAACAGAGCTTTTCAATTTCCCTTAAATAATTTTAGCTCAAAAACAACGTTTTCTATGGTTTTCCATTTTTAATTTACCTAACACTTTCTTTTTTCTGTACGTTACCACCGGTCCCAGACTCCTATTCACCGTCACCAATCCTGAAACCACCACCAATTTTTCTATCCTTTAAAAAAATATTTTCTCTGGTAAACATCACCGCAACCTACGAACATCACCGGTACCCCGCCCCTCGACCAGATTCAGTGCAAAACGAAAATGAGAGATACCACCACCATAAAAACGTTACAGCCACAGTATCGTAACCATCTAGCCGCCACCACCACTAACCGATGGTACACTGTCAGCCACTATTGCAACTGTCGCTAACAACCAAAAACTGCGGCTAATAACTCGTAACCACCACTATTACAACCATAACCACAACGACGTCCATCACCAAAGCTTTCTTCATTTGTTTGCTTTTTTTTTTACATATCGGTCTTAAACCAACTTTGACCATTTTGACTCGGAAGTACATGTTGCGCCACATACAATTAGTAGAATTCTTTGTGAGAGGGTGTTACTGTAGCGGGTGGAGGCTATAATTGGTTGAGGTGGCGGTGTGGTGGCCTGGTATTTTACGCGTGTCGCGCGTTGCGGCGACAACCTGGTGCTTGCAAGACTTTGTTATATGCGTGACACATGAACATACCATCATTGTACAAAGAATAACACTACAGCATATGGAATTTGAATATAGCCAAAGCGCATTACAATGCATCCTAAATGGTAGAAGCTTGCGATTTTCGTAGGTAAATTGGGTCCGGGTTGAGTCCGGCGTAAACCGATTTCATTTTCCGGCCACTACTGATCGAAATAAATTGAGTCCGACCCCCACTAATTCGAGAACAAAACTTCGCTGCTGATCACAGCCAAGAAAGCATTTAGCTATTTGAAGATCACCGTATAAATTACATGATAACAAACACGTTTATTAAATATTTTATTGCTAAAGATAATAAGCAATGTATTAGTATTAGTAAAATACTAAAATATCTAAAGAAAGAATAGCCCCCCAAAAGAGGCCAACACAACCGGCAAAAAAAATGGGTTACTGTAGCATGAAAATGACATATAGCTACAGTGATTGTCTCTCACAGAATTTTTTACCAAATGTATCTATATATAATTCCTCAGCAATGTTTTAGTCGACACATGGAAAAACATACATTTAAGCATCTATGTACTATAGGGATGAAATCGGTACCACGTATTTGTACCCGTAGCCATACCGAAAATATCGATACCGAATTTAAATAAAAGTGGGTACCGAGTACCGTACCAAATATATAAATACGGTACGGGTATTGGTACCGGTATTTCTATATGGTACCCGATTTGGTACCACTTTGTTTTTCTTTTTTGAGCACTTGTACGGGTATCAATACTATATGAGTACCAAATTGATAAAATTGGTACGAGTACCAATATGGCATAGGTACCAAAAAGGTAAAACTGATATGAATACCATAAATACCATAATACGAAATAAAACATATTATCAAATTCATTAATATATAGAATTCGGTCTCCGTACCATTTTTACCCGTACCCATACCAATACCGAAAGTAACAAATACCGAAATCACTAAAAGTGGGTACCTTTTTAGCGTTTATGATTTCGGAAAATTACAAAAACCATTTATACCAACTAATTAATTACTAATATCCTAAGGCTGGTGGGTACACAGACGCCCCAACCCCCCGTCCTCCATTTTCAGCCCCGTCCCACCGTCCCGCTCGTCCCAACCACCGCCCCGCACCCCCGTCCCTCACCTCCCCCGTCTCCCCCGTCTCTCAGAGAACATAACGGACGGACCAATCACAGACCAGCGCCAATCACCTTCCGCCACCACCACCGCCTCTGCCCCCGTCCCCGTCCCAAACATCGCCCCCCACCCCCCGTCTCCCTTCCTCTCGTCTGTGTACCCACCAGCCTAATATACGGTTTATCCTGTCTTTTGATATACATCACTATTGCCAAATAAAGTTCAAATAAAAGGTTTAAGGCCGGTTCAACTTTCACTACGTAACAGCAATTTCTTTGTTTCAAACACACATAGACATACTATACTAAAATCATTTATAACACATCTTATTGTCTATTTTGTGAGATTTGAACACGCGTCACTTATTTTGACAAGGATAAACACCTGGTATCCCTAGACGCGGCCATTGGAATGTCGTAGCTATAATCATTTGTTATTCGCCTCTCTATAAAAACATCTGTTATCGGAATGTAATTACGTTGATTAAAGCGTTTTATTTCACAAAAGAAAAGGTGCATATAATTGTCGATAGCTATATTGTTTTATGTCTTTGGTATGTACTTATGTATGTATACAAATACATGTCTTTATTTTCATTATGGTCACCTCTCTCACAGTAAGCAATTTACATATACAAATTTAACCAAAGATTATTGGGGTCCTTAAACACAAGCAAACTAGCTTACTTCTTGATAACAAATAAAAATACGCAAATAGCATCACTCATATGACTGTAAAATACAATCTGTAGATATCCAAATATAATTTATGTCCTTAAAAACATGTTAAGGTCATTGCTTTCTTGAGCTCAAAATATAAATATATAAGAGGGTTTGCTTTGACTTTCTTCTTTATTTCAAGCTCACTCATTTCTTGAACAACGCAGCCCTCGATCTTGGTCGCTTCTCAGATCCTTGCACACAACTAAACTGCATAAAATCCAAGAATTACAAATGCATATGTATATAATACCATTTTTATCAAAAATTCATATAAAAAAAATAAGAAAACTTATTGTATGAATATATATACACAAAAGAAAGTTGTTTGAATGAATGAATTTAATAGATATATTATGATACCCAATAATAAATTAAAATTTTGAGAAATTAAGCATGAATTAACATACCTCATCAAGTTTAGGTTGGTGATTATTTGCTTCCAGCATCAATCCAAAATGAATGTGAGGAAAATGTGCCCACTATTTCCCAAGAGAATTTACAATGTCAATTTATTTTAATAATTCAAATATATATGAATGTATACATATATAAACAGTCACACAACACAAGTACTTGACATTGTGAAAGCTACCATACAAAGAAAAAGAAGGTAGAGTATGCAGAAAACTGATATCATGCGCACTTACATTTTTTGCAGCAGTGCTAAAAGCTTCCCTATGGCTAATATCTGGATTATTTGCTTTTATCCTCTGGATTTCCTCTCTACAAATGACCATATCTCATTTTATTAATTAAAAAATTAAAAAGATGGAACTTCATTAAACTTTTATAATAATTCAAAACTAAAAGCAAAATTTAAATGTGAGAGTGATAGATTAATGGTGTTCTTACTTAATGAACTGGTTGTATGCAGAAGGAACCCGTTGCCTCTTTTCCGGAGCTGAAAAAATGCACAATATCCATGTTGTGTTAAATTCGAACTACCAAAAATCTACTGATAAACATTGATATCGAAGGTTGCATGACATATATATTTTTAAAACAAATTGATACATGTGTTTTTAATAATAATTTTGAAGTTGTATGTATTTTTGTACATTTTATGTTATGATCTAAGAGATGAAACAACTTACGGCGATTGATTTTTTGGTCAGTGGTTATGGAAACCGGAGACGGCCTCATTGGCATCCTGCTGTTGTTGTACTTTGAAGAGGAACCCAAATCAATCCTATAATTTGGAGGAGTGTGGGTTGGAGCCTTCTGAAATATGAAGAATTGCAGGCTTAAGTATGCTTGAACTCAAGTAGATAATTTAATTTACTCCAAGTTCTTTAGTTTTTCTGTAATTATTTGTGTATAATATGTAAACTAATTGTCTATACTACAAGTATTGGTACAATGGTATAGATCAGCCACCACACTTTGCATTTTCACTTGAAATTGTTACTTTTATCATGTTTTAACTTATGGAAATCATGCTTGATTTTCTTTTAACTTAAGTTATTAGATGTAACTTTCATATTTCATTTTGATGTAACTTTCATATTTCATTTGAGTAAAAAAAAAGTTATTAGAAATAAAATTAAAAATAAAAATACAAATCTAATTTTCGTAACATATATACCGGGACTCGCTAAAATTACAAAGATGTCAACATGACACATATTTAGTAGCTCATGAAATGTTGCAATGTGCTACACATTGATAGATCGTCTTTCGTACTCAAATCCTAAATAACTTATTTGTTATATTGTTTTTTGTATATGAAGTATTATTGTGAACTTTCGAAAAAACATACAAGTCCTCCCTTGTTTTCTATGAAATAAAGGTAACCAGTAAAATCTCACTCATAGGAAACTATGGTTAAAATCTGGAGTGGATGGGTAGGTTTATATACCATAAGTTTGACTGTTACGCTAAAATAAGATCCAATTACAAACTCTCCTGGTTTAACCTAATCTTATTATTTACTTTTGAAAATATGTTTCTGGATAAAAGAGTTTAAATACTACAAATACTACAAAGTGTAAATTGTGATATATTTATTTAAGTTAGTTAATAAAGGAATTACTGCTACAGAAAATAACATTAAAGTGACTGAATCTGTTTGGGATGCAAAATTTAAAAGTAAAAAAATTAAAAATAAAAACATCTCAGAATTGAATGACACTGCTTGCTGTCAATCATGTCCGAAACATATCTCCACCACCTCGTTAATATCAGAGGGGAGAGAAAGAGGAGTTGCATAGGAAAACGACAACATCTTGATGCAAAGAAAATAAAAGAAACATATTATAATGCATTACCACTTTTGATCATGAAATCAAATTAAGAAACATATAATAGCTCAAAAAAATATATATATAATTCGAAATAAAAAAACTAATAAATTGATAAGAATATCATTGAAGAAAGAGAGAATACTGACGCATTTGATACAGATGTTGGCCGCAAAAATAAAACCTATGGAAGACGGCGGTTAGGGTTCTTGAATCTATGATGTAACAGCAAGGAAAAGGGTTGAAAAGAGGAAAAACAGTCTGGTTTGTGTGGTCTTTAGATTATCCTATGTATGACCTATAGTAGCTAGATCCCTATATACTGAAACCTAACCCAGTAACCTTACATAGATTTACATTGAATTTGACTTTTGAAAATAATAGGTCAAATAACTACTGTTCCCATTTGTATTTTTTTTCAAGGTAAAGAAAAAAACATAACTATAGTAAAAAATTTAAAATAGTTTTAGGAGAAATCTTAATGAAAAAATTGTTTTGCTTGCATTCTCATATTTAATTTCCTTAGGTTTTGTACTTTGCAAAGAAAGACTAGTCTATGAACAAAAAGAAGAAAGTTCAACTGTTTCCATCTACTCATTTAAAAAAATGTACTCTAAATTTAATAACATTGGTGCCAATTTTTAAGTTAAAATCAATAATCTTGAAAAAAGGCAGTTATGTTTATATAAGAAATCAATCTAAACTAGAGCTATGTAGTTTTTTTTAACCCTCATCCTCTAAAGACATTTGGAAACCATTTCACATACATGGAGAGTTCAAGACTCATTCCCGTTTGTCGGTCTATTGCTCGGTTCGCCCGAATGTTGTAAAAATCGGGATTAATTAGCCCCTTTGTAAATATTTATATAGTTTACTGTTTATAAAAAGTTGTATTATAGTAAAATAAAATAAAGTCACCTGGATATGGTGAGGAGAAGTTGAATGTTCTTGGGAGGTGGGAGGGGAATTTGAGAGAGACTGGTGAAAGGCAGCTGCCATGCCCATATTCACAGACCACAGATTGGTACAGTGTCCACATCTAACTGTCACTATGTCAAACAAGCTGCTGCATGGTACACTCACCTGCATTTTAACCAAACATCAATTATTACCTCCAAATCAAGAACACCCATTTCAGAAACTCAATCAAGAACACATATTGGCCATTCAATTGTATCATAAAATTCTAAAATGTCACTTTTAGGTTCCAAGATTAAATCTTTATGATCAAGATCCCTAGATGAATGAATTTATGTTTTTTTTTATAGAACAAGGGACTAAATTATAATTATAATTAATTAAAAAACACCAGCAAGACGCTAGAAAAAGCGGTACAAGATACATAAAGAACGGAGAACACCGATCTAACCAAGACAAATTATATAATTTCGCTCTACTTTTAATCTAATTAAAGGAGAAAATCGCCGGTTTCAAAAGGCGAATGAGTATCCCTTCTGAATAATGTGTTGAAGTACCGCTTAAACAACAATTTAGGGATAAAATCATACCAAAAATCAATTTTTAAAGGGCCCAAGCCAATTACAAGATGTACAACTTTTGAAAACACAAAGATCAAAATATTGAAAATATGGAGGAAGAATATTTAGAAATGGGATATTAATTTTTTTTTCTTTAACATGTATATGATCTTTGATTAAGAACCACACAAATTAAAAAAAAAAAAAAAGAAAAACCCTAGCCATTTGGAAGTACTCACATGCAATGATATTTAAGGGTGCTAAGTGCTAACTAATGGTCCATTTAATTTGGTCAAAATTTGAATAATAGAAAATCTCCACAGGGAAAGAAATTAAAGAATCGAATGGTTTTTGTCCTTGTAATTACTAGTCACTCAATTCGAGTACCGTCCTTAGTTATTGTGTGTGTGTGTATGTGTATGAGAGAGAGAGAGAGAGAGATATTTCAAGATATTACAAGGACTTTAGCTTTTGACTGCAAGCTGAAGAAGTAACGAGAAAAAGAAAGCCTAAAACGATGGAGACTTGACTCTATGAGATTGTGTATGCAATATCCAAAGTGAAAAAGAAACTTGATTTGTTTGGATCAATTTGGTTGTTTTCAATATGATCTTAACCAATTAAAACCCATATGACTTATCATCTTTTTATCATTTTAAAGCCCTCATATTATGCAAAAAATTATTCTTCTTCTTCTTCCCAACACAGACACACAACACAAATCACAGAAAAAATAACAAAAAGACAAAGATAAGAGTGTGTACCGCAAGAACAATATTGCAAAAGTTACAAGGTATATAACGCAGTTGCTCAGATGCTGCTGCTACATGATCTATGCAGCTGCTGCTTGACATCTCTATTACTCTCTCTCTATCTAACTCTTTCTCTCTCTTGGATCCAAGATAGTCTCTAGAAAATCTTGGTGTGTGTGAGTGTGAAAGTTGGGTGATCAATCACTACAGTGTTTGGTTGTTACAAGTTGTTTCTATTTATAGAAGAAGAAAGAGATCAAGAAATTACATATATAGATAGATATAATATAATATATGTGTATATATCTGAGGGAGGGAGAGAAAGGGGAAATGGGATAGGATCCAAAGAGTTAAGGGGCAAAGGCATTATAGCAAAAGGTAGGTTCAGATAGTGCCTGCGGGGCCGGCCTCACCCATGCACCTAAACCGGAACAAACTCTTTCGGTCAAGCCATTTACTTAAATGATCATATTTACTCACAAAAGTACTCAAATAAATATTGCAATTTTGTTGAAAACTATAAATGGATTTGCATAGGGTACATCGAAGTATTAGGGTTTGTATCGTATGTATAGAGAGTTAGGTATTAAGGTCAGGAGAGTCGGACGATGTGTAGCACTTGTGAAATGGTGACGTGACAAGGGCGTTAAATGATAGCACATAGCCTTACATAGGTTTCTATTTCTACTATGTGTTATTTTTCCAGCACTTATTTTGTTATTAACAGCTTTCTATGTCAATATATTTAGTTACGTTTGTTTTAGAGTCGAGAGTCTCTCTAAAAGCAGACTTTATATTTTTAAGAACAGAAGTAAAAGGCTAAGTATTGTGCATTGGCACAAACTGGTACAAAGATTCACGGATTTATGTTCGCTTTGCATGAGCTTTAGATTTCTAGATTGTTCACCAAGTCTTTGGCTTGACAATATTTTTCACATATAACTCGCAGTTAATCTGACATTTCATGAGGACATGAAACACCTTCAGAATGACTTGTGCTTTATCAATATGGGATATGTTTATGTTTCTAACACTTCCTATTTGGGTTGTATTTTCGCCAAAGAGTTATCCTACACTTGTTTTAACACTCTTAGGTCCAAGCTTCACGTTATTGTACCTGTTTCACTTGAGGAGAGATATAGGTAGTGTGTTTATATATATATATATATATATATATATATATAGTTTGTTTATAGGGGTATTATAGTCATTTTATACAAAGTAGTTTGGTAAACAATTTGTTAAAGATAGTACTTTGTTTACATTTTCTCTTCTCAATCATCTAATACATGATGTACTTTTAGAGGGCCTTACAGGTGTGTTTTACATTTTTAGAGGCTTAGATTTTCCTACGCTTTACGCAGACTTTGCATGTGATTGTCTACTTGTTATTATGTCTATATGTTGTTTTATTATGTTAGGCTATGAGTAATGTTTTCATTTTTTTCACTTCCCTATACGAAAGTGATCGTCACGTCATAGCCACATCCTAGGCTCTCACTCACTTTTATTTGCAAGATTGTGTAATGGTTTTACTATCCACCACCTGTTAAAATAAAGTTTAAATTTAATTAAAAAAATTGATGCATGTGCTTGGTTGAAACCATGTCCCACCACCCTCAAACTATTCTCATGTATGTAAAGATGATGGAGACATTTCCTTCTTAACTCTCTAATGTCCTAAGGATGACATAAATGGAGTAGGAAAGATAAAATTAAAAAGATATGATGAAGAGGGAACAGAAGAAGATAATCGCTATGAGTTTGAAGATCATAGCAAAGATAACCACTATGAGCTAAAGCATATATAAGAAATTAGCAGAGAACAAATATGGATGAGAGTTTATTCGCACAAGTGTCACTAAGAAATGGATAACACATACACTCAAGTGTACGAAGAATAGAATAATCTGGTCTGGAACAAAAAAGAATCTTTTAGGGTGAAAATAATAAGAGATAACTACACAAACAGTTCTTATGGTTTATAGAAAGTAACAACTTAGAGTACTAACTTTATTTTCTAACATTTTAAGGGTTTATAGTTTCAGTTTTGTAACATGTTGGGTTACTAAGGCTAACTCCATTAGTTTTTCTAATTAAGTTTTGATCAAATGACTAAAATGCCCAATAATAACTAGATGTGTCATTCTTGTAATTAACTCTATTTGATTTACAAGGATACTTTTTGCAATTTATTGAAATTAGAATTACCTATTAATATTATTAAATTTAAAATTTTTAAATTTTAATAATAAACTAATTTAAATAATTATACTCTACACATTTTAATATATTTTTTATAAACAATACTTTTATCGATATAAACCACCGCTGATGAGCCTAATTTGTATCTACCATCAAGCACCACGTCAACTATCATCTCCATCGCCATTGCCGTCGTGCGGTATCTATCTTTGACAAGGTCATTAATATTTTTTAATATATAGAATTATTTATTAATATTATTAAAACTTAGAAATTTTAAATTATAAAAATATACAAAATTAAATAATTATAATATATACGTGTTAGTATATATTTTTTATAAAATCGGTCCTGCAACTATAGAACTTGTATTAACCAATAGAGGTGTACAAATTGTTTTTTTAAACCCAACCGGTTTTTTAACCGAACTAGTTTTTTTTTTCGGAAACAAACCGATTTTCTAAAATTGCTTCGGTTTTGAACCGGTTTGAATAACTACAAATCCGAACTAATGCAGATCGGTCCAGGTCAGGCTTCAAAATGGGTTTTCCCAAAATCCGTTTTTTAAAAGTTGCTTTTTTAATCATAAAAATCGGTTTTAAACCGGTTTTGTCACACCTCGCCAACGCAAAAACACGGGATGTAACGTCGAAAAATTTTCAAGCACAATATTCGAGCAAACACGCAAAACAACCATTGAAATTGATATCCAAATGTTAAGGTTTTAAATAAAAAAAGTAAAATGTCTTAGATTCGGGGTAAAGTACCCATAAAACAAATGTTAATGTTTGAAAATAGGTAGTTCCCTGTAAAAAAAAAGATATCAAAACGTGCATGCTCAAAGCGTTTCACAAGTCCCATGAAGTGCAAATCAATTACCTGAAAAACATGCATAAAATATTTGTCAACATAAAGATGGTGAGTTCACAAGTGTAAATGTACGCAAAGTAAAGCTAGTGAAATTCGCGTGTGACCAATCAAATCCTAGCTAAGACAATGATTAATGTACCAACATGAGCCTATAACCAAACCTCTGAAGGTTGTGCCACGCGCATTGTACAATAAAGCCAATGTAAGAATCATAGAAATCTAGCACTCTTTTGTATGTAACAGGTTAACGCGACTAACCAAGAGTGTGGGTGTCAAGCCCAATAGATCTATTTAAGTGGTCCATGGCTAAATCCATAGATAATGGTTACGGTGAAACGTATGTATGAGGACTATTGAGATCTCATGAACCAATTGTCTCATGTTTCACATAGTAGTCATGATAGAATTTAATCCAAACAGGATGTAACTTGAGTAAAGTAGCATGTTTTTCCACCAAAAATATGAAAACAATAAAAAGGGAGCCGTGAAACTCACCTCGTGTCCGTGCGAATATGCTAGCAAATGGTAAGCCCGAATGAAAAAGTAGGATCCGACTTAAAGTGTCCTAAAATTTAAAGGAAAACTTAATTATGTCTTGTACTCGGTCATTTACCAAGCAAGTTGTTCATATAGTTTTTCTTCTTTAACTTGTAAATCTTGTATTTCTTTGTTAGATCTATCATCTTTAGTCGTAACAACAACTAGTTTAGTTAAATCCAAGTTTACATACATGTCATATATTACCACATGTTACCATATGTTTATTTTTCATAGATTCAAATATATTGTTTATGATTTTCTATGAATTTTCAATATATAAATGATTTTTAGTTGTCAATTTAAGGTAGCCCACTTGGTAGATGCTTATGCTTCATAGATTCAAATATAAACAACGGTGTATTTGTTATAAATATTAGGGCTGTGCAAAGGGTCTGGAACCGACCCGACCCGACCCGGACCCACTAGAACCGTATACCCTTTTATTGTTAAATTAGGAACCACGAACCGAACCTTAAAAGGCTATGTGGTTCCGGGTCCTAAAGGTTCTAATGGGTCGGGTAAAGGGTCTGACCCTCTAGAACCTTTTAATGTAATAGCCACTTTTAGAGAATTACATATTTCAATTCTTTTACCATACTTGTAAAAGAATTTCTCCATATGGTTCTAACAATAGCCAATGAGTTTCTTTTTTTAAGTCACTTTTCGTTTCTTGACTTATGTTTTGGTAACAATTTGTCATTCTCATTAGTGTTGTAAAACAAGGTCTCGAAGGCCGAGTACTCCCCGAGTAATCGCTACAAGGTATGTTGCCGAGGCCCGAGTACTCTACTCCTAGGCCGAGTTCTCCCGGGTATTCTCCGACTAGGCCGAGAACTCCCCGAGTACTCTCGACTCCGACTAGGGAGCGCCTAGCGACTTTTGCAACATTGATTCTCATCACTCGAAACATTATGTGAATCTGTTACGTATACATCATAAATACCCATACACACGCATATCAAAGCGACATACATAAATATTTACTTCAAATTTGGATATAATACATATTATATAATATATCACATCTATGCATATACATCATGCCGAAAAATATTTCAAGAAAATTACATTGTTATTCTTATAAATAATATTTTTAATATTGTATTAAAATTATGTGAAATCGATTACAATAACACGTAAAAACGAATGGTAAAAAGACTAAAAAAGATTATTTTTATTTTTTAATTAAAATACAAACGGTTCTTGTGGTTCTTATATTAGAACCGTGGGTTTGGAACCGACCCGACCCGGAACCGATAATTCATATAAATCTAGAACCGGAAACCGACCCATATTTTTAAAAAGGTTCGGGTCCAAGGTTCTCACGGGCCGGGTCCATGGTTCCTGTGGGTCCGAACCACGAAACGCTCACCTGTTAGGATCTGAGTATTAGATTGTTTTGATTAACTATGAAATATGAATGAAGTATAAATGGAAAGTGCAGCGGAATAAAGAATAATCAAAACAAAGAGAATAATTGTTATCAATCGAATGCTTTCATTAAACTTGAAAGATTACAAAGGTACAATTATAACTCCCCCTCAGCCTGATCACTCAGAGTTTGTTTGTCTAGAGAGAATGACGAGTGACAAATAGAACAGTACAAGTACTGTTCTATTTATAGACAAGTACAAACCTCTGATGATCACTTAGCTGACGTCACCTAGAAAGCGACCCCTAACTGACTAACAAACTACAACATCTGTTAAACAATAAACTACTGTTACATTGAATCTACTGAAAGAAAAACTCTGTTAAGCTAAAACTCTGATGTCTTCTTATCATCTGTTGAACCAAAGTGCTGTTGGTTCAACAGACCTTTGTTCTTCAGATCTTTGATCAGCACTTGTTCTTTATCAGACTTTTGCTCTTCAGACTTTATCCATCAGACCTTTCATCTGCAGCAGTTGTCTTGTATCAGATGTTTAAGTATCAGCAGTTTGGGAATCAGCAGTTCTTTGGAGGAAGCTTTCTTGTAACCACTGTTATTTATTTTTGATCAACACTTAGTATATTTTGGCTTTCTATCATCTGTTCTTCTCCAGGTCAGCAGACCCAACAATCTCCCCCTAGAACAGATGATGCCAAAACTCTGCTTTATTCTTGATCTTTATTCCTCATCAGACTTTCTCTAATTTGCCCTTTTAGTTGCAATTCAAAGTGTAGAGAGAAGAGGTCTTCAGCATCTCTATCCAGTGTCAAATTTAGAAGTGTCTGGAGATCTTCAGCACTTAGGCCAGGTGCCTCATCCATACTCAGCTTCTGAATACTACCATCTGATCTGAGCAATGTCAATTCATGGGTCTCTTTATCAGACTTCCATTTTAGAATTTTCGAATCAGAGGAGTGACTGGGATGCATCTTTATTTTGGATGAGTTTGGTGATGGTGGCCTTGCAATGAGTTCTCTGAGCCTGTCTGACACAGGATCAGAAAAAGATCTGACTTGATTCAAGATCCCCTCTTTCACATAAGTATCAGTGAACTGTCTTGTTTCTTCTTCAGTCATTTCTTTTTGCTTCTTAAATTGTTTTCTAGCAGCAATGGTAAGATCTGAAGTTTCCAGTAAACTGTCTAATGTAAAGGCCTGAGAGGGTTTCTTGGGAGCATCATCATACACTGGTTTTCTTGGAAGATCAGGATTGGTCTTTCTTTCTTGTTCAAGCTTTTTGTATGTTTCAATTAGCCTGATTTCTGACCATCTGGCAACAGACTTCATCTCTCCATACTTAGCTGCTACAAGCTCTTGTCTCATTCTTCTGAATTTCAAGGCTCTAGCTTCATCTCTCCCCTTTTTGAAATCAGGAGCAGAGACCTTAGCAGGAGGATTCTTGGCCATGTTCTCTATTCTGATTAGTTCTTCCCTTAGAGCATGTGTGGTCCAGCCTGTAAATTGGTTCTTTGTTGCTTTATAAGGCTTGGATGCCAAGATCTGTTCCAGCAGTGAATCCCTTACTTCCATTTCCAAGTGTCTGCTGAGAGGCATGGTTGACATGGAGTTGCTCAGGGTCTTAGCAAAATCTTCAATCCTTCTGAGTTTGCTAAGCTCTGCTAAATGGATGCCCTGAGCAGTCCTGTCATCCTTCCCTTTGCACTTCTCTTTGATGACAGCATCAGCCTGTTCACCCTTGTATTTGAGATATGTGTCTATGTTGGGTGGAACAGGGAAGCCTTTAAGAGATGGGAAGGATCTTTCTGATGGCTGATCAGTATTATAGAAGGATTGAAGTTCCCCCTTGATTAAATCCAACTCAAGGGGATACTTCTCAGCCAATGGGATGATGGTTGGTGGTGGTCTGTGTGATCTGAATTCAGCAGTGTGTGGTGAGTAAGATGTGAGTGGAATGGCATTGACTGGTGTGGATGAGATTGGAGTGTTAGGTGGTGTGTTGTGGATGTTTTCATCTTGTATAACAAAGGTGGATTTCCTTTTTCTGCTATACAAGATTTTGGGTGAAGGTGAGGATGTGGCAGTGGTTTGAGAAACATCTGTTGGTCCTTTTGTGGAACCAGCAGTTGTTTGGGTTTTGGGTTGTGTTGAAGTAGGTTTGGGAGTTGGTTGAGTGGTGGTTGGTTTAGTGACTGGTTTGGTTGCTGGTTTGGGTTGTGCAGATGTTTTAGCAGTGGTTTTAGTTTCAGTTGTTTTAGGTGCAGTGGTTTGGGTAGCAGAGGTTGTGGTGGCAGTGGTTTTAGGAGCAGTGGTTGTGATAACAGGTGTTTGTTCAGCAGAGGTTTCAGCAGTTAATTTGGAAGGTGGTTTTCTAATGTGTTTGGCTGGCATTTTCTTTCTCTTTGAAGTGTTCACATCTTCCACTTCCTGCTGCTGTTCCTTTTTCAGCTGCACCAACCTCTCTGCCTTTACTTCCAATGTATCAGCCCTTTTCATTTTGTCTTGAGCAGCCTTTTCAGCTCTTTCATTAGCTGAAGTGTCAACTTCTTTTGCCTTTGATGCTGGAGCTGGTTCAGAGACAGGGATCTGAACATTTGGTTGTTGTGTTTGTGGAGCTGATTTGGGTGACCCTGGTTTGTCAGCAGTTGGCTTCTTCCCTTTTTGTGAGGGTGGTTCACCAAATGGATTAAGTTTTGGTAGCCTATCTCTGCCACTCTCCCCCTTTTTGGCATCATCAGCAGTGAATTCATCATCATCTTCATCTCTGAGAATTGTGGTAGGGGCAGAGCCAGTGGTCTTCAGCAAGTGGTCTTTGATCACCTTGATGTCAGCCTTTGTATCATTGAATCTGGCATCAACCATGTTTCTGATCAAAGTCATGTAGGTTTCCTGTGTCTGATCTGCTAATTTTCGATGAGCTATGATGATGGGGGAAACAGATTTCCATAGCTCATTAGCAACATCAGCAGTTGATGGTTGACTTTTTGCAAAGTTATTCAATGTCTCCAATATTGACTTGACATCAGATTTGATGTCAGCAACAGAGGATTCAAGGTTTTGAACTTTAGCCGTCAATTCTTGAAGTTTTGACTCATCACCCAAATTAATAGGTTCATCTGAGTCCCTACCAGAGGTAGTTTTAGCTGGTTCAGTCCTAGGAGGTGAGTCCATAGAATAAGAACCTGCTGCCCCTTTTTCTTGGTTCTGGGGACTTCCAACTGTTTTAGGAGACACAATTGTGTCTTCATCAGTTGTTGCCTTCAAGGAAGTCTTAGCAATGTAACCACTGTCCTGCTGTGAGACAATGGTCTCAACAGCAGTAGTGGCTGCTTCTCTTGAAACCTCATCAGAAGTAACATTGACTTCTGGGAGTATAACCTCCTCATCTGTTTGTGGGATGGCTGATTGATTTTCCTCAGCCCCAGTCACTGGTAGTGGCATACTCTCAGTGATAGGTGAAGGAGAGGAACTGGGGTTATCCTGAGTTTTATCAATAGCCTCAAACAGGGGTTGCATTGTTTGTGGGACATGTGGTGGTGATGTAGGTGGTGTAAGAAGCTGATTAGCCCTGGGAGATGGGCTTGTAAACATATGATCAAGTGACTCATATGCCTCAGTTTGAGGTTCCCTTTGGCTTACAACAAGTTCCTTTTGTGAGGAATCTTGAGGAGTTTGCTTGGGTTGAGATATCTCCAACTGTTGTGAGGAAGTAGCAACAGTGGTTTCATGTTGCTTTGGTGATGCAACAGGGTTAGCTTCTGGTATCTCATCTTCCAGAAGTCCCTTTTTAGTTTTGGTGGTTGTTTTGGTGGATGGACGTTTTCTTTTGGTGGCTGGTGTGGGTTTCACAACACTGGATGAAGTGCCATGATCACCAGGAGCAGTGGGCTCACCAACAGAGGTTTCAACAACAGTTGTTGTCTTTGTCCTCTTTGGTTGTGTTTTGGAAACTTTTTGAACTTTTGGTGCTTTTTCTTGGGTTGAAGAACCCAGCATTCTTGTAAAAGTTTCATCAGTTAGACTTTTCATTTTAAATGACTCTCCCTTTTGAAAATCCTTTTCAGGTAAAAGCTTTTGTAGAATTACACTTAGAATTCTAGGGTAGAGCAGAAAAGCATTGTTTGAGCCAGATTTTATGGCTTTCACATTTGATACCAAGTCTGAAAACAATCCCTGAGATAGGTTGAAGTCAGAGTCTGACAACATAGCATATCCCAAGTATTGTATCCTCAATGGGATTTCATTGAAGGATGTAGTCTTGGCAGAGGCACAGAGGAGGAGGGTATGGAAGAAAAATTTCATGACTGGTGGGAAAAACTTTTTGTATAGTGTGGAACCAGTCATTTGAGCATCATACCCTCTCTCTTGAAACTCAGTGTGAAGCTCTGTTTTTGGAAAAGTATCCATACCTGACAAGTCGTTCAGGGAGAAGGTAGTGGAGATGATCTCAGGGGTTATGGCGATACTGGTGGCTCCAATTTTTGAAATGATGGACGTAGGCTTTTTGTCTTGGTATAAAACCTCAGCAGTTGCCCAGAATTCTTGGAGTGTTTCCAGGTATATGGGGGCATCAGCAATAAGAACATTTTTATATTTTGAGTTATTGATGATGTCAATGGTGGAATGGAATGGTGTGTTGTCTTCGGTTTTAACCAAATATGGAAGGAAATTGTGAGTGGCTTTTGTTTGAAGTTCCATTTTAATGGATTTTGATTATGAAAGCGATGAACTTTGATTGAGGGTTATGAGGAAGACGAGAGCGGTTTTTAGTATTTTGAATACAATGAGACAGTAAAACTGCTGTTGGGGGAAAGAACAGGGTTTTATAGGCTCTGTGAAACCGCTGATGTGGCAAAAACTCTGCTTTTGAGAGCAGACGTGGCAAACATCTGATGGTTGAAACATCTGGTGGCAGACAGCTGTTTTGTTAAACCTCTGTTGCCAACCTCTGTTGTTTAACCAAAAGACTGATGAAAACAGTTGTTTTATCTGATCAGATGTTTGAAACAGATTTTTCAACCAACAGTGGTTGTTTTACCTGATCAGATGTTTTGAAACAGATTTTTCAACTAACAGTGGTTTTAATAAAACAGTGGTTGTTTTATCTGAATCAGTGGTTTTAAGACAGATTTTTCAACCAAAGTGTTAGATTAGCAAAATTTGATTTTCTGAAAACATTTTAATGTTTTTATTGAAAACATTTTTGTTTTTTTTTTTTTTTTTAATCCATGTTTAACATTCCAATTCGAGAGATCAGATTTGTGAAGGTAGATGTGTCTAAAGCTTTTGTCAGCACATCTGCCAACTGATCCTCTGTTGGAACATGGTGCAGAGAAATCAAACCTTTTTCATAGCTATCCCTGACAAAGTGATGTCTGATATCTATGTGCTTGGTGGTTGAGTGGGAGACTGGATTTTTGATGATATTTTCAGCAGCTTGACTATCCAACATGAGTGGAGTCCTCAGTGCAGTTATCCCAAAATCCAGTAATTGATTTTGAAGCCACATAAGTTGGGCTGTACAGCTTGCAGCAGCAATGTATTCAGCTTCAGCAGTGGATGTTGAAACAGCTGCTTGCTTTTTGCTTTGCCAAGAAACTAAGGCATTCCCTAGAAACTGGCACCCTCCTGATGTGGACTTCCTTGTGGTATGGCAGCCAGCAAAATCACTATCTGAATAACCTGAAAGCTCAATGTTTCCATTAGCAGGATACCAGATACCAAGTGTGGGAGCACCTTTTAGGTATCTGAAGATCCTTTTCACAGCAATAAGGTTAGACTTTCTAGGAGAAGCCTGAGATCTAGCACACACACAGGTTGCAAACATAATGTCTGGCCTGGATGCTGTTAAGTACAGTAAAGACCCAATCATGCATCTATAGTGTGTCTGATCAACAAGTTCATCCTTTTCATCATCAGTGAGTGGCTTGACAGTGCTCATGGGTGTACTACATGGCTTACAATCATTCATCTCAAATTTTGTTAACAAGTTTTTCACATACTTGTTTTGATGAATGAAAGTGCCATTTTGCAGTTGCTTCACTTGGAGACCAAGAAAGCACTGAAGTTCACCCATTGCACTCATTTCAAACTCTGCTGTCATGAGTTCCCTAAACTCCTCACACATTTTATTACATGTGGATCCAAAAATGATGTCATCCACATATATTTGAACAATCATTAAATCTTTTCCTTTCCATTTTAAAAACAAGGTTTTATCAATTTTACCTCTAGTGAAACCAATGGATAAGAGAAAAGTAGAGAGAGTTTCATACCAGGCTCTTGGTGCTTGTTTGAGTCCATACAATGCTTTGTTAAGCTTGTAGACATGATCAGGATGGAATGTGTCTTCAAAACCAGGTGGTTGACATACATAGACCTCCTCCTGAATTTTGCCATATAGGAAGGCACACTTGATGTCCATCTGAAACACCTTGATGTTGTGGTTGACAGCAAAGGCTAAGAAAAGTCTGATTGCTTCTAGCCTTGCTACAGGGGCAAAGGTTTCATCATAGTCAATACCCTCTTCTTGTCTGAAGCCTTGAACCACTAACCTGGCTTTGTTCTTGACAACTATACCCCTTTCATCAGTTTTGTTTTTGAAGACCCACTTTGTGCCAATTGGACAGACATCCTTAGGCAGTGGTACAAGTTCCCATACTTGTTGTCTTTTGAACTGAAGGAGTTCTTCTTGCATGGCTTCTACCCAACTGTTGTCTTTCAGTGCCTCTTGGTACTTGACAGGTTGTGTAAGGGATAGGAAGCCTGCAAAAAGACAGATGTTTGAAGATTGGCTCCTTGTGAGCACACCTTCTCTGATGTTGCCAATGATTTGGTCTGGTGGATGAGCTCTTAGGTAGATTAGATCTCCCTAATATGGTATGATGGCATTTTGTGGTGAAGGACAGAGGTTTGGAGACTCTGTGGACATAACATCTGTTGGCACTTCTGAAGAGGCAACAGATGTTTGGAATGGAGGTGGAGGAATGGGTCCAAGTGGTGTAATATTGGACTGACTTTTGTCAACAGATGATTGACTCTTGTCAACAGATGATTGAACAGTGGATTGGCTGGGTGAATCAGTGGATTGAAGGTAAGACTGGCCAACAGTGGCTGACTCAGCTGTAACAGAGTTTTGACAGTTGTTTTGAACCACTGCGTCCTCTAATGCAGGATAGACTTTGTAGTGGTCTGGAACCACAACATCTATTCTGTAGTCTTGTTGTGAAGATTGTGGAGTACCTGCAGGGTTAGTTTTGACAGCAATATCTTCAAATTTGAATTTATCTAAATCAAACAACTCAGCAGGGTTTGCTGGGATTTTTAAAGAGGAAAGTTCATTGAACTTCACATTCAGAGTTTCTTTTATTGTTTTAGTCCTTGTGTTAAACACTTTATAGGCCTTTGCAACAGAAGAATACCCCGGGAAATATCCACAATCCACTTTGGCTGCAAATTTTGAAATGGAATCTTTAAGATTTAAAATGAAACATGGGCAGCCAAAGACTTTGAAAAATGATATCAGTGGTTTGATTTTAAACAGAATTTCATAAGCAGTCTTTTGATGTCTAGGGTTGATTAAAACTCTGTTTTGAACATAACAAGCAGTGTTTACAGCTTCTGCCCAAAAGGACAGAGGTAAACCAGAATCTGCTAGCATTGTTCTTGCAGCCTCAATGAGAGTCCTGTTCTTCCTTTCAACCACCCCATTCTGCTCTGGTGTTCTTGGGATACTGTACTGCCTTACAATCCCTTTTGACACACAGAAATCATCTAACTCCTTATTTTTAAACTCTGTTCCATTGTCACTCCTAAAGACTTTTACTGGCAAGTCATATTGTTTTTCAACTTTGGTGACAAAGTCCTTCAAGATACCTGCAGTCTCGTCCTTAGAGTGTAGAAAGTAAGTCCATGTAAACCTAGAAAAATCATCAACTATGACAAGACAAAATCTTTTCCTTCTTAGACTCATGATTTTTACAGGGCCAAACAAGTCCATGTGTAACATTTGTAGACACTGACTAGTTTTGGACTCATCAATGGATTTGTAAGAGCTTTTATGTTGTTTACCTTTTAGACAGGAAACACAATGCTCATCACATTTGAATTCTTTTGATGGTAAACCTCTGACAAGGTTTTGTTTGGAGAGTGAGTTGATAGTTTGAAGGTTGGTGTGACCAAGTCTCCTATGCCACAATTCTGTCTCTTTGGTGGAGGCAGCTGAGAATAGACAGACATTTGCAGTAGGATTATCCTTCAACATATCAACCACATACACATTGCCACTTCTGTGAGCAACAAGTTGTGCTTTGCTCTCAGCAATGATGGTGTTAATCTTTTCTACAGCCTCTGGGCCAACAATCTTACAAGTTTGCTTAGTGAAGAATGACCCAAAGCCTTTGTCACTCATTTGTGATACACTAAGTAAATTAAATTTTAGATTGTCTATTAGATTAACATTTTCAAACTTAAGCCTCCCTGCTTTGACAGTACCAGAACCCAACACTTTACCTTTAGAATCATTACCAAAGGATATATCACCCCCTCCATGAGCAAGAAAGTCCAGAAGAAGGGCTCTACATCCAGTCATGTGCCTGGAGCCTCCACTATCTACATACCATAAACTGTCTAAACAAGCAGAAGCTCCCTGCACATCAGTAAGGATTTTAGTTTTGGTGAGTGTCCAAAGCCAAATTGGCTTTGGATGAGTCCTGAGCTGTCTCAGCCTTAAGTTGAGGAGAATGATCAGTGGTTTGGACTAGCTTTTGAACTAGATTCAACAGCTGCAGTTGACCATTTGCCAGTGCTTGTATGTCAACACTTGGTCCAGCAGATGTTTGATCATTTCCTATTAGTTGTTGAAAACCATGAGGGTGTCTGTTCACTTTTGGTTTTGAAGGCCTCTTGGGCTCTTCATAAACATGTGGCAGACGATGACAAGTGGGTTGTCCATATCCTCTTGGTAATCTGTTAACAGGTGGAGCATCTGTTACCTGAACTTCTCTGGGAGCAGAGTTTTTGTTCAGACTTTTGGTAACAGATGTTTGAACTGATTCAAAAGTCTGTTTGGGTTTTCCTTTTGAAGTACTTACCACTTGACTTTCCAGAGTTTTAGCCTTATACTCTTTTATCTTTTCATCAAAATTCTTGAGATATAGGCACTCTTTTGTTTTGTGATTCTTTTTCTTGCAGATTGAACATTCTTTAGATTTTGAATCATTTAAACTTGTTGTTTTGTTGATGTCATATGCTTTTAGAAGAAAACAGTTTTTGGTGACATGGTTCTTCTTTTCACAAAAATCACAAAACAAGTTGTTCTTAGCTTTCCCTTTTTCTTTCTTCTTTTCAACAGATGTTTCATCATCTGTTGGAAGACTTACTAGAGGGATTACTTTGGCCTGTGGTGCCATTTTACCATCAGAGGTTTTGAAGGTCATTGGTTTGAAATTTTCAAGGACTTCACACTCATCTGACCATGTTGGTTTGAATTGATATTTCTCAATTTCATCAAATGAGGGTGTACCTTCCAACTTTTCAAGAATGATTTTCTTGCCATTGGGTTCAGTAACCTTGATTTCTTGACCTTTTGAGTTTGTAGGGATGACCTCAACCAACTGTGGTTCCTTTTTGTCAGTGGTTTGTGAAACTTGATCAGTGGTTTTAAAACCAAACCCAAATTTCACATGACTTTTAGATTGTTGGTTGACAATCATTTCAAAACCCTTTGATGATTCCACCCATTTCTTACATTCAACTTGGGTGGACTCAAGCTCCTTCTTACAACTATGATATTTTGTTATCATAGTCTGAAGCTGGTCTTTGGTTATGCTTGCTTCATGTTTTAGACTGCTGATTTCAGACTCTTTTTCAGATATTTTTGATTTTAACTCTTTTGTTAATTTTTCAAAATGAATTTCAGAATCCAAAATTTTCTTTCTAAAGTTTTCATTCACCTCTTTTATCTTAGCAAATGCCACAATACATTTGTCTGAGCACAAGTCATTTAAGATTTGAGGAGATACCTTAGCAGCAGCCATCAAGGCACAGTTACACTGGCAATCACAGTCATCACTACCCCAGGGGTCTGATAGATTCACAACCTCCACTTCAAATTCTTCAGCTGAAACAATCTCACCAACAACACCATCAGTCACATTTTCAGACATAGACACCACTTCCTCAGAATCAGTCTCTTCAACAATTGTTTCTAGTGCCATAAAACAAAAATCCTTTTCAGTGTTGGCAACTAGAGCAATGTTATCATCTGTTATCTCATCTGGTAGACTGCTCCAATCAACAAAGCCTTGAGTAAAGAAACTCTGTTGACCTGGTTGACTGGTCTCTGCAGGAGCAGAGGGTGGAGTAACAGTCATTGGCACAGGGCCCTGAGCAACAGGTGTTTGGACATAGTGATACTGAGGAACAGTGGTTTGGACATAATGCACAGGAACAGTGGTTTGGGTCTGTGCAAAATGAGCAGTGTTTTGCACATTAGGTACATTAGGGATGGTTTGATAAGTGTTGGTCTGTGGTCTTTGATTTGGATAGGTAATCATAGGAACTCCATTTTGACTCCTACACTCCCTAGCAAAATGACCCATTCTATGACACTTGTAACACTTTATCTTTGATTTATCCAACCCAACCTTTGACCCACCATGTAAACCTGGGTACCTCCTGCCAGTTTTCTTATAGAAGTTATTGGTTCTAATACTGAGCAGGGCAACCTGATGTAAGATGTCCATTTCTTCTAGGTCCAAAGGGTCAATGTATTGCAAGTCATTGTACACAAAAGATGAATTATCAGAAGCCTGGATATCACCACTGGCTGTGAAAGCACAGTTGTTTGGTGATGAGTAAGAATCATTATTGAAACCAGTTGTTATGTCAATGTAATGATCATAACTCTGATCCTTACTACTTCCAGAACCATCATCCTGACCCAACAGTGCAGTATTACCAAATACATAGTCATCTGACACTTTGCCAGAGTCCTGGAGCTTCTTTTTCTGGTTAAGCTCCCTTTCATAAGTCAGGAGCTTACCATGAAGCTGGGTCAGGGTTAGGTCTTTGAATCCGATAGAGTTTCTCATAACAATAGCTATAGTGTCCCATTTGTCCTGAAGTGATCTAAGAAACCTATGATTCAGTGTTGAATTAGGAAAAGTTAGACCAACCAGTTTAAGTTCACTAATTAGACAGTTAAACCTTTCAAACTGTTGTGTTAATGACTCCCCTTTTATGTGACTAAACGTTTCATATTGTTGGTTAAGTATTTCACGGTTGTTTTCAATCACATCATCAGTTCCCCCGAATTGCTCTTTAAGAGCATCCCACAGTTCTTTAGCACTATTGCAGTGCAAGAGACCGGCATAGATATCATTCGGCAGTGCCATGGCTACTATGCTGAAAGCCTTGGCATCTAGCTCGATTTTTTGAAAATCTTGCTCTGAGTAGTTCTCAACACTCTTTGGTACTTGGATCTTTGGATCCTCGGCACTCGGTACCATTGGAACATGTGGTCCAAATACTACCGATTTCCAGCACCCTGTGTTCTGTTGTGCTAACACATGAGCTACCCGACGCTGCCAGATGTTGTATTCTGACCTGACAAGCATCGGAGGCTTGTTGTGTGTGCCAGTGTTGTGTGGATCTTGATTAAGTGAAGTCATTCTCTTGGTTTTTCAAAAACAAAGTCTGTTTACTAACTGTTGAAACGAAAATAAACTATTACTCTGTTTTAACCCGACAAACAAACGATATCAATGATTATGAGCTGATCTGTGTATTAAATTGATTGATTAGATCAGATTTAATTGACCAAGCTCTGATACCAATTGTTAGGATCTGAGTATTAGATTGTTTTGATTAACTATGAAATATGAATGAAGTATAAATGGAAAGTGCAGCGGAATAAAGAATAATCAAAACAAAGAGAATAATTGTTATCAATCGAATGCTTTCATTAAACTTGAAAGATTACAAAGGTACAATTATAACTCCCCCTCAGCCTGATCACTCAGAGTTTGTTTGTCTAGAGAGAATGACGAGTGACAAATAGAACAGTACAAGTACTGTTCTATTTATAGACAAGTACAAACCTCTGATGATCACTTAGCTGACGTCACCTAGAAAGCGACCCCTAACTGACTAACAAACTACAACATCTGTTAAACAATAAACTACTGTTACATTGAATCTACTGAAAGAAAAACTCTGTTAAGCTAAAACTCTGATGTCTTCTTATCATCTGTTGAACCAAAGTGCTGTTGGTTCAACAGACCTTTGTTCTTCAGATCTTTGATCAGCACTTGTTCTTTATCAGACTTTTGCTCTTCAGACTTTATCCATCAGACCTTTCATCTGCAGCAGTTGTCTTGTATCAGATGTTTAAGTATCAGCAGTTTGGGAATCAGCAGTTCTTTGGAGGAAGCTTTCTTGTAACCACTGTTATTTATTTTTGATCAACACTTAGTATATTTTGGCTTTCTATCATCTGTTCTTCTCCAGGTCAGCAGACCCAACATCACCTCTAATAAATATGATAGGGATAACATTAGTTGTACAAAAAAATGATTTTTAGTCGATAGTCATACCTTTATGTCATATATAATAAAGGAGAATTGGAATTAAATCATCATAACTTTGTAGGGTTGGAAGACAATAATACCAACTTGAAAACTGGTATCTAACAGACCCAACTTGTATTGTTTTTAGTTCACTGGACCAAAACTAACTGAGTTTAACCCAATTAGATTTCTGTCTACGTGGCACACCATAAAGTGCAAATGGCCAATAGAATGCATAAAATGGCATGTCACGTAGGCTGAAAACTTACTGGGACAAACCCAATTAGTTTTGGTCCAATGAAATAAAAACCAAGACAAGTTCGACCTGATAGATTCTAATTTTCAAGTTAGAATTATTACCTTAACCTGAAAAAGTTTGGATTATTTTATTCTAATTCATCTTTAATAAATTAATAAAAACATGTAATAAAAAGTTATGAAATTGGTGGGACCTTGTACAGCGTACTAGGGGGCGAATTTTTTGTGCATTTCTTTAAATATACAAATCAAAAGCTTTAGCTTTAAATGTGAACAATAAAAGAGTAGCGTTCATGCATGTGTTCCTTCATGTTTTGGATTTTATTTCACTAAAAGCTCAGACAGGAAATATTTTTGTGGTATATATTAATTTGTGAAAGAGTTAAATGTTAATTTCGTTCCTGAGGTTTGGTTTAGCTTGTCATTTTAATACATTTTTTTTTGCAATGGAACTTTTGAGGTTTGGATTTTCTTGCTATTTTAGTAATTTTCACTAACTCGGTTTATTTTTTCTATTAACTTAGGGGTATTATAGTCATTTACCTATTTATTTTTGTTTTTAATTTTTTAACTCTCTTTTTATACATTAAACCCAATCAGATCCATCCCCTACTCATCATCATCTACAACATAAAACCCAACATACAACTACATCTATCTCCAACCATCTGATCATCATCATCCTTCTTCTCTAACCACTGTACAATCAAATCCACTGTCACTCCATCAACATACAACTATCTCCAAGCATTCTCATCATCTACTCCGTCTCTCTGTCTCCTCTGCTTCTCACCCTCGTCTTCGATCTCCTCTCTTTCTCTTTCTAGCTTTTATAAGATGAAATGAGTGGTTTTCGTGGTGGTGGTGTGGTGGTGATTAGTGGTTTCATGGTGGTGGTGATCAGTGGTTTCGTACGTAGTGGTGGTGGATGTTCACGGTGGTGGTGGGGTTAGTGTTGATTAGTGGTTCCGTGGTGCTGATTAGTGGTTTCATGGTGGTGGTTGATATTCACGGTGGTGGTGGGGTTGGTGGTGATTAGTGGTTCCGTGGTGGTGATTAGTGGTTTCATGGTGGTGGTTGATATTCACGGTGGTGGTGGGGTTGGTTAGTGGTTTCGTGGTGGTGGGGTTGATATTCACGGTGGTGGTTGTAAGCGGCCATTTTTGTTCAGATCTGAGGATGATGTAGTGATTGTGGCGGCAAGGAAGACAATATGGAATAATTGTGGCAGGGTATTCTAGAGAGAAACGGGGAGAGTGTGTGTGTGTGTGTGTGTGTGTGTGGGTGGGTGGGTGGTGACATTGTTAAGGTTTTAAACCTTTTAAAGGGGGAAAGGGGAAAATGACTAATGATTTTTTTATTAAAATAATCATATGATTAAATGTCTAAATTGTCCCTCATTAAGTAGGCAAAATGACAAGCCTATCCTTGATCTTAACATCAGTTTTTAACTGAGTTATTGAAAAGGATAAAAATAGCAAGAAAATCCAAACCTCAGGGGTTCCATTGCAAAAAAAAAAAAAAACTTTTTTTGTAGTGAAGTGACAAACTGGACTAAACCTCAAAGAAGAAATTGGCATTTAACTCTTTGTGAAATACTAGTAGGAAACCCGCGCTACGCGGTGGGGTGTAAATATCTATAGCATTCTAATATTAATTACAACTCGTTTTAAATAAAAATTAAACAAAAATGTAGATAAAAATAAGCGCATCCCGGTATACATGGAATTTATAAAACATCTTGCTTTCAAAAGTTATAAATGGAAAACACGACATCCTCGAATTTAATTATAATAATAAAAAAATGAAATACATAATCTAAAAGTTATTAAATGGATTCTTGTGTGGTTAAATTGTAAGTAGAGCAAAAAGATTACAAGCCAGTTTGCGATAAAATAAAACTATTGGTGCTCAAATTCGACAACTTATAAAATATGGTGGTCAAAAAGCTAAACAATAGAAAGAACTAAAATCCGAAGATATGATGCATTGCCATGGCTAAAAAGAAAAGCAATGATAAAAAAAAACTAAAAATCTAAATATAAAAAGAACAAAAATCTTAAGTTAGGCAATAACATATATAATTAATTATCCAAAGACAAATCATTGTTTAAGTCTAGCAAAAACCATTACTTAACCAGTTAACCCAACCCGAACACCTCGAATGCATAACATTCCCTAATATACATTTGCATATTGTATTATACCCATAGTGATTTCTGAAAGTGTGATTTATTGAGGCAAGTATTGGTATAAAATTTGGGTTCTATTTGTGTTTCTTAACTCGTGAAATCACACAGTTTAATTTGTCTGACCAATTCGCAGCTCATGCCATTACATCTCCAATTTCTTGTAATGTTCGGGTTTTAGCATCCTGTAGCCCGAATTGCCACCTAATAACCTTTTGTCCTTTTTTCGTTCAATGTACTCAACACTTTCTATAAATCCTTGGGCATGCATCATCTCCTCAGGTGTCTCCTTCCTCGGATCATCAATAATGTCCCAAGAAACCAATATGTGAGATTATAATAGTGTTAATTATATTATTCAATGTTTATATAACATGGTTTATTTTTTATAAGCACAAAAGCCAAGTTAGGTTTCTAGCTATTGTCTTCCCGTCGAATTGTAAACGGGACGTTGTCGGTCGGTCCCCTGCAAAAGCGATACCTTACTTTTTGAGGTATATTGGGTTTTTAACCCAATATACCTTATTTTTAATAAACTAGACGTTGCCACACCTTCGACCGCCACCGCATACCTTACTTTTTGAGGACGGTGATGACTTGAGGTATGGTTGGAGGTTTTTTGGTGGGCTTCGTCTTGCCATATTTTGGTCGAAAATCGCAGAGAAATGGAGAGAACCGAGAGGTATGAAGGTTGTTTGGTGGTGTAGGTTTTGGGTTTTAAACTAAGTCGTTTCCCGTCGGTTACGAAATGCTAATCAAATTGGTTTAACGATGAATCAATTGTAATAATTGTATTGAATCTAAGTGGTTGGTTACGATGGCAACTGTTCCATCCTTTTTTTTCTTGTCGATATGCAAGAGAATTTTTGAAGAACTGACCATATATATTTTACTCTTATAAATTCAGTGGATTATCTCAAACGCTTCGGTTGCTTTTTCAATTCAAATAAAAAATATCATGTTGTAAAGATGAAGTGAATTAGTGTTTTAATTAATATTATCTTGGTCAAATGGTCACATTATTAATCTAATATTAATTAATTAAGAATTAATTGTTTTATTAAATGTGTCTTGCCAATTCAATAAAATTACAATTTTACCCATGTAGATGAATGTCAAATGACTATTTTGCCCGTCCAGAACCCATTTTATAATAGTAAAGATATATACTAGCATGGAAAATATATATTTGTTTGTTCATTTTATGTGTTTATTAATAATTTCATGCTTTAATCCAATTTTTTATTTCCTACACCTAGGGATGGCAATGGGTCGGGTTTGGGACGGGTTTAGGTAATCCCAACCCCATACCCGATTAGGTATGCTTGTCCCTAACCCGGCCCAAAACCCGTCGGGTTTGTGTCGGGTAATTACCCATCGGGTATCGGGTATACTCGCGGGTTTCGGGTAAACCCATTAATTTTTAAAACTTACTCATTGAGTATATCCGACCAAAAACTCGACTGGCATCGATTAGGTAACTATTAACCAATTACATTTACAATTATTAAATATATATGTAAATGATTACAATGTGTAAATATAAAATACTTAAATCATATAAAAACAATCAAAGACATAGATAACAAATAGTATACACTAACTTTTTGGTAATTTTAGCACAAGATGACGATGTAGATGGACAATTAGATATATTATGCATACATATTTAAAAAGATATATTAAAAATTATATTGGGTATTTAATCGGGTAAACGGGTATACTTTATCGGGTAATCGGGTCGGGTAAACGGGTATATCATCAAATCCCAATCCCGTCCCAAACCCGCAAAAAAAATAAAAACTAATCCCATACCCGATTACCCGACCCCAAACCCGTCCCAAATATGTCGGGTTTCGGGTTTACCCATCGGGTTCGGGTTTGATTGCCATCCCTACTACACCCAAGTTGTTTTTTAACACGATCGCACGCCATTGAAGATTTTCTTTTTGTTTTTTAAGAGAAGTTTCTTAATTAAAGCAGCATTATTGTTAGCGTCTTTTTATTGATATGTGAAAACTAGAATCATATCTACGGGTGGAGTTTGAATTTTTTTATCGTGGGAGCTGAATGTCACGGGACTCTTAAAATGAAGGGTTCCAGACTTAATACATATAAAATTTTCAGATGAAAACACGTAAATTTATACTAATGAGCAAAAAAAAAGGCAGTGGACCAGGCCACCTCCCGGCCCAAAAAACCAAGATTCACCTATATATTATCATAAGCTTTACACTGATCAAATGAATGCCAATGTAAAACTAGCTCAGTTGTTAAAGGCATATACCTCTTAGACTCTTAGTGAAAAGTTTTAGGTTGAATCTTAAACAAAGATTAAATTAGGATTAATTTAATTTATTTATAAGCGAGTAACATTTGCTATCAAAATATGAAATGAAACTAGAGTGGAATGAGATGACATTAATGCCATAATGCTTGCTCATAATTTAATAAGTAAACCGAAAGAGAAAATTGACGCCCTACTTACGGTGCGCGCATATAATGTATATATGTGTGGCCTTCGGGTGACAAAAGTAAAGTTGCACTAGTTTTAACGTTATTTTACTAATTTCGTGAAAATAACGTTAAAAACGACGGACGGTTAATCGTGCATCATGTGGTGGCGTTGATAGCCAAAAGACAAAGGGGTACATGCACTGGTCGGGTTTGTCCCGATTGCTAAGTGTTCTATGCCTTATGTTCAACGCTTGATACCAAATCACATCGAGCCGGGGGTCTCACTGGAAGCAGCCTCTCTATTCTTATTGGTAGAGGTAAGGCTGTCTACATCTTACCCTCTTCAGACCCTACCTTAGCTTTGCTATAGGTGGGATTAATTGAGTATGATGATGATGATGATGATGAAACCGAAAAAGAAAATACAACATTGTCCCTGTCAAAATACGTATGTTCGTTATAATTTGCATATTATTATTATTATTATTATTATTATTATTATTATTATTATTATTATTATTATTATTATTATTATATATTTTAAACTATAACTATGAGGAATAGTAAACTATTTTTCTTAAGTATTCTTTGTTTTTTCTAATAATATATAACTAGGATTTCCTCATCGCGCGTTGTAACAGAGAATCCACGTACAAACCAAATGATAAAGATAAGTTTTTTAAGCTACTATTATAAATTACATTACAATATATATTCAAAAACCAACTTGTTCTTATAAGTAATGCTGGTATAAAACATCAATTTTAGATAATGAAAAAAGTAAATTAATAAGCTTTTTCGGTGAATACCGGCTTGATCCGTTTTCCAACAAAAATCATATCACCAATTTAGTTGTAAAAATAAGCAACGAAAGTTATAAGAGGGGAAAACTATTGGGCTAAAAGCGTGTATTATTTAAAGTGTAAGGGATTAGAATTCAAATTAAAATCCAAGAGGTAAGAATGCGATTTGGTTTTAACAAAACCAACGAAACTTGATAGGGCAAAAGTGTAAGAATCAAAACCATGGTGAAAAAACATAACACAAAAAAAAAAAAAAAAAAAAAAAACAGAAAGAAATTTGTGAGATGTTTACAAATGTCACTCAAAGTATGGTAAATTACATAAAAGCTATAAGGCAGAAAAGTTAAGTATGTAACTGGCATTTTTGTCATTAAAAGGAAAATGGAAGGGATGGTGGTTCCTGTAACACCCCGTTGTATTTTAATATAGTATATAATTTGTTATATATTAAACTATAACTATGATATTTAGAAATTAATTTATTCAGGTATTCTCTTCTTTTTTTTTCCTAAAAAATTTGACTTAGTTAGATGGTCATAAAGTTTGCCGTAATGGCAAACACATAATTTACAGCTTCCTTTGTTTGAGATATGTGCGTGTAGGTATGCATCACATGAATAAACATGTAATTGTTTTTTTCATATATATATATAGCTCTCAAACAACATAACAATAACACAAAAAGAAAGGTGTGAGATGCATCACATGAATAACATGTAATTGTGTTTTTGTAGAGTGTAATTGAAATGAGAAAAGGTAAAATGATAGTTCAAAACTGTGAAAATGACAAAGGTTGTCAATGGGAAAGGGGTTATCTTGTTTGGCCAAGTCCTTTTCATTGTCTGAAGTAATAAATGGGTAGTGTATTTGGAATAATTGGTACATCAGTGACCACAACCACCAGTCATCCATGTGATTGTGCTAACTTGATAACATGGCAAGACCTTCATAAGCCGTAACCCTTGACGGGTAAACTAGTAACAAGGACGAACTCGTGATTTTGGGACCATTTAGCGTATTAAACTCCATCTCATACATAGGTGTACTATTTAGTAATTTAAATTACCCGATTTATTGCTTCCTTACAAAATAAAGGGCTTATAAAATGTATCTGTTGGAAATCTCTCGGTGAAAGTGGGTCACGTTTCTAATACGTCGGACATACTTTGTAGTAAAACATAATGTGGATAATGAATTTACCAACGAATTTCACTGAAGGGGTGTGCACCGACATTACCGAGCATTACGATGACACATTATATAATTTGTCGCCTAAGTGGTTAATGACACATGTTAGATATATAACATGTCTTCCAGTTGGGCTTTAATGGGCATTGTGATTTGGTAATAGGTTAGTACTTTGCACTATAACAAGTCATATTGGGTTAAGACCATACGGAGTGGAAGAGGAGGAAAGAGGGGCATGAAGCGCCGTGTGGCATTTGTGGGACCCGTGTTTGAAAGGTGAAAATTATGGGGGGGGGGGGGGAATGGGGTGAAGGGAATAATATTATATTAATTTATTTGTGTGTTAAAGTTTTTTTTTTTTAAAAAAAAGAGGCCAGTGACATTGCTCCACGTCGATCCAACCATCCGCCCCACGCCGGTGGACATCTTCCCCCCAAGGGGCTTTCCCCCCTTCCACGCCCAACAGGGCTGGTGTAGATGGCGTGAAGGAAGCTTCCCCCCCCCCCCCCCCCCCCCCCCCCCCCTTCCCACACACACATACACACACACGCCGGACCCTCTAAAACAAGTCACTGAGGTGTTAATGACACATTTTAGATGATAAGTCTAATAATTTGTACCACATTACTTGAAAAAATATTACAAATAATATACATGAAAAAATATATAAATATTTTTAACCATACATTTCATTTGCAGATTTATAGATAACAGAAATCCTGATTTCGAAGAATAGCAAGTTAATTGTACATTCTCTTCATAACATTGATATCGGAAATATGATACGTGTGCGCATAGGAGAACCATACATACACAAAAGATGATATCTTGGAATAAGTTTTGCAACCAATCATGACTTGGTGAAACCTCTTTGCTTATCAGCTATCATCCTAACTTTGTTTTAGGTGAGTGGCTTGTCAAGATATGACATTGTGTAGAGCTATTAAATGTATTGCCTTGAACATGCACTTCCACTTGGTGCACATGTCGAGATACATTGCCATGTCTCATATTAATTCCGTGATCACTAATTACAACATATCATTTACCACCACACTAACATATAGATGGTATAATATTGCCCTATTATAGATCCACATGGCGAGGTGTGATTGGCAGCAGGCAGGTACTTTTCTGACAGCAGCATGTTTTGACGTGCATGGGGCGTCTGATGTGACGTCTGACCAGTGGCAGGTAGACGTGGGGTGCACAGTACTCTGGCAATACTATGCATTACATGGTGGAAGCGTGGTGGCGATCACATCGCTGTTGATGCTCAGAGTTGTTGGACCGACCCTGCCACGCCTCGTCCTCCGATTGGCTTGGTATGTGCCCGGGTTCTGACCTGATCATTCTGAATCAGGAACATCCGTACGCATCTGTACTTGAACAGGGGCGGACCCACACCCAGTCCAAGGGGTGCGGGCGCCTACCTTGAATTTTTTTTAGTGTTTATCTATTCGTGTTTATCGCATCCGGCACCCCATAAAATTATCAATCGCACCCCTTGGATTTTTGAAACCGAGGAAAAGCAAGGAAACATGCTTTCCTCGACCCCTTTGTAAGCCTTGAAGCTAAATCCGCGATCCATACTGTTGGTAGAAGGGTTGGTGTGTATATATTTTCCCCTTTTTTTCAGCGATGAAGGACTTGGTGAAAAGGTTACAGGTCTCTCTTAATTTGATGTGAAGAAGATGAGCTATTTCTTTTTTTTAAGTGCAAGAATTTAAAATATGTAAAAGTATGGTGACAGGCAAAGTCACGTTAACTTTTAATATGCTTTTCTTTTTATTTAATTTCTTTTTACTTTATTTTACTTGTCCTTTCATTTAGTATATTATCTATTATATTTTATATGGTTTAATAAGATTCCATGCAGATAAGATCAAGTAGATTGAGTGAGAGTATAGTCTAGTGTAGATAATTCAAATAAATCTAACTATTCAATTCCATTCTAGATATGTAAATCCAAGAATTTAGAAACTGTTTTAACGAGGTAATATCTGAGTTACTGGTTTGTATTAATAGCTTGTGTAATTGTATAATTGTGGCGCGTTTGATGTTCCAAAACTACTACGATTAGCCGAGATGTATCCACAACTTTAGACTTTAGAAAGTTGTTATGAATATGTAATGACGTTTAAATTACATTTGGCTTTTGGTTTCATTTTATTGATTATATAATTTTAGTATTATTATTTTTGGTATTCGAGTCAATCCGACCCGGGCCACCTGATGGATAAACGACCCATGGCTTAGAGATTCCGCACCCCATGAAAAGAATTTTTGGATCCGCCACTGTACTTGAATATGATCTTTCCTAATTGTCATGCGCGTGTGGACACGTGCATTGATTCCTTTGTGACGATGACACCAGCTTGTTACACGGAGACATTGCACATGAGAGATTCCATGCGCGTGGAGCTATCCGCAGGAGCTCTGGAGTTGGGCTGTTTTATGGGTTAGGGTTCTTGTCCGCACTAGGATTTAGGACCATATCCCTTCATTCCACAAAAATTTGCTAAGGATGGTATGTCGTTTACGCGAGAACGACAAACTAAATTCGCGGATTAAGACTAGCTTTTGCAAATTTGGTAAGTGTTACGTTTGAAATTGATGTTATAAGATAGTTCATGTGTTCTATGTAAACCATCATGTTATGTAATTAGTATTTTGTAAATGTTCTTGAGTATTAATCCAAGGTTTCTCGTTAATTATATGCCAAACAAGGTTGTTAATTATATGCCAAACAAGGTTGTTTGGCTGATGCTTCATGTAAAGATTATTTAGTTCATATGTTAGGTTTTCACATCAGTTTTTAGTCACATATTAAACGACCAAATAAAAATAAAAAATATTTATGAGATGTTCCTATATGTATTTGTGAGTTATACCTATTTTTATTTTACCATTTAACGTTGTATAAAATTATGAAAAATAAAACATCATTAAAAGGGCAAAACGGTAATTGTTTAGCGACAGTTTACGTCAAAAATCATTAGAAATTCCGTGTTTAAACAATTTATGAAAAACTAGTGGGAAAATTTAAAAAATTCGTAGGGATACATTTTGTAAAGTTTGAAATCATTTGAATGAACCCGAATTGATTTATGACTCTCGTAATGGACATCAAGTTTCGGTTTTAGGATCAGTTTTGCTATTTGTTTTTTGAAAATCAAAACGTTTAACTTCCACTTATCCAAAAATTATGAAATTTTACGAGTGGGTTCCAGATTCTTAGTAGTATACTTTAGACTCAAGGATCATCTAAATGACTAAATTGATTCATATATGATCAAGTGAAGGGTAGGTGAGTTAGAAGGAATCGACTCCTCTAATCGGTGTTAAAATTTGATTGGAAGTCGAGGTCTTAGTTGATTAGAAAATGTCACTTTATGAAGTTACGCTTGATTACGAAGTTTGCAAATTTTGTTAATTTACGAAAGTTGGATTAAGAGTTGTGAACCAAAATTGATTCAAAAGTTTGATTGAACTTGTAAAAGTGATGAAATTGATGATTAAGCAAATGAGTTGATTGTAACAACAATATTAATAAGAATCAAACCTGGGTTTAACAAGTAAAGTACGTCTAAGGTTTTTATTTATTTGTAGTATTGTGTCGATATACTAAATTTTGTAGTAGTGTAATAGAGCAAATGAGTCTTACAAGTTTGGTTTTGGGTTCATTAAGTTTGTGTACAAAGATACGTTGTGCATTTTGGAGGATAAATTTCAAATGGGAAACTAAAACCGGAAGATGGTATATGGGGTACAATGTCAAATATCTAATATATTTATGTATATGGTCCTCTTTGATATGGAAACAAAGGACATTTGACTTGGTTTTTTTTGTTTTTGTTTCTTCTAATTATCACATCAATGTCATGTCAAGTTGTTATGATCACAAGTTGAATGATTGAAGGTCGTAAAGGAGTGAGAGAAACCGGGAATATGTGGGGCGGGTTCAAAAAACTGAAAAAGATATGGATGATGGTGATACGAAGACTAACTATACAACTTGCAGATGTGTGAGGCATTCGATCATGTTGGCCGTTTTTTAAGTTAGATGGATGTCGACCGCTTTTATAGAGGGCTTAAACAGTGTTCATAAAGCTCATTACAACATTAGAATTAAACTAGAAAGTGGGTCAATTAAAGACTCTAAACCATTACAAAAAGTTGGTCAATTGACCTCTAACACCATCCTGTTACAACATTTGTCTTGTTTTTGCTTCAGAAGTGTACAACTAGGACAATATATTAGTTTATTATTTGTCGAATGTTTTAAATACTGATAATAACAACGTCAAATAGATGTTGCATAATCATAACGTTAGCGAAATCTGTTTACCAATAAAAATGAGGACAGCTTCCTTTTAAATATTTAATAAGAACTATAAAAATCACAGTTTAAGTGGGACTTCACAGTGTAATAATTCATCGAATGTGGAACATCATGCTGCAATAATTCATCATTTTCCAGTTTTTATTGTTTAAAAAAAGTCAATTTTCCACACGACGCTAGCATTCTACGCCATGGAGGCATTTTAATTTTTCTTGTATAAGTTTCTTTTGCTGTTTCTTTCTAGTTGTATTTGGTGATGTTTTGGTTGTAATTTTGACTTACATAGCGCGCACCTTGCTATGTGACTTGGTATATATATGATCGTTTTGTCGTTAAAAAATATATTATATAGTCTTTTTTTCTAGATGTGCTAAAAAAAGATTTGCATTTTTTAGTTTAATCATTTCTATTACCTTGTAATAAAAACATCTGTATTAACTTATACTAATTAATTTATATTTATACAACACTGATGTGATCGATGCTTATATATACGGTTAGTTTTTGGAGTATAGATTATCATAGTTTGTTTGGATTTATATGACTTCCATTTTTGGTACCATTCAAGATTGTCTGATAATTAAACATGTAAGACTCTAAAGTCTAGATACCACTGAACGGTCTATACTTCACGTTCAACAAGTACAAAAGAAAAAGTCCAAGGGTTTTTATGATATTGTTGTATGTACGTAGAAAATATTGAAAAAAATAAGTTTGATATTTGATGTAATATATATGCCCTACCAAAAACAATGGGGGAAATGGAACAACAAAGAAAGAAAAGTAGTGGTTAAGGCAATGAGATAATAGTTGGGGTCTTTCTAGTAGCAATAATGCCCCCATTCCCATTACTTGAAAGCCACTTCAACTATGTTTTCAAACCCATTTGTTCTCATTTAACTTTCTTTGTTCGACATACAAGTTAGTTAAATCATGGTGTCATTTCATAAAACCAAGTTTAACTGAGTAGGGAAGTATATTCCACTTAATATTACCGTCAAACAAAGAAAAGTGTAATTTAATGGTCGATTTGCTTCAAAGTCACAATGATTGTAAAATTAAGTATCATCTTAAGGCAAAACTAACAAAATTTGAGACTACATAATATGGTTGCCAACAGTCACAAGCTCTTCCATCTTTTCTTTTCAATCGCAAAACAGTTAAAGATAAATAAAAAAACAAAATTTTAACTGGCGGCTGCAAAACGAAAATAATAAGAAAAAATTAAACTAAAGCTAAAATGTTGGTCAAAAAAACATCGCAAAATTGTGAAGAAAAAAAAACAAAGTTTGGATACAAATCGCCCACAAAATTTGTAGTAAATGTTTAAACATGGTTGTAAATCAGTCGTAAAAATAGAAATTAACAATATACAATTAAAATGTCGGTTCAAGCTTGGCACCAATAGTTTTTCAGATCTCGAGCTTGGTTTAGCCCGCCTTGTTGATTATTATTAACTCATTTACACACATATTTATAATTATTTTATGTATATTTTAATTTTTATGTATAAACCCTAAACCCAGGGATTTGGCGGTCAACATATGGATGGGGGACAATGCCCCAGGGCTTAGCAGAGTTTGTTGCATTTGCCCCACTAACACCGTTGCTCAAGCCGAACAATGAGATTAGGCATATAACTGTAGATGCAATCTAGAGAAGGTTGGTCTCTAAGGTGGTTATGAGGAAGTCGGGAAAGAGATGGCCAATGACCTTGGTCATTTCCAATTCAGGGTAGGGATTCCTAATGGGGCAGAGGCTATGCTTCATAGTGCAAACAGATTTTTAAATACGTTCCACTCTAACAAGTAGTTGGGTATGCTTACGCGCGGTTGATTTCTATAATTCCTTCAACCTTGTGAATCAAACAACTCTCATATGGGAGGTTCTTTCCTCATGCCTGTCCATCTCTGCTTGGGTCAATTTTCTATATGCTCAACTGGCTAATTTGTATGTCAAGGAGGATTGTATTGGGCCCACTACTAGGGTTCTGCAAAGGGACCATTGGGGCCCTTCTTTTTTACTTTAGTTCAGCAACATAACGTCCATCGTGTGCGAGATAGTTGTAACTTAATTTTCCATGCGTGGTTCATGGATGATGACACAATTATAGGAGATGTGGTGGAAATGGCTAAAGCTTTGACTATCATCAAGTCTAAAGGACCATATTTGGGGGGATGAACTTAATATCAAGAAACTGAAGTTTTCTAGACTTGTGCAATTGGATGACGATTAAGGAAGGCCTATTCCCAGTGAGATTGGGATGCCCAGACTTGGGTGTGAAACTCTTGGGGAGGGAGCGCTAAGGGCTTCATACGCAGTGATTCTTATGAGATGTCTACCATTTTTGCGGGCCCTACAATGTGAGCTGCTTTTTGCTTTTTTTCTTGTATTGGGGTGGCTAACCTGTTGTTTGGCATACAAACCTACCAGCCTATGTTTGTTGAGGAATTCATGTCTCTTTTTGACAAAGGTCTACGGATACGGTGGAGGACATCGTGGTGTGTGGGGGTCCATTTTTAAGATATTTTCAATAGAGGCTGGCATCCCTTCAAATCTATTTTGAGGGTTTGGGCTTATATTCGCGGCTTCAAGGGCACAATATGCGGGACAATGGTGATGTTGTCGGGTTTTATATACCAATATGACTTGGTAAACGATGTCTTATAGGATTTGCTAAAGCGTGCAGAGATCTCCGCAAAAAAAGAGGCCTCAATAAACTTTCTGACATATCTACTTGAAAGGAGGTCCACTCTTCTCCCAATGGATGTTCTTGTGTCTGGTTGGGCAAACAGGAAACACACTTTCGTTGACCTTACCGAACCGTTCCTCCTTGTTGGCCTTAGGGAAAATAGGTTCGTGGCTAGGATACGGAGTGTGGAAGGTGGAATCAAGGAAAGTTGTGAAGCATGAAAAACTTGTGTTGAGAACCAACTTGTTTTCGTTTCTTTTGTTTTCGATACATTTGGTTCTCTTGCTCCCAAAGCTATTGGGGTACTGGATAGAGTGCAAAGGGTCGTACGCAACAATTTCTCGACCATGATGAATAAAGGATTTGTTTTCGGTAGGATAAGGTATGTATTCAAAAGTGTGACGCAGCTTATTGCCCATTTTATTACCATCGTACTGCAATCGAATTTTAAGGTTAATATGATATAATATCGAGTAAAAAAAATTCTTAAGCAATCAGGATATAAAACATATCTATAAAATCTTCACAATAATTTGAGGCAGTGTTTTCATACCAATAATGTTTAAACATTTTAAAAATACCCTACAACTACAAAACCTTAAAATCATAAATTTAAAAACTTAAATGAACCCGTATAAACTATTGTCCATTAAGGTGCTGTTGAGAATCATCTCCTTTCAATGGGTCAATTGTCTATTTTTTTCCCTCCTAAATGGAAAAATAATTTAATGGTGAGTTTTCATTAGCGTGGCTGCCAAGAAACCAGGATCTATCATGAAATGACACTAATCATCTTTCACGCGTGTTTCTCTCAATCGAAAGACCCATTTTGCCAACCACTACCAAATGATCGAGCAAGAAAGAGGCTAATCTTTCATATATATATATATACACACTATTAAATAATACTACATTTAAGGTTTACAACTCGTCAAGATAGCCAGGTACTAGAGAGTTTGAATGCCGATGAAGCCACAGTATAGTGTTGGAGGTGAGAGGTTTTAAGGCTTAGCCTATTTCCTACCCTGGGGTGCCCGGTTCGAATCCCACACTGGTCGGGCTTTGCTCATGTACAGCCCTGTGCGAGATGCCGTTAAAAAAACTAGAGAGTTTGAATATTTATTTAGATGAACGATTTTACCTCCTGATGCCATTGCCAACAATACTACAAATCATCGTTTAGTGACACTAGAAAAATATGATTACTAAGTTTAAAAATAATAATAATAATAAAATATTTCAACGAAATTGTAAGTGAAAGAATGTTCTCCTCATCCACATATTACACTAAAAATCATTAAATTTTCTCTTTATTTTTTATACATTTATCATTACTTTTCCCTCTACTTCATTCACAAACGTTCAAAACATATTAAAAAATAAATGCAGGAATAGTGTGTTCCCCCACATATTCCGATGAAGAGTAGGTTCTCCATTTCTTCCACTCACAACAACTCACAACCGCATCTTAAAATATGGGGGATTCCGTCACAAAAATATAGATAACCTAATGTGAATGATCTAAGTTTTATACATGCGTGCATACTTGGGGGAGGGGCGCAACCCCTTCCTACCCTAATTTTCTCCAATCATACACTATCACCTCACTTCACTGATTAATTACACTATACTAATTTGGTAAACACTAATTTGGAGACAGCACAAGCCTGAATTGCTACCCTGAAAGGTTTTTTTTTATTATTATTATTTAGGTTTAATCTAAGATTTTTATTTCACTCAAAATTTTTAAAAATAAATATATTAAAAACGGTCATATGACTGTTAGACATTTAAATAGAAAAACCTTATTTCTAGTTTAATACATGCCTAAAATTATGATTAATACATATCTAAAATTAAAATTAATACATAATTAACATTATTACCTAGCTAAAGGTAAAGTTAATACATATATAAAATTAAATTTAATACATCAATAATTAGACATTTAAACACACAATTACATAAATCATTAAACAAAGAGAGAATCGGATGGTGAGCAGTCACGATCACTATCACATCCGTCCAACCTCTTGTAACGATATCCAGAGATTTCGGATGACGGAGCAACCATTTCTTCATCCGAATCCATTACGTATTCAGCCTTCGGCATCGGTTCCGTGCCCTTTAGCCAACATGGAGTGTTAGGCACTGTAGTAGTGTTACGCGCTGGCACTGTAATAGTGTCTCCAATTCGTATTGCACCTAATTGTAGTAGAATCACGGTATCCCCGCGAGTGTAGTGGGTACCCTTGATCATCAATTTGGGTGACGCTCCAACGCATATATTGCACTTGTGAAATTGCAATGATGCCCTTGAAAAAAATAGAGCGAAGTGGAAATGATATAACCTTAAAACTTAAAAGTAAGTGGCCATGACCAAGAGACACTCTCACATGTTAGGTACCATGTCCACTTCAAGTAGCCTCTAAAAGTTATTCATACATATTTTTGACATAGTGTACCCTTAATTTTTTTTTTCTTACTTTTTTGACCAGCACCTAATATATTATTGTTAACTATCCTAACAACATAAAATCTACACATTACAGGCAAGGGCGGACATAGAGAATAACAAGGGGTCGCGGACGTTGCGGCTTAACTTCGCGCGCGTAGTGGAAATTAGTGGAAAATTTGGTTTTTTTTTACGACATTTGGAAAACGTTGCTACTAAAATGAAAAAAAATGAAAAACGTTACTACTGATTTTGTGGCCTAGATCCGCCACTGAATTTACAGGAGGTAAACCCTTACCAACTGGTGAGGGAAATGCATCATTTACCATCAAGTTGTCCCGTAAGGACACAATGTAATCTTAGTTATCTTAATTATTTAAGTGATTTTAATTTTATTGAATATTAATGATCTTCCATTCTTAATTATGCAATAGAGGATAAAATACAACTTTACATGTTGGATCACGATATCATCTATAATCTATAACTTATAATAAAAGAATTGAACTTCGATGATGTGGCATTCAATGGAGGCCTCAACCCCTCCTTAAATGTGCCACGTGGCATCATGTAGGATTTTTTAATTTTTGAGTTTTTTAATAAATCTATATATATTATAATTATTTTAGGAAAAGATAAGAATTTAAAAACAAAATTAAATTTTCTCTCTAATGTTTCCTCCCATAACTTTTAAACGTTAATATCTTTTATATACGAGATTTTTTAAAGAAAAAAATTACACCAAATTAACGAGCGTATTATTATCTTTCCAACGAGTACCACAGTGCTATATAAAAAACGGAGAAAAAAAACAACTATTTTTGTGGGGTTTTGTTTTCAAATATATTTTACTCTACTAATAAATCACAAACGATAAACATAACTTCATAGGCAGAGATTCCTTTTTTTTATATTTGAATATGATAACTTATGGCAGAAATTTATTTAAAATAAATAATAATAATAATAATATTATTATTATTATTATTATTATTATTCATTAATCATGTATTGACAAATCATTAATTATGTTGTCATATTAAATATTTTATTATGTTATATTAGATATTTCAACCCCGGGACACTCCCGGGATAAAAGCTAGTTGTCAATAAAACAAATGCATGATTATTTACAATGTTAATCCTAGGTTTTCATGATTAGGGAAAACAAGTATTTATTTTTTAAAAGTAAGTTAGTGCTAACTTACTCTAATGATTCCATACAATTGTATTAATTTCTGTTTCTTTAGTTAATTTTTAAAGAACCAACATTGTCTTTATCCCTTTGGCCTTTGATACCTTTGCTCCCTAGCGCCAGAACAATAGTTCGTCTCCAGGGGGCAAGGATTTGTCTTTGGTAGACTAGGGTTCGCAATTCAGAAAAGGGTGGCGACGCAGCTTGTTGCCTGTCTACCTTCTATTGTGATATAACTTTCGTATTTTTGTTTTAATCTAATATATAATAGTTATATATAATATTAAAATTTGATGTTTAAAGTTGTTTTGTGCTGTTATATAGATTACAAGTTATAAATTTACATAAATTAATTACTAATTTTAGAACAACTAAGTCACTCAACCTCTAAACCTATATCATAAATTTACACTAGTGTCTTTTAGGGGACTTGATGATGTGAGTGTGTACGCTAAGATGGTCAAACACACCAAGCAGGCAACACACAAACTAATTGTACGCACCATGCTCCAAGCAACCGAAGGACCATGTGGAGGTAAACCTTTACCAACTGGTGAGGGAAATGCATCATTTACCACCAATTGTTGTCCTGTAAGGACACAGTGTACTGTTAGTTATCTTTCTTGTTTAAGTGACTGAAATTTTATTGAATATTAATCATCTTCCATTCTTGATTATGCAAGGAGGCATCTTTTGATTGTGACATCTTCCAAAGTCAACATGACCAGACCAAAGCATAAGGTAGGCATTCAAAACCATAATTTTGTCCTAATAGAAAACTTTAGCCCATTACAAAGGAAAGAACGACAGAGTTGCATACACAAAAATAGTGAGCATGTAACCTGAAGTGGGTGCCTTAGGCAACACATGTATTCGGTTCATCCTCTTCCACTATCGACTACTCCACTATTTTAATTTCTCTCTTCTCCATGACTCAATGGTTAATGGTTTGATTAACAGTTGCATGTTGGTTCGATTAATAGTTGTGTATTGGTATCTGTTCAAAGGGGTTCCAAGCATGAACCGCGCCTATTTGAAGGGGGTTTTTGAAGCCTATAAATACGTACAACCCCTCCCTTCTTCATTTTTGCATTAGAAAACATAGGGCAACCACTTACAAGCTTTTCATTTTCTTTCCTTAGTTGATTAATATTTTACGTGACCCTTAATTATATATATTGGGATCCAATTCACCAATAACACGGTGTATGTTGTTATATAAAGGAGACACAAAGATGTTACATTACTTGTCATATATTCATTAATATTATTAAAGTGTGTGGCATTGCTCGGATCATATTTCATTATTTAATAATACTGATTACATGTATAATTATTGATGATATATTGATATGATACATCTTTTTAAGTGATGATAACTTGATAACTTTCTCTTGGGGTATTGACAATTGACAAAGTCATAAACGTGATATTAAGTGGCCCGAGCCCATGGGGTATATTGTTGATACAGTAATAAAACAGATATTTAAGAATAGGAGTGGGCCGAGCCCATCTAGCCAAATTTTGGAACAACAACTAAATTGCAAGACGCTATTTTAGATAGGGACCGGTAATCAGGAACGAAGGAAAGAAACAAATCATGGGCCTTACAATACTTTTGGCCCTTTTGCTACGGTTTATAATTGTGAATTTTTTTATCAAGTAATTCATACTTTTATCAGAATACACAGATTATATGTGCATGTGTAGATTATCCATAAAAAGGGTTATGAAGCTAATTTATTAAAAAGGAAAATAGTTTTACATGTTTACATACACTTGTATGTTTTTAACAAAAGAACAATCACATTAGTTTGTTTAAATTTATTTTTTGAATTACAAGAGAGATGGTTGATGATAGAGAAACAAAAACCATTCACATTTATAGCATTGTATGACTTACAATTGTTTTGTTTATTCAAGTCTTATACGTTAAATAGCGATGGTGGCAGCCGCGCCACCTATGATAATCATAGATGGAACATTTCTGTAATGTGTAATTTCATAGAATTGAGAATCTTGAGAAACAATATACAATAAAACCGGTATCTTGAAAAAACAAAAAGATACAAAAATAGAGGACTTCAATTTTAGTTTCTTCTTACACTTAGCAAATTAAATTTGTTAAACAAAAAATAGTAATATGGGTTTATGCTAGCAAATTGCTTCTCATATAAACCTTCATTTGTAAAATCAAAAGAAGTATAAGTTACAACTTTGCTCAAAGCCCTTTAAGTTGACCAGTTAAACCAGTCAACGTTGTCCACTTCTCAAATGCACTTGCTGAGTCCACAAATGCTGATTTTGATCCTTCTATGTCATTCTTTGTTACTGCATCAAATTTAAACTCACACACTTAAATTTATGCATCAATAGTTGTAATGTACAAGTAAAAACAACTCAAATGTACCTGATGAATACAAGGAAGTCAACGAAGAGTTAAACGTATCCACTTCGGCCTTTTCCTCAGGGCTTGAACTCAACTGTTGGTTAGGTGGTATGTAAGTGTAAGTAATTGTTGAAAAAATCAAGCACGCATGTCGTGATTTGACGAAAATCTACGTACCTGGGAGAGGGCTGCATTAGCCTTCTTGAGCCAGTCAACATCAGGGGTTTGGCCAAGGATGGAACCAGCTGAAGGTAAATCATTGTTTTCTATGGCTTGGCCTACTTGGCTAAGCTTGAAAATAACATCTTGTAGATATTCTGTACCAATATGTATTTTATCAAAGATATTAATGTATTAATTTTACATGATTAGTTATAAATAATATAAAAACTACAGAACTTAGAACAAACTCTTAACTACAGTGGTTACAAATGCTAATTGCATTTTTAAAATAACATGGATAAATCATGAAATATAACCAAGTTTTCAATGTAGTTATTCCTAAGTTTTTCTAACTATAAAATCATTAGACTTTCAGTATTATTCTATACAATTAGTGAAGTTAAATAACCTAAATAAAACAGTTATGAGCCAATAAAAAAAAATAGCAATCAAGTATCATATATGTTCCATTTAAATAACTTATTTTACATTTTTACAAAATTTCACACCAATGGAATGATGTTGAAAACTTGAAATTGAGTGGTTTTGTACTTAGAAAAAACTTTAAGTGGCTTTGAAACAACAAAATAGCACTTTGTTATAATGTTGCAAAAGTCGCTAGGCGGTCCCTAGTCAGAGTTGGGAGTGCTCGGGGAGTTCTCGGCTTAGTCGGAGAGTACTCGGGGAGTACTCGTCCTAGGCCTAGAGTACTTGGGCCTCGGCAACCTACCGTGTAGCGATTACTCAGAGAGTACTCGGCCTCCGAGACCTTATTTTACAACATTGCTTTGTTACTATTAGAGCATTTCAAAGTGGATGGGGAGATGCTCTTAGATAACACATTAACAAGTTGATTACAATAGAAATAAGTATGTATTTTTCATATTTAAACATGCATTAATTAGGTGTAAACACACATATAATCAAAAGCTAACGATGGTAAATAAAGTGACTAACCTTTATCTTTGTTGGCTGAATTCAAAACAGTTTGTTTTTCAATCCTTTTCTTTCGATCCTGCTTGACTTTCTCCAAGAGTTCCAAATCATCATCAGCCTCTAAAATGGCAGCATTGGCATTTCCAGTTAAGGACAACAAGAAAAGTGAAGTAAGGTTTATGGATAGGCTTCTCTTGGAGATATGTGGAGAGTAGTTTGGTAATCTACACACTGGTTTACACACACTAGTTCCCTTCACTGTGTGTTTCTGAGAGGTTAAAGAAGATGATGAGGGGAGGAAGGTAGTTGGATTGGAGAGAAAATTGGCTGCCATTTTCACTCTCTATTTTCCTTTGTTTTTATTTTATTTTTATTGTTTTTAGATGATGATGTTTAAGGTAGGGTGGAGAGAGCCACACAACTAGAAAAAAAAGGATAGGATATTGGATTTCTTGATACCCTTCATTTGGTTCTCCACTTTATTACCCATAATAATAAATACTAATAGTACTACTTAAGAGTTAATCTATATTAATTATTTAAAAATAACAATGTTGAATTAGTTTAAACTATATAAAGTAATCTATGCATTTAACTTGGCTGATATATCAGTAAAATATCACTGATATAACGGTTATCGATCATTAACCAAGATATCGGTATAAAATATCGGTCAAAATATTCGTACCGATATTATCGACAATATTGACTGATATTTTACTGATATATCACTGATATTTTCTATATGAGTACTTTTCTTGTTAATTCTTTCATTCTTCTTTTCTTCTTATTGGTTGTTATTAATGTTTTGAGTCTTAATTGTCAATTGTTAGTGTTAAATATTAGTGTTTTAAGTCTTAATAAGTTCCAACTTGCTACAGTTAATTGTTACTGTTTTGCAAGTTGCAAAAGGTTTATTTGTTAATGGTAGGAGAGTATACTGACTTGTTAGTGTTAAATTTTACATGATATAAAAATTACCTATATCTCAAATATCGTTGACCGATATCTGATTTTTTTACCGCATTAACTGCTTAGAAAGTAACAGATAACGATAACAATCCTTGATAAACAAATATCCGTTTTTGAACATTGGGGGATTAGTAGTGTAATACACGAAACATATGACTAAAACTGCAATAAGTCATGTAATTCATTTTAAACGTAACAGTATTACAAAAAAAGATGGATATGTGTGATCGATTTGTTAAGAATTGGCTTAGACCACATGTAGTGGTGGGAAAGTTTTTCACGCTTCTCTCCATTTGGAGAGCTTTGATTGGCTCAACAAAAAGCAGCCCCCCAAAACGACACTCTACCACGTGAAAAAATTCACGCTCAAACCATTTTCTGAAGAAAAACGCCCTCAGGGGCGGTGTTCCGGCGTTTTTGGGGCTTTTTTTTGCCCATTCCACGCCCAAAAGTATTACCACTACGGATTGTCTAATAAAGAGTAAAAAATGTGCGTTGTGGCAATATCAAAGAACGCATAGCACTTTTGTTGTTCCATACAACAAAGTATACAATATAGACGTATCATGTATATATCTTTTGCATTACATTTTATTTTAGAAATTTTTACACTTGTATATGTACTCGTTAGTGTGGCAGGAGGAGTAGAATAGGTTAAAAACATATGCAAAATAAGATGATCACTTAATTGGGTCAAATTGATCCATCAGGAGACTTTTATTTTGGGCCACACCATCAACATTGATCCATAGATGCCCTTTCAACAAAAAAAAAATATGAGATAACGAACTAACTTATTAACTAATTGCATAAAATTATTTGTTAAGCCATTAGGTGAAAATAGATCTAAACTTTATACCAATATATCATGATCATTGACATACCATGGTGATGTATTTTTTCTACATACTGGTAACAACCATACAAATTTTTTTTCTTTATTAACTAACTGCCAAAAGGCAGTTATTGAATGCTTTCAAAGCTCCCATGCCCAAGATTTTCTGAATGTTATCCCAATCGAAGGTTTGGGCCAAACCATGTCTATGGTTGAATACATAGCAATTCTTAAAATATCGTTTGATGATCCCCATGTACCATGAAGATGAAGTATGTTCGATTTGCCGTAAGGCATGCTTGGACAAATACGGGGAACACGCTGTTCATTGTAAGGAGTTGCCTGGTTTCAAATATAGGCATGACTGGGTCCGGGACGTTCTTTGGGACATTTTAAGAAGGGCTGGGATCTCAGCCAAGAGGGAGGCTCCTGTGAATTTCCTCTCGGACCCCGCTGACGGGAGATCCACCCTACGTCCAACAGACCTGCTTGTCTTTGGGTGGGCCTGGGGGAAACACGCTTGCGTCGACCTAACAGGTGTATCTCCTCTGGTTGGTTTGAGGGATGGTGGTTTTTTAGCAGGGCAAGCTGTGCGGAAAGCAGAGGCGAAGAAAGTTGAGAAGCATGCTAAAGCCTGCGAGGAGAACCAACACGTGTTTGTCCCCCTGGCATTTGATACCTTTGGCTCTTTGGCACCGGAAGCCATCCGTTTCCTGACTAGAGTCCAACGGGTTATTCATAACAGTGTCTCGACTCCGGGGGGACATGGGTTCGTTTTTAGTGGGTTAGGGTTTGCCATCCAGAAAAGGGTTGGCGGCGCAGCTTGTTGCCCGCCTGCCCGCTATCTTGATGTAATTAGTCGCGTTTATATGTTTTTGAATGAAATAATCATCTTCCTTAAAAAAAAAAACTAGTTACCAGTTATATATCATGATCATTGAACTCCCAACCTCCTATTTACAATCTCAACACCTTTACCACTACATTACAAGATGTGAGGCTGCTAAATCGCTAACTTGTTCAAATTAAATCATCTCGAATTTAATTCAATCATATATTTAATAAGCTACATACCAACGTGTTGCAATCACACGAATCATACAATAATACATGATGGGTTAACGAATATTGATTTTGACTACTGGAAACTTCTATACATTCAATTTTAGTCGGTCAATTTCGTAATGTACAACGGTAACCACCTACCAAAACATCTATAACATACTAGCTTTTATCTCGGGAGCGTCCCGGGGTTGAAAAATATAACAATTCTAATAATACTAATACTAATAGTTATAATTATTACTCTTGTAATTAAATAAATAAAAAAATAACCTTGCTATAAGGTGACACCATGTGTTGCAGTGTTGCGCGATTCTTTCTCCTAGCTTCTCTTGATGAAGTATACCTATGCATCTTTAAAGAGTAAAATTCCAATGATAGCATGACGATAGGGCTGAATTTCAACATCGTAGATAAGAACCTGGTTTAAAATAAAAAAACATGATTAATGAATAACCAGAACACTTTGTGATTTTTTTCCTGTATGAACGAAACCCCACAAAAAATAGTCGTTTTTTTCTCCGTTTTTTATATAGCAGTATGGTACTCTTTGGAAAGATAATAAAACGCTCGTTAATTTGGTGTAATTTTTTTTTAAACTCTCGTATATAAAAGATATTAACGTTTATAATTTATGGGAGGAAACATAAAAGAGAAAAATTTAAATTTGTTTTTAAATTATTTTTTCCTAAAATAACTCAATTTAATTTTAGTAGATTAGGTTTTATATTATTATTTATTTTTTTTTAATTTGCCAAATGGTATATTTTTTTTAATAATAAATTTAATACTATCACCTCAAGGTGCCACATGGCACATTCAATGGGGGATTGAGGCCTTCATTGAATGTCACCTCATACAAATTCAATTCTAGCGTCCCGGGATTGAAAAATATAACAATTCTAATAATACTAATACTAATAGTTATAATTATTACTCTTGTAATTAAATAAATAAAAAAATAACCTTGCTATAAGGTGACACCATGTGTTGCAGTGTTGCACGATTCTTTCCCCTAGCTTCTCTTGATGAATTACACCTATGCATCTTTAGAAGAGTAAAATTCCAATGATAGCATGACGATTGGGCTGAATTTCAACATCGTAGATAAGAACCTGGTTTAAAAGAAAAAAACATGATTAATGAATAACCAGAACACTTTGTGTTTTTTTTCCTGTATGAACGAAACCCCACAAAAAATAGTCGTTTTTTTCTCCGTTTTTTATATAGCACTATGGTACTCGTTGGAAAGATAATAAAACGCTCGTTAATTTGGTGTAATTTTTTTTCTTTAAAAAATCTCGTATATAAAAGATATTAACTTTTAAAAATTATGGGAGGAAACATAAAAAAAAATTTAATTTGTTTTTAAATTCTTTTTCCTAAAATAACTCAATTTAATTTTAGTAGATTACGTTTTATATTATTATTTGTTTTTTATTGTTTTCTTTTATTATTTTATATATATAGAATTAAAAACAAATTATTATTTATAGATATTATCTCTTCACAAACATATATTTTTTTTAATAATAAATTTAATACTATCACCTTAAGGTGCCACATGGCATATTCAAGGGGGGTTGAGGCCTCCATTGAATGCCACCTCATACAAACTCAATTCTTTTATTATAAGTTATTATAGATTATAGATTATAGATTATAGATTCATCAATTTTCAATTATTTTTTTATTCTTGCTACTTTAATTTAATAGAATCGGCCCTTCAAAAAAAATCTTTTGCATAATCGTATACCTTTTATCTTAAGCTATTTTATCCAATACATGACGTATTAATATTTCTTATTATGGAAAGAAGTTTGACCCCTAGTTGAGTCAATCTCACCAAATATCTTAAAAATAATTTTTTATAAGACTTTTAGTAAATCTTTGAAAAATATCAGATTTATTTGAGAAATAAATAAGAAATTAAGGTCTAAGGGTATATTTTAACCCTCCTTAACTCTACATAGGTTTTATATCGAAAGTGGGTTTAAACGATTGGGAGAAATTGTGTAAATTCGAATTCTTGTAAGGGATGGCTTTGTTTCGGCCTCTATCTCTATCTTGGAGATAGTTGGCCTTGTGTTTTAATAAAGTTTATTTTCAAAAAAAAAAATCTAAACTAAAAGGACATATAGTTGCATTTAAGTTATAATCACTTATTATTATTATTATTTGAACGGTGACCTTCTTCATCTTTTTTTAGGGGATGAGTTTGTCACACTTGCTAATCGTAGGCCCGCCACCCCATATCTGATCAAACTATGTTTTTCAGTTAATATATTAATTCATTCATAAACCTGTATTTCAAAATAATAATCTAACATTTTTCAGTAAATAATCTAACCTTTTCAAATGATTACTTGCTAAATACATATTTTAGAAATATTAAGACCAAACAAGTAGCTTTCCAATTAAAAAAATTGGGTTAGAAGTAGTTGGGGCTAAACCGCGTGTTAGTCTACCTGCTTAACTATATTCATCAACCATCTACGAACAAAAAATTATATACGAGTTTAGGTGTGTTCAAACTTCAAATTATTAAAAAGAGAATCACAAAAACAATCATACATATTTCGTAGTTACATATGTAATAATCATTGGCACACTAAATTATAGTTTAAAACGTACATGTTTTGCTTCGGTCATCTTAATTTATGTATCATTAGAAATGTTTTAAAATCTTTGAAGTTATTTCCATGTATCAGGAGGAGGAAATCTGTTCTATTTGCCGTAAGGCCTGCCTGGATGAATACGGGGAACATGCGGTTCATTGCAAGGAGTTACTCGAGTTCAAATATCGGCATGATTGGTTTCGAGACGTTCTTTGGGACATTTTAAGACGGGTTGGGATCTCATCAAAAAATGAGACCCCTGTGAACTTCCTCTCGGATCTCACAGAAGGGAGATCCACCCTGCGTCCAGCAGATCTCCTCGTCTTTGGGTGGGCCGGGGGAAAGGATGTTTGTGTTGACCTGACAGGTGTATCTCCTCAAGCGGTGCGAAAGGCAGAGGGAAGGCTACTCGTTTTCTGACCAGGGTCTAGTGGGGTATTCATAGTGACTCCGGGTGGTATGGTTTCGTTTTTAGTATATTAGGGTTTGCTATTCAGAAAAGAATGACAGCGCAGTTTGTTGCCCACCTACCCGCTATAGTATAAAGTAGATTAGCGAAAATTAGATGCACAACAAAAGAAAATCACGAATAAATAATAAAAAGTAAAAAGATTATTAAAGTTGTACATTGTCAAATAGTTATATGATTCCCAAACAAAAGAGTAGATGTGTGAAATAATTATTTCATGGTTATATAGGTAAAATTTTGTCTGATATGATATGAAAGTTGTCGTAGAAATAGTTTCTTCTGTTTTTTTTTTTTTTTACCATTTTTCTATTTTTAATAACGGATCACAAAACACAGACCGACGGCAAAGACAAACTTTACAACATATATAAAGCATATTTACACCGATCTTTCCATCCTAGTTAAACCATAAATAAGTAAATAACTTTCACGCTGGCCACTATATCACCTATTTTAACATCATTGCCTTTGAAAATTTTCTTATTGCGCGTCTTCCAAATACACCAAATCATCACAACCACCACCCCATGCTCAATCTATTTACCCACCTTTCCCCCAGTTGCTGATTTATAGATCTTCAAATCTTCAATAAATCTTGCACTTGAAAAGCAAGATTTGAATCCGTAACCTATTTTGCTAATCAAGTGCCGATGATGGCCAGCCCAGTTGGTCGGAGGTGGGAGGGTTTACCACCTTGTGTGGGTTCCCGCCCGGGAGGTCTCGAGTTCGATCCACGGGGTATGCAAAATATGCGAAGCCTTCGGGCGAGGGGTTGAAAAGCCTGTATGCACGGGGGATCGAACCGGGGTGGGTAGGTTCGTTGGCAAGCGTCTTACCCGGGTGAACTACGCCGATCAAAAAAAAAAAAAATTGCTAATCAAGTACCAATCAGTTTCACTTAAATTGTGCGCTCATTAATGAAGGATTTTTTAGTAGTGAATTTGTATTTCAGGTTAAGATAAACAAATAGAATGAATAAAATTTTATATGTTGTAACGTATGGGATCACTTTTCTTCGTTTTTTATGGCCGACCAATATTATATAAGCCCGGACATTCGGGTAAACTTATTGGTGAAACCCACGCCCTACGAACACAAACAAATAGACAGACAACGCCGGTCATCCGGCCCGCCCACCAATACAAGGGAAAGCCGCTGTGATAAAAACTTTAGCCCACCTGAAACGAATTGCACCAAGTGGGACTCAAACCTGTCTGTGACCACCACATTGAAGGTCATGGGGCTAACTCCTCCCAAACCAATTGATACGCAACTCATTGGCATGAGCCATGAGGTCACTTTTAAACTATAGTATTTCGACTTTCTAATTTGTGAGTGGTTATGTGCAGGTAATATACGAGCTACGGCTCGATTGGCATGGGGAAATAAAGATAACGTTTGTGGTCATTTGATCTTAAGTTTGAATCCGATCTAGTTGGGGTTTATCACAGTGGATCTTCGAGTGACGTCCCCCACCCCACCTACAATTGGTGGCTTGGTGGACTTGGGTTGCCAAGTTGTCAATCAGTTGCCAGTGTTAACTCATTGACAGTTCAGATGATATTTAGTTGGTCACCCAAATATATTATATATATACACACACGACACCAACACTTAAGCATATATATTTTGATTGTTTCCTTTTTTTTAGACTAGGAAATAGCATATAATTTAATCTCCTTTTTCACGAAACATTACAATTACAGTTGTTCATAAAATAAAACCTACTTATATAGCATATACTATAATTATCATTATGAAGCTATATAATCGTATAACTCATTAGACTATATTAATAATCAAACGCATTTGAACAGTGAATCTGATTTTGAGGGCATATTTGTAATTTTCGAATCTTTTGATAACATTTGTAGATGTTCCTGTCTTCTCTTTCTCTGCCTTCGTTACCACCGCCATACCCACCGCCCATTCCTATTCCTATGTTTGTTTGATACCGGGAGGATTCCCGTCGCCGCCACGATTCCGCCGCCATCAACACCACCATCTGGCCGTACCCATTTCTATGTTTGTTTATTTTGGGATGTATCGCCTCCCGTCGCCGCCACGATTCCGTTGCCATCCACACCACCATTTGACGAAGACGCCATCCATACCACCATCTGACAAAGATTCCGATCAAGATGCATGTCCCTTTTTCGATTAGATCTACAAACTCCAAGGTCAGATTTCGTGGTTTGGGGCATCTGATGATGGTGGTGACTCTGGTGGTGCCGATGATATGGACGGTGTTGCTGATGATGCTTTCGTCTCGAACTCTTATGGCTGTTGGGCGGAGGTGGTTGGCGGCGACGTTGGTGGAGGCTTGGGTTTCAGTGTTGGTTGTAGATGGCTGTGATGTGTGTCTTGGTTGTGATGAGTTGAAAGTATTTCTGAAAACTGATGACCATGGCGTGGCAAGGACGGTGGATGGCGGGTTTTAGCCTGCAACCCGCCTTGCAGCCATGTTTTTTAGAAACTCTGAACCATAGAAAGCTCACTTTCTTTTGGATTGTTCTTGCGTTTGATTGATGCAGATTTTTATTATGTTCGTTTCAGGTTACATGTTTTTTTTAGGTCGCTTGATTTGTGTTTTTGTTTGTTTTTGGGTTTTCATCTGATTCCTAACTTGATATTGCTAAACCATTGTCGTTATGGCATCATGGGATGTTGATTAACTAATTCGGTAATGAGTGTCTAGGACTATAGGTGTATGTCTTTGCGTAATAATTTTAGGTGTATATATGTGATTTGTGTGGCAATTACTACTAATTCGTTTAATGGTGTGGTTTATGTAGAAAGTAACGTCAGTTTAGACGCGACTTCATTCATATGATGTCAATTTTTCACTAAATTGGATTTGGCGACTTCATTTATATGATGTCACATTTTCACTAAGGGGGTGTTTGGGATTGATTATTCAAAAGAGATTATGCGTTTTGGAAAAGCAGGGGTGGAGCTGCTTATAGATTATTGCGTTTTGGTATCCTAAAAAACTGATTATCTGCGTTTTCAAAACGCAATCCAAACACTAAAAACTGATTATCTGCATTTTCAAAACGCAATAATCTAAAAATCAGATTCAAAATGCAATCCCAAACACCCTCTAAATTGGATTTGATATGGCTTATATTTATCGTTTTAATGATCTAGCTAATTGTAAAATGTATATGGGATCAAGTTGTGTTTTTAATTTATCATGAAAGGCGGTGTTCAAATACTAGCAGTTCTTTTACTCTATACAATGAGTATTTTAATATGTTTGTGATTTGGATCTAGGGGCGATGGCTGATTGTGCGACGGAGGTTGGGGATTTGATGGTGGTGTAAGATGATGGTAGTGTGCTCTGCTTTACCTGGTTATGATGAGGTAACAATATTGGCCGACTGTTGGTGGGGTTGGCGTAGCAGGGATCGCGGATGGTAGGTTTCCACCTGCAACGCTCCTTGCAGCTATCAGATTTAAAAACTCTGAGCCACTCATAGATTTTAGAATTGATCTTATATTCATTAACGAAAGTTTGTTTAAATATTGAGTTTGGAAAATCCGTATTAACGCGTCATGTGAAAAACGCGCAACGCGCGTATTAATACACCTTCTTGGTTACTGACTACATCTCATTTGACGTGCTTTTCTACCCTTTTAGACTAATAAAGAGTGGCGACAGTAATCGATTGATTTCGACAAGGGAATCGGACTTGGAATCGGACTCATTAGTATGTGCTTTCTTTGTTATGTTGTTTGTGTATTGACACCTATGCCGGTTACCACCTCCGCTATAACATCACCTGTTTTATATTCCTCCCACGGTGAAGTCAACTGTTCGGATTATGGTGTAACGGTAGTGCTAAGCAAGTTAAAAAATCGTGAACAATTCTAGGTTGAAATACAATTGCTTGATTGAAATCGTGTGAATCACACAAGTCAAGGTATTTTAGAATTGAATGTGTGGTATGTATATGCACAAATGTAGATAATTAGTTATACTAATCTAGCTTCGGAATGAAAATTTTGGAAGTGATTTTGCCATTGAAGTTGTAGTGATTAGCTAATAGCAAGGAGATTCTTTGTGAAAGTATAGACTATAGAGAATAATATGTGATTTTGTCATTAAAATTAGTTTATAGGTTGTAATGTCAAATTTGTGTTGTCGTTCACGATGATGCGCCAACACGACATTATATTTATGTGGGATATTCTCTACTATACAAAGTTTGGATATTATTGTAGGGTGCGACTTTCTCTGTTCTTTGGTTAATACGTGTTTACTGAATTAGTATTGGTGCGCTTCCTTTCTAACATCACAAGGTATTAGCAACATGCCCCCGTCGGCCGCCGCAACACGCGGGTTAACATTCTAGTTACAATTACAATAAAAATATATATTGATAACACTATGATCACTAAAACGGATATATTAAAACAAAAAATATGCTAGAAGATAATCACGTTTATAAATCAAAAGATTACAGAGTTAACAAAATAGAAAATTATGACATTTATAGTACATAAATTACTAAAATTTACAAACGGATATTTAGGAGGTGTTTGGGGTTGCGTTTTAAAATGGATTTTTACAAATGGATTTTTTTTTGTCCTTCACGGGTAGCTCAGTTGGTAAAATCGACCAGGGATCTCTCTTGGAGGTCTCAGGGTCGATTCCCACGAAGGACATAATGAGAAATGATGGATGACTCATGGCCTATGGTCATGAGTTCGAGTCCTGATCTCGCCAGGTTTTACCGGTTCACTACTGTCGTGCCTTCGGGCGGGTATGTGGGTCGGGTTTTCCCTGGAAGCGGGCTACGGGCTTCGTGCGTCCGGGGTGGGCCGGGCTGTGCCCCTGTCTATGCCACTGGGGGGCCGCGTACGAAGTACCCGGCGTTGTTTAGTTGGCCGTTAAAAAAATGGATTTTTAGATTATTGGGTTTTGAAACCGCAAATAACAATTTTTAGTATTTGGGGTTGAGTTTTTAAATGAATTTTTAGGCTACCAAAACGCAATAATTTAAAAATGGTTTCACCCCTGTTTTTCCAAAACGCAGAAATTGTTTTGAAAAATTAATCCCAAACATCCTCTTACTCGGTCGTAGACGAATCACAGAAAAGATTAACATATAATTTACTTTGAAAATAACATAAAATAAATTAAAATTTTCAAGAAATAGTCGTTTCAAACAGAAATTAGTCAAAGTTATGAGTCAAAATTTACACACAAACGAAACGGTTTACGTTAGCACCAGCATCTCCACGCGGCAAATTTGGAGTGCAACCAACCAAAACATAGCATTGAATCATTGACATCTTCAACACTTGAAAATTCATGTTGTTAATTTTCAAATCTTATTCTGTTGTTAATTTATTTACTCGACTAGATACCAATAAAATATAATACAGTATTGCATAACCAAGAAAAAAAGTTACAAACCATGACACAAAAAGCTTATATAAATTATTTCGAAATAAACATTTAAGTGCATGTTTGGCTCTCCTTATTTGGCCTCGTTATAACTTATTGACTTAATCAAAAAGTTAATAAGGAGAAAATATTGTTTGGGTAATGGGTTGAAAAGAAGTTTTTTGTGGGTTGAAAAGAAGATAGGTTATAAGTTAGAATTTGTAACTTTTTAATTAAGTAAATAAGGAGGTAGAAGAAGGAGATAAGGAGAAGGAGAGTCAAACATGGCCTAAAACTCTTTTACTGATCACCTTATCATGTATGTTTATCGTAAGAATGATAATCACACTTCAAGTTAAAATCTGCCAAGTAGATTACATGTTGAATTGTAATATTTATAAATTTAAAAAAAAATCGACCATAAACGAAACCAAACAAACCACCTAATCAAACATAGATGAGACGCCGGGGTCCACCCACGAACCAGCAACATATTCATATTCTAGACTTCACACTTCATCATGGGTCAACGTCACATTGCACCTCACTTTTCAACTTTCCGGTCACCTTCCACCACCACCTTATTTCTCCACCTTGCTCCTCTGTTGTATAATACTATGCTATGTTATGACAAACATATAACTTTACATAATTTTAATTTTAAAGTTTAGGTAAATACAACTTTAAAACGTATGGTACAATTCTTCAAAATATATTACTACTTTTGAAACAACTTCTACTCTCCATTCGAATTTGAAAGGGTTCATAATTTTTTCACACTAATATTCCTTAAAAAAAAGTCACAACACAAAAACAAACATTTTATTTAACTTGAAAATGGTACTGCTATAAAAAAAAGTTCAATATAGAAAAAAATAATAATATGTTACGTGGTTATCAGTGTTCCTCACCGCATCACGCGAATACCCTTACACACATGAGTACCTACGTGATTTATGTGTGCAAAAGCATAAGAAGTATATATCGAAGATACGACATGTGTATTTGATGTAAGTTTCATTTAAAACAGAATTGTGCATGATAATTTACAAATCATCTAAGCATAGACAACAAGTCATTGAATTAAGCTAGTTTTTTTAGTTTTGTTTACCTTTTTTTCGTGGTTTTGTTACTGTTTTGACTTAGTTCCTACGGTAATTTTTACGTTTCGGTTTGAATTTGGCGAGTTAACACACCGAAACGTATGTGCATGGTTTAATTTTTTTACTTCTACTTTTTTTCGGTTTAGCGGTCTCGTCGTAACTTGCAAGTTCTTAATAATGGTTTAAATATACAACAATATCATAAGCAAATCAATGATAATAATAATAATAATAATAATAATAATAATAATAATAATAATAATAATAATAATAATAATAATAATAATAATAATAATAAAGCTTAGGGCAAATTAAATAGATACTTCATCTGCCAAATTTCATATTTTGTTTGCAGGTATAAGAAATTATCTATATCTATATATATAATAAAAGAAAGCAATTTTAATGACATGGCATTCAAAGAGGCATTCTCCTCTTTGAATGTGCCATGTGTCATCCCATGTGGCATTGAGATATTTTAGGTAAAAATATTTTAAAAATCAAATTGGATTTTTCTCACTTATGTTTCCTCCCATAATTTTTAAACGTTAATATCTTTTATATACGAGATTTTTTAAAGAAAAAAATTACACCAAATTAACGAGCATTTTATTATCTTTCCAACGAATACCATAGTGCTATATAAAAAACGGAGAAAAAAAACGACTATTTTTTGTGGGGTTTTGTTCATACAGGAAAAAAAACACAAAGTGTTCAGGTTATTCATTAATCATATATAGGCAAGTCACTAATTATGTTCAAATTAGTAAATATGAACTATATTTTCAACATGTGTTAACATTGGAGTTATACATTGTTTTAGTTTAGATATTAATTAGAGTTATACATTGTTTAAGGTTAGGTGTTAACATTAGAGAATCAGAGATACAACTAAAGCCATTTTAATGACATGACACTCAAAGAGTCATTCTCCTCCTTGAATGTGTCATGTGTCATCTCATGTGGCATTGAGATATTTTAGGGAAAAAAATTTAAAAATAAAATTGAATTTTTCTCTCTTATGTTTCCTCCCATAAATTTTTAAACATTAATATGTTTTATATACGAGATTTTTTAAAGAAAAAAAATTACACCAAATTAACAAGCGTTTTATTATCTTTCTAACGAGTACCATAGTGCTATATAAAAAACGGAGAAAAAAACGACCATTTTTGTGGGGTTTGTTCATACAGGAAAAAAAACACAAAGGTAAATCATTAATCATACATAGGCAAGTCACTAATTATGTTCAAATTAGTAAATATGAATTCTATTTTCAACATGCGTTAACATTGGAGTTATACATTGTTTTAGTTTAGATATTAATATTAGAGTTATACATTGTTTAAGGTTAGCCGTTAACCTTGGAGATACATTTTTAATTGTTTTAGGTTAGGTGCTACCCGAAGCTTTATTGCATATAATTGTAAAGCGAATCATTTTATTTTATATGTAAAATTAATATGTCATATTAGATTTCTCAACCCCGGGACGTTCCCGGGGTATAATCTAGTGTATATATATAGTTTGTGCCGTGTGTGACGTCTCTAAGCTTTTCATCGCTAGCATGGATGTGTATAAAGATTTTGAACATATAAAGCCATAACGGATCTTCTGTAGTCTATTGCCTTTTGTAAATGATGGTTAATAATCATGTCCAAACCTTTTTTGTAATACCAACTCTACTCTTTCTTGATCAAGTATTACGGGATGGTGAATAGGGGTCTATTTTACATGTAAGTTAGATACGAAACCATTAAAACTACGTAGTTTTGTTTAAAATTATTATATTAGTTAGATTTAAACAAAATACATAGTTTTGATGGTTTCGCATCTAACTTACATGTAGACGGCATCTCGTCCGCCTGACCCACAACGGTATCACCACCCCCAGCGCCTCCCAATGGGGTGGTTTTAGAAACAGGCTTTTTGCCCGTCGCCTTTTGCATGGCGGCGTCAACCTTGGCTTTCTCAACAGCCTCCTTCTCAGCAGCTTCTTTCGCAGCATGTAGTCTTGCAGCCTCAGCCTTCTCCTATTTCTCATATATCAAGCGCTCATCCTCTTCCTTCTTCTCCTTCTCCCCATGCCGCCATGCGCAAGCTTTTCAGCTATGCGCTTGCGGGCAATCTCCTCCTCAAACAGAGTGGGATAAGAAGAAATAGGAGTAATCTTGAGGCCGGTAACTACAAAAAAGAAAAGAAGTTAGCGCTGATAAAAAGTTGCGTAGAAGAAAGATATACAAAAAACTTATAAGACATTTATCCGGAGTTTTCTTTAGAGACTTTTAAAGAACAGGCTCACAGAGCGGAGGAGGGGTAACGTTAAAAGAGAACTGCGGCTGCGTCTCCTTTATCACCACCTCCCTCTGTGGTCTTGGCACCCTGCCCAGGGATCTGAACCTGGGTAAAAGATAATTGCGCAAGACGTTGCGCCGCCAACTCTTTGCTGACCCCACATTGGTCCGCAACTTTTTTCAACTTCTTCTTCTTCTTCTTCTTCTCTGGAGCAGGCTCTGATTCAGTCCCTTCAGGGGTGGAAGAAGAGGTCTCCTTGCGTTTTGGGCCGAACAATGGCCTCGCTCCACCTGCACTCAAAGGCGCAGTTTCAAACACTTCCACATAGTTAGTCTTGGAAGTATAAGTGTGACTTATGGGTGCCATTTTCCAACGCCCACGAGAACCCGGAATCCTAGAAGGCATGTTAGGATGAACCAACTCTTCCAAAGACTCAGTAGACTCTTCGTCAGAAATTACTACGCATGGGATCTCTCCGAGCGCAGCAATAGATAAATGATCAGGGTTAACAGGAATCACACCCGTGGCGCTAAAGTGCGGTGGCGCGTCCTCAAGATTGGGCAGATAAAACCTGCCCACCATCTCCTCCACCCGCGACGGCCTGTCCGCCAGCGGGGCTCTCCACTTTACACGTGCTTTATCGCGAAGCAAGAACGCTTCCAACTTGGTAATGCCTGGAAAACATTAAAAGAGTTAGCATAATTCCGAGAATGATAAAACTCACTCAACGCGAGTAGAAGGCGCACACCTTTTTGGCGCAGAACTAGCTCCTGGCTTGCCACCAGTCGCAAGCGGCTCATCCCAAGGTGCACCAGGAGAGACTCTGTGCATGTATGTACGTCAAACGAGGGCGCACTAGCAGTCAACTCAACAAACCATTCCTGCTCCTTGTACCCCCTCCATCACGGGGTGATCTTTCAGCCTCTGGCGCTCCCCAAGTACCTTCCAGGGCATCACCACTGGAATCACCCCTCTCTTGATGTAGAAAAATTTTTCTTTCCAGTCATAAAGAGACTTTGGCGCCTCTTTCCCCATGGGTTGCGCCTTCGAACGAAGTGCAAAGTTAAACCAAGAAGCAGAAGTCTCTAACATATAAATTTGAAACCTAGTCACCGGCAACTGAAACCCATAGAGGATGAAATGGGCTTGCTACAAACTAATCTTCCCTAAAGGGTTCGTCAACGTCGTCTTCCCAGGCGTTGGCAGCTCAGCCTCCCAAGAAGGGTCAAACTCCATTTTTCGGCAAATCTCCGTAAAACCCTTTTTACTCCACTTTACAGTGGTTGTGCCGATGAGTTTCGGAGGAGCTTTAGGCTTATCAGTCATGTTTACCGTTGTAGAGGAACCTTCGGACATAGATATCCAAGGAAATAGACTAAAAAGCTCGTTAGAATGTTTGAAGATTTGCCGGAGAAGATGAATGTTCACCGGAGAAAAAAAGAGAATTGAGAGAAAAAGTTAGGAAATTTTCGAAAGTGCGAAGAAGAGGAGGAGGAAGCACCCTTTTATACCCATCGCAATTAATGCGAAGAGATAACTGCATGAAAACGTGTATGCCGTTTCAGGTCGCGGACCAACGGGAGCGCGTCACGTGCCCCACTGTCTCGATGTCAGTTCGCTTTCAATCATTTCCCACCATTAATACAAACCATACTAATCTCCTTTTCGAAGTAAGTAAAACTCATTGTTTCTTTAGCCCCATATTCACTTTCCTCGTAATTTAATCGACCCATTTTCATATAATATCAATAAATACGTGTTTCATTGACTCGTTCACGTACATATGTTAGTTACATTTGCTATATATGGTAGCAAATTATTATATTTTCATCCAAAATATTATAAAAATTGCAATGTTTCTAATCTTTTAATAATAAATATTTTAATTGATTTGACTCGTTTAATACGGAGATGGTTTTTATCATTTTCCTCTCTTACTCTAAATATTTCCCTATAAATTGTTGGGTTTCAGTGGTGTCAACATTACTTTTTATCAAAACGGGTTTGATATATTTGTTATTAATTAAACATATAATTAATAAAACGCAGCGGAATATTTATAAAATATTAACACCAAAACTAACCGAACAGGATCTGGTTACAAAACATACAAACACGGTACAATATTATTAATCTACTAATGAGATAGATATACCTGAGTGGTTAATAATTAACCGTTTGAGACACCGAGGTACAACGAACGAGTGCTAGAAACTAACACGAAACGAGAGCGGCTTGCGGTGGTGATTGACCGGAAGTGGCGAAACAGAAAAAAACTGAATTGCTTTTATTCAGCTTGATATTGTTTCTTGGGGTTATTATAAAACAGTTAGTGCCATCTCGAATTCTCAATTCATGTGGCAGATATATATCTCAATATATATACATAAGGAGTTGTGAATATTATAATATGTATTGACTTAGGATTTGAATGCTTGCGGCAGATTTTGTGTTGTGGCTGTTGAGATTTGATATATCTCAAAACCATTAGATAAGCATTAGCATATTCTAATAAAAATAAAATTGATAATTATCATTATCTAATAATATGCTAATCACCCACCGGGCTCCAAACCTAAAAACTCCTAGACTAAGTCCAAGATGTGATATAAAAACCCATAACCAATAAACGTGATATTATTTATAATTAGTATAAATAATAAAACCCGTTTATTCTGTTAATTGTTCGTGATTACCAGTTAATCAAGTTAAGTGAATAATGTTCGTTGCCCAAGGTGTAACTCTTACGGGTCACAACTCAGTTGGCAGCGTTGAGTTATCGAGACCGTACATATTAATCCAACAATCTCCCACTTGGACGACCTTCGATAAAATTCTCAATGCAGACAGTCAGCGGTGCTCTAGCTGCACATGGCTGCCCCCAACAAGGTATGACACTTTAAAGTCATTAACCAAAACATCTTGTTTTAGACAAGACAATAGACTTATGGCAATCGTTGTCATTCATCCTTTCCGTAAAAGACATCAATTGAATCAATGAGACATGGATTAAGTTCATTCTCATATGGTGTTCAATTATTATTGTTCTCGATCAAGATTCATAGTGGTCCAATCAAACACACAGTTAGTTTGGGTAAAGCCTTACACTTCACCAGTTTGAATCAACGAGGGCGCCACGATGTCTAACTGTTACATATCATGTAAGAGTACAGAATCCCTTATCGATTACATACAACTCCCACTGAACTTCAGAACTATTCCCAACTAAAGCCTTTATGACTGGCAGTTACGCGACAGCGGTTGACAGTAATCAAAGAATAATCCTTGGTAAACGAAAGTTCTAGTATGCATCTCAGGTCAGAGGATACTAAATGAGTATACCAATATCAAAACATCTTATGACTAAGATCCATGAAGATGATTTGAAGCGAGTTACATCCAACGTCATTCACAATGAGGTCTGTGAACTTGAAGTTAACTACTTGAGTCCAAATTCAGAATAGTCTTAATTCAGAGTCGCTCCCACGAGTCTGATCGACTACGGATAATTTAGAATATAATATTCATGGATTAAACGTATTAAAATCGAACACAGTTATAAGATTCAGAATTATATTTAACTAGTAAATAAAACGAATTCAAAAGTATAACTGTTTAAATGTTCATACATCCAAATACTAAATCAAAACATATGGCTAGCTAATCTAAGCCCAATAGCATCCCTGTGCTGATCATGCTTGTCCTGAGTCATGGGCTTAGTAAACGGGTCTGCTAGGTTTTGATCTGTGTTTATTTTGCTTATCACTATGTCTCCACGTTCCACAATTTCCCGTATATGGTGGAATTTTCTTAGAACGTGCTTGGCCTTGTGATGAGATCTGGGCTCTTTGGCTTGAGCTATAGCACCTGTGTTATCACAAAATATCTCGATGGGTTTCCGAATACTTGGAACCACATCGAGGTCGGCTACGAATTTCTTCATCCAAGCAGCTTCCTTTGCAGCATCTGATGCGGCTATATACTCAGATTCGGTGGTTGAATCCGCCACAACACTCTGTTTGGAGCTTTTCCATGAGATAGCTCCTCCATTAAGAGTGAATACAAAACCTGATTGTGAGCGAGAATCATCTCGGTCACTTTGAAAACTGGCATCAGTGTAACATCTTACAGTGAGCTCTTCTTCCACTCCTCCAAATACTAAGAACATATCTTTAGTTCTTCTCAGATACTTTAGAATGTTCTTGACTGCAGTCCAATGGGCTATGCCAGGACTTTGCTGATAACGGCTAGTCATGCTCAAAGCATACGAGACATCAGGTCTAGTGCATAACATAGCATACATGATGGAACCAATCGCAGAAGCATATGGAATTGCTTCCATTCGCTTAATATCAATGTCCGTTGAAGGAGATTGCGATTTGTTCAAGACAGTACCTTTAGTCATAGGAACACCTCCTTTCTTGGAGTTTTCCATCTTAAAGCGTGTCATCATTTTGTCTATGTATGTACTTTGACTTAGCCCTAGAAGCCGCTTAGATCTATCCCTATAGATCTTGATTCCTAGAATGTAAGCTGCTTCTCCAAGATCTTTCATTGCGAAACAAGTTCCCAAATAGTGTTTAACTTCGTTAAGCATAGGGATGTTGTTTCCAATTATCAGTATATCATCCACATACAGGATGAGGAATGATATAGTGCTCCCACTAGCCTTCTTGTAAACACAAGGCTCATCTTCATTTTTGAGAAAACCAAATTCTTTGATCTTTTGGTCAAAACGAAGATTCCAGCTACGAGATGCCTGTTTAAGTCCATAAATGGACTTATTCAGTTTGCACACCCTATTAGGATATTTTGGATCAATAAAACCTTCAGGCTGAACCATATAGACATCTTCAGAGAGATGTCCATTAAGAAAAGCGGTTTTGACATCCATTTGCCATATCTCGTAGTCATAGTACGCGGCTATGGCAAGCAATATCCTGATCGATTTGATCATAGCAACGGGCGAGAAGGTCTCATCATAGTCAACACCCTGAGTCTGAGTGAAACCCTTCGCAACTAGCCGTGCTTTATAGGTGTGTATATTTCCATGCATGTCGGTTTTCTTCTTGAAAACCCATTTGCTCCCTACTGCCTGAGATTCGGGGGGTAGCTCAACCAAGTCCCAGACTTGATTGTCACGCATAGATTGCATCTCAGCATTCATGGCTTCCAACCATTTCCCAGATTCGGAATCTGAGATAGCAGATTTGTAGTTAGTAGGTTCGTCATTAGACTCAGCTACTACCAGGACTTCAGAACCATCAAGATGCCAAAGGTATCTGTCAGGCTCTTTTCGAGTCCTGCTACTTCTGCGAACACTTGTGTTTATGTCTGATTCATTAGAAACAATTTCTTGTTGATCAGACGTTCCGACTTCATCAGCGGTTGTTTGTGGTTCTCGAATTTCTTCAAGATCCACAATATTGTTTCCAGTTCCTCGATTAAGAAGTTCTTCCTCGAGAAACTTTCCATTCCTTTTGATGGAAATAGTATTTGCATCAGGATGGTAAAAAAGATATCCGCTTCTGTTATAGTATCCGACGAAAACAACTTTTTCGCCTCGAGGATCGATCTTATCATCAGAATCGCTGGTGATATAAGCATTAGATCCCCATACTCTTAGGTATTCCAAATTGGGTTTACGCCCATGCCATATCTCATATGGAGTTTTGTTTACCTTCTTAGTCGGAGCTAGATTGACTAGGCGGGCGGCGGTCATAAGAGCATGACCCCAAAAGGAGTGAGGCAAGTTAGTCCTACACATCATCGATCGAACCATATTAAGTAGGGTTCGATTTCTCCTCTCACTCACGCCATTAAGCTGGGGTGTGCCAGGTGGAGTGGGCTGTGAAATTATTCCACGCTCTTTTAGATGATTGAGGAACTCTAAGTTGAGGTATTCTCCACCTCTATCTGATCTAAGTATCTTTATCGTTCTACTGAGCTGGTTTTCAACTTCGTTTTGAAACTCTTTGAACTTGTCAAAAGTTTCATGCTTATGCTTCATGAGATAGACATAAGCATATCGACTATAATCGTCGATAAATGTGACGAAGTATCTTTCATGATTTCTAGTCATGGTTTTAAAAGGGCCACATACATCAGTGTGTATGAGTCCTAGTAGACCATTGGCTCGTTCACCAACATGGGTGAAAGGATCTTTAGTGAGTTTGCCAGCTAAGCAAGATTCGCAATCATTAAAGGTGTCCTGTCCAGTGGATTCAAGGATCCCCTCGGATTGGAGCCATTTTATGCGTGCCTTGCTTATGTGGCCAAGTCTACAATGCCATAGAAATGTTTCATTACTGCCAGCTTTGTTACGTTTAGAAAGATTATATATGTTATTGTCTGTTTGAAGATCTATCTCATAAATACCGTTTCGAGGTTTAGCCTCAAAATAAAAGACATCATTCAAGTAAGTAGAAATAGCAATACCATTAAAAACGTACTTGAAACCTTGTTCAAACAATAAAGAAACCGAAATAATGTTTCTGGTTAAACCAGGTGCAAACAAACAATTACTTAAAGTAACTACAAGGCCAGAAGGACATGAAAGATGATACGTTCCAGTTGCAAGAACTGGTACTCTCTTCCCATCACCAACGATGAGCTCCATGTCGCCTTGTTTCAGCTTCTTCCACTTTTCAGGCTCCTGCAAGACATTAATGATGTGGTAACCACATCCGGTATCAAAAACCCATGTGTTGCTGGAAACAGTGAAAAGTTCAATAACATAAATAAGAATACCTGAAGAAGTGCCAACGCCGTTAGCCTTGTTCAATTTCAGCTTAGCCAGATATTCAGGGCAGTTGCGTTTCCAGTGCCCCATCTTGTTGCATTCATAACACTGACGCTCTTCAGGAGGTGGTGCTTTTGCAACTTGCTTGTTATTGTTGGTGGCAGGTTTGGCAGCAACATTAACTTTCTTCTTGCCTTTGCCATTATAACCCTTTTTCTTGTTGTTGGGCTTTTTGACACCAGCAGATTTGACCATCAGAACTTGGTTAGTTTTTTTAGGTATATTCATCTCAGCTGTTTTGAGCATTCCATGAAGCTCAGTCACTGTCTTTTCCCAGGCATTCATATTGAAATTCATAACGAACTGGTCGTAAGAGCTGGGAAGAGAGTTCAAGATGAAATCCGCTGCCATTTCATTTTGCAGGGGATAACCAAGTTTATTGAGTTGGTCAATGTACCCTTTCATCTTAAGCACATGAGCACTAACAGATGAGCCCTCTTGCATTTTACAGCTTATGAGCTGTTTCATGGTGTCATAGCGTTCTTGTCGGGCTTGTTTCTGGAACATGTCCTTAAGTTGCTCGATCATGTCAAATGCATTCTTGTCTTCCATGTTCTTCTGGAGATCAGGAGACATAGTGGCTTGCATAAGGCAGGCTACCTCAATGGCATCCTCGTTATGCTTTTCGAGTGCCCTACGAGCAGCAACAGTGTTATTTTCAGGCTCGTTGGGGACTGGGCCATCTAGAACGTAGAGCTTCTTTGCCATCTTGAGAACAATTCTCAGATTGCGGTGCCATTCGAGAAAGTTAGTGTCATTTAGTTTTTCTTTCTCAAGTATTGACTTGAGAGTAAAGGTGGAGTTGTTTTCATTAGCCATCTGTTAAATAAGCAAAATAATTTTTAATTAGTATTATCGATGTTTAATTTCCTTATTAATTAATGACCCATTTACAATAATTATAGGGAATGAGAATCTGACTATATCAGTTACTAAAGGCAGCTGTGGCATGCAACATTAGTAAGTGGTTAGGCAGACAGACAACGAGTGTCAATTGTGAAAAATGCACAACTCTCGAGTATGAGGCCTACTATGACAACTCTTGTCTAAGCATTGATACGTTTAGCCCCATCTATGCCCACTTTTACTCTCCAGGCCGCTGTGGCATGCCAAGAGGGAAAAAGTAATAGTCGCCCTAAAACAGATACGTGTGGAAGGGCCGGATGTGTCTACGAAACCCTTGCACCTTGGAGGATAAACTAGACATCAAGTGTGGTGCTGTGGCTCCCAACACTAATGGTTTGCATTATGCTCCAAGTGTTCCTTATAATAGGATGGCACAGACTATTGATTTTAAATATGGGATTTAATTTTAAAGTTTACCGAATAGGGTCGTAAAAGCCAGTTTTACTATATAATGTTCGTGACAGTATAATTAACCCTTTCATCACTCGGGACACTTAATTTTAAATAACCTATTAAAACTAAGCTTGTCGCGACTTGAATAACCAATTAAAGTTAATAGTTCAAACTATTAAGTTGTGAGTTTTAGAAAGTTAAAAATCGTTTAAATTTCAAAAACTCTAGTGGTTATTATTTATTTAAAAACAAACTATTTGTTTTATGATAAATTTTTACAAGTTGTAAAAATAAGTTTAGAACTTGTTTTATTTGATTGTGTCAATATTTTTTAAAACTGCCCTTTTAAAAGGTTTGGTATTAGGTTGGTATGTTATAACAATTTATAAAATCAAGCAACCACAATAGCAAATAAATATGTAAATCATATGGCCTAAAAAAATTGTTTGATCATGCTAGAGCCTTTTAGCAAGACCAAACGAGGTCACGGGGTCTATACACATAAACAACCACAAGGATGGACTTGGACTTGAGTGCATCTTCTTGTCTTGAGAGACTCCCACTGACTTCATGACTCCTGTCTTGGTCTTCAGTTTTGTCTTCGGGTCTTCAACATTTAATATTTACAAAAATATATAAAAATAAAAAAAAACCCTAATCTATTACAACTTTGAGCCAACAAAGTGGGCCAAAAACCATAAAACCAAAACTGAAATAAATATAAAATATTCAACAACAAGGTCGGGCCAGATTTACATATTTTACACAATCAACATAAATTGGGCAATCTTTTGGTCAAATAAAATAAATAAAACTTTGACCAAATATTTTGTTGCCCAAAAATTATTTAGATCTGAAACTTTAAATAATATAAAGTTTGAGATCTATAACCGGTTAAAAGACCGGATCCGATTTGTATGTTGTAACCGAGGCTCTGATACCACTGTTGGGTTTCAGTGGTGTCAACATTACTTTTTATCAAAACGGGTTTGATATATTTGTTATTAATTAAACATATAATTAATAAAACGCAGCGGAATATTTATAAAATATTAACACCAAAACTAACCGAACAGGATCTGGTTACAAAACATACAAACACGGTACAATATTATTAATCTACTAATGAGATAGATATACCTGAGTGGTTAATAATTAACCGTTTGAGACACCGAGGTACAACGAACGAGTGCTAGAAACTAACACGAAACGAGAGCGGCTTGCGGTGGTGATTGACCGGAAGTGGCGAAACAGAAAAAAACTGAATTGCTTTTATTCAGCTTGATATTGTTTCTTGGGGTTATTATAAAACAGTTAGTGCCATCTCGAATTCTCAATTCATGTGGCAGATATATATCTCAATATATATACATAAGGAGTTGTGAATATTATAATATGTATTGACTTAGGATTTGAATGCTTGCGGCAGATTTTGTGTTGTGGCTGTTGAGATTTGATATATCTCAAAACCATTAGATAAGCATTAGCATATTCTAATAAAAATAAAATTGATAATTATCATTATCTAATAATATGCTAATCACCCACCGGGCTCCAAACCTAAAAACTCCTAGACTAAGTCCAAGATGTGATATAAAAACCCATAACCAATAAACGTGATATTATTTATAATTAGTATAAATAATAAAACCCGTTTATTCTGTTAATTGTTCGTGATTACCAGTTAATCAAGTTAAGTGAATAATGTTCGTTGCCCAAGGTGTAACTCTTACGGGTCACAACTCAGTTGGCAGCGTTGAGTTATCGAGACCGTACATATTAATCCAACATAAATACCTAAACACCCGTGTCCATAACACAAATCCTGCAACCGGTTACCTATACGTATAGAGAGAGAAACTCACCTATTTTCTAGAAAGAGAGAGAAGGGGCGACCTGAGATTCATCTTTACAAGAACACATAAAGCTATGGCTGGATTGAAGTCAAGTATGACGGTGCTCATGATGATGGTGGTGGTTGCATCCATGCAGATGCAACCCTCCATGGCTCAGACCAGACATGTGGTCGGGGGCGCCTTGGGCTGGAACATTCCGCCCAACGGCCCCGCCTCTTACACCACCTGGGCTTCTCAACAGACCTTCAGAGTCGGCGATACCCTTTGTAAGTCATAGTATCCACCTTCACCGCGCTATGGCTCGTATATATATATATATATATATATATATTTTTTTTTAATTTTAGAACGGCTAACTCACATACCTATAGTTCAATACTTTTAAATCGTGCTTTTTGTTTAGTATATGGCTGGAACCCTTTATGCCATAGGAAAGAACGTATTATCATCATAATCATACCTTATAGTTATACCTCTAGGCAAGCTAAAGGCCTTTTTAGTAAAAAAGATTATAGCATTATTGGACTATTTCTTTAATTACTCTGGATTATATTAGTTGTATATTTTACATGATAATGAATTGATGATGATTATTAGATTAGTTATTTAGATTATTTAGCTATTTTTATATGTAAGATTTAAGATGCTGAAAAGAATGCATATAATTGATTTTAATTTCACTATAATATAAATCCATTAATTAGTGGTTGATTAAAGTGATCGGTGAAACTTTAATTTTTTTTTAAGTATCCGGTTGTTCTTTCTCTAGATTTTTTCTAGAGGCTTTAAAATAGTTCACCCTTGAAAAAAAAGTAGTTTAAAATACAAAATATAAACTAATAAAGTTTGAGGGTGGCATAAATAAAAGTGCTTTTAACTTTGGGATATAATTTGTAACTTTATGACAAAGTTATGAATTCGATAAACACGTGCCACATGCAAACAAACCTACTCTATTATTTAAATGAGAAAATTATGAATATTAATAATAGTGTTACTTTTTCTATTTCATGTGGTTTGGTAACTTAATTTCATTTAGCGTGCTTAGTTTGACCATGCAATTATAGATTCTCGTTAATTCATTTATATTTATGTTTTTTAATTACAAATGTTATATCTCGTATATTATTACATTAATAAAAACTACACCCTTATTAAAAATTAAACCTTAGATCTCCATTAAAAAACGTATATGGCTCTACCAATTAAGCTAACCTCAAAATTCATTTGTATTTAAATTTTTGCTTAGCGCATCACAATTTTACAAGAATATGATTTTTTGTCCGTTTTTTTTCCATCCATTTATATCATATTCGTTGATTTGAATTATATCTTATTTTAAAATATCGTTTTATAATTCATAAATTCTCATTGCTAATTGATTTTAATATTTCTTGATTACAGTTTTTAACTTCACTACCGGTAACCACAACGTAGCAGAAGTATCACAAGCAGCATACGGCCCATGCACCACCACCAACCCCATTTCCCTCACCCCCACCGGCCCCGCCACCATCACATTGACCGCCGCGGGTACTCATTATTACATTTGCACCGTAGGAACACATTGCCAAATTGGACAAAAGTTAACTGTCAATGTCTCTGGTCCTGCCGCCGCACCAACCCCTCCACCAGCCGCCGCACCCACCACCCCACCACCAGCAGCCTCACCCACCACCCCACCTACACCTACCCCCACCCCCACACCAGCACCGGTGAGTCCTCCAGCCAACACCCCCGCCCCCACCACACCACCCACCTCCTCTGAGGCACCAACTCCGGTTGGAGCCAGCCCACCGTCACCTACCACATCTGGCCCAACTCCTTCCGATACCACCCCATCTCCTGCCGGTGGCACGCCTCCTACTCCTCCATCACCAAGCGCTGCCGGCCGATCTTTAACCGGTGTGGTTCCAGCAACTTTGTTGGGCTTCGCTTTGGCTTTATTTTACTAAACTTATGTTATTAAATTTAATTGTTATTCTTGATTTTTAGTTGGAGAGCTGTGTGTTATTAATTTTCTGGATTTTTCTAATGTTTGTATGGATGGATTTATTCTCTTCTTTTTTTCATATTATTCGTATTAATAGATAATAGATGAATAGATTTCACTTTTTTATAGTTTTCTTTTGTTGCCTTTTATATTATGTTCTCAAAGAACAAAAGATATTGATTCCAATTAAAGTGGTATTATTCTTACTAATATATCACCGCTTTTATTGAAGTGGTTACAATTTATAGGTTGCAACTTTTTGTCAAAAAATAAAGAATTATAAAGTAGACTTTACAAAAGCCGAAGTGGCCATGAGGAAGGTGCGTTGTATTGGAAAGCTTAAATTCTTTTTAATATCTTGGATGGGGCATTTTGTCAATTCACCTGTTTATGCGATCGAATGCTTCTACTTCTAGAGTTTTGATTATCCACATTACAAGTGGTCCATGTTCAATTTTTGATACTCGAAAGTATTCTAGTTTTTTTAAGTATTCTAGTGATTGCATCTATCAATACTTTGTTAGGTGTTTTTAGTTTTTGTGTATATATAATAGAGATGACAATCGAATCCGGAACCCTACACATTTGAGACGGGTATGGGGTCGAGCAATTGGGTATGAGATTGGGTAAGTGGATTAATTTTTACGGGTTTAGGACGGGTATAAGATTTAGTGATATACACGATTATAAATAATATATTAAAGTTATTTTTTTTATAATTATTTATATATAAAAAATTGTTTTCCTTTTTTTGTTATGGCATCTTTGTAACTTACTCACACTAGATTACTATATTTTTCTTTATGGTATGGAAATCAAGGGTTAATTTCAATATAGTAGGTTTTGCTACTTGTAAATGCGTTGTGATTTATTTTAAGGAGAATATTACAATAGGCAAAAAAAATTATAATTGAAAAACAATTTCAAACCAGTTATTAATTTTGAACATTTTTTTTTCTAACACACATTTCCGACATGTAATTTATTGATGGTTACCTGACATATAACCGATGGGGTTTGGCTCGTTGTACCTAACGTGCATTTTTATAAACCTGCGGGTATATCCGATACCTGACAGGTAATCTCCTGATATATGCACAACGAGTTTTAGGCCAGGATCAGGACAAGCTTTTATAATCGGGTATGTGGTTACGATTAATGAAACCCGTCCCAAACACACCTCGTTGCCATTCCTATATAAACTATGTTATACAATACAAATTTGAACATATGTGTGACGGACGTGACACATAAAGTAGAGGATTGAATCCGAGCTCCATGAAGTGATAACATTGTTGAAAATGTTTCATGCCATACATGACTTAATGATTAATATAACCTAGTCAAAATAGCTAATATAACTTGGAAAAAAAATCATTTAGCCTATTTTTTTTAATAGAGCGATTAGGTGGTATCATGTAACGCGGTTATCGAGCCTAATAGAACCCAGTTCTATATAAAAAATTGTATTTTATTTTATATATATAAAAACAACTATTAACTTAACGGAACTACCACAAGATATATAGTCATAAAAAAAAGAGTATAGTACACGGATGGCTCATGTGGTTTTACAAAATTTTGAAAATATTCTACAAGTACGAGAAATTACATAAATAGTCTAATTTTTGCAATTTGTAAAACTTTTAATCTAAATTTTTGCAATTTATAATACCTTTAATCCTTTTATGTCATTTACTTTTATGGACCAAAGATGATACAAATTGCAAAAATAAAAATTAAAGATGCTGCAAATGACAAAAGTTCAATTGTTCGTGTAATTTCTTGTACGTGAAAAGCATTTTCAAAATTTTAAAAAAAAACTATCCATGTACCAACTCCATGAAAAATACCTAAGAATATCATATATCAACAAAAAATTAAGTAACACGAGGATCCATAAAAATGTTAAAACAAAACTAGCTGGTAAATTTTATAATAATTGATAAAAGAAGCTTCTTCAAACGCCATATATATTAAGATTTAAATATGCAACTTTTTTCCAAATAGTTATATACAAATTGGAAGAAAATCTGGAGGTATCGATTCAAACAAAAAATATACATTATAATTTCGGTTATGTTAACTATTTTAAACGACATTGTTATATTAACTTAACAGTGGTAATATAAGTATTAGACTATTAGTAACAGTCGTCCAAACAATAGTGACTATCACAAGAACCAGCCATGTAATTTGCTCGAACTTTTAAAAAGACTATAAGTCCACTTTCCACGAAAGACTTGAAGAAACCAAGTAAAAATATTAGTAAGAAACTTAGAATTAATATGGTTGGAAAGTGGTGAGTATAGACTTTGAAATTTTCATTGTGGGGTCCACTTAAACGACTGTTATTACATAAAATAGTGGATTTAACCGTGCGTTGCAGCAGGATTTACAAATGGGTTGCAATATAACATTATGTTACTTAGGTTTTTTGCCACAAGTTACGCAAAAAGAATAGAAATGTGCACACTATGTTTTAACAAGTATTCGTAGAAAAAAATGTGCACCGCCACTTACAATTAATTGCAGTTCACCACAAAAACCATGTACTCATTATTGAAAAAATATTAATAAACTAAAGGTATGTTACTGTAACAGACCAATATGAACATAAACATCATTCTTGTGTAAGTTGTCCGGTCATTGCGTATCTACATAACCGTGTCATTGAAGACACCTTGCTAAATGTTAAAGTTCATTTACATGACAAAAACATGTAGTAATAATATGATATTGTATACACTATCATATGAAGGTCAATGTCCATTTAGAAATTAAAAGTTGTGATTTGTAAGTTTGTACTAGACTTGTCCAACCTGACCCAACAGCTAAAAAATTGCTCAATGTAGCCAGTGAGCCGAACCATCCCGTCCACTTTGTTGCTGGGTATACGCATATATATGAAAATGGTTTATAATATAAGTATTATTATGGCACACGATAGCCAAAAATTCCCAAAACAAGAGTAGAATGCAAGTGTGCAGCCATATCGAGGTGATTGTTCACATATACTGAATCATCAAGAACAAAGACTGGACTTGGATATATTTGAAATAATAATTTTCAGACCATGGAATTTCTCCTACCAAAGCAGATCAATAAAAGACTACACCAATCTTAAATTTTCTAAACAAACAGACAATCCTTTAACCAATGCCTAATGAACAACACGTATATCATATCATCAATCTATCATAAAACGCCTAAAAATTAATCAACTAATAAAAGCTAGAGAGCCTAATTTCACGTAATTATCATGATTAAAACTGAAAACAAAAATGATTGCGTTGAATGATATAAAAAAGGTGCTCTGGTTAGCTTGACTTTAATTCTAGGAAGACTTCAGTCACCATATTTTAAAATTTTAAAACTCATTCAAGTTTAGCCGAGATAAGATTATTTATTGTGGTAACATAAATTATTATCTTTTATCTTTATCGTTATTTTATAAAATTTGTTTAAAAATATTGTTATCCCAAGTGGTGAGTATGGACTTTGAAATTCATTGTGGGGTCCTCTTAAAGGACTATTATTACATTATAAGTGTTCTATTACATATTAAATTTAAAAATACTTAAATTCAAATGATTCCAATTGTTAATTAATTATTTTACGTTTTTCCTGCAATAAACTTAGTTTTCTTTCTTTGTTTGCTCCCCACCAAATAGATATTAAATTTCTATTGATGTGATTTAGTTTTAGTTTGAATTGTAGTATCATGTCCGAAGAGATTCGGTTCATTTGAAGTTTCTTATATTAGGGGGATTAGGGGGAGGTACACTACCCTTATTATTTTTTAGGTTTACTAATTTTTATTAATTCTGTACTGTCATTTCACTCTACTGATTCACTTTACTGAAACACAATTTTAAAGGCATCACTTCACTGAAATATTTATTTATTTTTCTTTTAAATACATATATATATACACACACACTTTAATTTTTTTCAAATATAATCTCGATTCAAAATTCAAACCGTGTGCAGATGGTGGCAGGCACGGTGGCAGAAAATCAAAATGGCAAGCCAGAATTTAATTTGCAATGGTAATTTTTCTTTAAAACGGTCAAAAAATTGGGCTATAATACCCGCCGAGGGTATCCAAAATACTCACATTTGCTACCTTACAACAACAACCACTCCATCCCCGCCACTCGGTGGGGGACTCCTTTGGGAACCGTGTATTGGTGGACTTCAAGCTCCAAGTTGGTGACAACGATCACTCGATCGAAAGTCTCCAACGCAAGTAGACCGATCTCAACAACAAATGTGTTCGGTGAAGCACCCTCTACGCAAACACCTTGAGGGGGCACCCGGGTATTGGGGAGGAGTTGGCAATCGAGTTCACGCATATTGACTATGCGGCTCGACACCGCAACAGTTTCGACCATGTCGAGGCATGGCAATTGTTGCGTATTGTTTAAGTTTTTATTATTATGTTTTAATTGTATTTTAATATTTTGTATCTATTTATGTTTAATATTAATATATTTATGTTTTATGTGTTTTATTTAATTATCTTTATGTGTTTGGACAATTGAAATAAATATAAATTAATTGAAAACAATGAAAATAATTAAGTCACACGGTTTTAAAACTGTGCTCAAACATACGGTTCGCATTAACGGATCCACTACCAACATCACTAACGACTCTGTTGTTGTGTTGGTAGTGAAGTTACCGTGAGATACCTGTGGTTGAAACTGGAAGTGCCCTCTCCCCAAGTTCTTTACATCTTGTCTTATGAATTTGTGTTCTTGAACTATTTATTGCAATTATATAAGATTACAAGTTCCAACCTATACTAATTAAATATATAGTGTTTTCTTAAACAGGTCGATACGATAAGACCTTAACAGGTTTCGTGTCTAAACAGGTTAAAGCCATATTAACTTGTTAAGCACCCATTAAGACACATTAATAATATTTTATTTTAAAAATTTATATATGGAGTAGTGGTATACCTTATACAATTGTGGACTAAGAGCCTTCACATTTGGTCCAACAAATGTATGTGAGTGTGTCCACCAAATTATATGGGGTGAGTGTAAGTGGTTGTGAGTGGAGGAAAGAAAAAATATTTGGTGGAAGCACTGTTCCACCCTATATATGAAAAACTACTGTTCATCCATATATATATTTTAATATTTTTGTTTAGTAGTTGTGAGTGAAGAGAGAGAAAATATAATGATAAAAGTATGAAAAAGTATTATTATTTTAATTAGGAGAAAGACGATTTAGGGGTGGAATAGTGATTTTTAGTGTAATTTGATAGATGAGATTTGGTGGAGGGAATGTGAATGCTCAATTTTCAAATCATAGATCCAAGATATGTACACCTCTCAGTCATCCTCCTCCTTCTCAACTCCACCGTTTCTGTCCGCCGCTGCCGTGACAAGTCCCTGTCACGGGTTCATCTTCCGCTGTCACCAATCATCCGTCCGCTGTCACCAGTCCTCCTTCTCAACACCGATGTTGCCCAGTCTCTCATTCACATGTTTGTCGATACGATTTCATGGTTAACGTTTATACACAGGTTCGTGTCTTATCGTGTTAACATGTTATAAATAGATTCGTGTTCGTGTTTGAAAAAGAAATGACACGATAAGTTATCGCGTCGTGTCGTGTTCACCTATTTCGTATTCGTGTCTTATCATGTTAATGTTTTAACAGGTCGTGTCTGACACAATATGCGAGCCCTGTTACCAAGCTAGCTTGTTTTGTCGAATGCAAACAAAGAATTGAACTTCTAGAAAGTAACATCTTTGTTTAGTAAATTACACATTTGGAAAAAGTTATTACACATGACAAGAGTAACATTTAAGACTTCTTTACAAATATACGAAATAAAAATCAATTTCAAATATTAAATGCAAAGATGTTTCGAACAGAACTAATTAATTTTAAGTGTTTCCCTTTTTCGTAGTAACTTATTGTTTCATGTTAGTAATCTTTACTCAAAACATCAAAACTCGTACATCTGATTTGATCTGTATGTTCTTCGTTTAGTCCTTTTAGATGTTATTTAAGACCCTTCATCATGATGGACTAGTAAAGTGGTCAAAGCAATGAAAATAATAATTAGACCCATCTTGATGGAGGTCGCAAGTTCAAATACGAGCCAACACGAGTTTTATCCGGTCGCTGAGGTTACCTTAGGGACTTGTTCCTGTTTGGGCTCTAGATGTGTCTATTGACGTGTTAAAATACGGTTCTCGTGGAGGGTGCCACTTCATTATAAGGGGGATTGGCCTACGACCTAACTACTTGTTACAGTTCAATGGGTCATTTTTCCCATCACTAGACTGGGCCTATGATGATATATCTAGTTCAATGTGGTCCAAGCGAGCCCACCAGCCCAAATTACACGTCTGACTCTGAATCTCTGATGCCACACGGCCCACGCTTACTGCCTTAGCAGTAGCACCCTAACCTCATAGGGCCAAAGATTTACTAAAATCTATTGTATATTTTCCTTTTTGCCTTAAAAAAAAAACAACTTTCTTTTTGACGGAGTTTTCTTTTCACTTTTGTACGAGTTTAGTTTAATACTTTAATTAATGGTTCATTTTACTTTTTTCAACAAATACAAGTGAACATATTTTGTGTCATTTTTCTTTAAAAAAGAAGCATTTATAGGAAAAGACCCATAGCTAAACCCGATTAAACAAACACAAACCGTTTAACTTTTTTTTTTATAAATTAAATTTAGAAATATAATATCAAATCCGACCTAAATAATAATTTCTAGTTCAAATCAAAGCATATTGGGCCTAAGGTTTTTGAACATCTCATACTAAATATTATACATTTTGCCTAAATGAGCTTACAAATTTCTTTATCACACATCATGGAATACTCTCTCAAGCTCGTTTAACTGTAGAGTTCTATTCTCAACCACAGCTAACACAGCTAAAACGCATTGGTGGCATCTAAACCAGCACATTCTTTATGGCTCAATACTTCATCTATGACCAAAATAGTAAGTTGCGAATTCGGCTAAGGTGTGACAGTGTGACACCGACCGTTTTAACTTTCAGATGACTTGAAAAGCATACTTGTGGACTAAATGCAGAGTGAAATCAAGATATGACACATCAATACAAAGCCAAGAACTTTGGTCCTTTTCCATCCTCGTGCATCTGTCATGCCCAAAGACTACGCGTTTGGATCATAATGCATAGGGTATAACAACGATATGCAGAGAGCGGTCCCGGACAGACAGCATGATATGAATGAGAACCCTCACCACCCATACAATCCACCCAACTACCCAACCAAAAGAAAAGGACAACTATTCTACTTTGACCCTATCTTATGAATCTGCTAACATAATCCAAGATTAAACAAGAAAATAATTATAAAAAAGACTTCTTTCTCATTTCACTAATTCACTTACTTCAAAGAATTGCATAAGTAAACAGAAAGAATTCGATATCTACAAACCTCTTCGTTTCATTCGATCATTAATCTGGTCAAAATCGCGCTCTAAATGCAAAAAACTCTGCGATTCCTCTACACTTTTTCGTTTCCTAAAATCTGTCATTGAAGTCTCAACTTCCCCAGCCTCTGAATTCAAAGGAAAGAAAGAGAACTCCTTGCTTCGTGGACCTGGACCTGGACCCGGACCCGAGTCAACATCATCTACATTACTCAACCCTTTTTCATTACTCGAAACAGGACCCAATCTTAGAGACAAATCACATTCCACTATTTCGGGTCTAGATTCTTTCTTTGAACCGTTGCCATCTTTATCATATAACAGCAATCTTCCGGGACAGCCCGTTTGAGACGAAGAAGGTAAAGACTCGCGTGTTGTCTGAAAAACCGGCGTTCCAATAATAATATTGTTTGGATTTGGAGGAGAGCTATGAAATCCCATTTGGGGCATCCGTGGTTGAAACTGGAAACCATGGTATAACGGATAAACCGAAGGAGGTCTACTCTCGAAAGACATCATTTGTCTAGGAACATTTTGAGGATAAAAAGAGGACCCTGGAGCCGGAGGTGCAGCCTTGAAAACAGGCCTTACATCTTTATTACTTTCTGAAAACGTTCGTGTTTGATTCATCACATTCACACTATCCGGTCTCTGCACATTATGCATGTTTTGAGCAGTTGGACCGGAATCTTGGTTTCTTGGGCTTAAATAGCTTCTGGTATTACTGTTTCTTTGACTTCTTGATGATCTTACAGGTACACATCCCAAATTTAGAGCAGCTGAACAATTATTATACGTTTATAACGTCGAATTCAGCTTCAAAAATGTAAAAGCTATGTCTATAACACAAACATTGGTTCAAATGGTGTACCTTCAACACAAGGGGGCAAGAATTCACCAGTTTCCATAGTCTCATCTTTCCTAATAATGGTATCAATGGCATCATTCAACCGATCCCACAACGTTTCGGGGTCTAAGTACTCAGCCTAACAACAATAATATTCAGGTTTCAGATTAAACAAAACTAAAAAAAAAAAAAAAAAAAACCTTCAACTTAAATACTTTTTTTTTTAATATTGAAATTCATTTCTTAAACTTGCCGAATTACATCAAAATAGAGGGCAGACGGGCAACAAGTTGCGCCGCCACCCCTTTCTGAATCGCGAATACTAATCTACCAAAAAAAAACTTAAATACTCAAATTAACTCAAATAACACTCATGAACATAACTAAAAACAAAAATTAACAAATGGGTACCTCAGAATTAGCTTTAGAGTACATAATTTCTTCAGATTTAAACACAACAACAGGCAGCTTCTCTTGCCATTCTCTATTCTTTTTAGTACCAGGAGTGTGATTTTCATGTACAACTCTGATCAAACAAACACAAGGTATGCATTATTTCAAACACAAACAAAAAAGATTTAAAAAAATAAATAAAAATCAAAACTTTAAGAGCAAAAGATTACCTAAAAATCTGTTGAATAATAGACCCTCTAATGGGCTGATGTCTATCACTATGCCAAGATCTTCTAACACATTCAAAGGGTCTGGGACCAGGTCTAGGCATCTTCAAAAAATTAAAAAAAAAATCAAGAAAACACAAGGAACAGAATTGGGTGATAAAGATACAGACCCAGAAGAAAAGATTGTAATGGGTGATGAATAATTGAAAAAAGATTAAAACTTGATGAGGGAGAAGGGTTTAATAAAGGGGGGCATGGTGTTGGTGTGGGGGGTATTGAGGAAGAAGGAGCCAAGAGATGAGATAATAATAATAATATTATATTATTATTATTATTATGTGAAGGGGTTAATGAAGTGGGGAAGGTGGTCAGGCATATAGAGGGCAAGATCAAAGCTTTACATATGGTTTGGTTTGTTGTGTCAATGTTAATGGAGGAAGGAATCTTTTATCTTTTAGGGTTTTTCTTTTTTTCTTATATTTTTTTTTAAATAATAATAATAAAGAAAAATTTTATTGAAAAAGTGACGTTTCCTTGAATTATTTTTCATGAGATGTAACATTGAAAGTTGTTCTTCAGCTGATTATGGTACAATAATTGGTCCTACAATTATGGTGTAATAATCTTATGTGTTCTTTAAATTTACTTTTAGAATAGTTATTTTTTTTAGTCTTAAAATTACACTTATGTTAATATAAATTAAATAATAAAACTGCACAAGATATATTTTATAAACTAAGGGTGAAGGGGACGCTATCACGAGTAGAGCGTGAGGTTACCAACTTGAAGCGAATAAGTCGCCAACATCCCCTCGAGTTCTCTTTGTAGGTTCCATTTACGGGTTATATTCCCGCTTTTTTTTTTTTTTTTTTAACGGAAGGTTATATTCCCGCTTAGGGTAGTGGTGAGTGTGTGTGATTGGAGGGTGGTGGTGATGAAGAGGTGAGGCTCATTGTACCAGGGTAGATGAAAAGAGTCATGTCGGTGTTTTGTAGGTTTAGAATAAAAACGATATGATAGTGCAGGATTCATGGGTGTTAGGGTACATGAAAAATGTTTCCCATCCTCCCTAAGAATTGCTCTATACGAGGCATTTATGATTTCACCCATTCTGTTACTTTAAGAAGATGAATAAAAGACAAATGAGCTGTAGCTCAGCTAGCGCTAGAGGGGAAGTGAAGATTTTGTTTAGGTTAGTGGTCTCAAGTTTGAATGTGATTCAAAACCGGTTTTATCTCAGTGGGCATTCGTGTGACGGGTTTCCCTCGAAACTGAAGATGGTAAGTGAAGGGATAGGGTTCGGTTAAGGACGATTGTTTCTTCAGTAAGCTTGGGCTACCAAGCGCTGTCTGCGATCACGGGCGTATGAGATCGCATTTTACTATTGAGTTACCTCGGATAGCCGGGCTTTTATTCGTTGACCGTTAAAAAGATAATAAGATAAATAAATTATGTCAATGATCATTACTTCAATGGTAAGTTGGTAACTCATCCATGTTCAAGTTATGGGTATTTATTGTTCTAAACTGTATTTTAAATGCGAAAGTTTTGTCATGTATATAATTTCCGTACTCTACGAGTTTAACATGCCACTTTGATACCAAACATTCATGTACAACATAAATATTGTAATAATAACAAGAAAAATATTAGAGAAATTTATGAAAATAATCATTTTTTAGACTATGATCAGCAAATTATTTATAGCAATAAGATACACGACATATTATCACACATCTACATTTACTTGTGTATCTATCACGAATCCTTTGAAGAAATAGTAGACTTTTGGTTTTACAAAGTGCAATTGGTAGCCATGCAAGAAAAAAAGTGAAAATGGTGATGTAGCTGAACCAATCAGCGACATCAACCCTATGGTTCTTGCCAATCATTTGCAGCTGGTACGTGTGTAAGGACTTGTCTGATGAAGTCGCTGATCCAAACTAAGGCATCACTGATGTCGCTGTTTGATTCTAAGGCTTCTCACTGAAGCCTTAGAATGAAGTAGCGACTTCATTCACATTGTCGGGCAAGATAAAATGGCTCATCAGATGCAACATTCTCTTCATTCCAAAAATTTTTTTCCACTATTAGCAAAATACTATGGTAGATGTTTTGGATGGTATGGTTTTTTAGTGTTTTTGGATCGATATTACATCTGCATGAAGATATAATAGTATTGGGCGGGGGAGTGTTTGGTTTTATAAACTTGTATCATACATGTTTAAAAGCATCCTCCATGTTTCATCCCCCGCCTTGCATCGTTTTTCTAGGGTCCAAAAAAGCGGTGATGCATGGAGGGTTTTTAGTGTCTTTGGATCGGTGTTACATCTGCATGAAGCTACTTGGATCGATGTTAAATCTGCACGTGGTATAACACATGTAGAATGCAACATTGATATTGTAGTTTATAATATTAGAGAGTTCGTTTGCGTTGGTGGTAACAATCTCCAGTGTTGCATCCCCAGGCATACCAATGTTCTCTCTAGGAGGTTCAACTTTCCAGGCAAACCCTGTTCTTTTGTCGGGGTAATGTGCCCTACAAGTGGCCCTTCCATGACCAATGAGATTGAAATGTTTCAAGATGAACTTTTCTAGGCAAACATTGGTATCTTTTGGAAGGTGCCCTGATACTCTTTTAAGATGAAAGTTGAACACATTCATACGACAAACCATCATCTGCTCTATATGAAGCGGAAAAAGTTAGGTGGTTGGGGAGAAGCTTCTGGCACCTAAGCTAGTGAGGGCGCTGACTCTTTGGTTATATTTTAGAGTTACGCCCTTGTTTCCCTTTTAAAGTTGGAATTGGTGTTCTCGGAAATTGAAGGTGGTGGATTAATCAAAGCTACTAATTTTAGCAGCAAAGTTAATAGCACTTAATCCTCTTGCGCTTTCAGCGCAAGGCCCTCCGATGTTGAAGAAATACGCTAGTCATTAGCGACGTCGGGGATATCGGATGTAGCTGCTCATGCTCCTGCTCCTCTTGCCAGGGTAATCTGGCTGATCATGGGTACCCTTTAAGATTTGGTACCCATGTTCAACAGATTGATGAACTTAAAGATTGTGCCAAATGGGTTTGAATTTGAATGCGGTCCTGAGTTTAAGGATTGGGAGAATGTCGAGGGAGAATATTGGAATTTGTGTTCTCGGAAATAGATTGTTTTGTAACTCGGTAGATTGTATAGTTTGACTAGTTTAAAAAAATAGTTGGTAAATTACATTGTATTATTTGTTTTAAATAAATTTATCATTATTACATTTATTTTCTATTATTAAACATTAAAGATTATTCGTTTTAAATAAATTTAGTATTATTAAGTAATGTAATGATCATAAATTATTTATTAAATTAAAAAAATAATCCTAAACACTAATTTTTATTAAATAATCTTTATTAATTAAAGTTACGATGTTGGACCTTGGTACGGACTGGCAGACACTTGTAGAAAACATCTAATAAGTGATGCCTCACATTGGTTCAGCGACATCAGTGATGCCTCACTATCAATAAGCGACTTCATTGATACCTCAGTTTGGATCAGCGACATCAGGGGACAACTCTTACACACGTACCAGCTGTAAATGATTGGCAAGAACCATAGGGTTGATGTCGCTGATTGGTTCAGCTACATCACCATTTTCACTTTTTTTTCTTGCATGGCTACCAATTACACTTTGTAAAACCAAAAGTCTACTATTTCTGTAAAGGATTCATCTATCACTGGCCTAACAATAGTATCTAAACTATGAGTTATACGAGTATAAAATATTAAGTACTTAAATTTGATTTGTGTATCATTACTTACGAGGCAAAATGAAAGACATTTTTAGGATATCTAAGTATTAAAGCCACTAGAATTTGATACGTGTATCATTCGTATGGCAAACAAAAAAAATTTTTTGGGGTCTAAAGGTGCGAGATATTTTAAAAATCAGACATTATATAGTTGATGACGTGGTCGCGTGAATGGCCTGCGACCATACTCTCACAAGATTTTATTCGTAGCATTATATCAAAAACCTTTTTTTTAGAGCTAAAAGCACTAGGAAAAAAAGTCTAGAGCAAAAATGGCAGGTTGGATATAAAAGAAGGGGGAGGACCACATTTTAATTAGCTATGAATACAACAACAAAAAATGTTTTGTATTATTCCCAAAGAGATCTTCCCATTTTATTAAACCATCCTTTTTGACTTCTCTTTAAAATGATTCCTTCCAGGTTTTCTACTCAACTTCTTTTTTTTTTTTTATAAAATCAGATAGTTTAAAAACTGTTATTTATAACTTTAGATTTTATAAATGACTACAGATTCTATTATTCTTTGTAACTATAAAGACTTTCAAGAGAGATTATTATATTCTTTGCAACATTCAACGTTACAAGTAGTGGACTTGAACTTTTTGAATTGGTTCATATTTGAATTGTCCAGAGGTCAGTCGATGCGCGACCAAATTGTGGCACCCTTAAGGCGTTGTTAGTCGATAAAAACTTTCTTTTGTATTAAATCGGCCGAAAGTGTATGGTTGTTTTTTGATTGATGCAATCTAGTTTTGGTCCCTTTGGACTATGAGTAATTTTAGGTACCATTTAACTCATATGATATTATCATTATCATCATCAATATATATGAATTATAGTAAGGCATGTTAGTTGGTTGGCTACTTGGCTAAACCTAGTCTTGATAACAACATTCATTACACAGCGGGTACATTTATTTTTGTGATCCTCCTTACAAGTGTTTTGCAGAGATTATAAAAGTTTTTTTTTTTTTACGACAAGGAACGACGTACCAACCATCATGACACTAGGCGCTGTAGTCAAGGTCGATTACTTGACCACCGCCATCCCCTTGGCTCTCCCAGATGTGCAGAAATGAGAAACCTGACCTGCACCCACCCGAAGGCACGACAGTGGAATAATCGGTAAAATTTCGCCTCCCATCCAAGTCGAACCAACACCACCCGTATTCGCTATTCACCTGGATGCTACTCCACCACAAAGGTGGGGGCATAGGTTATAAAAGTGATTAACAGTTTCTATAAAGAAATGGATGGTGGAGCAAAAAGAGATGGGTTACCCCCAAATCAAAGATTTAAAACAAGTACCTTACTTTTTTTTTCTAAAGGCGTAGTTCAACGGTGAAATCCTAGTCCTAACAACCTTCGGGTCACAAGTTCAAGTCCTCCCACACGCCAGACCCTTTCAACCTTTAATGGGTATGATTTTTCGATGGACGAGAATCCAACATGTGACCAACCTCGGGCGGGAACCCTCCGAAAGAATTATTGAGTGTTGACTCTGTATTTTCCCAAAGGAATTTCCCATCCCTATCGAGATTATGGATTAGGTGCATTTTGACATCATTCAGTTTTATCCCACCTTATGTATGCGAATGATGTGATGCTTATGGGGGACTACTCAGTTTCCAGTGTTTGAAATATCGCAAAGGCTTATGAAGTGCTTTCATTTGGTGTCGGCCTCAAGATTAACCTTCACAAATCTTGCTTATTTGGCATCAAAGTAGATCAGACTTGTGTTCACTACATAAAACTCTACAAAAAAAGATGCTAATATGAATCACTAGAAATTTGAAAAGGTTGTGCCCAAATATGAATATCTACGAAAATTGGGTCCGATGTGGAGACTTCTGAAGGACAACTTTCCCTTTGGAAAGCCTCAACCCTCGCGATTGGGGGTCGAGTAACCATTCTAAAGTCGGTTGTTAATAGTTTGCCCGTCTATTATTTTTCTTTATATAAAGCTTTGTTAAAGGTGAATGACAGATTGGAAAGGTTGCGAAAAAACTTCTTTTGGGGAGGTAATTAATAATGAAAAAGATAAAACACATTGGGTGTGTTTGGACAAGGTCATTGCTCCAAAGGAGTCGGGTGGTTTAGTCTTTGGTTCTTTGAGAAAATTGAACATAAGCTTACTCGTGAAGAGGAGTTAGCGTTTTTAAATGGAAGAACAATGTTTATGGCGAAAGGTTGTGTTTGCTCTTCATTTCATTCCATAGCGCTAGCCTTTGCTCCCTGTGAAAATGGTTTAACTAGTGTGTGGAACAACATTTTCAGTACAATGTAATCCCTACATCAAGAAAAAATATATCTCAATAACCTCATGAAGAGTGTGATCGGGAATGGTAGGAACATAAGATTCTGGATTGATACTTGGGTGGCTAAGATGTCATTAGTGGAGTGTTTTCCTGCTATATTAAAACTGAAAGCTACTAAGGGGTTGTTTGGTAGTCTCTTAACAACATTATTAAGAGACTATCTCTGAATGAGTCAACATTAAGTGTGTTTGGTTAACTAATATGACACATCTAATATGACACCTCTGAATAAATCAGTAAGTCTTTTACCCATAGTTTCAAAATTATGTTGAATGAAAATTTTACCTTTTTATACTTCACCTGTGTTCATAACCCTCAGTCGGCTACTCATGCACCACCTTCTCAACCCACCACCACCAACTAGTCAGGCCGAGCCAAGTTAGGCCTCTTACTGGTTCAGAGGCTCTTACCCAATCATACCTCTTAATGGCTCTGCACTTAGAGGTTGCCAAACAGCCCACAAATGTTGTAGAGAGATGAAAAACATGATTAAATTATGCGTGGAATTGGCAATGGACTCAAGACCTTATGTCCGATCAAGAGGTTAATGAATTCAAAGGCTGTTAATTGTTGGAGCATGTTAACATTTCGGATACAAAAGGACTCATGGATTTGGCTTGGTGATCCAGATGGCATATTCAGTGTCAAATCAGTGATGAATTTGCCCACTCATAGGACCACTTTCAATGAGAACCGGGCTTTTAGATGGGATAAGTGGCTTCCGTTGAAAGTTAATATATTCGGTTGGAGGGCTAAATTGGATAGGTTGTCGACGCTTATGGCTCTAAAAAGGGAAAAATAAGCACTCATTTGCTTTTCCGGTAATGCAGTGAAGCGCAGGAGATGAAAGAGCACATTTTTACCACTTGTTAAATCACTTCTTTGATTTGGCAGCCGGTCTCTACTTGGTGCAAGACCCCTCCTGTCTTCGCATTTTTCTGTTCAAGACGTGTTGTCTTTTGTTATGAGTCTACACGCCTCGATCTGAAAAGGAGGATGATCCATTCGATTACTCACCTGGAATGTTGCTATTAGGATGTGCAAATGGTGGTTTGGTTCGGTTTTTACCCTTAACCATAACCATAACCACTAACATCGGTTTAACCAGAAGCTCGGTTATGGTTCGGTTTCGGTTAATTAACCAAGTTAGGTTTGAACTATTTGCATTGGTTTTTCATCCTAGCAGCCTGCTAACTTGGGATAATGAAGTATTTGTTTCATTTGCTAGGTAAGTTTAATCTAGGAGTGTAAACTTGTTTGTAATAATGTTATTAAATTGTTCTCCATTTATTAATAGTACTCACTGTTATTGTCTCTTCTTTTGAAAAATGGAATTCGTAATCTTGAACCATGAGTTTTGTGAGAATACTTAGCATGATATTTAATATGTGAATTTGTAATTCAATCATATTGAACCTCAATATCATCACATCTAAAAAAACAAATATATAATATATGCAGGTGCTTTCATAGCATACCTAATGTATCGGTTCAGTTCGTTTATGAGACACCTTTAACCATAACCATAACCGATTTATTAGATAATCATAAAATCTTAACAATAACCGTCGGTTAATCTCGGTTATGAGTTAATTCAGTTCAGTGTCGGTTCGGTTAACAATTAAGGTGTGCTCGCCCTTGGTATATATGGAAATCTCGTAATGCTGGGTTTTCCAGGAAGAATATTTTAGTTCCAACTATGCTTGTGGAGATCAATGCTATTGAGTATTGACTTCTTATCTGCGAAAAACAGATCCAACTTGCAATCTTTAGAATAGTCTTACTGCTGTAGTTTATGTTTCCTAAACACACATAACTTCTTTTGGTTTCTTGTATCTAGCTCATAGTTAGTTGCGGATTTGATTCAAAAGGTGAAGAGTGCGCCGGGCTCAAAGAGATGGAAAAAGATCGTTTATACAATGGCGTTAGCTACGGTTTGGAGATTATGGTTGGCCAGGAACGAGAAGACATTTGAGGGCAGGTTCGAGTTGGTTCGGGTCATGGTTGAGCGAATCAAGGAAGACGCCTTTTTGTGGGCCGCTTGAGCTAAGTTTGATGTTCTAGCCTTGTTGTAACTGGTAGTTTGTGTTGTTTCCTGCTTCATTTTCCGGCGCTAGCTGTATTTATATATAAACGATTTGCCGTTAAAAAAAAACTCCTAATTAGTTTCTCTCTCTCTCTTTTATTGCTTTTAGTATATCCTGCCCGTTTTCCAAAAAATATAAATGTTAAAGCAATTAGTTAAAGTCACACATCACTAATAGTTGTAAAAAAAACTTTAATAAACTCAATGAGAAAAGTTAATTGTTGGTGTTATCATTATTAATTTATTATTATAGATTATAAAAGAATCGCATGGATTTATAGTTAAAGGGAGATGTATGAGGGACAAAAGTTGGCCCATGCTATTTTAATACATGCAACCCCCCTACTAACGTCAGTGAGGGGGCATGGCCATGGATCAGGAATATTATGGTTCTTAATTAATTTATTTATTTTTAACGGCAAGGAACAACATGCCAACCACCGTGACACCGGACGCAATGGTCAAGGTCGACTACTCGACCACCACCAGCCCGCATATAACACATATGGGGGCGTTTGAGCTAAAATTCTCATGAGTATCCTTTCGGTCTTTTGCTGCTACTGAGATTTGACAACTTGATGAAAACACTTGTCTCATAGCTTCTACAATTTTTTTTCTTTTCATCATTTTTAACTATACTTCTAAATAAATAAGTAAACGTTCTACCAAACATTTATGTACAAATAAAAGCCCTCCGACCAAGATCTTTAAACAGAAAAAAAAGGTTCTATTCTAACTAATGCTTAGCTTTATGTAGACAATGGAACTAAAGGCAAACCTAAATCTAACATGTGAGTACTGACTGACATTTCTACTGTTTGGGCCTTGGGGTGTGGGAATGTTGATGTTTGGGTGTATTTGATTTAGGGCATATGTGAAATAGAGAGGTCAGAGGTCTGAGGCTGCTTTCATAAAGACCCCCGGCTCCAAAATAACCAAAGTACCAACAAACTGAGAAAAAAAAATGGACTAATAATCAATGAAATAGGGAGAGAGTTCTATAAACTAAAAACACGCTAAACATCAAACAACATGCGCAAAAACACGAAGGCAATCACCTATAGGGTCCCCCTAAAGTATAAGCAAGTATAAGTCCCTAAGACACAACTAAAGCTCTAGAGTACCCTCCCTAGTGGTCCTTGACCTTAATCCTTCGCCTCCACGAAGCCCTCTCCCGGACCATGTCCTCAGAGAGGTGCAACTCTAATAAATCCTGCCTGATCCGCTCATCCCAAGTCAATTTGGGTCTCTCTCTACCTCTCCTCCTCTCCACGGTAAGGGTTTCAACTGCTATTCTAATCTATAGAATAGAAATCCTGAATATTAACAATCATATGTGATAACAGGTATGAGAGTTCTCACAATATGATAATGAATCAACTTAATGTCCATACAAGTCATCTCCTATATATACATATATAGACAAAAGGAGATGTTATGAGCTAAACAACTAACCGACTCTTAACAAACTCAGCTCACTAACTCTAGACCTCTACATATATACATACACTAATAATACGAAGCATAAACCAATCACCATCTTACTTTGACCAAACTAATGACTCAGGTAAGACCTTGAACATGAATGTAACATTAATCAAGAGGCAGATCAAAACCAGTGTTGCCAAAACGCTTGGTTTTACTTTTATCTACATGATCTGTTTTTGTTTTACAAGGTAGCATTTTTGTTTAAGCACACTAACAATCTTGAAAGCACTTTGCTTGCAATTTTACAATCTTACAGGTAGATCTTTCCTCAAAAAACAGAACCAATCTTGAAATTCAACATTTTGTTTTTGGTGCTTGATTCATTTACCTTAAAGAATGGCGACACACACACTCCCTAATTCTCCACCACCTGAAACCCACTTAAATACCCACACCGAGGTTTGAACCCTCACCACTTGGTTGAGCGGAATTCACCAATGCCGTTGGGCTTAATCTACTGTTTCACCACCAGAAAAGTTACTTAAAAGTACCTTTTGGATGTGACTCAATGAAAGAATCGCCTACGGCAACGCAAGGATCCATGCTCTTCGTACTCAGCTTTAGTGACACACATTGCGTCAAAATCAGGGCTAGATGCCAATAATGACCCCCCTCGCCAAACACCTAATATAGGGCTGCATATACATAATTAATATTTCAATAAGTTATTAAAAGCGGGGAAATAATTAAGAATAAAACTTGCAGAAGAATAATATTATTACTCTTCTTGGGTTGTTATTTTCACTTGGTACACGTCTGGAACAAGAGGTCGCAAATCGTTTTCTCTGTAATCAAAATAATCAAATCAAATTTGATCCGTAGTGAACATGACAATATATTACACCAAAAAAAAATGAAACTTACAATCTTTTGGCAAAACCTGGAAATAATGTGCTTCCACCAGTCAATATGATACTGCAAAATAAGTTCGAATTAAAACCACAATTCATATATATAATCAAGAAAGACAACGTAAGATATAGAATTCAAGGGACCCACCAAATGAACGAAAATTATATGTCAATTACCTTTCATACAGCACAGGATGAAGATGAGGATGGCAAGAATTAACAGCTCGAACAATACATTCTGCCAGTCCAGCTTGGTTCATTCCTGAATAATACGCACATTCCATTAATAAAAACAAAATAACCTAAATAGCGCCTTCACTCTTAACTGTCCAATAAAAAAAAAACATATCAAACTGACATCATACCCAAATCAGCTGGTCGGAATATCATCTCAGGGACAAGAAACCGCTCGTTGCTCAAGCTGAATTCCTGTAATTCATCAAGTAAGTTGCTATTAAGTGGCTTCATCAATAAAGAATTAATCTTTATATAAAAAACAAGAAACCTAAAATACATTTTTTGTAAGATCAACTTTACTCCTTTCTGATGGTTTGTTTTTAGCTTCTGTTTGGTCAGCATCATCGGTTTCTTCAGAGTGCGGGAGTTCACCGTCTTCATCTAAAGTAAGATATCTCTGTGCTTCAATGGGGTCTTTTACAAATCCCTTTGTATGTGTGATGCCATCCGGAAGCACATATGTGCACCTAAAGTGATTGTCGTTTCCACGCCTCCTGTAATTCATATTCATATTACAAACACAAACAACACTTTCTCTGACTGCTAAAATTGTCAAACACACACTATCAAATTATCACAAAAAGACTAAAAGTTAACAAAGCTTCCGTTGCGTAACTTGCGTTTGCACTCAAAAACTCATCAATTTGACATCAAAAGGTATTATGAAAACATATAAATCCTATCTTAACTGTATCCTGTTTAATCCAAAATTAAGCAGCATTGTATAAAAATGCACAAATCCTAGCTTAACAATAACCTGTTTAATCCCAAATTAACCAGCATCATAGTTATCAAAAGCCATCGCCTTGACCGCCTAGGCGACCAATTTCCTAGAAGCCACCAGATCTCGCTTTTCCCTCCTAGATAAAAAAAGCCACGGTCTGATTTTTAAAACCTAATCACTGGCTTATATAATCGACCAATACTTACCAATTTATAGAGATATATCTAAATCTCAATCAAATCTTTTTGTTTTTAAATATATTTTTATAACACTTATAGATATCGAATTATTTTTCAATATATAAACACCTCAACTCATTGATTTACCATCAACTGATTTTGTCTACTACATAGTTATCAAAGGCTAAATGAGTCGGTTTATATTTATTTTATTTTATAAGATGATTGTTATTTGTAATGATTTGGTGATTTTTTTATTTTTTTATTTGCGCTTTTTTTTCTCAGGCCCGCGCTTTTTTTGCGCTTCTCGCCTAGGCCACAGGCGGAGCCTAAGCGCCTTGAGTGCGCCTCACGCCTTTGATAACTATGACCAGCATTATATGAAAATGTATAAACCCTAGTTTAACTGTATCCTGTATAATACTAAATTAACCAGCATTATATGCTAAAACTGATTAGCGATTAATTGGACTGATTAGCTCAAAAATAATCAGTTGCCGGTAGACTACCGACTACTAATTGCAATTTTTCCAACACTATATGAACATGTATAAACCCTAGCTTAATCGTAACCCGATTAATTTCCAAACTAACCAGCATTCTATGAAAATGTATTAACCTTGACCTGCTTAATCCCAAATCAACCAGCATTAACGAAAACGTAGAAACCCTAGCATAATCGTATCCTACTCAATCCCAAATCAACCAGCAGCGTGTTATACGAACGTATATAAACCCTAGCTAAATTGCATCCTGTTTAATCCCAAATCAAGTAGCATTATATAAAAATGCATAAACACAAATAAAACCACAGACCTAGCAATCTGCAGATCCCGAGCGACATCATTCGAAACAAAACACAACTTCTCCTTAACATCATCAATCAAGAACGTCTCATCCATAACATTAACCGACCGATAACTAACCAATTCCTTCAAATAATTAGTCAACGCCTTCCCTCCCAAATCCATCCTCTTCACCCCATAATTCACCGTAAAGTTTTGAACAACCGGCGCCACGTGTCCAAAACTAAACCCTACATCCACAACCAAACTACACTGCGCCTTCGACACGACGTCGTACGGCCGCCTACTCGCCTCATACAAATGCACAAGCGACGGACAATCAGCCACAAACAACGACCTGAAACCAAACTCCTCGAATATTATTTCGTCGGTGTGGCGTTGAATAGAGGTAAGGTTAAATAAAGGCTCGGTTAATAATAGGGAAGAGGAAGAAGGGGTGACGTGGAGGAGAGAGAAGAGGTGGGACCAGATGGAGGATTGGAGGTCGGGGTTAATAAGGTAGCCGCGGTCGAAGGGACGGCGGATGACGGCGGAGGTGAGGTCTTGAGAAGGAGAGAGGAGTTGGTTAGGGAGAAGGGGTTTTTTAGAGGAGAGAGGACGGGCGGTGCAGTTAGGGACGATGGTGGTTGGGTCACGTTCGCCGCCGATGCCGGCTTTTATTTGGCCGGCCCCGTTGTCGAGTACCACCACCACGTTGTTGTTGTTTGATGACATTTTGTTTTCCGGTGAGTGAACCGGTGATATGTTATTGTTAACGTAGAACTGTAGGAGTGAGGCTTTGAAGTTTGAATATATTAATAAAAGGTGAAATCCCGTGTGAAAATACAATAAGTGACTCGGTTTTGAATAAAATTTATTTTGAAATGTTTACGACATGGAAAGAGAAGTGCATGAGGTTACCGGTGGCTTTAATATTGAAAACGTAACGATATATTTGTAAATCATGGAAAAGTTAGTTCGTTGTCAAAATGAGCAATAGAAAACACGAAAACGTATTTCAGAAAGAAACCTAGTGTTATTAATGCGTACCTAATAATTTAGTAGGTAAACGTCTAAAAATAGTACGTACACGTATAACCTTGTACCATACCGTCTAAACATAAATATACGGAGTAGTGTTACAACTACCATTTCACCTACCTGTCCTACACGTATTTAATATATAAATTTATTTAACGGCTAGAGATTAGGGAAGAGTATGGTAAACGACAGTAGTTTAGGAAGGAAAATTATTAAGACCGGAGATGGCTAGACTTTAGGGGTGAGGGTGTAGAGACGGCTAGAACTTAGGGGCAGACGTCTTCACTTCCCTTTGTGCTAGCCGTTATGTCTTAGGTGGAGTAATATAAGTGGTTGAAGGTGACGTCTATATATTAGCCAACTGAACACATGTCATCTTCTTATTCTCTAGTTTTTTGTGAATCCCTAAATCTTAGCCGGTAACTTTGTTTATTTTGGTAAAATCTAGTGGGTCAATGTTTAGTAACGTGATTTTTCCTATATTAAATGTGTTAGCTTGACGCGTGTAGGAAATACACCAACTGTGTGATGAATGGATACCCAAGTCTCTTATCTAATGGCGTATCTAAAAGAAATTGTTAAGGGATAGCGTGGATTTAAAATTTTTTGTTCAAAAGAGGTAGCTGATATATAAAACGAAAAAACAATATTTTGTGTGTCATATCCAATGTACTTCACCAAAAAAAGTTGAACCCCTCTAGGTCTGCCCCTGCTCTTATCTCACCTATAACAGAAGAGATGGAGAAGGAACCTCCAATAAATGTAACCAAGCATATGCATCATATATACATGTATTTTAATGTTCAATAAAAATATATATATACATGGTTTTATACGCTTTCTCTCGGCTGCTCATACAGAATCTCATCTACAGAAAGCGTGTGATCACTGGAGCGTTGCAGCATCAGTTTTCGCTGCTCAAAATTGAATATTAAACTTGCCTTTTCATCTGTTTAACAATGAATATTAATTTATGTGATAGTTTACTGTACCGTTCTTAACATAGACTTCTGAATTGATATCTTTCTATAAATCAAATACAATCAAAATACTGAAACATCAAGATTTATGTGACCGCGCTAAAGCAGCGTGGAAAACATGATACCAAGGGAATTTTATTTCATGAATAAAGTTTCTTTTTACTCAACTCGGATGTAAAATAAATGAAAATAATCTTTATAAAGAATTTCTTTGTAGGATTATGCATAAAAAAAATGTGAAGAACTGGATCAATAATGTGCATAGGTATACCCTGCTTGTTGTCCCACATTGCTTCCATATGGTTGCCATACCTGTTGTTGCTCCTGCACAAGAAACCCCCTTTTCTTTTCCAGGTCAGCAAGCTGGACGTATGACGGTGGTGGGACCATGAGAGATGCGGCAAAAGGGTCTTGTGGGTCCACCACCGGTTGCGCCTTCTCATTGTAGCCCATGTGTTGTGTCACTGCTCCTTGATCATATATGCCATTCAGCGTTACAGGATCCAGACCACCACCTGCGTTCTGTGTCGGTATGTTACTAGCGGATTCCAACAACGCCAGCTCCCAGTCAGCTTTTCCACCCTCCAAAACCGATGTCTGCCTTGCAGCCGCCTTGTCAGACTCACCGGTACACGAAAAAACTTCCCATGTATCCTTAGGTTCAACCGTTTTAGGCCCAGAAAACAAAGCAAGCGCCAACATATTCCCATGGTTATCCGCTGGAGGCAATCTGTCATCGTTCATGTTCAATAGGTCTTCCATTGTGGTCACTACTGCTGGACCTGGTGGCGACGGTCCATTTTCGTTACAACATTCTTCCATGTTCTTCTTGAGCTTGTTTTTCTTTTCTCTTAAAAATCTCTCTAAAGTTCCTAAAACCTTATCCGTAACCTGTTGCACCTCCGGAAACTCGGACGCTCTAGCAACTCCTGACTCCTTTGACCAACTATAGAAGTCAATAAGCTCATCAATCCTTTTAGCCGCAATAACATATTGATCGAAAGTCTTAACGCAATTACCATACTCCATTTCCGGAAACCTATCAAGCAAAACACCTAACGCCTCGCATATATCAGCATAAACCCGAAAACTTTCTCTTAAAACAAGGTACAAAGCAACAAGCACCATTTTACTACTTTTTGCATTTCCGGCTGGCCTACAAGACAACACGCGCTCAATAAGCCGAAGCAGTATATTCAACCTCTCCAACACCCTATCGGGTTTCATCTCCCTGACGTTAGTTCTTACCGACTCATCTAAATCACCATAATATTTTGACTTATGAGTAATTCCATATCCGTGATCATCTCTAAACGCTACAGGGCTTAGTTTTCGTTCAAACGCTATCAACTCAAGCTTCTGATCAAGATACATTCCATAATTCTTCACAAACCCTGAATGATCCCAATAATTTGAAAGCGCCTCAACACGAAAATCTGACATGTTCAAAACTCTAGTCCCTTTTCGGCTAGAAAACAATATTTCTTGACCAAAAACCGGATCCCCATCAACTAATAACCGGTGTACAAGCATTAACGCCTTCAATGCAACAGCCCAATCATGGGTTTTGCTCAAACGTTTCGATATATTGTAAACACATGCACTTACATATCCTCTAGATTGAGATATAAGATGAAGGATCTCCCTTATGTACTTTTCTTCAGCTGGCTCACTGCGATGACCTGTCGCCTTTACAATAAGCACCTCGAGATCAGGTGCAGCATTGCCTGCAACTTTAGCTATGCTTATACTAGTATGATCTTTAACCACTCCGATCGCCTTCCTAATTTTACTTGAAGACATTGAATGCTCAAATGATCAAGCCTGCAAAATAAATCATTCAATATGTTATAATTATTATTATAAACATTAAACAACACACACAAACACTTAAACAAACATATATCTGAAACAATATGTTGTTACACACACAAATTCAACATGGATACTATAATGCAGGTCTTAGATTTTAATCCTTTAATACGATTCGAGCAATATGTAATGATCATTTCCACAACTATTCGAAAATTGTGATCTAACACCTAGCCAGCAGTGGCAGATCCAAGATTGTTTTTAAGGGGTGTGATCGGGGGCTTTTTCCAAACTTTCAAGGGGTGCGATCGGGATTTTCACCTATAAAATACACTAATTTTTTTTCAAGGTGTGCGGCCGCACACCTTGGGTTGTACTTGGCTACGCCATGCACTCACTTGACATGTTTATATAAATGACTTGAAAATTGTGATTTAACACGTAGGTACACTCACTCGTTTGACATGTTTAGATAAATGATTCGAAAACTGTGATTTAACACGTAGGTACACTCACTCGTTGGGCATGTTTAGATAAACGATTAGAAAAATGTGATCTAACACATAGACACGCTATTTGACATGTTGGGATAAACGATTAGAAAAATGTGATCTAACACGTAGGTACACTCAACCCGTTTGACATGTTTAGATAAACGGTTCGAAAAATGGACAAAAACTTACAGAAAATAGAGAGAGAATATGATAGTGGAATGAGAATGAAGAAAGTTGAGATCTATGAGAGAAAAGTGAACGCTTTACAAAACTGAAAATGCCGAATGTATGGCAACTTTATTATTATGTATCACTGCTATGACATCTTCTTCTTTAAAAAAAAAATATTTTTTTTTATTTGTTCCCTAAACTCCTAAAGTGTTGTAGAGTTTCTTAAAAATCTATGCATGTTTTGACTTTTTCTGCTCAAACCGTTATTTTCATTACTAAAATAGTAATATTTGTGTGGATTCTATTTTATTTTTTCTTTCTTAAAGATTTGGAATGCAAAGGGTGTGGTGTCACACAGTTAATATAAACTTATGTTTTTGTTCAGTTATTATTTTATGTTTTTATCTTGCCAATTTGCGACATGGCGTAAAAGTAGTTATGTTTTGGAATGTCATATTTACCTATTTAATAAGGTTGTTGACATGTTTAATTAAACAAATCGTATTTAAGTTGACATGTTTAACCCGTTTAATTAAATAGATCGTTTAATTAAGCATATGGGAATTGGGTGAAAACTTAAAGTCTTAAAATGTGCATTTTGCATTGCAACTTATTGAGTGCATACAAATTCGCCAACCCAACTCGATTAACACCGATTGAACAACTTACCCTGCCAACCCGACTCGATTAACAACAATAAAAAAAGGGGAATTGGATTTTAATAACCCAAACTATTCGAAATTGGCCACTGGCACCCTCAACTAAAAATTTGGCCGTTTATAACCTGAACTATTGACTTATTGGAATCTAGCACCCAACTAACTGACGCCGTTAGTTGGGTTGCTGACGTGGCACAAGTTGCTGACGTGGCACGCTGATGTGGCACAAGTTGCTGACGTGGCAAAATGCTGATGTGTACAGACGTGGAGTGACACATCAGCATGCCACGTCAGCAAATCTTGCCACGTCACTGAACCCACTAACGGTGTTAGTGATTTAACCGTTAGTGGGTGTTAAATTCCAATAAGTCAATAGTTCAGGTTATATATGGCCAATTTTTTAGTTGGGGGTGCCAGTGACCAATTTCAAATAGTTCAGGTTATTAAAATCCAATTCCCCATAAAAAAAATACTAGCATTTGATGTTCTAACTTGTTTACAACTCGTTGTGTGCTTACAGTTGACGTCCCTACAACATTTTGACTCGTTCAAATAAACAATGTTACACACACCACACCCAGGCTGCATGGGTTAAGAATGACCATGTTAAAGATAAATTTTTCAACACGATTGGCTAAGTGCCATTTTCGAGCTGGGTGACACCAGCCAGAACTGCTGCCTATCAACACAACGTCGTAGAAAACTTTGTATGGGCATTTACTAAACTCGCTACTGATAAAATAAAGATTAAACACGAGTTTCTTGACAAAATAACTTTTAAGGATTTTGCTTTACATCATCTATACCTGATTCTAAAGGTGTATAACACTACATGTTCCAGGTATAATAACTGTCCTACACCGACTCCTGTACCTATCTTATCTTAAATATTATCTTTGACTTTGATCAGTTGTACTGGTTGCACCAGCAGTCAAACCACTCGGACCAGCACCGTTCTCAAGTGGTGGTGAGGTGCCCCATTTTCCTTCTGATTCTAACGGCTCGAGTACAATCACACCACCATCGGTCAACCCTAGTGCAAATTGATTTGCTTCAGTAGGGTGTGCAGCAATCACAAGTGGATACACCCTTGCACTGCAAAACAAAGTATGTGTTGATCAGCGTCAAAAAATTAAAAACAAATCATACGCTCTGAAACAAAATTTGAAATGCTTACTTTGGATTGGCTGACAAGTATGACGTGGAACTAATTCGGCATCTCAATCTGAGTGTGGAAGCAGTAAGAATACCGACACTTCCGTCCTCAAAACTCACGTAAATTGATTGGCTATCACATGAATAAGTAGCATGGGTGATCAAACCATTCGTTTCTGGCGGGACCCACTGTTTAAACAAATGATACAAATAAGGGTCAACAATTCATGACTAAAGCCGAAATCCAACCAGTTAACTAATCAAAAACATGTTACGGTTTTGGGGTCAACTTAACCTGCTTCAGGCGCTCAAGCCTAGGTGCTTCATATACGGCTATCTGAGTTTCATGAACTGCTAACAATTGTGTTTGATCATTGTGAAATTGTACACGTGTATCCACCACAGGAGCAGCAACACGCCCAGGTGGGATTTGCAAACTTTTACTCGTCTGTTTCTCCCATCCTTCTGTGCTCCAAACACACAACTGCAAAAAGATAATTTACCTGTTACTGTGAAATTTGAACATACGAAACTGAGAATAAAAAATTAAATAATGTCCAGTTTTTCTTACCTGAGAATCAGCACCAGAAGATACCAAGACATTAAGCACATTAGAAAACGCCAAACCAGTTATCCGTTTACTGTGACCTTTAAGCTTGGTTTTAACCTGTTAACAGAATAACTAAAGTTAACTAGCTTGCTTGGTTTTGTAAAGCGAAAAGCGCACAAAAGCGACAATGTCTAAAACCGAGTCGCGAAGCGCAAAGCGCAAAAGCTTTTCGTACTCGAGGCGCAAATAATTATATAACTTTTTATATAGGTTTCTAGCATCATTTACCCAATATTTTGAGACAAGTGAGCTGTATATATGTTTTAATATGGAATTGCATACATGTACAACCTGAAAATCATGTTGTACTACAAGCTAATGCACACTAATACGAAAAATGTGGCACGCGCCTCGGTCAATTTTTTGCCAAAAAATCGCGCAAGTCGTGGACTTTTTGAACAAAGCGCACCTTAAGCGACCAAAAGCACAGGGGCTTGAGCCTTGGCGCGCTTTTTTAACCTTGTTGAATATTCAACTTTAAATTAAGAAGAAAAAAAAGCAAAAAACCTCATCAATGCGAACATTGTAGATTTGGATAGATGAGTCATCCATGCCAATGGCTATAATATTATTGTCTTGTGGATGGAATGCCAAAAAGGTTGCAGCAGGTGGAGGTGGCATGAATGTAGTCATAGTCTGCACATTTTAATCATTAATAAAGGGTTAATAAAACTAAGAAATATAAGAAAATTTGTGTCATACCTTAAATGTCATCATATTGAATAGAGAGATTTTCCCGCCAGAAGCAGACATAACATAAGAATCATTCTTGGACAGTGCAAAACACGGGACGGCTTCTTCAGGGTTGGTATCAGTGATAACATTTGTCATCAAGATACCACTTGTTGGCTGCCATAACTGAGGGACGACATTTGCAGTAGCCTGAAAAGTGCAAAGAAATATTAAGCTGCGAAATTAGGTTGAAGTTGGATATAGAATTTTATTAAAAAAAAAGATATTACCTTTCCAGTTGAATTCCGGTCATTTCGCTGCCATTTCCATAGTTTATGAACGGCATTGGCTGCTAGAGCCAATATGGCAAGTCCTGAATTTGTGTAGATCAACCTTGAAACCTGTAATGGTAAATATTATACAAAGGGGGTGTTTGGATGTATGTTTTGAAAGTGATTATGCGATGTGGTACTTAAAAAATCAGACAACAGACTGTAGAGGAAATACAAAAAATAAAACATGCAAGCTATGTGTGCGAAACCAAACATAAAATGGCAAAGATGTAAGTATGACCAGAGTGATGAAATTACCTTCATGGTTGAAGATGTAGTATCCGGAAGCCGTAACGAGCGGCATTGTGATGGTTCTGTAATTTCTGTCAGTTTCCATATTCTAGATTTTTCCATGGATTCATCTCCAACTCTAGGTTTAACATCAACCAAGTTTCGGTTGTCACCGTTCTACATGTGGATACCAGGTCAAACGGTTTATTTCATCATTTAAGGTATGAAGTACTTATGTCAATTCAATTGTAAGATGACTATAAATAAAAATATCTCACCATTGCAATCATTGGGGGCATTGTTGTCACTCTATCCATAACGCTGGGACCCGCGGATGGATTAGCAACACCAAATGTAGTCATCGCAGAGCTCTGTACATGGCAAATCATTCGGTAAGCATGGAGGAAAGAGGGAATTTTGCTGATTTGGCAAAAAATAACTGTCAAGAAGCACTAGTTCTCTAAATATTAGAAGTTTAATTACTTGAAAATAATTATATTACTCCCTTAGTTTAACTTTAATTTCGCACCGTCATCCTAACTTGACTAATTATACTGACTTACTATATATAGAAAAAAATACATTTTTAGAAAAAAATATATATCATTAAAAATAACTTTTAAAATGACACCAATGTCGAATATTTAAAAGCTCATAAACATCATAAGATTTTAATGTAATCAACTTTTATATATGTACCCCCTTATTTCAAATATTGTAAATATTATGAACTTTCTATCTTACTGTTAAAGTTATGTACAAGTTCTTTTTAGAAAACATAAAGCTGCCTCAAAAGCGCCAATTGGAGGGCGCTTTATAATTATCTTTACCTTCACAACAGATGCTGACGCAACTCTGGAGTCAAAAGAACGATTCTCCACGGTTCTTAGAAATCTTATCCCATCTGGATTAGCTAGAATCTTGATGCCATTATCATTAGTTGAGACCGCCAATAGAATCCCTTCCTTGTTGAATTTTATGCAAGCAGAAGCCTGCAAATGTTTAAAATAAATAAACAAATAAATAATCTTAACGGAAAGTCACATATGGTAATACAACATATAATACTGAAAGAATGACATTGAACAAGTACCGGTAAACCACCCTCGGCATCAACGGTTGTCAATAAGTTTACACTATCCATATCCCAGAATTTAACAAGAAACTCGTCACCAGCAGCAAGAAAACGGTTTTTTGTAGTATCAAATTGCACAATGCCAACAGATCTTTTCCCGAGCCCGTTATATGTCCGTTTAACAGCTCCTTCACTTTCATTCCATTCCACAATGTATGATTCTCCTTCTTTATTCGTACCGCATGAGAATAACCTATTATTTGAAGTAAAAACTATAAGCTAACGTGTATAAAAACATGTACATAGTCATAACTAGAGAAGAAAGTTTTTTAAATAAATCAACACAGACAATCCTTGGAACAAGCCACATAAATACGATGACAACTTTTTGATCTATTGGGTCATGTAACAAAAACAGATTTAGATTAAGGGTCGATCCATTGACAAAGTCGTTGACTTTTCGAACCTTGTTCCATCCGCAGTGTATGCCATTGTGGTCGATGAATGACCTGGAGCATCGTAGTCAACCCTTGAACCCATATTGTCATACAACCATGCTTTTATTTTTCCATCGGTTGCAGTTGAGAATATAAACTGGTAAAGGAAGAATACATATAAATAATATACATGTTAGAAAAAAAGTCTCGTTAACTTTACGGAAAAAAAAACATTTAAAGATGTAGATTATAACTAATACCTGAACGTTTTCTTTAAAATGTGGACATACAGAATAAACAGGTGCTTCATGACCCTCAAATGTGTATTGTTTGGCACCAGTTGCCGCGTCCCAAACTTTTATTGATCTGTCTTCTCCACAAGTCACAATGCAAAGTTGTTTGTTTGGGTAAGAAAAGGCGAGATCATTGACACTGCCAGCATGAGCATCAATCTGTATAGAATATGGAATGTAATAAATGCATTTAATATTATATAATAATGGCAACCATGTAAAAGGAAAAAAAAAATTAATAAAAAAAACCTCCAAGTGGTTTCGGAGATCATCACCGCCATGGTACGAGTATATCTGCACAACGCACTTTGAGTATGCAACACCTGTATCAAAATTCATGACCATTAATTAGGACCTTACTGACAAAAGAATTAAGGAAAAAAAAGAGTTAATAATATGTACCAAAGAGGGTTCCATCAGGGCTCCAAGCTACACGATTGATTGATGCAGTATAGTCGCTGGACAACGCAGCCTAGAATAAAGATTCAACGATCAAGGTGTAAGCAAAATATAAGAAATTTATTTTAAACTAGAGTAAGAATGCAGACCTGCAAAGGCATTGAAAACGCGCTAATATCCCAAACTTTAAAATTCTTATGAGCAAGTTTCTCTCTGCTACCGAGTTCCCATATCGTGATGTCCCCCGTACTTGTTCCAACTGCAATTCGTAGAAAAAGGAAATTAGTGACAAAATACACAACTAATGGAAAGTTATTCTTTAGAGTAACAGAGAGCCAACCAAGAAGCAGAATTTGCTGCACAGGATGGAAGTCCATGCTCTTGACTGTTGAACCTTGATTAAGTGTCGTCACCACAGTTTTTGGTAAGTCATCAGATGAGTATGAACTCTGACCATGGTGACTTTGACCAGTGTAACCAACAGGTAAGATATTTACAGGCAAATGATTAACCTGCTAGCAACACAAAACGTCATCAGACCCAAATTAGACTAAAATGTCAAATTACTTGATTGTTAACACTCGTAAAGGAAGTCACATACTTCATCAGAGATACCAAACGCCCGTGTTCTCTTCAACACATGTTCTGAGTCAGCTGTTTGATAGTCTACAGCAGGATTGTTGGTTGGTGGAGTCCTAGGGCGCTTTAACAAAGCTGTAATGATAAGATAAATATGCACTATTAATTCACTATGAAGAAAAACAACCTTAACCGCATCAATATAAGGAAAAAAGTATGTACGAGAATTAGTTATTGGATTGAAACCCGAGGGGTGAGAAACAGTTGACGGATTTGCCATCCAACCAGCAAGTGACGTTGGCAGCGTTGCTGGTGCAGGCGGAAAAGGCTTCATGCACACACACAAAAAAAATGTAAATAAATAAACGTAAAGATTTTAAATTTCTGAGAAACTTATTTCCGCTTACTCCATGAGCGCCCAAAGGCGGAAAGCCTGCAGGCTTTGGTACAGCACCCATTAATGGATTATTTACAGGAGATGGAGCTCTAGCACCGTTCGGTTGTGACTGTCCACACGAATGGTCGACAAACAGAGTCTTAATGTCGGGATTTGGTTTAGGATTTTTACATAGCTGATGTTGCCAGTTCAAACTACAAATCAAACACAAAAGTCAATACAAAATCATGAAGCTGAGCAAGAAAAGTCAACCTCAGACACCAGGAATATTAAATCTGAACCTTTGATTAATAAGCGTACGCAATCTTGAGTTTTTTAAAGTTGGGAAGTTTAGCTTATCACGAAACAGAGGATTTGCTTCGATTAGCTTTTTGAGCTCACCCAACATTATATTCCTTGCAGACTTCGTGTCTCCGTACTTCGATAATTGCTCGTTGTCTCTGTATGTATGCAATTTTATCGGAGTTCAAAAAGATTCTACAATTAATTTTGGATGTTTTATACATTTAACGACATTAAAAAAAAGAACCTGAAATTCTCCAGAGTCAAAAGTTGCGTTATTTCTTTAAAAAGATCTTCATTAAACGCTGAAAACACCTTCAAATCCTTCAGTAGAATTTCAACAGCTTTAGCACGGTCCTTCCTATAAATTGAACAAATCGCATCATTCTAAACTGATCTCACACTGGTTGAAACCCGAGCACATTCTAATGTTCTATCCCAATCAAATATTCCAAAAAGAAATCAAAGCATTAAAAGCGAGTGGCTTTACTAGTGTAACATAACATAACAAAATGCGTAAGAAATGCCAAATTAAGACGGTCAACGGACATGTATGAAAACACTCAATTTAACAACAAACTATACAAAAGCATACTTATCTAGAGCTTCTAAATACTTCTGCTTCCGTATCTCGAAGAAAATCTTCATCGAGTATCTATTATCATCCACTTTCGTGAACCCGGAAAGATACTTCTCCACCTCATCCCACTCACCGTTCGTCACCATTTCGTCAAAGTAACGAACGTTGAAGTAAAAACCCGACTCTTGCTCCAACCTTAACAATCAAGCAAACCCAATTACACATCAACACACCAACATAAGTACAAAACCAACACTTAAAGTACACTTAAATCTATCACTATATAATAAATATGTATCTACAAAAATTTTAAAAAATATATATATACAATTAATAAACCCTACCTGTGAACAGAGTCCTTAAACTTCTCTTCATCTAAAAACTGGAGAATTAAAAACACAAGCTCCCTACTAAGGGACGACATCGTTTCACTGTCTTCTCAGAAGCTGCACAAATTCAATACAATCAAAACCCTAAAAAAAATAAAAAATAAAAAAACTCACATATGAAACAATAAAAAAAATTCAACCTTAATTTCCATAAAATTAAGCTAAAAGTGTAAACAAACAAAACCCTAACAAACAAAATTAATAATAACCGACAGGTATAATAATAAGAATAATAAAAATAATATAATATAAAGAGTATGATATGAGAAAAGAAAGTGCATAATAATAACAATAATAATAATAAGTGAGATTTGAGGGTACAAAATTCATACCTTGGAAGAATAATAATAATAATAATAATATGACAGATCTGAGGAGGAAGAGGGTTAGAGGGAGAAGAGACAGACAGGGAGATGTGAAACCGAACAACAAAGACACGATATATAAATACTTACTTGATGAGAATGTAACTAGTACTACGATATGATATGATAAGTAAGTTTTTGTTATGATAAGTGCGATGGCTTATCAAACGTAACCATATCTGCTTATCAAATCAGAGACTGGTAATTTCTAGAATAATCAAATCTTTTGTATTAATTGTTGTTATGATTTTAGTTAAGGATACGCAATTATATGCATAACGTTACAAAAGATTTTAAGAAAAGATAGAGAATCAGAATACTATACTATATTGGTGTTGAATATAAATGCTACAAACGTATAAGACTATTTGTTGTGGACACTTTTTTTTTTTTTTTTGGACCCGTGAGCAAGCCAACGCGAGCTACCGACGTGACTTTTAAGTAACCCGGTCACGACAGGTTGTTGTAACTAAGGGTGAGCACCTGCGCGACCACAACCTACAAATCCAACACAAATTCCTTTATTCGTGTCGTGAGCCGCCGTGAGCCTGCTCGCGTCAGGTTAGCGTGGGGCTGTTGTGGCTGGGGGTGAGCGTGGGGCTGTTGTGGCTGCTCACGTCTGATCACTCGCGTGTCCAGAACACACAGTCTAATCTTAAATGTTTATTATAAAGTGAGTTAAATAATTAAAAATAAAGTTAGTGTTAACCGAATTGAACCAGTGTGCATTTATCTTATGCTCTTAGACCCTCCGGCATATATCCTGAGCGGTGGTGTAAACGAGTTACGCTGGCTCATGGTCACTGACAGGGCCGGCCCTGAGCATGGGCCGGGTGGTCACCGACTCAGGGCACGGCCCACAAATGAGCCCGAACTTTTTTAAAAAATATACATTTATATTAAATTCTATATTTAAGATATATATTTGTGTTCAATACATAAAAGTTTGGTTAGTGAAGTTGGAAAAACCCATGCAAATTTAATGTAGATGTCTCAAGTTCAAGTCTTGGTTTTAGCACCATATTAAGTTTTTTTTTTTTAAATTCATTTCTCTTTACTAAATTTTAGGCCCAAAATTTTTTTGCCCGAGGCCCAATTTTTTTTTAGTGTTCTTAGAGACGGCCCTGGTCACTGACACGCCACCATGAACGGGGTGGGAGTGGACGAGACATATGTGACCAAGGTAACAAACATGTGAAACGATAATATGTGAGTTTCGTTAGGAAATAGCGTTAATTAAAAGAATGTTACCAAAAAGATCAGTGATAAATTCCCTCAACCACATATTTTCTGAACACTCACACATCCAAAATTGTCTACCATAAGCCCAAACCAAACAAAAAAAGAAAAATCAATTCAACCGATATATGAACTTAAGTCATCTTGTTTTATTGTTTTCGTTATTTTATACACTACTAGCTTTTATCCCGGAAACGTCCCGGGTTGAAATATCTAATATGACATAATAAAATATATTATTATTATTATTTATTTTGAACAAATCTCTGCCATAAGTTATCATATTCAAATATAAAAAAACGATTATTATTATTATTATTATTTATGTTGAACAAATCTCTGCCATAAGTTATCATATTCAAATATAAAAAAAACGAATCTCTGCACCAGGGTATAAATCTAGTGCCATTACAAAATATTATATAATGTCAAATGAATTCGGAAGTTTATAATCGATCATTATAAAAAGAACTAACATGAAATAAGAAAAAAAAGTTAATTATTGAAATATCGAACGCATTAGTTTAAGGGTTATGTGATGCGTTAAAAAATTCATAGGTATATGATCGGGTATATAGTTCGGGTATTTGGGTATGTGGTTTCGGGTAATCGGGTCGGGTATCACCTAATCCAAAACCCGACACAATATCTGTCGGGTTACAAAAAATAGTCATTTTTTTCTCCGTTTTTTATATAGCACTATGGTACGCGCTGGAAAGATAATAAAACGTTCGTTAATTTGGTGTAATTTTTTTCTTTAAAAAATCTCGTATAATAGTCGTTTTTTTCTTCGTTTTTTATAGCACTATGGTACTCGTTGGAAAGATAATAAAACGCTCGTTAATTTGGTGTAATTTTTTTCTTTAAAAAATCTCATATATAAAAGATATTAACGTTTAAAAATTATGGGAGGAAACATGAGAGAGAAAAATCTAAATTTGTTTTTAATTCATTTTTTTTTAAAATAACTCAATCTCTTTTGTTTTTTAATTACCTAATTATCTCTCAACACATGATGCCACATGGATCCTACATGGCATCTTAAGGGGGAGAATGGTCTCATTGAGTGCCATGTAGGATATATGCCTTTGGAATATTATAATATATAAATTAGTTATGTAATAGTATAGTTTTAAATGTATAAAAAGATATGTAAGTCATTTATTTATGTGTTTGTTTATTTAACGTGTGATTTTTTTTTATAATGAGTTATGTTGGCTCATGGTCACTGACATACCACCGTACGCCATCACTGTTCGTACACCACCGTCAATTTATTTTAGCAATTTATAGATGTTAAAAAACAAACAATCTTCTTATTTCAAACTGCAGATGTTTGGTCCACCTGTTTTTTCTACAAATGTAATCCGCAGACTACTTACCTCTGTAAAAACAAACACACCCAATTATCTTCTCTCTGCGTGAGTGTGAGTGATAATATATTTCATGCACACATGACTCATACGTAGCACTACTCACTATCATTCACGTCGAATGGCATTATCATATTTGATTTCATACAAATAATTGTTACGTACATTCCATAAAACAATAATATAGAAGTGACAACTCGTGTCGAGTTGATGTGAAGTAGACCCGATTAAATTTGAACCTCAGACTAGCCGTAGTGGGGGCGTTATTGTGGGTTTTTTTAAAATATAGCGCCCCCCACACCGGAACTGCAGGGCGCTATAGGGCAAAAATGGGGGGGGGGGGGGTTATGTGCATAGCGTCGGGTGCATTATTATCCATCCAATCCCATCGTGCCACGTGGCACTTGGTCCGGTCAAAGTTTTTATTTTTATTTTTTTTTATAATAATTACAATAATAACAAACATAATAATTTTAATAGAAAATTATTTAGATTTAAAATAAAATAATAATAAAAAAAATAAATTATATAAAAAAATAATATTTATTATAATTAATAAAAAAAATAAATTATATAAAAAAATTATATTCAAACATTTGAATTTTAAACGGTTACTGTTCAAACCGTTTGAAATTCAAATTTTCCCCCCAAACGTTTGAATTTCAAATTTTGAAATTCAAACGTTTTCCCCCCAAACGGTCATATTTTCACCCTATAAATACCCCCCTCCTCATCCTTTATCAGTCACACCTCTTCCATCTTCCTCATCCTATCCTTTCCTCATCAAACACAATGAATAACACTGGCGGTTTTCAAGCAGGAGCTGCCGGACCTTCTAATGTCCGGCAGTTCACTCGACGGGTCCGGGGACGGGGCCGGTCACGGCGACTGCCAACTCATCCTCCTCCACAACCTCCTCTTCCTCCTCCTCCTCCTCCTCAACACTGGCTAAATCCCCCTCCTCCTCCTGCTGTGGCACCACCAACTAATCCTGAAGAGGATGATCCCTGGAAGAATGATCCCTGGACGGATGAAGAATGGGTTTGGGCCGCGGAGTATACCATGGCTACTTATCAGGTGGACCGACTGATGTTGTCGGCACCACCAACCTTCACCCCTCCTCCTCCTACCCCCTACCAGCAACCTATCCCCACCAACCAGACTACCCCCTACCACCACCCTATCCCCACCCCCCAGAATACCCCCACCCCCTACCACCAACCTACCCCCACCCCCCATAATACCCCCACCCACCACCACCAGACCACCCCACCCCGTGAATATGGGAACCCAACCCCTGAGGACTTGGAAGCCCTCAGGGAAATTGAGGAGCAGGAGCGCCTCTGGAGCATGCCATCCCCTCGTCGTGAGAACTACTACTTCCCATCGGATGCGAGGTCTGATGGACGGGACAGCTCACGTTCCCTATCCCCCGAGTACTACTCATTCGAGGACTGGAACTTTTAGGCTTATATTATGTGTTTAATTAAGTAATTTAGGAATATGTAATGTTTAAATAAGTAATTTAGGATGTGTGTAATTTTTTTTTTAATATTAGTTGTGTGTTTTTTAAGATTATTTGTAATTTTTTTTTTAATTTTAGTTGTAACTTTTTTTTAATATTAATTGTGTGTTTTTTAATATTATTTGTAATTTTTTTATATTTATTTACCTTTTATTTTATTTATTTTGAGTTAAAAGAATATAAAAAATAAAATCCACGTGGACCAATCAGGAAGAGGGGCTCCATATATGGAGCCCCACCACTACACCCCTTTTTCAGTTTCTCTCTCCATGCTGACTCAGCAGCCACATGGAACAATCAGAAAGAGGGGCTCCATATATGGAGCCCCCCACTACACATGGTCTCATGATCTTAGTTTATGCCTATTTTCTCTCTCCTTTTTTATTTGTATATCTTACTACTCATATTTTTTTATTTGTATATCTTACAACTTATATGTTTCTTTTCCTTTTTTTTTAGAAACATTAGTAATAACACTTAGGAAAAAACATTTTATTGGAGTACGGATGGCAATGGGTCGGGTTTGAAACGGGTTTAGGTAACCCCAACCTCATACCCGATTAGGTATGCTTTTCCCAAACCCGTCGGGTTTGTGTCGGATAATTAGCCATCAGGTAACGGGTATACTCGCGGGTTTCGGGTAAACCCATTAATTATTAAACCTTACCAATTGGGTATATCCGACCAAAAACCCGTCGGGTATCTATTGGGTTACTACTAATTAATTACATTTGGCATTATTAAATATATAGGTAAATGATTACAATGCATAAATATAAAATACTTAAATCATCTAAAAACACTTAAAGACATAGATAACAAATAGTATACACTAATTTTTGGTAAATTTTAGCACAAGATGACAATTTAGATGGACAATTAGATATATATTATGCATACATATTTAAAAAGATATATAAGAAATTATATTGGGTATCTAAACGGGTATACTTTATCGGGTAATCGGGCCGGGTAAACGGGTATATCATCAAATCCCAAACCCGCGAAAAAAATAAAAACTAATCCTACACCCGGACCCATACCCGATTACCCGACCCCAAACCCGTCCCAAATGTGTCAGATTTCGGGTTTACCCATCGGGTTTGGGTTTGATTGCCATCCCTTTTGGCGTGTGGCACTTGTGGGGAACGCTAAGGTGTCAAATTGTTGTTTAATCGGACTCACCATGTTTACTAGTGTTTTATCTCAAGTTCCGTGCATAGGCAAAGTCTAATTGGGGCCAGGGGTGTCCCGACCCCTCTGTTTTGTTTGCTCCGTAATGTAATTTTACGTGGTTTCGATCGAACATTTATATGTATTGAGCTCGCCTCCCCTAATTTAAGGGTCCGATGACTCCCCCTCTCTATTCCAGAAAAAAAAAATCAAGCTTATCGTTAAGAATTTAATTAATTTATTTGTATTTATATTGTCCAAATCTAATCTGGGTGACTTGATGTTCCTTGTGACTCAGGTTCGATTCTCACTCTCCCTATTATTTTCTGCGGCATCTAGGTGAAGAGCAAATACGGGTGGTGTTGGTTCGACTTGGATGGGAGGCGAGGTTTTACCGGATTATTCCATCGTCGTGCCTTTTCGGCGGGTGGAGGTCGGGTTTCCGCCCATCTAGGAGAGCTAAGGGGCTGATGGCGATCGAGTAGTCGACCCTGGCCATAGTGCCCAATGTCACGGTGATTGACACGTCATTCCTTGCCGTTGAAAAAAAACATTGGGACATTAATATTTCGTATCTATATCTATATTAACTACTAAACAAAACTCATTTATGTCACATGTCAATATATTAATCCAACTTCAATTGTATTCAGCTTGTCATTAGGACACATGACATTTTCTCAAGATTTTATTTTTTTTTTTAAATCAATTCTCTATTCCTCCTCTCTTCATTATTTCTCCCTTTAATCACAATTATTAACTTTCCTAATTTTTTTAAAACAATCATTCCCTTATATGCTTTTGCTTTGTCATCAAAATTGAAAAATAAAAAATAAAAAATGCTTACAATGAATTAATTTTTTTTTACAAAAAAATATTTTTTATTGGAATGACTTGTACATATCTTCATATGCAAAAACTCCAAATAAAAATGAAAAAAAAAATTTTTTTTTTACATCTTCAATTGATTCTTTTATGAGACATTTATGTTAAATTTATAGTTCACCGGTTCTCCATTGTTTCTAGGTTTTTCATTACATATATCCTTACAACCACCCCTCTCTTCTCCAGCCAAATCCCATACTTTCCTCCGGCTTTGTTAATTTTGTGCTGCTCCATGCGCAATATTTGTAGATAACGGGATGTAGATAGTTTTTTTTTACCATTCCTCTATCTTTTTCTCTAAATTTTAAGGATGGAGATATTGATAAGACTCCCATGTGACTGTTCTAATGTGGTCAAATCCTTCAACACATAACACCATTAGTCTCATCATAGTGAGCACCCGAGGATTTTAGTTGTGACTAGTCTCCGATACGAAAACAAATATTCCCTGAGATGACGAAGTGAAAACATAAAAATGCTTAAGTGTACGCAAGTGTTAAAGAAAATAGAATATATATTCTCCAAGAGAAGAAGGCTTAACTACCTCCTTTAGAGTTGTAGGTTCATATGTTGGGGCATTATCTAGTGGTTGCATGCTTGGTTCAACTAATAAAGTTTTATAGTCGAATGTTAGATTGTTGTCAAAGATTTATTGTTTGTATCTATGTCATTTGATGTATAGGGTTTGTTTGTTCCAAAGCGTTGCCGTGTTCCAAGACTATTATATCGCTCGACTACACGAGGCCCTTTATAATTTAGAGTCTTGTATGCTCATCTTTAATAATTTCATTATGTTAAAGGTTGGGTAGCTGACGCCCAACCAGAGATCATGGATTGTCTTCCCCAACGTCATTGCTTTTATATTGTCTTGAGGTCTTATTTTATTATGTGAATATGTTAAAATATATGTCTCTCTTTAATGTAATTCGTTTGCTAAAATATGTTACAAAGTCCATTATGACTTTTATTGTATGATGTTATTTGTTGGGCTAATGGTTTCCCTAAGAGTTGTTGGGCAGGTTTATTATTGGGCTTGTGTGTCATTATGGGCTGACAAATGGGCTCAGTAAGCAATGGACGATTGAGATCATATTGTGTGGACGGTCAGGATTACTTCGCGAGACAATCTGATATAAATAGATTGTTATACCATTTTCTTTATTCAGTCTCTCTCTCTCGTCTGTTAGGGTTTCCTGTGTTTGGTTTAATCTTTGTAAGTTTGTTCTTGTATTTCCAGTTATTAGTCACCAACAACTGATCATATTGATCAGTCGTTGATGATAACTTTGTATTGTTTACTGATCTTAACGATTGTTAAGATCTTTGGGTATTGGTTGGGTGTTTTTGGTTTGGGTAACTAATAAAAGTTTTGGTCATCGTTTTTGTCGCTATTTCTGTATTTTGTGGTTTCTGTATGTTTGTTTATGGTTGTTTGGTTGATTGAGAGAGATTCGAGTCTTGAGAGTATTAGATCCAACATTTTCTACACAATTAAACCTTTTGAAATGAGAGAAGATGTAGGGATGGGAAAATAAGAATGATTAGCAGACATTTTATTTTTTTGTTTGTAGAAGTTAGCTATGGGTTTTTAAGTAGTTATAAGAATTTTTTTGACCAAACCGTTAACTAACGTTTTAGAAAAATACAAACCGAATTGTTAACTACGCTCCTATTTGATAGCTTTTAACAAAAGTTACTGATTTACAGTTTGGTTTTTTCCGGTTTCTGAATCCTAGACAAAACTTTTTATACATATATAAAAAATTCACTTTACGAATTTTAAATTAACCTTTTAAAATTGTAAAATTAAACACACCATCATTTACATTTCTTGTAAAATTAAACTTTTTATACATATAAACCAAGATTGCAGTAAACCGATAGCGACGTTTAACCAAAATACCGTATCACCTTTTGGCTATAAGATTCCATTTTGTGTCTACATTTTTCTCACTTTCTAACTCTTTTTAACAACATTTTCCCGCAGAGAAACCATAGTCCAAACTTCAAAAACACCATCATTTTCCGGCAATATAGTCATCCACCTCGCAACTAGGTACAACTCGATCCCATATACTGTTTTGTGTGCACCTACGTTTGTGATCTATTCACTATCGCATGTTTCAGAATCCTAAAAATTTTGTATCATGGGCAAGTATAAATAAAACAGGCATAATTTAAGCTATTGATTAACTCACTAACCCTGGTCCCTATCCAAACTTAGAGGTTAAAGTCTCAATTGAATATAAAGTTTTTAGCTTATAATCTTAACCAACATTTTTATCAATAGCTTGTTCAAATTATTTTACCATACGTTTTCTAATAATATGTCTCTAAATAACGACAAAAATATTTCTCAATTTATATATATCGTTAAGTGCTATAAGACACTGTATTTTAGAAAATATAAAAAAAATTAAAATATTGAAAAAAAAGATATATATAAACATTATATTTTAAGAAATAAACATTATAGTTTTAAAAGTTTTGTGATAAAAGTTTTTTTATAATATTTTTATCTTTAAAAAGTTTTTGTGCTAAAAGTCAGTAATAATATTGTAAACCAAATGCATATAAAATCTTTAATCTATATCTATATATATAATAATAATAATATAATATATATATATATATTGCAAAGGGGAGAAATCCTACATGTCATTTATTTAGGCATTCTATCTTTTGAGAGATGCCATGTAGGATCATAGGTGGCACCTATTACACCTATTAAAAAAAACAAATAATATATTAAAACTTAATTAATCTACTAAATTTAAATATTGACAAAAGATCAAATACAAACAAAAAAATCGTACGAACTGTACGAATCAAAGAAAAAAAAGTCGGTGGCATTATTGTAAATAACAACAACTTTTATTTGTTGCTTTCTTTTTCTCAGACATTATGTCACTTTCTCTTACCTCACTTTCTCTCTCAGTCTCTCTATAAAAACAAAACATACGTTCAGTCTTTAGGTCCAAAATTACTCTAGAAACCAAACCATAACTACTTCACAAAAATACTAAACAAACGCAGATTACTCTACAAAACAATCCATAACTACTTCACAAATTGCTCCACAAAGACATGCAATAACTACTTTAAAAATTACTCTACAACTTCAAAAATTACTCTACAATAAACATTCAGTCTCTAGTTCCAAAATTACTCTAGAAACCAAACCATTACTACTGAAGAAAAGGTAATTATATAATTACTCTAGTTATAATTACGCTATATAAATACTCTAGAGTAATCAACAATTGTTTATAGTGTAGAGTAATTATTGTATAAGTAGAGTAATTTTGTAGCAGATCATTCTTTCATTTCATCATGTTCTTGTTGATCCTCTGCTTTAAACAAATTCATGTTATCTCCTTCTCAGCTTCAAGTGTCACATTAATTACTCTATATAGAACATGTTGTACCAAATTTCACAAAAAGTACTCTACATAGAACAGCTTCAAAAGCCTACAACCTTGAAACCTTGTTCTTCATAAAAAAAGAAACATCCTATTTTCTGTTTTAGAAATTTAGCATGAAAAGTGAAAAAAAAAGTATAAAAATCACATATTACCTCCTGTTTGATGTTTTTGGATGATTTTGAACTTCATCTTGGCTGATCGTTTTGATTGTGATGTTAATCGGGGTTTTTTGAGAGTTTTTTTTGGTTTGATATCTGATTTTGGGGGTTTTTTGATTTGTTGTTTGTTGTTAGGTAGAAGCATCAAAAGGTTGGTTAAGTATAAAGTGATTTTTTCAATAATTACAAAATTGCCACCGTGCCTTTTATTTGATTCGTACCGTTTGTACGAAATTTCTATTTTTACAGGATCTTATCTCTTTAAATATTAAACCTTTATTATTTTCTCTCTTATGTTTTCTCCCATAACTTTTAAACGTTAATATCTTTTATATACGAGATTTTTTAAAGAAAAAATTTACACCAAATTAATGAGCGTTTTATTATCTTTCCAACGAGTACCATAGTGATATATAGAAAACGTAGAAAAAAATGACTATTTTTTGTAACCCGACAGGTATTGTGTTGGGTTTGGGATTAGTTTAAAAAAATTGTGGGTTGGGGCCGAGTCTGAGATTAGGTGATACCTGACCCCATTACCCGAAACCACATACCCAAATACCCGAACTATATACCCGATCATATACTCATGAATTTTTTAACGCATCACATAACCTTTAGACTAATGCGTTCGATATTTACAATATACGCGCATCATCATATACTTAAACTTTAACGCCTAAGACTACCTGGTGTCGAGACTAAACAGATTAGTAACGGTGTTTGATGGATCCACAAACGCCGGTTCATAAGGACGATGCAGATGAAGACGACGACAACGTCAAGCAGCTTAAGCAGTGTTCTTCTATTTATTTATCATTACAGGTAATATAGTAACGCACACACACGTGTTGTCATATTCTTTTATTATAGGTTTTCATTGCAATTTCATAACCCTAACTAATATTTGGTGTTGCAGGACTGTCTTGTTAATTCTAATAGAAACTGGAAGGCTTGCCAGAAAGGTATTATTATTATTATTATTATTATTATTATTCATCAACAACCATTCTAAATTATTATTATTATTATTATTGTTGTTGTTGTTGTTGTTAACATGGTTTAAAAGTGCCGAATCGAGCCTCGTGTTCCCTTCGCCTCATGAGCCGGAATTAAAAAAATATAAAAGTTATATATTTTATAAAAATAAAATACTAACTAATTTCATCTTCAAATTCATCAAAAACACACATTAGAAAGACATGGAATGTTTAAAATTGACACAAAAAGTCCAAAACATAAAAAACAAACATCAAAATTCCTTGAGGCGCACCTGAGACGCATGTTTTGTTAGTGCCTCAGCCATATGAGGCATACATACAAAAAGAACTACTTGAGGTGCCGCCTCATACTCGTTTTACGGGTGCCTCACCGCGAGACGCGCGCCTCATCCGTTTTTATCAAACTATGCTTAATAATGAGCTTGGTTGCGAATCAGGTGCATTGTGCTGGCGTCACGTGATGTGGTGATGTGATCGCTTTAGTTATGCGGCTAACTGGTATATTGTCAAATTAGACCGTTGATTGCAATGGATTTGAACAAATTTGATGGTTGATTAAGCAATTCGTTTTAGTATTTGAAAAAACTAATACGTCTATCGAACATATTTGACTAGAGATGTTGAGAATATCTTGTATTTTAGTGTTTAAAAGTTAAAAAGTAAAACTATTATCTGAAGATAAGTTGTTAGTGTTTTTTTAACAACGAACGTGTCACATATGTGATACACGTGCTTCACACATTGCGCATCGCCTTTTGGGATCTAAACGCTTTGAAGCGTTGCAAGCTTTTTAAAGCCAAGATATTGAGCATTAGTTAAGTTGTTTTAAGTATACATAATAATTTTACATAAATGGTTAACAGAAGTTCAAGACCTGAGAGCATGCAATGAGAGACTACAACAGAATGCGAGAAGGAACAAAGATGGTGGAAATTAGTTGGAAGGTAACAAATTTGTTAAACATTTTGCATATGATAAACTTTACTCTGTACCTCTTGTTATGGGACAAATTGTTAAACTTGGGGTTACCTGACCAAACGGACTAACCAATCAAATAATTTCCTTTTTTTTAATTAAACGGCAATATTACCGTTAAAAGGCAACGGCTAGTTTGTTTTTATTTTTTATTTTTTATTTTTTTAAATCAAACTTTTTTACCTCATTTTTATACCACATCCACTCAAACCTTCTACTTTATCTCTCGTATTTTTTTATAAACCATCCACTTTTTATAAAAAAAATATCATGGATCAATTCAACCCATTCAACCAATTCAACCAAAATTCCCCAAATAGCCCGAATTCTAACCCGAATCCATTCTCCTTTCAGGGTTACACGCCGGTAGTCGACCCACCATTAACACAACAAGTACCTCCATTAATGGCGGTCCAACAAATGCAACAAAACCCGATAGCCTTTCAACAATTCAACCCAATCCAATACATGCAAATGCAACACTATATGCAAATGGCACAATCGTGGCAATCTACCCAACAATTTTCTCCACAACCACCTCCCACTACACCTATTAGATCGTCTCAACCCCTAGAGGTGGAGGAGGATACCGATGATGATGAAATAATTCCCGAAACTTAAACCACGCCACCTACCGAAAAAGCTAATGGCAAACGCAAAGGAAAACAAAGAGAGAAAGGACCGGGACGTGGTAAACCGATAGATGGAGTACCTAGGCAATGGTCCGATATTGAAGAGGAGACGTTAGCTAAGGCGTGGGTTGCTTCGTCAAAACGCACCGCAGTTGGTAATTTTTTTTCGCAAATATATATATCATTAGTTGTACCCTACAAGCGGTTTGTCAATGGAGACCGACTACCTAACCTATTAGGAGAGGTTAGATCATTTTTTCATGCTTATACCGGATGAAGTGTTTCTATCGATAAGAAGCAGACATCCTGTTCACTTGATTGAAGCTGAAGACTTGGTCTACGGTCAGATGGACGCGCTCCCAGCAATGCCATATATTGGGCTTCCAGGCTTTGCTCTATTTGAGTCTACATATCACAACAATATAGGTTTTTTGATGGTTGTTGATGGCTGGTACAGGGAACCAGGAGAATGAGAGCTGCCGAGGTATAGGATACGAAGGGTTAGGTTATTTGTAATCCCTGAAAACTCGTCCACTTTCCATCTTATGTCAACTTTGTCGGATGACCAAATACCGGGTGAAGTGTTTACTTTGGGGAATGGTTTGCTGAGAGCACACAAAGAATTTTTAGAGTTTAACATGCAAATGTTCAGTGAGCGACAACCGTTTATGTGGCGGGGCCACATATTTAGGTATAACATGGACAATGAAAGTTGGAATTCAAGGACTCTAGGACGACTAGTGGGTGTTGGAACCATTGCTGGGCGCACCTTTAGCCTTAGGGCTTAGTGTGGGGGTGATGCCAAAGAATTATGGGGAGAATTTTGCAAAGGTAGTGGTAGGAAAGAAGAAATGAGGAGGTTGAATTTCTCTTATTCAAACGAACTTTAAGAATGATTGAATGAAGGTTTATTTTGTTATATCTTCAAAAGATGTTATATTCTTATTGCTTATTAGTGGTTTATTCGGTTTTATTTTTCTTCTCTTTTATTTGATGGTTTTAGTTAAATTACCAAGAAAGCGCATGGCCACTATAGTAATGGGCTAAACACTTATTTCATCGAGAACTCTGAAGTTGTGCACACATTAGAAGGACACACAGCCATGATCGACACCTTTGTCAATCCGGTTACGGGGGCTGAAAGGCTAGGAAGAATCTCCCTTTTTGTTTTAACAGAGAACTTGGCCCGATGGCGACTCGAATCAACAATCCCCATTGGCGACTCGAATCAACAATCCCCATTGATCGTCTACCCGCCGAGGAGTTTGACATCCGCGAGTATCACCTAGCTCCAATTACCAATGGTGTCAATCTGTCTTTGACCTTGGTGAATGATTTTCGGTGGCGTTACTTGAATTTCCGGTACGATACAACAAGGCGACAATGGTATTTTGGGGCGAGTTATCAAGATGTCTTGGCCGGTGACGCTAGTTGCACGTTTTGCTCTGCCGTAACCATCGTACCAAGTCAGGTATTACATTGACTCCTTTTGATTCAATAATTTATTTAGTTTCTTTAAAAAGGTATGTTTAAGCTTTTTATTGTGTAATTGCCTAAATATATATAACTTTTGTTGTTGTTGTTGTTCTTTATTATATATGTATAGGTGTAACCGTATAAGGAAAAGTAGTGAACTCCGGCGGTTTGGTTAAGCACAAGTATCGGTTATTAAATGGATGCTGGCTTTTTTTTTGTTGTAATTTGTCCTAAACTTTTACCTGTTATTCACGTACTTGGTTTATATGTTTTTTGGTTACTTGGATTAGAAGCACTTGGTGCATATCTAAAGTTTAATGCATGCATATGGCATATCCATATTTTGTCATCGTCTTTTTAATATACTTTTGGAAGTTGTATCAAGTGCAGCTGAGGTACAATTTCTTATGCAAGATGAACAATGCTTAATTAACAAGTATTTGTTGCATCAATTTTGTTAGTAAGTAATGGAAAACACATAAGAATATACCTGAGAGATTCGTGAGACCTGCTACTGATGCTGAAAGCGTTGAGGTCGACATAACTGTCAGTCTGATCGAGTTCCCTTTAGGGTATGATGGCTAATGATCCTTTGCAGAATCGGTTATGGGAGAGAGGGTGAGTGACGAATTCTAAGAGGTGTTATGATTGTGTTCATCATCCCTCAACCCTAATAATCTCTTCCTATTTATGCATACCAGGGGACACTCTAGTTAGGCCCAACTAATGATAAGTCCGTCCATCAAAGACTAGTCAGTTATGGGCTTAGAGTATTTAGCAATTGATCAAACATAATATAAATGATTGTAATGGCTACACTGATAAATATACAAAACATAACGTATATTTATTCCAACATTCTCCCACTTAGCCGAGTAATCATTTATTATGAGTATTCCATAAGTCTCCGGAGATCAATACTCATTTTAGTTCTAAACCCAAACTGTAGCAGAGAAATACAGCCGTTAAGTCTTTATTCGACTTAGGACCCCCATTAATCGTACTACAATCCAAATCTAAAACTTAACATTAGGATCAATTATCATTATGCCCTTAGTTGATTTGTTGCATTATTTTCTTTATGTCATTATGCTAGCTTAACATACTAATAGACAAACAAATCATAATGAGGAAATTTCATTAAACATAAGTCATTATTCATAAAACATAAGTCATAAGTAAACATAAGTGGTCAAATAAGTACATATGCTTCTAAGTAAGGTCATTAGTAAGTCCCATCTTCGAAACGTGATCTTCGAATACCTTAGGTGGGAGACCTTTAGTCATCGGATCCGCAAGCATATCATTAGTACTTATGTGTTCAACACAAAGATTGTTTTCCTCAACTCGTTCATGTACGAACAAATACTTCGTATCTAAAAAATGACCAGCGCCAATCGAACTGTTACTGTTCGAGAAACTAACGGCGGCTGAGTTATCACAGTAAAGCTTCAATGGTCTAGATATGGAATTGACAATTTTAAGTCCCGTAATGAGATTCCTAATCAACATTCCATGACAGGTAGCGTTATACACAGCTATGTATTCTGCCATCATTGTGGATGTTGCCGTAAGTCTCTGTTTATGACTCTTCCATGAAATGGGTCCACCTGCTAACATAAAGATATACCTCGAAGTGGATTTGTTATCATCTTTGCATTTAGCAAAGTCAGAGTCAGAGTATCCTACCACTTCTAAATTATCACTTCTTCTGTAGGTCAGTTTATAGTCTTTAGTCCCTTGCAGATATCTTAACACCTTCTTAGCTGCTTTCCAATGATCATGGCCAGGATTATTTAAGTAACGGCCTAGCATTCCAGTGACATAAGCGATATCTGGACGCGTACAGACTTGAGCATAAGCAAGACTACCGACTACTGAGACATAAGGTATCATTCTCATCTGTTCTTTCTCCACATATGTTTTCGGACATTGAAATAAACCGAAGACATCTCCCTTAGCTACCGGAGCTGGAGTAGGTTTACAATGTTGCATGTTATAAAGTGTGAGAACACGATCAATGTAGGCCCTTTCGGACAAACCTAAAATCCCATTGCGTCTATCTCGGTGTATTCGATGCCAATGACGTAAGAGGCTTCTCCGAGATCCTTCATGTCGAAATTAGACGAAAGTAATCGCTTCGACTCATGCAACATATCTAAGCTATTACTTGCCAGTAAGATATCATCAACGTAAAGGACAAGAATAGTAAAATTACTCCCACTCATCTTAAGGTAGGTGCATTGATCAACTTGATTCTTCATGAAACCATTACTCTTAACGACTTCATCAAACTTTAAGTACCACTGACGTGAGGCCTGTTTTAAACTGTATATGGATTTCTTTAACTTGCAGACTAGATGTTCTTGACCTTCAGGTTTAAAGCCTTCAGGTTGCTTCATGAACACTTCTTCGTCCAAGTCACCATTAAGGAAAGCAGTCTTAACGTCCATCTGATGTAACTCTAAATCAAAATGAGCTACGAGGGCCATAACGATCCTTAAGGAATCTTTTCGAGAGACAGGTGAAAACGTCTCCTGATAATCAATTCCCTCTTTCTGAGTGTAGCCTTTTGCAACCAATCTTGCTTTATATCGTTCAACGTTACCATTCGGATCTAGTTTTGTTTTGAACACCCATTTACATCCTACGGCTTTTGCACCGCTAGGTAATTCAATCAAATCCCAAACGTCGTTTTTCTTCATGGATTTAAGCTCGTCAATCATGGCTTTAGTCCATTCAGAAGACTGATCACTGCTAATGGCTTCTTTATGAGAGTTAGGATCGGTAAGCTTTCCAGTATCCACATCTGCTTCAGTAAGGAAGGTAACGTAATCATCAAAATTAGTAGGCTGTCTAGGCCTTCATGACCTTCGAAGCGGGTTTTTCAGGTTCAGCATTGTCATGGTGATGAGTGTCTGATGGGTCTTCATTAGCTGGTTCGTGAGGATCTGGCAGCGGAGGTGTTGGTGAAGTGACGTTAGAGATAGAATTGACATTGGGTACAAGAGGAATTATCGAAGTTGTTGTAAGCGACAAATCTGTCTCCCCCGCATCTTGTATTTCTTGCAATTCTTCATAAGGATTTACATTACTCCCACTGACCTTGAAATCCTCTAGAAATGCTGCACGCTTAGTTTCCACAATACGAGTGACATGGGAAGGACAATAGAATCTATAACCCTTAGAGTTCTCGGGATATCCGATAAAGAAACAACTGACGGTCTTCATTTCAAGTTTACGTAAGAAAGGGTTATATAACTTAGCTTCGGCAAGACAACCCCATACTTTCATATATCTATCACTCGGTTTCCTACCTGTCCAAAGTTCGTAAGGAGTTTTGGGGACAGACTTCGTAGGAACTCTATTGAGTATATGAACAGCTGCTTTTAAGGCCTCAGTCCAGAGAAACAAAGGTAAACCTGAGTTGGCTAACATACTGCGCACCATGTCCATAAGAGTTCTGTTTCTTCGCTCAGCTACAACATTCTGCTGAGGAGTACCAGGCATGGTATATTGGTTCACAATCCCCCTGGCTCTTACAAAACTCATAAAATGGGCCAGGGGCTTGACCCACATCAGTATGTCTGCCATAATATTCACCTCCTCTGTCTGATCTAACAACTTTTATCTGATGATTTAATTGCTTTTCAACTTCAGCCTTATAATCTTTAAAAGTTGTTAGTGATTCGGACTTTTCCTTAATGAGATACAAGTGCATATAACGAGAATAATAATCAATAAAAGTGATAAATGAAGTATGTCCAGTTATGCCAGCAACGTTATAAGGGCCACTAATGTCAGTATGAATGAGTTCTAATAAATTAGAGCTCCTAGTGGCACCTTTCTTATTTGCCGACGTCATCTTGCCCTTAAGGCATTTAACACATGTTCCAAAGTCATCGAAATCAAGAGAGGGTAATACCCCATCCTTCACGAGTCTGGTCAACCTTTCTCGTGATATGTGGCCTAAACGTTGATGCCACAACATGGATGAAGTTTCTAAGTCTCTCTTGCGTTTCTTCTTTGTTAGTAATTCATTAACATTATATGATAACAAAGACTTGGAAAAATCATCATCTAGTTCTAACTTATAGAGACCACCATCCAGAAAACCATGACCATACACTTGGGAATCATAAGTAATCGTAAGTTTGCCATGACCGTGAATAACGTCAAAACCATCCATGTCTAACTTAGGTCCAGATACAAGATTCCGAGTAATCTCAGGAATATATAAGGTATCATAAAGAACAATACATAAACCAGTTTTGAATTTTAATTCTAATGTTCCCACGGCTTCGACAATAAGTGACTTTCCATTCCCAACATTAAGTGTTCTTTGGTTTCTTGCCAGCTTCTGGATCGTACGGAATCCCTGAAGAGAATTGGTCACATGGACCATAGAACCAGAGTCAAACCACCAAGTATTAGATGGAACATTTAAGTTAAAGGACTCAAGTGTCATAAGTAGATGATTACCTTTCTTAGTTAGCCACTCCTTAAAGTCATGGCAGTCCTTCTGCTTATGTCCTTTCTTACAGAACTTGCAGAGGAACTTACCTTTGGAGTTCTTATGGCTGGATGAGGCACTTGCTTCATTCCTCTGGGTTTTAATATTATGATTCTTGTTAGATTGTCTCTTCCTCTTCTTTGGATTAGCGGTGGTAAGGTAAGCAACTTCAGGTTTCTCCAGATGCATCCATTCTTCTTCTTGCACACACATAGCGATCAACTCCTGCATTGTCCACTTTTCTTTCTGTGTGTTGTAGTTGATCTTGAAAGCATCATAAGCAGAGGGTAGAGAAGTCATGATGAAATGCACCAGGAAACCGTCACTAATCTCCATTTCTAAACCCTTAAGATTATGGGCCATATCGTTCATGGACATAATATGCTCACGAATACCGCTTCTCCCATCATACTTAGTTGTCACAAGTTTCAGAATAAGAGTGGAAGCATGCGCTTTTGAGGTTCCTTTGAACTGATCCTCCACAAAAGCCAGATATTCTTTAGCAACCTTAGAATCTGGAATAGATCCTCTAATAGGCATGCTGATGGAATTCTTAATGAACATGAGACACATACGGTTGCATCTCTCCCATTTCTCATGCACCAGTTTATCAGCAGCGGTGCTTTCGTTAGTGAGTACGGGAGGAGCATCCTCTCTCAGTGCGTAATCGAAATCCAGTAATGCCAAAGTTAACATAAGCGAATCTTTCCAGGCAGCATAGTTTTAACCAGTTAAGGTAGCGATGCCGCAGTTGGGAGCTAATAGTGGAAAAGATGAGAATAGTAAGATACAACATTAGAGAAGAACTTATAGTGATCTAAGGGGCAACTAATTATCTAAGGCAGGTAGGACGAAGACCATTATACTAATGAAGCTGTGATAACTATTCATAACACCAAAACATAAGCTACTTAAATACAATGCTCTAGCTTTGGCTATATGCTATTTATTTAAGTATTAAATTTGCCGACAGTGAATGTAACCCATCACCTTTGGGCAGAAGTGAAATATTCAAAGTCCTAATGTAATACGCTCAGTTCACTAACATAATCTGTTACAAATCACCTTTGGGCAGAAGTAAGTAATGGAAAACACATAAGAATATACCTGAGAGATTCGTGAGACCTGCTACTGATGCTGAAAGCGTTGAGGTCGACATAACTGTCAGTCTGATCGAGTTCCCTTTAGGGTATGCAGTTATGATGGCTAATGATCCTTTGCAGAATCGGTTATGGGAGAGAGGGCGAGTGACGAATTCTAAGAGGTGTTATGATTGTGTTCATCATCCCTCAACCCTAGTAATCTCTTCCTATTTATGCATACTCAGGGGACACTCTAGTTAGGCCCAACTAATGATAAGTCCATCTATCAAAGACTAGTCAGTTATGGGCTTAGAGTATTTAGCAATTGATCAAACATAATATAAATGATTATAATGGCTACACTGATAAATATACAAGACATAACGTATATTTATTCCAACAGTGTTAGCTACTGTTGAGGTATAGGGAAATGAGTATGTTGAAGGTACAATCTTGTTGATACGGCTTGTCGTCCGGATCAAAGGATCTCAGCCGTTCCCCTACTGAATCTTTCAGTCCTCCACATTGGTAGTGAATCGTTTATAGTTAGTTAAGTCTTAGCTTCTCAGGTCCGAATCAGTGATGTGTCTTTTGGTAATATTAGTGTGATTGTGTAGATAAATAGTAATGACGTATGTGTATCATTATGTTTGTATATTCATGAGGATAAGGGAATAATAGAGGTCATAAGGGCTCCTTCGTAAAACTCACGGAGAGTGGAGTTGTTACTTTGAGTGTATTAATGAGTGAAGAGATGGTATATGTTAATGATAGTAAAATATTACTATAAAGGCAGTTGGGAACCAGGTGTAGTGACATCAATAGTTCTGTTGTTCTCACTTGGTGGGTATAAGGTGTAGAATATGTTATTAAGATTGGTGTTAGATATGGAGTTGGAAGATGGTTCGGTAGCAGAGGAGGAGAAGTAGACAAGATTGTTGTGTTTGTTGGAGAAGTAGAGTTCTCTATTTATAAGAGAGGAGTCTTAATGGTTAAGAAAGTAGTAGTAGGGTATAGGTTACTGTTCAGGCATGGTGTTACATATATAATATTAGTTCGGATGTACTTTATTACTGTTCCGTCTTCATCCGTCGTGTAAATGTATGAACCAATGGTCCAGCCGTGTCAGCGACTGTAGTTTGTCTACTGTTCCGTCTTTATCTGTCATGCAGATGTATGGACCAATGGTCCAGCCGTGTCAGGGTTCGTTCATTCATCCTAAACGTTCATCTTCCGATCGGGAGCATCCTCTTTCCGAAAGGTATAACAACTTGCGTTTGGTCTATTTGTATTATAGTTCGGTCATTCGGATTGTCTTGGTTCGGCTGGTCGAGGCCAGACACCTGGTTCGGCTCGTCAAGGCCAGACACCCGGTTCAGCTCGTCGAGGCCAGACACCCGGTTCGGCTCGTCGAGGCCAAACACCCGTCAACAGCTACTTAAAGACATTATAAAAAACTAGTTTTTTTTTTTACTTAAAGTTAGCTTTATTCATCGCATTCGAACAAAAAATGTGAGAAGGATCCATTTCCATATTAGCCGTGTTTCTATCTCTCACTAACAATAAACATCATATTTTCAAGTCGTTTAATTAAACATTCAATGCCGAAATTAAAAAGGAGGGAAACCTAGACGTAATCGTAAGTATAATGCTAATTTGTTTATGAAGAACTAAAACACTAACCAAGAACCAAGAACCAGATAACATTCATATCTCATACTCATTTGTTTTTACTCTCTCATATGTGCACATCTAGATTAAACCCCTACTTCTAATAATAATAATTTAACCCTTCTTTTTTCTATTGTTGACGAAGTTCATTTTTTTCTACCGATAGCAATTAACGTCGATTAATAATATAGTCCCAACATTAGTGTCAAAATATAAAATTTTAGATGGTTGGGTGACATAATCCGACAACTAACTTTTTTTTTTGTTATAAGGGTGATAATAAGACTTTTATTAAAGTTGCAAGTGTTAACTCATGATAATTGGTGCTATTATCTTTTTGTTACGGTTTATGTTAAGTTTCATAAAAAAAAAAGTTACTCAATTTTAGAATATACAGAGCAATGTACATCAATATCCAAATGATTGATTTAATTACTATGACAGTGTGACTTGATTGTGTTATACTGATTCGTTGTCACCACCTAAAATTTTAAATATATTCGTTGTAACCATCTAAAATTTTGAACTCTTATCTAGATGGAACACATTTCAATCCAGATATTATATATAATATTATATTATATATTTATATATATATTAAACTAGGTTTATACCCGCCGCGCGTTGCCGCGGCGGGGGGCGAACGGGTTATAAACGAAGAACCAAAGAAACCGGAAACCGCCGAAGTCGGTCAATAACACGCGCAGGAAGACATGGCAAAATCAGGAAGCGCAAAAACTACACGCAAGTATAACAACGAAAGAACAACATTTCATCGAGCATGTGGTGTGAGTAACTAAAAAAGAACATAATACAATGAACACCCAAAATCATAGAAATGCTATTTGGATCAAAAGACAACAAAACCGACCCAACTCCTTGACTAACAACACAACATCGACACCGTGACTCTGGCTCTGTTGTCCCTATCATCCGGTTTCGAGCCACAACCATAGCCCTTGGATATGAACCCTCACCATCACACGACACTACCACCATCTGCCAAACAGTCATCCCCATCATCACCAGACTCCATCATGATCGTTTTTGTAAGTGGTCTCTGTCGAAACCCCAACCCAGCTATCACCACCTACCACAACCATAAGTTACTGTAACCCGTCACCCGGAACCACCCTTGTCTGTCACCGTAACAACCATCACTAATCTAAGATTAAGGAATAGAGATGGGTTTGGTGATTTCACCTATAAAGTTGGATCCGGCTCAATCGTAACCCCACCGCCGCTCGTCGTCTTCTTCCTTGTCTCTGTCTCTCTCTCTCTCTCTCTCTCCTCTGTTTCTCCCTCTGTCTTCTGCTCGTTTATCTCTTTAGATCTCAACAGTGTGAAATCCGTGTGGAGGGGAGTTGGGGTTGCGTGGTGGTTCCGACGAAGCGCCGCCGTCGACGACGGTCAGGAGACCTCCGGATCCTCTTAGTCACTTTCTCTCTCTCTCTCTCTCTAGCTCTTTCTTCCAGCAAGTGTTTGTCTGATATATGTGTGAGAGATGAAAGAAAAGGTGTAAGTGTGAGTGTGTGAGAGAGAAGGAGGTTTTATAATATTTGGGTGTGCTATAAGCACTTGTACGTCGCTTTAACTAATTGTATTGAGCGAAACAGTCTCCTACACTCACAACAAAAGTTACAATTTAAATATATATATAATACCATGGTCGGTGGATGACCATGGTACTTTAAGTATTTATCCCTTAACTTTTTAAAAGTGACAATATTTATCCCATTTCTTCATGAATTTTAATTAGTGACCTTCAACATTTTCAAAGTGACATTATATACCCCTCAAGTTTATTTTTGATAAAAGCCAGCTTTCTAACTTGACATAATTGCCCATTTACTTTCTAACTTGACAAAAAAATGCATCCTTACTTTCTAACATTTTTTAACCCGCAAATTTTTGACATTTTTCTTATTTATTACTTTTATTTATTAAATAAAAAGAATAAAGAAATAATATGCTTTTTGATTTAATGGAAAAATATAGTAATACTAGATAACAGTAGAGGGGCGGAACACATTATATCCACAAACTTTTCTATAAACGATATAAATTCCTGTTTCGACATATTTTTTTCTTTACTTTCTAACTTGACAAAAAAAGACATCCTTACTTTCTAACATCTTTTTAACCCGCAAACTTTTTGACATGTAACACATTATACCCACAAACTTCTCTACAAACGACATAAATTCAAGTTTCGACATATTTTTTTTTCTAAAACGAGTCTGGTCAAATATAAAACGTTTTCATTCTTAGTTTTACGTATGATACCGGTTGGTCTAAAATGAGTCAGATCAAATATACAACGCTTTAATTTGACAATAAAAATTCGTGTTACTTACGCTTTTGATAAAATACACAAACAACCCTTTAACTTTAAAAATTGGTATTTACACCCCTGCACTTTCTTAAAAACTTTATAAAACATCATCTTCACCCCCCTTGAGTTCTAACTTCTCAAATTTATCCAATGTATTTTGTCAGTAGAAATCCACGTTTTGACGAAAAAACAATTGTATGTACGCTTTCGGTTGGCCTACGTTTGCCATACATGTTGGTATAAATTCATGTTTCAACTTAAACGATATAAATACACGTTTTGACATAGATTTTTTTTCCTGAAACGAGTCTGGTCAAACATAAAACGTTTTCATTCTTAGTTTTACGTATGATATCGGTTGGTCTACGATTCTGACGTAAATTTTGTTCGGAAATGAATTAGATAAAATATAAAATCTTTTAATTCGACAGTAAAAATCCGAATTACCTACGTTTCTGACTTAAACTGTGTTCGGAAACAAACGACTCAGCTCAAATATAATTTGTTTTAATTCGATGGTATAAAATTGAGTTATTGTATATTTCCGTACGTTTAACGCATCACATAACCTTTCGCCAAGCGTTTCCGCCGCAACGCGCGGCCTACAGCAAGTATCTAGTATAATATATATTTAGTGGTGAACATGGTTTCAAAAATCAGTAGGCAAATGATTTTACTTTTAATCTCACTCCCTTTCCCCTTGCAAAATCCCAAACCAAACATAACCACCTCAAACTTGCCATCTCCACCTCGCCATCACCACTGAAGCACCGTCACCCCAGCACCACCCCCACCAAACTGACACAAACAATGGTGTCTCTCTATCCCTCTGTCTATACAAGTGTACAACCACCCACAAAAAAAGCAAAGGCACCGCCGCCGACAACCAAAAGACAGCGGCAACCATCCCCACCACCGTTCTTTGCTCTCTCTCTCTATAAAACCCAGCGACCAACGCCACCATAAACACCACAACCGTTGCCTCTATGCTGTCTTTCTACATCTTTCGTCATCACCTAGCGGCACCGTCGCCATTGCCAGATCTGTTAAGAATCGGGAACTTGCAACCGAAAATCACGTCTCTCTTATATAGGTCCGGTATATTTTGTAGTGGCCCAGACCCAAAACATTTTTACAATTTTTGGAGACGGTCTTGTACCACGACATGGTGCGACACAACACAAATAAGTATATGGGTTAAGTTGGGGTTGAAGAATTCAACCCGGCAGGCGCAACCCGACCACCGTCGTTTACTGCCTTGCAGTGTAAATTAATGTGCTTTCCACTATATGGGTGGTCTGCGACGGGATGTTTGAGTGATGGTGAAAATCCAAGTTGAGGAGGTGCATGTGCACCTCCCGAATAAAGCATGTTGCATGCATCCGCCCCTGAGAACAAGTCAACATTAATCTATATAGAGAAATGTTAGCTTTGATAAAGTTTACACAAGACACTGAAACGACCGCATAAGGATCGCTTGGTATTTCAAAACGGACGTTTATGCCGTATCGAGAAATGTTAGTTTACATAGGAGACTGAAACGGCCGCATAAGAACTCACTGAAAAAATTTGAAACGGCCGCATAGATGCTAAATAGGAAAATTTAAAGTTACAAAACCATGAAACTAGCTATTTCATAAAAGAACAAAACTATGTCAAACTAATATACATTATCACCCTTAAACTAATATTATCATATTTAACCCAAAAGTATGCTCTATATGTTACTTTCTCTAAGTAAAATTCAACACATCATAATGGCTTTTATTTTATTTTTTCATTTTTATTTGTAAATTTCCACAAATGTGTTGATGCAAGAATTCTATGGTGCCTCTACTTCCTGGAATATAACAATTACTTCCTGGAATATAACAATTAGACAGCCAAATGATGAAACTGTTTTCACATATGGATGGTTAAGAATTGCTAGAGACCTTAATTTAGAAATACTTACTTTCATGGTTTTTAAGGCTTTAGATCATTCCACTTTTCTAATGTCCTGTTACAACATAATCTTCTCATCATGGATTGAACCAATCATTCTAAAAGAAGAATAAAGCCTATATCTAGAGACGAGGTCATTAAAAAACGTATTTCAGATGGTTTTCTTTTAAAACGAACTGCGATGACAGCGCTAAAAACTTATATGAACTGATTGGTGTACTTCGTCATCTCTGAATGTTATGGGGTTTTATGTTTAAAATCTCTTTCTACATATTTGTTTACTCATTTCGCTTTGTTCTTCTACCGGCGCACTGTCCTGATACTCGATAGAACCGGCAAAGTCGAAACAGGTGACTATTATAGAATTCGTAACTTGAAGAAATCAATTCAATTCGTGAAGATTTAGCAACAACGAAATTTACTAAGACATGTTGTTAATAATGGCCAGGGTGTTCTTCTAGAATGCTATATATAGTTTTCTTCATATAGTAGTTCAATGCTTTCATTATTATGTTTGGTGTTGTTATATGAGATATCATACATTTTGGTTCCTCTTTCATCTGGATATATAACAAACGTATCTCAATTTTTGATTATGATTATGATTTTTTTTTTCTGAGGTTACAAAGAGTACCTTAGAGAAAGCTCTGGTGAGTACACACTGTATTCTCTATTTAAATTCATGAATTGCTGATTTGTTGGTCATTTAAGATGTACCTCCTACATAATGTTTAAAGGCTTTAAATATGTGATGGCTTTTAAGTTTTATTGTTATTCATAGTCAAAACTTCTTTCAAGAAACCAATGTCAAAGGACCAAATTGAAGCTTAACAATAATACCAGAAAAAACAATACATACTGTAAGTTGTCTTTCTTTCTGTCAATAATACCATTAACTTTTGAGAATAAATATTGTCTTTCCCTTGGAGTTTAGTGTGGTAGAGTTCATATTCGTACGTTTCAATCTTGATTAAGTGTATGTGGTTCATAAATTTTACAGTTTGTTATTGATTTATGTTAGTTATGTTATCAAAGGATTAATTGTGCACCCAATGTGTTAGTTAAATGACATAAAGAAGTAGTTTTCTTAAGAATCGGGTGAAAGAAATGGGTTCTAAATTGTGCACAAGATTTGTTATATTAAGGTATATGTTTCATGGAGTTAAGGGATGTATCTATGTGCTCTTGAAAGCTGCCCTGATTGAAAACTGCTATATAATTGAAATGGGTCACGGGTTCAACCATCACAATCATCTCATGTAGTACGTGTTGGGCTTAGGATTAGCATAAAGTGATCATGATAATTTTAGAGAGTTTGAGATAATAACTTGAATTGCAAGTTTGAAATATTAAATGTTTCTTAATATCTATAAGTATGGAAATGAAAACAGGGTGAATATATATATATATATATCAGTAATTCAGCAAGGTATGAGTTGATCCAAAAATTAGTAAATGTAGAAAAGTAAGTGCTGCAAGTGCCAAGATTCAAGTTTCAAACCCCCTTACGCCTCTTAGCTCGGTTATTTAGCTTCTTTTTTCAGGAATTACCTGTTGCAACGCAATCAGCGCATGCAGGGAAGAGGACGATAATTAAAGCCATCTGAACTTAAAGAAACGCCAATTGCAGGTGTTTTGTTTTGTATGAAGTTCCGAGCACGCTAATGTTTTTTTTTTTCACGTTAGTGCGCCGCAACGCGGTTTTACATCATTGTAGGATTGTTGTTAGGACAATGCATTGTTAGGACAATGTAGGAGTAGTGTTCCTGTTAATTATAGGGCTTTTAAAAAATCTTAAAAACTTTCAAGTCAATAGTAAATATGGTTTTTTAAGAATCTTAAAACTTCTTTTTTTTTAATGGCAACATTCACATGTTATTAAGATGTTTTCACCTTTTTTTAATCCAGAATAAATGTGTTGTAATGGATTCTAGGAAGTCTCGACTCTTGACTAGGATATAGGGAGGTTCTACGCAATTTAAAGTTTGTATGTGTTGTAATCTTTTCTTACATGTTCTTTTTGATTGAATATTTATTTATTGTCACCATAGGCTCAACTTCATTCAACTGTAATCGGAAAAGGCTTTGGCATTTGTTGAAGAAAGTGGTGACAATATCATGTATCGGCTATAATCGACAATGGTCAAGTAATATTATATATTTCTTTTGTTCCATATACACACTGTTTGTTTAGAAATCAAATTTGAAAATTTAAGTGCATTTTGATGAAATCAGATTCTTATTAAAAATTTGATTATCTTAAATTGTACGCATTCAGTATTTTGCAAATTATATATGTCACAATAAGTGTGTATCTTCTATGTTATTGCCTAAATGTATGTTAAAACGTCTGTACGATCGTCATTAATTGTTGAAACGGTCCCATGTATCTTCACTATTGTTTGGTTCAGAAAGTTTTGTCCCTTCGGGTTATGTTTGACTTCTATCTTTTGTGAGTAAATGTGAAGCTATATTATAGTACCAATTAATTTGTTCATCAGTCATCACTTCCAGGATTGAGTCTGTTTCTAAATGGTTTTCTGGGAAAGAGAAAAAACAACTAAGTCTAATTCATGTCACCATGTTGAGTTTGTTTCTATATGGTTTTTTCGGCATCGTTTGTGTGATTAATGACAATTGCTTCATATTTCTATCTGCAAATAACCTTGAGTCAGTACCTAGACCCATTGAAGGATTGATGAGGTAAAGTTTTTGGATGACATATTTGAATTTGCGTAATCCGAATATACATCTAATTATTATCTGTCTTCAAAGCAAGTATCTTATTGGTGGCAGTGTCCTATACTATCTTCAACTTTCATCAATAAGCTCTTATAAATTGTATGTATAGGTTAGCATATTTGGATTAATATATCTAGAAAGTTAAATTTGAAAAAAATTTAACCTTGAATACATTAAAGAATATGTTTGTTGTTTTAAACGAGCGGTGTTGGATCTCTTTAAACAAACGCACATTAATCGGTTGTTGTACGGTTCAATAAAATTGTTTGGCCTGGTTATTGTTCTGTCATTATAGATTGTCAAATCTAATCACATCGTTAACACGGTTGTTCGGTTTTGATCCTAGAAGGCACATGAACTCTGATTATTTTTGGTTTGTTATTAACCTGGTTCGGTCATTAGCATATTGATTGGTTGTGGTCAGATTAGTCATTCATAAATAAAGAATTCCATTTCGTTTGATTAGAACCAAGTTTTGTTCACAATTCGCGAGAACTGATTAGACATGAGCTAATAATTAAAACTTGTATACTACAATATTTATAAAATAATTTTATCATTTGACCTGGGGATATACCGTGTGTACACACGGGGCTCTAACCTAGTATATATATATATATATATATATAGGTTTAGGATCATGTACAAAACCTACTATTTGTGAGAAGTGTGAGAACCAATACTAGTGTGACACATGGCAGCCTATTTTATTATCTAGAAGGGTATCAATGTAATTTGCATTGCTAATGTTATTTTTAGGAGATAATTGCTAATTAATTAAGTGATTAATTATGAGCATTCTTTTAGGGATTTTTGTTTCAAATTGAATTATGAAGTATTTATAAACATTCAGGACATTCATCATTCATTTACTGAATTATCATCGATCGAAACAACATTCATATTGTTGTGTTTTACTGATATGAGCACATGGTGTTTTACTGGTATACCATAAGGTTTGAAGGTATAACACACCTTTTGTGTTATTTTTATAAGGAGGTTTACTAATGCAAAATATGGTTTTTTATGCACATTGGTGTTTAATTGAAACACATTGCGATTATTTTGTTAATTAAGCTACGTTCTATGGTGTTTTACTGAAAGAAAATGTGGTTTTTGCTATACATGGTGTTTTACTGATGTACATAAGTTTTGAAGATAAAACACATTGATACTATAATACAAACCTTCCAGACGTAAGCTTTGAATATAAAACACATTGATACTGTAATACAAACCTTCCAACGAAAGCTTAGAAGATAAAACACATTGATACTGTAACACAAACCTTACTGAAAGAAAATATGGTTTTGCTATACATGGTGTTTTAGTGATGTACATAAGTTTTGAAGATAAAACACATTAATACTATAAATCAAACCTTACTGAAAGAAAATGTGGTTTTGAAAAAAAAAACACTCACGTTTTTTTTGGGAAAGAGGGAGCGAGAATCAAGGAAAATAAAGTGGTTTCTCAAAACATATCTCCTCTGGCTCTTTAAATGTCATAAGAAATTGACTATACTACCCTTTTGAATTGTTTTTAGTTAGTAATAATCAAACACTATTTACAAAAATGCCACTCATTAAATCTAAACCATTGATTAAGATAATCTAATGGCTATAACACCTTCTCACACTTCTCACAAATATAACACTTTGTACAGGATCTTGACCCTATATATATATATATATATATAGGGTAGGGTTCCGGTAAGAAAATAGTTTTGTGTAGGAAGTGTAGGAAGTGTTTTCAACCGTTTGATCTAAAAACCAATGGTTTAGATTAAAAGTTTAGGTTACTTAAGATTATAATAATTATAATTTAATACATAAGGGTATGATTGTCCAACAAGTGTTTTAAAGGAGGGCATGAAAGTCATTTTATTTTAATTAATATTAACTGTTCCTTAATTCACGTGTGGTTCTCTCTCTAAATAATCTTCTATTTGAATAGATGATAATTCTCTCTCTCTATTTAACTCTTCTTCTTCTTAATTCACGGTTTGCCTTCTCTCATACCATCTTCTTTACATCACAACCAGGTATGTTTTTTAAAGTAATTGTTTCTTGTTTCTTCTTCTAAAAAACAACATTCTTCTTCTAAAAATCAAAACCCACACAATGTTTTAATCACCTTTCGTATTCGACTGGTAATTTTTATTGTTCAGTGTTTTAATTTTTTTTCGACAAATCAGAAAGTAAAAGACTTTACCAACTCGACTTTCTTGTTTCTTCTTCTAAAAATCAAAACCCACACAGTGTTTTAATCGACTTTCGTGAGCCATCAAAACACAACCAGAGCAACATGCAAGGAGATCGGACACCACCACACCCCACATCAACGCTGACAGGTACGTTAGGCCGTGTTTAAAAAAAGGGTTTTAGTCGATTCTTTTGTGTTTTAGTCGATTGAATATCTAAAAAAATATATAAGAAAAGTCGATTCTGTTGGTTTTAGTTGTTTGTGTTACTTAAGAGTAAAATTATGGTGTTTTAGGGATACTTTTAAAAAAGCAGTGGTATTGAATGGTGTTTTAGTGTTTTGTGTTATTTAGGAGTAAAATTATGGTGTTTTAGGAGTACAAAAAAAAGTGTTTTTGAATGGTGTTATTTAGGAGTAACATTGTGTTGGTATTTTGTGCTATTTAGGTGTATAATGAATGGTGTTATATGACTAATTACTTTTAAAGATAATAGTGTTTTAGGGATGAATGTGTTATTGGGATACTTGCTAAACATTAAGTTTGATTTTAACAGTGGTATTGAATGGTGTTATTTAGGAGTAAAAATCTGTTTGTATTTTGTGTTATTTAGTTGTATACTGAATGGTGTTTTATGGCTAATTACTTTTACAGATAATAGTGTTTTATAAAGAATGTGTTTTTGGGATACTTGCTAAACATTATGTTAGATTTTAACAGTGTTTGACCTATTATTTTTTTTGATTTTTGATTGAAAATGTTAACAGTTAGATGAAACACTATATGTTGTGTTTTTCGGGTTAATCTATTATTTTTTATTCTGTTTTTTAGATATGGAACTGAGGGATTTGGCGGCAGCTGAAGCTAAACAAAAACAAAATGAGAGAGGTTCTTTGGTACATGACAAAAGGCGCCGTAAATCAGCTAACATGAATATGGATGTTGGAATTCTGCCATGACTTGAAGAATCGAAGAACAAGTAGAATCGAAAAATTCAGATTGATTAGTTATTTTAGATTGCTGGTTATGAAAATGAAGAACCGAATACCTAGTAGAATCGAAAATAATCATATTGATTATTTATTTTAGATTGATGGTTATGAAAAAGAGGAAGAATTAGTTATTTTTGATTGATAATCTTTCATAAAAATTCAGAATGGAGATGCTAAATTAGTGGGATATGATAATTAATTAAATGGATAAAAAGTCTATAATGCCCTTAATCAATAGATTTATTAAGATTTGATCCAACGGTTGAAAACACTTCCTACACTTCCTACACAAATCTATTTTCCTACCGGATCCTCTACCTATATATATATATATATATATATATATATATATAGGGTGAGGTTAATATACAAAGGGTGTGTTTTGTGAGAAGAGTGAGAAATAATTGTGTCCTTTAGATCATAATGATGGATGGTTAAGATTAAATGAGTGGCAAAATTGTAAATTATGTTATAATTTAATTAATAAATTGGGACTTGTGAGGGTATAATTGTCAACACACATAAAATGTCATTAAACACCTCCTTATTTCAAGGAAATTTTCTCCCTCTCTCTCCTTTATACGATCATTCTTCTCCATCTCTCCCCTCTCTCTCATCAAACTCTAAATTCATAGATGATAGCCTAGCCATAGCAGCAGCAACAAACGAGATTTTACCCCTCGAATCATCCCTGACTACCTGCATAATCATCACGGTTATTATAATAATTGAAATAACGTGTAATAAGAAAGATGCCATGACATCATACATCATCACAATCAATGTCATCATCTTTAATTACCGATGCATCCCATCAGGTGAATTGAAGGGTGTGATAATATTGATAATTTTGATAACTAGAGTCGGTGCTTTTTACATTTATCTATATCTATATAATAACAAATAAATGCATCTTGATAATATTGTGTTTTATGTTCATGGGGTTGTGTTTTGTTATAAGAATGGTGTGATGTTAAAACACATGGTTTTTATATTTGCTTGTATTTTTTGCTTGTGTTTTTTTATACAGAGAACAATTAGGAGGGTGGGAGAATAAAACACAATTGGTGAGATTTGAATATAAAACACAACACTGGTTAGATTATGACAAACCAGCGTAAAACACACCACTGTGGTCTAGTTGTCTTCTATAACTCGCAAAACACAATCAGATAACCCAGAAAACTTGTGAATTATAAAGAGAAGATGAAAACCAAATCCCTATAATCACTCACTAATTAAAAATGAATTAAAATTAATAAATTAATTGATTTGTGTATAATTACCTAATTAACCTTTAGATTAATTTACCCTAGTGCCACATGTCGCCTTGAGAGTCCTTCTTACCTTTCTCACAATTTCCACCCTTTGTACCGGAACCCTTATATATATATATATATATATATATATATATATATATATATATATATATATATATATGGTAAGGATCCTGTACAAAGGAGGTGTTTTGTGAGAAGGCTAAGAAGGAATTATGACCATTAGATGAGAGTAATCTAGGGTGTAGATTAATTGGATGGCAATCTTGTAATTAGTGTTATAATTATAATAATTGATTAGATGCTTTATGGGTATAATGGTAAAATACACACTAATATTAAATGAACCATTAAATGCAATGGTCAAAGCATCTCCTCATTTCATGCCACTTTCCAAACAAAATACTCTCTATTTCCAGGGGAAAAAAAGAAAAAAAAATCTTGAAGAGAAAACGAAAATTATTAGGGGTGTGTTTTTAGGATTGTCACTAATATAGTGATTGATGTTAAAACACCTTTTGGGTGTGTTGAATATAAAATACCTTTCGGATTAACATACGAAATTATATTTGGATGTTTTGTTTAATATAAAACACATAGGTAACTTCTGTTTCGGGTGTTTGTTGAATATAAAACACATAGGTGAATATAAAACACAAAGGGTTTTCATAAAATATACATTGGTGTTTGTTAAATATAAAACACAAAGGTGACTTTTGTTTTAGTTGTTTATTGGATATAAAACACATAAGTGACTTCTGTTTTGGGGTGTTTTAACATCACATGTTACTCTGTTTGGCATGTATTATGTTCATTGTGTTTTAACATAATGAGTTAGTGTGTTTTAACATTATGTATAATAACACATGTTCCTTTAAAGGGTTAATGTAATAATATAAAACATTATTGTCTGATCGGGTTTTCATTATGTATTATCACTCTTTTCCATTAAAGATTTATTGTAATAATATAAAACAATAATAGATCGGTTTTTGTTTATGGTTTTTTTTTTAATGTGTAAAAGCTTTCAATCAATTTGATGATATAAATAAAATATCCATGACAAAAACATAAATACAAACACACTAATTAGAATTACGACTTTTGCTTCCAGAAATCATAAGTTTAGTTGTTTTTTTTTAAATTGTGTGAATGATTGAATTGGAAGACCGATTGTATTTTTTAAATGGTTATAATTTTCACAATCAAATCCCTAGAATCACTCAAAATTAATAACAACTTGATAATTCCTAATAATAAGATTAGTATGTAATTTACCTAAATACCCATGTCATTAAAAATAAGTATTGCCACTTGTCAAAACCATATGCCTTCTTACCCTTCTCACAAAAATTGGACTTTGTATATATATATATAGGGGCGGGATAATTTGAAAACCCTCCCCACTTAAGAAAACCACTCTTATCATCATTGATCATAATGATCCAATGTTTGTGATTCATTTATTATTTTATTCTAAAAGTGTAAGATATGAAAGTTAAATATTTAGAATAAAAAAATAAAAAGGGTATTATGGTAAACAATCAACACATCATCTCTTTTACTTTTTCATTATTCTCTATCCTCTCTCTAAAATAAGCGTTCACTTTTCTAAAATTAAATCCTATGTTTTTTTAATAAAACCAGATATTCAATTTTTGATATAAAAGCCTATGGGTTTTTCATTTGAATTTTACAAATGAATTAAACCAATAACATATAATAAATAATAAGTCAACAATAAAAACATATGTTTTCACGTCTTATCTCACTAAAAACATGTAATAAATTATAAACTACCAACAAAAACATACGTTTTCACGACTTATCTCACTAAAAACATGTAATTAATTATAAACCACCAACAAAAACATAGGTTTTCACGACTTATCTCACTAAAAACATATAATAAATTACAAAACCACCAACAAAAACATATGTTTTCACGACTTATCTCACTAAAAACGTATAAATAAATTATAAACCACCAACAAAAACATATGTTTTCACGACTAATCTCACTAAAAACATGTAACAAGTTATAACCCATCAACAAAAACATATGTTTTCACAAACTTATCTCGCTAAAAAAATTCAAATTATAAATCCAAACAACAAAAAACATATGTTTTTAGATGAAAACAAACTTTGATATAAAAAAAAGGATAAACGAAACGTCAATTAAATCATAAACATTTACAAAAAAAAAAGCACTGGCTATAAAATGTTAACAAACCTAAACAACCTCATTGAAACCTAGATCTAGAACACCAAAACTCGATGTCGGATCTGTTAAAAACCATGTCTTTCATTATTTCTCCTTGAATTCATCAATCACCTCATCGACAATAAACAGAACTTGAGTCGGCAGAAGGAACTGAACCACAAACAGGTTGATTTAAAGAAGACCAAAACATGTATTAAACGGTTGTTTCTTCTTCGATGGCTTCATTTAAAATTAAGATCTGGAAGTACAAACACCGACAAACTAAGCACCACCAACAACGTTCAAAACAAAAAAAAACTTACAGATCTGGAAGTACAGATCTGTTCCGACGTTCAAACATAGATCTTAATCAGACTGATCTGAATCGTTTGTGAACCAACCCTCTAGAAAAAAGAAAAGCAAATCCATATCTTAATATACAAATGTAAAAAAAAGTCTTCAGTGTAGAAATTTAACATATAGAAAAAATTAAAAATAAAAATCTATTCAGGAAAATTGTAGATTCGATGTAGAAAAATTTACAACCATCAAATTACATAACCCGCTAACAATGTTTCATTTTACCACTTGATTTCATTTTCCTAAAATATCACTAATATCTTATATTTAGTAGTTGAAAATGACAGTAACTTATTTTGTTTAAAAACTTTATTATCAAAATCAAATGAAACAAGCTTTCATAAACAAAATCAAATGAAATAAGCTTTGAAAATGACATAACTTACTTTGTTTAAAAATTCCATTGTCCTCTGTCGGTTAACCATATTTAGAAGGTAAGCTTGATTAAAGTTTGTTGACAAATGGTGTTTTGTGGAGTAGTGTTTAATGGAGAGGGTCTTGGTTGGATGTAAAAGGGAGATGCTCTTTTTCTTAGGCTAACAAGTAAATAGACGGGGCACACCCCCGTTCTCCACATTTTTTCCATGTGTAGGACATCAACACCACCCAACTTGCCCCGTCCCATGTCCTCCTGTCTCTCTCGTAACATTAGGGACGCTCCAATCAGGTTTTTTTCCTTTTTTTTGTTTGTGAACATTAACCAATGGACCAATGGCTACTTTTCTTCTTTTTTTAATATTAGAATAATAATAATAATAATAATAATAATAATAATAATAATAATAATAATAATAATAAATGTTTGAGACATGGGTTTTTCATGTCTGCACACCTCACCCATGTCTCAAGAATGTTGAGACACCACTTTAGTGATGTGGCAACCTACGTGGCACTGAGACATTACATTTTTGATGTCTGCTCACCTAGTAGTCTTAGGTATAGATCTGGAAAATAAAAAGAGAGAGAGAGACTCTTGTGATTGGGTGAGTGCTTTTTGGAAAGAAAGAGAGAGAGAGAGATAGGACAGTAGATTTTTAAAGGGAGAGAGAGAGAGATAGACTTTTAGTTCTAAAATACCAAAAATAACCTTGGCATCATTTTCAAAAGTCACATACGTGGCTTAATCACAGCCATGAGAATGGGTTTTCTGAGTTTCATCATCTCAACATGGTTTACAATTTAGAATTGTCATATATATATATATATATATAGGGTCAAGATCCTGTACAAAGTGTGTTTTGTGTGAGAAGGGTGAGAAGGTGTTTTGACCATTAGATCATTTTAATCTATGGTGTGGATTAAGTGAGTGGCATTTTGGTAATTAGTGTTATAATTTTATTAATAAATTAGATGATGTAGGGGTATTGTTGTAAAATTGACACTCATATTTAATTCTTATTAAATTTGACATGTGTTAATAAGGAAACATTCAACCTATTCTTTCTCACCTCTATCTCTTTCTCCTGTCTCTCTCTCTCTCTCTCTTCTTTAAAACAAGTCTGCTACAAAACACACACACATATCATTGACCGAACCACCATCGACAGCCTACACAGTCGCCATCAACCACCACAACCACCACCATCAACCGATGAAGATGGTTACTGAAGAAGAGATTAAACAAAAAAACACCAAAACGAAGGTCTACTATGTCGTTTATGCCGACAAGGTTTGTGTTTTATGATCGTTGCCGTCAGATTTGGGTGTTTTGTGATAGTGGTTTTGTACTTGATCTAAAAAAACCCTATCTTTTTTGTTGAATATAAAACACCAGTGGTTGAATAAAAAACACTACTTTGGGGGTTTTGATTTTGTTTGCTGAATATGCTTTGTGTTTGAGATGAATATTAAACACAATGTTGTACGACGTTATGGTGTTTAATCGACTTCAATGATTGCTTCAATATTCACGATTCACGTCATGGTGTTGATCTGATGATGATGATTGTTGTACGACGTTATGGTGTTTTATCGACTTGGATGATTGTTTCACGATTCTTATCATGGTGTTTTTATGTCAGAAGATGATGATAAAACACACGGGACTGTTAAAACACATTAAGCATGATGTTTCTGGATTCTTATAGTACCTGGAAAAAAAACCAACTTAAACATAAAACACCACACTTAGAATAATAAAACACAACGATATGATATTTGACTGATTTAAGTAAATGAATATGATTTGCCAATTCGTGAATTATGAATCTTTATAAAACATACAGAAAAAATCGTTTTAAACCAAAACAAAAATCCCTATTATTGCTCTTAATTAATAAGGTAATTAATTAGATTTTATCTACTAAAAATAAGATTATAGATACAAATTACAATGATGCCCTTTTTATTAAAAAAATAGGTTGACACATGTCACTCTATGATAGGTTCTCACACTTCTCACATAAAATGGGTTTTGTACAGGATCCTAAACCTATATATATATATATATATATATATATATATATATATATATATATGATTGGATCATTTGAGAACCACTAATTTATGAAGATAACCAAAGAACCAGTATGAACAAGTGACATTTTTGTAAATATAATATGTGTCTACAAAACCTCTCCATCAAAAAATAATAATTATAAAATTATTTAACCTAAAAAAAGTAAAAACACCAACATGATTATCTAGTATTAATATTTCGAAAAAAATAAAAAAATAGCTGATATGACGTCATATGACATCAATCCCGATGCACATGTGCATTTCATTGTTATATATACAGACATATACCGTATGTACATGTGCATTTCACTATTAGATCACACTTTTAAATAAATTATCAATTACCATAAATTAAATGATCATTAAATGGACGCGATATGAGATATAAGGAGGCAAAAGTTTTATTCAATGATCATTTCACTGTTATACTTAGGTTTTTCGAGTGGTTTAGCTTTAGGTCTTAGTTTTTAGGTATGGTGGGAGGGGGTAGCTTTAGGTCTTAAAACAAAAGTATTTCATGTCACCAAAAACCGACCCAGTTCAACCTGTCTAACCCGCCAGATTTGCTATTTCTATAATATGCATGCATTGTCAAGATATTCATTCAATCATTCAATTCCTTGACACCAGCTGACAGTTTTAGCATTGGCACCTGGCCAGTCAAACTGAAGAGGTCGGCGTTCTGGTAAAACATCATCCATTAAGGATCTTGTTGCATTTTCTCTAAGGAGACTACCAATCACCACTATAAATCACCACACTTCAAACTGTTCCCTCCATTTAGAATCCAAATAGATAAATAAGGGAAAAAGTTCACATGGTTGTATACTTTGCCTCTTAAATCTATGGTAGCAGTATGAACTACATGTTTCCTAAGTGTTGTAGTATCTCATCCTGACACGATACCGTAATACTTGACAGTCTTCAGAGCCTAGAATGTCCAATCAAAAGTGAGGATATCAGATATTTCAATCAAGTGTTGGGTCAAACAAAACATGGTTTTTGCAATTCAAAGCTCTTGCAGATAGAGTTGGCCTTCACTGTAGACTTATAGACTTAATAGTGTAAATATCTCATTGATGGCTTCTCAATATTGAAAGCAAAAGAAAAGTGGATATTGAAAACAGGAACGAAAGCAACTGCGGAAAAGTGCTTCTTGACCACATATGTTTACCTATTTCCTCCAATTGAATCTTGATAAAAGCGCAATTTTGTCCCGGTAATGCATGAATGACTTATACATTATTATCCATAACTCAATGCTAAATAAACTTTATATCAAAACGTCGACAAAAATAAGCATGTCGCAACAATGTTTAGAAAATTTTCAGATATAATACTTTTAAAGATGAAACAAAAATAAATAAAATATGTGTCTGAAACATACATCATATTTGCACAAACATCAACAAGCATATATGCTATTAGTGTTTAGTTACTTATCATAACCATAGAGTTATATACTTATCATAACAATAGAGTTATACAGAACTAAAAGTCAAACCAAAGATTGGATTTGACCAAAACATTTTTAGATGTTAACAAGTTAGACGGTATTCCTTCTTGAGCGCTGCTGCAAGGTTTTTCCTACCGTTTCAGATTTGCAGCCTAGAAAACCAACAAAACAGAATTAAGAAATGCTAGTTAGTTAAAGTTGTAGTGACTCATTTTACAAAATAAAAGGTCAAATGAGTTGTTACCCGTAGCAAGTTCTCAAGGCGAGTGGGCGCACTTTTTATTGGTCGAGGATATTTGATTTCTCTAACTATGCGACCATCCTCAAGGTGATCTTCGTACCAAATCCCTGAGATTCACATCAGGAATTGTCATTATTACTTTATTAGAATGTATTTCATAAAAATACCCCACCAAGCAGGGGTAGGAATATTTTCTTTTCTATATATGAAAAGATATCGTTTATAAAACTCATTACAATATTTCTTAAGAGTACCGACATTTATACATATATATCACACCCCTAAATTCCTCTTAAGCTTAAGCAAAGAGGTGAATGTAACGCAAACGATGGAGTGGAACTGATTGTTACCTGAAGGATAATATGCATATGCTGCTGAATCTATACGGAGAGTGATGGGCTTGAAAGTGCGTCTGGTACCTATCAGGTATAGACAAATTGTTCAATTGGATCATTATATCTAAAAATAAAAATAAAAATAAAATGTACATAGTTACTTATCATAACCATTCTAGTCGATCGGTAGCATTCTACAAAATAAATAAAAAGATCAAAACAATCAGATGAGTGGTTACCAGTAGTTGCTGATGCAGAGCTTGGATTCTCAACACAATATATACATATTAGTTAACAAGATGTTAAGATTGCAAATTTATTGTCAAACAATAACACTTTATACAAGAGTGAGCTTAATCATGATTGAATCGTCGTTCCAATGTAGTTGAACAAGTTTTTTTTTATAACAATAGAACAATTGTACAAGTTATATAAGTTTGAGTGACTTTACGAAACAAAATTGAAACTTGGAATCAATTTCTTCTTCTTTTTAAACCAATGACAAACGCGTTCATTATACACGCACTAAAACCTCTCATTTGAACTCAATTGTCAAGAACTAGACACACCTATATATATGATATATTATGTGAATAGAGAAGAATTCACATGACACGAAAATATAAAAACTGATCCTGTATCGAATCCAAATATCTTAATAATATGTTTAACAACCCGTCCAACCAAACGAGAAGTTACCAGTAGTTGCTGATGCAGAATTAACACGAACACGATATTCCTCCTCAAGATGGCACTTGAGAACCTTTCTAGCTATAATTAATTAACAGGAAAACATTTAAGTTAAATCCAAAAATCTTGACTAATGGTCAGACAAATTAAAGAAAACTCGCTCACAATATATAATATATACCAGCCAAATTATTGAATATGGATCCTTGAGTCACTTCAGCATTGTTACCTATTACGCATAATTAAACAAATTGTATAGTTACTTATCATAACCATTAATAATAAAATCATCAAATTACGTCTTAATTAATAATATGTTTTGCCAGAAACAGCATCATCGATCAGTTACGCATGTATTCTATAAGAGCGAGTTTAATAATAAGAGAGAATTAATTCATACGATGGATGAAATGAATTTACGTACCGTTGTCTTCCATCTCTGATGTAGATAGATCGGTTAACAAGAGAGCTCTTAAGAGGCTTTCAGGTAGATCGTGTCGAGAGCATCAGTTACGTAACGTACGTACATGATGAGGGAGAACCTCCGATTTATTATACACCTACCTCAGATGTTTCTCAATTTTCACTTTGCCCCTCTATCAAATCACATTTTGGAGAAAGATTTAAAGAAATGCTCAAATTCACATCTGAAATCACATTCTCTATTTTATTTTATGTTGTAATTTAAATTCTATATATTAGTGAACCTCATAATCGATAGGGTCAAGTTATTCTACACAGTGTAACAAAAATGAGAAGGGTGAGAAGGATACAAAAAACACAATTGATAATGAAATATGACACAATGAGCCATAAAATATAACATAATACTGAAAAATATAACACAATGCCGATGAAAAAAGACATAATGATGAAAATAAGAAAAAGACACAATGCTACATAAAAGGCACAATGATATAACGCATATTCTAAAAACTACAAGCTAAAACCCCAAAAATCGAAGACCTAAAAACTAACATCGTAGGGTTCGATGAGACGGTTCCAATGCCGCTTGAATGAGTTCAATCGGAGTCCGTTTGATACCCTTCCTACGACTTCCTATTTTTCTTTCACTGTGTATTTGATCCATTTCCTAATAGTGTAATAGTCATTGATTTTACAAAAAAAAAAAAAAATCAAATTCCAATTGCCTATGCGTACCTGGCCCATCTCATGCAGGCCCAAGGCCCATCATGAACCGCAAGAAGCCTCCAAAGCTTCTGGAATGGGTCGTGCAATTGAGGCAGAATTATTAGGAGGGAACTTTGACTTGTTCTTTTATTTTTTATGCATTCTTAGTTAATAATCGCATTAGTGGTAGTTGTGCATGATAGTTATTGAAGCATGACAGGAAGTGTTACATGCATGTCTCCAAGGACTAGGGAATCATAAACCTTTTAAGCATCTTGAGGGCATAGTTGCAAGCAGTGGCGGATTCAGAATTTTCTCTTACGGGGGACACAAATTGGTCTAGTCGAGTAATACCAATTCATACAATATATATATATTGGTAAACGGTTCGGGTACAAATGTCATATTTTGTGAGAAGTGCGAAAAGAATTAAGAATTAAGACGTAAACGTCATGTTTCAGATTTAAGCATGATGTTTTACTAGAAAAAAATCAAACACAGCAATTTAAAACACAGCGTGATATATTAAATACAGAATTTAAAAAACAACTAAAACAAAATAAGTTAGAGTAAATTAATTATGCTCACAAATTAAAAAAGAAATAATAATTAAAAACTTTATAACTATTATTAAAATGAAAAGAAATGTCAGCATGACATTGATTATTATATCACTTAATAAGTTAACGTAGTACGTAGCATTTAGCAGCTTTTTTTTTATAATTTACTCGATACGGCTAAATACAAAAATACCCCTCACTAACTTGTATTTACCATGTTGCCCACCACCTTCTTCACCTCACATCACTCTTTCCTCATCTGAAACTCCAACAAAGTATAAAGAAATTCTGATGAACTCCTTCCAACTTTTGCTGCAGATCAGAAAAACGGATCTACTTGTTAAGACGACTTGCTTGGACCTACGGTGGGCACATGCCCACCCTTCTAAAAGGGTACATCCGCCCCTGGTTGCAAGAGCCGTTTGACTAGATTGGTCGACTGTGAAGTTGCGAGTACTCAGCTATAAGGAGGGTACCCGAACATGATAAATTATAAATAAATTATTTATATAAAAATTATATATCTGTAAAATATCATAGTTTTACTAATATTTATAACAAACTACGTGAATATCGATATAAATAAAAAAGATACATGTTCAAATACGCTAATATTCATTCACTAATATTATAGACATAAAAAATTATGTTTTATTTTTTAAGTCAAACTCGTCCCGAGTTGACCGTCTAAATCTGATTCTAGCCGAGATTGACCGCTTTTGATCAATCCGACTAATCAGGTGGAGTTGAAGAAAATTTGCCTCTGCACCGTAACTCGACATGCTCTGGATGCAGTTTTGGAGGGGTGTACTAAAGATCCTCCACCGCATATTCCTACAAAATAAAAACATGATGCTTTACTGGCTATTATACATCTTAACCAACATCATGTGTGTTTTACATGTTACTGCATAGTTTCTCACTACCACATTAAAAGTCAACACGGTCAAAGTAAGAGCACCCGTGTGACTGTGAATTCTCTTGGTACAGATGTAGTAATGTCTCTGCAAGATATGACAACAAAAACTATCACCAGTCCAACACTCCCCCCAGCCATAGCAACAATTTTGGCAATTGGCAACCAGCCATTCGTGGACGTGGATCGTTATTCAACGAAGAACAATGTAATATGATCCCAAAATACCCGAGCAACACAAAGAACACAAGCACCCCTGTCAAACAAAAATAATGCTTCTTGAGAAATCATCTTAATATCAATGAAAACTTAACATACTTGAAGCTTGAGTCAATGACGGTAACATCTATGTCAACAATACAAGGGCTTAATACTAAGGATGTCAAGAATTTAATGTGTTGTGTACATGTGATTAATGAAAAAAAAATGTTGGTTCATGCTTCAGATGCGCTAAACAGAAACGTACTTGAAGCGAATCAAACCAATAAAAGGAAGACATTACTCGTACATGTAATATATGAGATAAACATACTAAAAGCTTAGGTCTCATCACGCTCTTGCTTGTATTTTTATATAAAATCCTAATGTGCTTTCTCACTCTTCCGTTTTAGGCATTGTACTTCTTCAAAAATGGCCTTGTGTCCTGTTTGGGTCAAGCAATGATAAGGAAACACAAGCGGCTATTATTAGAAATGGATTAAACTAGAATTGCAGCATTGTTTAAAACCTTCAACACCAATATCCAAACCAGAAAACTGATCATCATCAACACTGCATTCATACAAATACATGTAGATCAATGCAGCAGCAAAAATTAGTAACCTTAACATATAAATGGGCAGCAACAACACTAAGATCCTCATCAGTTCGGCTCCTATCAGCAGCCACCAACAAACGTAACAAACATTTGTGAAGACTGCCACCAGCAGCGCGCCAAATATATGAGTAATGACTTCTAACAAAAAAATAATCAAAATCTCAACAGCCGCACAAATGGGAACAACTGTAGTTTCCATCATCCACAATATCACAAATTTTGTATCCGAATTCCAAATTAGCAGCATAAATACCCCTGTATGTTTAGGTAAGTTTCAGGCCATACTCGCAAATATGTTTAGGTAAATGTGTTGGTTAAGGCAGAAGCTTTATTTTTATTCATAGCTTTAAAAAAATTGGGTGTATTTTGAATGCAACTGTTATATAAACATTTGTGATTTTTATTGTAAATTTGTAATGTTAGAATATTAATACGCAAAAAATAAATTAACAAATCCACTGTAATCGGAATTATGCATCTGGCACGATATTGGCTGCGTCTAAAGATTAAACGCAAGAAAATAAATGGTCCTATATGGGCTTGAGAGATGCTAGAAATGGTCCATCAAAGGACCTCGGGCCTGGCGTTCTTTGTATTAACATTTAGTGGCGGATCTAGAAATGAATTTCAGTAGTGATGTTTTTCATTTTAGTAGCAACGTTTTCCAAATTTCGTAAAAAAATAACCAAAATTTCCACTACTTTTCCACTACGCGCACGAAGTTGAGCAGCAATGGACGCGGCACCTAGTTATTAACTAGGTCCGCCCCTGTTAACATTAACACACCAAAGTCTGAATGGATTGGAAAAGATGAGATACTTGGACAAGAACCACTAACATCATGCTTTCTATTCATCAAGAAGTCTAAAAGATTCACTAGATAATGAATTTTAATATTTGATATTCATATAAATGTCTACCCATGTATTCTTATCTTCATCAAATTAAGATGACATTTTAACAAGAAAGGTTTCAACCAGGCGGGCGTAAACAACCACCAGGAAGAAGGAATCTAAACTTCTCCGCATTTTCTATCAAGTACGTTGGAAGATGAACTGCTGAAGCGGTACGAGGTATTGAACCCATCTTCCCAATCAAATTCTTGAAAGTATACTCTTCTGGTAACATGTCGTAAAGATCATCTCCATTACAAATCTTTTCCTGGATTCTAGAATGATCCAAATGGTGTTTGCTTTTCACACGGTCTGCATGACTGTATGCTGTCATTTTAACCACAAACTCACTCAAATACTTAAAGCAGAAGCTGCAATGCCATCCTGTATCAGAAAGAACAAGGTCCGTTTGGCGTGAATGCATATAACGAGTGTGCTGATTGTACACATGACTCGTAGCTTTCCACGTTGGGTCGGTTGGAAACTCAAACGAATACAGATACTTTTTCATATCAAGATGCAACACAGGCGGCAAACCATCACACCATTGAAGCAACTTAATAGTATTTCCACTTGGAATCTCATCAGTATCCGCTACAATGAGTAGATCACCATCAGAAATACCCGAACTACTAATCAACCCGTTCATGGAAATGCGATGATGTGCCTCCACAGAAAACGGGCTTACACGTTTCCCCTCAGACGCTAAATCCCCAGGAAGAAACCCATAAACAATTTTCTCCTCAAACATCTTAAACCGTTCACGATTAGTAGCAAAGGTGAGAGCTTTCGGGAGGCCAGTAAACGTTGCATTCGATTCAAGAATAATGAACTTAGTAACATAAGGATCAAGTTCACCCCATCTAACTTCCAAAAGGTCAAGCTCATTGCTAAATATGATAGCATCAAACACTCTACGCGGTTTATCCCTTAATTTCCATCCATGGAGGCGACATAACGTCCCCATCGAAGTGTTTTCAGCATAATAATGCGGTAAATAAGTTAACGGACTAGGTGGTGTGTCCCAAATAGGCCTCAAGAAGTATGTTATCTTCTCATAGTGGTTAAAGATTGCAGTGAAACAAATTGGTACAAATATTAATATGATTAAACATCTGTACCGAGGAAGATATCGTCTTGAGACGACTAATCTTGAACCCATAACCTTACACTGATTAGGGTTTGACAGCAACCAGCATGATCATCTGCATAACACACCAACTTATCAAACTTTGTAACTTTTTTTAACATAACAATATAAACTTAATTCCATAATAAAAGGGTAAATTTACAGTAGGATGACAGGTAAACAGGCAACAAGCTGCGCCGCAAAACAAAATTAAAGCAAACCCTAAACCATATGAAAAAAATAAAAAATAAACAACTTAAATCAAAGGGTGTTTATTTGTTTAAGAACTGAACAGACCCAAATCAAGAAAACAAAACAAATGATTAAAATCCAAACAATGCATCAACACATGAAGAAAAAAAAAGAATACAATGAAAATTTTATATGTAAATATTTAATGCATGAAGGTGAATAAAAATAGAGACAATTATACCTGAATCAGAAGCGTTATAATAATAAACCCAAATCCGATATTAAACAGATTTGGTTAAATGTATGTTATAAACCGAAATTGAAGAATAATAATCGATCTTTCATCGTAAATGAATATATAGAAAGATGGAAGCGTGACACTCAGATAGTGTGATCATTGATCTTATACAATCGCCACCTAATATAGAGAGAGAGTGTAGCAAATAAAAACCTGCCACGTGGATTGAATTTAGGGGTTTGACTGATTGTTGAATATTGACCGTTGATTAGGTTGGCTTTTTTATTGTTACGGTGAGGTGCGAAGTAGGATGCTATCAAAAACCTGTTGGAGTACAGTTGTTTTTATGGTAGGAGATGTAACCTATGTGTACATTTTAAAATTAGGTTTTGAATTTTTTTTTTCTTTTTTGGACCGTACAAGAAAATTTGTTTGGACGTGACTGTGTTGTTTGGCATATTGTTTAGTTACCAGGAATCGAAAATACCGACACCGATCCATTTTCGGTTCGGTACCAAATTTAGGAGATTTTTTATTTTTTGATAACCGGTTCGAACCGGTTTTTACCTTAAATTACCAGAACCATACAATATATTTTTTGTATCAGTACTAAGTTTTTGCGAAAATCAGTACCGGGATCGGTTCGGTAGGGTATGGTACCAGACTCATCCCTAGAATTAGGTATTGTTTTCGTGTTGTTGGAATTGCATGTGATTTGGAAATTGTCAATAATTAGTGTTATCGTGTATTGACATGACGTGACGCGACACGACACGACACGACACGAATACATATATGGGTCGGTTTAGAACTGAAGAATTTAACCCATCAACATGACACCATTGACACCCTTAGGAAGGACATTCAACTAATCGTCTGACCATGAATCAACTTTGACATGTCATGGCAAAGCAAGCAAGGCAACTTTCGTTTTTTATCAAGTTAACATCAAGAATGATCATCCTTGCACATTCAGGATCAAATTAAAAAAACGTTAAATGAGTGTTAGGCCTTTTATTGGGGAAAAATTAATGGCCGTCAACACCAATTAGTCCACTCAAGTCACTGTTATGACTTCCACTAAAACAAAGCCCACTAGATAAGGTCCACTATTTGATCATAGCCGTCATTTCGTCACGGCGTCACAGCCCCTTATAGTCAATGCCCACAAGACAAGTGGAGACAACATGGACCTTCCATGGCCCACTAGAACACTCTAGTGGTTTTCATGATCCAATACAATATAAGGATGCATAAAAACCTGGTTCCGGAGTACATGACCCGGAACCAGTTCCTACCCTACCCTACCTGACCCACAGGTACCTACCGGTTGGATAAGAAAACAGAAGCGACCCGTGTTGTCACTAAAATTACCAACATTTTTTTTCTTCTAGTTTGGTGTTTTAGGGACTCGTGTTGTCACTATTGTGTTCATTCTATTATTTTGGTATCGTTTTGTTTGTGTGTGCTCAGCATTTTTGCCTGTGCAAGCTAAGCTTTTAACAAAACTGTTAAAAAAAACAAGAGGAAAGAAATAGTTGTGCTTGTGGCTCAAATTTTATCGTTCTTGTAAGGTCAGGTGTAACATCCTTACTTTAAATAATTATTTATGATATTATTTTTTAATAATAACTCAAAAAGTATGTCCCAAATTTTCATTTTAAAAATCATGTACGGAAGTGTGTTGACGTTTAATGGGATCACAATCCACATACGTAATTCACATTATATAATTACAAAAACTTATGATTAGTTGGATAAGTTATCACTCCTATTAACATTCATGAAACCCTATTAATATGACAACAGAAACGGGTTTATAACACAAAGCTTTGTCCGATCCTTAAATGTCATACCGAGGCTAGGCCTTTCCTATTCTTGTTTTAGTGAGTGGGCTACGTGTCATTGAAAAATATATATATACCGGGGCGGGGTTGCTTAAGAGAGAGTGCAATAAAATAATGACTTTGAGCCTCTAAATTTTAAGAAAATAAAGTATAAGTAGGTAATTTGGGCTTTAGGATTATTGTTTGTGAGGTTTTTGGTCTATATTTATGACATGGGCCCTCAAATTGTAAGAAAATAAAGTACAAGTAGATAATTTGGGCTTTGGGATTATTAGCCGTATAGTCAATATTTATGCAAACACGCATAGATGATATAAGAATCACATGATTAATTGTGAGGTTTTTGGTCTATATTTATGACATGGGCCCTCAAATTGTAAGAAAATAAAGTACAAGTAGATAATTTGGGCTTTGGGATTATTAGCCGTATAGTCAATATTTATGCAAACACGCATAGATGATATAAGAATCACATGATTAAGCGATTTTTTTTTACTGAAAAGAGCCCAACTTATTTATACACTTTGGGCCCTCAAGAAGCTTTAGACAGACCTCATTGTAACATTGTCAAGCAAAGCATTCACTCATCCACTCAGGTCAATCGAACCATTCTGCTCATAATTCGTAATCCAAACTCACAAGGTTTGCAATTATAGTTTGAAAACGATGTTTATTGTGTTTTATCTTTTACAGCTTTAGATGCTAATATTCTCTTCATGGAAATAAAGAATACATTTTAATAAAGTCAACGAATAACTACTACAATAGTACGGAAATTAAAAGTCAAACATTTATATTTTAGCTAAAAGATAATGTTTTCTTTCAAATGGGGGTGGCATTTGCATTTCAATTTCAAGTTGCATAAAAGTTTAGCCATCCCCTAGAGCCAAAAGTGATGGTGCCCATAAGGCACAGACATTTTGTTTCCCACGCTTGTTGTCCTACGAATGCAAAGATGTTATTTTACAGGTTGTCAATCTCAAACTTATTATTACATGTTAGAAGTATCGTAATCAAGAAATTATAAAGTCACAAAGGGTTGACTTCAGAAAGTCAAACCTCACAGAAATAGGCGCCAAAATAGAATAGTTGCGTCTGTATTATTAGTCACGTCGGTTAGGATTAGTCGGTTAAATAACCGCTATTTGTAAGGGTATAAATACCCTCATGTATTATCATTTTACGTGTGGAACATATTGTTAAGTGTGTGTATAATATAGTTTCTCCACCCTCTGTTCTTCATTTGCGAGTCCCTGCACAATTCATATGTGCATACTCTTGTTCATCAATCATCATTAATCCAAGTCTTATAGATGCAAAACAGGAAACCAACAATTGGTATCAGAGCGAGACGCTCCTGGGAAGAAGATAAAGAAGATGAAGAACGAAACCTGTGTAGAAACGAAACCGATCCCCTGTTTTGCATAAAATCTGATCGGAAGTTATTATAAGCGAAATCGAACAACAGAGTTTGTTTGATTCAGACTTGGATATTGTTATCATAATTATCAAGAAAAGAATGCAGTCGAAGGCCTTAACAGATTTAAAAGAAAAAACGCAGAAATCGTTTTCCGGCGAGGAGTTCCGGCAAGACAGAAAGCAACGAAAGTTTCGATCAAGAACCGTAATTTATTCGATATTAGAGAAATCCGAAGATGTTTATTGTGTGGAGACAGAAGACGAGTGTATAGAAGGCACCGTTAATCTCCGAAAGTGAAGTATGATATGGAGACAGAAGACGAGTGTAGAGGAAGACACCGTTAATCTCCGAAGTAAGAATTTGGTCGTGAGGATCAACCGTTGAAAGCCGTGAGGGCTATTATAGAAGAAAGAAAGGATTGTGATAATCCGCTTAACATCAATTTCTCAAAAGGATCAATATCGGATCATTATCAAAGTTTAGAAGATTAGAAGATTGGTTCAAGATCAATAGAAAGAAAGAAGACAAAGAAGGCTGCACAAAAGAGGACGAACACGAACAGAGAATCAAATACGAATTTCTTGATTAGGGGCGAGATTGTTAGAAGTATCGTAATCAAGAAATTATAAAGTCACAAAGGGTTGACTTCAGAAAGTCAAACCTCACAGAAATAGGCGCCAAAATAGAATAGTTGCGTCTGTATTATTAGTCACGTCGGTTAGGATTAGTCGGTTAAATAACCGCTATTTGTAAGGGTATAAATACCCTCATGTATTATCATTTTACGTGTGGAACATATTGTTAAGTGTGTGTATAATATAGTTTCTCCACCCTCTGTTCTTCATTTGCGAGTCCCTGCACAATTCATATGTGCATACTCTTGTTCATCAATCATCATTAATCCAAGTCTTATAGATGCAAAACAGGAAACCAACATTACAATATTTAACTTTATGTAGAACACAATGATAAAGTCTTATGCTAAACGTACACCGTTGTATTACACCCTCCCCTACTACATTAGTCAGAGCGTATTTTTACTTTTACTCATATGAAAGAGTACACTAAGACTACACGGTGTCGTGAGGGTAAAGGTAGAGCTCATACCCTACCGCGTGGGCCATATGGACTTTGCCCTCCACATCACAAAAAAACATAGGGGTGGTGTTGGGGGGCATGAAAGGGGTTTGCAACAAAAAATAAATAAATAAATCAAGTTTCAAGGCATCATCACCCATGAGAATCTCCATGTGAAAGGGGCCAACGCCCATGGCAATTAGGGAGCCTATGCAGTTCGGATGCGGAAACTGGGGACCATGTTAATGAACCTGCCTTCCCCTTCCACGGCACCACAACGTGTAGTCTAAGCATATAAAAGGTATGTTTAGCCTCACCTAATCCATTCATATAACATGAAAATCCATTGAACTTGTTAAACTATAAACTACAAACAGAATAAACTTAACACTAGTACCATCATTACATTTAAATCACCAAAGACATGTAAAGATCAAGTCAAGTACTACACATATATACATTAATCCCCCTACTTCAAATACCTAAAACATCAAGTGTTTGTTATAACCATACAAGATTAACAAGAATCAAGAGACCGGCATAAGACTAACACCATTCTTCATCATCTTCTTAAACTCTTGAAAATTAATCATACCATCACCATCAGTATCAACTTTGCTTATCATCTTCTTACAATCCTCCAACTTTTTACCTTCCTTAAACCCCAAGGAATCCAAAACCAATCCCAACTCTTCAACACTTATGACCCCATTTTTATCCCCATCAAACACATCAAAAGCATCCTTCAAATCACTATCTTCATCATCAATATTCCCTTCACCACCATCAACCTTGTTTCCATCTTCATCTTCTCCACTCATCATGGACTCAAAAAGCTCGCAAAACTCGTCGAAATCGATCAATCCATCGCCATTTACATCGACCCTTTGGACCATTTCCATCAAATCTTTGTTACTTGTTGAGACTCCAATGTTTTTTAGTGAATCAGATAACTCTTGTTTGGTAATATATCCATCTTTGTTCTTGTCAAAAGTGGCAAAAACACTTTTCAGTTCTGCTTTACGTTCACTTGAATTGGCATAAAGATTCTTCCTGTTGTTCCTTATCATCTTCTTGTCGTCGTCGACGTTGTTGTTGTTGTTGTTGTTGTTTTGTTCTTGGGTGATTTGGTTATTGAGTGAATCTTGAGTGGATGGAGACTGGAATCGAAATAAAGTAGCAATATTTTTTGTGGGTAATTTATAAAGAGTGGAAATAAGGCCAATTATGAAAAGAAAAACAAGAAAAACAGTGGTTAATATAGCCATGTATGAAAGAAGAAGAAGAAGCTGCAAGGAAACAGCTGTGTGTGTGTGAGTGTGTGTGTTTTGTGGATGAACTATGAGAAGTATGTAACGTGTTAAGTGTTAACCGTTCACGCGTTATTTGATATCTTTTGTTTTAAGCTTTTACTTTTCAGTTTTGGTATAATAAATTCTTGCGTGATCCATGAGTTAAGATCCCACAAAACGCGTAAACTGAATTAACTGAAATTTTTGTTTTAAAATTTAAATTAAAAAAAGGATATTTTTGTATCTGAAAAATATCTGAATTAAATGATGGTTATAATTATTATTATTACTAGATTATATCCCGGGAGCGTCCCGGGGTTGAGAAATCTAATTTGACATATCAATTTTACATATCAATAGACTGATGCGTTTTACCGTTACATGCAGGAAAGCTTCGGGTAGCACTTAACGTAAAACAATTAACAATGTATCTCAAATGTTAGTGCATAACCTTAAACAATGTATAACTTTAATATTAAAACCTAACCCAAAACAATGTACAACTCCAATGCTAACACATGTTGTAAATAAAATTCATATTTACTGGTTTCAACATAACTAATGAGTTGCCTTGTCTATACATGGTTAATGAATAACCTGAACACTTTATGTTTTTTTTTCCTGTATGAACAAACCACACAAAAAAATAGTCGGTTTTTTCTCTGTTTTTTATATAGCACTATGGTACTCGTTGGAAAGATAATAAAACGCTCGTTAATTTGGTATAATTTTTTTTCTTTAAAAAATCTCGTATATAAAAAATATTAACGTTTAAAAGTTATGGGAGAAAACATTAGAGAGAAAAATCTAATTTTGTTTTTAAATTATTATTTTCCTAAAATAAAGCTCTTGCCACATGGGATGACACATGGCACACTCAAGGAGGAGAATGTCCTCTTTGAATGCCATGTCATTAAAATTGCTTTGGTTTATTATATGTATAGATTATAACAAATATAAAAAAACTTGATACAACTAGTCAACTACTATGATGCCTCCCGTGTTGTGGCCGTATGAAACCATGTCAAATAGCACTAATGTTATTCTGTTGTCAATGATCATCATATTGGAAAAATAAAACCAAATGTATAGTAGATATAAAATTGTTGAACCACGCACATGAAATGTATAACATAGAAAACAATAACTATGTTATTCTAGGACCCGTGCATTGCGACGGTGTGATTAAACGAGAAAAAAAGAAGTGTAAAACCGTTGAACCACACACGCATGTTGGAGCATGTTAACTCGCTAAATCTAAACCAAAAGGTAAAACGAAAATTTGTAAAAGAAGAAAAGTATAGGGGACAAAATTTAAAAGTGAAAAAGTGTTGGAATTAAATTGTAAAAGATGTAAAAGTATTAGGGTTGAAATTAAAAAAAAGAAGCAGCAGCAGCAAAAGTGGGTACTAAACCCTAAAGCCAAAGTTACAACCTCTAATGCACAAACTACTTGCTAATATGTTATATATGGTATGTGTTACCAGGGGATGGTTCATTTCAGAAGAGGTTTTAGTGCGAGAAGTGCGAGAAGAAAATAAATAATTTATTTTTATCATTTTAAAAAAAATAAAAATATAAGAAAATTGTTAAAATGTGTTGATTATTCATCTATCTCGAAAATAAAACAAGTATATAAAGTAATTTCATTAATTTGTATAACCTACGCATGTACAAATTTTGTGCAGGAACATTACCTACGCATAATATAACACCTATGTAGGAAAGAGTTTAAATCTTAAAAAAAACATTTGATTGCATTAATTTTATTGGTTTTTGTATATATAACATAAACAATAATATATAAAAAGTAAAAACTTAAAAAATATATGAACCATTAGTAATAAAAATTAGGATTTAGGTTTCTTCTCGCACTTCTCGCACTAAAACCCTCTTCTGAAAATAACCTAACACTGTGTTACCAATCAGTATTGTTCGTTTTTACCAAAAGTTAGCTCAAGGATTTGATTTTAGTAACCGGATGTAGATGTATGGAAAAGTGATCAATATAATACAAATACTCGTTACAATATGCTTATCTCTATATGATATGGGTATCGTATCGGTACCAAAATATCGATATCGAATTCTTGGAAAAGTGGGCACCCAATATCGTAATGAGTTTATCAGTACGGTATCAAATGCTCATTTCTTAACTGCCTCCACTCAAACACGTTTAACTTTGAAGCTTTACCTCTCAATAACACAAACAACGTGTTTAAAATACATTAATGGTATTTTAAAAGGAGACATTTCTTATGAAGTAAACATCTCTGACCAATTTAAGATTTGTCTACGATGTTAAAATTATAAACAACTTCATGTTTTAATCAGAGATAATATATGACATTTAACCATTTATATGTGTCTAGTATAAGTGAATAAAGTTTTTTATGATATTAAAGTAATAACGTGGCTAATAACTTTAAAGAACTAGAATGTCCATACACGCGTTGTGTTAATGACTTAATGATAATGACATTGTCGTGAGATCCAAAGCTACATCTCCTTTTTCTATAAAGAGTGAATAAAAAAATTATAAATGTTATATTAGTAAAAAAGTTTGTGATTAGTTTATATAATAAAGACTTTAATATTTTATGGCATTTGATAAGTAAATTAAAGTTAGGGACATATTAAAAAAGCGAAAGGAAAAGCACATGTCATTAGACAAGTAGGGTTGGGTATCATATTCCAAAGGAGAGGGAGACTTTGAGTAGACTTGTATTAGAAGGCAAATATGATAAGCAATTATATGACACTAAAATAACATTTATTTATCAAACAATAATGCAATTGCCGTTTAAAAAAAAACAATAATGCATTTAATTTTAGTGCCCCGAACGGTATCCATTGTTATTTACAGGCATACAGATAGCAATTTAATGATTGTCAACTACCAACTTACATGGTTTTGAAGTTTTTTTTAACGGAGAAGGAGATAACTTTATTCCACACGAAACAACCAAAACATTAGCGAGTACATAAGTTTCCTAACCAGAGGTTAGAAAACCGGTATTAAAGAGAAACAAACATACATACAAGACTCTCGCCTAACAAGTACATAACTACTATCTCCCAACCAAAGTCAATGAAAAGTCAATAACCGGATTCGCTTGAGCTATATCAATTTGAGGATAAGCATTTTGAATTCTTGCACACCCTTCTTGAATCTATTTTCCAGATCTCCATAATTTAATTTCAATTGTGCTATTATTTTAGATGCTTTCTATACATCCATCATGCATTAGTTTGTCATCCAAAGTAGCTTCTTCAAGTCACCAACAAGATTGTAAGGCATTCTGCACATCATTATCAACAAACACAAAATCTGCAGAATTAATTGCAGCGACATCAGCACTGCAGCATGGTTTTGAAGTTGAAGTCTTCTTTTTTTATTGACGCAAACACCATTCCACCGTAAGACTATATGGTGTGCTCTCCTTTTTCCCCAACTGCCCCAAGTGCCACATCAGCGCCACGTCATTTCCCCTTCTCCTCCCCCAAACTAAGGAAATAGTGTTCCCCCTTCTTTTTTATTATTAAAAGTTTGATTTAAAAAAAAATAAAAAAAATTGCCCAATCAGAGAGCTCGGTGGCAACGGGGCATTCTCACCGTTTTGCCAGAAAATAAAACGGGGGGGGGGGGGGGGGGGAGCGGTGTTTGGTGCCTTCCCCGACTCCACCTCATCTCCCCGAGTGTCTTCCCCGTTAGCACACCATTCAGTCTAAATAGTCCTAAATTTATAACTTATCCAAGGTATTCCTCAAAAGAAGTTTTGCTTTTTATCAATAGCCTACAACCTAAGTGGCTTTAAGGTTGAAGTCCATGGGTGGCATCTTGGGGTGGGATAAATTTTATGGACCATTTAGTCGTGGGTTCGATTTTCACAATGGAGTTTTTCCAATATTTATTGGGTTTCTTCCTGAATTGGTGTATAGACATTATTGCCTAATGGAGACGAATATGATTGGGTGATTCGGCTTGTGGCACAATAATACTCCAATGGCCCGTCAGTGATCCAAATTTACCGTTAAACTAGAAGAATAATTTTTAAATAAATATATAACACATTCAATACACATATAATAATTGATTTAACAGACCAACAAACAATCAGAAGAAAATAAACCATTAATTAAGCAAAAAATGGCCATAAAAACGAAGATTTTGGGGTTGTTGGTAGCCTCTTAATTCTTAATTGTTAGGAGACAACATTAAATCTGAATAGTTGGTTACATTTTAACCATGAAGACTTAATGTTGTCTCTTAACCATTAGAAGGTTATGAATCATTAAGAGGTAGACTCATCATTATGACCATTAACAATCTACCAAACAACCCCTTAGACCATGTGTAATGGGCATTATAGGGGCATGGATAATCATAATAATGCCCCTAACACCATCCCCTTTGGCATTATATGAGCATTAAGAGGTTGGGGCATTTCTAGTATAATGCCCAAGTAAGATAAAAAATATGGAAAGTAATACTGTAACTAAAAATGGTATCAAGTGACTTTAACCATTACACATTTTTTTGAGGGGCTTTATGATAATGATGTGGGGAAAAATGCCCCTAAAGGGCATGAACCATTACTTATGTTCTTAAAGAAAAAACCTAAACACCCTTCAAAAAATTGATGACTAATTAATAAAACTCTCTTTCACCTATTGTTTTTTCTTAGATAATTCGTATTTCCTAAATTTTAATTCGTGATTGCCATGTTAAATAGTGTTTAAAAACTAGCATGACATTCTTTTTCTTTCTAGATAATTATCAAAATAAAATGATGATACATATGCTTATATCAAGTTTTAATTATTTACTTAGGGGCTGTTTGGTTGATTAAGTGCTGAATGATTAAGATGCTCTAAATGATTAAGTGCTGAATGGTTCAGCTATGCACAAAGTCTGAATAGTTCAGCTCTTAATCATTCCATTCAGAACCTTTTTTTTAGGTTGAAACAAACAGTCTGAATGCCGAACGATTCAGAGCTGAATGGTTTAGAGCTAGCCTCATTAAAAGGCTACCAAACAAGCCCTTAGTATATGTACTTATACCAATAATTTGTTGAATTGGAACCCCGCCTAATGGAAACAACCGACAACATGACGTTCTTAACAGTGATCCTATGTAACATCATACCTTGTTAGACTATGGGGTGTGGTTCCCCTTCCCCTTCCTCCCCTTGTCCACATCAGCGCCACGTCATCTTCCCCCTTCCCCTCCCCCTTCTAGGGGAAATGGTTCCCCATCCTCCCCCTTCCCCTTTCCATTATTTAAATGAAAAAAAAACAAAAAAAAATTATTTTGAACGGTTCATAAACACACACACAAACCTTCACCCATCCTCTCTCTAAACCATCATCATCTTCATCAACCTTCACCCATCCTCTCTCTAACCATCATCATCTTCATCAACCTTCACCCTCACCAACAACCAACATCATCCACCTGGAACCAACCCCACCGCCGTCCGCCACCGTCCTCCTCCACCTGGAACCAACCCCACCGCCGTCCGCCACCGTCTGTCTCCACCCACCAATCCCAGATCTGCTTCTCTCTCTCTCTCTCCCTCTCTCTAAAACAACTCTTTCTCTCTCTCTACCCAGATCCACCCCCAACGTCTCTTTTTTTCTTGGATTTTGGGACGGGGAGAACGGGAGAATTACCCCGAGCACACCGAAGACATTTCGGGGGGGGGGGGGGGGGTGTTCCCCTTCGGGGAAAGCTCCACATCAGCTTTCCCGAAGCCTTTCCCCACCCACACCCCATAGTCTTAAAAACAATGTAACATGATACCCCTTCTGATTACTAACAGTTGATGCAACAAGCACTTTTTTCTATCGATACGCCCATCGTGAGCAACCATCAAACTTGACACCAACAACATCGCGATTTAAATTCACATATTTCATATTGTTGTGTAATATCACTCCTTTGCGCGCAGATCAATGTAACTTTTGTACATTGGCTCACATGGCACAAAAGCTAACAATATACACGAGAGTTAACTAGACAACACGTACTAACAATACACTATGTTTATGTTGTACCAATAAGTATACATATAATCACATATTATTTTATTAATAATGACTATAAACATCTTTAAAGAGGAGCTTTAGTTTGTTGAATGATATAAGATAATTTATATACGGAAAAAAAAATCATAAATGATAAATCCCTCTAAAACTTGAACAATTTTATATTTATCCAACAAAATATCGCAATATCAAATATATTCAAATTCCTATGATAACATTTATGGCATTTATATATTTATATTAGAAATTGTGTTTGTTGAAATGGGTAACTATGAAATTTTAAGTATTTTAAACGCGTATTTTAGAAAGATATTACGTATTATAAATAAGATATTATGAAATGTTCCATACGTATATATGAAATTCCCTTTAAAACAAGGCAACAAAGAAGACCACATATTAAAATTGGCATATTGAAGAAATGATACATTCCAAACGAAAATCTATATTTGAATATTAAATCTTGAGATGATAGGCGACAGTGAAATATTAGAGTGCAATAAGGTGACAAGGGTTGTGTATGAGACGCGTTTTTTAGTTACATTATATACCCCTTAACTAGATTATACCCCGGGAATGTCCCGGGGTTGATAAATCTATTATGACATATTAATTTACATATGAAATAGAATGATGCGCTTTACAGTTACATGCATGAAAGCTTCAGGTAGCAGCTAATCTAAAACAATTTAAAATATATCTCCAATGTTAACGCCTAACCTTAAACAATGTATAACTCTAATATTAATATCTAACCTAAAACAACGTATAACTCCAATGCTAACGCATGTTGAAAATAGAATTCATATTTACTAATTTGAACATAATTAGTGACTTGCCTATACATGATTAATGATTTACCTGAACGCTTTGTGTTTTTTTTTTCCTGTTTGAACAAAACCCTAAAAAAATAGTCGCTTTTTTTCTCCGTTTTTTATATAGCACTGTGGTACTCGTTGGAAAGATAATAAAACGCTCGTTAAATTGGTGTAATTTTTTTCTTTAAAAAATCTCGTATATAAAAGATATTAACGTTTAAAACTTATGGGAGGAAACATAAGAGAGAAAAATCTAATTTTGTTTTTAAATTATTTTTTTCCTAAAATATCTCAATGCCACATGGGATGACACATGGCACATTCAAAGAGGAGAATGCTTCTTTGAGTGTCATGTCATTAAAATGGCTTTGGTTTATTATATGTATAGATATATGACCTACCAGATCGTATCTACAAGTATAAAGTATATCTATTTACTTTTTATATGGTTAATAAATTACTCATTGGGGTGCCAGTTACCTAAAACTATGTGCCCGTAACCTAAAACTATATGCATTCAAGTAATCAAGTTTCTAACAACTTTATTATAATGTACTCTTTTTTAAGACATGTAAACAAATTCGGATAATTGGATGAGTTGCATCTAACACCCTATTTGTCCCAAACCCGTTAAAATTTTAAAATAATCTCATATATATATACACACACACGCGCGCCTGAGTTTCCATGTTTCGTGTTCAAGTTTTTTTTTTCTTTTTCGGGGTGGAGTTCTTTCACCAAGCTAAGTGTAGATCCGCATCCGCCAGGTAGTTTTTCTATAATCAATTAGTGTGGGCCTTGGGTAAGTGGCAGTGGTCTAATAGATACTGGGCTAGAGACTAATCCAAAAAACTAAAGATATTATATATGGGCCTACATGGACTATGAGTTATGGCTCTCTCCCTTATAATGTACATCTGCTAATGCTTATGCGATAGACGTGAGCAAATCGGTTTTTTTTTGTCGAACCGGTTTCGGCTCCAAACCAGTTCGCTACAGTATCGGTTCCTGGCCGAACCGGTTCGGTTTTGGACCGTTTTTGTCGATTCGTACGACCGGTTTCGGTTCTTAATCAGTTCTTTCGCGCACATTTTTTTTAAAAGACAACACAATTTTTTTTTTTTACATAAAGTTCAACTTTCATTGATTTTTATAATTTTTTTAAGGTGTATGGCCTATATTTGTATGTGTGGAAACTTTTTTGTATAATTTTATTATATATAATTTTTTTTTAACATAAAATTCAGTTTTTTTATTAAAAAATAACAGTTTTTCGTACCGGTTCCCAAACCGGTTTCAGTTAAAACCGGTTCGGTTCGGTTTTTCTAGTGGGGATAGGGAACCGATCCTAGAACCGCCGGTTCTTGTAGAAACCGGACCGGTTCGTGTAGGAACCGGTTTTCGGACGAACCGGTTCGGTTCGGTTCGTGCGGTTCCGGTTCCCAATCCGGTTTTTTTGCTCACCTCTATTATGTGATAACCTATATATCAAAATAACTAGGTGTTTGCTTTATAGATTTCCATAGCAAAGACGAGGCCCATGTGTTTACTGCTGTTGTTGGTGCATACCTGTGAATGTTTAATAGCCAATGGGTGGGCTAGCCCACTTGGTAGAGGCATATGCCTCATAGAGGGAAGTTCCAAGGTTCAATCACTGGCAAGAGTATTGTAATTTAGAAGTATTAGTGTAATAGTATATTATTATATAGGAGATATAGCATTTGTCGGTAAGAAAAAGAATGTTAAATGGTTCTAAACTTCTAGTACATGGGTATTCAATTAGGGCTTAAGCAAATACACCAACAGCATTCAACCCAGTTATATGGATAGAGACTTTATTATACTTCAACGCGTATTAGGTTTGTTATACATGTTGATGAATCAACAAAAAGTACACACATTGGTACAGAAGAATTTTAGATTAAGATCGACCTAAATGAGAAATATATCCTAGCATGAATAAAGCACATATTAAACCTTGTCTATATTGTCATTAAAGCTTGTCTATATTGTCATTAAACCTTGTCTATATTGTCATTAAACCTTGTAATGATCATGCTGATCAGTAAGGGGGTGTTTGTTTTTTGGTCAGAAGTGCTTCTGACCACTTCTGTCTATATTGTTTGTTTGTTTGAGGATAGGGAACCGATCCTAGAACCGCCGGTTCTTGTAGAAACCGGACCGGTTCGTGTAGGAACCGGTTTTCAGACGAACCGGTTCGGTTCGGTTCGTGCGGTTCCGGTTCCCAATCCGGTTTTTTTGCTCACCTCTATTATGTGATAACCTATATATCAAAATAACTAGGTGTTTGCTTTATAGATTTCCATAGCAAAAATGAGGCCCATGTGTTTACTGCTGTTGTTGGTGCATACCTGTGAATGTTTAATAGCCAATGGGTGGGCTAGCCCACTTGGTAGAGGCATATGCCTCATAGAGGGAAGTTCCAAGGTTCAATCACTGGCAAGAGTATTGTAATTTAGAAGTATTAGTGTAATAGTATATTATTATATAGGAGATATAGCATTTGTCGGTAAGAAAAAGAATGTTAAATGGTTCTAAACTTCTAGTACATGGGTATTCAATTAGGGCTTAAGCAAATACACCAACAGCATTCAACCCAGTTATATGGATAGAGACTTTATTATACTTCAACGCGTATTAGGTTTGTTATACATGTTGATGAATCAACAAAAAGTACACACATTGGTACAGAAGAATTTTAGATTAAGATCGACCTAAATGAGAAACATATCCTAGCATGAATAAAGCACATATTAAACCTTGTCTATATTGTCATTAAAGCTTGTCTATATTGTCATTAAACCTTGTCTATATTGTCATTAAACCTTGTAATGATCATGCTGATCAGTAAGGGGGTGTTTGTTTTTTGGTCAGAAGTGCTTCTGACCACTTCTGTCTATATTGTTTGTTTGTTTGAGGCGGGCATCAGTCCCCCCCCCCCCTCCCCTCTCCTCCTTCCTCCTCTCCTATCCGCACCTCTGCCACCGCCCTCCTCCTCCATCAGACCGCCGTCGTCCCTCCTCCTCCCTCAGCCTGCCGCCGCCCTCCCTCCTCCCTTTCACCCCCCTCCACCGCCCACCCTGTTCCCGTCGCCGACCTCCTCTCTTTCTCTCTCCTTCGTCGCTTTCTCTCTAGCCCTCTTTCTCTCTTCCGTTGCTGCAAGAAACCACCATGTTCTCCTCCCCATTTACGTTCTTCTCCCGATCTCCTCTCTCTACAACTCTCTCTCTCTCTTTTGTCTCTCTCTCTTCTCTTTATCTCTTCTGTATTTGGTGAAGTTTGTGGGTTATGTATTTGGTTATAGTTATGTTGGGGTGGTGGGTTGTGGTAGGTTATGGTTATGGTGGGGAGGTGGGTGGTGGGTTGTGGTGGGTTATGGTAATGGTTTCGTGTGACAGAAGAGGGTGTTGGTTCACGGTGGAGGGTCTAGGTTACGTTGCAGACGGTGGAGGGTCTAGGTAACTACAAGATGATTTTAGTAATTAAAAGATGATGAAGATGTCAAAATCCAACGTCTTTCACTAAGAAAATATAAAGGAATAAGAAGTTATAAGTTTTTTTCTTTTTTACTATTTTTACATATATTTGCTCAGAGGAAAAGTTCAAGGTAATGTAAAAAAAAAAATTGTGACATAAGGGTATTTTGATATTTGCTCAGAGGTATCTCGATACATAAAATGGAGAAGAAGAAAAAAATTATACTAGTTTTACACTTAACTGACAAAATTAAGAGGTAACGTGGGATACCCATGAGGATAAGCTAAATCCGCCCATATGTTTGCGACCAAAGAGCTGTCTACTGCCAATTTAACAGTCTAATATGGTCTATACTTCATCTCCTTGATTACACATGACTAACTTAAGAGTGGCATATTAGAGCATGTATAATTTACAAATAATAATAATAATAATAATAAAAAAGAAAAAAGAAAAAAAAGAAATCTTCTTTGTACTTATTATAATTTTTGGCGATGGCTTTCCTTGTAGTATTCATATAAGCTTGTATGTATGGTGACTTTCACATTATAATGAAAACTAAATAAGAAAAGACAACACAATAGAAAACATTTTTTATTCATTTTTCTTGTAGTTGAAACATATAGTAAAATGAGAGAAAAATGCAAGTCCATCATAATATTATATCTATGTTTATGTTAAGAGTTAATTACCGTTTGAGTCCTTGTGTTATAGTGGTTTTAACTATTTGAATTCAAAACCAAAATGTTTAACCACCTAAGTACCTCGTTTTTCAATTAGTAACCATCTGAGTCCAAATTACTAACTTTGTCAAATTTTTTCAGTTACTTTTTATGAAATGACTAAAATATCCTTGGTTATATGTATTCCCTTATTATTATTATTATTATTACTATTATTACTACTATTACTATTACTATTATTATTATTATTATTTTATCATGTATACATATAATACACACAGAGAAAAAAAATAGTCACCCAATTCTTACTGTCTCTCACTCACCCCACCGGAACATTCCCACCGCCACCAACCCCACAACCGGTCACCACCAACCCCACAACAGCCATCACCGCACCACTCACCACCCTCACTGCACAACCCCCTCATCACCCCACTGCACACCTTACCATCGTTGCTCCAACTGCATTATACCTCGCCCTGTTTCTCCATGAGAAACCGTCATCGTATTTTCCACTCCACGAGAATAACCGCCTTGAAATGGAAAGATGCAGGTGGTAACATATGACAATGGATGATTGGTGGTGGTTTATGGACTGTCATGTGGCAAGCAGTGTATGCGCAGAGAGTTCCGACGGCTAGGGTTTTTAGAGATGGTGCTGCTGGCTAAGGTTTTCACAGATGGTGTGGTGGGTGTGGTAGTCGCCGCCGCCTGAAAGTCAGCGTGGCCGGAACGGTTGTCGGATTAGAGGGGTTTTAGATAGACATAGGTGATATTTTTAGAGAGAGAAAGAATAGAGAAATAGAGAAAGAGAGACATTGATTACATTTAAGATGGGATGAGTTTGCTTTATATTGGTGTGATTTGCAGGTGGATGGTGTTATTCAGTGTGGCCAGATTAGGAGGTGGGTTTTTCTAGTGACTAATTGTTGGCTATTCGTGGTGGTGATTGACAGGTAGCGGTGGTGGTGCAGTGGGTGGTGTGCTGGTGGTGAGTAGGGGTGGGTGGGGAGAGAGAAGATTTGTGCAAGTTTTTTTTTTTTATTTTATGTGTGAGTATATATAATACATATTAATAATAATAATAATAATAAAATAGGTAAAGTAGATATAATATATTAATATAATAATCAAATAGGTAAATGACTGATATACCCTTCAATCTGGCGGATCTATTGGATGATGTTAGTAATTTGGATTCATATGGTTACAAATTGAAAAACGAGGTACTCAGGTAGTTAAACATTTTGGTTTTGGATTTAAGTAGTTAAAACGATTATAACACAGGGACTCAAATAATAATTAACTCTTATATTAATATATATTAAGTTAAAACATATAGTAAAATGACAGGAAACTGCAAGTCCATCATAATATTATATCTTTGTTTATATTAATATATATTATAATGTACTAGATAAGGAATTCTTAAATTTTATGTAACAAGTATTGTGTTCGTAGACGTTGCTCCGTGAGTAAGTAACATATTAAGGAGACATAAATACTAACGCTTAACAAAATTCATAATTAGTCACTTTAAGTAATATCATTGATTGCATGCGTTAAATAAAACAAAATTTAAAACCAGTTATTTTAAACATAACATATTTTAGTCTAATCTAGTCTTTAACGCCTTTGCTTAATTCGTAACGCTATATAGCGTGTCGATCGCTACTTGTAACTCCGCCTGTGTTTTATGTATGTTACTCACACGCTTCGTTAATACGCAGGTTTTTTGAGTCACTCAACGATAGGAGTCGAGAATATCCCCCAACATTTATTGTAGGCGCACGAAAACATTCAGTTCCTCAATTATAGACTAGACGATAGTCTGAAAGAAATAGATTGCAACAAACACAACTAAACTTAATTAAGACAAACAAATAAAATTCTTTACAAAAAAACACAAATTTACTTGAGGAGACATAAAGTTGAAAAATGTAAATAGTTTGCTTAAAAGACTCAAAATTTTGATAATTCGTTATCACCACTATAAAACTAACACTATAAATCTTTAGTTGGACATAAGGCCAATACATGTCATGTAGAAAAGCCCAAAAAAACATAAAGACAACATCACAACATAGCACAAGGAAAGACTATTAAAAATGACTCCAAGAAGCCAATGTACAACAAACTTACAAATCAATAATACATAAAAGTAAATCAAGAAATAGACTTGCAAAACTTAAAGAAATTGGTTTAATTGAATTTGGGGCTTTTATGTAATTTAAACTAAGAGAATCAAAATTAAAGAATCTCAAACTAACAATTAGCGAATTAACTACTAAGATGAAATCAACAATGAGAAAATACTACCTATGTTTAGAATCATACTTGTAACTCTTGGTTATGGGAACTATGTTGGAACTAGAATCTTAAAATATTCCACCCTCAGTTAACCTAGTGGATTCTTGATGATTCTTTGGGTGTGACCTAAAAGGAAACCCTAAAGCCATAGAAACTCACTGGTTGGTTGGATTACCTCTTAGCCTCTCCAACCATATTAAAGTACTCACAAACTAGATCATCTCTCGATTTCACTAATCACAATACACCCTAAAGTGCAAGGAGTATCTTGAAAACTCTTACTATGACACAGGACAACAAAGAATAGTAGGAAGCATACATAAACCTCATCTTGAAGCATTTTTACTTAAATCCCTAATACCAAAGACAACCCTAACTACCTATTACCTATAAGTCACAAGAATAAGCTAAATATCTAGGTCCTGTGAACTCTCAATCAATATTCCTATGGAATTCGAGGTCAAAACCATAAACTAGTCACGAATATACAATAGGGAACCTTATAGCCATCCATACATGAAAGACATTCACAAAGACGCATATGTAACAATCAAAAGATCATAAATCAGTCCTAAATACGCACATGCATCATGACAATTGAAACAAAGTTCTTTACTTTAATATTAAACCAACATAAAATCCCAAAAACGAAGAAAATATCCAAAATCAACAAGTATTCATCATCCACCTAGGTAGTAAAAAGATATAACCAACAATCGTAACTGAAAATAGAAAACAAGTTGTAAAGTTCAAGCACAACATATTGATAAATCCCAAAACACAAGTAATTCAAAGATGTTCGACTAACACGTTGCAATCCCTTGATCCTTGATCAAGTCTTCCATCCAAACTGATTCTCCTCCTTAGAATTGCTTCTAAGTTCTAATTTTGCGTTTGGAAGTTGAAGAATGTATGTTTAGGGTCAAATGGAATGTTTAAATAATCAAAACCTAAATTTTATCCGACTTAAGGTTCTTCGTGGTTAGCAAACCTCAACAACATGGTCTCTTGCGTGGAGCAAGGGATAAAACAATAAGGGTAATTTTCTAGGACGTTCGCGCGTTGTGAAGGTCCTCGAGTAACCTTTCTCGTGGCGCAAAAATCATAAATTCCAGATCTTCTTCTTTATTTTCTCAGTTTTCTTCACCGGTTCTCCTCGTGTGCTTGATACTTTATGATTATAGATTGTTTTCTTTCATTTTGCACACTAACAACTGTACAAAGACTCAAAACTAAATAAAAGCTAAAAGTGACCAAAAGCGACTATAAAAATATACAAAATACATAGGATAAATAGATGTGTTTTGCAACACATAAAGTCGTAAAATCAACAATCCAAATGTCTCGGGTCAAAACTATCATCTGCAGTCACTAGAGAAAAAGAAATCGGACAACATGTAAGAACCTCAGGACCGAAGAAAGTGAAGTAACCAAAGGCTCCTGTCGAACCATCATCGACCATAGAACCCAACAATTTAAAAGCCTAAACCAAAGAAAAAGAAACCAGAAAACATCTAACAACATCAGTAGCAAAGAAATTGAAAGAATAGGCATAAAAAAGAATACACCAACAATAATATACAACCCTAAAGCATAGAGTACAACAACTATATGCATACAACACTTAGAACATTAGCCAACAAAAACCACTGCCACCGTCACATACGGAACCAAAACCAACGAAATCTGGCGAAGCAACAACACCATAACAAAAAAAAAAACATAAACTAAAATACCGTAGCCCAACCAGAACAACAACAACAACGTTATACTACTTACCAGAATTCTAACACAACACAAATGATAACAAAGAAAGAGAGAAATGTGATAACAATAGGTGAAAACTAAGGGTTTTCAAACCTTAAATAATAAAGACAAATAAGGTGAGGCGTATACGAGTGGAACAACATGGGCAATCAATTCAAATGAGGGTTACATAAGTTTGATGAGGATGAACAAACAACTACAATAGATTATCACTCACAAAGGTAATCTACTAAAATATATATAACACAAATATTATTATAATACAAGTATTATTGCTCAAAGTACAACAATTGATGCATGTGTTACTTAATTTATGAGGGCAAATATGTCTTTTAAACAATACCTACTCATTTTCCCCTTAACTTTACTCATGTTTTCATTATTTAAATAATAATTATACTGTTCCTTCTTAATTTAAACCAACTACCACTATGATTTAAACAACCATAATTGTTTCAATCGTTTTAATAAAAATTACACCATAAAATAATTTGAACATAGTATTGCTATAATTTGTTCAGTTTTAAAAAAGGTTGAAATGTTACATGATTAAGGGGCTGTTTGGTTGGATTTGTCTAATTAAGTGTTGAACCATTAAGATGATCTGAATGGTTCAGCACCCTTTATTAGCTGAATGGTTAAGAGTTTAATGGAACCATTCAGATGTTTTTTTAGTTGAAACAAACACTCTTAATGCTGAATGATTAAGAGGTTTATTAAGAGGTTAACAAACACCCCTAACAGTTTCTAGGGATGAGCACTAACTAAGGTATTAACCGAAACCAAGCAAAAATAAACGAAACGAAACCCAAATCAACTAAAAACTGAATAAATCAAAAACCAAATAATTGAAAACTGAATTAACCAAAAATTGGTTATATTTAGAGCTTTTATAACTAAATTTCATGTATTTCATGTTTTATACCACAATTTCATATGTTTATACCTAATTTCATATATTTCTAAGCAAAAAAGGCCAAATTTGGTTTAGGTTTTTAAATAAAATCAACGACCCAAATTAAAACTGGTTATCTAACTGAATAAAACAAATGGATTAACTGTATCGATTGGCTAAGAAAATATATTAACAAACAATTTTTAGTTTCAGTTGAGGCTAATAATTGAACCGAACTGAACAGTGCACACCCTTGATAGTGGTTGTGTTCCCCGCCGCATCACGTAGGCACCCATCTCTGTATATATACACACACTTTTCTTCTAGAAGTTTAAGTTATTAACATATATTGGTAGGGTTAGGATCAAATACACAGTGAAAAAAAAGAAGGAAGTAGTAGCAAGGGTATCAAATGGACGCCGATTGAACTCATTCAAGCGACATTGAAACCGTCACATCGAACCCTACGATGTTAGTTTTTAGGTCTTCGTTTTTTGGGGTTTTAGCTTGTAGTTTTTAGAATATACGTTATATCATTGTGTCTTTTATGTAGTGAAGAAATAACGAGTATAACGCCGGTTAATAGTAAACCGACGTGGGTTAGATACTCGTGTTAGCTCAGGACAGATCCTTCGCTCACCACTATAGTTAGAACGTAACCCAAGAGATGTAATAAAAGACGTAAGTGCGTGTGTGTTATAAGTGAGAACAAGAGCATATAAGTGGTTTGGCGTGTAGTAGCCTACGTCCACTGTAAATGCTAAATGATATTAATGAGAGGATTACAACGAGTATATTACAAATAGCTCTATTCTAGCTCTTGTGTATGTATTTTCGGATCATTTGCATGGAAGAGGAAGTCTTCTATTTATAGGAGAAGTTACGGGCCATGGGAGATGGCCCATAAAGTCTTGGGCTCTATTTGGGCCTTGGTTGAAGCCCAAATATTCTTCACCTATAAAAATGGCTGGAATCAGGTGCCATTAATGTTGATGTGAGAGAGTGTGGATGATATCTTATGAAATCTCCACGTGGCGAACTGTGGTTGGATACAATTGGCATTTCTGCTGACAACGTTACTGTTTGGCCCGCCTGTGGCGTCTGAAGTGACGTCTGTGGCAGGTGTACATGCATGCACAGTAATCTGATATGTACAGTGCAACCGGCATGGAAGGTGTCACATTGTTGTCCTTGTGTCAGGGGTTGTTGAACCACCTCTGACACATGCTTTTATGCAATTGGCGCAGACTGCGCCCAGAGTCTGATCTGATCCTCTTCATTCTTTATTCCGTACATCCTCGTATCATAAAGCCTTGATGGAATATTCGCGCGTGCCATACCACGCGCTGGTGGGTAGTTATGTTGGTGACGTCATCCATGTGAAGGAGTGTCTGACGAGTTATAGTCTGCGGAAGCATCCTCTTCGCGGAGGATGCCCGCAAAGTTGGCTCTTTAGTTGTGAAGTTATGATTCTGCAGATTTTCTTGGGATAGGATCGTAACCTCTCCGCAGGATTGGGTACCCTATCCCTTCATGTAGCATTGTGTATTTTTATTATTTGCATCATTGTGTCATTTTTTCAATCTATTGTGTCTTTTTTCTTCAGCATTGTGTTATATTTTTCGGCACTGTGTTATATTTTGTGGCTCATTGTAGCATATTTCATGATCTATTGTGTTTTTTGTATCATTCTCACGCATCATTCTCATTTTTTGTTATACTGTGTACAATAACTTGACCCTTTATATTGGTAAGCGTTGTGTTTAGAACTCCTCTTTTCGAAATGTGAATTGGGGTGGAGGGTACACTCCGTACATCTACCCTAACCCCCCCCCCCCCCCCCCCCTTGCAATTTTGCCTTGCCACATTATTTTTACACTAAACTACCGTAACCACACAAAATCACTGACATCACTCCTTTTAACTACCGTAAAGTTTTTTTTATTAATATTTTTAAATAAATAATACATTTAGAATATAATAAATCAAACTCAGTTAACAAAAAAAATATATAATTGTAAAATTAAACTTATTATTGTTTATTATAAACCTGAATTTATACTTGTTAAACTCTCAACCCAATTGAATTCGTAGCTCACTTAATTCAAATCTTAGGAATAGCCCATAATGCCTTCAAAAGCTCAATTTAATGGTATGATCCCACTGTTGTTTCAACATTCATCATCGTCACCGTCATTCTCATTTTTTCCGACCAAGTTCACCATTAACCACTATTGCATGTAGTAATTGTACCAATCTACTCATCTCGAGAAAAAGCCCCATGGTTCTGATCGATTATCGCAATTATATAACTCGAATTTTGGACATGAACATGTAGCGATTTCTATGGTGTAGAGAAGATGATGAGTTAGGGAAGAAGGGGGTGTTGGTAACAGTTATACTTGACACACTCCCGACAGTCACATTCTTCTCCTTTTTTTGGGTTGCTCTGCTCGTGAACACTAGCCACATACACTACCCGCGGGGGTGACAACATTGTAGCCTTTGCAGGTATCAGCCCGCAAAGGCTCAGGCTGCCTGCAAAAGTGCCCCTCCACGACAAATAACTAATAATTGTTTCAAGATAAAAGAAAATTAGATTTGTATTTATTTATAGAAAGTAAAATCCCAAGCATGGGGATGTATCATTAAAAAGAGAATATGTGTGAATGAATGAATGACTTGATTTTGTGTGATTTGTTTCTTTCTTCACTTGCTCATTCAATAAAAAAAACATGATAGCCGTTCTAGTGGGGTACATTCCTGATCTCTGCCCATGATCCATATTATTTTATTTTTGAATTTATTAATATATATATTTTTTAAGTTGACACATGACATGACTAATTTTCTCTACTGCTGTATTTTATAATTTTATCATTTCTCTTAACTTAATTTATTATATCTTTTAAACAGATAAATTCTATATACTAACAATTAAGAATGTGAATAGTACTAATTATCTATTGGATTATTATCTACTTAATTGCTATATACAATAAACCTTTTTAATCAACTTTACACCTATGTACTTCTCCTTTTAGGTGGAGTTATTCCAGTTATTTCAAAGTGAATAGAGTTAATAGCTAAAATCGTCCCCGAGGTTTGGTCACTTTTGTCATTTCAGTCCAAAATCTAAACCTTTTTACATCTGGGTCCTCAGTTTTATTTTTTTTTTTGCCAAACTCGTCCCTGAAAAAGTTTGGGTTTTGCTAAATTCGTCCCTGAGGTTTGGTCACTTTTGCCACTTCAGTCCTCAACGTAAACGTTGTCAGGGACGAATTTGGCAAGAAAAATAAAACTTAAGGACCCAGATGTAAAATGTTTGGGTTTTGGACTGAAGTGAGAAAAGTGATCAAACCTCTGGGACGATTTTGACTATTAACTCTTTCAAAGTAGATAAACACTAATAGGTTTAGACTAATTCCAATCACAGGCTCAGATCAACCCTTGGGACAACAAATTATTTTTTATTTCTTTTTCAATAAACATAAACACTAGATTAAAATTAGTTATATAATAATAATAACTAGGGATAAAATTTGAACTTCCTATTATATTCTTTTGTATTTTACAATCTGATTATTTAGTTATCTAATAACTTTATTTCCTTCAAATTTTAAATCATATCATTTTTAGAACTGGTTTAAAAGTTTGTTTTAAAAAGTATTTTTATATTAATAAATGCTTTTAAGTATCTAATTGGGTAGGCGACGGTTTTACATGAATGATTTCTAAAAGTTCGCTTTTCACTTTTTTTTTAACATTCCTTTCTATAACAACGCTTTTTCGTGATTTCCAAATATATCATCGTAACATGTTTTTCTATCTACATTTCGATGTTCAGAACCGAGCCGCCGCAACGCGCGGTGATTAACACTAGTTGTGTATAAAACATATTTTCATCTAGTTTTGTTTGAATAATATTTTAAAAATTCAACATTTTCTTGTACATACATGATACATGAAACCTTTTTATATATGAATATTTATCTTTCCAATCCTATTTGAATACAATCTTAATTAAAAAAAGCAACAACAACATTGATATATCTTAGATATAAGTTTTTTTTATTTCTTTCTTTTATTTATGTATACCTAAATATTATTTAAGATGCTAGGTATATGATATCTATATATAGGATAAACATATAGACCTCTCATAAGGCATATGTCTCATTACAAAACAATAAAGACAGAATGAAAAAAGTTATACATAATTATATGGTAGAAACACATGCATTGCACCAAGTTTAAAACTCTGGTTGACATGCATGTTACTGGTCAGAAAAATTATTCATCAACCAGTAGGGAAACCTCTATTTTTAAGGCTGCAACACCACATTTGCCAAATATTTAAAACCAGATCATGACACCTTACCAGATTTTTCAAGCATTAATTGATGGGTAAATCACATGTATTAAAAGTAATTATATTCTGAATGTATATAAAAGAATTGGGCTCTATTTCAAGGATAACGTTTTATAACAAACGAATATATAGAACTCTACTTGCTGATAAGTGATAACATAATAAACCCTTGCTTTGAACCTTCAACCGGGCTCTATTTCAATCATTTTTTTCTTTTGAAAAAGTAGCAATCTAATAAAACTTGTAGAAAGAATAAAAGCGAATTGAGAAGAAAAAAAAACCTTAAGTCAATATATAATTTCATTGGAAAAATCTTGATATAATTTAATTGGAAAAATCTTACTTATAACAAATTATATATAGTCCATAAACAACCACCATAATTATTTGTTAAGACGTATACTCATCATGCCAATGTTTGAGTTAAATTTTCTAGGTTGATAATAACGTACATTGTACAATAATGATCCATACTATATGTTTATATTATGATTTTGCTCCCAACTTTTGAGAAAAATGTGCTCATTTCATTTTTCATTCGGAGTTTATCACACATTTGGTCAAACACTAACTCTCGTTAAATTCTTTAATACGTTCATATAAGATTATCATTTTACCCTTACATCTAGAAAAGTAAAATAAGTTTCTAACAGTGACCGGCCACCAGTAACTGCATCAATTCCACGCAGTCATTTATATGACCCGTTCTGTAACTTCCTGTTTAATCGTGAAGTTTTTATGTGCTCCACATTCAATTAAGCATAAAACGTGATAGTAATTTAAGAGCTACGATATTTCTTATGAACCAAGAATCTCTCATATCCACAGCCAATGTGAGATTTATCTAAGAGGCAACCATTAAGATGTTACTTCTTAAACATTCATACTTAAGATTACATTTTAACCAGTAAGAGGCTATGAACTATTCAGATGTAGCCTTTTAATGATCATTCAGAGGCTACCAAACAGCCCCTTAATTTTTTTAAGTATTGTTGTTAAAATAAAATTATATAAAACTTATAATTAAAAGAATTGTACACGGAATTCCTAACAGATGTTTTTTAACAAAAGTTAACAGCTACTTCCGTGCATGAGGAGGTTTGAGTATTTTTTCAACATCCATCAAAAAAATGTATTTTTAATTGAATGTTTATATATTTCTATTTCGTTGTCTCAAGATTGATGAAACAAGTTGGTGCCAGAAAAGATGTTAAAAAAACTCCCATCTTGACCTTTGAATTCAATCGAACTCATTTTTGCAAATTCCGAGAATGATATAAAAAACTAAAATAAAAAATGTTATGACAAAGTTTCGCATTCCAAGTCGCTCAAACTTCCCGTCATCACCCACTTCTAGTATTGTCATCTAGTGATCTTTGCATGTGTTATTGTGTTTATAAAGGTGCATGTACTAATTAATTTGGTTGGTCTAATTTTTTTAACGGCAAATTTCACTTTCATTTCACCCAAAATATATTTACACGACCAAGGCTAACAAGACACTAGTCAAGGACAGGATTATCACCCAGCAAATACATGGCCAAACTCATAAAAATAATCGTACAAACTAAGTAATCGACATTTCAAATTTCACCCTTTTTCCCAAGTTCAATGTCCCCTTTTGAGGCGATGTCGGACGCATGTATAAGTAATTGACTGGATTTCACCAAATGAGGCTTCGATATTAACTCTTTTCCCGACAAAAATGAGTTCGTTCTGTGCTTTCCAGATTATTCAACATGCCGCAATGATCACCAACCTTATTAAACTCTTCTTCCTTCCATTTGCATTGGTGTTGTTGTGGATATTAAGTAGGTCCCGTATTGTGAAAGCATATAGAGGTGGAATGTTGCACCAAGTGCTTACTTTCTGCCAAATCACCGACACCATACAACACGATGTAAACAAGTGGTCCGCGTCTTCATTTCCTTCTCCACATATTTTGCACGAGCTATCTGCGCTTCAGTCCCGCAAGCGTAGGTAAACGCTCTTGCTCACTCTCCATCCAAAGATGCACACTTTTTTGGGCACACCTTTGATCCATTGAAAAGGAGGAAATGCACCCTTGTTCTATTTTAGTTTTGTTTTCTATAGATACTCACTAAATCTATTCTTAATCTTTTTCACCAGTATACAATGAGACTAAGCCCGAAACCACTTACACACAATATTTTACTATACTCTTTGTTACCATCACACTAAAAGCCATTTAGGTAGCGTTTGGTATGATGAAATGAAAAGGAGAATAGAATGGACCATTACGAGGTAATGAAAAATAGTGTGTTTGGTTGGTTAAAGGAATGAAATCACCCATTCCACAAGGCATTCCATTCCCTCAAAATCATTCCATCCACACCCCATGTTTTTTTTTCATTCCATCCCCCATTCACTATTTACTAACAACACCATAACCCACCACCACCCACCACCATCGTCACCACCCACTACCGTTGTTGCCACCACACACCCCTTTTGCCACCACCACCCACCACCGTCGTTACCAACCACCACCGCTGTCACCACCCACCACCGTCGTCACCACCCACAACCGTTGCCGACACCACCCACCACCGCCGTCACCACCCACCACCGCCGTCACCACCCACCACCGCCGTCACCACCCACCACCGTTGCTGCCACCACCACCACCATCACCACCCCCCACCGTCGTCGCCACCACCAACCACCGCCACCCACTACCTTCACCCACCCACCCACCACCGCCGCTACCAACCACCATCACCCACCCATCGCTGCCTCTACCACCTGCCACCGTCACTCACCACAATTTTCTTTACCCACCACTACCGTTGCCAACCACCGCCACCACTCACCATCGTCACCCACCCACCATCACCGCCATCCACCTCCACCCATAACCACCTTTGCCGCGACCCACCACTGCTGTTGCCACCCACCACCACCTACCATCACCACCCACCACCGCCACTACTCACCATCACCGCCACTGATCACCACCCACCATCGTCACTAACCACTGATTTTATTCCTTCGTCTTTTCATGCATATCCAACAACACAAAGTAATGTTTTGTTTCATTCCCCCATGGCAACCAAAAATGACATGGAGTGGTAATGATTCATTCCATTACCTTGTTCATTCCATTACCTCGTCCATTCCATTCCCTCATCCATTTCATTACCCCATACCAAACAGACCCTTAGTTTCTATATTAGTAAATTACTTAAAATTTAATTAATTAAGGTACATTAACACAATATTTTTTCTTATAACTAGGTGTAGGTCCTCTTGAGGTCAAATGTTCGAGTCTTGACAAAGACGGATTTGATATAATTTAAGCCGTTAAAAAACAGTTGGATGTTTCATGTGTTTTATCATGTATTTAGTCCTTTGAATGATGTTTTTAGTTGAAATTGTTAAACACCATCATATTATTCGCTCATATATGTATTTTAGTCTTTTTACTCTAAAATTAACCGACATATTGTTATATGTAAAAGTAAAAAATAAATCATGAGGAGCTTTATCTCTCAAAACTCCTTAATTAACTCAAACTCTCTAATATCACCGACAATCATAATCATCAACAACCGCTCACCTTCTCACCACAATTATTGATCTCTACAATGACATTTTTAATGCACTTTTTTTAGTGGGAGTTTCTTTTAGACTGTTACTAGATAAAAAAGACCTTGTTCTTCCTTCTCTAGTGTCACTTGATCTAAATCAACTATCAACCTTAAGTCTAGATTTTATATGGCTCAAATTTTAAATCTTTTTACGAGCTATAACAAATTGATGGCATATTGCTAGGTCTAGGATTGTAATTTGTGTAATATGATAACTAATTGGGGTTTACAATCTAATGTTTTTTATGTGTAAACATTTATTTTATACGAAAGAAATAAATCATCTTTTTGACATGGGTGAATGGGTGATTGAACCAAAAGTGGCCGACTTAAAAAACTTCGAATTTATCACTTATGTTTAACTTTAATCCAACATTGTAACTAAAGACATGGAGTTTGCACCCCTCTGAGTTAAAGCATACATATTTAGACAATACATAACCCCAAAAAGATTTTCTTGATCCCAAGAATAAATATATATAAAGAATTAGCATATAAGGACACAAGTGAATTGAAAATTAACCTTCCATTTTTAGAGAGAATAAGAAATTTGTTTAATTTTATTTCATTATTACTTATGGATTATTTTAGGCATAACAATAAATAATTTCACTTATCACGTATATTTAACTAGATTATCCTCGGGAGATTCCCGGGATAGACAAATCTAGTATGAAATGATAAAATGTGTGTATTGTAAAATGATAAGTCGTTTTTTAGATAAAAATTGTAATAGATCAACATTCGATAATTCATAAAACCTACTTTTAATTCTACATGTGTACTTTTGTATTTTTCTAGTTAAGAATATATATGAAAGATATATGTATGATATATATACATGTTGATGAAACTTGTATGTGTATCAATATTTACATGCTTTTAAAGCTTATTTTTTTTAACATTACACAATTCAATAACCATGCACATTACGTATTTAATTAGCAATGATATATTATCAACTTTGTTGCTGTAAAATAAAAGAAATTAGATTCTTACAAAGCTAACTACATCTGTGAATATATATGTAGTTATCGGGTTCCTATATGTAATAGTAGTTTCAAAAATATATATACCATCTTAGGGGCTGTTTGGTAGCCTCTTAACCATTCAGTTCTGAATCATTCAGCATTCAGACTGTTTGTTTCAGCATCTGAATGGAATGATTAAGTGCTGAACCATTAAGCTAATAAGGGATGCTGAATGATTCAGCTCTTAACCATTCAGAGTCTCTTAACCATTCAGATAATCTTAATGATTCAGCACTTAATCAACCAAACAGCCCCTTAACATGATTAGTGATTTGCCTAGACATGGTTAATGAATTACCTAAACACATTGTGTTTTTTTTCTACATGAACAAAAACTCACTAAAAATCGTTTTTTCTTTTTGTTTTTTGTATAGCACTATGGTACTCATTGGAAAGATAATAAAACGCTCGTTAATTTGATGTAATTTAAAAAAATGTTATAAAAGTTATTAACGTTTAAAAATTATAGAAGGAAGTGGATGCGCTATGCATATGAAAGAGAAAAAGAATTTTAGATGAAAATCAAGATGTATGAAGGCCTCACATAATGCCAAGTAGCATACCCATCTATATATAGATTTGTAGTGAGATCTACAACTACTTAAAAATAGATTTTCATCCTATTTTACAAACTTTACAACCAACACATGGTTAATGGTTTTTATTGAAACTTATGCAAAAACGGAAACAATCAAATGCTTAGATAACTCGATGCCTAAAACACATGAACATTCAAATCTAAAGAAAACGATAATACTCAAATAAAAATAATTAATCAAATCAAATCAAATATCCAAATTTCAAATTTCCACCAACATTATTAATGGTTTTTAAAAGGCCATGTATAAACCAAGTGCACCATGGTCGTCCTTTTTGAATCGTACCTGTATATAAAGGGATGATCCATAAACAAAACAAAAAAAATGATGTGATCTTCTAAGGTAAAACAAATTTCACCAAGGCAAAATAACGTACATTTCTTTTTGGCATTTCGGTTGGCACTCCTTTTTAACACATTAACATGGTGAAAACCCAAATCAAACCACATGTGATTTCACTTTTCTCGACTTTCAACATAATTTGAATATCAAAATTCGATGAACACTAGTTTACTTATTTAATAAAAAGTAATTTGTTTAAAAAAAGGCAGATAAGATCTATATTAAAGAACAACCACGACTAGCAATACGCTAACCAGGCCAAAAAAGAAGAATTACAAGTGCAATAACGGATTCATCATCAACATGATATCTACGATTCCTATTCAATAACCAATAGAACCAAGTGTAATGGTACGTGAATTGGGCGTGGAAGGGCAAATTCGCGCCCCAACACCGCCCCTAGACTTGAATCTTCTTTTTTTTTTTTTTGCTTATGGCGTGAAAGATTTAGCGCCCAAATTTGGGTGAAATATGTCAGCTTTTTGAATAACCAATCAAAACATTCCATTTAGAGTGAAGGGGCATGAAATAGTTTTACCATTACGGGTATGTTTGGCAAAACTAGCTGGTGGCTGGTAGCTGTAAGCTGGAAGCTGGTAGCTGGAAGCTGGTAGCTGGAAGCTGGTAGCTGGAAGCTTTTTAAATATATTTTGGTGTTTGGCAGAATGGCTGGAGCTTTTAATAAAATATATAAAATGACCAAAATGGGCATAATTAAAAGCTTGTAAGGAAAGTTTTTATTTTATATTTAAAATAGAATGGGTATTTGTGTCATTTATTCATTAAAAGCTTGTAGCTAGTAGGAGCTTTTTCTTAAACGCTGGTACTAGTAGCTTTTCACTGTAGAGCTTTTTCTCCAACCTAAAAGCTTCCAGCTACTTCAACCAAACAAGGCTTTTTATTGAGTAGGAGCTTTTTCTTAAAAGCTTGAAGCTTGAAGCTCCTAAAAGCTCTTAAAAGCTCCTTGCCAAACATACCCTACATGTGGTCTAAATAGACAACTGAACAATATCATCAAAGTGGCATTCCTACTTCGTCAATTTGGTTAAATAAACCAAACTGTTCCTTATAATCTTCAAATTACCCACCAAACAATAAAAATAAGTAGCTTGTTTAATTTATACCAGAAAATTAATTATATATAGGTTAGGATAATAATTTGGGAAATATATGCGTGGATGCTGCCAATGACCTCCAGCCCAGCTGGGGAGAGGTGGGAGGGTTTACCTCTTTGGAGGGTTCCCGCCCGGGCTTGGTCTTGAGTTTGAATCCTGCACACCACGAAAAAATTCCCTGTAACGGTTTGAGATAACTTCAAAGTGGACACCGGTGCGTGGGTAGTGATTCGAACTCGGGTCGAGGGGTTGTCTATCGATTGGTTTCACCGCTGAAGTACACCTTCCAAAAAAAAAATATGCGTGGATGCTATGTGCTTATGCATCTATTAATTAATGTCAACCCAGTTAAGACTAGAAAACTAATTTTTAGGGAGAAAAATAATATTTGTTGACAAGGAAAAGGGGATAAGCTTTGTAACCCAATACATTAGTTTTAGTAACATGTAATGAGCAAAATATGCATGCATATAATTTTCTTTGTATACCACCAAATCACATATGACAGAGGGGTAGTTAGCATACCGGCAACTCAAAACAGGACCAACTCCGAATTCGCCCAAACCAAGATTAGCTTGAGTATGCACTAATTGGCCCGATCTGGTCTAGAACCGGCCAAACCATGAACCATACTAGTACTTGGTGATTTTTATCTTTCAATTACGTACCTTGTCTTCAAGTATCTAATTGTTTTATCACGTTTCTTTCTCAAAGATTTGTAAAAGTTTGCATGTTTTCTTCAAGTATATATATGGACTGATCAACATTGTATTTTTAAGTCGATAAAAAAAATATTTGTAAAACCTAAACTATTAACTTTATAAGATCTGAAAATTAAACACTGTTTAATTTGTTTGTCGTTGTCACACCCACACACTGGCCTCCAGTAATTTAACATACAATACATACATACATACATACATAATTAATTCAATATATTGTGAGATGCATCATTTTGCAAAACACTGAATTATCTAACTTTTAACATGCTTTAGTACGTATTTAGTTAATTACGATGATAACATAATGTGAGTAGGCATATAGATCTAAAAAAATGCACCTAGCATGAATTTTATTCAAACGAAATAAAAAGGTATTTTCCTTTTTATTGAGCATAAACGAAATAAGAAGAAATCAAGAACTTAATGATACTAAATTGAGCATAAAAGAGTTAATTAACAACATAAGTACACATGAACAAGAAAGTTAGATCAGGTGAGAGATGCATACATTAATGCAAAATAAGATCAGATCTGGGAATAAATATGTTGTAAGTTGTCACCTTCATGTGGATTGATCCTGTCTCTATCTTCCCACAGCTTTACTGAACTACAAAGATCGATCAAGACAGAAACAAAAACACAGATCCAATAGATCAAGACTGAAGTATGCAGTTCAAGAAAGCTGTGGAAGAACAGAAAGAGCACCATTTTGCAAGATTATTGTAACCCTAATATAATGAGGGTTCTTGAAATGTACACTCACTATGTGTGTTTGTGTGTGAAGAAGGAGAGAAAGGGTAGTATATATAGGAAAATAGTTGTTTTCTACCACCAATCCCAAGAAGAATATCTGGTATATAACATAGCTCTGATCATACCCCACCTTCTTTACAAGTTTAACCTCCTCTCAATTATTTCATGTACTAATATGTTTTAACTTTTCTTTTTTAATATAAAAATATAAATATAAATATGTTTTATGGTGTCAAAGTTACAGTTTTCAGAAGTTAATACTTCAAATGTTTATGTTAAAGACAATGGCTCCTCTATGCATAAAAGATTTTTCATTTTCTTCAAGGGTTAAATTAAGTTAAAAGAGATCGAAAACAAGAGAAGAAATAGAATTAGGACAAGAAGCAAATAGATAAGAACATTCACATGCTACACCGCCTCGCAAAGTTAAAGAGTTTTTAAAAGAAGAGAAGAGATAGAATTAGGCACGGAGCAAAATAAATAGGGTGGATTAATTAAACGTGCTTTCTTCTCTTACTTAGACTAGAGGGAGTGGTCATGAAGGGCAAAACACCCTTTGCCCCGTCACGTAGGCGTCACATAGGCAAAGAAGGCTTTGCCCTACACGGGAAAAAAATGAGGGGATGGAGTGTGCATGGGCAAGGGAGTGAGTGTTGCCCTCCATTCACCATAATCCCCCCCCCCCCTCCCCCCCCCCCTCCCCCCCCCCCCCGACCCCCCACCACCACCTTTGACCACCATTCACCATACCCTCACCATAACTCAACCGTTAGGGCTACAAAAGAACAGAACTTTCAATGTACAGTTCATGAACTGTTTAACGAGAAATTCGTTTGTGTTCGTTCGTTTAATAAATGAACGAAAATAAACAAAAAAATTCGTTCGTTTAGTTAACAAACATGAACAGAGGCCACGTTCGTTCATTTATGTTCGTAAACGTTCGATAACGTGTTCGTTTATGTTTGTTTGTTTATGTCTGTTTGTGTTTGTTTTCGTTCATGAACACTTCTTTGTTTCGTTTATGTTGATGAACACTTCTTTGTTTCGTTTATGTTCATGAACACTTGTTTGTGTAATGTTCGTTTGTGTTCGTGTGCATTCATGAACAAAATTAACAAACACATACAAACACAAGTGTTTTCTTAACAAACGAACACGAACAAAAAACTCGTTCGGTAAGTGTTCATTAATTGTTCGTGAATACATATATTTCCATAACAAACGAACATGAGTAAGGCCAGCTTGTTAGTGTTAGTTCGATTCGTTTGCAATCCTAACGACCACCGTTCACTTATCCCCCCCCCCCCCACCACCCACTACACACACCACACACACACACCGCAACAACAACTTCTCCGGATGCATCCAGTTCAATGGACTGCATATCTCCACAAACTCCTCCTATGCATGACAAATCCGGTTGGAATGACCATCTTTTCGGATCTCATCCGTTTGATATACTTAAAGATGGTCTTACTCTCTTATAGCCGGCTCTAGAAATGTTAAAGATATTTTATCAAAGAGAATTTACCTTTTCGTTAACCCACATGCTTCCCTGCGTGACCAACATCCTAAAGATAAATTACTTAAAGGGATTACTTAAATCGCATACAAAGCACATGGGCCAATACTAGATTAGTGGGCCCGTTATATTGCATTTGGATTAAAAGCTTCGATTAGGGAGTATATATTTGATTTCTTTTCTTCAAAATCCTTATATTTTTTTTTTTGAATAACAATTTTCTACACATAAGTATCAATTAACCTAACATTTGTAAGGATTTGAAGTTACGTTATGAACAACAAACACCATTCCACATTTCAACTAGGCCACTTGGGTTAGGTGTCGAAACTCGTACATAACATGTAGTCTTACAGTTAATTTCGAATAATCATTCTTTTTTTTTTTGAACGTTCAACAAAATTCACCAAGAACTCCCTCCGGAGTCCTTACTCGGCAAAATTCAAGACTCCGTCCACCCTGGAATAGCCAGAAGTGTAAGGAAGTTCCTGGTTTCACCAAGTTCACCAGTTTCGGGGAAAACCTGACTGTCCATCCGCTCGAAAGCATGACAATAGAATAATCAGTAAAACCCGACGCTCTTAAGAATCAAACCCATGACCTTTCAGTCATGGGTCTTCTATCATTGAGCCTCCATACCACTCCACCATAAGGTGGGTGGTAGTAATTGTTCTAGATATTAGACATAGAACACAAGTCATTCCTTAAAGAAGTTGGTGCTAGACTTGAACCAGAGACCTCGCCCATGAAGTAAATCATCGCACCTAATGGGTCTTCCGTTTGATTACTTCCATGAATTATAGCCCAATTCATCACTTGAGTTGTTACTACAAGATTATTGCCACGCTCTTTATGAAATTAATAAAGCTAAATGCGCATTTAGTTAAAAGAATAAAGTAATTATTCCAAAATACTTAAAATACAAGCAATCAATGAAAATGAAAGAAAATAATATTTTCACTAACACGTTCACTAAAACACATATTCACAATTTATTTAACATATCATAATAATAACTTATGCAATCCATCTTAAAGTCGATCATTATCAATTTACATCTTTGAACTTTACTAATTTTTTTGTTATTTTTTACTTTCAGTTTTCGACTAACCGACTTTTAATTCCCAAGCTAAAATTGCATATATTCAAAGTAGAGTATTATTTATTTAGACCGTCTACCATACAAGTGTCATAACAAACAACCGATACCAACCGAAACCAAATTCCCATCATAACAACATCCGCTACTTATATCTATACTATATTATAATGCATGAGACAAGGACTTCTTAAATTTTAAACAATACAATCAAACTTGCTCAAAGTACAACACTTGATGCATATATTATTTAAATTTTAGGGGCAAATTAGTCTTTTAGGAGTTGAAGAATTTATAGGAGGGGAGGTTGGGGACTGTTTTCTCTTCCTTTTAATTTCGCCCCACATCTTTTCGTAGTATCTTATATCAGAGCCATCAACAATAGTTGGAGATCAATCAATATGTCGCTCCTCATGTAATAATCTAACCTCATATCCATTTTTATTGTTTGTTAAACATTGTTTTCTGTATTTTATCATGTCATTCAGATGAAGAACGTACGATATGAGACTGAAGAGAGATGAAGGCGAAACTGAATGAACAAAGTTACTCTCTTTGATCGATTTCAAAATAGGTTTTGTTTATTTTAACGAATTATGAGTTGTGGTTTGTTTAATTGATGAAATCTGGTTGTTTTTGTAATACTATCACCATCGCCATCCTCTATACCATGTGCAAGGTTAGTTTTTTAATTAAAGTTTTCAGTGGTTTTTAAACTTCAAGGTTTATATTGGTACTGATTAAATGGGATTTTAAGTGTTCTACGTGATCAATTTGAAGTGAAGAAGATGCAATACGCGGATATGTTTTCTGGCTCTAATAGTTTTATCGATGGACCAAGAAGTGGTTGTTCCTTGCTTGCTCAATCTATGGGAGCTTCCCACCTCCAAGGTAATCATGTTCGCTTAATAATGTTTGTATTATTATGCACTTTTGTACTTTTGGCTATTACATTGCCTCTGTTAAGTTAACAACTTGTAGTTTATGTCAAGTATTATGTATATAAACAATTTGGCTGTTACATTTTTAAACTACTATCAACTTTAAATTCCAAAGTAATTGGGCTTAACATTTTTGTGTTCTATATTTGTATCAGCATACTGCCAAAAGTAATTGGTAAAACCAATAATTTAAAACTTAAGCAAATATGATGTTCCAAAATACATATATTATTTATTCAGAAGGGTAATTTCATTTGTAACAATTAAAAAAAAAACTTATTTTTGGTCTTATTTTAATAAGCTGGAAAACCCGAGGTTAGTTGAATAGAAAACTATTTAAAGCTACATCATTCGTTGTTTGAAACAAGTACCTTTAGGTGATTTGCCCCTGCTCTACCTTCTGATTTATTATGGTGATTTGATGTGAATCCTTGTAAACATAGTTCAATTGCATTTGCTTGATAAATGTTTTTGCTAATGTTGTTGCCTAAAAGTATTGTTGTTGGTTTGTTAAAAACCGATTGCTATTAATGCCCCAAGCAGAGGCAGGTCTAAAGCTAAAAAGGATCAGTAAAACTGAATAAGATAAAGATGAAGGTAAGTATAAATTTGCTAATACCACTAATCTTATAAATTTCCTACTGATCAGCAGCATAGATATACAAAGAACACGACAATGGCAACAACATATCAAGCAGGACTTTGTTAAATCAGCAGATGCAGATCGGAACAACCAATTGGTTCATCAGTTGAACTATGTATGGCTATTATCTATCTTGACCAATAAACTTATAATATACATCGAATATTCATCATTTGATATGTATATTTGCAGATTATATTGGAAGATTTAACACTTTCACCACCAATACGGGGACACCATCAACTAGAAGGCTTCTCAAAATTTTGCTCGAGGACGTTGAGTAAGTTATTAATATGTTAACTTTACAATTTACACTTCCCTTGATAGCTATCATGTTTAGGCAAAAACAAAAAAATTTGTATTTTTTTTAATCAATCAAGAAATTAGGTCGAACATTTTTCCGCCCCATAAAAACCCCTATAAACACGACCTCATTTAAAGTGAGAAAATGGATTGGTAGGAGGTTCATTTGGGGAGGGCGGGTTTGGTTAAAAAATCATTGGGTGGCCTGGTAAATGGTTTATGCGAAACAAGGAGTTAGGTGGTTTGAGGGTAGGAGGCATAAGATAGAAACTTGGGGCTTATCTCTAAATGGTGGTGGAGGTTTCATAACTTCAACAATCAGTTGTGGCCTCAAGCTATTAATGCGATTCATAGCTCCAGTCAAAAAGACCGATTGGTTCTGGTCAACAACATGGTTACAGGTGTTTCAATGTCGGTAGGGGCTGTAGATAAAGAGGTTAGGGAGTTGAATGTGAACCTGGATAGAAAATCATCTTGCTCGGTAGGTAGAGGAGATTAAGAGTTGTTCAGGTTAGATCAGTGGGGCCGGGTGGTAAGTTGAACAATCGTTTCCCCATTATATATGTGATCATGAAGAATAAAAAGGCCAAGGTGATTGATTGTTACAAAGTTGGGGGTTCTATTTTTTTAGGATATGGGGTGGAAGAAAGTTCCTTCATCGGAGATTATTCGGAGGTGGAAAAGGATGAGTTTTAGCAGCTTATGGCAATTTTGATCAATACTCACTTAAAATACAAGGCGGATAACTGGCTGGATAGGGGAGTTGTTTCGGCTTTTTAGGTCAAGCAAGTCAGGTTCGACATTGCTTAGAGTGACTGGTTATACGAATCAATCGACTTTTATTTTGATTAAATTAGCGGTCACGAAAATTAATTGCTTTGTGTGGAGAGCGATGAGTGGTATCGTAGATGAATCGGCTGATCATCTTTTAGCAGCTTGCATTACAGCCAAGTCGGTGTGGTGGCTTGTATGTGTTTGGGTCAAAATACTGATGCCTAACAGTATTGACACAACGAAGAGTTTGCTCTACCAAGGAGAAAAAAGGTTGTTTATGCTATCTAATTTCTGATAGTTAGGAGACTCTGTAATCGTAGAAATGCTAAGGTTTTTAGCGGGAGGATTGTCTCGGATTGTATAGTTTTCGAATAGGCCAAAGAAGGCTCTTTCTGGTGGATGGTTAAGAGGGCTAAATGTACTAGCTTAAATATGGATAGTTAGACTAGGTTTGATGTTATGCCTTTTGCTTTTAGAGTAGTCTTTTGTAGCGTGATCTGTTCTTTTCCTCGGGTCTGTTTGTTTGCCTTAGCTTCTTGATAAGGCGGGTTTGTGTTGGGGTTATAAAGTTTCCTTTGGCTGAGGAAAAAAAAGTGAATAGATTGGTTTTAGGTCATTAAATAAGACATATGTTTTAAAAAAAAATAATAATATATTCTATAATAGTTAAATACAAATTATATTTTATATAAGTTACATTCATAGTTTGAAATAAAACAATTACTTAAGTTTAGTGATTGATGGTAAAACAAGAAAACTGAATAAATAACTTGAAAATTTGACGCATAAAAATAAAATAAAACAAAACGGATACCTGGTGTGAGTAATAATGCACAAAGTTTTAATGCACTAAGCTATTAAAATGATTTCTTTAATTATAACACATGTCAAAATCTAAATTGTTATATATATATATATATATATATATATATATGTATGTATGTATGTATTTGAACAGAAAAATCTAATTGTTGTATATGACACGGGAAAACCAGAATGAAGTATAGCATCAAAGGCACTGTCACTGTCACTGTCTCCGTCCCTGGTTACAAGAAGTTTTGTTCCTATTAAAGTCCATGAATCAAACCGCACATCAATGGAAACATCTAATGGAAATGGTCACTAAAGCTATATACACAATATTTTTTTATTGTAATAAGACTTTACCATGGGGTGTTTGTTATTGAATTCTAACTTTCGTTTATTGTATTGAGTTCATATTTGACAGCAGAATAGCTTCAGGGTGAAGGATAGGGTAAGAAGATTAGTTCAAATCAGTTTGACCTTTCACCTAAATCACATGTGATGATGCTTACGGTAAAACTTACACGTGGTGTTCAACACTGAGGGTATGTTGTGAATTCATTAACTTCAGTAGATAAATTTGGAGTCTTGTGAGTCAAATTAGTTGGTTTATGATGCTATACTGACATGTATTTGGTTGTCATTTCTGACTAAGAGGGTGCCATGCTAGATGATAGATTAAGGGCTGGCATTAATATAGTTTTGCTGTTGTAATAATAGTAAATACCAATTTAGGATCATAAACAAACTAATTTGATAATTCATGTTGATTATAAATTCCTGAAGGTTTTGGAGACTTTGACTTTAAAAGTCAAAATGGATTCTTGGTGGATTATGAAATCATGGGGTATGTTTTATGTATTGGTTGGTGCACTCCTTATAGAAATTATAGTATGAATCTTGAATATACCTATTTAATCATCTATCTTCATTTTAAAGCATGAAACACTATGTAAAATTGGTTTGTAGTTAGTTTTTTCAACGAATACGGTGTCATTTAAAGCATACAACAATGGCTAGCATTAATGTAGTCTTTATTTTTGTAACTGAAGTAAAATCATGCTGATTTTTGGACAAATATTTGATTAGGAAACGAGGCGCTTATATACAAGTGGCCTAACTTGTATCATTTGGAATCTAACAAATTGTGCTTGGTTGAGGATCGGGTGGTAAAAGTGGAGCAGCAGGTTGTTTTTCAAGTGGAATTGGTTGGGAATGTGGCTACTGATATGCAGCAGCAAGAGTGGCAGCAGCTTCTGCCGACCATGGCTGGTGTTATGATCTCGGATGTTGCGGACAAGTGGGAATGGCATGGGGATGAATCAAAGTTGTTTTCTGCACATTCTGTGAAGAAGTTATTACGTGGGAGCGGTTAGGTTTGCAATAATTTTGTAATGAAATGGATCGCTTGGGTTACGTCTAAATGTAACATTATGGTATGGAGAGCCGAGATGGATAGATTACCAACCATTGCGGAATTAGAAAAACGCCATGTGTATGTTCAAAACAAAGCCTGTGCGCTGTGCAATTCTGCGGATAGAGTTTGGGAGATTGTTGGGCGTTGGTGTAAAATAGAGCCGATTTTCGCTTTCCAGGTGCAAGACTTGCTGAAGATATACAAGACCGCGGCAGGGGGGGGGGGATGGGCAAGAAGATAATGCATGGGTGGTGGTGGTCACGATTTTGTGTATTTGGAAGGCGCGCAATGAGAAAATTTTCAAAGGTAAGGAGGTTAAAATAGGCGACATGGTGGCAAGTGTGAAATCATTTTCGTTCTTATGGCTTAAAAGTAGGTCTCGTTTTAATAACCTAGAATGGAAAGATTGGTGTAAATATCCTCTTCATATGTTGTAAGGTTTGTTTGAGCCGTCGGTCCGCGCTTTGCGGTCCGTGTGGTGTTTGAATGAAGTGAAGTTTTAAGAAAAAACATAGTATTTGGACTTTGACTTCAAAAGTCAAAAAATGAATCATTGGTGAATTGTGAAATCAAGGAAAAGTTTCATCTGTTGCCGGTGTACATCTGATTGGAAACAAATGTCAAATTAGTTTCTAAATCATTCTAAATTAAGATGTGTTTAATTATTATTTCTGAACAATAGTGTGACACGTTAAATAATGTAGTTTATATTTATGTAGCTAAACTAATATCATGTTGATTATGAGGTGATTAGGTTAGATCCTGTGTAGAGAAACAAATTGTTGATTATGGGGTGATTAGGTGAGATCCCATAACTATTATTTTGCTTATCAGTCATAAACATATAATTTGGTTTTTACCTTATCAAGATCTTACAATGAACGTATGTGCAGACCTTGCGTATTTTATTTGTAATCACAAGTTGCTTCCATTATATATATATTGTTTCTTGCATTGAGATAATGTTCCACCTAAACCTCCGTTACCGCGTTGTTAATTGTTATTGCCGCTGCATCGCGCGGGTTTCCTACTAGTTATAACTTACTTATATAACCTAAGCTTAAAAGTTGTTATCAGTTTACATATTTGAACTTCACTAATTTTTATTATTTTTCTCATTTTTTTTAATTTTTTGTTTATATTAATTTTTGACCAACTGAGTACCGACTTTCTCTCTCTACAATATTAACAAAAGTAGGGACCAAACAAGTAACAACCCAACCCTAACAAGAAAAGAAAAACAAGTGGTGGGCTGCACCTACAACACACGCTACTAATCTATTGGATCTATCTTTAAAGTCCATCGGTTACATTTTTTTTGTTTTTATTATTATTCATTCATTCATACCTCTTTTATTATTATTCTCAATAGTCCAATTCCAAGCCCAATTCTGCATCACGATTACAGGCTTCACCTTGGATCAGATTTCATCACTCTTTTCTTTGATTACAATTCTCACGGTATATATATTATTATTATTATTTATATTAATATATTGTTTAAGATAACTTTATAAACCCTAGCTTCAATTCATCATGTTTGGACCTTTTTTTATTGATTGATTAATTAATTGACTTGTGTAGTTGAATCTTAGGGTTGTTTATATAATTATTTCTGTAACATGATTCATTAATTTTGCTAATTTCATTGGACCCCCAATTTCGGTTATGAACAAACCCTAGTTTTGATTTTGATGTGGGTATGCCAAGATTGAGACTTTTTAACATAATTGGATTAAAGAAAGATTTTGTGATGTGGGTTTCTAATGATTTATTAAAACTTGGTGTTTAATCTGTAATCATAAACCTGGTTATGTCAAGAATTGTTAATATTTGACTTATTGGATTTCAAGATTACATGTTGAGGGATAATTTTGTGGATTTTGAAAGTTTTGGTTATTTGGGTTTTTATTGATTTGTTATACATGTTATAAATTTTAAAACTTGTTGTTTGATATGTGTGATGTTTAATTATAAACCAGGTTATTTTGTGTGTTACACATGGAGACGGAGACTCCTCCAACGGAAAGTAATGCTTTGGTTAGCGTAGATATGCAGCCGGAGTATTTAGACACACAAATGAATGATGTGGACGTGCAGCCCACGAAGCGTAGGAAGAAGAAGTCTATTGTTTGGGAGTATTTTACGATTGAGAGTGTTGGGGATGGAGTAAGGAGAGCGTGTTGTAAACAATGCAGGCAATCGTTTGCATATAGTACGGGTTCGAAGGTTGCTGGAACTAGTCACCTGAAACGTCACATTGCTAAAGGTGGTTGTGCGGTTGTTCTCCGCAACAGGGATAAGCATGGCCCGGTGACCCCGAAGACGGCCCCGGTTAATGGTGCAACCAAAAGGCGTTATAAAAGTCCGGCTGTGTCTTACTCTGCGTTTGACCCTGATGTGTGTCGGCAAGAGATGGCTCGAATGATTATACTGCATGACTACCCGCTTCACATGGTTGAACACACGGGGTTCATGGCTTTTGTGCATAACTTGCAGCCGAGTTTTAACATGGTCAACTTTAACACGGTTCAAGGTGACTGTGTAGCAACTTATCTTAGAGAAAAACAGACTATTCACAAGCTGATTGAAGGAATGCCAGGCCGGGTTTGTCTTACTCTTGACCTCTGGAACTCACACCATACAACAGGCTATGTTTTTGTAACGGGTCAATTCATCGATAGTGACTGGAAAATACACAAGAAGTTACTTAATGTCGTGATGGAACCATACCCTGAGTCAGATTCGGCTTTCAGCCATGCGGTATCTGCTTGTTTATCAGACTGGAATTTGGAGGGAAAATTATTCTCGCTTACCATCAATCAGCCGATTAGTGAGATCGGACTTAATAGTCTTAGGGGCTTGCTTTCAGAGAAGAACCCAAGCATCCTCAATGGTCAATTATTGCTTACAAATTGCTTTGCTAGATCTCTAACCGGTATAGCACAGGTAGCGCTAAAATCGGCTCAAGGAACAGTCAGAAAAATCAGAGACTGTGTGAAGTATGTGAAAACATCAGAATCGATAGAGGAGAAGTTTCTTGCATTAAAGCAACAGCTTCAGGTATTAAGTGCTAAAACTTTAGTACTCGATGATCAAACTCAATGGAACACAACTTATGAAATGTTGTTAGCAGCTTCAGAGTTAAAAGAAGTGTTTTCTTGTTTGGACACTTTAGATCCTGATTACACTGAAGCCCCGAGTGTTGAAGAATGGAAGATTGTAGACAACCTTTGCACGCATTTGAAGCTACTTTTCAATACCGCGAGTCTGTTGACATCAACAACTGTTCCAACAGCTAATACTTTTTTTCACGAAGCATGGAAACTTCAGTTGGAGTTGACACGCGCATCCACAAGTGAAGATCAAGAAGTTAGCACCTTAACAAAACTGATGCTTGAAAGTTTTGATAAATACTGGAAAAACAGCTGCTTGGTTTTGGCGATTGCAGTGGTTATGGACCCGCGGTTCAAGATGAAGTTGGTCGATTTTAGCTTTACAAAGATTTATGGGGATGAAGCTGCAACTTATATTAAAATTGTGGATGAAGGGGTTCATGAGCTTTTTCTGGAGTATGTGGCTCTTCCATTGCCGCTCACTCCTGCTGTTGTTGAACAGGTAAATGGTGGGACCGGTGATCAGAAACAAGAAGACGGTTCAGGAGGTTTAAGTAACGGGCTCGGGCTTACAGATTTTGATGTTTTTATTATGGAGAGTACAAGTCAGCAGTCAAAGTCAGAGTTGGATCAGTATTTGGAAGAGTCGCTTTTGCCTAGGATTCATGAGTTTGATGTGATGGGGTGGTGGAAGCTGAACAAGGTTAAGTACCCGACACTGTCAAAGATGGCCCATGATATCTTGACCATTCCTGTCTCGACTGTTTCTTCCGGGTCTGTTTTTGACACAGGTATGAATGAGATGGACCATTACCGTGCATCTTTGAGGCCTGAGACTGTAGAGGCGCTTTTCTGTGCAAAGGACTGGCTGCAATACGAACCGACAGAGAGTATGGACTCACATGTGAAGATGGAGTTTCCGATTTAGTTGCGTTGTGGTTTTTACTGTTTTCCTTCTTTTTATCTAGATTGTGTTCATTTGTGCATGGTATGGTATGGTAATAACTAACTAGTGAGTGTGGTTAATACGAGTATTTTTAGTTGTATTTCTGGACCTGTGAGAAGAATTTGGATTTATCAAGCTTAATACTTATGTAAGGTTACTTTGGTTTTACTATGTTTAAAGATTCAGTTTGGCGGTTTGAACTGCTTTTTTATTTTTATTTTTTTTTTCCATGATGATGGATCATGTAAAAATAAGCAGCCGGTTTGGTTTGCGTTTTTTAAACGGGTCGGTTTGCTTCAGTTTGGATGGTTTGTTTGGTTTTGCTTAGGGGCGCAAACTAGCTCGGCTTTAACAAAAAGTTCGAAACAAGCTGAGCTTAAAAAAGCTCGAGCCCGAGTCTAAAAGCAAGCTCCTTTAGTAAACGAGCTTGTGCTTGAGCTGGCTCGCAAGTCTTAACGAGACCACTATTTATATAATTTCAAATGAATGTATTAAATATATTTTAATTTAAATAATAACATTTACTATTTATAAAATTATATATAAAACAATAATTATAGTTAATATAATAAATTAACGAATGAATAATAGGCATTAGTTAAGACACGCTTCTTTAGCGCAGGCCACGGAGTGAAGTTGGAAGGTTCAATGAACTACGCGAAGGGGCATTGCGATAGGAAGGAATGCCCAGTATACTACTTGAGCCGAGTGATCACAGGTCGGGGGACAAGGTTCGATCTTGTAAGACTACCTACAAGTCGAGCTCAAGCTTTAAAAACAAAGCTCGAATTGAGACAAGTTCGAGCTTAATCCAACTCTTTTACACACATTATTTAGGAAACTTGTAATTATATTGTTCAAATTATCAGCACTGAGCCAAGAAGCAACAAGTTTACTATATCACTTCAATAACACAATCAGTCATTCTATATCATTCCAAAACATAGTGTGAATAACTCATAAATGAATCTTGATATCATGACACTTGTGCTCCCCAGGCATATGACTCAAGTTCATGACCACCAGCCCAGAATCCGAATCATATGCAAACTCAACCTCACTTGGTCCAACCATGCACCTTTTGGGCTTGGTCCTTGAGTACGCACCAAACCGTCCACATCCCTTAACCATCATAGACACAACCACCAAACCACTTTCGACTGCGTACTCTAGCCCATCAATGGCGCCACCAGAATTAAACATGTCGATAAGCCCAAGCGGGCCAAAACTTAACCCTGACCCCAAATCCTTAATAGGTGTAACTGTAAAAATTTCATGTTCAAGAACATGTAATGAAAGTGGAAGACTTGCATCATGAGGTAAAACGATAAGATCTTGTGTATGGTGACGGTACATCACACAATCCCCGGACCAATCGGAGCCCACTGCAGCATCAGCAATGAGGTGCACATCATGGGCCTTGATGGCTCCGGTTACAGCACCAGGGTGTGTTTCATGGAAAGTGTTTTTTCGTTCATTCGTGTTCCAAGCCGCTCCTTGACAGTTATAAACACCGATAACTCCAGTATACTTGTTCATGTTCCATATTTTTAACATGCTTACACCATCACGGGTCGGATCAGCAAATAGACAATCTTTAGTAGGTCGACCAGGTAACCGGGCGCGAAGCACAGAGCCGTCAGGCAGAACGAGTTTCTTCAAAAGATCAAAGTTGTGCTTTCCTGGAGCATCACTGTCAAAAAAGAAAAAAAAAAAATAATTCAAAACTTAGCCATACAAATTTTTTAATGTTACGGGTCAACCCAACCCAACTCAATCTGTTTCGAAACAATAACCATTTTTGACATGTTAACCAACTGACACATTTTATTACCTCACATATATAGGACCACCGCTGATCGCCCTAGCGGATGCATGGTACTCAGCAGCAGGATGAAGCGAATGAAACATATCCCAATCGGGCTGCATAAATTCTCCAAGAAACATACTGTTGTAAGCCACGGATGCAATATGGATCGTGTGTGATACAGGATCACGAGGATAGAAATCATCAGAAGCGCGAACCACTGCCGTTTGTTGAGAGCTGGTTACATGATAAAGCATATCAGTACTCAAATATATACATATGCACAAAAATGTGTATATCTAGAAGTAAAAGAGTTAAAGATAGTTACCAATAAAGGGCATCTGTATTGTGACTCATACATGCAATGCACCCGTTATCGGGAAAATTCCGAGCAATAGATGCGTCAAGTGCCTGATGGTACTGTTGGGTTAGGGCTACCCGACCGCCTAAACCAGACCCAAGTGTCTCCAATATGGATTGAACATCGACCTTGACCCCGTCAACACCAGCTGCAGCCAGGTACCCATGTAAATTGTCATAAAACTTGAACACTTTTTTCGGGTCCATTAGCCCCAAACCTTGCAGTGTCAGCATATCGGTTTTCCACAGGGGATCATTCGCCTCAATGCCTTTCGACGCCATTGGATATTTCATCAACGACCCGTATTCCTCCATACCTTCCGCCTCAGGGCGGACCCCACCCCAATACCCTACAATCGCATGCCATACGTACACGTATTTCAACCCGTATGTATTTTTCGCAATATTTACTATGTTCTTGATCCCCAGTGCAGGGTCATCCTCACTTTGAAACTTCTTGTTTTCTTTAATCCCCGTTAGCCTCATCACCGGTTGTGATTCTTCCGATTCATTGATCTTTTTATCGTCCGATCCAACGGATTGCCACCCGTCATCAATGATCACAAACTTCGCAGGGGTCCCACCGTCAGCCAAACTTTTTAGCCCCGACTCAACCCCTTCTTGAGTCACGTCTTGATAAAACGCGTCCCAAGTACACCACCCAAAATAATCAACAATCCCAGGAAGCTTTTTATCCTGACGTTGCTTAAACGATCTCAGATGCAATTTAACTGTACTAATTGCATCTGACACCGTACTAAAAGGGTCTGTCCCCACACCCACGTAAACCGCGTGTGAAAAAACAGACCCTTTAGTATCCAAATCCCCACTCTCCACACAAACCTCGAGCTTGTCTCCAGACCCACCCTGGAGACAAGCTCGAAACGCCCCCTCAATCAACGGCAAAAACACAACATAAATCTTCTCACTCTCCTCAACTGTTTCCATTAATAAAAACTGTGTCTCATTTGGTACTTCACTTCCTTTATCTCCCATTTTCTGGGCCATCCACCATAACTTAAACCGAAAACAAGCCATAAACCGGACACCATTAAGCTGCCCGATCGACACCACATGCCGACTACCTTCCTCGTCGAAAACTGCCCCGATAAACCCCCCTTCGGTCTGACCCGACTCCAACCCAGATGAAATTGTCACATTTTCAGACACATCTGTTAAGATTGTACGGTCTTTAACAACCAACCTCCTTCCTGTGATATTAACAACTGGACCAATTGTCATTGATGCTTGATCTTTATCAGGTTTTTTAGCTTCTTTGATATGATCCAACACTGATTCTCTGTTCTGCAAACAATTCAATTAATGGGTTTGTGTTAAATTGTCTGTAAATGACTAAATTCTGTTTCTTTTTCTGTTTTTTTTATTTTTTTTAATGGCAAGTAACAACGTGCCAACCACCGTGACACCGGGCGTTATGGCCAAGGTCAACTGCTTGATGCGCGGAAACCCGACCTCCACCCGCCCAAAGGCACGACAGTGTAATAATCGGTAAAACCTCGCCTCCCATCCAAGTCGAACCGGCGCCACCAGTATTCGCTCTTGAGAATCAAACCTGGGTCACAAGGAACACCAAATCTTTTCCCAACCACTCCACCACTACCTCATTGGCTATGTTTTCTTTCTGTTGTTATTACTATTATTATTATAAACGGGCAACAAGCTACGTTGCAATAGCTTTTGAATATAATTATGTTTAATTGAATGGAAATATAGAGATTTGATGATAAGAAAAGAAAGGTACCTGATTGGAAGATGAAATGAATGTAGTTCTAATTCTTGAAGAATTGAATGTGAATTTAGTAAATGATGAGATATGTAAAATAGGGGTGAATTGGTAATTATTTATAAGGGAGGATAAAGTGTTGTGATTAAAGAACAAGTTAGATGTATGGATCGCCATTGTTGAAGTTTAGCAGGTGGTTATTATCTGTGTCTTGTAGGATCTGAGTTGTTAAATTTGTTATGTTGCCAGTTGATAGATGTTTAAATATTAGTCCTTGTTCTTTTAGGATTTGTTGTTTGAGGTCCTTGTATGTTTGATAGGGAAATTGATTTTGTATGAATACATAATGGACATGCTAATTTGTCTCTACTAGATTATGGCCGTAGGCCGCGCGTTGCGGCGGCGACGCTTTAAACAGTTTCACGTTATGTGATGCGTTAACCATACGAAAACACGTTACCCGTCTCGTTTCGGAACACAGTTTAAGTCAAAAACGTATGTAACTCGAATTATACCGTAAAAAAAACCGTTTTATATTTTAGCCGAGTCGTTTTCAAACACAGTTTATGTCAGAAACGTAGGTAAAACGAAGTTACACCGTCGAATGAAAACGTTTTATATTTGAGCTAACTCATTTCAGAACACAATTTATGTCAGAGACGTTGACCAGACTCATTTCCGATAAAACCTTAGCTCGAAACATGAATTTATATCGTTTACATAGAAAGATGAATTTATAACAACACATAGGTAACCCGAATTTTTACTGTTGAATTATAACGTTTTATATTTGATCCGACTCGTTTCCGAACAAAATTTATGTCAGAATCGTAGACCAACCGATATCATACGTAAAAATAAGAATGAAAAGGTTTTATATTTGACCAGTCTGGTTTCAGAAAAATTCCCTATCATTTATTGAGAAGTTTGGGGATATACTGGGTTACATGTCAAAAGTTTCAGGGTAAAAAAGAAGTTAGAAAGTAAAAAAGGGCATCTTTGTCAAGTTAAAAGGTAGGGGGATCATGTCAGAATCGTAGACCAACCATATCATACGTAAAAATAAGAATGAAAACGTTTTATATTTGACAAGGCTGGTTTCAGAAAAATTCCCTATCATTTATTGAGAAGTTTGGGGATATAATGAGTTACATGTCAAAAGTTCCAGGGTAAAAAAGAAGTTAGAAAGTAAGAAAGGGCATCTTTATCAAGTTAAAAGGTAGGGGGGTTATTTCTGTCAAGATAGAAAGTTAGTTATTGTAAAGTTAAAAGCTTAAGGGGTGGATTTGTTATTTTATAAAAGTTGAAGGGTTAAAACCTTAAAAAGCATGGTCTCCACCGACCATGCTTTTTAAGTTATTATATAATAAGGATTAAGGACAGTTGGAAACACTAAATTCATGTTGTACCTACGTTTATTATGTTGCTATGTTTGGCTTACTTCTTATTTAATCGGTATACAATTTGATGATTGATATGGATCAATGAACAATTAATCACGCAAAACTGCTAGAAGAAAGTTAAAGGTAAAACGTAAATAAGTTTAATATGTTTGAGGTATTGAGCATGTAAGGTCTTAGTGTGAAGCTCTGATTTTGACTTAGAAAAAAATGTTATTTTGCTGTTTTAATTTGATTTTGCTATTATGTTTAAAACATGTGAACATATATGGGTTAAATTTACACATTATCTTATAGTCTAATTTGATTTCCCTTGTGTTATTTTTTTGAAAAACTTGACGTTTGGTGAAAATTATTATAAACTCTCATATAAAGGACCAAGTTACCTGGTAATAACCATATTGTATCAAAAGTGTGTGTATGTGATATTTGTGTGTTCGTTTGTGTCTAGTCATGTCACATTACTTAATTAGTATTGAATGTGCCTAATTTCAGTGATGATTCATGACTTCATGTCATTGTTACTTATATATAAACAACATGCAAGTAGAAGTATAATCAAATAAAATCAAATCCAATAATAAACAACCTACCATCAAATAAATCATACCAAAACGAGAAAATAAAACATAGATAAACACAAAATCTAGTCACTTATAGTAAAATTAAAAAACTTAAAAATAAATTTGCTTGAAAATTGTGGTACTGTCTACTAAAGGATCAAACTCAACACTAAAAAAAGTAACATGAAATATAAAAATACAATATCAAATAAAACTAATGTACAATAATGTTTGCTCTTAGTTTTCATCACTTAACATGTTGAAAATAAATTGTTTTACAAAGGAAAAAAATGAATTTAACATGTGGAGAAGAACCCATGACTTCTTGGTCTAATGGTATGGTGTCCCCCCTTACAAATGTGAGGTTGTGGGTTCAAATCCTTGCAAATGCAAGGTTAGGTGAAAATAAGGTGGTATAAATATTTGCCGTTCAAAAAAAAACATGTGGAGAAGAAAAGAAAAGGAGAAGTGGTAAGAAAAGGAGGGTCTATGTCTGCTTGAGGAAGATGTGGAGAAGATGTTTTTAAGTAGAATGTCTTCTAAAAAACAAACAATCTGCGTGTCTCAAATGTCTGTCCGCGTCTGCGCGACGTAGACATAAGTGGCTAGAAGCTCTTCTCATGAAAAAACAAACACCACCATAGTAACCATCTTGGGGTGGAAAACAAAATGGATTGTTGATGGACTAAGAGTTTCGCTGTAAACAGAAACTCAAGGGACCATATGGGACTTAACCAAACAACAAGGGGGCAGTATGCAATTCTTAACAAGATTATGTAAAAAAGTGTCTAGATAATTCTGACACGTTGGATCTACGTTTCAGCCAATCCACAAACTCATTTTAAATATCTCCATTTTAGATTACCCGTGTGTTTGGAGTTCCCTTTAACACCCAAAAGAGACAAGACTTGGGTACCGTTTAAAACATTTTTTATATATTAGCTTTTGACAAATTTGAGGGTCTTGCCCCCGAAACGATTCGGTTTTTAAATCGAGTGTAAAGAGTGGTGTAAAGTAACTCTCCTGCGGCCAAAGACTCAAGTTTTATTTTTAATGGAGTAGGCTTTACTATTCAAAAAGGGTAACGGCGCAGGTTGCTGTCCGTTTACCCGAATACCCGCCCACTTGTAATTCTTGTTGGTTTTTAATATCGGAGAAGTATAAACGTTAAAAAAATTATAGTAATAGACTTTTTTAGTAAAGTAATAATTTATTTTAAATTTTGTTGTTACAAAATCACTTTATGTTAGCGAAAATAAAACAATTTTAAATTATGTTGTTTGTGTACAAACACTAGACCATTCATAGTGGAATTCCATCTTCATTCATATACTTTAACTAGACTATACATGTATTTATACAATTTGTTCATTTTTTAAAATCCGATTCCAATATTTTCGTAATCAATTAAATAATATAATTTTTCACTTACAAACACATTAAAATAATAGGATGCGGGGTGAAAATGTGAAAGCATTCACAATAGAATCCTCATCTCTCATCCATTCACAACCAATTACAACCACATATTACATTAAAAATCATTACAGTTTTTCTCTCCTCCACTCACAACCACTTTCAACAAATATTAAAAAATAAATACAGTTTTCCTGTTTTCCATAAAAGATTCTCAAAGAACCCAATATATACCGACACACTGTAGATTCCTCATTTTCTTCACTCACAACCACTTCCGACCCCTAAAAAAATTATAGGGTTTTGTCACCTAAAAAAAATAGGGTTTCTATTGTAAATGCTTTGAACACCTAAATATAGGGGTTTAGTTTGACTTCCCATATAATTTGAAGATGGTGGAAGAGGTTGGAGACTCCAATACAAGAATGAATGAAAATGAATAAATAACATGTTTTCTTTATAATTTTATTTCAAAAATGACTAGATTATACCCCGGGAACGTCCCGGGGTTGAAAAATCTAATATGACATATTAATTTTACATATGAAATAGAATGATGCGCTTTACAGTTACATGCATGAAAGCTTCGGGTAGCAGCTAACCTAAAACAATTAAAAATATATCTCCAATGTTAACGTCTAACCTTAAACAATGTATGACTCTAATATTAATATCTAACCTAAAACAATGTATAACTCCAATGCTAACGCATGTTGAAAATAGAATTCATATTTACTGATTTGAACATTATTAGTGACTTGCTTATACATGATTAATGATTTACCTGAACGCTTTGTTTTTTTTTCCTGTTTTAACAAAACCCAATAAAAATAGTCGTTTTTTTTTCTCCGTTTTTTATATAACACTATGGTACTCGTTGGAAAGATAATAAAACGCTCGTTAATTTGGTGTAATTTTTTTATTTAAAAAATCTCGTATATAAAAGATATTAACGTTTAAAAATTATGGGAGGAAACATAAGAGAGAAAAATCTAATTTTGTTTTTAAATTAATTTTTTCCTAAAATATCTCAATGCCACATGGGATGACACATGACACACTCAATGAGGAGAATGCCTCTTTGAATGCCATGTCATTAAAATGACTTTCTTTTATTATATGTATAGATAATTGAAAACCTAGTGGTCCTATAAATTATAAAGTGTACACGTGCCAAAAGATAGTGAACACTATCATACCTTGTTTTAAAGTGTGTCGTACGTTAGAATGGAATGATCTTTGGACTAGATCTTTTGGTTTCGGATAAGGTTCATGATAGTCAAGGTTTCATTCATGGTTCACATTTGGGTTTTAGTTTTAGCTCATGGCCTCATAGGCATAATTGGAGTGGCCAGGCCACATTGTAGTGTTTAATGGTGGCTTGTGCTTGTTGAAGATGAGGGAGTTAAGACACCAACACTCGTAGATTATGTATTAGAGACACTGACAGTCGATTTACCCGATAACCAAAGAGTCCTGCGGTGCATTCATTTTTGACCGAAACCCAGCCCGAAGCCGAATTCACCCAAACCCGACCAACTCGAATTTTAAATGGATCAGTTATCGGGTTACTTATTCCTAGCCAACTCCCAAAATCCATAACCTGAAACAAACCCAAACATTTAATGTCTTTTTTATATAGATGCATTTAAGTTTAGAGTCTTTGGTATCTGAAACAATAAATTCTTTAAGACTTTTAAACAAGTATCATATCAGATTGTCAATAATATATAAATTTTGATAACATTTTTAAGTGACGTGATAAATTTTGTTGATATTTTGCGAAAGAAAAAAAAAACATTTTTTATATTACATCTAAACCTGAAAACCAAACAACCCACCTGAACTAACCCGAACCCAAATAACCCTAACCCGACTAATCCAAACTTTAATATGGTTCAGTTATCGCGTCACTTTTTCTATGCCAAAAATACAAACAACCCGACCAGAAAAACCTAGAATCCGAAAAAATAACCCGAAGAACACCCTTAATTTTAGCCGCTTTTGTTGCCTTTGAAATAATTGGCCAGTTTGAAGCAAGCTGGGTTGGACCTGAACTGACCTGAATCAGCTGGACCATAATCAACTCTCTGATGGTGGCTTGCGATTATAAGACGGTGGCCATCATGTGTTTCATTCGCTGGGCAATGTGGGATGTTCTATTATAGGAAGATAAGGAAGCTTAATTTTTTTCTTTTTTGAAAAGTAAATTTCATTAATGAGAAGAGCGCGCCCTCAAAGCGAGGACCGCTACAAACACCTTACAACATATACAAAGGGTTAACAATCCAATTCTTCCAAACAATATCCGAAAACCTAGACCTATTCCTCAACCAAAGATAAGGCCAAGATTTGATCAAACAAACGACTTCCGACACATTCGGAGTTTTCCTTTGAAAGATTTTCAAATTGCGAGTCTTCCAAATCGCCCAACAAGATATCATAATAATTCCTTTTACAATCCTTCTGCCCCATTTGCTTCCCTGCAGAATCGTATGAGCTGTTAACATGTCCTCGAAGTCGAACATCAACATGGGCCCAATCTTGCACCAGGCGCCAATAGCCTACCAAACTCCGAAAGTGAAACTGCACCCCACGAATAAATGTTGAACATCCTCCTCTTCAGTATCACAAAGAGCGCAATTAACGTGCTGAATATCAACGTGTCTAGATCGAAGCGCCACTTTTGTAGGGATTCGATTCATTTCCGCTCTCCACAAGAAAAGTTTAACTTTTATAGGCACCCACGATTCCCATTTAAACCTATGATGCCGCTGCACTTCCGACCCATCTCTAATCAATTTTTTGACTGCAGCCACGGAAAAACCAGTCCGAGCGTCATTATCCCAGCTCCACCTATCCTCAGCATCAGTGAGAGTGGCATTTTTCAGTAAAAATTGCAAATCTTGCATCTCAGAAAGCTCGCTAACAGTGGACAGGCCCTTTCTCCATTCTGGGTGAAAAGTGAAAACGCATATTTATACCGTGTCTTTTTAATCGGTCAGCAACCACCACCTGTTTTCGCACTTCCAGTCTAAACAAGGAATCTTAATTATATTATACGGCGACATGGGACAAGATATGTAGGTTGTAAATAAAAGTTTAAATTGGCCTTAAATCTAGCTATAATTGTTGACCTCATTACCACAACAATAAAAAAATAGATTTTGATTAAAGTTCATGTTTTTTAAGAGATAATATAACTTTTATATTGGTATTTAAAGAAAAATAGTCCAATACTCTCGTACAATGTTATTAAAACCTAACTAGACCGACAATTCGAACTAGTTAAACTAGAAACCGGACACGGATCCAATCCGTTAATACACGACTAAACCAAAAGCAATAAACCAATCGCTTTTTATCAAACAAGGTTGAACTAGTAACCTTTAGAAGAGGTTGGATCGAATTTAAGTTAATTCGTCTGTTAGGTCTCCATTTATAGAGAGAAGATTGTTCTTGAGTTTGAGATATGAGTGATGTGGGATGGGTTGTAGTTGCAAACTTATAAAAAATTTAAATAATTGGAGTAAGCATCACTGGGAAGGATTCAAACTTGGGCAGGGTTTAAAAGCCATCGCTCTCCCTCAATGAGGTAGCAGGTGTTTGTGGAGCCAGCTCCACTAGCCGTTTAAAAAAAATTAAACATGTGCTTTGAAACCATGAACCGTTGTGAGAATTGAACATTGAGGTATGGAACTAAAAGCCATTGATTGAGATTTGATCATGTAACCTCATGAAAAGGTAAAAGATGCCATAACCAACCGAACTACAAAGTACTTGTGTTATTATTAACTAAAGAAACCATTACAAAGTGTTATTTTCTTAAACGACATATTTCTGTAACTAATTAAAGAAGTAATTATTTTCTATATGTTAAATTATATCTAAGTTGTATGTCATATGTAGAAATAATTTTGAAATTTTATGAACTAATTATTAGGTCACCGGTGGTGTAGCTGGCGATGAGGACACCCAGATCATCATTGAGGAACATGTAGTTCTGAAGTCAACCATATTTAAGTACTTATGAACGTTTGTATAAAGAGGTTTAGATAAACCATGACGAAAGTCATAACCCACCTAGTTATGTAAGCTGGTGTGGATGGGGAGCATCCATTGGGGTCCTGTGCGACAAGAAGTTCCTGGTTAAATTAAATAGGAGTATTATAAGGTTGTAGTTAAACCAACTATATTATACGGGACACATGGTTGGTCCCCTAATAAGGCACAAGCGCGTAAGCTAGAGGTGGCCAAGATGAGGATGCTGAGATGGTTGTGTGTACACACAAGGTTTGATTGTATAAGAAATGGAGGGGAGATTGAGATGATTTGGGCATGTGAAAGTGAAGACATACAACAACACTACTTAGAGCAGTGTAAACCCTAACAATGGACAGGACTAGAAGTAGAGGCAGGTCCAAACTTATTGGGGATGCGCGAATTTGGAAAGATCTTGTAACACTCCGCGAATCTATTTAACACTAAAGTTGCAGAAATACAGTTTAAACTAAAACTTGATAAAATAAATGGTAGCGCAAAGGTTGTTTCATTACATATTTCGTTTAACAACCCAAAATTTCAAAAGTTTAAAACCATGATAACAAAAGTCTTGCGGAAGCGTTTGGTATTCGAGCATTTGGTTCTTGTAACAACAATGATCATCTTCCGGCTTTCCCAACCTCGCACCTAAGGGTTTTACAAGTCATACAAACGATTAGTGATTCATAACTTGTAAGAGATTGGATAAGTTACTGAAAACAAACAAAGAAAACAATTTTTTTAAACCCTCGTCGTAGCTTACGGCATGCAGACTGTAAGCTACGGCCACTCTGGCCTGTTCTGATTTTCGCCCAGCCGTAGCCTATGGTTTGCACCTGTTGGAAGCCTCTCTTTCGACCTAGTTATGCAATCCTAAGTTAGGCGTTTGGTCCAGGATGTAAAACTAATAACTTGCGGCTCTTACATAGGAACTATCCTACCATATTTAAGACATAATCAACCATCTTTACACATTCTATTACTAGATTAACTTCTAGTATTCATACTCTCAATCAATTGATGATAATGTCACTTGACCCATTAAGGCTTATCAAGCCAAACCTGAACATGGAAGATTCCTAAGCTTCCTAAGTTTACTTCTCATGCCCACCAAACCCATTCGCTACATTTTGCACGTATTGAACTCTTAGGATTGCCAACAAAGTGTAAGATTACCTATTTGAGGTTCCAAATCACGTGTTGTATCCTTCCATCACAAATCAAATGACGGCTTGACAACCAACTTACCCCTTTGATTCATCATATCATTGTGGCAACGTCTCATGTCCATGGCCACATGTGCCACTTCTCGCGGTCATACTTGCCCGATCTGAATGACTTATGTATCAATTCACATATGCTTCTTGGGCCAATTGGGAAATCTCATGAGCGTTTCACATTACACATTCCTATCGACATAACTCAACACTTGATCATGTAAATCAAGCCATGGTAATGACTTACCTTAATCGTGTCCTTTTAGCTTCAATTCCTTGCCCGAGCTACTCCCTGAGGTCTCTTGCTTGACACCTAAACGTATTCGCATAGACATTTAGGCATTGGTTGTAGGTCGCGATTCCAAACAACCACACGCATTTATCAAGAAAGTGTTTATGCCAATCATATCTATAAGCATTTTAACGAAGTCGAGCCTCATTGTGGCATTTTGTCAAACCCTTGGTGGGCACTATTTATTGGCCTTCTAGACTATGAAGATCCAACCCCAACCGCAACCTCAATTTCAAAACTCATGTTATACAATTAACTTTACTTTCATCATTTTTCACAATTAGAGATTTAAAACACACATAATATTATCAAGATTCATATGTTTTTACACACAAGCCATAAACCCCCAATTTCATACCATGAACTTCAAGGATTTCCACATCTAGATTAATATTAGCATGATTTACTCAAGATTATTTCGTATTAAGGCTCTCTTATACCAAAGATGCCTTCCCGAGCTATAAATTCGTCAAAAGCATACACCCTAGAAATTCACCATCACCACATAGGCTAATAACATGACAATATGGATGAAATCAAAAGTTACCTAGGTGATTGTTGGGCCTTAGATGACTAGAATTTCACTCATGCAAGGGCTAACACCCTATTTGTTGGATGGTTTTTGCCAAAATCAGAGATTTAGGACTTGTGTGTGTGTAGTGCGTGTTTTTGGCATGGGATGAGAATCGGGGAATGAATTCCTAATTTGTTTTGTGAAGGTTTTAAACCCAAGTTTGCCATTTGGCAGCTTTAGTCACTCATGATTAATGAATCAAGTTTTATTGTTTTTCACTAAATAATTTAGCATCATATGATATCTAGGCCATATTCTTATTGATTAAACCAGGTTATTAGGCCAATGTGGTAATGCTAAGATTTCTTTGTCATTTGTTCGGTTATACCTCACATTAATCGTTATCATGAGGATTATAGCTAACAAGAAAATTTGGGGCGTAACAACTCCACCCCCCCCCCCCCCTTAAAAGGGGTTTCGTCCTCAAAACTTAGGAACGTACCGAATAGATGAGGGTAGAGCCATTTCATTTCTTCTTCGGATTCCCATGTGATGTCCGATCCCTTTCTGTGTTCCCACTTGACTTTGACTTGATCTAAGCTCTTGCTTCTAAGAAGCTTAGTCTTTGGGTCAAGAATTTCTATAGGTCGCGCCACATAGTTTAATTTATCCTTGATTTCGATTTCTTCCAAAGGTACGTACATTGTTTGACCCGTCAAGCACTTGCAGAGGTATGAGACATTAAATGTATCATGTATACGGTTTAGCGCTTCGGGTAGTTCCAACCGGTAGGCGAGTTATCCCACACGTTCAAGGATTTCTCCCACCGCATCGCCCATGTTCCCTACTAGTATCTTAGGCCACACGAGGCGGTCTGTGATGGCTGGCCCGTGATGATCGTGACCATCGCGAACACCACCCTGTTTAAAACGTGATAGCGCGTGATTAAGATGGCCGTGATGGCCATTGCGGGTTGTGATGACCGTTGGCAACGGTCATGTGATAGTTGGTGATTTAAAAAAACCTATTTCCAAAATATGTTCACCTCTTTAAACCCAAATATACCACCAACAATAATAAAAAAAATATTCCAAACACAATCAAAACACCTACAGTACACACATTTGAATCCAAAAAATTATCAAATGGAAGACCCTTCGTTTCCACTAGACTCATCTAGTTCGTCCGACTCTGCAGGTTCAACCCTCGATTTTTTTTGTAAAGCTTTGCGAAGTTGCGAACCTTGAAGTACGAGATGATCAAAGCAAAAAATTGTGCAGCATGGTCGGTGGGGGGCAAATGAAATTTTAATGAATGATTACTTTGTTGAAAACCTAAAGTACAATGCCAAGATGTTTAAAAATCAATTTCGTTTGTCGAAGGAATTATTTTTAAAATTGCTGGAGACATCGAAGCTAAATTTGAATGGTTTCAAGAAGGGTACGATGGTAGGGGAAAGAAGAGTTTTATGGCGATACAAAAGTGAACATACGTGATTCCTTAACTTGCAACCGGTAACGTTCCTGAAAAATGTGATAAATGTTTAGCTATGTCTAGTAGAATTTCAAGTGAGTCTCTTCACTATTTTTGTAATGCTGTCATTTACTTATATAGTAAAGAGTATTCATGAAGACCGACTAGACACGATATAACACGTTTGTATGCCGCACATGAAGGTAGACGACATCTTCCACGGATGGTCGGTAGCATCGACTGTATGCACATCGTTTGGAGAAGTTGTTCGAAGGCTTTGAGAGGCCAGTTTATGAGAAGTGGTCATAAAAAATCGACGATCATGCTTGAAGCCATTGCGTGGAATGATTTATGGATTTGGCATGCGTACTTTGGTCCTCCCGCCATGAACAACGACATTAATGTTCAACATCAGTCACCGCTATTCGATACCGAGTTACAAGGAACCGCCCCGATGTGTCCGTTTACGGTGAACGAGAGACAATATAGACATGGTTCTATCTTGTTGATGGCATCTACCCTAGTTGGTCAGTTTTTGTGAAAGTTTATTCGTTTCCAACTGTTGACAAAGAAATTTTGTTCAAGAAGCTATAGGAATTCACGAGAAAAGATGTTGAATGCGTGTATGTTGTTTTGAAAACTAAATGACAAATAATTGAGCTACCGATGTGTTTGAATGATCAAGCGAAAATAAGAAGTTTATGTACGCATGTATGTTATTACACACCGGAAAACATTAACACTGATATTATTATGTGATGAAATGATACGACATAGGACATGCACCCCCCAAAAAGACACTTATAGGGTAAGGTTAGAATGAAAACCCTAAAAAGTTGAGAAAACCCTACTTCCCAAGCTTTTTAGGGCCTGAAAATTTTAGGGCATGTAATATACATGTTTTTAAGAGTTTTGAGCCAAAAAAATCAAAAAAGCGCCGAGGTTTTTTTTAAAAAAAATAAATAAGTTATTTGGGTGTTGCATATGTAACACATATGTGCAGACATGTTGCACTGTAAAAAGACATGTTACATATGTAACACATACATGTTGCATATGTAACACAAAACTTGTTTATTTTTTTTAAAAATATTGGCTCGACGCTTTTTTGTGTTTTTTGGCTCAAAACTCTTAAAACCATGTATATTACATGCCCTAATTTTTTCAGAAAAAATCTTGAAGAGTAGGGTTTCCTAAAGTTTTCTCATTTTAGAGGGTTTTCATCAAATACTTAGCCTATATATATATATAGGGTGAGGTTCCTGTACAAAGGCTATATTTCGTGAGAAGTGTGAGAAGGATTAAAAATTGATACTTAGGCATCAATTTTTGAACTTATTCATGATGTTTTGGATTGTTTTGTCTAGAAAAACACCAAACATAACAATTAAAAACCAAAAACAATGTATTTTAGGCCTAAAACTTAAAACACAATGCTAAGAACATTAAACAGTGTGTTTTAAGTGTTAAGTAGTGTGTTTTAGATTGTTGTTTTTCAAGTTAAAACAACCTAAAACATCATTCCTAAATCCAAAACATGATGCCTACATGTCAATTCTTAATCCTTCTCACACTTCTCACGAAACATGTCCTTTGTACAGGAACCTAAACCTATATATATATATATATATATATATATATACCTATATAGGGTGGGGTTCCTGTACAAAGTGCATTTTTCATACAAAGTGTGAGAAGTCTATATAGGCATTGTGTTTTAAATTTTAGGCATAATGTTTTATGTTCCTTTGGCATAGTATTATATAGAAAAACACAAAAATTAACAATTTAAAACACTAATTAATGTATTCTCAACATGCAATCTAAAACACCCTACGAAGAAAGTAATCAGAGTGTTTTAAATTTAATGTCTAGAATACATTTGATTGTGTTTTAAATTGTAATATTTGGTGCTTTTCTATATAAATCAATGCAAAAGGAATAAAAAACATTATAGCCAAACTTTAAAACACAATGACTATATAGACTTCTCACACTTTGTACGAAAAATGTACTTTGTACAGGAACCTATACCTATATATATATATATATATATTGCCCACTAACTTTTAGGTTAACTTTATTTTCTTCCAATTTAATCACCAAACTTAAACCATCAAACTTTTAGCTTTTGGAATTTAAAACGTTGGCCACTAACTTTTAGCTTAACTTTATTTTCTTCTGATTTGACTACAAAACTTTGACTATCAAACTTTTAGCTTTCAGGATTTAAAACTTTGACCACCAAACTTTTAGCATTTAGGATTTCAAACTTTGACCACCTAACTTTGGCTACTAACGTTCTTACTAACTTATGTATATTTTCTTTCAATTTGACCACCAAACTTTGACCGCCAAACTTTTAGCTTTAGGATTTCTAACCTTGACCATCAAACTTTTAGCTTTTAGGATTTCAAACTTTAACCACCCAACTTTGGCCACTAATTTTCCTACTAACTTATGTACTTTCTTTTCTTCCAATTTGACCACCAAACTTTTAGGTGGTGTTTGTTTTTCTCCCAGAAGCACTTCTGACCTCTTTTGTCTGCGCCGCGCAGACGCGGGCAGACGTTTGGGGCGGGCAGACTGTTTGTTTTTCGGAAGACATTTCACTCCAAAAGCTCTTCCTGAACTCTTCTTGGTGCAGACTTGGACCAAAGTCTTCTAAGGTCTTCAAAGGTCTTCTCATCTTCTCTTCTCCTCACCCACCACCACCACCACCCACTACCACCACCACCACCACCACCATCACCCACCCACCACCACCTAGCATCGTCCACCACCACCACCGTCCATCACCACCACGGTCCACCACCACCACCACCCACCACGGTCCACCACCACCCACCAACACCACCCACCACCACCATCACCCACCACCACCACGGTCCACCACCCACCACCACCACGGTCCACCACCACCATCCACCACCGTCCACCACCACTACCACCACCACCACGGTCCACCACCACCACTTACCACCGTCCACCCACCACCACCACTACCACCACCCACCACCACCACCACCACCACCGTCCACCACCGTCACCCACCCACCACCACAACCTAGCATCGTCCACCACCACCGTTCACCACCACCACCGTCCATCACCACCACGGTCCACCACCACCACCCACCACCGTCCACCACCACTACCACCACCCACCACCACCACCACGGTCCACCACCACCTACCACCGTCCACCCACCACCACTACCACTACCACCACCCACCACCGTCCCCCACCACCCACCACCACCACCCACCACCACCACCACGGTCCACCCACCACCACCACCGTCTACTACCAGACTACTGTAAAAACTCAGTTTATTTAAATTTAAGTTTATTTCAGCAGCCTGCAGACGTTAACAAACAAACAGTCTTCTTCTTGCAGACTGCAGACCTTTAGTCCACCTCTTCTCCTGCAGATGTGGTCCGCAAACTGCAGACCTTTTCCTGCAGAAAAAACAAACAGCACCTTAGCTTTTAGCAGCAAGTATTTTTTTTAAAGCCCACACGAGAATAACAGTCAATTAATATTATCTTTTATGTCCACGAAACCCTCCACGCAACAGGAGCTCCCACAGTGATGTGCGATCTTTAACGTCCACCAAACCTTCAACGCAAAAGGAGCTCCCGCCACGAAGTGCGGGGTAATAGAATCCTATTTTATAAAAAAGTTTCATAAATAAACAAGGAGAAGAAGGGTGCCAAACATAAAACTAGAGTCCCTCAAGTGGCCTCCACCGTCAGATCCTACCACCATCCATCACATCAACGGCCCGTCATACAAGCTAGTTAATTTCACCGTTACTTTAACCTTACTCAAACCCAACTCGCTCAACTCAGACCCAACCCCTGAGTCAATAGCAGCAACACAACACGAACCCTTCTCTCTCTCTAGACTCTCTCTCTCTCTACCATCAGATATAATAATATTTACATACTCAGGTCTTCAATCGATTAATTGTTGATATGATTGTGATATAAACGGTGGAGGAATAACTAGAAGGCTAGGGTTTTATCGTTTTGAAATTATTATTATTTGTACTCGTTGATTGCTGCTCGATCTATTATTGGTTGTGAGGAATGGAATCGTTATCAGTTGATTCACCACCGTCCGATGGAGACATGATTTCCGTTACTCAAACACTAGCGAAGGAGGCGTATGTGCTATTTCAGTTAGGGAAGTATGCTGATTGTCTCAAACTGTTGAATCAGATCTTGGATAAGAAACCTGATGATCCAAAGGTTAATTCACTTGTTTTGTAGACTTGTTATTTGATTACTTCATGCAATAAGTCTATTATTTTTTATTTAATTGGTGAAAGTAGATTCATACTACTGCTCTACAATTGAGGTTTACTTTGTTTGGATTAATCCTGTTCTGAAAATGTATGTAATGTAATGTGAGTGATTGCGATAGGAGTGCGCCCGAACAACACTGGTTGAACCACGATAGTGAGTTTTTGTTTGAAAAAAGACAAGGAAATTTAGTGTTTTTATGTTTTCAGCTGCTTGAGTTGAACTCATTGTGTTTGCTAGCTCAACCGTGGCACACGTTGGATTGTGTTCTTAGACCGGGATTTCTAACCATAGTGGTGTATCTGTATCTCCGGTTGGACGTCGTATCCCTACCGTTTGTGTTGGTGGTGAATCTGCATCCGAAATGAACCATAGGGCATAGAACTATACGCTCATTAGTATTAGGAAACTGTCAAAAAATGGGCATGAAGTTCTGTTTTCTAAGTAGAACACTAGAATGTATATTGTTTGGTTGAAATAATCCAGTTATGAGAATGTATGTAATGTGAGTGAACTCATATTTCATTACTACATGCAATAAATCTGTTATTTTTTATTTTCTTTCTTGGGGAAAGTGGACTCATACTGCCCCTCAAATACTCAATTGAAGTGTGTAGCGTCTTTTGTGAATCTTTTTTTTTTTTTTTTTTGTAGCTGAAGAACACTCATGTAGAGGTTCCATAGTCACAATTACATGCATATTTTGATCATTTAGTTCATTTAGGCTGCTTTGTTGGCTAGTTGCTCTTCAACTTGGATGTTTGTGGTTGTGCTTTTCATTAGTACTAGAAACACAAAACGGGCATGCTTGATGGTGGAAATCCTTGGTAAGTGGATTGGAGTTGTAAATGTAGTATTGTTTGGGAATTGTTTTGACTGCATGAAGTTCTGCTTTTTTTGTTTAAGTGGAACACTAGAATGCATCATTTTTGGTTAAACTAATGCTGTTATGGAAATTATGTAATGTGAGGATTCATTCAAGTACTTTGTGCCTAGTTTGCAGCGTGCACTGAACAGAACTCATATTTCATTACTACATGCAATAAATCTGTTATTTCTTTTTAAAATTGGGGAAAGTGGACTCATACTGTTCTCTTGATTCTAAAAAGCGCAGGCGCAATAATGCTCAGTGTCCAGCGCCTTATGTAGCCGCGCCTAGACAGATTCTAGGAAGCGCAAAAAAGCGCAGTTTTTTGGATTTTTTGGTGCCACATGTACCTGGGGTGTTTTTATGCTGAAAATGTTGTACCTTGGGTTTTTTGGCTTGTCCATGTAGGTAAAATGATATAAAACCTTATTATAGGTATATTTTGGGTAAAGGAAGCTAAAAACGTATGCAATATATAGGGGATATATAAAAAATATTATATAATCACCTTGCGCCTCGGGTATGAAAAGCCTACTACTTTTGCGCTTTGCGCCTCGATTTTAGACCTCATCTCTTTTGAGCGCCTATCGCTTTTTTAAAACCAAGACTGTTATACAATTGAGGTTTGCTTTGTAAAAATATTTTTTTTTGAGCTTAAGAAAACTCATGTGGAGGTTCTCTACTCTCTAGTAACGATTACATTTTTGGTTTTAATCAGATAGTTCATTTAGGTTGCTTTGTTGGCTAGCTGTTTCTTTTAACGTAGACGTTTTTAGCTTTTGATGCACATTAGTATTAGAAAATCGTGAGAAAATGGGAATGCTTGACTGTGGAGTGTTTTGATTATGGATTGGAGTTGAAAATGTATTACTGTATTGACTATTGGGAATTGTTTTGGTTCATGATGTGGATAGGTTTTCTGACTGCGTGAAGTTCTGTTTTTAATGTAAGTAGAACACAAGAATGCAATGCATATTGTTTGGTTGAACTAATCCAGTTATGTAAATGTATGTAACGTGGATGATTGATTCAAGTGTGTTGAATTTGTCCATTATTTTCTATTTAATTGGGGGAAAGTGGACTCATGCTGCTCTACAATTGAGGTTTATTTTTGTAAAAATATAATTTTTATAGCTGAGTAACACTCATGTAGAGGTTTCTTTGTCGCAATTACATTATTGGTTTTGAATTTTGACCAGATAGTTCATTTAGGTTGCTTTGTTGGCTAGCTGTTTTTTTAGGATGTTTGACCCTTTGATGCTCGTTAGGATTAGAAAACTGTCAGAAAATGGGCATGCTTGATGGTGGAAATCCTTGGTAAATATTTGTTAGTGGGATGGTGAATGTCAGGCTAATTCAAGAGTATTTAGTTTTAACAAAGCTTTTAGGTTGCTTTGTTGGCTAGCTGTTTTTTTTAAAGTTAGGATGTTTGACCGTTTGATGCTCATTAGGATTAGAAAACTGTCAGAAAATGGGCATGCTTGATGGTGGAAATCCTTGGTTAATAGTTGTTAGTGGGATGGTGAATGTCAGGACAATTCAGGAGTATTTAGTTTTAATGAAGCTTTTATTATATTTGTGGTGGTCAATGAATCTAGTCTGGTGGAAGTCTGTAATAGCTTATGGGTTGTATTTAAAGTACTACTTACCCTTCTGTGGTTTTTTTTTCTAAAGGATGCGTAAATATATGGGGCCGGAGAAGCAAAAGCAAGCATGGGCATCATAAAATGCACTGTGGTTGATGTGCCAACTTGAATAAAGTTGCATTTTTTTTGTAATTGTTCATATCTAGTTGTGATAGTTGTTGAAACTTGCTCTATACCTCTATGTGGCTTTAAGTTTTAATTTTATTCTCTTATGAAGACCATTGCATTTGTGAAATATCCAAGAATTAGTAGAGATGTTAGTTATTAATGCCATAATAATGATAGATAAGTTGGACTTGAAAAATAAGAACATACGAGTTTCTGAGGAATGAGGTATCAAAGACTCTATGCCATGATATAAAATATAACATCTAAATACAAAAAAATGAGAAGGGTGTTTCTTAGGTAACAACTGTATGATTTTAACTTTTTTTCTGGCAAGAGCAAGGTTGCAAAAGGCGCTAGGCAGGCGGTGAGGTCCAGCCTAGGGACTAGTCGGGACTAGGCGAAAATTAGGCGGAATTAGGCGTTTTGGTATTTTATACGTATTTTATATATATATACACAAATTTAGGTGTTTTTTGAAAATATGTTAAGATATATACACATAATACTTAGATATATACACATAATACTAAGAAATACCTAGAAATACTTAGAAATTTAATAAAATAAATAAAATAAATAAAAAAAAAATAAAAAATGCCACCGCCTAACTGCCGCCTAAAGGCCAAAACGCCCAGGAACCCGACTAGGGCTAAATTCCTATATTTTGTTCCGCCTAGCGCCTAGGCGGCCGCCTAGGCCGCCTTCTGCAACATTGGGCAAGAGATAATTCAATGACTATGTATACGTGTGTCTATTAATGTGATATTTTTTATTTTGCGTTCAACGTCATATATGTACTTCCTTTTATTCAGATAATGTATTGGTTGAAATGTTTGAATAATAATTTTTTCCTAGGGCTAACCTATTTTTTATCACTATTACACTCCTAATATACTCCTATGTTGTCAAAGGCGGAAGGATCACTCAAGGCGCATAGGTTGTGCCTGGAGCCCGAAGCCCAAGTGCTTAAAAAGCGAGGGCTTTTTAAAGCTAGGTGCATAGTATAAATACCATTTTAGGGGTTTTAGACTTGTTTAGGCTGTTTTTGTTTGATTCCAGCTTTGTTTAGGCTGTTCGATTTTCACTCTTTTATGTGATGTGAATGAGAATACATAGAAGTAGTTTATTTAATTTGACGACAAATCATCATCTGAATATGCTCTTTAGGGGTCTTAAAGGGACGTAGGCAAGTCACAAGAGTACAAGTTGCCAAGTTGGTTTCCATTTGTTCCTGTACAAAAACTGAGTTATAAACCTTCTAGGCTTCTTGGATGTGAACTACATCTTTGCAGTTTGCGTTGATATGTAAAATGAACTTCTTTCTTGTATTTTACTTAACCGGTATCTTTTTACTACTTCCCACTTGTCTTGTTTCTCAGCTAGTGGCACACTGGCACTCTGTTCTCCTGTATATTATCGTCATGTTAAGCTATCTACCACATCACACGATGACACATTGATTTTAGTTTAATTCTTTTAATCTTAATCATTAGAAGATCATTAACCTAATATATATTGAGATTAACACACTTTATTTATTTTTAAACTAATATATGCATATTAAATTATGATTATATCCCAAGTAAACGAGAGGAAATGAATTGCAGGAGCAGAACAGTGTTCTGCAGAGAAGGTACGATGTGCATGAGAATTATGACATGAGTTGCTCTCTGCCAAGTTGTTATGTGTAACCCTTGAAATAATGTTCTCATTTTGTCTGTTTCTTTGTTATTGGATTTATCATGTTAATAGTTCCATTTATTTGTACTACTATATATAGCAGAAGGATCTTGTTATTTTTTTCATTTATATTTACTCCTTGTTGGATGAACTTTTATGGACGTTTCCTTTATACATATTTGACTTCTTATATGTAGGTTCTCCATAACATTGCTATCGCGGAGAATTTTCAGGATGGATTTTCAAATCCAAAGAGATTTTTGGAAGCACTGGATAATCTTAAGGTATGTCTAATATTGTCATTTGGAGATCTGTACTTCAGAAAACTTCCATCTTTTCTGCTCTCGATGGTATTTTCATTGAAATTGTGATACATATCCAACTGACCTAACGGTCAAATCTACCCATTTCCTGCTGGTGGTCCAATGATCAATGGACCCAGTCAATGATTCAGTCAAATTAAAGTTGCTAAACATGGCGAAACTAAAGTAGCGGGGTTACATGTTAGGGAAGTCAAAGTCAAAGTCAACGGGCTAAATGTAGGGGCTGAAATTTAGGATTAGTAGATGCTTTATTTCTTACAAATATTCCAGTTCCCATTCTAGTTTTTTTTTTATGTCTTGTTTAAGTAAATTATCAAGTGTTCTTTTATTGGAGGTTAGCCCCTCTCGAATCGGGCCAACTATCTTATTATTTAAATAAAAGTCAGCTTTAGTTTTCTAGTATCTATCAAAATGCGTGCCAAGCAAAACACTACAAATCTTATGTGAAACTAGTAGGGGGTAAATAAGTGAACAATTTTTTCTATTGAAGTTGTAGTTTTTTGTCATGAATTAATGTCATCTTACATTCTTACTGTTAGCTTTTCTCTCTTCTATATATTTTTATAAAAAATTCTTGCTTGCACATGTTTGACTTTTGTTCATTTGGTTAAGAAACGAAGTGAGAGGCTTGCTTATTCAACTGGAGAAAATGCAGAGGTGTTGAACAACAGAGTCAAATCAGTGGGAAATAAGGGTAATAATGTTGTGGCCAATTTAGCCTCTACTACCAATAATCCCCAGGGCATTGCAGCTGAGGATTTTGATGTTTCGGTGGCAATGTTCAACATAGTATGTTATTATGTTTGTTTTTGTTTCTTATATCCCTAGATTTCCCATTATCTTTTGTAATTTTCATTGCTCTTCTATATCGTCTTTCTGTAGGCAGTCATGCTCTACCATCTACATGAATATGAAAAGTGTTTCTCCATTTTGGAAAATTTATATCAGAGTATTGAACCAATTGATGAGGTAAGCGATGAATTTATTTTTATTATTATCACAACTTTTGATTTCTGTGCTCACAGGGGTTTTTTTCTTGTTGGGTACAGAGGGTGGCACATCATGTATGCCTCCTGTTACTGGATGTTTCTTTAGTATGCCATCATGCTTCAAGAGCTGCTGTAAGTTTCTTGGTTTCACTAAAATACACGTTTGCATTATGCTTATGTATCACAAAATCAGTTTTTGACATTGTGATGTTTTACATTGTCATCAAGATCTAGTAGAATCACAAAATAATATAATTGTCTTGGCGTGTTGCAGACTGTGCTGTCTTCAAGGCTTTTATTTTAAGAAAATAAGGGAACACATTGAAGTATGGTCTTAATAAATCAAAAGAACAGATTAATGGCTTTCTAATTAGTAGTATTTGATTAGAATCTTGCTTAACCTAAAATCCTAGAGTAAATGCAATATTTAATAATATGGATATTATGGTTACAGCTTCTTGCATATTAACTATCTTGAATAAAATATGTATATTTGATTTACACTTGTTCTAAAGTTCACATCAAAAGTTTAGGTAGAACATAAAATAAATGTAGCATTTATCAAGGTTTAGAACTTTAGGTATGGTTTGCCTACATATCACTCTCAGACCCTATCAATATACTTTTGGTGGTAGTCCATTTTGTTAATTATGATGTTTTTCTATCCATTTGGTAACTCTTAACTTTTTTCCCTATCCGTTTGGTAATTATAACCATTCTGAATAAGCTTACTTGGGTGATTAAAGTTTTATTTTAATTTTATGCCATAATTATCCGAGTGGGCCTGTTAAACAACTTACAATCACCCAAACGGAAATTACCAAATTCGCCAAAAGTACATTGGTATTTTAGGCATTTGCACTATAAAGATTTTAGGGGATTATACTAATTTTTTCTAGATAAAAAGGGGATAAACCTTTACATTTTTCAAAAGAGTTCATGCACCTTTACGTTAATGTAATATTTTAAGTATACGAAGTGGTATCGATAGTTTTTTGTTTGTCTTGTCATGGTTGCAGTTTGATTATTTTTTTTTACTGTATCTGTTTACCGGCACATTTCAGTGTTTTTTTTGTTTTGCATCGACACATCTAAATTTGATTATTCTTGTTACGCATAATTTCATTATTCCAGGACGTGATCAGTTACTTTGAAAGAGTAGGTGGCAATAACTTAGTCAGTCAAGGTGATTCTGGAAACATCCCTCAGCAGCAGTTAACAAACCTAGTGACAAAATCCATATCAGCACCCAACAATGTAATGTTATCTTCAGATCCAATCAACTCTGATCAAATTGTCAGCACAAACGGGCCTGAAAGTCCATTATCCTGGTCTCAATCAGAAGAAAAACTAGAATTCTCTTTATTAACATTCGATGCCAGTGGGCTTAAGGCTGATCTCTCAAAAACTCAAACCGATGAATCTTTTATTTCAACACCTGACTTAAGGCTGAAGGTGCATTTATACAAAGTTTGGATTCTCATCCTCACAAGAAATCTCAAAGCAGCCAAACGTGAAGTGAAAATGGCCATGAATATAGCTCGCGGAAAAGATTATTCACTCGCTTTATTTCTCAAATCCCAGCTCGAATATGCTAGAAATAACCACCGAAAAGCAATAAAGCTTTTAATGGCATCAGTAAGTCAAACTGAAACTGGAACCTCAGCATTGTACTACAACAACCTCGGATGCATTTATTATCAACTTGGGAAATACCAAACTTCAGCCGTCTTTTTCTCCAAGGCACTTGGAAACTGCTCTCCACAAAGAAAGGAGAAACCTATGAAGCTGTTGAGTTATTCGCAGGATAAATCAGTTCTTTTTGCTTATAACTGTGGGTTGCTTTATTTGGCTAGCGGGAAACCTGTACTTGCGGTTCGATGTTTCCAACAGGCGGGTTCGGTTTTCTTTAAACGGCCTCTTTTGTGGCTTCGAATTGCTGAATGTTGTATAATGTTTTTAGAAAAGAAATCGGATATTGATGTTAAGATTGTCGGTAGAGGGAAATGGAGACAACTTGTTATAGAGTATTGGAATTCAAGGAATATGGTGCAGTTGGACCCAAATCTTTCACTCATGTTTTCTAAAAGTTGTCTTCTGAATGCGTTACACTTGTTGGACTGTCCTTATGAGAACTTGAACCTGCAACCAAACTCGAACACCTATGGGTCAGATCAATTGGGTGCAGGTCTAGGTCAGGTGAATTCAAATGGCGAGGCTAAAGAGACGAAGGTGGGGAACAGTAGCGGGAATCCAAATCCATTGTTACAGAGTTCGGTTAATGAATATGAGGGTCTTTGTGGAAAAGAGAACCAGAAGATCTTGCAGGCTGTGCTTGCTGACCTGGCATATGTTTATCTGGAACTCGGGAATGCAGTGAAGGCGTTGGCGGCTGCCAAGTGTCTCTTGAGACTTCCGGAATGTTCTAGGGTGTACGCTTTTCTTGGGAACATTTATGCAGCGGAAGCTTACTGTCTCTTGAACCAGCCTAAGCTAGCTTCTGAGCATTTGTCGAGTTTTATTTCAGGGCAAAATAGCAGTAATACCGAATTACCCTACACCCAGGAGGACTGTAATATCTGGCAAACTAGGAAAAGCGTGGATCTCGATGAACCAAATTCCAATAACGCTCCTATGTTGGACCAAGCGTTACCTCAAGGTGGCTCTGACTCTTGGTTCTTGAAGCCAGAGGAGGCTCGTGGGGTCTTGTTGGCTGACATGGCAGCCATCTCAGCAGCTGAAGGTGACATGGAGCGGGCCTACGAGGCTGTGACACTGGCATTGTCTTTATTACCCAACAACCCAGAAGTCGTCTTAACAGCAACATACATAGATTTGGTTCGTGGGAACACTCAAGGTGCGGTTTTGAAGTTGAAACAATGCAGTCGTGTTAGATTTCTCCCCGGGACATTAGCAGAGAAATTGTGAGATTGTTTGGTGACCGATGAGAAATCATAGGTAGGCGAAAATGATCCTTTGAAACCAAGGATTTGATTTGTACCATATACATAGGTCAAAGTTGAGGGTAAAGAGGTCTTTTTCTTTGTTGACTATTTTTGACCATTTTCTTTTTAATTCTTTTAAAATCGTGTCGTTTTTAGGGTTTTCAGTGATCATCGGATCGATATGAGACTTGTGGCTGACTGAGTTTGTCTTCCAATAGATCAGAGATGTAGCGGTATTTTTCTTTTATAGCATGTTTGTTCTCATGATGTACTTATTTCAAGACATGTTTAATGCGGGTTAAAAGTTCAATTACTCGGTGTTTATAAATTATAAAAATTTGGATGATATCTGCTAGTAGTTTCTAGCAGTGTTTTCAGACCCGGACCGGGAACCAGTGGTTTGACCGGTTCGGGTTATGCGTTGAACTGGCCATGTAGTGAACCGGTGGTTAGACCGGGTGAAAAGGGGTTCGTACATGGAATTTTATAATTTTTATTGGAATTTTTTTAAAGTTTTGCCGGTTCGTTGGACCGGTGACCTGATGGGGGTCTGGTAGCCTGGTTTGACGTCCGATCCGGTTATGAAAACATTGGTTTCTAGCGATGAGAAAGAACTTTTGCTGACTGAAAAAAGAGTTCCTATGTTCACGTGAAAAAAGAACATGGAAAACCAAGTAGAAGATGACAAACAAATGTCATGTGCATCAACAACCAAATGGTCCCTCTTTTCATTCTTCAACACAGAAACATACCAACCATTTACTATTCATATCTTTTGAACTTTCAATATGTCTATACTTGTACAATCTCAAGCCTCACAATAATTGTCAGATCCAAAACAATATCATCAAATGTTAAAATCCAAATAGATATTCATTTAACATATACAGTATATCAAACACGTTTGAATGTTGTGAAATGTTAGAACACGGATAATTTGTTATGAAAGTGACACCACATGTATAATTTAGTCTAAATGCCACTGGTGTTTACTCTTTGATTATATTTCTCAATCACTTAAAGAGAAACACATTTATTACATACTATGATACTGCTAGACCGGGGGTCTATAAAAGCAGCCTCTCTATTATCAGGATAGAGATAAGGTTTGCCTATATCCCTCCCTCCTCAGATCCTACTTGTAGCTTGCTATTTGTGGAATTTACTGGGTATGATTGTTGTATGATACTGCTAGAATGCAAACTCGTTTGATATATAATTACAATAAATATAAGATTTTTTTTTTTTTTTTTTTTTTTTTTTTTTTTTTTTAATCCAAAGTTACCCTTAGATTTTATTTCAATAAAAAGGGGCAAATTACATAAGAATTGCAGGTAGGCGGGCAACAAGCTGCGCCGCCACCCCCTTTTGGATAGAGAACCCTAATCTAGAGAAAACAAATCCTCGCCCCTGGGGAGTCGAGAAGTTGCTGTGGACCACCCGCTGGACTCTCGTCAGAAACCTGATCGCTTCCGGTGCCAATGTATCTTACAAAATTGTATTCACCTTTAATCATATAAAATTGTATCTTACAATTATCAAAACGCTGAATCTATGGGTAGTGGCGCCCACTCTTTAGATTGTTGTTTGGCTCGTGAAATGAAAATGACATGTACATAGAAATGTACAAAATCCAAGGCACGTACAAGTATGTTGTTCATTTGGCTTCTAACTTAATATATTATTTTATATTATCGCGTATCTACAATCTATATTGAAATAAGAAAAATGTGTCTCTTTCTCATATTCTCTTATTTATTGACACTAGTTTATATTTTGAGAGTTCTTGAGATAGACAAATCTAACATGATGACAAAAATGTGTAGCCAATACAATGTAATAATCTTGTCTTCTTCCAACTGCTATACGTGAAATCCAAATCATAGATCGAGCGTAGAAACTGAAATGGTAATCATACCTGAGTTTGATATTTCTCACTGTATAAAGCTATGGCCTCTTATTGACGAAGAACAAAAAGATGTAGATTAATGGTTTTTTTGTTGAAAAATAATATTTATTTATGGTTATAAGGATTTAAGAATTGGCGGGAATTTGAGGGTGTGTATAGCCTCACCAAGTGGCATGTCTCCCCACTAATATTCTTTTATTGAATCAATGAAATATCTGTCTTTTATTTAATATTAGGCTAGAAACTTCATACATGTTATAATTTTTTTTTAATTATTACGTTAGAAAATTTAATATTGCATGGGTTGAATCAATGAAATATTAAATAGATATTAATAATAAAAAATATAAAAAGAATTAATTAAGAAAATAAATATTACATATATGAGAGATAAAAGTTATAAATTAATAAATATTACCTTATATATCATCCATGTATAGGGAGTGGATTTAATGAGGAACCTAAAAAAAATGGGGAACTGAGAAACTATCCATTTAACAAATCATAAAAATTCAATTCAACATGTATTTTTTTTTTTCAACGTCTTTGGAGCTTTTGCATGTAAGTGCATGTAGAAACCTTTTGTATAAAAAAAAAAAAAATCTTTAATGAGGTCAAAAAGGTAAAAAAAAAAGATTACAAATTTTTTTTATTGAATGACTTTTATATGTCTTTATATGCAAAAGCTTCGAATTTGTTTTTTCAAAAAATATTTTTTACATGTTGAATTGAATTTTTATGATTTGTTTAACATGTTAAATGTGATGTTACTCAGTCTTCCATTTTTTTTAAGTTCCTCATATTAGCTTATATATTATCCAATCCATAACTAAGTATGAAAAAAAAACTAAAATATAGATGTCTTAACTCTTAAATGAATCTATAACTTATAACTTATAATAAAAGAATTGAACTTTGATGATGTGGCATTCAATGGAGGCATCAACCCCTCCTTAAATGTGCCACGTGGCATCATGTAGGAATTTTTATTTTTTGAGTTTTTTTTAATAAATCTATATATATTATAACTAGCTTTTATCCCGGGAATGTCCCGGGGTTGAAATATCTAATATAACATAATAAAATATCTAATATGACAACATAATTAATGATTTGCCAATACATGATTAATGAATAATAATAATATTATTATTATTATTTATTTTAAACAAATTTCTGCCATAAGATATCATATTCAAATATAAAAAAAAAGAATCTCTACCTATGAAGTTATGTTTATCGTTTGTGATTTATTATTAGAGTAAAATATATTTGAAAATAAAACCCCACAAAAATAGTTGTTTTTTCTCCGTTTGTTTATATAGCACTATGGTACTCGTTGGAAAGATAATAAAACGCTCGTTAATTTGGTGTAATTTTTTTTTTAAAAAAATCTCGTATATAAAAGATATTAACGTTTAAAAGTTATGGGAGGAAACATTAGAGAGAAAATTTAATTTTGTTTTTAAATTCTTATCTTTTCCTAAAATAATTATAATATATATAGATTTATTAAAAAAACTCAAAAATTAAAAAAATCCTACATGATGCCACATGGCACATTCAAGAAGGGGTTGAGGCCTCCATTGAATGCCACATCATCAAAGTTCAATTCTTTTATTATAAGTTATAGATTATTTTAGGAAAAGATAAAAATTTAAAAACAAAATTAAATTTTCTCTCTAATGTTTCCTCCCATAACTTTTAAACGTTAATATCTTTTATATATGAGATTTTTTAAAGAAAAAAATTACACCAAATTAACGAGCGTTTTATTATCTTTCTAACGAGTACCATAGTGATATATAAAAAACGGAGAAAAAAAAACAACTATTTTGTGGGGTTTTGTTTTCAAATGTATTTTACTCTACTAATAAATCACAAACGATAAATATAACTTCATAGGCAAAGATTCCTTTTTTTATATTGGCAGAAATTTGTTTAAAATAAATATTATTATTATTATTATTCATTAATCATGTATTGGCAAATCATTAATTATGTTGTCATATTAGATATTTTATTATGTTATATTAGATATTTCAACCCCGGGACACTTCCGGGATAAAAGTTAGTAACATATATCCTAAATTATATTGGTTTATTATAATAGATAGATTTTAATTAGATCATCACGGAATTATCTAACTAAATATAGAAACTTAATTTTTTATATGAATTTTGAAAACTCTACTCATTTGTCGTATTTCCATTTACGTACAGTTAAGAATTTTATTTTTTATTTTACTATAAGAAACACTAAATGTAACATGACTTATTAAAATAAAATAACAAAATCGACCCGTCATATGGACTACCCGTACAACACCACATGAGAATCCCTTTCACCAGCGGCATCACCTATGAAGGATCCAAGTACTCTGCATCTATCTTTCTCCTTTGCATCTTTGTCTCTCTCCTCTGTACAGCGTGACCAAGAATACAGAAATGGTACCCTTGCATACACGGAACCCACTACTCAGGTCACCGGCGACGGCAAACCCGTAGGTAGCGGGGGGGGGGGGGGGGGGGTACCAGCCTACCAGGGGCCATTTCGGGTGGTGCCCCAACCTCCCTTAAATGCCTTTAGCCTAGTGGAATCTAGATGGTGTGTAAATTAAAGTGGTGTCCCGTTTTAATTGGTCGGGAGTTCAAGTCCCTTGTGTACAACGGTATTTTTTTTGAACATCCAACTAAATATCACTTTAGCACTGAAAAATCCATTACGTGAAGACCCGCTGTGGTAAACCCCTAGCTTTTAGATCGGTCACGTTAAGACCCGCTATGGTAAAAATAGAAACTTTTTTTTTATATGAATTTTGAAAAATCTATTTTTAGTTAGATAATTCAGTGATGATCAGATCCAAGTCAACCAACCCATAAATTTGGGGAAAAATCCGTCACGTAAAAACTCGCTGTGGTAAACCCCTTTAGATCGGCCAAATGGTCTTGAGTTCTTATTTTCATTTTGAGATGTTACTCCACCCAATGGTGAGTACACATTGATATATGTAGTATTACCAGGAGTTAAAAAGAAATAATAAACCATATAATTAATTTTTTCATTAATTGATGGTCATATATGTCCTTACAAGTTACATCAACACAACAAACCATGCATCAAACACGTCTGATCATTTATCATATTTGAAACAAACTAAAACAATAGAAAATTATTATTAATTTCCTTACACAGCCCAAAAATTAGTACTTGTTGATTTTGATGGTGACTTCAACAATGGAGATTTGTCAAATCCTGTCCCTGCATCAATGCATTTCATTATAAAAATGCTAGGACAAATCTCATATCGTTATAAAAAATAATGATCAAAATATAGCAACAACCTTTCAAATTAAAGTAATTGAGCTGATGCATAATTATTGATTTGGGTCGAATTGTTTGTTTGTAAAAACTAATTTACTTCATAAGTAAAATAAAAAAAAGAGTTACAACAACTTATAAAAATCAACTAATAAATAGTAACATGTGTAAGTCACTAGCTTCAAAATTGTAACATGTGTAAAACTAAAAACATTCTCATTTAGTATACCTCTTTTCTTCTTTACGCTATAAATATGATCAATACCATGATTTTGAGCCTACATCAAGCTATTATATTTCTAAAAATCTTTTTTGTTTAAATTTGTCGGTTCGTCGAACATTAGCATCAACCAGTACATTGATAGATCCAGCTTCACCGACGGTGCTATGATAGATCCATCCGTCGGTGAAGCTTCTTTTTTTTCTTTTAGTTATAAAAAAACTTTTTATTATATTATCAATAGAGAATATCTTACCTAAATTTCATAATCTAGTTAAGAGAGAGAGAGAGAGAGAGAAAATTAGGGTTTGCATGAGCAAAGAAAGAAAGAAAGTTACCAATAATATTAATGGGATGTTTGAAAACTTAAAGAGCACAAGTGTAACCAGGAGGAGGGGTTTTGCCACAAGTAACAAGCAACTGAAGAGCAAGTGGCAAATAAATATTAAGATTCAAAAGCTTAATCTTTAAAGTTGTACACAAACAAACAGCAGCCTCAAGCTCCACCAACCCAGCAAGAACTGGACAACATTGGTTCACCACTGGATCACCCAACCCTATATGAACCAACCCACCTAAAAGGTCCACACAAGCTCCAAGCTTTAGTGCATCAATCGGACACGTGGCCGCCGGTGTTGGCACAAACGGTGGCGGTGGGCACGGTGTTGTTCCACCACTTGGTGGGTTGAGAACTGGTGGCAGGGTTATTGGTGGAGTCACAACTGGTGGTAGGGTTATTGGTGGTTTGACCACTGGTGGGAGGACAACCGGTGGGTTGACTACTGGTGGTAGTGTTATTGGTGGTTTGACCACTGGTGGGTTGACTACTGGTGGTAGTGTTATTGGTGGTTTGACCACAGGTGGGTTGACTACTGGTGGTAGTGTTATTGGTGGTTTGACCACAGGTGGGTTGACTACTGGTGGTAGTGTTATTGGTGGTTTGACTACTGGTGGTAGGGTGATTGGTGGTTTGACCACTGGTGGTTTGACTACTGGTGGTAGGGTTATTGGTGGTCTAACATATGGTGGTTTGACTACTGGTGGTTTAACATAGGGTGGTTTGACTACTGGTGGTTTAACATAGGGTGGTTTGACAACTGGTGGTTTGGTGGTGGGAGGGTGGTGGTGAGGAGGTTTGCCACCACAAGGAACACAATCAAGAGCAATGGGAGAGGCAGTTGAGATGAAGAACATGGAGATGAGAAGAAGAGCAGTGAGTTGTTGCTGCTTAGAGGACTCCATGTTCACTCAATGTGTGTGTCTTTGGTGATGTGAAGTTGGGGTTATATTGAGAGAGGGAATGTACTATTTGGTTCTCACTCCTTAGCTGGATAATCACATGATATCTATAACTTTGATTTTGATTAAGATATTTTTTTGTTTAGTTTTTGATGCATAGAAAATCATCGAAATGAAGACCCTAAAATAAATATAAAGGATAATGAGGTCATGTTGATTAAGGAAATTATCAAAATTGTCGATGACTTTTATAAGCCATCGAAAGCATGGGCTAAGCAGTGGCCTGCGGTAAAAGTGAAGCCTAAGGGGCTGTTTGGTAGCCTCTTAATACTCTATAATCTCTGAATGAGTAATTAAGAGGTAATCTTAAGTCCGAATGATTAAGAGACAACAATTAAGATATTGTACTTCTTAACCATTCATATTTAAAATTACATCAACCATTATGAGAATATGAACTATTCAGATGTATCATTTTAATGAATATTCAAAGGCTACCATACAACCCTTAAGACTATGCGTAGTGGGGGGCTTTATATATAAAGCCACCCTTTCTGATTAGTCCACGTGGCTGTTGAGTCAGCATGGAGAGATAAAGTATAAAAGGGTGTAGTGGTGTGGCTTTATTTATAAAGCCCATGTTTCTGATTGGTTCACGTGTATTTTTTTTAATCTTTTAACTCAAAATAATTAAAATAAAAGACAAATAAACATAGAAAAATTACAAATAATATTAAAAAAACACAACTAATATTAAAAAAAAAGTTACAACTAATATTAAAAAAACTCACAACTAAAATTAAAAAAAAAAGTTACAACTAATATTAAAAAAAAAACGAAACACACTACAGGTTATATTTTGCAAGGATTTGTTGTCTGTGAAGCATTGCAAGGCGTAGCGCGTCTCCCTCGAGGTCATCGATCGATTTGGACAAAAAATCAATGTCATTTTCCCTTTGCCTCGCCTCTTGGAGCTCGACAAACCTTTTATTCTCGACCACTCTTTGCTGTATCGTCTCCAAACGTCTTTGGCCAAGGTCGCGAATATCTTGAAGTCTTCGGTTCATTTCTTCAAAATCATCCTTCAAGTCACCACCTCCTGCCGAAGACGACTCCCCCTTGCCACCATTTGTTGATCTTCTACCGGGTGGTCTAGGAATATCCTGCTCCTGCTCCTGCTCCTCATCCTCCTCCTCCTCATCCTCCAAATTAATAGGATCACCTAAACTCACATAGCGAGCATCGGATGACGGTGTATCCGGATCTGGCAACGAGGAGGTGGTTTTGCTTCGTTTTGATGGTCCTCCTCCTCCTGATCCTCCTCCTCTCCTGACCTTGCGCCTACCACCCGACACCATAACCGGTACATTAGCCCACTTAGGACTTTTTCTCAACATCTCCCAAATCCTCAAATACGGGAACGACCCGCGGGTATCTCTCATCTCGTCCAACGCTCTTGCCAACAAACCATCATCACCTTCCCAACTGCCCCTATTGTCTTTACAACGTTGGTAAACCTGCGAAAAAGAATGACATCTATTATTTATGTCCAACCACTTTCCCGATATCGAGTCGTTGTCTCGATACTCCCCTCTACCCATGACATTAAAAATCAGCTCTCGAATCCGCATCCAAAACAACGGAAGATGTTGATAGTTCGCTAAAAAATAAAATATTATACGATTAGAAATATATACATATATATGTATATTATACGATTAATTATATATAAATATAAATACAAAAAAGAAATACTATATATATACACGATTAATTATATATAAATATAAAAAAAATTACTAACCAACTTGGGGATCCTCCGATATGTCGAGTCAGGCCCGCGCTAAAGCATACTCCTCGTCTTTTTCCCAACGTTCTTGTTGCTTTCTTTGACGAGGAGCGGTAGGATCTTTCTTTTTATGCGAGCGTCTCCCCCCCCCCGGTTGAGAACCCTCGGGTTCACGTGGTTCGTTGGTCTCGACTTGAGTTTCTGGCACGAGCTCAGGCTCCTCTTAACCTTGGCCATAGTTTGGTGGAGGAAAAAATTGATCCTGCGCGCTAAGAAGTTGCGCGTATTGCATTGTGTTCAGGTCAAAGTCCGCCCAATTGGGCGGTAGCTGAGTAGTAGTGTTTGGCCTCGTACCCGGGCGACCCGGGATCCCAAACGGTGAACCATATGGAAACATGTTTGTGTTTTGAAGTTGTGATTTTTTAGTTTGAAGGGGTATATTTTTAGTTTGTGTTGTGTTGTATGTTGTATGTGTATGTTGTATGTTGTGTGTGTGTGTATATATATATAGGCTAAGTATAGAGAGAAAACCCTCCAAAACGAAGAAACCCCGGTAAACTGTGACTTCAAGAACTTTTTATCATCTGAAAAAATTAGGGTATGTAATGTACATGATTTTAAGAGTTTTGAGCCAAAAAAATAAAAAAAGCGCCGAGTGGATATTTTAAAAAAAAATAAATAAGTTTTTTGTGTTATTTATGTTACATATGTAACACAAAAAACTTATTTATTTTTTTTAAAAATATCCACTCGGCGCTTTTTTTATTTTTTTGGCTCAAAACTCTTAAAATCATGTACATTACATACCCTAATTTTTTCAGATGATAAAAAGTTCTGGAAGTCACAGTTTACCGGGTTTCTTCGTTTTGAGTGTGTTTTTATTTAAACCTTCCCCTATATATATATATATATAAATACTATAAAAAAATAAATGTTACCGTTCAAAAAATTAAAGGGGGCAACGGTCAAATTTTTTTGACCGTTTTTTTCAACCTCTCGCCACGTGTCGCAATATTATTGGAGGGGTCAAATGGTAACCGACGTTATATAAATAAAGCCCTGACTTGAAATTGCAAAATAGTGCCCCTGTGTACCGGTGTTCCGGGCGCTATTTTTTGATTTTTGGCATATATAACGCCCCACTACGGGAGGTCTAAGCAGCCAAAAATGGTTGGTTGGATTGTAGATGGCAGCCAAAAACAGACAATTGAAATAGGTATTGGCTAATAAATGTTATGGGCTTTTGAGTAATTAATTTTTTAAGTTTTAAACTGATTATTATTGGGCCTAACTTTTAAGTGTAAATACACACACATATATATAAGAATTTTATAAAAAAAATTATACCCCGATAAAAATGGGCCCAAGCCAGTTGGCCTCCCCAGCTTGGCCATAGCGGGCCATGCTTATAAGGAGCTAAGCTAATGGTCAACTTTTTCCATATCAACTATTCAAATCCCCACATAACACTACATCGTACCTAATACGTAACATGTTCCTGTAACCTCATTTTAAAAATTAGTAAATGAATTCTTGGATTGGGATGCCCTTCGATGATGAGTGGAACCGTGTCTGCGGCTATTCAGTCTCAACCGCCAAGTAGATGTAGATGGTATCTTGACAATCGATGTTCCTAAAAATAAATAAATAAATAAACTCGAAACATGCATGCATTGTTTCTCATTCAATATGAAACGATAAAATTTCAAATGGAATTTTTTGAATAAGCAACAAAAACCCAAGCGCTCGATGGTTTTGTAACATGAAACTAATGTTAACATTTGCATATTTGATTAAAGAAAGTATAATAAATTCTTATTTATGATCTCACATCTAGCTATCTTTTTCTTAATTAATCGTTTATTGAATCAAATGTATAAGATACGATGCGTACCAAGTGAACAGGAGTCTAATCACGTGAATATGAAATGGGCAGATTGAGTCCTGCCAAAATTATGCAAGTTGGCATGGGAAATTCATGCATTATAAGATTTGACCTGTTTTCAATTATTGGATTCCACTGATCCATAATTTTCACAACATTAATATATAGATTTTGTAATTTAGGAACCATACACCCCTTAATTAGGAATGATACACCCTGACTCACCTCACGCACCAATAGGAGCCTGCCACATACCCCATAATATGATGTCACACCCTCAGAATGTGACGTCACGGGGTGTATGAAATCCGAAACCCTTTTGTAATTGAAGAGAATATGAGGCCCTAGGCCAAACCAACACCTTTGGAGCTAGCTTAGCTCCGGTGGGACATGCCCATGGGTTTGGACCTCCAGAGGCCCATAATGAAAGTATAAATACTTCATCTTAAAGATACCCGTACTTACTCTCACGTTGAAGAGTGGCCATAGAGAGACATTTCCTCTCCCTTGTGGCGAGCCAAACAATGTTCTCTTTTGCAGGTTTACCAGAGCTACCAGATTCATTAGCTCTTATCTAACCTTCACTTAATTCCACCCTCTTCAACCATCCGGAGGATCAATCTTTTCCTCTTCTATTGTGGATTTCCACTTGCTATTGCATACCGATACAAAATTTGAACAAAATCAGTTATCGAATATATTGGTATAGTACAAAATACGTATTGGAGATTATGACCACTTGACTAGTCAAATAGTCAAAGTGGACCTTATTATTATAGTCAAAGTCATCCTTACATTATGCCCTTCATGACTAGCTCCTTGTCTTGTGCCCAAAGATTAGTCACTTCCTATTTTATGTATTTCCTTCGTGTATTTATATAGGAGATTGTTTTCTCCTTTAGATTGTACCAAACACTACTATCAATAACAAAACAATTATCTCTCCACTTCTAGTATCAAATAATCCACTTGCCGGTTTGAGAGTCGCTGGCTAAAACGAGCAGCCCTTAGGCTGCAGGGCTGAAACCAATAAACCAAACCCCAATGTAAAAATCGCTTCTGCTAGATTTCTATAATATGGGTATCGGTACCCGATTTGGTACCACTTTGTTTTGTATAATTGTTTGAGCACTCGCAAAGGTAGTAAGTAGGTAAAACCAATACTAGTAACCAGTGTATCGGTTTTTATATTTGCATGACCATTCAGTTTCAGATAATAAATCCGAACCCCATGTCGAATAAGAAAGCAACAAACTTACACGGACAGAAGACATGTACATAATACATAAGATCCACTCGCTCAAGCTTATCACCAATTATGTACCCTCTCCTGGGTACACTTTTAACCTGGTTAGTGCAATGGTTCTTCCTCCATCTTTTTCCACTGATATCAAACCAATAACATGTTTTCAGAACAAAGAAAAACTCACATATTTTTGTTAGCAGTCACATAACTTAAAAGAGGTAATGAATATTACCCCCAACACAATGCAGCTCCTTTCTTCAACAATGCGTCCTGCACAATCGAGTTTAAATAAATTAGCCATGTTACAGTTGCTAGTACACAACGGACAGGATTACCTGTAGTAATTTTACGCTAGAGTAAACGTCTCCAACACAACGCATTTCTTCATCTATATGGTAGACCTTAATTGACAAACATTTGCCTTTGATCATCTTTGCGAGCTCACCCCTCGCCTTCATCCCATCGTCAGTTCCAATTTCAGGCGCACGTATTCCCCTATTTCCATTGAAATAATAAAATAATATATTAAATTATATGAAATGTTTTTGTGGTGACCTGTGTACTGGTCGCAAACCCGGACCAGAACCGTTTGCATTGTGTTCTCATAGCGAGAACTGTACATTAACATTCAGGCTGTCCGGGTTTTTTAATGATTTGAGGCAAAGAAGCTTAAGAAGAAAACAACAACAACTGCTTGATACATTTTTAAGTCCACTACGTATATAGCTATAGCTAAACTCATAACTGTATATATATTTTTTATTCGGTTATATTTTTAGCATGAAAAAAATTTGATTATGATGGGTCAAATAAATCAAATACAAAGGATGGTTTTGGTAAACAACAAATAAACATTGTGACAAAGGATTTCAAATAAACATTTGTGACAGCAAATAGACATTGTTATGAAGGAATGCATTTGGTAATTTTTATATCAAAATTTACTTAAGGCGAATACCAGGACGATTGTTATCTATTGTTGCTACAACATAGCAATTTGCAGATCTTAACCAACTGCAATTTCAGGAGGCAGCTTGAAGGCATTTGAATAACGATTGGAAAATCCCATGGAAACAAAAACGATCAATAAGTATTACTTTCCTATGAAAAATGGCAGGCCAAAAAAGGGACCAAAAAGGGAAGTGGCTATTTCTATGGATGTATGAGATTGATGGAACTTTCGTACGAAAAATGGTCGGCCCGACCCGACTCGTTACCTAACTAAACTTACGTCGAAACATATCATAACTCAAATTTATACCGTCCAATGAGTATTACATTTGACCCGATTTGTTTCCTAAAAAATTTACAACAAAACGTAGTCCAACTCAAAACGTAGATAAAAAGAAACATTTTGATAATTAACCAAACTCGTTAACAAACAAAAATTACTAAATTCAATGAGGAGACTTTTTGAGATTATCTAGACATAGCAATGAGGATCGTACCTAGGGAAGAAAAAAATTGTACAAGAGGTGATTTTATTGGTCACATTGGTAAAAGATAAAAAAATAATCAAGTCGGCTTAGGAATTGCAAGGTTAGACGAAGCCGTTAAACCGTAAAAAAATAACATTAGAACATTGAGCCAGGCACGCAATGTGTTAACTAGCAAAAGTTAGACTGAGTCTTAAAATGACAAAATTGTAAAAGATGTAAAATACTGGGAAACAAGGTTGAAAGTGTAAAAGCGTTTTGGTTAAAAATGAAAAATATTTGTGACAAACATGTAAAAGATGAAAACTACGAGGATTATATAAAATATCAAAACTAATAGAGTTAAATGTGTAAAAGATAAAAAGTTAAAGAGGTTAAAAGTAAACGAAAAATTGAGTAGTAAAAGAAGTCGAAGGATAGTGATGTTGTGAGTGGGAAGAAAACTTGATTATAAAAATTAATATAGAAAGTGAAAATAATGTGAAAATAGCACTGTTATAAAACAAGGTCTCGGAAGCCGAGTACTCCCCGAGTAATCGCTACAAGGTAGGTTGCCGAGGCCCAAGTATTCTAGGCCTAGGCCGAGTACTCCCCAAGTACTCTTCGACTAGACCGAGAACTCCCCGAGTACTCCCAATTCCGACTAGGGAGCGCCTAGCGAATATATGCATTGTTGATGTAACAAGTGAAAGAGACATTTGTGAGAGTCTACCTCATCTTTTCAGAATTTACACCATCTACTAATCTTTTTTCGCTATTTACAATGTGAACAAGAAACACCCAAAGGAATGCACACCATTAGCTAAGATTTAAGGGGAAAGTTAAACCATTTACTGTATAGTGTTCTAAAGGTCAACATCCTCAACAGCATGCCAATCACTTGATGAACCTTCACTTTCTGATCGTCTTTCACGGTGTATCGAACGATTCGCTCTTGAAGTTCCACCAAGTCGAACCCAATCACTATTTTCACTAGCAGAAGAAAACCTGCAACTTTGTGTTTGTTTAATTCCTGACAACGTTTCATCATCTAGATCACTGAAAGATACATCATCCTCACTGTTCTTGTTTTTCATCCTGTCTATTGCATTGTCCTGTAACTGGTTCTCACTTTGTTCGGTACTACTTACCACACTACCCTTTTCATCGTGTGTATCATCTGAACACTCCGCGGGCGTATTCTTCTTGTTTCTTAGTTTTTGCAGAACTGTCTCACGCACTTGAACGATCTATAGAGCCAAACTAAAACTTAGAATATGCTTATGTTCGTTCACTGTCTAATGAAACAGATTTACCTCTGGAGTTGATAGAAGCCGATAGTCATCCGCATTTAACCGTGGGACCAACAGAACAAAATAGATCATCCAAAAGTGTTGTTCACTCATGTGATTGGTAATTGTATGTCTCAAAGTAGCGAGGTCTGGTACCAACTCTTGTATGGCCAAGGCATGATCTTTATGAACATGGGACATATTAAAATCTGCATTGAGATGCACCAAATTTTAGTTTATGCTTGTCCTCGACGTATGTTGTAAATAATATCTTCATCAAAAGGCAAGTCTGTTATTTGAGTTCGCACAAGTTAATGTATAAATATAGGTCAAGATCCTAAAGTTATGTTGAAAAATCATCCAAAAAAATTAGAAAATGTTGAAATATATGGGATTATGGATATAAAAAATTATCTAATTGGAATTTGAGGGTGAACAGTTACTAGTTAGTATCTCTTGCAGTGAGAATGCTCGTCAGATTCGCCCAAGGCATCACACATAGTACCACATAGATTTCATAGATCACATTATCTTTTCCATAGTATTAAACTGATCTCACGAGGGTAGTCTAATGATATTAAGCCTTTCATAAGAAATCAAACTCAAATTTCATATTTTAATTCTGTTTCAATCATCAAACAAGCTTTGATTTGAAGGGTTGAACCAACAAGTGGCCATTTAATTTTTTTTTCCCTTATCGTCTTCAATGTGTAAGCCTATAAAATGGCAGTAGGCGTTTTTGAGATTAGGCGTTAATGAAAAGTATGAATTAAGCTTCTAAATCTCCTAAAAATGTCTTCTAATTATTCTCTAATCTCATGTACCAATTTTAGGCCATATAAGAGTCAAACTAAATGCAACTAACAAATGATCACATGTAGCAATTGAGGCATTGAAATAAGCTTTATGTACACCCAAAAGTTGCAGTTGTGTCATCTCCTTTACATATCAGCCTTTTTACCAAGTAAATGATTCATAATCTATTCATCCCTTTAATTTTTTCACATATCATTCTCCTACACACTCAAATTTTGATCCATTTTGACCCAAATGTGCATGAGGGGTCGCCTCAAGGCCCGACGCGCTTCCCTAATCGCCTCGTGCACCTTCCTAATATCTCTCCCGTGGAGAGAACCGACATGGAATTCGCCTAAAGTGTCACACATAGACACATAGTATCACAAAGATTTCATAGACTTCATTATCTTTTCCATAGTATTAATCAATCCTTTCATAACAAATGATGTATTTGTAATGGTTTTTTATTTAATGAAATATCAAATATAACAAATTAAACTGAAATATTGCTTTCTCAAATGAATTAACATCACATTATAGGCTCATGAGTCTTAAGTAAACTGTAAATCCAACTAACAACGATCATACGTAGCCATATAAACACCCACTTTCTATAAAAATTAACACCAAGATGCACCCCAAACAAAGAACTCAGATGCATTTAAATACCCAATTCATGTTTAGAATAATCATTAAAGAAAAGAAGTAAAAAAAAATGAAACCTTGATTTTGTAAAGATAAAGGGAAATCAGTCCAACATTCAGGACGAGTAGAAATCTCTCGAACAAAATCAACAACATCATCAGTAATCCCCACAACATCTAGATCATCATCATCCCCTTGATTAAATTGTATAAAATTGGAAGCAAATTTAGAAATTCCAGTGACAGCTTTATTGGGTGAAAGTAAAGAGAGGCCTGTCTTGAATCCATACCCAATTTCAGCAAGATCGTTCTTTAAACCCTCGATAGAAGACGAGGAAACATTGGTTGAAGGAGGAGAATAAGGTTGTGATGGAGGTGGAGCAAGAAACGAAGCGACGGTGTGTAATTGACGGGTGATTGTTTGTGTGAAGAGGGATAAGTCTGGTTTGGTAGGGGAGTGAGGAGGATCGTCTGAATTGGACATGGTTACAGGTTAGAGGTTGGAGATGATGATGGACAAGGACGGTGTGTTCATGTTCATGTGTGTTATTAATAGATAGCGTATATACGTAAATGATTTGAATGTAATTATTATCATTATCATCTCCCAAAAATAGGAGATTATGTTGTATCCTTATATATTGATGTTATGATTAATGAGAAGATCATCTTGAAAATAATATTGTCTTACATGGTATCAGCCTCTTGATCCTGTAAACCCTAGTGCCTCCCTGTGCCGCCGCTGACTCCTCTGCTCAGCCGGACACCGCCCCTGCTTCCGATCCCCCTGCTGCCTATCACCTCCCCTCTCCCTCACCTTCCAATCTTCCCATGGCCGACTCAAAACTTCATCCCGCAGTCACCGTCACCAACATAAAAGCCTACATCCCTATTCTCCTCGACAACGAAGCATCGGATTACAACCTGTGGTCCGAACTGTTTCGCATCCACTGTACCGCTTTTCTTGTCTCCGACCACCTAGCACCACGCCCACCACCCCCTGCCGCCACATCCACCTCTGACAAACCCACTGCCCCACCTCCGGCCGCTGACTCCTGGGAAAGGTTGGACGCCATAGTCCTTCAATGGCTATATGGCACAATCTCTCCAGGCCTCCTCAAAACCGTTATCACCAAACGCACCACAGCCTATGATGCGTGGAAGGCCATCGAATCATTGTTTCAAGATAACAAAGCCACCCGTGCCTTGTACCTAAAACAGAAATTCTCCAACACTCGTTTGGAAAATTTCTCTTCTATGACAGCCTACTGTCAAGAAATCAAGGTCCTTGCTGATCAACTCGCTGGGGTTGACGCACCTGTCGATGAACAGGACCTTGTTCTTCAAACCCTAGCCGGCCTGACTGAACAATACGAAACCGTTGCAACCATTCTTCAAAATACCAAACCCTTACCGTCCTTCTTCGAGGTCCGCTCCCAACTGTGCATGACGGAAACCACCAAAGCCAACATGGCCACTCACTCAGCCAACCAGGCCGCTACCGCCCTGCACACCCAAAGCCGCCCCACCCCTTCACCTAATCCCTCCGTTAACCACCACACCCCGTCTGCTGACTCCACCCGCGGCCGCAACCAGACTCGTCCCAAGGGTCAAGGCAAACGCCGGCCAGTGGGCTCCTCCCAAAACCGTAATCGCCAGACCTCCTTTCCCTCCCAACCGTCCCACCCTTACATCATTTTTCCTCAGTCTTGGGCTCATAACCAGTGGGCGGCTCTCTTCAATCAGGCCCAAACCCAACCTACTTCCTCTCAACAGGCCCATTATCCACCTCCCTGCCCATACCCATCTAACCCGAAGCCCAACAGTGGACAGGGGATCCTCGGGCCTGGTCCAGCACAGGCCCACATGGCTACTTACTCTCCCACTCCCACCGACATTGCTCAGGCCCTGTATACGCTCTCGCTGAACCAGCCAACTGACCCGGTGGGCTACATGGACACAGGTGCATCCGGACACATGGAGCAACCAGGTAATCTCTCCCCGTCTGTTTTTAATTCTAGCACTAATAAACAAATTATAGTTGGAAATGGCACGACCATACCGGTCATTGGACAAGGCAATAAAACCTTACCTCCACCCTTTCCACCCTTCAAACTTAATAATGTCCTTTATGCCCCCCACCTAATTAAAAATCTCATATCCGTTCGTCGTCTCACAACGGATAATTTACTGTCCATAGAATTTGACCCTTTTGGTTTTCTTGTGAAGGATCTCAAGACCAAGGCACCTATCCTACGATGCAATAGCTCGGGAGACCTCTACCCTTTGACAACCAATTTCATCAAGTCACCCAAGTCCCCTGTTGCCTTTACTGCTACCTCTCAAGATCGTTGGCACCAACGCCTTGGGCACCCGGGCAACAACTTATTGCAATCGTTAAAGTCTTGTTCCTTCATTAAGTGTAATAAACCAACTACTACGCTTTGTCAGTCATGTGTTTTTGGCAAAAGCGTCAAGTTTCCGTTTTCTAATTCCATTAATAAAACTTATTTACCTTTTGATATTATCCATAGTGATTTGTGGACATCACCGGTACTTAGTACCGGTGGACATCGTTATTATATTTTGTTTGTTGATGATCACACTGATTTTCTATGGACATACCCCCTGACCAACAAATCCAATGTATACTCCACTTTTCTCACCTTTTATAACCATGTTCATACGCAATTTGAAAGAAAAATTAAACAGTTTCAGTGTGACAATGGTACTGAATACACCAACAATCAATTTAAACAATTTTGCCACTTAAACGGCATGCAGTTTCGCTTCTCATGCCCTCACACCTCCCCACAAAATGGCAAAGCCGAACGCACCATCCGTACCCTCAACAACATGATACGAACCCTCCTGGCCCAAGCATCCCTGCCACCCTCATATTGGCATCATGCTTTGGAAACCGCCACTTACCTACTTAACATTCTCCCTAAAAAGAACCACAACTTTCTCACACCCACCACCCTCTTATACCACGCATACCCAACCTATGACCACCTACGGGTCTTCGGCTGCCTTTGCTACCCACTCCTACCCTCTACTTCCATCAACAAACTGGCGCATCGCTCCAGACCTTGTGTGTTCCTCGGCTACCCCACGAATCATCGCGGATATAAATGTTTTGATTTAAATTCCAAACAAACATTCATATCTCGTCATGTTCAGTTCGAGGAATCCATTTTCCCCTTCGCCATTCAACACCCTACCAAACCCGCCACCTATGATTTTCTTATCCAAAATCTTTCTCCTCTCCTTTGGCCCTATGTCCAACCCAACGGCCCACCTTCACCCCTCGGCCCAACCCCCACTTCTCCGGCCCAAACTCACAGACAGCCCAGAACCCCACCCGCCGGTCCACAGTCACCCGGCCCACTACCTGACCCTCCAGCTAGCCCTCCACCACCACTCAATCAAACTCCCATCCTTCACACCTATAGCCGGCGCCCCAAACCAGCCCACACCCAACCGGCTACCTCGGCTCACCCTTACACCACGGCCCAGCCCAACTTCACAGCCCACCAACCCAACCCACCATCACCCGTCACTGTTCCAGCAGCCCCTACCCCTGACCAGCCTGCTCCGGCTCCTCCCACAGCCCGTACCATGCGCACCCGCGCTATGGATGGCATCTCCAAACCCAAACTTCCCTTTAACCTTAACACCACTACCATTGCCCCAATACCCAAATCACCTCAGGTTGCCTTGTCTAGTCCCGAATGGTATGCTGCTATGACTAACGAATTTAGTGCTTTAATTAAAAATGAGACCTGGGAGTTGGTACCTCGCTCCCCGGACATGAATATTATTAGATGCATGTGGTTGTTTAAACATAAATTCAGGTCTGACGGATCTCTTGAACGGTACAAGGCAAGGTTGGTTTGTGATGGTCGTAGTCAACAGGTTGGCATTGACTGTGGTGAAACATTCAGTCCGGTGGTTAAACCCACTACTATTCGCACTGTTCTTACTTTGGCTATTTCTCAAGGCTGGCCTATTCATCAGTTGGATGTGACAAATGCGTTCTTACATGGCCACCTGCAAGAAACAGTTTACATGCATCAGCCCATGGGTTTCCGTCATCGTGACTACCCGGATTATGTTTGTCGCCTAAAGAAATCTCTTTATGGCCTCAAACAAGCCCCCCGAGCGTGGTACCAACGTTTTACTGACTTTGTTTTGTTACAGGGCTTCACTCAGTGCAAATCGGATAATTCGTTGTTCATTTACCACAAGGGCGGCGCTACTGCTTACCTTCTTCTCTATGTAGATGACATCATCCTGGCAACTTCCTCTGACACTCTCCGCCAGTCTCTTATGTCTACTCTTGCAGGAGAACTTGCTATGAAGGACTTGGGGCCCCTTACATACTTCCTTGGCATCTCTGTTCAACGCAAGGATAATTCTCTTTTTCTTTCTCAGCAGGCTTATGCCAAGGACATCATTCATCACGCGGGTATGGACTCGTGTAAACCAGCTGCGACTCCAGTTGACACTCAGCAAAAACTCGGCAGTCAACCCGACTCTTTATTTGATGATCCAACTACATTTCGTAGTCTCGCTGGCGCCTTGCAACACCTCACCTTTACTCGCCCTGACATCACCTATGCTGTTCAACAAGTCTGTATGCACATGCATGCCCCGTGTACCGCTCATTGGAATGCCTTAAAACGCATTATCCGGTATCTTCAGGGGACGTCTGATTATGGTCTTCACCTCACCGCCGCGTCTGCTCTATCTCTTCGGGCTTACACAGACGCTGACTGGGCTGGATGCCCTGATACACGGCGTTCCACTTCTGGCTACTGTGTCTATCTGGGTGATAATCTGGTTTCCTGGTCGTCCAAGCGCCAGTCTACTATTTCTCGCTCCAGTGCTGAAGCAGAATACCGAGGGGTCGCCAATGTGGTTGCTGAGATTTGCTGGCTTCGCAACTTGTTACTTGAACTGCATCGCCCACTCTCCAAAGCTTCTCTAGTCTACTGTGACAACATCAGTGCTATCTACTTATCCAACAACCCGGTTCAACATCAACGGACAAAACACATCGAGCTGGATATACACTTTGTTCGTGAGCATGTTCAGAAAGGTCTGGTTCGAATCTTGCATGTACCGTCTCGGTTTCAAGTTGCAGACATCTTCACCAAAGGCCTTCCCCGGGTTCTATTCGATGATTTTCGCTCCAGTCTAAGCATCCGTGCTCCTCCCGTTTCGACTGCGGGGGTGTAATAGATAGCGTATATATGTAAATGATTTGAATGTAATTATTATCATTATCATCTCCCAAAAATAGGAGATTATGTTGTATCCTTATATATTGATGTTATGATTAATGAGAAGATCATCTTGAAAATAATATTGTCTTACAGTTATCTTGACCCGCATCGTCATGACCTGGCCCATTGCCAACCCGCACCGTCTCGCCTCGGCCTGGTCGTATCGCAAAGTCTTGACCGGGCACATCAAAGACCACCACCATTACGGCTAGATCCGGTTGTCGACGACTGCATCATTTCGACCAAAAGGGCTCATGTGATGACCCGCAATGTTTCGACCTGACCGTGCCGGTGGATGACCCGCACCAATTCCACCCAACCAGGACAGCCATCGACTCGCATCACTTTGTTTGACCCGATAAATATATATATCAAAGTCGTAATAAACATATACAATGACAAAGCGTGTAATGAATAATATTTATGGATTGCACTTATTTTTTTTCTTTTTTATAAAGGCTAGCTAACGTTAAATTAACTATATTTCAGTACCGATATCAGTATTTTTTTTATGTATTTGGGTTCCGTATTTTCAGTGATACTAGTACCCAACTGGCAAAATCAATACGTTATGCAGTTTGTACTTTACTTGTTTTGATATGTTTTCGGTACGATACCAATCTACTAGTGCGTATTTGTTAAGAACAAAAACTTTACATGTTTTGATATGTTTTCAGTACGATACCGATCTACTGGTGCGTATTTGTTAAGAACAAAAATTGACGTAGCTAAGTAATATGGCATTGTTGTGTTATTCTATCTGTGGCTGTCTAGTAAAGATGATCACTTAATTTCCATGGCCCGGCTCCATACCCGGTTTTTTACCTTATTGATTGTACCGAAATCGGTTTCAACCCAGGACCGGGTATGGCCCTAATTCCAATATGTGCAACACAATTCCAGGACTAGAGTCCGGTAACGTTTCTGGCAGTACGTATCACTACGTAAGAGCCTGCATTGTGCTCTAATAGAAAATTGGGTTACAGACTTTACATGTCTGTGGACTGCTGATAAGACCAAAATTGGGCTGATTCCCTTTACTTGGGCTGAAGTTCAATTTGGTTTAGAGAATATTTTTACCCATTTCAGTTTATCAAAATTTAAACTTTATAGCGTGTCTCAACTTTCAATTATCACACAAGTGTTAACTTTTAATGTTAATTGTTAAGAACTATATTCTAAATGATATTTTCTTAAAACTAGTTGTATTTAAGTTCGCGCGTTGCGCGAGTTCAAATCGGATTATGTATTACTTTCATTCTAAGAAAAACAAACACTTATAAGAGCTACATCATAACTTTTATCAGTAAACCTCCCTTTATTAGTGACTGAAACATAACATTCCACCCAGTCAGTAGCCAATTGAGATTACAACAATAATCAACCATTCATCTAATGGTAGGTTCACCAAACTACAATACGTATTTAGAAAGTGTATGATGATGGTGAATTAATTTAGGCTTTCAAATAACTCAAGAAATACATAACCTAAAGGGAAAATATATTAAAAAAATGAAAAACAAAATAAAGCTCGTAAACAACAGAAGCAAAAATAAGCATGCATATTAACCTTGCCTATTCTTCTCCACACTTGTTAAAACCAGCTTCCTTTCTTGCTCTACTCTCCCCAGCTGAGTACCCCGTTCCTTGCTTTTGTTTGGAAGTCAGGCCCCCTTGTTTGCCACCCGAAACTTCATGCGCGACTGGGTCCCGACCGACAGTTGGTATCTTCAATGTTATCCCTAATATAGAATCAAAATATGTGACGCTACAAGTACAAACAATGTTTGTGCCATCTCGTGTTTATACAGGACTGAAACAACATCAAATATCGTAAATATGAAACTATCATCACGCGGCCAGCCTCTCCTTTCACCAGAACCGTACTGTAGCTGGCTGCCCGGGCTTACTCCGGCGGGGACTTTTAATGCTAACTTGGTTGGAGTTAATTGCTAATTCTTTTTCAACACCCAACACTACTACATTGAAGTTTAAAGACCAGATGGTGCATCATTGAACTTTTGTTTGGCTTTTTCTGCAAATATGAGAAAATAATCATGTCTGTGATGTTTTATACCTCATATGTGTCAATGGTGTTTACAGATAATAGATTCACTCATTGACAAATAACAAAAACATACTTCATTTGATATTAAACAATATTTAAACTTACTTGTTTATGTCTAGATGATATCCTGTACGCTGAAAAATGAAAATAACATTGTCCGTTGGTATAAAACTGATTCTATAATGAATTATCACGGCTAGTAAACTGTACTAACCACTTTAACTCCTTGTTTGTTGGCATTCTTTGGCACCCTGGATGTCGTAGCGAAATCCTATTTCAAATGTTCATGAAACATAGCTTTGATGATATACTTATAGTTAGTATAGAAAAATAAGTGGCTACCAGGCACCTTTTGAAAGCGCATCAGATGTAGGTTATGAGCTGCCACATTCATTGTATAGCTCAGACGCCCTTCTGTAAGAGTCAACAATATACATACAAAAAAAAAACTAAAGAGGCACTACATAGTATTAAATATTGCTACAAAAACCACCACAAAACACCTAGCACCTCCTAAGCATGTAAAGAACATACGCTGCAAAACAATTGAGTAAACGTACCATTGAGTTGTTTAGATTATTGTAACGAATATGCCATCTTGATTGATAGAATATGATAGATCTGGCAAACATCGAATAAACGAAAAAAGAGCTTTCAGCACCCTTTATATAAATACATTTACCTTTTCGCGCATAACAAAAACATCAGGAGCAGGAACCGTCATTTCCACATCGAGTTCAGAGCATCTGGGCATCTGTAACGAATTTAAAAGCATATCTAAGTATGAAATAACTTAAGTAGCACCAAAATACCAAACAAATGTTTACCCAAAAAAATTCATTTATGTTATAAATAACATCTTAGATGGTTGATGCCCTCGATTTTGAAAGTACTCGTGACATTTGTAAAAATCATTGAGTTATTAAACTGAGCTAGTTGAGATATGTAAGAAAGGTTCATGTACCTTTCAACCTATTTAACAAACAATAAGTGCTTTACCTGATCTATACCCGTTCTAACTATCTAATAAAATTTGAGAAACTGTACCCAAAATGGACGCTGGTGGCAGACGGGTCAAGGCAGGTCGAGTTGGGAAAATTGTTTAAATGGTTATAAAGAGTATAAGGAAGCTAAAGTTAGTTGATAAGACTGCAACAACAGACATCATAACCATAAAACATATACATATACATATAAAACTCTACATTAAGAAACTATAATAAGCCATAACAGATAGACCGAACCTTCTATACAGCCCTCGGATGCCATCTTGCTTTTAAAGTTTACGGGCAACATCCAGGCCACCATTATAGCTTGCATGGCCCGAATATCCTCGAACCATCAATCTTTGACTAATCTGTTGACCTTGATATTTAGAACACACACACATAAATGATAAATCTAACACCATACTTGAAGGGATAAAGAAAGTATACCACATCAACAGGAACAAAAACAAATTGAGCACAAAGAGGTGATGTCAGTCCAGCAATTCCATTAGCAATAGCAGCCTTTGCAGGATCTGAAATACTGAATGGTTTGAGCATCTTATAAGTAGCCACCTTTGTTGTCTCTAATGCGCCGAGTAACACAATCCTAACAGGAATTGCTCATGTGATGACGGTGCCAAAACCTCTGTAAAAACCTGGGATGCCTTTGGTTTTCAGTAATCCTCTTATAACAGCATATGCATTTTTATATACAGAGTCTTTTGTAGCAACGTGCAGCCTCGACTTTACAACAGATACAGGGTACAGCCCAATTGTAAGCGCACCGAATATCCTAGCACCTACCACATAAAAACTTAGTTTTATCAAGCCTGCTTAAGAATGAAAGAACTATTTTAGAACTCAAAACAATCAAAATATAATAACAAACTAACAAATCACAAATTGTAGAAGCTATCACAAGTTATGTTGTGTTCTTGAGTTTCAAATTAAAGGAAAGAATGTATATGAATTATAGAATAGTTAAGCCGTTTGCGGACAACCCCGGCTCCGGCTGTACTCTCCTAAGAGGATTAACAGGTTTATTTTGGTAAGTACCATAACAAACCACAAAGAACCGAAATTACCAAAACTTGAGCAATCCTCAATTTGTGATATAGTCATTATATGTTTGTACCCTTATTCTTGTCATATATTTCTTGAAAACTCAAAAGGAATTAAATTTATTCAAAGTTATATGTTTGGCCTAAAAAGGTCAAAACTAAACTTAAAGCCGAAATGCACCTGTAATCATTTTAACATTTACTCCAAGATTCAAAGCCCTCCGTATTCTATGCATTTTACCCTGACTATCCAAATACCACTACTACCAGAGGAAACACTCTCTGCATCCGATATAACACGATCAGCATTATTATCAAAATCACTAAAAAGCTTATCAATACTTCTATTAACATCCGGAATTTCAATTTCACCCTTATTATCCTTCAGTTTCGTCTCGCCGATCATCGACTTCTCTAACGCCCGAACCGCAGTAGCCGTTCCAGATCCACTCAATCTCCTATCCTAATTCGTAAAATCGACAAGCTTCCATGGTGCCACATAGATATCCATGATTAAGGTCACATCCTTAAAAAACCCAAACATCAAAATCAGTCCACAACAGCCACACATAAACCTGAAAGAAAGGAGAAAACGTCATACCTGTTGATGGAGACGACAACGGTGGGGATGGCGGCAGATAACGGCGGCGTATTGCAGGTCATAAGCTGAAGAAGAAAGGGGGACGATGGATGGTGCTCCGATGGTTGAGGTCTGAGATCCGAAAGACTTGCAGGTCATAAGCTGAATAAGAAAGGGGGAAGATGGATGGTCCTCCGATGGTATTTGATACTGTGATGCGGTGGTGTGGATGTGTAAGAAGAGAGAGAACATAGTAGGGTAAATGGGATGGGTTGGGAAGTGGGAAGTGGAGAGAGCGAGACACGTTTATGAACACGTCATAGGGTTCAATAAATGCAGTTTGGCAAAAGCACTCTTCAATTACAGTTTAATTACAGATATGTCCTAAGTCACTCTTCAAATCCTAAGCATTGTTATTATAGTATAATAATACATACACTTGCATAAAAAAAATGTCGAAAATATTTTAATGTAGAATTTTCAACATGTAAAGTGTCCTGATTTAATCGCACTCTCTTATTCTCTTGTTGCCACCCAATGTATACAGCATTTTTAGCAAAACTGCTCAGAGCCTGATATTGGCGGTTTGATATTGGCGGTTTTTCTAATAAGGACACCGCCCCCTCAAAGCCACAAAAAAACTTTGGCGAATGCTCTGTTTAGCAAAACTGCTCAGAGCCTGGGAGAAGTTTTTGAGTTATCCTCCCGCCAGAAGGCGGTGATTGAATGCCTAAAGGGTCCTCATGCTCAGGATTTTTTGACCGTTATCCCGATTGAGGGTTTGGGTCAATGCATGTCTGCAGTGGAGTACAGAGCTATACTAAAGTACCGGTTGATGATCCCTATGTACCCAGAAGATGAAACATGCCCTATCTGCCGTAAAGCTTGCATGGATAAATATGGGGAGCACGCAATTCATTGCAAAGAGCTCCCTGGGTTCAAATACCGGCATGACTGGGTGAGGGACGTTTTGTGGGACATCCTGAGAAGAGCTGGGATTTCTGCCAAAAAGGAGGCCCCTGTGAATTTTCTCACCGACCCTGCGGAAGGGAGATCCAACCTACGACCAGCAGATCTGCTTGTCTTTGGTTGGGAGAGGGGGAAACATGCTTGTGTGGACCTCACAGGGGTATCTCCTTTGGTTGGTTTAAGGGAAACAGGGTTTGTAGCTGGGCAAGCATCGCGAAAGGCGGAATCGAAGAAAGTAGATAAGCATGCTAAAGCTTGTGCAGAGAACCAACATGTCTTTATCCCTTTGGCCTTTGATACCTTTGGCTCGTTAGCACCAGAAGCTATTCGTTTCTTGACCAGGGTCCAACGGGTCGTCCACAGCAATAATTCATCTCCAGGGGGGCAAGCATTTGTCTTTGGTAGACTAGGGTTCGCAATTCAGAAAGGGGTGGCGGCGCAGCTTGTTGCCCGTCTACCTTCTATTGTGATGTAAATTTCGTATATTGAATGTTTAAATATTTATGTCAAAAAAAAAAAGAATATATTAATAGAAAAAAAAATTTATATAAAGATAATTAAATTTTGTTATATAAAATAAGAATACCCTAATCGTTTTGAATAAGCTACAAGGAAAGGTTGCAATAATCACCCGTTGAGCTAGACGCATCGGCGAAGCAACCACTCAATCACTCATTTACTCGTGAACCACGGTTCTCATGTCATGATCGGCAACATCCAAGACGACCTTGGAGAAAATGTTTGCTTATCCATCAGCCCAGACCGATGCACCTATGTCCATTGCGACATCACTAACAAAGCCCAAGTGAAGTCCCTAGTGGACTCCAAGACCACCTCGATATCATGTTTAGCAATGCTGGAATTATTACTTCTAACCAAAATATCATTGACTTTGATATGGACGAATTTGACTGCCTCTTTGCTGTCAATATTCGTGGGATGGTCACATGCGTGAAGCACTCGACACGTACAAGTGAATGAAAAGACGAATTATAGTATGTCAAAATGTGTGGTGGTGATGGGTAGGGTGTTCAGAATTCGATTCGGATACAAAAAATTTGAAATTCGACTTAGCTCGGTTTGATTACCAAGAATTCGATTCGATTATTAAGAATTCGAATTTGATTCAATTCGAATTCGAGTCTAGTAAATCGAATACGAATTTATGAGTTTAAATTCAATTCGATTCGAAATTTGAATAAAAATTGTACATGTATATTTTTTAAATATATATATACACATACACATTGTTATATACACAAATATACAGATTGAAAAATAGAACTTTTAAATTTTGGTCAAACTCTAAAAACCCATACTCTATACAACTTTTACCATAATCATATTTTACATTTTTACCTTATATATCACAAAACTCTAACAAACTATACTCTCTACTATTTTTACTATTCCCATATTTGATATATTGTTGTTTATCAATTTTGTATATTTGTATTTTATATGTTAAAAATACTGAGTTTGTATTAGTTTTAAAGCTAAAATTAAAACAATTTTATTATTTATGTTGAATTTGAACTAAATCGAATTCGATTCGAATTCGAGTTCTTATTCGAATCGAATAAAATCGAATAAATTGAATTTTGAGCAAATACGAATCGAATACGAATTCAGATAAAAATATTAAAAATTCGAGAAATTCCATTCGAATAATTCGAAAATTCGTTATTCAATTCGTTAAACACCCCTAGTGATGGGGCTGATGAAATCGGCGAGCAAGCAGCTCGGGCAGTATGGGATCCTGGTGAACTATGTGTCACTTTATGTGGTGGCGACGACATTGATGTGCAACACGCTTAAGAAGAAGGGTGAAGAAGTCAAGAAGATATATGAACCATTGACTAGCTTGAAAGATTTGGTTTTGAAAAAGGGGGATGTGACGGATGTTGTGTTTGTTTCTCGGTGGAAAGGCTGGCTTTATCACCCGTCATGATTGTTATTGAAGGCGGGTTGGAGTTTCATCTATAACAAAAATTATAGTAATTATATCTTAATTGCCAATGATCTTGTGGTGCATTGACAATGACAACCCCATGACCTTCCAATGTGGAGGTTATGGGTTGGAGTTTCGTCTGGAGCAAAAATTATTCTTGGTTGAGTCAGTGATTTTACCAAAGTGAGCATTTGGGCGATGAGTTTCCTTTAGAATGGTGGTGGGCTGGGTCACCAACACCGTCTATGTTAGCAAGCGTGGGTGGCCGTTTGCTGTTGAGTTTACGAGGGTGATTAAGCTTTTGTTTTTCACTCAAAAAGTAATAATATCTTGATTGTAATATTTTAAATTTTCCTATATGATCATTTTATCGCAATCAATATTCCAATTAAAGGTATCATCTTTCTCTTTTACATCTTTTTTTGCCACGGTTGTATGTGATTACACAAATGATACAAAGAATTGCCTACAATAAAAGATCAGAGACACAAATACATAAAATAAATAAACAAATCATAAATTTCCAAGGGGTAGCCATCATCATTTGCTGGAGTTAGTGGAGAAAATTAATTTCAAAAATTAAATATTATTTATGCTAGTTTCATTTCGATTTGAATTTAAATATTATAACATAAGCATACGTAAGAAATCAATTATATATGAACGCCTAGCGAATTCTGTAACATTGTATATAATGATCGTCACTCTTGGAAGCTAAGTATATCTTGCAATCAATAATGTTGAAACATACAATAGTAAGAACATGTGTGTATAATTTATGCTGATCACATAGAGAGCAATATAATCAGGGTTAGTTGAATGAGTTCAATTGAACATTAAGTCTTCTTAACCACACAGAATGAAGAATCATGTGGATGACATCAAAGTGTTTGGCCGGAAGGTTAACCAAAAAGTGTCTTTGCACTTCAATTACCTTTTTTTGCATTTCCAAATACTTTGAAAAAGGTATCTCTTGCAAAACTCTTTTGATTTCTGGTATTTTATCTACTGGTACTTGTACGGAAAACCGACTCCAGTCCAACACATCACTATATGGTAGAACATAATGATCCTTGATTACTACTGGAACACATCCCGTGTAGATTGCTTCTACCACCCTAGTGCTTGCGACCTCATAACCGCTGGGGCATAGACAATATTTACTTTGGCTTAATAACGCGGTGTAGTTTTTACCTTTGGGAAGGTAACTAAACACTTGAATATCGTCGTCTTCTTTGTTTCCCCAATACTGAAATAATCTTTCGCGAATAAACCCATGTTTTCCACCTGAAAAAAATGCGAGGATTGATCGATTGTAAGGTGGTTGACCACTACTTGCAATCGGGATATTATCTAATGGTCCGTTAATCTCGGTCATGGACACGTCCCGGATTGGAATGAAACCTTCGGAGCTATTGGCATTGCAAAGCACTCTTATGAAGTTTTTAAACAGCTTAGGGTTACCCAAAGAAACAAATGGCGCCTGTCAAGCATGTACATATTTCAATCAATAAGCAAGTTTAGATAACAATAGACTATAGCTAATATATATATAGGAGTAATGAAAATAAATAATCCCAACTATTGACTATTGGCCAATAACAGTCCCAATTACGAAAATAACCACTAGCGGTCCCAACTTTTGACATATTGGCCACCAATGGTCCCAAACTAAGGCTAACTCCGTTAGTGTGATGCTGACGTGGCATGGTTAGGTGGCAAAATGATCCTACGTGGCATGCCACGTCAGCATCATACTAACGGAGTTAGTGATCAGACTAACTGGGACCATTGGTGGCCAATATGTCGAAAGTTGGGACCGCTAGTGGTTATTTTCGTAGTTGGGACTGTTATTGACAAATAGTCAATAGTTGGGATTATTTATTTCCATTACTCCATATATATATTCTCTTTGATAGGATATAATAAGTATGTACCCAATCATGACATGATACAAAGAAGTGATCGGCCCCATTGCTACGGTTCCAATAAGGATATCTGTCCGCAATGACACCAATGTAGTCTTCGACTATGGCTTGCATCCTTTCTCGAAAACCGAAGGCTTCATCAGGCTTATAAAGGTAGTAAACTATGTTTGTTATGCTAATGGGGATAAAGAAGGCATGTGCTTCATCTGGATATCTAGTTACCATAGGATTTCCATTTCTCTCCATCTCTTCGATGAAGTCACCCTCGATGCTGTATATATATTTCATCGGACCATTATGCATTAAGGGAATTTCGCCTTCCTTATAAGTCCATATTTTGAATGTCTTTACCATCTCAGTATGACTTCTGAATGATCAATAGGAATCTATTTGTTATAGTAATCACAGGATTAAAAATAGTAGAGTGATATGTATTCTAAAAAGAGCCATAGTAAGGTTTGGCTAAGAAGGCTGGGCATAAGAGGAATTGAATAATCTAAACTTTGCTTCGTTGGCCGATAATGATTTATACTTAAAAAATTCCCTACAGTGTAGTCCAAACTTTTAAAGTATTGGCCGATAGTGAACTTTTGTTAACTGAAAATTAACCAAGTTAGTGGATGTTGATATGGCATGCCATGTCAGCGTCCATGTCAGCATCCATGTCAGTGTTTGCATGCCACGTCAGCATCCACTAACTTGGTTAGTTAATTTTCAGTTAAAAAAATTTATTTTCGGCCAATACTTTGAAAATTAGAACTGTTGTGGGAAATTTTTTAAGTACAGATTATTATCAGCCAATGAGGCAAAGTTTGAATTATTAAAATCCAATTCCCCAAAACATTACCACTTATCATATTGATGTTTGATTTTTCTAACTTTCTATTGTTCTTAAATTATCTTCTGGTTTTTCTTCTTTTTAAAGTTTATATCAAATCATATGTAAAAATAAACAGATCATATCAAATTTATAAAAACCTATATATAAATTACTTATAAAGAAAATAACATGAATTGTATTTTAAATAAAATATAAAAAGATCACATTAGAGTGTAACCGGTAATTATTGGGTATTGACCATTTTAGAATTAACTATTGCCTACCAAGTATATCTGTTTATAGTTTTAGTTGAAATCAAATATTTAAATCACCTCAAAAACCTACTTGAAATATGAGTTACTCATCTACATTTTTAACAATTTCATGATTTTAATTAGGGTGCAAACAAGCCGAGCCGAGTACGCGTTCGCGTTCGTTTAACTTATGAAAGCTCGAGCTTGGCTTAATTTGAGATTTGTTTCTAAAGCTCGAGCTCAGCTCATATGTAGTTTTTCAAGCTCGAGCTTAGCTCAGGCATGGCTCGTTTATATTTTTTAGGTTTCAGGTGTATTTATTTCTAGTGAAATTTGTTTTACTATCTATAGTTCATATGATCTTAGTTTTAAGTTTTAAAACTCATATGCCGGCCACAGCATATATATGCGCTTTTTTTTCAAATAAAATAAAATGCGCAACTGAAAGAAAATATAATAAAAACTTATTGTTTGGCTGATCTGCATATGCCAGAGCATCAAAGTTGTCTTAAAGAAAGCATGTATATTGACACTAAATAAAAGTTAAGGAACGTAATGTTTAAGGTTGATTTATGCAAATAAAGTATATAAACATGATAAACATATGAAGATAATTAACATAAATATATTTTTTACAAGAGAAATGTATACGTCTGACTGTGAAGGACGGACCATAGGATAGTTTCTTACATTGCCGATCAATGCATTAAAGATAAATGTAGTTTTGTGTAAAATGTATAATAACTGTATGAAAACTATTTTCACAAGTTTTTATTAATTTTAAAATCTAATGTGATAGTGCTTTAAACAATATTTTGCATGAAAATCAATATATAGTTAATTTAAAGTATAGTTTCCAAAACATATAACCACAAAATTACAAAAATTAATAAGTAAACAGTACTTAACTGAGAAAAGGCAAAGGGATTCTTGTAATTAATGGTTCCTTCTGGGATGAAACTCCCATTTGTGTTACTTGATGTAAAGCTCTTCTCAACAATCGCTTTGTGAATTTCGCCTCGCGCTCTAGCTAACTGATCTTCAATCCTTGCCAGTGAGAAATCTCTTTTCTAACAATTGAACACATGCAAAGTTAAAACATGTTAGTATAAAAAAAGTTAATAAATTGAAATGAAACAAAAGGAAGAAGATGAAGAATCATATGTTGCAGAAATACTTTGATGTTGGGTATGGCTTCATCTTGCAGAAGCCTTGAGGTTGATGTTAATGTCAAAGCCGGGACAGAGAGAAAATTATGGATACGATTCGTTGGAGATAATAATATTACAAGCAAAAGCAGTGAAACTAAAGCAAATAAGACGTTTAATTTGGCAACAGTTGCCATATTTGTTATTCCCCTAATCTGTAATCATCTTCTACATATATAATTGTAGATCTTAAGCTTATTTATCCTTTTTATTTCATAGTTAAATAGGCCGACTATAAGTCTATATAATAAACTAGTCATATTTATAGTGATTTTTGGTCATCGGGATTTTAAAGTTTAGATAGCAGAGTTTATATTGTATTCTAAGTTATCTAACACACCTAAACTAGATATTACATTTTCTTAGGTAAAATAAAAAAAAGGTAACAATACACCAAAAACAATGTGGTCAACGTTTACATGCGTAGCAATTTAATACAGATTGATCGATCTAGTTATATAAAAGGTCAAAGAGTATGGAGTACGTTCCGGAAAGTGTTGGCTTTAAAATTCTTACCTTAAAGTTCACTCCACTCCACTTTCACATGTATATATCTAGACTACTAGGATTTCAGGAGCTTACCACCTACCTTCTGATGGAATGACATGGAGGCTCAGTGATATAAGATCTATTGTTGAAAGGTTACAGGTTCGATTTTTAAAAGCATCAGGTTTTACCGATTATTCCATTGTCATGCTTTCAGGCAGATGGATGGTTGGGTTTTCCCCAGAACTGGTGGTTGGTGGGCTAGGGGCTCCTTCCGTTTGAGTAAAGGCCGGCTAGGGGTCCTTTGACCATTGAGGGGCCGCGTACGAAGTACCCATCTTCTACTTAGTTGTACATTAATAAAAAATTCCAGAGCTTTGCGGTAGGTTTTTGGTCAATATTTGTTTGGTTCTGTATGTTATCGGTTCAGTTTATCATACTAATATGATAGTGTGCTAGGTATGGTAACCAAAAGAGAAGCACCCAACAATATATCATTATGTGTTTTACAAAGATCGAAAACCGAAACCAATATTGTCTCATCGGTATCGGTTTGATTTGTTACTTATTGTTACCATACCGACTCGCTATAACTTATATACTGCCACATAGAGACAACTATAAAAGCGATTACGGTACCGTGTTTTTCGTACAACTCGGTTTGGTTCCCAAGGTAAAGAAAAAACAAGTATACTCTAAATCATAAGTAAAGATAAGCACATCACAACCTTGAGAAAACCATAAAAATAGATATCAGTATTGACACCAGAATCCTTTGCAGAACTAGGCTACTTTTTGGATTTCAAATTATAAATGGGTGGTTGAATGGAAAATTTGTGTTTATGGTAATGGTTCTAAACCATTTAGCGGCATCAATCATCAAGATATAGGTTTCTGACTTGTGTAAGGTGAAGCCGCTAATCCGTTTGGGGTAGTCACTGTAGCCGCTGAATGGGATGGAGGATTCACCCTTGATGCCGCCAAATGGTTTGGAGGAGTCACTATTTTGTCCTTTAGACCCAACCCACACATATGTATAATGTATATTGATGGTGATACATATGTGATTTTTTTAGTACATGTGATTCATGGGTAAAACATTTGTTTGATCCGTTACAATGATATTTATAATTTTAGTGATGAAACGAAATTTTCCTTTACAAAAAAAAGATCTAAGCCAATAAAAGGAAAATGGGTAGTTGAAAAAGTGTTTTTAGTGATTTTGTGGTGGTAGGCTTTTTAGGATAAAAATAACGTGACAATGAATGATTTGTAGAGGCTATGATAAATGTAGGGATTGTCCCATTTTAGAGTTATTCAAATCGCTCGACGCTCGCTTGAAATTTGCATGGAAAACGCTTGCTCGATTTTTCGTTCAGTTGTAAACGAGCCAAACACGAGCAAAGGTCCGCTAGGCTCGATTCTACTTGATAAAATTTCTATTAATTTATTATATATATATATATATATACATACATTAATTACAATGATATTTATAGTTTTATGCATACCACTGTCCTTTAGGTTTCTGACTTCCATCTTTTTTCACCACCCAAACCCAACTATTATATTTCCTTTTTTTTGTGTAACGGTTTGTTTCAATTGAACCTATCGATCAAAACCTGTCTTGATCAGTTACTGTCTAGACCTGTCCGCTTTACCTGACTTAGCAATCACATTGTTACATTGATGGTGATACATATGTGATTTTTTTAGTACATGTGATTCATGGGTAAAACATTTGTTTGATCCGTTACTGTCTTCAATAATGCACCTCTTGATGGAAAAAGAAAACTTCTAATTCCTGACTTTTCATATACACCAACACGTACAAAAGTACAAAACAAATAAAAATAAGTCTTCAATCCAACAAAACTAAATAGATTCAAATAAACTTCAAACCGGCAACAATAAGTTTGGTCAAAGAAGCAACATGCAAATTTGTTTTCCCTTTCAAACTCCAACTCTATTTTCCATCATGTGATTTTTTTTTGTTTCCTTTTGAATTCAAACGAATAAAAAGAAAAAAAAAAGAAACTATCTTCCTCGTTGTCGTTGTTCTCGTTTATATACAAGTCGGTAGGATATTAATCAAACCGTTTTTTTTTTCTTTTTCCGCTTTCTTTCCTGCTTTTAACAGCCAAATGCCCAAATGAATACTATTCTTTTTTTTTAAACCAATTTAAGCGTTTAAAGGACAAAATAGTGACTCCTCCAAACCATTTGGCGGCATCAAGGGTGAATCCTCCATCCCATTCAGCGGCTACAGTGATTACCCCAAACGGATTAGCGGCTTCACCTTACACAAGTCAGAAACCTATATCTTGATGATTGATGCCGCTAAATGGTTTAGAACCATTACCATAAACACAAATTTTCCATTCAACCACCCATTTATAATTTGAAATCCAAAAAGTAGCCTAGTTCTGCAAAGGATTCATTGACACCAATGTTTATTGGCCGGTATCGGTTTGATTCGTTACTTACCATATCGACACTCGCTATAGCTTATATACCGCCACGTCGAAAAAATCATAAAAATGATTACGGTACAAGTATCAGTATGGTTTTGACGGTATCGATTCAAATCTCACATTAAAGAAAAAACCAACTATATTTTGAATCATAGATAAAAAAATAATCATGCTACAAGTTGTTACTTGTTAGAAGAAATTTACAAATAGTTTTGAACTAAAATAGAAAAGAAACCGATTCTCACAATATATAAATATAGAAAACTCAAAGAAATCAGAAAAGAAAATATATGAAAAAAAGTTGGTTGTGTTGTAGACCCTGTAAACCGTCATGAACTTAGAAACTGGACATTAAGTCTTCTTAGCCACACAGAATGAAGAATCATGTGAAAGACATCAAATGGTTTAGCTGGAATGTTAACCATGAAGTGTCTTTGTACTTCCATTAACCTTTTTTGCATTTCCAAATACTTAGAGAAAGATATATCTTCCAAAATTCTTTTCAAATCCGGAATCTTATCTAAGGGTACTTGCACAGAAAACTGACTCCAATCTAACACATCACTATACGGTAGAACGTAATGATCCTTGATTATGACGGGGATGCATCCTACGTAGATCGCTTCAGTCGCCCTAGCGCTTGCAACTTCATAGCCACTAGGACATAAGCAATACTTACTTTTACTCAATAACTCGGTGTAGTTTTGACCTTTTTCAAGGTAAGTGTGCACTTGAATATCACCATCTTCTTTGTTTCCCCAGTATTTGAACAAAATGTTGCGTACATAACCGTGGTTTCCACCTGCGAAGAACGCCAAGATTGGACGATTATAAGGTGATTGGCCGCCGTTTATTGTTGGGATGTTATTATATGGCGCGTTGATCTCAGTCATCGACACATCTCGCATTGGAACAAAACCTTCTGAGGAGTTGGCATTACAAAGCACTCTTATGAGATTCTTAAAGAGTTTAGGGTTTCCCTTCGAAGCAAATGGCCCCTGTAGTTATACATACATATGCGAAAACTAATATTATTCCAATAACAAATCATTGAAATCAAGTGAAGTACATAAAATAGAAGGAAAGAACGTCTAAAAAAAACAAACATAATGGGTTGTTTTAGCTAATCAACTTGTTTATAAAACCTAGTATAACATAAAGGCTTTTGTTTTGTTGTTGAAGTTCAATTTCTGGGTCTTTTTTTTTTTAATAGCGGCAAACTATACATGTTAGATCCTAAAATCCACCACATGTCATTAATGAGACTTAAAGATTAATCAATTTTTTTTTTTAACAGCCAACGGTACACACCCATAACGAAGCCCCGCACCCTTCAGGTCCGGTCCCCGGGCCCCCCCTAAGGTCCAGCCCCTCATTTCAGAATAACCCTACTCTGAGTGGGGTTCGAACCTGTGACCTCCCAGGGCAGGAACCCCACAAAGTGGGTAAACCTTCCCACCTCCATTGCAACCACTAGGCTACAACATCATTGGCAAAGATTAATCAATTGGAAGAGGAAAACCATTGTAATACCCTGATATCATTGGGTTACAATCAATTTTTGAGTTAGAGCACAAGGGGCGCTCCAGTAAAAGTGTTTTCACTTCACTGATGTCTACCAATCCTGCACTGCCACATTACTTCACTGATTTCCTTCACTGAAACATTTTTTTAAAGGCAGCACTCCACTGATTCTCTACCCAACTATCAATTATTTTCACAAATATTAATATAGAGAGGGAGGAATAAAAAAAATAATAAAATTGTGTAAAAGTTTGTGCCACATCCGTGAACCAGCACGATAACAAGAACCAGAATTTGGTTCACGGGACCACTACCAACATAGGTGGCGGCGATGTTACCGTGCTGATAGTGGGGTACCCATGACCTATTTTGGTAATGCCCCGTCCCCCCTTAGTCATTTAAAAATATCAAAGTTAGAAGTAGCGACTTAAACTATATGATGTTTAATTAACCTTTATTTAGCATATATATATTTTTTTGTCCCTAATAAATAATAATATGTGATATCTAATCTTTAGAAGAAAAAAACAATACGAAGTTTTGTTTTTCTTTTTTTTAGTTTGAAAGTAAATTTTATTGAAAGCTCTATCAATAAAATTTAATCTATACATATAATAAACCAAATTCATTTTAATGACATGGCATTCAAAGAGGCATTCTTCTCTTTGAGTGTGCCATTTGTCATCCCATGTGGCATTGAGATATTTTAGGAAAAAAAATTTTTTAAATAAAATTGAATTTTTCTCTCTTATGTTTCCTCCCATAAATTTAAACCTTAATATCTTTTATATACGATACTTTTTAAAGAAAAAAATTACACCAAATTAACGAGCGTTTTATTATCTTTCCAACGAGTACCATAGTGCTATATAAAAAACGGAGAAAAAAGACGACTATTTTTTTGTGGGGTTTTGTTCATACAGGAAAAAAAAACACAAAGTGTTCAGGTAAATCATTAATCATGTATAGCCAAGTCACTAATTATGTTCAAATCAGTAAATATGAATTCTATTTTCAACATGCGTTAGCATTGGAGTTATACATTGTTTTAAGTTAGATATTAATATTAGAGTTATACATTGTTTAAGGTTAGGCGTTAACATTGGAGATACATTTTTAATTGTTTTAGGTTAGGTGCTACCCGAAGCTTTCTTGCATGTAACTGTAAAGCGAATCATTCTATTTCATATGTAAAATTAATATGTCATATTAGATTTCTCAACCCCGGGACGTTCCCGGGGTATAATCTAGTTATTCAAATAAAAAAAAATATATTCACACGTAATCTATTAAAGCAACATAGGACTTTGGTCTCGTAATAAAAAATAAATAATACATTAGCTAGATCCGATTTTGCATAAAATTTATCTCGATACGTAAAAACATTGAGTATTAGATAATCTTAAAAGTTTTGATATAATAAAGACAAACTAAATTATACGTTAAATGAAATTAAATAAATAGAAAAGGATAAAAAAAGTCAAATAAGGTTGGTTTTTATGAGTGAAGGACGGAGCACGGGATGGTATGTGGTTGAGGACTAGGGATGGGCATAACACATGTTAAGCGGAGGATGTGAGGGATTAAGGAGTTAGTGATGTGGCGCTAAAGTGACAATAATAGATGGAGACACGGGATACGTATAACACATAGCCTACTGAAGTTTCTTTCTTATAAATTCAATTTTTCAACTTTGAAATAGTTATCTTAACCAGCAGCTAACAATACATCAAACTTAAATAAAAAAAAAACTCATTTATGATCAATTAATATCATTGTTGTGGGTTAAGAAGAAAACAAGCCATTAAAAAAGTTGAAGGAATGCACGTACCCAATCATGACAAGAAACAAAGAAATGATCAGCTCCATTGCTGCGGTTCCAATAAGGGTACCTTTCAGCAACGACACCAATATAGTCTTCAACTATTTGTTGTATTCGCGCTAGAAAATTATATGGATCAACTGAGCTATTGTAGACGTAACGAACAATATTGGCTACGCTTATCGGTATAAAGAAGGCGTGCGCTTCATCAGGGTGTTTAGCGACCACAGGGTTTCCCTTTCTCTCCATCTCCTCAATGAACAGGCCCTCGGAACTGTATATACTCTTCATTGGACCCTCATGCATCAATGGGATATCTCCTTCCTTATAAGTCCATACCTTGAATGTCTTCATCATTTCAGTATGACTCCTGGAATGATCAATTGGATCTAAAATTAGTAACCGTAATGCTAAAAATTCTAATATTCCTTGTATTCCAAGTATAGTTTTGTAATGCAGGACTACAAAACAAAACAACAATCTTTTAGGTTCTATGACAACTTAAAAGATTCATATATATGTGATAAAATTATTAAGTAGCAACCAAATTTTAATATAATAAAAGTATGCATACTTTTTTTAACCATAAAATCACTCAAGTTTTACTAATTGGTAACTTTTTTTATAAATGCTAACTTCTATAAAATTGAAGTGACTTAAACATGATATGTATGTTAATCTAGAGTATAGGTGTTGTTTTGATGTTAATGTACGTGTTTGGGTGTGTTTCGGATGATTTTGAGTTGTTTATGTACAAACTAACGACTAGGTCTTAGGGGGCGACTATATATCAAGACGATCGCCCCACCTAGTCGCCTGTTTTCTAGCTAGTCGCCCCAAGGGCCCTGAGCGACTAGCAGGGGGTATAAATACTTCCAATGATTGCCCTAATCATTCTCAGCTGTCACATCACACATCCCAAGCACCGGTGTCATAGGTTTCAGGTCTGTTGATTGTCATTATACACCCGAGCTCTGTTTTCAATGCAATAACAACCTTTTAACCTTACGTGTGTGTGCTTGATAACCCGTTTACTATATTTTGTTGGCGTTTTTGTTATCCGAACATCGTCTAGAGGATTTCGCACTCTAGACGAACCAGCTCGTGATTATCGGGTTGTCCGAAATCGATACTACATTTTTTTTCTTCAAAATCACTTAAAAGGAAAAATTATGATACTTGGTTGTTAGTTGTGAACTTATTTTTCCACGGCTATCTCCCACTTCATGTTAGAATTTGAAAAGAATAATATACAATAACCTAGTTTGGTTTGAGAAAGTTTAAAATACAAAAGGTCCTTAACCTGCCAAGTGCCGAAGTATAAGAATGATTTTAGACCCTGATGACGTGGGTAGCTTAAAGCAAAAATAAATAAACAACATTACTGAACAACGCTTAAAGGGTTGGAGCCTACAAAGGTTCAAAAGCCAGGAGCATCCTAAGTCAAAAAGGTGACTTGTCCCGTCATCTTTTCATCGAGCAAAACAAACAGCTGCTGATGGAGTAACATCAGCAAACAGACCGCAGGTCCATAGCAGCCACTTACTATTTGTGGATTGTCCTTTAGTTGCAACAAGGCTCAAGGCAAGATGCTTTCTTATAATAGAGATCTCCTTTCTCTATAAATCAGAGGCTGATTCCACAGCTCTGGACACACCATCACAATCACTTCCACTTAATTCTTCTCATTATTTTGGTCTTGCACGTGGAGAGAATAACTCTCTTCACTCGGATCTCAAGAATATCTACTTCTGGTTTCGAGTACATCTCAAACCAGAAATTCAAAGCATCTAAAACAATAAAAATAACCTTGAACCTCCTTCTACGTCTGCAACGTAGAAGGACACCACGACCTGCGTTAGGCAGAGTGGAACCCTTGAACCCCTAAACCCCCTTGTGACTCAGAACCAACGTTAGGCAATTATTTGTTGTAGCAACAGACCCTTAGATTAGAAAATGGATGAGATGATACAGGGCTAAAATCAAAGGAAATTTGAAAGGTGAAGAGAGTTGGAGGAGTATTTTTTATCTAACTTACTATTGTTGAATTTTTTCCAGTCTTTAACATTTTCTTTATATAATTTTTATGCACTTAACTGAAAAAAGGAGAACGGATTCCTGTACATAGTTCCTTCCGATATGAAACTTCCTTTGTTATTACGCGATGCAAAACTTTTTCGGACAATCGCTTTCTGAATTTCACCTCGTGCATTAGCTAACTGTGCCTCTATTCTTGCCGTTTGAATGATGTCTTTCTAACGAAGAAATACGTACAAAAATTGGTTTACAAAACAAAACAAAACAAGTCAAAAGATGTGTTTGTAAAGATAAAGTAAATATAGGAAAATGATGCAGAATTGAAGCATATAATATTGTTACAAAATAATGGAAATTATATATTAAACATACTTTGATCATTATGGGTGCTGCTTCATTCTGCAGAAGTCTTGTGGTAGTTGTTAACGGTAAATTGGACACAGAAGGAAGATTTTGGGTTTGATTAGTTGGAGATACATAAAATTCAAGAAAAATAAGTGAAAGTAGGATTAATGTGATGGAAAATATCGGAGCAGCTGCCATTTTTGCTCAGACCATCTTCGTCTCTCTTCCACTCATATATATGTATATGTGTGTATATAAAAGATATATCAAATAAAAAATATTTTTTTTTTTCGAAAGAAATCGTAGAAAGGTTGTGATCATTAGATTAATTTAGATTAATATGTTGACGATGAGAAGTTACAAAAGAGTAAAATTCAAGTTTGGGTTTGACTTTCATGGAAAAATAGTTTTAATCTCAGAATCTTTGTATACTTTTTTTTTTGTAAATTATATTATAAAATCTGAAAGTTTATTCATTTTAATTTGACATTTATCATATGCTACATTTAAAATGTCTGTTGATTAACAATACTAAGCTAGAAAAATGACTTTCACTAATGAATTATCGCCGGTGATCAAAGATGTATTACAAATTTCTAATTTGGTTCGTTTCCATAACGAATTTCAATGGACTGTTAACTATAACATAGCACCTAACTTAATTTTCACTTCTATGCAAGTTACTAATCATGTTAAAACCAATAAATAAGAATTTTATTTTCAGTCAGAACAGAATAGGTTAAAACAAGTCATTTAAAAAAAAGTCACATCTTCAAGACAACCGTCTCAATCACGATATATATGCAATGGTTGCTTCTACCTCTGTACATTTTCTTTTTAATTTACATTTACATTCTTATTCACATGATTAAAATTGTTGTTTTCTCATACTGTAATACATTAATTTTTATGTTACATCATAACACATATTTTATCACTTCATATTAGATTTATCTATCCCGGAAAGCTTTCGAAATATAATCTAATATTATTAATATATTATAGAAGAGACTAACACCTTGCATTAATTAGAATGCTTTATTATAATAGAGATTTATAGTATACAGATATATAATAAAATTTAAACTTGTATTTAATATATAAATTATAAAAAAATATATATGATAAAGAAGTGTTCATGGTAAGGTTTATGTTCCTGTACAAAGGACATATTTCGTGAGAAGTATGAGAATGATTAAGAATTGGCATTTAGGCATCATGTTTTGGATTTAGGAATGATGTTTTAGGTTGTTTTAACTTGAAAAACACCAAACACAACAATCTAAAACACAATGCAATGTATTATAGTCATTAAATTTAAAAACAGCTAAAACACACTACTTAACACTTAAAACACAGTGCTTAATGTTCTTAGCATGGTGTTTTAAGTTTTAAGCCTAAAAATACATTGTTTTTGGTTTTTAATTGTTATGTTTGGTGTTTTTGTAGGCAAAATAATCCAAAACATCATGACTAAGTTCAAAAAAATGATGCCTACATATCAATTTTTAATCCTTCTCACACTTCTCACGAAATATGACCTTTGTACATGAACCTTACCCCATGGGTAAAACTAAAACCGTGTTTCGACTTTCGATATGTTACTTGCTTTTAAGCACCAACATAACCGGGTTGTTAGAATTTGGTATATATTGAAAGTATCCAAATTTGTACCAGTTTGTAATAAATTAAACTACATGTAATAATTAAAATCAACTCAAATTTGCTAATTTTATTTTCGGATATTCATTTCATTTTAATTTATATACTTTCATTAAGACAATGTTATATTTTCGGATATAAACTACAATAGTACTTTGTTCCCGTTCGGCTCTTGGACATTTATGATTTGATGTTGAATTTTCATATAACCAAAACAAACTAAGGCACAAAACAAAAAATCAATTTTGACAATAAAGCTAAGGCACGAAAATAAAAGGCAATTTTGTCATAACTGAGTAGTGACAATATACTATAAGTATATCCCATGTGTTTATGATATATTTATGTGATGTAGTTTTTTTATAAATTTGATTTTCTTAGTGAACTAAATTCAATATCAAGATATTTTTAGTTACCATGTTTAAAATGTTATAGCTGGTGAATCACCCATGTGTAAGTATATAACACAACAACACAAACTTTAATATTAGAATGTCGATGACGATTTCATCTTCGTGAAGGACATATAAAAATCAATTTGAGTACCATGTATAAAAGACAAATGAACACGGACACGTTTTTTTTTTCATAACAAATGAACACGAACAAAAACCTCGTTCGTTAATTGTTCATGAACACTTCGTGAACACGTTATTTCCTTAACAAATGAACACAAACAACAAATCTCGTTGGGTAAGTATTTATGAATAATTCATGAACACGTTATTTCCTTAACAAACTAACACGAACAATGCTATATTCGTTTGGTTCGTTTACAACCCTAACTAAAGATGTCACAAATTAAAAAAGTTTGAACTAAAAGTGTTACAATTTACGTAAGTTTATAATTTTTTTTATATAGAGTATTGTTAAAATTTTATAAAACCAATATCAGTGTTAGTTTCAATAAAAATCGGTTCTCAATGGAGCGGCAGATCCCATTTGCACAGATTAGGGCAAAGAAGGTGCAGTACGTTGTGGGAATGGCAAATTAATTTACTAGTACATATATTAATGTAAGAAATATATTAATTGAACTTGTTGAAAAATATACATTATAATCCATGATTTATATTAAAGAAAATATTTTGATGCAATCATAGATGCGATTGGAATGGCTCAAACATTTAGTGATTGTATTCAAATAAAATAATTTCAACAGGAAGGTTTCAAATATCAAGCTTCAAGGTTACAATTTCTGTCAAAATAAATAAAGACTTAAGGTGCTGTTTGGTTTATTAAGTGCTGAATAATTAAGAGGTCTGAATGGTTAAAAGGATCTGAATGATTAAGTGCTGAATGGTTCAGTTATGTACCAAGTCTGAATGGTTCAGCTGTTAACCATTCCATTCAGAGCTTTTTTTTTAGGTTAGAACAAACAATCTGAATATTAAACCATTCAGAGCTGAATGGTTCAGAGCCTCATTAAGAAGCTACCAAAAAGACCCTTACTAAATAATAATGAATCCTAATACTTAAACTAAGATTTTAAAAATAAACTAGAAAACTAAATAATAATAAAAATTACATAATAATAAAGTTTTAAAGATCTTGATACTTGATTCTTGGGACTTGGGAGTTACAATTTTCAACGCATAGCAAAGTTGGCCCATACTCCTCATCCACAAGCCCAATGTTACCTTCAGAAGCCCAACTCGTGAATAAGTTAATAATACTCGGATCAAAAGAAAACCACTACTAGACGGACCCATGGATGCTCCCGCATAATATCTTCGAGTGTATTATACATCATTTGTTTGTGTCACTTGACACTTTCTATATATCATACGTGTATCAACCATCAAGTACCGACTTACTATTGCTAGCGTGATGTAATGTACGGGGTCATAATAAATATATAGCTGATCTCGTATGTATTTACACACGAGATCGGTAATATATTTACTCTGGATAATATAATTACAACTTAAATATAAAAAAATTTGCATCTTAGTCATATATTGTTGGCGGGAATGAGAGCAAAATACACATTGACATTGTTATTACAATGTTAGGGGATATGTGAAGTACCAAACATTACATAATCGTAAGCCAACTTTATGCTATAGGTTTGACTACCTTTTTAAGAAGACACTATACATAGGTTAATCACAAAAAGTCATCACCTTATGTTAAGTTGATAGTCTATATATATGTCTAACCTTATTTATTTACTAACATGCTTTAGCAAACTAAACTAGTACGGCTTGGTAGCGCAGAAAATGAGGAAGTCGAATGTAATACATGTTTTGCCGAAAAAAAAAGAGGTGTTGGTGAGAGACGACTCAAAACACGCACTTATTTATGTGTTTGTACAAATCTATTTAACAAGGTATAAACCCCTATTAGAGTAAGTATTTCATCTATTTTAATTTGTATGCATCTTGTTTGTCCTCATTTTAATAAAATTTCATCCTTAACAAAGACTAAACATTCCATATTAATTCTTAGAACATCCGTTATGGACGTTAGTTTGGGTGTGGAGGGAGCGCCAACTCAGCCACGATAAATTGTTGCAAGTGCTCGTGTATGATGCCTCAAAAGGTCAAAAATAGACCAACTGTGGGCATTGGCGTAGCTTAGTTGGGGCGGGGAGGGGCGGCCGACCCCCCCGAATTTTCGCGCAGAAGTTCCGATTATATAGTATTCGTATAGAAAATTTTGAAAATATAGGGTTTCGACCCCCCGAAACAGGTTTTCGACCCCCCGAAACTAGTGACTTCCGACCCCCGGTGACTTCCGACCCCCCGAACCTTCGGGTCAAGCTTCGCCACTGACTGTGGGCGTCTATCCTCTATAGTTGTTAAATATTTTTATGTTACATCATACACGAGTATGTAAGAAAACAACTCACTACACTAAAATTTTACAACGAATAGTTGTTAAATATTAAGAAAAACCTTGTCAATAGTTAAAAAATCTATAATAAACTTCCAACAACAATATACATAAATAAATAAAAAAATTTGTATATAATTAGCTACAACTTGTACATGTCATGCCTTCGATGGTACAACAATATGACAGCAAAACAATGAACAAATCCTATGGTAAACCATACTGAAGAGAACAAAAAAAAAACATATTAACCTATATACAACCTCCAACTGATGCTTTAAGACATGCATATGTGTATGATCCAAAGTTAAAATACATGTTCTAAAACATCAGTTAAATGATTGCCAATAATACTTTTTTGCTGTGATGATTGATACTTAATACTTGATACTAACAGCTAACTCGACCCCAAGACTCGAGAAACACCAGAGCAGCACCATAATGAGCCAATGCACCCATAATCACAAAAGAATGAAATATTTGATGGCTATGACCTGCCAAATCAAACCAACCGGGTCTCCATCTTTCTGGGATTCGGGTAACATAGAACATAGTCCCAATCAAATAAGAAAGCGCCATAACTGACTCATACGCTAACATTGTGTTTCTCTGTGGTTCATACCAGTTCAAATAGACAGCATGGACCGATGGTATTAACCCAAAAAGGCCCATTGCCATGAACAGAAAAGCACGAAAAGAACGAAACTTTCCACTAGACAGTGCAGGCGATAATAGGGTTATAATGGTGAAAACACCCATGGTGGTGACCCCGCCGAGGTATACGAATTGCCAGAGAGGATTACACTGGAAAATGTAGTAGATTGGCGGGAAAAAGGAGGTGATGATCATGACTGTGATTCCGACATAATCTAGTTGGAGAAGTTGAAGGCTTAAGCGATGGGAGTGGCAGCCGAAGAGGTGGCAGGTGCTGCTGGAGAGGAGGCAGAACATTGCTCCGGCCAAGAATACGAAAAATGGCCACCGTGTTTCCGCCATTAATAGTGGTGATATGTCCATATCTTGTTGTGGACTGTGCTTCAAGTCTATGAGTTTTGGTGTATCCTGTAATAACTTAATGCAATCAGTATCTTAATGCAGCAGAGCAGTTGACTTTTTGGTCAAATGGGTCATCTTTCTAACCAAATATATAAAAATTTAATTATCAGTGCGAAGATTGTAAATATTGTGATTGATATTCCAGTTTCTGGAATATAATGCCATACTCTTATAGTCTTTATTACCCACAAATTTAATAAAAAATCTCACAGTATTCAAATCATTAGAATGACCAAAAAGTCAAACACAGTATTTGCTCCAATAGTTATGCGCTAAGTCCTTACCATCATTGAAATATTTGAAGCATTGGTGCCTGGATTTAACGGGACAGTCCTGCAAAAATAAAAATATAAAAAACTTAAGCCTAGTTCACAGTCCTGCAGCTAAAAATCTTTAAGAACATAAATAATTATAAGCTATGAGACCCCACAGTCACATTTTCATTTATTCTCATACATAAATATGAGGTAAACGTAAGCATCAGTTCCAGCCTAATGCGGGTCAAACGAAAACAGCTGAATCTAAAGAAGTAAAGAGAAAAGATGCAATCTTGAATTACCATGTTAATGCATTGAAGAAATCCGAAACTTCGGGGACTTGCATCATGTTTCCAATTGTTAAACCCACAAAAACAAAGAATCCAAGCAAGTGTCTGCACAGCAAAAAGAACAAATCAAAATAAGTCACATTATTTATTATCATCAAAACAAATATAGGTTTCAATATTATCAACAATTTTATTTATGATAAAGCTCATTTCTGGTTTTACACTTGCAAATTATGCTACCAGTGTAACTTATTCCACTGACTAAAAGATACATCAAGGGCATTTAATGAAAGAATTATGTTTAACTATAATGTTTGATTCCTTTCCTCATAGAGTGAATAAAACATCAAGGGTATTTGCCTATGGCATTATAGCCTAGATTTGGGTCAAGTAACACGACCCGTTTATATGTGTCAACCCGAACCCGACACATTTTTAATATGGGTCGACCCGAACCCGACCCGTTTTTTTAAACAGATCGTGTTACTTGACCCAAATCTATTTTTTTCGTGTCGGGTTCGGGTCGGTTTTCGGGTCGTGTCAATAATTGCCATCCCTAGTTGGTGGCACAACGATACTCCAGTGGTCTGTCAGTGATCCCAATTTACCGTTAAAAAAACATCAAAGGTATTTAAGTAAAAAGGGGCTACTAAACTCAATTATAAAGTTAAGTAATTAGCAATCTAGCATTATGTATTCGCGTGGGGGTTGTATTCGCGTTTTTTCAGCCGCTTGCTGGGCCTTTATATATATATATATATATATATATATATATATATATATATATATATATATATATATATATATATATATATATATATATATATATATATATATATATATATATATATATAAAGTTCTTTGGCCGTTCAAAAAAAAGCAATCTAGCATTATGACTTAAAAGCCCCTAAATTGACTAAGATATTGAATTTAATGAAGTAATTAACAACAATAAATGCAACAAAATCTTGATAACTTAAAATCAAAAAAGTAAATTTATTAAAAAGTTGATGTGAAAAAGCCTATGTGTTCATCAAGCATAAGCACATGGTACCCATATTTAGTGCAGAAAAGATCAAGAAAACCCTTTATGTTCATCAAGATACATAAGGGTACTAACCAAGATAATAACTTTACAAATCTTTATGCAAAAAAGATTCAATTTTTAACATAACCCACAAATTATAAGTATCAATTAGCAACAATATTAGCTCCTAGCCTCCTAACATAAAAAATCACCAAAATTTTGTAAATAAATTATTATAAAAGGCAAATGGAGATGATACTTACGTCCATACGTTTAAGGTTTCATTATGCCAATGAAACAAACTAAAAAACGCTTGCTTTAAAGGCCAATTAACTCTGTAATGATTCAATATAAACTCATTATCCTTCATGAACTCTGGTAATTCTTCAAAACTCATCAATGGGTACCCAATTTCTGTCTCTGTTTCGATCTTTGAACTCTTGATCGACGATTTGTTTATGTTTTGTTTCGGTTTCCTCATTCGAACAGACCCTTTATTCGAATTCATGTTTCTTGAATCTGTAAAAATAAAATATGAATGTAGAGTGATCACAGTTTGGAAATGAATCAATTGATTTATTGAAGGAAAGTTTGTGAGTGTTGTGAAATGTGAAGAGAGAATGGGGGTATATTAAGGCTGTTTGAAACAACTGCTGACAGCAAAAACATTGAAGGCAAGGCAACCAATAAAACCTAACAACAATATTCAAGGCAAATTAAAAAATAAAATATATATTTTTTAATTTAATAATTTAGAAAAGTTCATCTTTTTTTTTAAATAATTTAGAAAAGTTCATCACGTCAGACAACGCTAGTAACTTGGCTCATCGTCAATTTTAAATGAAATCCGTCATCCTAAGACCTACTATGGTAAAAAAAAAAAAAAAAAAAAAAAAACAAAACAACGTTGACTCACGTATGACTTTTTAATTTTTTATCATAAACAACACTTCAAATGGGGATGCTTTGTTTGAAAACTTCATCTTCATACATGGAATTATTAAAAATTTATGTGTTCTTTTTATTACGTGGAGATGATGATAGAACTATAGAAGTGAAATTATCAAATTAGGTGATCAATAAAATTTCAATACTGGCACCTGTTTTAGAAGTTGAAAGTCAACTTTAAATATGTACTCATGGTTGAAGTTATGATATAAAATATAAAATTTATATTTTGAAAATCAAATCATAATACCGCTGGAAGTTGGTATAACTTAAGGGGGGAAACATATTTGATTTATTGATTTTTAACATTGTTTTTATATGTACTATGCTTAGCTTGCAAACTTTTTAACTTAGGCTAATGTATGGATGATACTTCTATTTTAATTGCTGATCCTTCTAAAAATTTAAAGTGGTTATAACTTATATCGTTATTTAGCTAACTAGACCGATCATTGAATTGTTAATGTAGAGGACACAAAAGGTTTTGCTTGATAATTTTATACATTGTCATTTTAAGAAGGAGAAATATAATAAAAAAAACACTATATTTTTTGGTTCTTTCTCACAAAAGTCACTAAACAACTTTTTCATATAAAACACATTAAACCATTGTTTTTTCCTCACAAAAGTCACTCAATAATTTTTTCACATATAAAATATTATACAATCTATTTTTTCTCATAAAATTAACTTTTTTTATCGGCGTCGTTCACCCGAGTAAGTCGTTTGCCAACGAACCTACCCACCCCAGTTCGATCCCCCATGCATACAGGCTTTTCAACCCTTCGCCCGAAGGCTTCGCATATTTTGCATACCCCGTGGATCGAACTTGAGACCTCCCGGGCAGGAACCCCACTATTGTGGGTAAACCTTCTCACCTTCGTTGCAACCACTAGGCTACAACATCATTGGCTCATAAAATTAACTCAACATTTTTTTTGCACATCATATGGCAAAAAAAACCCTTCTCGTTGCAATCAAAATAATAATAGTTTCGTTAAATAGTCATACAATTCTTAACCAATAAAAATTAAAAAAAACAACACATTAGCAATTGCATTAACTTGCTCAAAGTTTGACTTTGTTGATCAACTAGGATTCTATTATCCCGCGCTTCGTGGCGGGAGCTTCTGTTGTGTTGAGGATTTGGTGTACGTTAAAGATCGTGCGTCGCTGTGGGAGATTCTGTTGCGTGGAGGGTTTGGTGGACATAAAAGATAATATTAAGTGACTGTTATTCTCGCGTGGGCTTCAAAAAAATACTCGCGGCTAAAAGCTAAAAGTTTGGTTGTCAAAGTTTGAAATCTTAAAAGCTAAAACTTTGGCCAAAGTGCAACGCAAGTTTAAAAAAGTTGGGTGGTCAAAGTTTGAAATCCTAAAAGCTAAGAGTTTGATGCTCTAAATTTGGTGATAAAATTGCAAGAAAATAAAGTTAACCTAAAAGTTAGTGACCAATATATATATATTAAATTAGAGACACTGTTCAAGTGTCTCTAATTTAATAGATACATATAATATATTTGTAGATTAAAACAATAATAAAATGTTAATATAAAAAAAAACTGAACCAATAAGAAATTAGAATTGTTGACGTTTGTAAATGTTAGTATTGAAATAAAAACAAAGGACTTAAGTTGAACTTAAATTGATAACAAACAGAAATGTGCCACCCAAAGAGCACCAATCAAGATTTAAGACTGTTCACATTGTAAAATGTTGTTATATAGAATAAATACATCATTTTGAATTCTTTTGAAGGATAAAAAAATATACATGTAACTTGCCACATATGAAACAAAAGAACCATAACCATACACAACCGCGTGGTCTGGATTTAGGATTTTTAAAATAAAAAGAAATCACAGTTTGTTTCAAATTGACATGAGAATGGACTTTTATGTGATAATTGTTTAATAACTTTTATGAGAAAAACAACAAAAATTGTATGTTTTTTATGTACAAAAAATTGTTGAGTGATTTTTGTGAAAAAAAACAAAAAGTGTAGTATTTTTACGTGCAAAAATTATCGAGTGACTTTTATAAGAAAAAACATAAAATATTGTATTTTTTAAGATATTTCTCCTTTTAAAAAATAGTCATGTATATATAAACATTTTTATATTCTAATAACATCGAAATTTTTTTTTCTTTCATATTAAAAAGCGAGATGAAGAGTTCAAGACTTTAAGTATTCGTTTTCTGCTTCTTTCTTCAAGGAAAACTGGACATCTCAAGAAATCTAATGTACGCCATTTATTAACATTTTTACGTTTAGTTTACATACTTAATTTTAACTTGTTAATCAAAATTGATTGGATATTAACATCTTTATTAGTATTTTCTTTTACTTTCTTTACTCAACTTAAAAATTTGTAAAGCATATATAGACGTGCCACGATATCAATTTCGATCAAGAGTGTCGGGTTGACGAGATGGTCCATCCGGTCTTTAATTTTAGATTCTAATAAATTATAATATCTTTTTTTAATAAAAATATAATAATAGAATCCATGAACCGACCCTACGGTACGCGTTTATCATTTCTTGATGGCTACATTTGGACCTAAATGGTTGACCGTTAATTAATGACCGTTGAAGAAAATTTGGAGTTAGAAGTTGACCTAATTCTAGTGCTGATTTATTGGACTTGCTCATGCAACTAGAATTTATCCTCAACACAATATTTAATAATTATCCATATATCCATAGATTTGTCACATATTAAACATACCATCCAAATTATATCACTTTATATAGTAATGCAATTATTTTTATTTATATCTTTACGTGTCATTAAAAATGTGTAAAATAAGGCTCTATTTCTTTGTTTTTCTATCAAAGCAACATTTGTTTAACTCAAATGTCAAGAAAAATCATTTCATATTTTTTTTTCTTATTATTAGGGAATATTAGGTTTGAATTTTACACGTAACAACTATGATATATTTTTGTACACAATTACACTACTTAATAGAGAAAAATTTTGATAGTTGGGAAATAGATAACCTATCTTACACCCTTTGGTTTTTAATCTCCACCGCTACTTAGTTTTCCACAAGTAACCTCAAACTTATCTTGCAAGACACACCCCTATCATGGTCAAACACTTTAACTTTGACTTCCCAAAAAAAGCCCGAATCCAAAACAAAGGTACAACTCACATGTACAATATAACTTACTTATCTATACTATCTTATAAAGCATTTCACGAGGACCTCTTAATTTTTAAGTAATACAATTATAAATGCTTAAAGTACAACACATGATGCATGTAGTAACTACTTTTTAATGGCATTTATGTCTTTTCAAACATAACTTGCATATATACCCCTTATTAGTTACAGTTTCCCCCTTATCTATCTATACTATATTATAATTTTATACAATATTTACATATTTGCCTCATCAACTTTACTCAATTTCTGTTTATTTAAATACCAACTACACTTTTGCATATTTATTTTAACCAACTACCCCCACGATTTTTAAACGTTCATAACTTTTTCAGATGATAATATTTTCTTAATATTATTACACCGTATAAAAGAGCATTTTATTTTCTTTAATTTGAGTATAGTATTGCTATAGTTTTTTAATTTTTAAAAAATTATATGTTAGGATTAAGTATTAACCGAAACAAAAACAAAAGAAAAAAAACGAAAATGAACTGAAATCATCTAAACTTTATTATAATACATTTCTCATTGATGTCTTAAAATTCAAGTTGTACATGTATAATTACTTAGTGTACAAGACACAATGCACCTGTTAACTACTTGCACAATATTTACATATTTGTCCCTTCAACCATACTCAATTCTTTTTATTTAATTAATAATTACACTTTTAACCCTTATTGTAACCAACTACCCCATGATTTTTAAATTTTCATAACTTTTTCACATATTAATATTTTCTTAATATTATTACAGTGTATAAACGAGCATTTTTTTAAATTTGATTATAGTATTGCTAAAGTTTTTTTTTAATTTAAAAAATGATATGTTGGGGTTAAGTAATAGCCAATCTATATTATCTATACTATATTATAATACATTTCCTAATGGCCTCTTGATATTTAAGTTTTACAATTATAATTGTTTAGAGTACAACACATCATGTCTTTCATACAATACATACACATTTGTCCCCTCAACTTTACTTAGATTTAATTTATTTAAATAGTAATTACATTTTTGCACCTTATTTTAACCAACTACCCCCACGATTTTTAAACGTCCATAATTTTTTTATTCGTTAATATTTTCTTAGTATTATTACACCGTATAAATGAGCATTGCAGTCTCTTTAATTTGAATATAATATTGTTATAGTGTTTTCAATTAAAAAATGTGTTAGGGGTTAAGTAATAACTGAAACGAAAACGACCTTAAATCAACCAACGTATCTGTCTTTTATAAACGTCGAATTAACATTGTTTCACAAATTCAGGTTAGATTATGTTTTCCGGACAATCACCAATGTGTTTACAATTAGGGTTTGTCGTTATGTGTGTAACTTCCCAGTTCCTCATGATCACCCTAATTTTTTGTTTAGAGTTTCTCACAATTATTGCTATGTATATATTCATGTGCTTGCACTTCCTCTAACACATAGGATCCGAATGTTTCGATTGTGGTCAATGCAGTTCAAGCTCCGCTAATGACTATACAACACACCAAAACAAATATTTTGGTTAATTGATTATGGCTTAATGGAACCGTTGTAAATGTTGTTTCCCGCCGCAACGCGCGGGCACCCTACTTAGTTTTATAAACTTAAAAAAGTTAAGAAAAACAACACATCATGACAATCTTCAGGTCACTAATGCTTTACTCTTTCTGAACTCCAAATTTTCTTAACAAGTCACGAATATTTTAACAATGTTAAAGTGTTCGGGTGTCTAAATTACACCATCAAGAAATACATGAAACTTATTATTGTAGCGTACGTTTTAACTAGTTAAAGATTTTACTAAACTTAATATTAAGGTGGGTGATAAATTAGTTCTGGGCCGAGGATGCAAGAGAAGATTTTGGCATGATCATTGGGTTTGGATGGATTAATTATTGTTTTATTTTCCAAATCTATACAAGTTGGTGGCTGAAAAAGAGACATTGGTTTTTAACAATTATGTTCTACTAGGCAAGACGGCTATGTGGGAATGGAGCTGGATTCGATACCCCAGCTTAACTAGTGAATGGACTGATCTAACGGTGCTGATTAGTCTTCTAAACTTGGTAACAGTTAATCGAATAAGGACGAGTGGGGCTGGAAGGATTATGGCGGAGGCAGGTATGAAGTAAGACAGGTCCGACAGGACATTAACAAGGCCATGTCCATGAGTTATGCGGGTGATGAACTTCTTTGGTGCAACTAGGTGACACCAAAAGTTAACCTCTTCAACTGGATAGAGTATCAAACATAGACATGTTTATAAAAGAATTAAAAAAACCTTTTATAAAATTTCATGATACAAACAAAAAGTTTTTTAATAAAGATATTTTTTAACTCTTGTTAATAACATATTTTAAGAGTTTTTTTTTTCCTAAAAGGGTGCAGTCGAAATAGTTATTTACTAAAATGGGTAATTTGAAACATATTTATTAAAATGAGTGTTTTTGATAACCCGTTTATTCTCACTCTTAATTTTATTTGGATAAAATTTGCACATGTAACCATGATCACCAACGTTGGAGAAGAAGCTACAAAGTCATGTATTCATATTGGAATTCGATCGGTAAATGGACGCAAAAAGCACCTTGTACAAACTCTTGCCTCGCAAACCGCCCCCTCTCTCCATTTCAATAAATCGATAATCTCTCTAATGAGTCTAATCCATTTCAACCTTCAATGTTCATGAGCTCTCCACGCGAATAGTCTTTGCATCTTCAAGTGACATGACAATGCATGTGAAAAAAAAAAATCATCTCTTTGTTCTCTACAAAAACAATTTCTTGATACTAAAACAATTTATATTTATTAAATGATAATTATTAAAATCATTCATTTTTCTTATCTTAGAAATGACTCGTTTAGGAATAACCAATTCCTGGGACGGTTGGAGTATGGGGGGGGGGGGATTTTTTATTACCCTTTTAATTGTTTAACATTTAGAAACAAGAGACTAACTAGAGAGGAATTCTGTTCATTCATTAGATTACTCATGACATACATCCATCAAACATATATCATTCTAAGTAAGGGCGGTAAATTATGTCTTAAAAATAATCATGTATAACACACTCTCACTCAGACATATAACTCTTCATTATATGCTACTAAACTTATACGTTTTTTTAAAGAAACTTGAATTAACACAACCCGGTTAGCAAACCACTAACCCGGAAGAAGGCAAAAGCCTACAAGCAAAGAAGTGGGTTATGCACACCCTTAGTCCAAGTCTGGTTACATTAATTTTTTAAATCTACTAGAATATAATAAAAAATAAAATGAAACAATCGAGTCCAGCATAGAAGGGTCCGCTAGATTTTCATTTTTAAATACAACTTCATTCCTCTATTTCCAAATGCACCACCACGACGTAAATAAAACCACCTCCAACACATTTTTCTTAGTTTTTGGTTTAGTTTTTATAGCTATATTAACTAATACTCTACGAAATTAAAAACTTGCTCGGAAAACTCGGTGGGACAAAACCGTAGCCAAGGGAAAAAGAGTACAACGTGTATAATGCTCCCCTTAAACTAAGGAGTATCCGTTCATTTGGGCAGTTCAATTTTCTAAAATAACTTATCATCTTCTGGTTGATCCTTGATGGGCATTTGCATTGTTTAGGCGTTTAGCGATGGTTGGAGATTGATAGAAAAAGACTATTGTGAAGTTAATATAAAACCAAGAGAGTGTTAGGCGATGGTTGGAGATTGATAGAAAAAGACTATTGTGAAGTTAATCTCAAACCAAAACCAACAAAATGATATGTTTTAATGAAAGATTGCCGTACTATTGATCTCTAATGACTAATCCCTAACATATTGCTATGTAATTATTGAAATAGCTTTAGAAAGTAAACAATAATAAACAATAATAGATAATTAGATATAAAGGTATTTAATTGAACGTGTCATTTGTTTATAAAAAACGTTGACTATTAGCCATGTCGTTTAACATATAAAAAATTGAAAGATTTTCTTCTTGTAAGGCTATCCGGTGTGGGGATGTCCCCTGGGTGGCTGGGTCACCCTACACCGCCTCCGCTGGTGGAAGATCGGCCAAAACGTTCATAATGGGACGATTGAGACAGACCATGTGCGTATGTATGTATCAACTAAAAGAGGGGAGGACTAGTCAAGGAGGATCATCCCCACTGTTAAAAGTATACATTAAATAAAGTCATTCAAATATTATGTAACTTGTTATATTAGTGTTATTATTTTGCTTGTGAGTGTTTTGTTTGTTATAGGGCTTAATGGGTCAAGTGTGAGCAGATGAATAAAAAGAGTCCAAGTGTGATTGGCCCAGTTCGTGGTGTAAAAGAAAGAGCCCAAGAGCCCAGCTGAAAGTCTAGGGTTTTATTATAAATACAGGGCTCAAGATATTTTGTACTCTTCGACACATTATTTTCACACACACACACACCGTTCATCTCTCTGATCGTCTTTTAGGGTTTGTATTAGTTTTGTAAGGATTTCTCCTTATCTTGTCTTGTATTACTCTCTATTATTAGAGATTCATCTGATATTTCATCAGACGAATCTCAAACTTTGTATTGTTCTTGAACTTGTATTAAGTTACAGGTTCTGGGTATTTGGGGGGTACGATTTGGGTTGGCTTAATAATATTTTTGTCACCTGTTTTGTCGCTATCTCTCTTGTTGTGGTGTGTTGTTGTTATTGTGTTCATCAGATTCTTTGTATTGTGTATCAAACCCTATTTTTCTACATGGTATCAGAGCTTAAGGCTCTTGATTCTGATTGTGGTATTATTGTTCTTTCCGCTGTTATTGTGTATTGTGTAGATCAGATCTAAATAATAGATCTGTGTTTACATGTTTTAGATCAGATCTAACTAATAGATCTGTGTCTTCTCTTTCATATAATAGATTTGATCTGTTAATAGATCTTGTCTATTATTATTAGTATTCTTTAATCCTTGGATTTAGGGTTTCTGTGGTCAACTATTGTTGATTACTCTGGAGTATTGTTCTGGTGAGCTTTTGGACTGGAAGCTTGCTGTCTTGGTTGGATCTTGGTCTGGAACGCTGCTGTTATTGCTCTCTGGTCGTGTAACCCTAAGTGAAGGTTACAGACTACGAGTTTCTGGTGAGATTGTCCTTGTCTTATCTTGTGTCTAGGGCAAAGGCCCGGGTTAGGAGGACCGGAATTGTGCCAACTATTTGGTGTCTTGATTTGTTCTTGTTCTTGTTATCTGTTGATTGAGTTTTGTGACTTGTCTGTCATATATTACTATATAAGTATATTAGCTAATAATAAAGAGCTCCTGTGTAAGGATCTGCGTGGGCACCTATGAGTGATGAACCCATGATCTGAACACCTGCACAGCTTCGCTCTATAGGGTCTATTATTGATCTGCTTGTTTCTTGGTTTTCTTGTCAGTCTTGGTTGTTATTAGTAACTTTGTTGGTTATATTGATTGCTGTGTTGTTCTTGACTGATTGTTTGTCTGTATCATGGGTGATAATGATATTGTTAATATGGGAGGAGGTGGAGGTGTTCCACCTGAGACTCTTATAAGTAAATTGGACATAGGAGACCCATTATATTTGCATCCTAGTGATACATCTAGTTTGACCATTGTTAGTATAAAGCTTAAAGGAACAGAAAACTATTCAGTGTGGTGTAATGCTATGAAACTTGCTCTAGAAACTAAAAATAAAATAGGTTTTATAGATGGTACATGTGTTAAATCTACTACTGATGATGTTCTGGCTAGACAATGGGATAGGTGCAATTCTGTGGTTTTATCTTGGTTACTTAACTCTGTTAGTGAGGAACTCTATCTAGGACAAGTCTTCTCTAAGTTAGCCAAAGAGGTTTGGACTGACTTAAAGGAGACTTATGACAGAGTAGATGGGTCTGTGGTTTTTAATTTGTATCAAAAGATTAACTCTGTTAGACAGAGTGGTAGTACTGTAGCAGAGTACTATCACAAGTTAACTACTATGTGGAAACAGTTTGATGCTATTGTTCAATTACCTAGTTGTACTTGTCAAGCTGCAAAGGAGTTTAATGATTTTAATTCATTAATAAAACTTATGCAGTTCTTGATGGGACTTGATGACATCTATCAACCTGTTAGAACCAATCTATTAACTAGTGATCCTGTTCCTACTTTAAAAAATGCTTTTGCAATTGTGTCTAGGGAGGAATCACATAGGAATTCTAGTGGATTATCAAAACCTGCTAATGTGTCTTTTGTGTCTAAAACTAATCAAAGTTTTGATAATAAAAGAAAAACAAATAGAGGTCCTAATCCTAATCTTAAGTGTTCTCACTGTAATATGATTGGACATACAATTGATAGATGTTATGAGTTAGTTGGATATCCTCCAGGTTATAAAAAGAAACCTAGTGGTCAAAATGCTAGGGCTAATATGGCTAGTTCTGTAAATAACAATGTGCAATCTGTTCCTGCTTCTTGTTCTACTTCTGGCGTTCCCTTTTCTTCTGAACAGATTTCTAAAATCCTAAATTTGATAAGTGAGAAGAGTGGAAATGATTCACAACACTCCAATGCTGGAGGTAAGGATGTGAACATTTCTGGGTTTTCTAATATGTCTTGTCTTATAAATCTTGAAAAAGTTTTGAAAAATTTGTCATTCTGTTCTAGTTTTACAAAAGAATTTTTAAGTAAAGGTTGGTGTCACACCCTGCCCCTCACACCACCAATATTGTCCGCTTTGCCCTCCCAGAGCTCACGGATTTGTTTTTGGGTGCCCCGGTGGAAACTTCCCAGGAGGTCACCCATCCTGAAACTGCTCCCACCTGAGCACGCTTAACTGTGGAGTTCTCCTCTCATCCACTAACATTAAGCCCCAAAACGCGTTGGTGATTTAAGAGGCAAGACATTACTTATGAACCAAGGATCTCTCCTGGCCACGGCCGATGTGGGATTTTCCCGGGGTGTCACATTCACCCCCCGTTAGAGTCTCATCGTCCCTGATGAGGTATGCACCCACCATCCCGAACGGCACAGGAGTGGCTCTGATACCATTCTGTCACACCCTGCCCCTCACACCACCAATATTGTCCGCTTTGCCCTCCCAGAGCTCACGGATTTGTTTTTGGGTGCCCCGGTGGAAACTTCCCAGGAGGTCACCCATCCTGAAACTGCTCCCACCTGAGCACGCTTAACTGTGGAGTTCTCCTCTCATCCACTAACATTAAGCCCCAAAACGCGTTGGTGATTTAAGAGGCAAGACATTACTTATGAACCAAGGATCTCTCCTGGCCACGGCCGATGTGGGATTTTCCCGGGGTGTCACAGTTGGATCAGCGATTCTGGTGCCAACCAACATATGACAAGTAATGAAACTGGAATGTTTAACTGTGTTGATGTTTCTAGTTATGATCTTGAAGTAAAACATCCTAATGGCACTAGTGCCAAAGTCACCCCAAGATTGGTGATGTTAAAATAGCAGATAATGTAACATTATTTGGTGTGTTTCTTATTCCTGATTATTGTGTGAGTCTTATGTCTGTACATAAGCTAGCCAGAGATAGTAAACTTTCTGTGTTATTTGATGAAAGTAAATGTTATATTCAGGATTCCAGATGCCAGAAAACCCTGGTGACTGGTAGGCAGAGTGATGGTCTGTATTTTGTTGGTGCTAGTGTAAGTGCTGATAGTTTTTGTTTTAATAGTATAGTTGAGTCCAACTTGTGGCACAGCAGGCTTGGTCATCCTTCTGATCAAGTTCTAGCTGTGTTAAAGGATAGCCTGAGTATTAAGAAAATTGGTTCAGAACCATGTGAAATTTGTCACAAAGCTAAGCAAACTAGATTGCCTTTTCCTTTAAGTGAACATAAAACTAAAGAAATAGGTGATTTAGTTCATTTAGATGTATGGGGTCCTTACAAGGTAACAAGTAAAGAGGGCTTTAAATATTTTCTTACAATAGTTGATGATTTTTCAAGAAAAGTTTGGTGTTATCTTTTGAAAAACAAAGGTGAAGTCTTTGAAAATTTAATGATTTTTTATGAAATGCTAAAAACACAGTTTAAGAAAGCTGTTAAAGTTTTTAGAAGTGATAATGGGACTGAATTTGTGAATAATCAAATGAATAACTTTTTTAGTAAAAATGGTATAATACATCAAACTAGTTGTGTGTATACTCCACAACAAAATGGTGTAGTGGAGAGGAAACACAGGCATCTTTTGAACATGGCTAGAGCTTTGCTGTTCCAAAGTGGATTACCTTTACATTTTTGGTCTGAGTGTATTTTGACTGCAACTTATCTTATTAACAGGGTTCCTTCATCAGTACTGTTAGGTAAAACTCCCTATGAGATTGTATATGGGTTCCCTCCCAATCTCAGTCACTTGAAAAATTTTGGGTGTCTTTGTTTTTGCACTATTTTAGATGAAAATGATAAATTTACAAGTTGTGCTGAAAAGTGTGTTTTAGTAGGATATTCTAGTTTTAAAAAGGGTTATAAATTGTGGAATCTAGAAACTAAACAGTTTATATATTCTAGAGATGTTAGGTTTTATGAAGAGATTTATCCTTTTAAAACCATTTTAAAAAACACAACTGATTTTGTTGATGATTCTGTTAATCATTTAAACTTTTTTGACACTGAAAACTATCAAGTGGCTGAGAATAGTGAACTTCCCAATGATGAAGGGGGAACCAGTAAAACTCATGTAGACCTAACTAGCAAGCAACCAGAGATAGCTCCTTTGTCTTCTGATCAGTCTGGTTTTGATCAGAATGAAAGAAGACAAGGTGGAAGTAGTCCTGGAAAGGTATGCAATGATGTAGGGTCTGCAAATGAAGAGTTTGACCCATCTGAGGGAAGTAGTGTTAGAAGATCATCTAGGGTGTCTAGTTTTCCTAGAAAGTATGATCAGTTTGTTGTTGATGGGAAAGTTAAGTATCCCATTGAAAAGGTTGTTAATTATTCTAAACTTTCTAATGAGAATATGTGCTTTGTATCTGTGTTAAATAAAAATTCTGAACCTGCTAGTTATAATGAGGCTGCAAATGACCCAAAGTGGGTTGAGGCCATGAATAATGAAATGGAAGCCTTATATAGAAATCAAACTTGGGTAATGACTGATTCACCTAAGAATAGAAAACCTATAGGATGTAGGTGGGGTATATAAAATAAAGTATAAGGCTAATGGTGAGGTTGAGAGATACAAAGCTAGGTTAGTGGCTAAAGGATATAACCAAAGAGAGGGTGTTGATTTTGGGGAAACATTCTCCCCTGTTGTCAAGATGGTAACTGTTAGAATAGTAGTCTCTTTGGCTGTTCAAAATAGTTGGCAGTTATATCAACTTGACATTAACAATGTCTTTTTATATGGTTCTATCTCTGAGGATGTGTACATGTTACCACCAGAAGGCTACTATGCTAAAGGTGATAACAAAGTATGCAAACTTGTTAAGTCACTTTATGGCCTTAAACAGGCACCTAGGCAGTGGAATGAGAAACTGACCAAGGTTCTGTTAGAGATTGGTTTCATTCAAAGTATTTGTGATTATTCTTTATTTGTTTTGGATAAAAAAGGAGTATTTGTTATACTTCTTGTGTATGTTGATGATATAGTCATCACTGGTAGTGATGAGTCTGAAATAACTAAAATCAAAAGTCTTTTGAGTTCAAATTTTTTAATAAAAGATCTTGGTAAACTTAAATATTTTTTAGGTATAGAAGTTTTGTATGATAAAGGTAGTGTGTGTTTTTCCCAAAGGAAGTATTGTTTAGAGTTGCTCAGTGAGTTTGGTTGTTTGGGCTGCAAACCAATAGCCACTCCAATTGAGCAGAGTTATATAGTGAGTGTTAAGAGCAATAAAAATAGTGTTGCTCTTGATAATATTAATGGCTATCAAAGATTGATTGGCAAACTTATATATCTGTCTTTAACAAGACCAGATATAAGTTATGCTGTTCAATTTTTAAGCCAATATATGCATAGTCCTTGTACTGGACATCTCAAGATTGCTCTAAGACTGTTGAGATATCTTAAAGGATCTCCTGGAAATGGGATTTTGTTTAGTCCTAGTAAAGATTTTAACTTATATGGTTATGTGGATGCTGACTGGGCTAAATGTCTGGAGACCAGAAGGTCTGTCACAGGCTATTGTGTTTTTCTTGGAGATTCTCTCATCTCCTGGAAAAGTAAAAAACAGAGTACCATCTCTAGGTCCTCTGCTGAATCTGAGTACAGGGCAATGTGTAGTGCCACTTGTGAGTTAATGTGGATTAAGAATGTTTTGTCTGAGTTAAAACTGGTTTGTGACTTACCACTGAGGTTATATAGTGATAGTAAGTCAGCAATTGCTATTGCTAACAACCCAGTTTTTCATGAAAGAGTCAAGCATTTTGAGCTTGACATACATTTTTTAAGGGAAAAAATTGCTGATGGTATAATTCAAGCAATTAAAGTTGAGTCTGCAAAACAAGTTGCAGATGGGTTTACTAAAGGTTTAACTATCAAACAACATAAGTTGTTTTGTGAAAATCTTAGATTGAAAGACTTGTTTAATATTTGAATGATGGGGGAGTGTTAAAAGTATACATTAAATAAAGTCATTCAAATATTATGTAACTTGTTATATTAGTGTTATTATTTTGCTTGTGAGTGTTTTGTTTGTTATAGGGCTTAATGGGTCAAGTGTGAGCAGCTGAATAAAAAGAGTCCAAGTGTGATTGGCCCAGTTCGTGGTGTAAAAGAAAGAGCCCAAGAGCCCAGCTGAAAGTCTAGGGTTTTATTATAAATACAGGGCTCAAGATATTTTGTACTCTTCGACACATTATTTTCACACACACACACCGTTCATCTCTCTGATCGTCTTTTAGGGTTTGTATTAGTTTTGTAAGGATTTCTCCTTATCTTGTCTTGTATTACTCTATATTATTAGAGATTCATCTGATATTTCATCAGACGAATCTCAAACTTTGTATTGTTCTTGAACTTGTATTAAGTTACAGGTTCTGGGTATTTGGGGGGTACGATTTGGGTTGGCTTAATAATATTTTTGTCACCTGTTTTGTCGCTATCTCTCTTGTTGTGGTGTGTTGTTGTTATTGTGTTCATCAGATTCTTTGTATTGTGTATCAAACCCTATTTTTCTACACCCACACCTTTGGCTAGTCCACTTGTGGAGGACTACCCTCTTGAATAACGTAGCAGCTGACATGACGGTAGTCCTCCTTTAAAGGCCCATCCCTACATCCACCAGCCTAAACGAAGTGAAATATTATAAACTTTAAAAAATTATAAAAAAATAAAAGTATGACTAGACTAAAGAAAATAATGAGAAAGAAGAGAAACAAAAGATAACAAATGAAGGAATATATACAGAGAGAAAAAATATTTTGTCAAACTCTAATTGGAGGTGAGGATGATTAAAACTTGGGGAATTGGATTTTAATAACCCAAACTATTTGAAATTGGTCACTGGCAGCCCAAACTAAAAAATTGGCCATATATAACCTAAACTATTAACATGTTGGAATCTAGCACCCAACTAACTAACGCCGTTAGTTGGGTTGCTGACGTGGCATGCTGACGTGTCAATCCACATGTGTATTTAATAAAAAAAAGAAAAAAAATTCCACCTCATCATCCAAGTGTGCATTTCACTAACTAAAAAAAAACCCAGATATGATATTGTTACCCACCTTCATTACAAACCGTCGCTCTATATGGTATTTATGGTATTTGGTAACGAACCGGTACCGCATTATTGGAAAAGTGGGTACCGAATCTTTCAGTACGTTATCGGTTTGGTATGGTACCGGTACTGCTATCATATGGATACGGTACCGGTATTCGGTAGCATATGCTCATCCCTACCCACGAGTATAACATAACGAAGAAATATAGGACAATCTGTGGGCTATTTAATATTTGACCGTTATCAAATGGTCAATTTTCAAAACAAATAATAATTTTAAACCCCTATATATATTCTTTCAGACCAACTTCATTTTTAGCTCAATCCACCCTATATTGAACAATAATTTTTTTTCTATTTAATTTTTAAATGACAAACCGATGTTGGACAGTGGAAGAAAAAATCGCCTTAGCCACGAATTGGATTACCACACTCGAGTAAGGAGGACTACATGATATTAGGCTACAGTTTTGGGACACGGTTTTGACTAGATTCCATCAACAAACGAGTAACAACCATCGTAACAGAGATGCCATAACTGGAAAGTTTATCGCTCTCCGAACAAGCGTGTAACATTTGAGAGGCTCTTTATTAGTGCGTTGAACCGAGAGGGGGGTTTAGGCGAGGATGAGACGAGTGACGACACTCGTACCGTATCGTGCACAATGATAACTTTCCCAACGTTATGGTACTTTGGAGAATTATGAGACATTGCTTTGCATAACAATAATCGTGTCTTATATTTACGTGTGGTTTTTGATATTAATGTTATGTATTTTTCTTTTTTCTTTTTAATTTTATATATTTTTATTTTTTATGTTAGTATTTTTATTTGTTTAAGTTATTTTATTTTCTTGAATTTTAATAAAAAAATAAGAAAAAAAATGACTCGGTAATGATGAGGGGGCTTCATTCCATTTCTTAACTGTTATTGGAAGGAGACAATGAAACCCCCTTTTGATGTGTTGCTGATGTGACAGAATGGAGCGCTAGATGCTCCATTCCACACTAATAGCCTAAGGGAAGGGGTGGTGTACCTGTTAGGGTACCCCTACCCAAAACCACACCCTTAGGAAGTTTTGGAAAAACGTGACTAATTAAATATCTAATGCTTCATGACTTTTGTTTCAAACATGATGAGTAAATGTGTTTCTCACTACAAAATACTTCTGGCAAAATACCCATAATCATCAAGAATCGATCAAGTTTTAGGATGTTAAAACGAGTTCTTTTACTATATAGGTTGATGATATTTGAGGCAGAACATTTCGACCCATGGATTTTAACATACTTGTTCGAAGCACGCATACTAGTGCAAACTAAAAGAAAACACCAATATTGTTCTAATTTAATTCACTTGTCATGTATTATACTGACATTCTCAAAAACTATCAAAATTGAAGATATTCTAAACACTTAGCCACTTACCAGGTTTTATGAGACAAACAAAATTATAATTTAACCCAACAAAAAAGTATATAGAAATAAATAAAACAATTTGTATTAAATAAGCTACAACTTGTACATTCTGTATATGCCTTTTGATGGTACAACAATATCATAACAAAAACATTGAACAAATTCTATGGTAAACCATATTGAAGAGAAAACATATCAACCATATATACAACCTCCATTTGATGTTTTAAGACATGCATGTATGATCTAAACTATAAAACCACATGTGCTAAAACATCAATTAAATGATTGACAATAATGTTTTTTGTGTGATGTTTGATACTTGTTACTTGATACTAACAGCCAGCTCGACCCCACGACTCGAGAAACAACTGAGTTGCATTATAATGAGCCAATGCACCCATAATTACAAAGCAATGAAAGATTTGATGGCTATGACCTGCCAAATCAAACCAACCAGGTTTCCACCTTTCTGGGATTCGGGTCACGTAGAACATAGTACCAATCAAATAAGAAAGCGCCATAACTGACTCATACACCAACGTGGCGTTAAACTGTGGTTTATCCCAATTTAAGAGGACAGCATGGACCGCGGGTATTAACCCAAAAAGGCCCATTGACATGAACAAAAAAGCACGAAAAGAACGAAACTTTCCACTGGAGAGTGCAGGCGATAGTAGGGTTATAATGGTAAAAACACCCATGGTGGTGACCCCGCCAAGGTATATGAATTGCCAGAGAGGATTGCATTGGAAAATGTAGTAGATTGGCGGGAAGAAAGAGGTGATGATCATGACTGTGATGCCGACGTAATCTAGTTGGAGGAGTTGAAGACTTAGGCAGTGGGAGTGACAACCGAAGAGATGGCAGGTGCTGCTGGAGAGGAGGCAAAACATTGCTCCGGCCAAGAATACGAAAAATGGCCATCGTGTTTCCGCCATTAGTAGTGGTGGTATGTCCATATCTTGTGGTGGACTATGCATCAAGTCTATAAGTTTTGGTGTATCCTGTAATAACTTAATGCATTTAGTATAATACAACAAAGCAGTTGACTTTTTGGTCAAATAGATCTATCTTGCTAGGCAAATTAGAATTATCAGTGTGAACTGTGAAGATTATAAGACTATGGGGTGTGGTTCCCCTTCCCCCTTCCTTCCCCTTGTCCACATCAGCGCCACATCATTTTCCCCTTTTCCTCCCCCTTCTAGGGGAAATGGTTCCCCCTTCTTCCCCCTTCCCCTTCCATTATTTAATTATTATTTTTTTGATATTATTATATTTAAATGAAAAAAAAACAAAAAAAAATTAAAAACTACCTGCTCCAAAGCACCACACACACACCACACACACATCTTCACCATCTTCTCAAGCACCCTCTCTCTAGAACCCCTCTCTCTCTAAAAACCCTCTCTCTCTCTAAAACCACACACCTCTCTCGAAAAACCATCTTCTCCCTCGTCTCCGGCTCCACTGTGTGGTCGTCTCCGGTCGTCTCCGTCGTCTCCGGTCGTCTCCGGCAAGTCTCCATCGTCTCCGGCAAGTCTCTCTCTCTAAACCCCTCTCTCTCTCTCTCTAAACCCCCCTCTCTCTCTAAACCTCTCTCTCTCTCTCTAATGTTAACGTTCAAAAAAATCATTGGGAAAAGGGACGGGGTGGACGGGGTAATTCTCCCGAGTTCACCGAAGCTCCTTCGGGGGGGGCGGTGTTCCCCTTCGGGGAAAAGGCCACATCAGCCTTCCCGAGCCTTTCCCCACCCCACACCCCACAGTCTAAATGTTGTAGTTGATATCCCAATTTGCAGAATATAATGTCACACTTATAGTTTTTATTTCCCACAAATTTAAAAAAAAAAATCCACAACATTCAAATCATTAGAATGACCAAAAAAAAGTCAAACACAGTACTTGCTTCAATAGTTATGCAAGTCCTTACCATTGCTGAAATGTTTGAAGCGTTTGCGCCTGGATTTAACGGGGCAGACCTGCAGAATTTAAAAAACAAAAACTTAACCACAGATCATGATATACACTAATAAACAACTAGAAATCTTCAAGAGCATAAATGACTATAAGTTATGAGACTCACAGTTATACATTGGTTTTCAAGCCATAAATTGTTAAAATGATCAAAATACCCATCTAATGAATCTAAAGAAGTATAGAAAAAAGATGGAATCTTGAAATACCATGTTAATGCATTGAGGAAATCCATAACTTCAGGGACTTCCATCATGTTTCCAATTGTTAAACCCACAAAAACAAAGAATCCAATTAAGTGTCTGCACAAGCAAAAAAAAAAAAAAAATAAGTCATTAATTATTATCATCAATTTTTATTTATCATAAAGCTCAATTCATGTTCTACACTTACAAGTTATGCTACCTTTCTAACTTATTTCACGGGCTAAAAGTGTAACCTCTCGTATCAACCAATTTTGTCCGTTTTGCTCAGAAGGAGCATCGAGGATATTTAAGGAAAGAAATTTATAGCTATTATAATGTTTGGTTCATTTTTTTACACTAAAATGGCTATCTAAACACAATTTTAAACTTAAGTAACTAGCAATCTAGCATTGAGTTAAAGCCCCTAAAATGACTAAAATATTGAATTTAATGAAGTACTTAACACAAAATGCAACAAAATGTAGATAGCTTATAATAAAAAAAGTTAAACATAGCCTATATGTTCATCAAAGCATAAGCACATGATACCATCTAAACTCTTAAGCTCAACACATAAGAAATGACCAAAATTTTGTAAATAAATTATTATAAAAAGCAAATGGAGATGATACTTACGTCCATACGTTTAAGGTTTCATTATGCCAATGAAACAAACTAAAAAAAGCTAGTTTTAAAGGCCAATTAACTCTGTAATGATTTAATATAAACTCATTATCCTTCATGTACTCTGGTAACTCTTCAAAGCTCATCAATGGGTACACAATTTCTGTCTCTGATTCGATCTTTGAACTCTTGATCGACGATTTGTTTATGTTTTGTTTCGGTTTCCTCATTCGAACAGACCGTTTATTCGAATTCATGTTTCTTGAATCTTCAAATATAAAATATGAATGTAGAGTAATCTGTAAACAGAAATTGGAAATGAATCAATGAGTTGATCGAATGAAAGTATGTGTGTGTTGGTATTTAAGGTTGTTTGGAACAACTGCTGACAGCAAGAACATTGAAGGCAAATTAAAAATAATAATAATAATAAATATGAAAGTTTCAAACATGTAGGAATATATTATTGGAAAATTATTTGTTGTTTTTATTACGTGGGGGATGATGATCATAGTCATAGATGTGAAGTGAAATTAGGTCATCAATAAATTTTCAAAATCGGCACCTCTTTAGCAGTTGAAAGTCAGCTTTAAATTTGTAACATGCCTTTATCCCCTTCGGCTTTGATAGCTTTTGCTCCCTAGCGCCATAAGCTATGCGTTTCTTGACAAGGGTCCAACGGGTCGTCCACAACAATAGTTCATCTCCAGGGGGCAAGGATTTGTTTTTAGTAGACTAGGGTTCACAATTCAGAAAGGGGTGGTGGCGCAGCTTGTTGCCCGTCTACTTTCTATTTGTGATGTAACGTTCGTATTTCGTTTTAATTAATGAAAAATATTAGATAAAGTTAAAAAAGACGTATATGTGATGAATTGTTATGTAATGAAAATCAAAACATAATACCGTTGGAAGTTGGTTTGATAAAACATTGTTTCATATTTGACTTAATAAATCTTTTATAGTTTACTAGCTAATTACCCCGGGAGGGTCCCGGGGTTGAAAAAACTAACTTTACTTGATAACCTATTGCAAATGGCTCAAGTTAACTAACCACAAAATCTCTCAATCATTGCATGTTCATAGTATTCTAATCAGTAATAACTCATATTCCCTAATCTAAAACATAATCAATAATCATCTAAAGAATCACTTATGTAAGCTGCAACTATTAAAAAACTCATCACATCTCTCTAATTTCTCAATTTTAATGGCTCTTATAATTCCTAACCTAATCAACTAAACAAACACTTAAGTAAAAAGTTGTAATCATTGCATCTCATTATGCCACATGGCATAATCAAGAGATGGTTGAGGCCACCATTGAACGCCACGTCAGCAACTATCAATTCTTTCCGAGAGCGTCCCGGGGTTGAAAAATTTAACCATTCTAATAATACTAATACTAATAGTAATAATTATTACTATTGTAATTAAATAAATAAAAAAATAACCTTGCTATAAGGTGACACCATGTGTTGCAGTGTTACGCGAGTCTTTCTCCTAACTTCTCTTGATGAAGTATACCTAGTAAAATTCCAATGATAACATGGCGATTGGGCTGATTTTCAACATCGTAGATAAGAACCTGGTTTAAAAGAAAAAAAATAATTAATGAATAACATGAACACTTTGTGTGTGTTTTTTTATTGTATGAACGAAACCCCACAAAAAAATAGTCGATTTTTCTCCGTTTTTTATATAGGACTATGGTACTCGTTGGAAAGATAATAAAACGCTCGTTAATTTGGTGTAATTTTTTCTTTAAAAAAATCCCGTATATAAAAGATATAAACGTTTAAAAATTATGGGAGGAAACATGAGAGAGAAAATTTTAAATTTATTTTTAAATTCTTTTTTTCCTAAAATAACTCAATTTAATTTAGGGTTTTATATTTATCTTTTTTTTTTAATTAAAAAAGGAAATAGTTCAAAAACACTAAAATCTTTCAATTATCATGCCACGTGGCACTTTCAAGGAGAGGTTGAGGCCTCCATTGCACGCCACGTCAGCATATACCTTTTCTTTTATATATATACTAGATTATGCTTGATTAATTATCTAGTGATTTGTTACTTTGTGATTTTTTTTTCTTAATGTGTATATGTTTTTCTGCAATGAAGTACTTGAAATCTGATTTACACAGTCGGGAACTCGGGATGGTAAAGGGAATTTGAATGATATGTTTATTTGATATATTGGAATTGACCTGCTTAGGATGTTTCTTTAGATAATGTTAAGGCTAGGTTTTAAAAATTGAAAACTCATAAAGAGCAGCTATAACGACATTATATTTTCACTAGCTGATTACCCCGGGAGGATCCCGGGGTTGAAAAATATAACCATTCTAATAATACTAATACTAATAGTAATTATTACTCTTGTAATTAAATAAAAAAAATAATCTTGCTATAAGGTGACACCATGTGTTGAAGTGTTGCACGATTCTTTCTCGTAGCTTCTCTTGATGAAGTATACCTATCCATCTTTAGAAGAGTAAAATTCCAATGATAGCATGACGATTGGGCTGAATTTCAACATCGTAGATAAGAAACTGGTTTAAAAGAAAAAACATGATTAATGAATAACCTGAACACTTTGTGTTTTTTTTTGTTTCCCGTGTGAACGAAACTCCACAAAAAATAGTCGTTTTTTTTCTCCGTTTTTTATATAGCACTATGGTACTCGTTGGAAAGATAATAAAACGCTCGTTAATCTGGTGTAATTTTTTTCTTTAAAAATTCTCGTATATAAAAGATATTAACGTTTAAAAATTATGGGAGGAAATATGAGAGAGAAAAATTTAAATTTGTTTTTAAATTCTTTTTCCTAAAATAACTCAATCTCTTTTAGGGTTTTATCTTTTTCTTTTTTTTTATTAAAAAATCAAAATAATTCAAAATCACTAAAATCTTTCAATTATAATGCCACGTGGCAGTTTCATGGAGGAACCAATGGCCGCCACGTCAGCAAAAGTCTTTTCTTTTATATATGTATATAGATATAGATATAGATGTAGAGGCAACAAAAGGCTTCGGATAAAAAAAGCGATAATTTTATTATTTTTTTAATTTTTTTGACAAACCACATTTCATAATAATTTGCCGTTCAAAAAAACTATTTTTAATTTAAAAAAAAAAAAGAAAAGAAAAGAAAAGAAAAGGAAAACCATGAACCGACCCTACGGTCTCTACAACTAAGAAAATACGCGTTTTTAATACAACTTGCAACAAATAACCCTCTCAATAAACAGCCTCATGCTTTGATGGCTCATAAATGGTTGACCGTTAATTAATGACCGTTGAAGAGAATTTGGAGTTAGAAGTTGACCTACTTCTAGTGCTGATTTATTGGACTTGTTCATACAAGTATTTTTTTTTTTTTTAACGGAGAAGGAGATAACTTTTATTCCACAAACAAAAAAAAAAACGAGTACATAGACCATATTTCCTAACCAGTGATTAGAAAATCGGACTTAAAGTAAAAAAAATACAAGATGCAAATGACTAAAAAACTCTCCAAAGATCCTACATGTATTCCAATCAACCCAAGGCTTTCGTAATCTATAACGCTTAAAGTACTTTCGCGAAGGCACATCTCAGCATCAGTGACTAATCATCCATGCCACACTTGACAGCATTCCTTAATATTTGGACCAGATATTGCAAGACCTACTGAGCATAATCCAAAGATATTAAAGTGTGACCACAACTTGCGTGAACCATAGCAATCAAAACCAATTATATTCAACCCAATTCAATCAAAAACACATAGTTGTATTGTGTTGCACAATCCTCCAACCGTACAGGAAACTTCACTGCGAATGAAAACTAACAGCAGCCAGTTGCCGAGTATTCAAATTTAAACCAACGATCTTCATCCATGGTATTTTATTCTTGAGACTAGATCAATTGTTTCTCCATAATTCCACAAGATTACACTGCCATCCTTTAGCTCATATCACCAGCAAACATATAATATTAACAAGATTCCACTGTAAGCATGTGTTCACATGACTGCTGCAACATTTTAACATCTTCAGCAGCAATGTCCGACAATGACCCAAACCCACCCAATTAGATCCATGAGACATGACATTCCATTGACCCCCAGTCCCAAGAAGAAAGAAAAGAAACACACTACACGAACCGAATAATACGCGAAAAGACATATGCCGTCAGGGAGAGTAACATCAAAAAACACCAATTATGACCCGTTTGCCACATTATAAACTCACGCCAAGACTCACACTTGATGCTACTCTCGCCCCCCCCCCCTCCCAACTAGCATATACACCAAAAAACTCACACACACCAAAAGAAGTTTCATTGATCCAAAGTTTATATATTCCGACCGAAATAACTCACCATGGTTTGCATGAAATTCGGGTCCATCCCTTGCACCCAGCTGCTATGCTGTTGTTATTGTTATTATTATTATTATTATTATTATTATTATTATTATTATTATTATTATTATTATTATTATTAACTTCGACCCATACCACAGATTTGTCCTTGCTGTACAAACTGGTGTTTCCCAGCCAAGAAATAATGCACACCCATTTCCCAGAAACGAATTTATACGCACTCGTCACGAACGACTTAAAACACGAAATGAGTATGTATAGCCGGGAACATAGCACCCAACACAAGTTCGACCCATCCAAACACAGATGCAACCAGGATTTATAAATTTATTTAACTATATGTGTGCAAGTGTCAAGAAAAAGTGGTTTTCATTTTCTTAATTGTCAGCAAATATTAATTAGGTTTGAAATTTACACGTAACTAGCGTGAAACCCTCCCGCGTTGCCGGGATGTAAAACACTGCCAAATAACATAAATGTCACCGTGTCGCTAGCGACCATCAACACCGCAAAACAGAAAAAATAAAACCGAATGAAATGTAGACATAAAAACATTGATGGGAAAAGTTAGAGGTAAAAACACTGAACCACGTACGCACGTTATAGCGTGCCAACTTGAAAAAAAAAATAAAACGAAACGTAAAACTAAAATTTGTTAAAGATAAAACGTATATGAGACAATTTTGAAATTGAAGTAATATTGGGGTAAAATGTAACAGATGACAACCATTAAGGTTAAAAGTAAAAACAATAAAGATAAAAGACAAAATTGCAGAAAACGTCCTTTATGTTTACCCAAAATTGCAGGTTTAGACCTTTAACTTTAAAAGTTGCAGGATACCTCCTTTATCCAACTTTTGGTTGCAGGATACCTCCTTTAATGAACTTTTGGTTACATAAAACATCCTTTACCACTAACGCCGTTCAAATCTGCTGTTAAGTTACCCTCACGTGCCAAGCATGTGAGGGTATTTTCGTCAATCGTCATCTTAAAGGACCTTTTCTGTAATATTAACAACATCAAAAATTTAACAATTAAAAACATTCCCGCCCCCCAATTCCCCAATTCGTTTCATCAAAAAAACCCTAATTATATTCATCGATCAAAGATGGCTTCACAGACATCATCAAACACATCAAACCCTAATTCGTCGGTCTACTGTGTTTGTGGTAGGGCTGCGGTAATCAGGACCTCTGGAACATCAAAAAACCCTGGTCGAAGGTTCTACTCATGTCCTGTTAACGTAAGTTTTCCCTAAATCTGATATGTATTATGCACAAGGTAGTTAACTTGTTTTAATTTAATGTTCATAGGCATCTGAATGTGGTAAAGGTTTCATTGGATGGGCTGAAGCTAAGGTTTTTCATCAATCAAACAGCTACGATCTGCAAACTGAGTTAATAGCTTCAAACAATGACCTACGATCTGCAAACAAGAACCTTCAGGATTCGAACAAGAAGCTTGAAACTGAAGTTGCAAAGTTGAAGAAATACTTGTTTTTTTCTTGGATGATTGTTATGGTTTTTGTTTGTAAGTTATTATTGTAATGAAAATTAGGAAATTAGGTATGGAAGTTGTTAATGTAATGACTGTTTTGGGTTGAGATCAATGCAATATGGAAGTTGTTAATGTAATGACTGTTTTGGTTATTGTAATGCAATATGGAAGTTGTTAATGTAATGACTGTTTTGGTTATTGTAATGCAATCTGGAAGTTGTTAATGTAATGACCATGTTTGGGACCCATTTGGATGATCACTCTGTTACAAACCAGTTACAAAAGGCTGCATTTTGACCCATTTTGTATACTAACTATAACCACAAACCTATTACATAAACAAACCCTCATGACCCATTTTGACCCATATAGATTGCATTGAATAACCTTTTGACCCATCACCCATGTTGACCCATTAACAACATTAACAAAGCTGCTAACATAACCTGCTACCATAACAAACCTGTTAAAACAACCTTACCCATTTTGACCCATTGACAAACACTAACAAACCATAATCATACACCATACTAACACAAAGTTTACAATAATCATAACAACCATTACATTAATCATAACAACCATTACATTAATCATAAAACAAAGTTTACATAAAACAAACCATTACATTAATTCACCAAGACCCAAAATATGATTACATACATAAACCCTAAACCCTAAACCCTACTAAGACCATCCAGGTTCATCTGTAGTGCTTGATGAACCTTATCTTCAAACACATATTTGCAAAATTTGAACCTGATCCGGAGTTCTTGTTAGTGTTGGTTTAACTAACAAGAGCACCCCATCCAGGTTCATCTCCAACAGACAAGGGATCCCCGGCCTGCACCCCGACGACCGTCATCATCTGCAACGGTGTTGATTCATCGGCAACAGTGTTGATGACGTCCATCTGTTGGTACAACCCAACGGACAAAGGATCCCCTGCCTGCACTCCGTTTTCCGCTAAAAATAGAAAGTCAAGTCTTCGGTTGCTGGATCCGGTGGATCATCATCATCTTCAACTTCAATCGCCATTCCTAACAACAATAACAATAAATTATTATTATTCGGATAATAATAATAACAACAATAATCAACAACAACAACAATTTATCCCACTGAAAACCCTAAATCGTTCACAATCCAACAATTTATCCTACTGAAAACCCTAAATCGTTCACAATTTATCCTACTGAAAACCCTAAATCGTTCACAATTTATCCTACTGAAAACCCTAAATCGTTCACAATCCAACAATTTATCCTACTGAAAAACCCTAAATCGTTCAAATCAACTGAAAAACCCTCCATGATGCATATTAATACTGAATACTTCTACATTCAAAAATTTTAGAAAAAATTAGGGTTTTAACATTCAAAAATTTTAGAAAAAATTAGGGTTTTAACTTACCATATACAGTGCGACGAAGAAGAAGACGGTTGGGAAGACGGTTGGGTTTCATATACTCCCTGATTTCATCTGCCTTCATCGTGTTTGTTCACTGAGTGTGTGTACAGGGGATGAGTGTGTGTAGGGATGAGAGAAGGAAGAAGACGGTTGGGTATTTATTAGCATTTATTTTTAAAATTTATTTAGCATCTGAAATGACAAAAATACCCTCACATGCATTGCACGTGAGGGGCATCTAACGACACAGACAAACGGCGTTAGCCTAAAGGAGGTATCCTGCAACCAAAAGTTGGATAAAGGAGGTATCCTGCAACTTTTAAAGTTAAAGGTCTAAACCTGCAATTTTGGGTAAACATAAAGGACGTTTTCTGCAATTTTGTCAAGATAAAAAAACAAAGTAATGTACAACCTACAAACCATGATGTATAACCATTACATGCACAATACACTTCAAAAGCTAAAATATCAAAACTATTAGGGTTAAAACTAAAAAACAAACAAAAAACAAAGTAAGGTATAACTTACAAAGCATGATGTACAACCCTATTATACACAAAACATTTCTTAAGCATAAAGTACAACACTATAAAGCATAAACCATTTGTAAATTAATACTATATATAATAATTATTTAATATTTTTTTTATGCAATTACACTACTTAAAAGGGAAAAAAATTATAGTTGGGAAATAGATAACCTATCTTACACCCTTCGGTTTTTAATCTCTACCACTACTTGGTTTTCCACAAGAAACCTCAAACTTATCTTGCAAGACATACACCTATCATGATCAAACAGTTTAACTTTGACTTTCAAAAAATTAAAAAATTAAAAAATTAAAAAGCCCGAATTCAAAACAAAGGTACTACTTTCAAAGTATAACGTACAACTCAGTTTAACCTCACAACATCTATTAGTAGTTTTATAAACTTTTAGAAGTTAAGTAAAACACATCATGACATCAATCTGGTCACTAAAGCTTTACTCAAGTTTTCTTAACAACTCACGATTATTTCAGCAATGTTAAAAGTGTTCGGGGGTCTAAATAACACCTTCAAGAAATACATGAAAAGTTATTAATTTTATTGTAACGTCTTAACAAGTGAAATCGAAGGACATATGCAAATGCAACACCCATGAACACGATCAATTGTTCAACATACGAGTAATTCTTTTCTTTTATAAAATTCGTCACACGAATAAAAAAAGTAGACTAAAAAGACTTAAACAAAACGTGCAAAAGTGTTTATTTGTACGAGAACGTTGTGGTTTACACGTAAAGTGCATGTGAATGTTTAATGTGCAAAGTTGTTTAGGAGGCATGAATAACTTGTTAGGAATAATCATGCATGTATGTAAAACTGTTTTGTGAATGGAATGTATAAGTGTGTCCGAATGGTAAAAGGGATAAGTGTATAGTTAAATGCAGTGGCGGATCCAGGGGGTTTTAGGGGGTTCCCAGGAATTCCCTCGGTTTGGAAAAAAATTGAAAAATTTAGTGGAGAATTTTGAAAAATTAGTGAAAATAAGTGAAAATCTATAAAAGGAACCCCCTGAAAATTCGTTCTGGATTCGCCACTGGTTAAATGGGTGCCAATATTGAATTTTCTACACCCAATTATTTTCGATACTAATTTGTTCCGGTACCGGTTGTATACAGTTACAGGCATTTTATTATGTTACATAAGTATGAAACATATGAGTTAGTATACGAGCGAACAGGGGCGGACCTACACTATACGCAAGGGGGGCGGGCGCCCCCCTTGAAAAAAAAGTTTTAGTGGTATTTTTAGGCAAATATCCTGATCGCACCCCTTGAAAGTTTGGTTAAGTATCCCGGTTGCCCCCAAGACCCTTAACCCCTATGAACTTTTGAATTCCAAGATTTTCCGGCGAGATGTATAGAAAAGAAAGTTTTCCGGCGAACTGGATAAGTTGTCAAGACTGATAGAGAAGAAAACCTGAAAAACATTAATCATATTTATTTATTGGGTAGATAATGAGTGAAGAAGACTAGACTCTGCTGCCAACTATTTGGTGTTGCAGTGCTACTCTTTCTCCACCTATACCTAATTACCTACTGTGTATATCAATTTTCAAGAAATGAAGTGTCATATATGTTGACAAAAAATAGAACTTTTTATTTTTGCTTTACATTGATATCATTATTCAAACAAATTAACGGTATGTTGGTAGATTATTTGATTGATAAATGCATATTATCTAACTTAGGTTATTGTTTTATATAACTGCTTGTCTAATTTTCTTTTAGGTGTTCTCAGGTTATTATGCTAGCTGAGTTATATTTATAAGATTTTAATTGCATCAAACTAGGTTAACTAAGTTATTTGAACGTTAATTTACAACTTATTATTTAATGTGTTAGCTTGTTTTAAGATATTTTTTTATGTTATCTTGAACCTTGTTGGTTACTTGGTTAATTTTTTTTTAAAGGAAAACTTGTTAGATTAATTACTTGAGTTGGTTTGAATATGTAAATTTAGGGAATATAAATAATATAATTTATATATTTTCGATTATCTATTTGAATTTTATTTTGGCTTTATCTTAAACTATGTGATTCAATGTGATCTGATCCAACCCGAACCGGTCGAGATTGATATTTAGCGATACACAAATGATCCGTAAAAATTTCCGCTCCCCATGGAAAAGATTTCTGGGTCCGCCACTGCGAGCGAACAATAGTAAAATTTAATATTTGAATTTTTTTTTGTTATTTATGTATTTTTAATGGATATTATTTTTTATTTTAGCTGTTTTAGTTTTGAATACTTACTTAAATTAATGAAATTGTGTTATTTTTTAAATATAATTTTGATGATAAAAAATGGAATTTGGGTTCTTCGAGTTCGTTATCTAAGTGTCTTTTACAATACACTCCATCCTCATTAGCTGCATCAATATTCATGAGCTCCCTAGCCGCCATATGGGCTGGCTTTATCCAGACCCTTTTATCATGGGCTGGACTCAAGTAGAGGTGTACAAAAAAACCTGTATTAAAATTGAAACCGGTTTAAAAAAACCGGTTTTTTTACAACCGGCTTTTTTTCAGTTATTTTTTACCAACGAACAACCGGTTTTTAAAACCAATTTAAAAAAAAAAACTGTTTTTTTAAATAAAAAAAACCGCTTTTTTTAAAGAAACCGGTTTATAAACCGATCCTAACCGGTTTCACCGGTTTGGGGTTTATGCAATAAAAACTGGTTTTAAAAAAACGATTTTGAACCCGACTAAAAAACCGGTTTTAGAAAAACCGATTTTTTTAAAAACCGGTTAACCGGTTTGTATACCTCTAGACTCAAGGCTCTAGTCAAGAGTCAAGACACCACCAAACTTGCTAGGCTTAATCAATGGACACGCCACCTTTTCACCACGCGCAGTGGCGCCCGCAGGTTCCTCCCCACAAACTTTTGGAAACCAAGGCAACCCCTAGCTCTTGACCCTGTAAATAACTAATTTCGTGTTAGGTTCGGGTCGTGTCAGAAATTCATACCGCTTTCAACCTGATCGGTTTTAAGACCCAATTAATAATTATGAAATATATACTAAAAGAAATACAATCATTTGGTCAACTAAACTGTCTTTCAACTTATATATTTCTAACATTCTAAACAAACAGAGGTACAGGGGAAATGTAGTTGCAACTATAAAAATTATATTTAAAAATAAATAAAAGATAAAAATGTTTTACAATAGAAATATATTAAAAGCAAGAACCAACCAAGCCGCTATGTTTGTTAGCTCACATGAATATGATATTGCTTAGTCCAAGTTACTTATGAGCCCATTTAAATAGCCCATTAAAAATTTAGTTTGTATAGTTTTAAGGTTTCTAAAACCTACCATGGCACTTTCCCGACCCATTTGCATATATATTTGGCTAATGCGTAATGGTCATACTTGAAGTCCCTTAATGGAATGGTTGGTACCCTTGACAGAGAAATCCTACTCTCTTTATTTACAAGGCTGTCGTAAACAAGTTTAAGTTGGTTATGTAGACTAGCTTAGATCTATTTTTTTACGTTCGAGATCGCTTCGTTTGGTTCCTCCTCAGTATTTAACCGAATATGCTTTTGTCTCTTGGAATCATATTTGAATTTAGTTGCCAACATTTGAGATAAACATGTTACACTTTGGTACCAGTCCCAAGTAAAACCTTATATGAGAATCATGATTTAACCTAACACCAACTAGGCGACGTACTAAGTTGAGTCGTTGACTTGTTGTACGTCTTTTTAGTTAACAGTCAACACCACAAGCCCTATGTTTTTGTTGACCATTAAAAGTTTGCCAAACTAACATTCTATCTTGTTGTAAGGAGATGATAGAAAAAATTGGAACTCAATGACATTATCAATTAAATATTGGATTACTATTTAATATTTGTATGTAAACTGTATGTTTAACCAACTGGGCTAGCTCAGTTGGCCACCCCAATGAGGGATAGGACGCTTGACCGAATGAGGTCATGGGTTCGATTCTGAGGGGGGGAGGGTTTACCCATTTAAAAGTGGGGTTCCCGCCTGGGGTTGTAGAGGGGATCGGTCCCGCTAGAGCGGCAGAAATTCAACCGCTGGGATTCGATCCGGGGTCTCCCATAGGGAGTCCAAAGGCTTTACCAGTTGATCTACTCCTTCCAAAAAAAAAAAAAAAAAAAAAAAAAAAAAAAAATGTAAACTGTATGTTTGTTTCGGCCCAGCCCAGCTGCTTGCTAGTGGCTTTTAATGAAGTTCAACGTTCGGAAAAAAAAAATAGTAATTTCGTATTTGTAAAAAAATAAAGGAATTGTATGAAGTTTAAATCGATTAAAACAGGGCCGGCCCTGAGCATGGGTCAGGTGGTCACCGGCTTAGGGCCCGACCCTCAAACGGACCTGAACGTTTTTTAAAAATATATATATACACACACACACACATATATATTAAATTCTATATTTAGAATATTTTTTTGTCACTTATACATTAAATCTTGTTAGTGGAGTTGGAAAAACCATACTAATTTAATGTAAATGTCTCAAGTTCAATCCTTGGCTCTAGCACCATATACATTTTTTTTAATTCATTCCTCTTTACAAAATTTTGGGCCCAAATTGTTTTTCGTCCGAGGCTCAAATTTTTTTTAGTGTTCTCAGAGACGGCCCTGGATAAAAATCTAACTCATTATTAGAAGGCTACTAGCCATGGACCGACCATCTAATGGTGGAGTGGTATGAAAACTCAATGATAAAATACACATGGCTAAAAGGTCATGGGTTCGATTCTTGAGAGCGCCGAGTTTTACGATTATTCCATTGTCGTGCTTTCGGGCAGGTGGATAGTCGGGTTTTCCCCAGAACTGGTGAACTTGGTGAAACAAGGAGCTCACTTACATGTCTGGCTATGCCAGGTGTAAGGGGTCCTAATTTGATTGAGTAGAGACTCCGAAAAAAGTTCTTGATGAATTTCGTTGGCCGTTAAAAAAAAACTAGCCATGGCAACTGGTAAGACTCTAAAACCCTTGATTTCAGCAACATTTTTAAATACCTCGACTTAAGTCACATACAAAACAAAAGGCTTTCATTAGACCATTCGGTGTGCTCCCGGGGAGATCATCCGGGGAGCTGAGTTGGCGTCCGGGGAACCGGGGAACACCGCCCCCACCGGATGATCTGATTGGTTATTTTATTTATTTATTTTTTAAATCAAACTTTAATAATAAAAAAGAAGGGGGAAGAAGGGGAATACCATTTCCAAACTTTGGGGGAGGAGAAGGGGGAAATGACGTGGCGCTGACGTGGCACTTGGGGGAGTTGGGGGAAAGGGGGGCACACCATATAGCCTTACTAGGAAACTTCTTTATGTCTAAGGTCGTACAGTTGCTTGTAAGATTAGCACCCCTCCTGCACCATTTGATTGGCTCAATTAAAAAGTAGGTTTTCATGCGTTAAAAATTTAACGCTGAAGGCCATTTTTGCAAGATTGAGACCTTTGAAGGCCCATATGTAACGGTGTTGGGGCGCTAATTTTGTTTTAAGGCCGCCATTAGCGCTTGAGTACATATGGCCTAAGTAACTTCAAATTTAATAGGGTAATGGTTGTTTTTGGATGTATTACTCATCCAAACGTACATCTTCTTTTTAATATATATTTTCATTATTATTCACATTATTAAAATTGTTGTTTTCTCATATTGTAGTAAATTAATTTCTATATTATATCATAACACATATTTTAACGTTTTATATTAGATTTGTCTATCCCAAAAAGTTTCCGGGATATAATCTACTATCTTATAAGATATACTTTTTGTATGTTTTAACATTTAAATAACTACTAAGAATTCATGTAGTAGATAATTCGGTCATAGGTAAAGACGACATGACATGGCACACGATAATAGGTGACATGCTAAATTTACCATAGTGCAAATATGGGAGATTTACTTTAACTAGATATAAATATAGAGTACATGACAAATAGAAACTGTTTTGCCGATCTCATGTCAAACTTGTTGATATCCTTAAAACTATATCAAACAAAAGACATCTAATACCAACATTTTGTCTTTTAATGTACCACTAAACCACATGTAGTTGTTGACTGCTATGCCTACAAAGACCAAACAATATTTATTCTATTACGTCTCACTTAGATCTTTCTTTTAACATCTTTAAAAATAAGAGTTTTTAATTTATATCATCAAATAATAATTTAATCATGTTATCTACGATTGTTTTGGTTTCGATTAAATGATTTAAGGGGAGAGGGGGGGGGGGGGGGGGGGGGGGGGGGGGGGGTTGTACTTGAGCGTTTACAATGATTATCGAGACATGAGAAACAATAGTTGCTTTTTTAGAGTTTTTTAACAATCGCTCAAATATTTATCCATTTTTATTTATTTGTCAATCTATTAAATTATCAGTCGACTACCCCCAAGTAGATATATTGTGTTATTTATACTAGCTAGCTTTGGCTAAAAACATTTCAAATGACAAAAAAGAGACCGATTCATTTGATCAACATTGAATACTAGTGTAGTCACGATAAAACAAATTTTTTTTATTAAAATGTATAGTACGCACTATATATAAATATTGATGGTTGTTTCTCGTTAACTTTCTATTCTATTTAGTTGTTTTGGATGTTGAACTAACTCGAGTAACAACTACTTCTATACATTCATATACTTTGCGGCTAAATTAATAACTATTCCTATTTTCAAATAAAAGCGATTCTTTAGTTCTGGATCTTTGGATTGTTTCTATAGCATTCGTTTTTTTGAGTCAGTTTGTTCAACTAATAAATGTCCATTTAATCGGTTTATGCTGGAGTCACTTGGCTAAAAATAGTAACGATTGTTTCTTTAAAATTAAGGAATAACTTGCATGTGACGACATCAAGTTGCTCTCTTTTCATGGAATTCTAACACAAGCAAAAATATATCTAAGATCATTTTAGATTGTATTCATCATAACACAAAGAGAATAACTCGAATAAATCAAATATATGTCGATTGTCATAAATTATTTTGAAACATGAAAGAAAAAGCTCGGTATAAAGTTCTAAAAAACACTATACCTTATGTTTTTTTTCTCAAAAAAGGCACCCACCAATTCTTTTGTAAGAAATTATATGACAAAAAACACTCGTTGAAATCAAAGTAATTTTTGTTTTGCTAATTGAACTATTAATATGATTCTTAACAAAGAAAAAAAATATAACAAATAAGCATTGTTTTCTAATCGAGATATAAGGCACTTAAAGTATTTTTCTTTCTTGTTCAACAATTTCACCATTTTAATTTTTCTTTTATGGAAAATAAATATATAGGTCATGTACACACCAAAAGAACACGTAAGAGAACACAACCAAGTGTTTCGGATCCAGGTTACTTAAAATAAAAAAAAATCAAAATTTTGTTTGAAATTGACATATGAAACGACTTTTATGTGAATCAAATTGTTGGGTTACTTTTATAAGAAAAATTATAAAGTATAGTGTTTATGTAAAAAGATTTTCGAGTGACTTTTTTTAGGAAAAAAACAGAAAATTTACTATTTTTATACGCAAAACAATGGTTAAGTAGTTTTAGTAAGAATAACAGAAATTTTAGTGTTTTTTATAATTATAAACACAAATTGATTTTATGTAATAGAAACAAATTGATTTTAAGTGGATATGTATAAACAAATTTAAATTTAAAAGCACCAAAAAAGCCATAAAATTGTTGACATTCCAAGATACATTGAATGATAAAGGACGGTTATTAGGTCTCCCTCGTACCTACTTGCCCTAAACTCTTAAATTCATAACTTTATTGCCCCACCTGTATTTTGCGATTTATTTACTCATTTACCCTTTCTTAGCCAAATTTACAGACCCCTACACACTTTAAACAATATAGTCCGTAGGGTTGGGTAAAGCCGTAAATGTATTATTATAGTGTGCCATTTCTTGCAATAAAAATTTGAACTTAACGTTACAAATTTCTTCTAATCTCACTGAAACATAACTGTTTAGTTAGGAAGGTTCTTGTTTGATTTCAAGATGATCTTTTTTTATACTCACTTCTTTACGCGTTACATAAGGTATTGACACTCGAGTGTATTAATTGACCAAACGTTATCAAACAATAAAAGATTTTAGGCTTGCCACCATGGGTTGCAGATCCTCAAGATTCATACAAAATATTGAAATATCATGTACATGTGTCGCCATGAACAATGAGTGTCCCAACGAGCATGTTAAATTTTGATTTTTTATAAAGTAAAGAAATAATAATAAAAATAAATAAAAGTACCATGACATAAGTAGAATGTTACTGAACAATAGTATTGCGTTACTAGGCCACACAGGGCGGTCCGTGATGGCCGTAACCATCGTGAACATCGTCCCGGCAATCTCGTGATGGAAAAAAACCATCGCAGGCGTGACGTACATCGCAGCCATGACAAAAGGTGTGAAGGGTGGATGGTTTGTTTGTTTGAGGATGAGGTGTAATGTTGTGATTGATTAAGTTTTTTTGGGATTGGTGGAGAATGATTTAGTGATGGTATGATAAAATGTGAAAAATTGAGGTGGCATAAAGTGATTGAGTGTGATGACCATCCCGCCCACCCTTATAAAATCTTACATCGTGACAACTTTAGTTCATTAGATATGAACATTATAAATTTAAAAGTTTACTTTGATTTACTTAGACTAAGAGGTGTGGTTCCCCTTTACCTCTCCTCCCCCTTGTCCACAACAGCGCTACGTCATTTTTCCTTCCTCTCCCTCAAATGAGTGAAATGGTTTCCCCTTCCTTTTTTTCTTTTCTCTTTTATTTATATATTTTATAAGGGAAAGATCCGGTACAAATAGTTTTTTTGGTAAGAACTGTGAGAATCAAAGGAGGGTATTTTTTTTTTTTTCAAAATTTTTTTTCCCATATTATTAAACATGTATTATAGTATTGAAAACTAAAAAAAAAAAATTTGGTGTAGAGTAATTACATAATTACTCTAGTGTAAACTAACGTATTTACCTTAATGACGTAATTACACTAAAAAATTTGTTTTTTATATTTTTTTGTATTATTCATCTAGAAAGAATGTTTAAGCACATGGGAAAAAAATTTCTAAAAAATAAAAATAAATTTTTTTTACCCCCTTTGATTCTCACAGTTCTTACCAAAAAACTATTTGTATTTGATCTTTACTCTATAACATGTTTTATATTCCATTAAAGTTTTTTTTTCATTAATATTAAAAAAAATACATAGAAATTTAAAAAAAACATAAAAAGAAACTAAGGCATATTCCTTCCTAGCCACTTCGCTGCAATCCTATCTTTCATCCTCTCCAATACCATACGGCCTCACTCTGGAAAGCCCTCGACACTTTTCGACATAAAGAAAAATGGTGGGGTTGTGTAGTTAATATAAATAAAAGTTATGTTTTTTAAATGGATCGTTTTACATCGGTTCCCCCACGGTCAAAGGAGACGGAGAGGGAAGGGAAAGTTCCATGTTGTCACCGAAATCAAGGGCGGGAGGTTACCGACGGTGAAGTGGTGAGGTGACACCTTACCAATGCCATCCCCTCTCCACACCCTTGGTATTAGATATCTAATAAACAATATGTACAGAAAAAGGTTGCCATGCTATTGATGTGTTTCTTTTGAACATATTACTTTCGAAGAGAGCTATATTGAAATTTATTTAGCTATATATTGAAATTCTTAAGCGCCTCATATAAAAATGTTATTGATGTGTTTTGTTTGGACGTGTCATTTAATGATGACACTAGAAAGTCAATTTCATCAAACTCAAACTATAAAATGGCATCTTGGTAATTATCACAAGAATCAAGACCATATGTATATCAAACAGATTATATAAGTAGCACAACCCTCATTGATCAAACCATTCATCCCATCCACAAAAACAAACCACTAGAGTTACATACAAAATCTAAATTCAAATCAAACCAAACAAAAAAAAAATGTCTCTTGTGACAAAAGCAATTAGGGACAGTGCATCAGAAATTCATCATGGCGATGCAATTTGTCAAGAAAAATCAAAGGAATTATTGACCGAAATGGGACTACCCAATGGTCTTTTGCCTTTAGAAGACATTGTGGAATGTGGGTATGTCAAAGACACCGGTTTTGTGTGGCTTATACAAAAGAAAGAGAAGAAACATAAGTTTGAAAAGATAGGGAAGCTTACAACCTATGGAACGGAGGTAACCGCATACATAGAGAAGTTTAAGATCAAGAAACTCACGGGCGTTAAGACGAAAGAACTTTTGATGTGGATCACACTGAGTGAGATCACAGTTGATAATCCATCCACCGGAAAGATCAGTTTTAAGGCCACTTCTGGCCTTTACAGATCTTTTCCGGTGTCTGCTTTTCAACTTGATGATGTGAAGAAAGATGTTGGAGACGTGAGTGAGGCAAAGAAGGATTCCCAAGTCAAGGAGGTTTGAGCAAGTTGTGAAAATTTCATGTCATATATGGCAATGAAGTAATTTCTTATGATCATTAATTTTACTTGTTTATGTTGTACCATCTTATCTTAAATAAAAATCTAATGATACATGACTTTTGTTTCTAACATGAAGAGTAAGTACGTGTGTTTGTCTCACTACAAAATGATTTGTCTTGCAAAATACGTGTAATCAACAAGAATCGCTACATGACTTTTGCTTGCTTCTAACATATAGAGAAAATGTGTTTCTCACTACAAAATAGTCGTGTCTTGCAAAATCCGTGTAATCAACAAGAATCAAACAAGTTTGGGTTGTCACATGCAGTGGCGGAACATAAACAAATTAAATGTATATATAAAAAATATAAGAAATTAAAATTACAGTTCTTACCCATAAAACATTAAAACAAATTCTTTTTACTAAATAAAGACCATAAATCCCCAATTTCTGTTACAATTGAGCCTCTGATGTCTTACGTAAGAGAAAAAGTTAAGAGGAACACAACCAAATAAAGATAGTTTTTCTTCCAAAGTTAATGAAACTAAACTATACACTTCTAATGATAGAATGAGAGGGGCCCATACCTCTTCTGGTCCATCTAAACTTCGCCCATGGTCATATGCATCAATATATATTCCTTATTGTTGGTGCATATTAAACCAATCTCTTTAATAAGCGAAGTAACGTATAGAAATTTGTTTACAATCGTGAATCAAACAGATTAAACACCTAAATCGAAGATGAGGTTACGTTTGAAGCACTGCATCGAGTAAATAGATTGCACCAAGTGATATGGAAACCTAGAACTAGGTTGACCAAAACAAAGATTTTTAACGGTCGGTAATCCTAAAGGTAAGAAACAACACCCTCACCTCCTTAACCCATCATCACCAATCGTCGCTCCGTCGAGGTGCTAAAAAAATTACAAGAACTTTCATTCTGTAATTAACCAAATAAAAAAGAAGTCTAAAATGTTTTGTTTTTCAGCGCTTACAAGAACTTGGATTTTGTAACATATAAAATCAATGCTAATTAGATATTTCAACATTTAAATTTTGCAAGGTATGGATTAGGGATGAGCATACAAGTCCGAATACCGATCCCGTCCCGTCCCGATCCCGATACCGAACCGAGGGTTTTCGGGATCGGTATGGTATCGGTATTTTAAGGTAAAATACCGATACCATACCGGTACCGTACCGATACCGAACCGATACCGTACCGTATGTGTTCGGTATCGGTATCTGTATTGGTTTTTTAAACTTTTCGGTATCGGTATTGTCGGGATCGGTATCGGTTCGGTACCGATACCGTCCCGAGCTCATCCCTAATATGGATATAAAAGTATTAGGGCCATTAGGTATACTATACCCTCCTCCCTTAGATGGGGAAAAATTAGGAAAGGAAGGGGGAGCATAACATGATGTTGAGGTGGATAACTGAGGAATGAAGAAGTACACCCCACAGCCTAATAGTTTGATAAAAAAAAACATTCATTTAGGTAAATATTTTTTTCGAAACACCTAATTTGATAAGTATTTTTTTTTCAATATCCTTTTGGAAAAAAATAAAAATAAAACTCCCAAATGAGAGAGGGTAGATTTATAGGTGATACATACACCCCTTCGAACCAACATGACTATTGACTTAAATATATGGGATGTTTCAATTAAATGAAGTCATGAAGAGGCATGTCTATAAAAAACGTAATTTATACAAACGGTTGTCAATTAACATCAAAGGGTCATCATCATAAATCTTTCTCCTTTTACACCCTAAGTTGGTTTTTATAGTATTATATAATATGAACAATTAACATGTGAGAACCTATTCCACATGATACACCAAATACATCTTGTACGTTCCAAATATGCAAATTCTGAAATCATCTTTGGGTAACTTTTCAAATTGATCCAAACATGGCCCCCTATTATTAAGCATTCCTGACATATTATTAAGTCATAAACAGTACCCAAATTCATCCAAATCATACCCATATCCATGTTCAAAGTCATCATTATGAAGATTAAACGCGAATCACAATATAATGTCCACCAACAATATAAACGCTTCGGTTTAGCCATTAATACTTCATACCTAGCCGTTCAAAAAAAAAAAAAAAAAACACTTGATACCTAACTACATGAAACTCAAAGCAACCAACACAAAACTTAACGTTGGCATATAGTTCATTTGTAATTTTCTGGTTGTTTTGTAAAACAAAACGGTTTATTTCTTTTGAAATGGTCAACTGACGATAGCAGCTATAAATTCAATCCCCTCAAACTCTTAGAAATGTGCCTACACCATCTATAAACTAGTATTATACCCGTCCGCTGGGACGGGTTCTTAAAATTTATAACATTTAAATTATGTATATATTGTTAGAAAACTTACATTGATGATCGCCTCAACGCCTCTTGTACATGAGGCTCGCGTGTTTCCCTACACTTGGTCAGAAAACGAAATCATAGACATGAACCGGGCTTGTGTTTGACACAATTCCCTTAAACAGATTCTTCGTCTGTTCCCAGGGTACACCGGTTCGAAGCAGTGTCGATGGTGCACTGCCGGACTATCCCACTTGCCTGAAAAGAAATCGAAAGTCGGCTGCTTCTGATGTGTTTTGTGTCTGTGAGTATGACAGGTTACGAGTTTAGTTTTCAGCTCTGTGTGTATGCGAGAGTTCTGCTCATCATACCTTGTACACTAATATATCCAAGTTCTTATAGAGACTTGAATAATATAGAACATGTAACCTCTGCTGCAATAATCACACTAATCAAAGTTGAGATTAATGTCAATTAATCTCGTTTATTGCATTTTAATTGCTGTTGAAACACCAACAGACTTGAAACAGTTTATGGAAGAAGCTTCTTCTTCTAGTTACTTCACACATTAAAAACTAAAACGGGTAGCAAAAACCGTGTCGCGCGGACCCGGGTTTTTCGAGCTGCATTCGTGTCCGCAGATGCGGGCGTCGCGTTGATTCAAGAATTTTTCCCGAACCAGAACCCATTTTTGCACCCCCCCCCCCTGCGCGCGCGGGTAGGTGCCAGAGTATAAAGTAACACAAAGAATTTACTTCCTTCCATTTGGTTTCTCCTTATAAACCCATCACTATTTCATCTCCCAACCAATGTGGGACAAACCAAACTCACATTCACACACATATTTCCAACAATCCCCCACATGAATGGGAGTTGCTTACAGAAAACAACCTCATTCCGATTAAATTTCAACAGTTGAGTTTTGCATACGATAGGTAGGTGTGACCCTTTGAACCTTCGCTTATGAAACGCACTTAGCCCACTGGCTCTGAGTAGAACGCGATGTCTTTGAACTCGTCTGCCGTTTGTGTGGACGACAATACGCTTCACACAAGACTCTCCCTGACAACGTCAAGTCCTCATAGTTGTGTCCGTTATGGTCATGGACACGTGCCTGGTTCTGCGAGAGCTCTTAAGTATTGTGCCCCAACAATACCCTTCGAAGCGACCCCACTTCTCTCTCACATAGGTGATCTACTGGGACTGGTTACCTCAGTCAAATCATTAAAAGCCATAGGCTTAACCTCCACCTTGTCACTTTTTAGGAATGGACTAGGAAGCTTATTTAATTTATAGTAAGCTCCCTTTTTCAAAACGTGGGGTTTCCACCAACTCTCCCCCACAGTGACCTTCGCCAGTTCATACAATTAGGTTGTCCTATTGAACTCAGATCTTGGGATCTCCAGTCAACTGAGTTAGGTTTTCCTTCGCATAAACCTAGCCTTTCATGGGCTTTAGCCCCATTCCTATTGACGACTTCTGAACTAACTCTCTGCTTAAGCCTTTTGTTAGCGGATCCGCGATGTTATCCTTTGACTTCACATAGTCAATAGTGATAACTTTTATGGAGATTAGTTGTCGTACCGATCATGCCTACGTCTTATATACCTATCCTTAATGATACACATTGTGATATGAGCTCTGCCAATTACCGATTGACTATCACAGCGTATGCATTGGCCCCATGCCGGCTTCAGCCACCTAGGTATATCCTTAACAAATTGACGTAGCCATTCTGCCTATTCATCCTCTTTATCCAAAGCGATGAATTTTGATTCCATCATGGATCTAGCAATAACCATTTGCTTAGATGATTTCCATGTTATCGCGGCACTTCCAAGTGTGAACAAATACCCACTCGTTGCCTTGGAATCATTCATGTAAGATATCCAATTCGCATCACAGTAAATTCAATAACTGTTGGATATCTTTTATATTGCAGCCCGTAGTCTTGTATGTATCCTAATTACCAAAGCACCTGTGTCACGTAATTCCAATGAATTAAACTTAGGATGCTCGTGTATCTACTTAGCTTGCTTGCTAAGTCTGGTCTGATACAACTTATCAGATACATTAGGCATACATCAGGCTGCCAATAATTCTTGAGTACTCTAATTGGTTAACAGGCTCACCTCGTTTCTTAGCTAGACATTGACTCGTGTCATGAAAGGTCTAGCCACATTAGAGTCATTTCCATCGGACTTCTCAAGAATTTTGTCCACATAATAGGACTGACTTCTAACAAGTCTTTTCTAGGTTCGTGTGATTTGTGCTTCCAAAATCACATCCGTTCATATCAAACCTTCTATTTTCAAATGCAAGTCACCTCCACACTTGTTATTGGATAACTATCAAATGGGGTGATGAAAGTTTCTTCCTTTCATATGTACCTTGAAAACTTCTCAAGTACCATTTTTAAATCCCTACGGATTGTTTCTTAAATGGCTCTTCCCCCACATTGCTTGCACTTTGATTAAGTTTGAGTAATACCACTCATGATGACATTAGACACCCGTGATGAGATAGTGACTATCTATATCTTTATGTTATTGGGGTCATCCATTATATTACTCAACTCATATTACTCACACGAACCGTTTTCTGTGCTATATGAGTTCTCACATTCAGCTAAATAGTATCATAACCAATGAACTATTTATTCGGTCCTTTCGAGTCATCCTTTTTAATGAATTATATATTTTCTTGTACAAAATTCATTCTTATGTCTTCACATATGTTTGAATGTTCAAAGTTAATTTATTCTCCGTGGAGCATCTAAATTAACAAGTATTAGTCTAGCATGCTTTAGACTACGAATACTTAGCATGTGAACAGAAGATGCCTCATTCTGATTCCTCACAGCCTTAAGAGATAACTCACTATCTCTTTCTAACATTCACGTCTTAGTTTAGACACAAAATGAGATTTTGTTTACCATTCCAAAACCTTGGTTTAAAGAATGCTTCAAAACCATAATTAATTCCATCCATTAGGATCAAGACTCGTTTGTCTTTAATCTCCAAGGCTTCACCATTAACTCTTTAGGACTTAAACATAAGTCTTAACATAAGTCACTTTGATGAACATATTCATCATCAACAAGTCAATTAGATTGACACTCAACGACATGACTTCCACATATCCCTAAGTGATATGTATATATTTTGTTGAACCTATTTATTGGGTAACTCTCCCAAATATATCACGAGTCCTCCATATAGTTCAACCGACATTGATGGTTTGTAGAGACTCTACACGTCCATCACTATTCTAAGTCTTTTATAATAAATCTCGCAATATTTATCAAAGACTTATGAATAATAACATATATTTCTATCATATGTTATAGTCATCAAAACTACATTTGTGCATTTCTACGTAAATGCTCTCAACATTAGATGACATATCTCGTTTTTGTGCATTTAACTTCAATACACTTGCCACGTTGACCATGATTATCTCAATGGGGATGGATGAAGAGTTTTTTCCTTCTTAGTCACTTAATTAGAGACTTAAGACTCTAATTAAGACTCTAATAAAACCTCATCAAATGGCATTAAGAACTCTACTCAAGAGTTTCACCATATGAAATAAAACCTCATCAAATGGCATTAAGAACTCTACTCAAGAGTTTCAATCATACACTTAATTTAGTCTTAAAACTATAATCAAGTGTCATAAATAAATTAACTCTACTAGAGAGTTTTTCTTCAATTCACCATATGAAGAGTTTTACCAATTAATAATTATAATTTACCAAATTATAATTTCAATATAATCCAAAATATATATAACATATTATATATATATCTTTAACTGGATTCATATCAAATCTCAAAGTGTTATTCTCTTCAACACTTTATCGTTCGACGAAATGATAACAATTATATCGTCTCATGGCGTGTTTTGAGGTACTTCCTCGATACACTGTTCAAAGCAACAAAGTTGTTTGGACTTAACTACTTTCAAGTAGTCGAACAAGTAAATATGTCCAAAACAACATCAAGTTGTTTTACACTAAATAGTCTCTCTAGACTATTATATGGTTAAAGTCATCATACTTTTCATACAAGTATCAAACCATATATAATTTGCAAAAGGCATGTTTTATTCATACAAACATTTCTACTTTTACAAGTATTTTCCATAAAGTATACATATTTATGTTTTGATTATAAATCAAAACCATGAACTCTAATATAGTTTTATTATTCAAAACCATTTCTAACACACTTGTTAGAATACAAACGATTACACGTTTCATCATATAGAGTTTTGGTTAAATAAACCTTTTCTAACACACCCGTTAGAAATAAACAATTACCCAAAATCGTTTTAAACATCATTGGTTTATATTCTCAACCGTTTCTAACATGTTTGTTAGAAATACATGATTATGACAATCATTTTAGAACTCATTGGTTTATATAAAATAAACCATTTCTAACACGCTCGTTAGAAGATTAAACCATCTACATAAATGGTATTGACTTTGGATTTTCCAAAATATACCCGTTTCAAACTCACTCGTTTGAAACCGTCAAATTTTAACCAAGCCGGTTTAATGTTGATTATTTTCCAAAATAATCATTTCTAACACGTTTGTGTTTTTTTTTTTTGTACAATAATCTTTTCAAACACACTTGTTAGAAATATAAACACCTCATTTTGTTTTTACAAAATCATCAATTTCTAACACGCCTGTTAGAAAATCAATATATACGTTTACACATTAAACTTACGATTTTGTAAATATTAATTTCTAATACGCTTATTAGAAATGACACGTTATTCTTTCAACGTCGTCGATTCTAACACGCTTGTTAGAAGTACATGTTTCAAAACCTCATATTTCGAAACCTTTTATTTTCCAATACTCTTATTAGAAAATATAAACATTTCAAATAATTTGAAATTATCTTTCTTATACTCTTACTAGAAAGAAAACGTTATCAAATGTTTTCCATGGGTTTACGAATATTATGACTTTTCTAATACTCTAATTAGAAATTCAAACCGTGTAAACACATGTTAAAAGGTTAATATTTCGGTTTATCCAAACACATCCCAAACACCCATGAATCCGAAATTGAATAAAAAAAACGTTTTGTCTATCAAACTTTCGGATTAAAGATTGCATTCTTATCATGAATGTAATCCAATTCGATGTACCAAAAGAAAACATGTACAAACTTTCGCGAACCCAAATTCCTTAGGAAGAACACGAAAGTTTGTTTATAATCTGTTTAAGTTTGTTAGAAAACTTACATTGATGATCGCCTCAACGCCTCTTGTACATGAGGCTCGCGTGTTTCCCTACACTTGGTCAGAAAACGAAATCATAGACATGAACCGGGCTTGTGTTTGACACAATTCCCTTAAACAGATTCTTCGTCTGTTCCCAGGGTACACCGGTTCGAAGCAGTGTCGATGGTGCACTGCCGGACTATCCCACTTGCCTGAAAAGAAATCGAAAGTCGGCTGCTTCTGATGTGTTTTGTGTCTGTGAGTATGACAGGTTACGAGTTTAGTTTTCAGCTCTGTGTGTATGCGAGAGTTCTGCTCATCATACCTTGTACACTAATATATCCAAGTTCTTATAGAGACTTGAATAATATAGAACATGTAACCTCTGCTGCAATAATCACACTAATCAAAGTTGAGATTAATGTCAATTAATCTCGTTTATTGCATTTTAATTGCTGTTGAAACACCAACAGACTTGAAACAGTTTATGGAAGAAGCTTCTTCTTCTAGTTACTTCACACATTAAAAACTAAAACGGGTAGCAAAAACCGTGTCGCGCGGACCCGGGTTTTTCGAGCTGCATTCGTGTCCGCAGATGCGGGCGTCGCGTTGATTCAAGAATTTTTCCCGAACCAGAACCCATTTTTGCACCCCCCCCCTGCGCGCGCGGGTAGGTGCCAGAGTATAAAGTAACACAAAGAATTTACTTCCTTCCATTTGGTTTCTCCTTATAAACCCATCACTATTTCATCTCCCAACCAATGTGGGACAAACCAAACTCACATTCACACACATATTTCCAACATATATTGAAGATCCTGATAACATTTTATCCAACCGGGATTAGTAAATGCATAAGTTGATTAATTCTCATTCATGTAAACTCAAATTTTGTTATTTAATTGGCTCACTTTAACATTTTTGTTTCGTTGTGTATGATCGGAAAAATTTCAAGGAAAAAACAAACACTAATGAAATAGCAAATTTGTATTGCATATGCATGAAACAAAGATAACAAACCGTAAAACAAATTCAATATACAACTTCACATTACTAAACACCTCACGAAATTATAGTCTCGGTATAGATCTCACCATTAAGAAATGAAAAACCATGAATCACATTCATCCTTAGGTCTATCTAAAAACATCTCCCCACTCAAACATCACAAGACATTAGCGTGTTGCATTCACCGGTGGACATCACATACAATAGTATCCAGACAACATGCAGACAAGCAAACACCTTCATCCAAGTTTCATTTATTTAGCTCCACAAGTCAACAACCCGCTCATAAAATCTACTTCAAACAAATGATGCTCATCTAGTTTTATACTCGTTCAGTGATCAGGGTACTCTACCATAATAATAACCATCAAACATACGAGCGATACTACAATAATTTCCAAATAGGTGGTCAGAGAGTTCAACATTAACATGAAGATACAAAGTGTATGGTTTATAAACGATAGGTAAACAATGTTAAAGAATATCAAATATAGCAATCGCTCTCCAAACATTCCCATTAACACCAAACAACAAAGTTAACCTACATACCGTGACTGTCCATATTTCATGACAAAAACTGCAAAGATGTAATAAAAAATGTTAAGTCATTAGCCTGTTCATTTTTCTTTATAGTATTTTATAAAAAAAATGTTACAAACCAATCACACACCTATGTATGTAAACATATATATTTATTTTATTTAATTTCTAAAAAGTTAATATTTTGTCAATTTTAATAACTATAGTATTTATATTGAGAATCTGATGGTGGAAGGAGAGATAAAAATATTTTAATATAAATGGTAAAAGAAATTATTATAAAGCTGATTCTTTGAACTTCATTTATTTTGGTTAAAAACGATATAACCCATTACCGGCCAAGGTATTGTGTTTACCAAAGAAAACCATTACAACCTCTGGTTGTACACCACAGCCTTTGTTCTATTATCAACCGTTACATCCCCATATTTCTCAAACCATGCATGTTCTCTTATCAACCCCTTTAGTCCACCACCAACCCCTAAACCACTTTGTCTCCTTCACCGTCATCACTCCCACCATCAACCACGACACCAAAACTCTAGCTAGATGAACTCCATGTTCCATCTTTAGACTCAGGTTGAGACTCATGATAGAACCCGCCTTTTGGGTTCCGACGAGTTTGTTGAGTGGCAAATCTCTAACCATTTCTCTGCTATGAGCCAAACCTCTACCACCAAACTTCGAGAGACAACCGTCTAACCATCGCCATTCAGAATAAACAACGTAATAATTATTTTTTTGAACTTCTTACAACTCAACATAATTGTGAACGACCAAAGGTATTTGTGTTATGTCTGGTTTTCTTACTATTGTTTTATGTATTTTTTATATGGATATCAATAAATTACCATGTAGCGTTCCGAGATCAAATAAAACATTTATCATTAGCCTGAAAGTTGCGGAAGCGCTAAGGGGCAGGCGTGACCAAGTCATGAGCCACGTGGCTTGCGAACAGTGCAACGACACAGCGCGAGCGAGCCCAAGCGATGATGATATCGTTAGGTAATGGCTTAATTTTTGGAATTTTGTGTGGGTTGGTCAATTTGACTGTTGATGCTTTATAAATAAATTTATTTAAATTTCTATAAATAACTATTTCAACCTCATTTTTTACCTCGCTCATTATACTTTAAAAAAACTGGATAAAATCATTGCTCACCTGGACCACAAAAGGGTCAAGTGACTTGAGCAGAAGTTTCATCCGGTGCCATGTCAGCGTTCAGTTGGCGCGATATAAGAGGATAGAGTTGGGTGCTCAAGTGAGCTACAACGCATAGTCTTAGAGCTAGTATAGTAGTAAAAGCTAATGACACAATTAAGTCATAATGTTAGCACCATGTGAAATCATATTGGCAACAAAAATTTAGCTTAAATAACAAAAAAAAATAAACATAAAAAATAGAGAGAATTACTATTTGCGTCCCTGTGTTATAGTCGTTTTAACTACTTGAATCCAAAGTTGAAAACTTTAACTACTTGCGTCTCTAAAGTGAAATTAACTAACATCTTGAGTCCAAATTTCTAACTCTGTTAACTAAGTCTGTTAATTTTCAGTAAAAAGACAAAAATACCCCTTATACCAACCCTACATCTCTCCCTCTTTGACCATTCATTATCTCAGCAATATTCTCAACACTGGCAATTCCAAACAATACCGTATTCATCACCTAATACCTTCCACCATTTATAATATATATGAACCCATCATCAATATCATCTTCTGAACACCTAATCAACCACCAATACAACTCACAACTCTAATATCTATACTTTAGTAAATGGAATCCTAAACCACCGCCGTTGTACTCCGTTAGGAGCTCTGCTGTTAGTATTAGACCGAACACCCAGATTCATCGTCACTGAAATCCTAAACCACCGCCGTTGTACTCCTTTAGGAGCTCTGCTGTTATCACCATTGTCACCTCCTTTGTCCTCCGTCCTCCGCCACATGTATCTTACCCGACAAGAAACACCACCACTTATATCCACTATTTAAACCAAAAACCCAACGATCATTATAATCAGTGAGAATGAAAATAGAGATTGTTGGGGATTACGATGTGTTTTCCGTTACTCATCTTGACCGGATCTTAAACGACGGGAAGCATGTACAAGTCTCGTCAGTAGCCACTCGTCACCTCCACAACATTCGTCTTCATATGCTCTCTCTCCTCGTCGATTGATCAGGATGGTCGGCCGGAGGTTCTTGCCGTCGATCCTCTTTCTCTCTATTTCCTTAATCAGACTACGTGAGTGTGCGTATGTTGTTGTTGAGGCAGCTTTGCCGCTTAGCCACCGTGCTCCTCCCACCAGATTTGCTCCTCTCTTTCTCTTTCTAACTCTTTTTTTCTTCAATACTCTTTCTCTCTCATATATCTGGTGGTGTGTGTGTTTTTAGAGGTAACAATTCGACAAGACAGGGGTGGGTATATGTACAGGTCCCGAGGAAACAATTTGAAGATGGTGGTGGTGTGGTGGTCTGTTAACTGCTTATAACGGGTTGGGGCTGGTGCAATGGTGTTGTTGGGATGGGGCTAGTACAGTGGTGCAACGGTGGTGGTGGTGCTAGGTGTGGTGTAGTGTAGTGGTGATGACTGATGGTGTAGGAGGTTGAAGATGGTGGAGGGGGTGGGTGGGTTAGGTTAGGGGTATTTTTGTCTTTTCACTGAAAGTTAACAGACTTAGTTAACAGAGTTAGAATTTTGGATTCAAGATGTTAGTTAATTTCACTTTAGGGACGCAAGTAGTTAAAGTTTTCAACTTTGGATTCAAGTAGTTAAAACGACTACAACACAAGGACGCAAATAGTAATTCTCTCTAAAAAATAAATTAAAGAAAACACTCATCTGTAATATTATTGCCATCCATATTCTTAAGAAATGTTAGTCAACACCAAATCATTTTTCATTGCCATAGTTTTTGTAACCATATTTTATTCATCACTCATCAATAAGTTTTAAAATGGTCGAACTGATTCATATTGTAACATCTATTAGAAATTTCTCGTACTACTTTAGTTGTTGCTCACTTGTCTATTATCAAAAGCAACGTGCTTTTGTCAACAACCTCCAAATTTTTTTTAACGATTACTTTCATTAAATACAGGACGCGTCCTCAAATCGAGGACCACCACTCAACCATTTACAAACATGTACAAAGGGTTCTCAAACCAATCTTTCCAAACTATATTCTTGAACCTACTCCTATTCTTGATCCAAAAAAATGACATAGACTTGACAGTCGACATTACCTCGTGAACCTTCGGCTTCTTATTATTGAAAATCATCTTGTTTCGAGCATCCCATAATAACCACATAGTAACAATGAAAATACTCTCAATAACCTTTCTTCCTCGTTTATCGTCCGAAGCTTTTATTGACATGTCTAAAAAGTCCTTCACTTGAAAGGCGGAAGTCGTCGTCAAACCACACCATCTACCAATCGCACTCCATACCCCATGTGAAAAACCACAACCCGGAAAAAGGTGGTTTTGTCTGCAACAACTTGCCTCCAAGTCATCATAACTCTTGTAATACTCGTATTTACCATGATTTTGTCTGCACGGTTAAAAAAGTGGCAATTTTAAATACTTGTATTAGACTATTAGTTTGCACATACAAGGATATCTTAAAAGAAACACAAGGCTATTTTACCTTCGGCATATATGACATTTGAAATGTTCAGTATTCATATGTGTGTACAGTTTGTTGTCCCCGTAAAACGGTGACCTGTAGAATTCACAAAAAGGATGCCCTTGGAAACCACCACTTTCACTTTCAGATCCATCAACTTCAGAGTCACCAGTGTCTATATGCTGCTTTAGTTGTGCTTTTGAATATAGCTTTTGTTCACAAATAAATACCTGAATTGTAATACGGGCAATAAAATAATGTCAAAAAACAATGACAACAACGGGTAAAGTAATAGCTTTTACAAAATAAAGAATCACGAAATGGAAAGCGATTCTAAGTAATATTTAGATGCTTTTTTTTTCTTGATAAGCTGGTAAACATTCATTTCCTCAGACCTTATCATTTAAGCAATGACTCCTAATCTAGTACATCAAATCCATTAATCAAACCATATATTATATGTTGACACTATGATTCTACTAAATCATACTTAGTATAATAAATCATTTGCAACATCATCTATGATTTACGGAATAACCAAAATGGAATATTTGGATGAGAATCCTTAACAGCTATGACTATGCATAAATAGCTAATTGCAAAGTGCAAAATTGTGCAATAAGATAGTTTCAAGGTAAAGCAGGCAAATCACATGTCACTCCAGCAAAGCCAACAACCAATACGGCAAAACACAATTAGTAAAGAAATAAGTTATCCTCCTAAAAACCTAAAAGCATCCTAACACATGACTCTATGTAATGCGGATAGATAATGGATTTATGCCAAGTGTCAATCAGGATATAACATTTAGGCTAAAACTTAGGACGGTACATCATTACCCTTGTGATAATTTCCTGTCAGCTAGCCAACTTACACATGTTTTGTAATGCTACTCTTTAGTTCTTAAAAAGCTATTTCACAAACATAGAGATTATATATGCCTTCTTCCACAATAGATTCAAGTTAAAATCAACAAAAAATCTAATAATGTTCCTATTTAATACGATAGCTTGATGATAGTAAAACCGATAAAAACAAAAGAGAGATTTAAAAGCAACCTTTCTCCCTTCCAGGCACAATCTGCACATGAGCAAACTATGCTGGTGAAACAAATGATCCTTAAGCTGATAGATATCCCGAAACCTTGCTTTCCTCTTAGACTTACTACTCGAATTATCCTCCATCTTATCACACACACTACAAGAAAGCCTACACATGGCCTTTATCATCTTGTACTGATCAAAATCATCAAAGTAAGACTGCGTATCTTCATGATACCAATACGATCCAAATCCACCTTCTTTGTTTTCCAACGGAAACACCGAGAAATCACTTATCGTCTTTGTATACTCCCCTAACGCCTGCAATATTAACACAATCATACAAATCAATCAGCAGTTGCACTTGCCCTAACTAACATCAACTTAACTCAAACTATTAAATTATTCATGTGCAGTTATAACTTAAAACATAAAACATTAATAGTTAACAGCTTAGAAACAAAACCTTGGTGACGTAGATGACTGATGAATCGGATTTACAAATGCAGCAGCGTCGATCAGTGCAGATGAGTCGAAGACGAGCAACGCAAGTTGAACATACGTCTTTGTGTCCACAGCTTCCGTACGCAACCCATTCGAGGGACTCGGCATAATCTCCATCCTGCATGGTAATGAAACCAACACTAATATCAAAATATAATCATATTAATTCAAATCAGAATTGCTTATGTACAGATTTTTTTTTATTTAAGCCAATGTAAAAACAAAATGGACTTTCAAATATGTGTGTATAGGAAGATGCCAAATTGTGAATATATGGTTGCTATACAATTTTGAGACCCTAATGATTTAAGTGCAGACTGCATTCTTTCAGATATATAAGTTGTAATCTCCACGAAGTAGGCTATTCACCCAATATATTCTAAATAGAAAAATTATGGGAAACCAACTAATACAATCAAACTACATCTTGTAATGCTCCTGATAATACAAATGATCAGATATAATAATTGTTTCAAGTAAAAAAGCTGACAGCATCTATCATTGGCATTTAATCGAACACCTGGTATGACAAAATATATCAGCATTAACCCCAAGTACCTTTGATTCTGAGTTAGAGAAGGAGAGAGAAACAGTTCTGAGTACCTTTATGATCGTCGTCATCATCTTCGCTGGCCAACACCACCAACGGACCCGGCAACACCATCATCATCGATAGTCACCCTATCTGAATTCCCAATGTTAATCCTTCTCTGTCAATCAATTTCTCTCCCTCTCTCTCTCTCTCTCTCTCTCTCTCTGGGGTAAGTGAAAGGCATCAATGTGAAGCAATAGAAGGGTTATGATGGTGGTATCAGTCGTTATGTATTCAGGCAATCGATACGAAGTATTAATGATCGAATTGGGTTTTAATTAAAGGTTTTTATATAATATCATATTATCATGTCAGTGGTTAATTAAAGGTTACCAAGGAGGGAAACGTGAGCAAAAGGGTAGATGAACGTGGAACTATAAAAGGGGTAACCTTAAAACTGCTCCAGCCAAAATAAAACTGCCAAATTTTGATGATAACTACCCATTTATTCTGGCTAGGATTTACTTTCAGAAATAACTGACAAATATGGATGGCCAAGATCATCTCAAAAGCGGTTACAAAATACAAAATAGGTAGTTTCTATCTTGGTGAACAATATAATAATAATTAGAAGTAGCTCCTAAAAAAATAGAGATGGCATTTAGGTAATTACCACAAGAAACAAAGCCAATTACATATCTATTGAATTATATAAGCTCGCCTTCATATATCAACCTCATATAAACAACAAACCTAATAGCTATTAAAACTAAAACAAAAACAAAAATGTCTCTTGTGACAAAAGAAATTAGGGCAAATGCATCATATATTTACCATGGTGATAAAATTTGTCAAGAAAAATCAAAGCTTCTACTTAAAGAAATGGGATTACCCAATGGTCTACTCACTTTAGAAGACATTGAGGAATTCGGGTATGTCAAAGACACTGGCTTTCTGTGGCTTAGACAAAAGAAACCGAACAAAGCGAAAAATGAAAAGATAGGGGCACTTGCATCAAATGCAGCTGAAGTAACTGCTTTCGTCGAAAAGTTCAAGATCAAGAAACTAAAGGGTGTTAAAGCTAGGGAGTTCATGATGTGGATTCCAATAAGTGAGGTAAGCGTTGATAACCCGCCCACCGGAAAGATCACCTTTAAGAGTAGTACTGGTATCCCTATATCTTTTCCGGTATCGGCTTTTGAAAATGATGATGTGAAGAAAGATGTTGGAGGCGTGGGTGTGGCTAAACATGCCAAAGTTAAAGAGGTTTGAGAAAGTGTTTACATTTCATAACATAGGAATGAAGTTGTGTTTTGTTGATGAATTTTACTTTATGTTATATATCAAATGCTTATGGCACTCGTTTTTAATAGAATCGTGAACCTTTTTTTTTGTTAACGAACATGTCACGAGCTGACTCGAGGTGAAACGACTGAGCTTAAAATTAGTTCAACAAGAGATTTCGAATTGAGCAAAACATGATTTATAATTATTAAGTTTAAGCTCGAGTTGTGTCTAAGCTAAACATGTGAGTAACCCTTGGATGTGACTATCTCACAACAAAAAGCATATCTTCTATGTATTTTATGCATGAAATAATACATTGCCACACGATAAAAAGCCTTAATTTTAGTCACGGACTTAAGACTATTACTGATTTACTTCAAAGTTGTTCAAACTAAACAATACCAAAATTTATATCAACACATATCCATCCCTCAAATCAAACAAGATACTACTTGAATGTGATTTCCAAATTAATCCGTGGATATAAAATATTAGAAGTTCAGAACTTAAAACTTATAATGAACTAAAAAAAGGGGTCTTAGTTTAGATCCCGTTCAAAATATCAAATCAGACCTAACAATGTTGCAAAAGTCGCTAGGCTCTCCCTAGTTGGAGTCGGGAGTACTCGGGGAGTTCTCGGCCTAGACTACTCGGGTCTCGGCAACCTACCTTGTAGCGATTACTTGGGGAGTACTCGACCCCCGAGATCTTATTTTACAAATTGTTAAGTTAACTCAGAAATGTAACTTAATAAAATTATTAAGAGTTTTATTAGAAGGATAAAAACAATATCAGATTATAAAATTAAATCCTTTTATTTTAAATATTGAAATTAATAAAAGGGTTTATGTAACACCTCAAACCAATGACGGAATCATCGAGATGTCACGTACTGACGATTGTTTATAAACTCATAGTACCAAAATGTCAATATTTTATTTATTAAGTACTTCAGTAATTTATATATATAAACAAAAGATGAATGGTCTTATGAATAGTATATTGATTGGACAAAAAGATCAGGCTAATTACGGTATTGCCATCTCTTTTGTTATTTCTATGTATAACTCCCGTTGGTCTAAGTTTATTTTATTTTTATTTTTATTTTTTTTTTTTTTCAATTACACATTAGAAAGGATTGTTAACTTTTGGTAATTGGTGCCCATGTAGCAAATTGATTGTTTAATTTAAAGAACAACCGGGTTCATATTTTTGTACGTTTACGTCGTAAACTATACCAATTTTCAGTAAAGAAATGGACCAAACCGATACTGACTAAACATTGTATGTACCATTATCGATGTTATAGGTATCAATATTCGTTTTTGTTGTTTTTTATCAATGTAAAACACTTGTCGATGTCCCTTTAGCATTATCACAACGTTATTTTCGTGGTTTTCTTTTTCGGTTTCTAAACCAAGTGTCCTTACCCTTATAAACCAGACATGTACTGATTGAATTTTCGCCGCAACGCGCGACTGTATTTTACTAGTTGTTCTACAATATATGAAAATAAAAATACAATAAAAGTAAAATGTTGATTGCTATAATCTAGGTCTAAAGTCCTATGTGAAGCATCAAGGAAGCCTTTCCTGAAACATGCACGAAAATAATTTGTCAACATAAAATGTTGGTGAGCATTACTTAAGTTTGTCCTCACTTGGAGTATGGGTGTTTATATAATTTTGTTAATTTTTAATCTTTTTTTGTTATATGTATTATTATTTTTTAATAAAAGATAAATTTGCGCTCACATGGAGTCAAGTTTGTCAAATTTAACCATGAAAATAAACTGAGTTTGGGGTAAAAGACATAACGTGCAACGATTTTCAAACATAAAGTACGGTTTCTGCAATTCTTCTTTCTAAAGAACATGATTTGCAATCCAATACAAACGTAAAGGACGATTTATGTAATTCACTCATGTTTTTATATATAAACTTTTGGATATTTCAGATATTTTCGGATAATTTTCGGATATATTTGAATATATTTGGATATTCAGAAATTTCGGATATCCGATAATTTTTTTTTATAAATTTTCCGATAATTCAGATATCCAAAGTATCTGAAAATTTTTAAAATCACTATCCGAATCCAAATCCGAAAATTCAAATAGTTTCTGATTCGGATATCAGATTTTTGGATTCGAATATTTTTTAACATCCCTAGTCGTGATTTGGAATTCGGATATCCGAATTTCGGATAGTTCAGATTCGAATATCGGATATTTCGGATCCGATTTTTGGATTCGAATATTTTTTAAAACCCCTAGTCGTGATAAAGGAAGTAGGGTTTGGTAGTGAGAAAAGTGAAAGGAAAGAAGATGATATATAAAGTAGGGTTGGTAGAGAAGACGTGAAAGTAGGGTTTCGACGGCCTCTCCTTTATTCCTTGCTTACTATTTTACACATTCTCTAAAGGTATGAGAAAACGTGAAAGTAGGGTTTCGACGGCCTATCCTTTATTCCCCTTCCTAAATCACGCGGAATATAAGCAAAACCATCGAACGTAAGATCGAAGGTTTGATTTCCTATTACATGCATAGTATTAATATTAATCTCCTTAATCCTAATATTATGGTCAGCTAACCGGAGGGCTGAAATAGGTACATTTGGGCCAGCTACGTAAATTGAAGAGAGGATGAGAAACACACATACAGCCATATAGAAAAGACAAAGACAGGGCCGTGTGAGTCTGTTAAAATTAAAGTGCGGTCTGCTGGACTCCGCAACGTCAGTGGGCAAAACGTGGGTCCAAAAGCAGAGACAGAAATATCTACGAAGTCTGTTGTTTGCTCCCATGGCCATGTTGGTGGGATTGTTGTTGTACCAGAGAGAGTTCATCTTTGTAGGGATACGGAACATGATGTTGTAGGATCTGAGATCTGTGACTAGAGATCGGAATAGTACGTTGCCGGAGTTGTCTGTTGTCGTAATTAGGGGTATTCAAAACCGGATATCCGAAAATTCAGATATCCGAATTTCGAATATCCGAAATTTCAGATAGCTGGTTTCACTATCCGAATCCGTTTCCGAAATTTTGGATATTGATACGCGGTTGAAAGTCACTAGTTTTCTACGTTTAAGATTGTATTTTTATGTAATTTTATATTGTCAATTATACTACTTTCATTTGGTTTATATTGTAGGCTAGAGGAGCTTAAAAGTGCATTTCAGAAGAAATATGGTGTGTCCGTCATCCAACGGCGTCGGCTACGACAGCCAAGCCCGAAGCTGACACGACCGGGACTCAAGAATTGGAGTCTCGACAAATTTTTTTTTTGGATTTAAATGGCACAATTAAGTTGGGGTGATTTTAAAAAGAGATTGGAAAGCTTTTTCAATGGGATGATTGGCAGCATTCACTGATGGGAAAAATGCGAGACCGGTACAAACGATAAACAACAAATGCGGAATTAATCTTCGTTTTACCAAAGCTTTTCCCGACCCGAATGAACCTATGAGGAAGCAACAAATAGGGAATACTAAATGCAATCAAAACAGCCCCAAAACAGCCCAAAAACAATAATAAGGAGACACCAAATTTTAGCATGGAAAACCTCTTAAAAAAGGAGAGTAAAAACCACGGGACTACTAGAGCCGCTTCCAATCCACTATCACCAAATTGAGCAATACAAAGTCTTCCCTAGATAACTCTAGAGGTATACACAAATCATCATACACTTGCAACAAACAACATCAAGCATATGGAACCACAACAAAAACAAAAGATAGAAACTATCACACAAATCTGCAGCAACAAACAGAGTCTGAAAAACCTGACTCAGATCGATCCAACGGTTCAATCTTCGGGAAACCGACAATCTCTGCAGGTAGGTCAAGAGTGACGAAAATGTTCTTTTGTTTTTCTTTCTTTTCTCTGCACTCACAGCAGCTTCTTTTCTAATAAAACATGTTTTTATTCAAACCTAAGAGTTGTATTTGCAACCCTAAAAGAGAAAAGGAAGCCCACACACATAGAATTTGCTTGGGCCTTTAATAATAACCCATGACCAAATGGGTTGGGTATTCTCATGGGCAAAAAATAACCCAACAAATCTCCCCCTTTTTGTCTATGAGAAGGAGTTCGCCATCCCAGCGATAGATCAACATATCTTCAACTTTCCCCTTGCTAAACCTTTAGTCAACATATCGGAACAATTATCATCGGTGTGAACTTTTTCAAGTTCAAACAACTTGCCTTCAATAGCATCTCTAATCTAATGATACCTATCATCAATATGTTTAACTCTTTTATGAAGTGTAGAGTTCTTAGCAAGGTGAATAGCACTTTGATTATCACAAAAAAACCACGTCGCGTTGTTGCATAAAGCCAAGCTCTTGCATAAATCTTTTAAATCACAATAATTCTTTGCATGCTTCTGTTGCTGCTATATACTCCGCTTCTGTAGTAGACAAAGTAACACACTTTTGCAGTCTCGACTGCCATGACACAGCTCCCCCTGCAAAAGTCATCAAATAACCAGATGTAGATTTCATGTTGTCCTTATTTCCTGCCATATCAGCATCCGTATAACCAACAAGCATTGGTTCTCCATTCCCAAATGTTATACCCAATTTGGAAGTACCACGTAGATATCTAAGGATCCACTTAACCGCTTCCCAATGCTTTTTACCAGGATTTGACAGAAACCGACTAACAACACCTACTGCATGGGCAATATCAGGCCTTGTACACACCATTGCATACATCAAACTCCCAACTGCTGATGCATATGGGACTCTATCCATATCTTCAATCTCCTCCTTTGAAGAAGGGCAATCTTTATCAGTTAGTTTAAAATTGGGAGTAAGAGGTGAACAAACCGCTTTGGCTTTAGCCATGTTGAATCTGCAAAGCACCTTCTCAATGTATTGCTCTTGTGACATGTGAAGCTTCTTTGAAGCTCTATCTCTAGTAATCCGAATGCCAAGAATCTGTTTTACTGGCCCCAAGTCTTTCATAGAAAAGAACTTGCTTAATTCTTTCTTCAGTTGAACAATCCTCTCTGCATTCTTGCCAACAATCAACATGTCATCAACATAAAGTAATAAGATAATGAAATCATCATCACCAAACCTCTGAAAGAAAACACAGTGATCTGACATAGTCTTTCGGTAGCCTTGCCTTCCCATAACAGACTCAAATTTCTTGTACCACTGTCTTGGTGCTTGTTTCAACCCATAAAGACTTTTATGTAGCTTACAAACATAGTCTTCTTTACCTTTAACCTGAAAACCTTCAGGTTGCTCCATATAGATTTCTTTATCCAAGTCACCATGAAGGAAAGCTGTCTTGACATCCATTTGCTCAACCTCAAGATCAAGATTAGCTGCCAAACCAAGAATCACCCGAATGGAACTCATCTTCACAACTGAAGAGAAAATCTCATCAAAATCAATACCCTTTCTTTGACTGAACCCTTTGACCACCAATCTAGCTTTGTATCTAGGCCTTGAGGTATGTTCTTCAGTCTTCACTTTGTAGACCCACTTGTTCTTCAAAGCTTTCTTACCCTTAGGCAACTTCACTAACTCAAAGGTATTGTTTTCATACAAGGAATTCATTTCGTCTTGCATGGCTTCAACCCATTCCCTTTTATGCTCATCTTCCATAGCCTCTTCATAACACTCGGGCTCTCCCCCGTCAGTGAGTAAGACATACTCATCAGCCAAAAAACGGGTGGAAGGATGTCGGTCTCTGGTAGACCGCCTGAGTGGGATAAATGTTGGCATGCCTGGTATTGGTAACTCTGGATGAGGTCCCTCATCTAAATCTTGTTGCTCTTGAATGTCATTATTATCAGTACCATGTTGTTCATCATTTTGAATATTGTCTTCATTATGTGGTTCAGTATGCTGAGGAGGAACCGGATCCAAATCAATAAGATCATCAGTATGTTGAGGAACTATCTTTGTCTTCTCAATATCTTTCAAACTTTGATCTTCTACAAACTCAGCATCAAAACTTCTTACAAGTTTCTTCTGAACTGGATCATAAAACCTATATCCAAACTCATCTCCCCCATAACCAAGGAATATACATGGCCTGGTCTTCACATCAAGCTTTGTTCTTTCATCTTTGGGAATATGCACAAAAGCCTTGCATCCAAACACCTTCAGATCCTCATATGAAACATCTTTGCCGCTCCAAACCCTGTCAGGAACATCAAAAGACAAAGGAACACAAGGAGTAAGATTAATAACATGTACCGCGGTGTTCAAAGCTTCACCCCAGAAGGAATTAGGTAACCCTGCATGTGATAGCAAACATCTAACCCTTTCAGCCAATGTTCTATTCATCCTTTCTCCTAAACCATTCAACTATGGTATCTTTGGAGGAGTCTTTTGGTGCCGAATACCTTTCTCTCTACAATAAGCATCAAAAGGACCAATGTATTCACCTCCATTATCTGTTCGAATACACTTGAGTATCTTCCTAGTTTGCCTCTCAACCAAGGCGTGAAACTGCTTAAACACATCCAAAACTTGATCTTTAGACTTCAAAGTATAAGCCCATACCTTTCTAGAATGATCATCAATAAATGTGACAAAATATAAGCAGCCCCTAAGTGTTCTAGTCTTCATAGGACCACAAACATCTGAATGTATCAAATCAAGTATACCATCTCTTTTATGAGGAGGATGACTCTTAAAGGAAGCTCTCTTTTGCTTACCAGCTACACAATGAGAACACTTCTTCAATTGAACATCATGCAAATCGGGCAAGGCATCTTTCTTCAACAATATAGACATCCCCTTTTCACTCATGTGAGCAAGTCTCCTATGCCATAAGTCGGTCACATCAGCATTTAATAAATTAACCGAGTCTTTGGAGATCTTCGGATACGTCCTGTACAACTTGGAACTTCTTTTACCTTTTGCCACGGCTAAAGAACGACGAGTGAGTTTCCAAACTCCATCACCAAAAGTACTGTGGTAACCATCATCATCAAGTAAGCCCGCGGAGATCAAACTAAGTCTAATATCTGGAACATGTTTTACATTATGTAAAACCAACTCCATCCCAGTATCAAACTTCAAACAAATATCCCCAATACCTACAATCTTTGATAGCCCATTATTACCCATCTTTAAAATCCCGAAGTCACCTGGGGTATAAGATGAGAAAAATTCCCTTTGTGATGTCACATGACAAGTAGCACCACTGTCAACAACCCAACTCGAACCATCATGTGCAATGTTCACCATATCATAATCACAACAAATAAAAAACTCTTCAGTAGCAGTATTAACTTCAGCAGTATCGTTGCCACTATTATATTTCTTATGGTTGTTCTTTTGATTGTTGTAATTAGCCTTCTTCTTATCCTTTTTCAGTTGTCTGCAAAATTTGATAGTATGCCCTTTTCTACCACAATGATGACACTCATAATCAGCATACCTGCCTTTAGACTTACTGCGATGTTTCCCTTTGTTACTCGGACCTTTACTTTGACTTCTCCCCCTGCTCTCTGTGACTTAAACATCTGAATGTGAAGAGGAACCCTGTGATTTTCTTCTCATCTCTTCATTTAAAATACTGCTTTTAGCCAATTCCATAGTGATAATACCATTAGGAGCAGAGTTGGGCAATGATGTCCTAAAAGTCTCCCAAGAATCTGGTAAAGTACCAAGAAGCCATAAACCTTGTATCTCATCTTCAAACTTAATACCCATGCCTGCAAGCTGATTAATAAGACCCTAAAACATTCAAATGATCAGTAACAGGAGTTCCATCATTGTACTTCAAGTTTATCATCTGTGTAATCAAGAACAATTTATTGTTCCCGGTCTTCTGAGCATACAACTCCTCAAGCTTGTTCCACAAAGTACGAGCATGAGTCTCCCCACTAATATGATTCAAAACATTATCATCAACCCATTGGCGAATATAACCACAAACTTTTCTGTGCAAGATATTCCGCTCTTCATCTGTTTTACCTTCAGGTTTATCAGTATTAAAAACAGGCATGTAATAATCTTTCACATAAAGGAGGTCTTCCATTTTGCCTTTCCAAACATGATAATTAGAACCATTCAAATTAACAATCCTACTTGTATTAGCTTCCATCTTTCAAAAAAGTCTTAACCCTATTAGAGCCAATGGCTCTGATACCACCATGATGGGAAAAATGCGAGACCGGTACAAACGGTAAACAACAAATGCGGAATTAATCTTCGTTTTACCAAAGTTTTTCCCGACCCGAATGAACCTATGAGGAAGCAACAAATAGGGAATACTAAATGCAATCAAAACAGCCCAAAAACAATAATAAGGAGACACCAAATTTTATCGTGGAAAACCTCTAAAAAAAAGGAGAGTAAAAACCACGGGACTACTAGAGCCGCTTCCAATCCACTATCACTAAATTGAGCAATAAAAAGTCTTCCCTATATAACACTAGAGGTATACACAAATCATCATACACTTGGAACAAACAACATCAAGCATATGGAACCACAACAAAAACAAAAGATAGAAACTATCACACAAATCTGCAGCAACAAACAGAGTCTGAAAAACCTGACTTAGAAACGTGATAAACACATCTCCACCGTTGAATAAGGTCGCCCAGATGTAGTGAAGACTCTATCCAAAAATCAGATCGGCCCAACGGTTCAATCTTCGGAAAACCGACAATCTTTGCAGGTAGGTCAAGAGTGACGAAAATGTTCTTTTGTTTTTCTTTCTTTTCTCTGTACTCACATCAGCTTCTTTTCTAATAAAACATGTTTTTATTCAAACCTAAGAGTTGTATTTGCAACCCTAAAAGAGAAAAGGAAGCCCACACACATAGAATTTGCTTGGGCCTTTAATAGTAACCCATGACCAAATGGGTTGCGTATTCTCATGAGCAAAAAATAACCCAACATTCACATGGTCTTATGGTCTCATCATCATAATTCTAGACAAAGCAAAGGACGTGGATTGGTTTATTTATCATAACCATTGAGACATAATGACGAGAGTGATTATTTTTGGAAACAATCCATTTTCTTTAGTTTATTTTGGGAGGAGAATATTGAGACCATTATTATGGAGTGGACCATCATTATTGAAGGGGAGTTACGAAAATCAAAGGAAATGGATTATGATTAAAGATTATTATTTTTTTTAACAAGGGGGATCGAGATACATTTAGAGAAAGGGGATTCCTTCGTTCAAAGCAGCCCATCAAGGGGACAAGTCCATGGCATTCTTTCCACAACTTCTTCAAGCTCCAACAACCATGAGAGGCTAAATTCCTTTGGCGCATCCGATGTAAACTTGTAAGAATTAGGGCTCTTAATCAATTGGGTATTTTTCTATTTTAATTTGTATGCAATCATTTGAACAATTTAATTTGATGCTTTAATCTTGTTTTGAAATCATGATTGTTAATTTCCTCTTGCACTAATAACATCATGAAATGAATTCGTTTATATGCTCGATTATGATTTAGGGTTTGAATGTTCTTGAGTGATAAAGTGTGTAATTGTCCATTGTTTAGTGTTTGACGATTATTGGCACCTAATTCTTGTAACAACAACCCCGCTAATGATTTGTACAGCTTTAATTGCTACCCAATTGTGATAGGACCCATGTCTTGCTTGTGAAATCGGGTGTAACCTTTTCTTTTTACTATTGTTCACAATTTTACAAACTTCAATTACAATTTTTAAGTTACTAATCTTATTTCAATTTTAATCCTTTTTGCAAGTAAACCATTAATCGCCATTTATCTAAATTTCTTAAATGAACTTTGTAGCAACTTCATAATTAATTTACTAGATAACTTCATAACCAAAAACTAATCAATTTTAAACACTAGCACTAACCACAAACTCTTCGTGGTTCGACACCCTATTACCGCTAACTACATAATTAAAGGTGATTAGGTAACTCAATAAATATTATTTTTGACCGGACCGCAACATCCGATCAGATATCCGATTGGATAGTGAATCGGATATCCAAATATCCGATTTATTATGATATATTTTATTTTATATTTTTTATATATAAATTTTTGGATAATTCGAATAATTTCGCATATTTTTGGGATATTATTAGAATATGTTCGGATGTCTTCGGATATTCGAAAATTTCGGATATCCAATAAATTTTTTTATAAAATTTCCGATATTTCAGATATCCGAAAATATTTAAAATCACTATCCAAATCCAAAAATTCAGATAGTTTCTAATTTGGATATCGAATATATCGGATCTGATTTTTGGATTCGAATATTTTTGAACATCCCTAGTCGGGAATTGGAATTCGGATATCCGAATTTCGGATAGTTCAGATTCGAATATCGGATATTTCGGATCGAATCTTTGGATTCGAATATTTTTGAACACCCCTAGTCGTGATAAAGGAAGTAGGGTTTGGTAGCGAGAAACGTGAAAGGAAAGAAGATGATATATAAAGTAGGGCTGGTAGAGAAGACGTGAAAGTAGGGTTTCAACGGCCTCTCCTTTATTCCTTGCTTACTGTTTTACACATTCTTTAAAGGTATGAGAAGGAGAAGGGCGATAGAGGTAAAGGATTTCTAGGTATTGAGTGTTCACTCTTCCAGGCCTGTACAATTGGGTCATAACAAATGCAATAGCTATTAAAATTCAACAACTTCTTGTTGGAAAGTCAATGCCTTAGTCCACTGCAAATAGGATGGTAGTTTTTATTATATTGTTTTGTGATTTGATTATTACATATACGTAACAAGATATTATATGTATGCAACTCTTAAATAGATTGCGTTAAATCTTTGAAATGTTAACATTTACCGGTAGCATTTTTATGTTACACTAATATCCCCTGCTTTGTAATAATTCTGGTGTACGCGTTCAAAATCTTCACAACAACAACAAAATAAGAAAGAAGAACAAGAAAAAGTTGCCAACCAATATAGTCACACCTAAACATTGTTTTAATACGCGGACGCCAAACTGAATTTACATTCCATTTTGTAACAACCTTTAACGACGTCACCGTCATCAACCTCAAACATACCATTTTGTTATTGTCTACATTTTTCAAAAGGGGATCTACCTTGATGGTCATGGGTGTATTCAAATGGACTGTAATCCAGGAAATCAGAAATGCGTCCAGGGAACTGAATATCACATATAGATAAAATAGGTTATGCCCTTCCTAAATCATGCAGAATATAAGCAAAACCATCGAACGTAAGATTGGCGGTTTGATTTCCTTTTAGACTGTCTGTTGTGGCCCGCGAACGAGTAGCCGCGTGCCACAAACCAATCCACGTGGCTCGTTTGAACCACAACACACCTGAGTGAACGCTATCGCGAGCGAGCTCAAGCGACCCAGCTCGCGTCTGATAGCGAGGGCTATTCTGGTTTTTTTTATGTATTTGGTATTTGATGAGAGTGGAGTTGTGGGGTAAGAGAAGATTGAGTAGAATAAAATGAGAATGGGTTTGGTGATATGTGTGGAGTTGCAGACAAGATGACATGAAGAAGATGAGTAAAATGGTAAATATAGTAGAGATGATGGTTATTTTTGTAATTAACCATATTTTGTCACTACATATGATGCACAATTTCTTTTTATTATAAAATAGATATGTTTTATAATATTATTTTCTTTTTATTATTATTAATCTTTTTATTATTCTTTATTATCTAAAAGTTGGATAGTGTATTTTATAATGTTTTTATTTTTTTGTAATATAATGTTTTTTACTTTGTTTATTAATTTTTAAAATGATAAATTTAAAAAATAATAATGTATAAAAAAATGGATAAAGCTGTTGCTCACCTCTAGCCACAACAGCATCAGGTGAGCAACCAGAAGCTTTATCAAGATGCCAACTAGGCGATGACATGACGCAATATGAGAGGATAGAGTTATGGCTCACCTCTAGCCACAATGGACAGTCTTACATGCATAGTCACACCTAAACATTGTTTTAATATGCGGACGCCAAACTGACTTTAGATTCCATTTTGTAACAACCTTTAACGACATCACATTCATCAACCTCAAACATACCATTTTGTTATCGTGTACATTTTCCAAAAGGACATCTACCTTGAAGATCATGGGTGTATTCAAATGGACTGTAATCCAAGAAATCAGAAATGCGTCCAGGTGACTGAATATCACAAATAGATAAAATAGGTTATGCCCTTCCTAAATCATGCGGAATATAAGCAAAACCATCGAATGTAAGATCGGCGGTTTGATTCCCTATTACATGCATAGTACTATTATTAATCTCCTTAATCCTAATATTATGGTCAGCTAACTGGAGGGTTGAAATAGGTACATTAGGGCCAGCTACGTAAATTGAAGAGAGGATGAGAAACACACATACAGGCATATAGAAAAGACAAAGACAGGGCCGTGTGAGTCTGTTAAAATTAAATTGTGGTCTGCAGGACTCCGCAACGTCAGTGGGCAAAATGCGGGATCAAAAGCAGAGACAGAAATATCTACGAAGTCTGTTGTTTGGTCCAGTGGCCATGTTGGTTGGGATTGTTATTGTATGAGATAGAGTTCATTTTTTTAGGGATACGGAACCTAATGATGTAGGATCTGAGATCTGTGACTAGAGATCGGAATAGTACGTTTCCGGAGTTGTTTGTTGTCGTGATTAGGGGTATTCAAAACCGGAAAATTTTTATTAATTTTTCGATATTTCAGATATCTGAAAAATAGGAAAATTCGGATAGTTTCGGATTCGGATATCGAATATATCGGATCCGATTTTCGGATTCGAATATTTTTGAACACCCCTAGTCGTGATTTGGAATTCAAATATCCGAATTTTGGATAGTTTCGGATTTGGATATCGGATATTTCGGATCGAATTTTTGGATTCATATATTTTTGAACACCCCTAGTCGTGATAAAGGAAGTATGGTTTGGTAGCTGAGAAACGTGAAAGGAAAGAAGATGATATATAAAGTAGGGTTGGTAGAAAAGACGTGAAAGTAGGGTTTTGACGGCCTCTCCTTTATTCCTTGCTTACTGTTTTACACATTCTGTAAAGCTAGGAGAAGGAGAAGGGCGATAGAGGTAAAGGATTTCCGATATATTCAATCCCTCAAACTCTTAATTAAAAATTTGTGCCTACTACACCACCTATAAATTAGAAGCTCCCAAAAAGAAAAAGAAAAAGAAATAGAAATGGTATTTAGGTAATTACAACAAGAAACAAAGCCAATTACATATCTACTGAATGATATAATCCCCATTCATATCAACCTCATAATAACCCAATAGCTACTAAACAAAACCAAACTGTCTCTTGTTACACAAAAATATTAGAGCAAATGCAACATATTTACCATGGTGATGAAATTTGTCAAACAAAAATCAAAGCCTCTACTTAAAGAAATGGTACTACCCAATGTTCCTTACATTAGAAGACATTGAGGAATTTGACACCGCTTTGTGTGGCTTAGAGTAAAGAAATTAACTGAATAAAACTAAAAATAAAAAGATAGGGACACTTTCATCTATAGCAACTGAAGTAGTTGCTTTTATGGAAAAGTTCAAGATCAAGAAACTCACAGGTGTTAAAGGTAGGGAACTCATGATGTGGATTACAATAAGTGAGATCAGTGTTAATAATCCGCCAACAGGAATGATCACTTTTGTGACATTCGTCCCTTTTATTTTAATATTTGAACAATTTTAGCCCCCCTTATAATAATGAATTATTCAATATATCTTTTTATGATTTTAGATATAAAAAATTATATATAATATATATATATATATATATATATATATATTAAGTTTTGATATGAAACATTATGAAGTTTTATATATATAAAAAAATTAACTTAAAACATACTAAACCCACTAATATTATTTACCCATTATACTTATCATTCAAACCATTACCCAATTAACCAAACACTCTCTAAGCCCAAGATCTAAGGCCCAATCCATGAACCTAGCCTGCCCAAACCCGTTTGCGCTTCACCCATCGGGTCTGACCCGACCTATTTTCAAAACAGGTCAGGTTTGACCCAGATTCGACCCGACGCAACCAACAGCAACAATTCAACCCTAAACCGTGTTTTTTCTTTAAGGAAACCTCCCACGATTTGCAAAAATCATCAGTCAATGTTTATGTGCTGTCAATTGACGCGTTAAAGCACCAATCACGGATCAATTATCGATTTTCCTCCGTTCTCTTTACTTAGCATAAACCAGGTTTTAAATCTTATCAATCCGAAAGTTATATTGCAATTCAACCCATCCCCATCACCTAAATGTGCAGAAAATTTGTTCCCCCATATCACCTCTCACGTACAAACACTCAATCTATCAAATTCGTGTGTTTTGGGATTCGTTGTTGACTCGTTTTGTCGACCATCAATCGGTATGTTTTTGTTTCGATTCTTATGTTCTTTATGGTCGAATTAAAATGTAGATCAAAAGCCCCCTTGTTTCGTTTTCGATCTGCATATTTTAGAGGTCAATTGAATTAGGATAGGATTAGGGTTCTTAATTGAATTTGGGGAAGATCAAGAAATAAGCTTTCAAACATTTATCTGGGTTTTAAACCAAACCATTTATCCAGTGGTTAAGACGCGTGTGTTCCAAAGGTTAAGTGCTTGGAATCCAAAGTTGATATCCATAATTTTATTTTCAAAAAAAATATTTATTTATTATTTTTAATGTATTTTTTTAGTTTAAATCATAATTAATTCACTAAAAATCTATTTTTCACCATTTTGACACCAAAATTTCTGGGGAATTATTTCGAACCTTATAAAACGTCGTGGAACTTTATTTTCTATAAAAAAGATAATTTTATCTATTTTAACCATTTAATTTTATTTAAACCAATTATTTTCAATTAAAATTCTATTTTAATTAAAACAAAGCAAAAAATAATTTTTTATAATTATTTTTCACTTATACAAAATGTTAGCTTCTATTTTTATATAAAAAATAATATTTTTACACTTTATTTGTATTTAACCTCTAATTATTGCATTTTAAATGTTAATAAATCAATTTAAAATTTAAAAATATCAAAATTATGTGTATTTGAAATTCTGATATTATTTCTAAAATTTCAGAATAAAAAGTAAATGATTTTTAATTTTTATATTTATTTATTTATTTCATATTCCATTACATAAAGTCAACCATTTAAAATTCAAGTCGTTAGTTATTGACGCATTTAATTATTTTACATGTATTCATGGTTTAAAATAATTGAGTTGTACTCTTTATTTAAATATTAAAAATTATTTAAACTCAATTATGGTTTAATTCAAAAACCCTTGAATCTCCAAAATTCTAGTCTAGAAATCGTAAGCGCCCTATCCTAGATAACTCACACTCCTAGTTCGTTCCCTTACAAATTATTTATTCCTTTAGGTTAACCCTTTGGGATAATTCTAATTCAAACCTCGCGGTTGGACAGATTTCAAGTTATAACGCAAACTGTGAGTATACTTAGTCTCTTTTTATCTTTTTACACGTTTTGGGGTGATTCATGTACACAATTATTTAAATACACATACACATTACAATTACATAGTTTTACATATAAAATTCATTACAATGTGCAAGTGTTTACATTTTATGCATTATGCTTAGACAATAGAATACACACGATACCTTAGCAAAATCATTAACTTAGCTAGTCGAACCTAACAGTGGACAGCGCTATTTGGGATTGGCACCCACCTAGGTTTATTCTCCCCCTTTTTCATCGGAGCATCCGTGGTCACTTGTTACATGCTCGATTATGCTATATACACAAGGATTGGTTTTGCCATGTGAATTTTCATACATTTTTTACATAATTGCATAGATAACATAGCACATGATTTGTACAACTTTTTACAATTATACTATATGTATCCAAACCTAGGTATACTCACTAATATTTCTTGTGTTGACAAAACTTATTGTGTACATGTTTCAGGTTTTTGCATGATTGCTACATATAGGACTTGGATCTAGTCTTAATTAATCAATATTTCATTTCATGTTACTTTGTACATTCCAATGTAATTGTATAACAATTGTAAATCAATTAATAATATTGCAAATTTTCATTTAGTACCATGAGTTATTGAACAATTGTCACTACGTGACACCTCGATGATTCCACCATCGATTAGGGTGTTACAACTTTTAAGACGAGTACTGGCCTTGGCAAATCTCTCCCTGTGTCGGCTTATGAAATTGATGATGTGAAGAAAGATATTGGAGGTATAGATGAGCTAGGCTAAAGATGCCAATGTTAAAGAGGTTTGAGCAAGTGTGTACATTTTATAACATAGAAAGTATTAAGTGGTTTTAATTACTTTCATTTTATGTTGTATCATCTCATCAATAATTATATATCAAATCCTTATGGCTATCTTTTTCAATAGAATCGTGAACTTTTTTAGTTAACTAACACGTCACAAGCTGACCTAAGGTTTAAACGACCAAAGTTTTAGCTTATACTTTTTTGTTAAACTTAACAAGACATTTCGAGTCAAGCCAAGTATATTTTTATAGTCATCGAGTTTAAGCTCGAGCTGAGTTTGGGGTATCTTCTAATCTTCTATGTACTTGATGCATAAAGTAATGTACATTGGAACACCATAAAAAGCCTTAATTTTCATCATCGACGTAAGAGTATTGCTTCAAACTTATTCAAATATTACCAAAATTTATATCATTATATCCATCCCTGATCAAATCAAACAAAATACTACTTGACTGTGTTTTTCAAATTGATCCGTGGATTTAAAATATTCGAAGTACAAAACTAAAAACATCTATTGAACTAAATCATAACTAAGGGCAACTAATAATTTTATTTTATGCGATAATCAATACTTTGTAACTTACTACATATTTTTTTTTTTCTTTTCGATCAATTGAATAAATAAGGTCTTAGTTTCGATGTTGTTTGTTAGGCTTTCAGTTGATGTTTATGTAGTGATTTCTGAAGATGGTGGTGAATGGTGATGAGGATATGATAGATTGATAGAATGATAGTAACCTAGAAAAGAATAAAAATATTACTGAAATCTAGATTTAGCTTTAAATCTATTACACTATTTTTTTTAAAATATAACAAGAACATAAAATAATTCCCACATAAATTGGTATACCTAATTTGCAACTGACTCACAAACCCATATCAACTTATCCCGTCACCTTTTAATATGCTGTATATGTAGAGATAACATTTTAAAATCACCCTCTCACACACACATAGGTTTAGGTTCGTGTACAAGATCATATTTCGTGTAAAATGTGAGCTTGATTAAGAATTGACATGTAAGGACCATGTTTTAAATTTAGGAGTGATGTATTAGGTTGTTTTGCTTTAAAAAACATCAAACACAACAATTTAAAACACAATGCAATGTATTATACATAGAATTTAAAATATAGCTAAAACACATTGTTGAACACTTAAAACACACTGCTTAACTTTTTTGGCATAGTGTTTTAAGTTTTAAGCCTATAATACATTCCTTTGACTTTTTAATTGCTATGTTTGGTTTTTTAGGCAAAAGAATTCAAAACTTCATGACCAAGTCCAAAAAATGATGCATACATATCAATTCTTAATCCTTCTTACACTTCTCACAAAATATGGTTTTCGTACAGGAACCTCACCTTATTTTGTGAGAAGTGTGAGAAGGATTAAGGTTTGTGTACAAAGAGCATATTTTGTGAGAAGTGTGAGAAGGATTAAGAATTTACATGTATGCATCATGTTTTGAATTTATGAATGATGTTTTGGGTTGTTTTGGCTTGAAAAACAACAAACACAAAAATTTAAAACACAATGCAATGTACTATAGTCATGGAATTTAAAACACGACTAAACACACTACTTAACACATAAAACACTGTGCTTAGTATTCTTGACATGGTGTTTTAAGTTTTAAGCCTAGAATATATTGCTTTGGGTTTTTAATTGTAATGTTTGATGTTTTCTAGGCAAAACAATCACCCTATATGACATTTTTACAGAAACCTCACCATATATATATATATATATATATATATATATAGGGGGAGGATAAATTGAAAACCCACTCGAGTTAAGAAAACTATGAAAACCCTTGTAAAAACCATCAATTTTTTTTTTTGAAAAAAATACACAAGGTAACATACATGTATTAAAGCGTTTTGGGCCAAAAAAATAAAAAAAAGCGCCGATTGGATATTTTAAAAAAAAATAAACAAAATTTGCACTGTTACATATGTAACAATTGATGTTACATATGTAACAGAGCTGTTACATATGTAACAGCACAAACTTTGTTTATTTTTTTTAAAAATATTCTATCGGCGCTTTTTTTATTTTTTTTGCCCAAAACGCTTTAATACATGTATGTTACCTTGTGTATTTTTTTCAAAAAAAATTAAAAAATTTTAGATGGTTTTTACAAGGGTTTTCGTAGTTTTCTTAACTCAAGGGGGTTTTCAGTTTATAATTTCCCTATATATATATATATATATATATATATATATATATGGTACCTAGGGTTGTAATAATAACATTTTTCTGTGCGGCCAGGTATCTCATGTTTAGTCTAGGGTTGTGCTAAACACATCTTGTTGCATCGTAATTTTTCACTCAACCGATCCATCCTTCTATTACATCCGTCATTCCATCTCTTCAAATCATCTTTATGCTTGTATGCCACTTATTATACCCTTGTATAGTCGTATACCACTTGTATATGCCCGTGCCGACATAGAAGTGTTATACTCACTATACATTTTTTTTATGCAGAGAGTGAAGTCTCAATCGATAATCAAACGAGGGTAAATGTTATGGCTAACTCCCGCAATATTATTGGATTCAAGAAAACTACACAAAAACTTGAACATATACAATCCTCATACCCACACAGTGGTATTTATATAGCTAATAACACCTCTTAGACTATAATTAGGATTGTTCTATTAGTTATACTATAAACATCCAAACTTAACACGTTTAAGATGTATGATAACCTGATAATTAACCAATCAAATAGGACATGATAATTACAACTATTTATTGACTCACTAACACAATTAATAAACTATAATCATCTGCTTCAAGATCCGCTTCTAAACCTTAGCACGTGGCTCTTCTTGGACCACAAGATCCGCATCTCTGTCTTCTTCTTCGACGACTATATGATTCTTATGAAAGCGATAGCGACTTTAGATCTCCTGATTTCCTCTCATTGGGCTTTCTTCTTCTTCTTAATGACTATATCTCACAAAATTGCTTCCAAGAAGTAGTGTTCTTAGTTGGGTGGAAATGTGGAATCCTATTATTATTCAAACTAATAATGGAACCACTGATGGATAACTTCAGCCAATCAAAACCAATGTTCATTTGGTGGGTCTCACTTTTTGTCGGCCAGTAAATGAAATGATCAAATCAAATACCCCATTATAAAGACTGCATTGAAAGAGTACGTTCTCTTGAAATTTACTTCTCATTGATGGGATTTGATATAATGAATTATTGAGCTAGTTTAGACATTTCTATCGTCTAATGGCTGGCACGATTCCTGGAGTCGAAAGCGCCCGGAGGAGGCGGTTCCATGGAGGGTCCGATTCTTCATTTACTATGTATTCAGGTTATCGTTCCACGAGGAGCATGTGCTTTTACGATACTCGTCTAAGCACCACTTCGTTTTTGGTAAAGGTTAGCGTTCATTTACTGAGTTTACTAGCCACATGTTGTGTTTGACTTGATTATTATTGTATTAAGTAATTAGTTTGACATGTTTGAAAACAGCAAACATGTATTATAAACCACTCAGATCATGATAAGCTTGGTGGTGTAGCTAGAAAAGCCAAAGAAAGACTAGATGAGAGGCTAAGAAGCCACAGGAAATCAGAAATAAACAGGTGCAATCCTAACCACTAATTTTAACGGTCATGGCGTATGTTAGCATATTACTTCATCAACTCCTAACATGCGCTTGTGACATCAACAAAATTAATCAAAGTTGTCATCTGTTACCATTTTCCATTATCTAATATAGGTTTCCATTTTTAGAGCTAATTTTCCTGACCACTAATATTAATGGTCATGGTGTATGTTAGCATATTACTTCATCACTTGCTAACATGAGCATGTGACATCAACAAAACCAATAAAAGTTGTCTATCTTTGGTTACCCTTTTTCATTATCTGATATGAGCTTTTATCTTTGGGGCCGATTTTGTATCCAAAGTAGCCAAGAAAGATCTAGGGGTGCAAGTCTTGTGAAAGAATTTGAGAGAAAGCCAAGTAGTTCTATGGTGGTGAGAGATTTGCAAATGGAGGTTTTTGGCTTAAAAAGAAGTGGGTCAAAGAAGTTCAATTGGGGGAAGATGGGATCGATTTGGAAATCATCGGAGCAAGATGAGTGTGTTGTTTGTTTGGAGAAGTTCAAAGTCGGTGAGAAGCTAGATCGTTTGCCTTGTGCGCATCGGTTTCATTCCATGTGTTTGTTACCCTGGTTAGAGAGCCATGCACACTGCCCATGTTGTAGAATGAGTGTTCTAGGTTTGAATTGATTTGTTTGTTGTAGTTATGAAGCTTGTAGTTGAATCTTGTAATGAGCTTGTAATGGTTTGTAATGTTTGTGACATAAATATCTTTCCTGTGAATATTGCTATAAGAATCATATGTGAATAGGCAGCATAATGATCAAATTGCATCATGATGAAAATTTTGAAGAAAAAAAATGAATTGTGAGTTTGTATTGTTGTAGTTGGAGAGTAGTCAATTAGACCTACATTATTTAGTGTTGTTCAAAAAAAAATAATAATAACAAAAATTCAAAAACTAAAAAAACGAAAAAAGAAAACAATAATGTATGTCCAAATCAAGAAAACCTAAATATCATGTGTGGATGAGTGGATCGAGAGGGTAAGGTACCCACTCAGATTTGTTAGATACTCTTAATATTTTTTTCAAAACTCAGTAATATCATTAATATATTCGTAAATCTCCACTGTATATAAATAAATAAAAAATGTAACTTCAAACAAATCACTAACGGAGCAGTAATTTAGTGGTACCTTGATCAGTGATTTTCTAGGAAATGTTGTCAGCTAGAGTCTCGTTCATAACAGAATGTTATATGTAAACCAGGAGTTTTACCACAATGGCTCTTTAGGCGGCAAGCTTCCGTTGGATTTGGTGTACGGGTCCTTCAATTCTTTGATTAACTATATACCATAAATATAGTAACTCGTTTAAATCTATTCTTTTTATTACAAACACATTTCAATGATAGGTTTGTGATTCTTTTTAGCATCATATAATATATTTATTACCTCACTATTTTCAGCCCTACTAATGGAAATTCATATGCTCGTCATTATAATGCCACACACATAAGATACACCTAAAAATTATTTGCAAAAAGTAAGACTATATTTTCTATAACCTTATGCTGAGTATAAGATTTGTCCCTTATTTGGTAAACAAACAAATGTCGATAGTGCCTTAAATTATTTTGTCTCGTTCCGTTCCATTATTGTTACTAAACAAAACCACATAAATTTCTACAGATACAAAAAAAAAGGTTCTTAGATATTTTATAACCTACGTTTTCACTTCAAGCTGCTAGGCACAAATTATGAGCATAAAGCATGAATTCTGTCCATCTAGTATTCATCAATCTTCGTATGACAGATGTTGTGGGCACAACCAGTACTGTATTTGTAAAACAACTTTGTTATTTATGATCCAATTTGTGATCGAGTTAGTTTCAGAGATAAGAATTTGTGATGTAATGCAGGTACAATCCTCAGCAAAATCAAGGAAAAACTTGATTTATGTAAGTTTGAGATGAGTTTAATTTGTGTTTCATGTATTGACTCTAAGACATTTTGATTGTTTAAATTTAACAAATCATACAATATGTATTTTATGGTTAACTCAATGTTAATTTGATTATTTTGTTGATTTGTTCCAACTATTTATCATACTAAAGACAAAAATCAAATAATAATTCTATGAAATGTTTGTCCTACGGATTACACTTGTATTTCCATTAACTTTATAGTACATAACATGATGTGTAGCAAAATTTAAGGATAACGTTATCTTTTGTCATGGAACTTTTCATTTTTTATTGTAAGGTTTTTGTCTCTATTTCTCCACCCAGCATAAACAATTGTATTTTTTTTGGTCATGAAATCTTCCATAGATTCTACCATGTACTTTTGATACTGCGAAGTGCATTGAGATATAAACCTTATTACATATATAAAGGCTTCCGATTGTAGTAGTTTAGTTTAATGGTTTCTTTGTTGGAGTTTTGTTTGCTTTTCAATTCATAAATACTTGGATATCTCTCAAATCGTGTAAAACACTTGTTATATATATGTGACATACATATAACATTCGAATACAATTGGGTTTTCATTTGGATTTGAAACTTTGAAGGAATTATATATTCTAAATGTATCATATTAATCTTCTAAGAACTCAAAGGCTCCCTGTTGAAGGAATTATATATCACGTTTTTGGCGTTAGTGTACTGATACATTTTTTAACCTCTGTCATTATAACTTGAAAAGGTTTTTTTCGAGCCGAGGGTCTCACTGGAAGCAAACTTCTCTATTCTCATGGGGTAATGGTAAGGTTCTCTACATCTTACCCTTGTCAGACCCTACCTTAGTTTGCTATTAGCGGGATTAGCCGAGTAAGAATTTGATCTAAAGGTCCTGTATGAAATTATGGTACTTGACTATTCTAATTAATTAGACTCAGGTTTTGAGACACGGTATGCAATAAGGTTTATTGACCTCAGTTTTGCATTTTCTGCATATCATAAAGACTTTCGACATTGGATTTAACCTTAGATTTCTGTATAAGACTAGCGGGTTTACTCGCGCGTTGCGGCGGGATCCAAAAAAACTTGTAATACGCTAGCAGTTTTTCCACCGCGCATTGCAGCGGGTAAATCCTGTCGACAAACATGTATTCCTTAAAGTTTGGTTCGTATATGTCGACTTATTGTATAAAGTTCTAAGAAAATGATACGATGAGCGTAGTTCTTGACGCTTCTTAAGCAAATCCTCCTCTTGCTTATATACACACACACACACATGTAATAATATATTAATATATTCTATTATGTGGCCCTTATAATCATTTATCTAATAAATGATCAATGACCTAAATACCCCTATTGGTTTAATTGGTATATATGTGATGGACGTAATTACCCTTAATGAACCATTAAATAGGGTTTCCCCTTGGGTGTATATATAGAGATTATTAGGAGAGCTTAAGGACTAATGAAACACCATTACTCTTAACCCTAACTCTTCCTCCTCTCCTCTCTAAAACTGAGATCCCTGATCTCCTTAGCCATCCTAACTGTACACCCTGAACGGGAACCCGATCATCCTCAAGTTCATGAAGTATTCCCTCTCAGTGGTTACTGGCTAATAAGGTACATATTTGATTAACTCATTCATGTTTATGTATTATTATTAAGGAATTGATCAACATGTGGTATCAGAGCAGATGTTGATTATATCAATTCTATATCGTTTTGCAATATTAATTAATTTTGCAAAAGGTTTCGATTACTTAAATAAATAAATAAAAAATTTACTTTGTATTTTTCGAAACATGGTGCACTGTTCAGAATTCCATGTTTATTATAAACTAGTAAAATACGCGATGCGCCGCGCTAAGCGCGGCGCCATCACCGAAGCGGAATTGCACCAACGGTATTGCGAGGGTCTGCTAATCGGATAACACAACGTAGAGAGTCGTATTGTTCCGTCGGTACGTGGGTGCACGTTGCAGCGACCAAAACGCCTAAACCGCTAGAAAACAATTGATAAAAGAAAACATGTGCGTTCCTAGCCCCCAGCGGACGACATCGCTGTAATCGCGTTGCAATTTCTATTGCAATATTTACATAACTCCAACTCTTTGCCAAGTTATCATATTAAAACAAAAGGTTGGTCCATACATCCGCTTTACCAATCCACAAAACAAAACATTATCATTCCAAAATCAAGTACTTAAGTTGGTCAACGTAACCTCACCAAAACCTTAAGTCATCTCCTTCCCCTTTTCTCATGACCATTTTACCCTCTTTCAGGTTATGTAAGCTCAAAAATTGCAATAAGTTATAGCAGCGTCGGAGCGGCACATGCGGCGGCGCGTGTCCCCATTGCGGCGCGTGACGTTAATCGGAGGACCAGCCGGTGACAACGACAGTTCAGTAGGAGCATGCCGGTGATGACGGACGTTTTGGTGCTTATGACTGTTGAGGGATTCAGCAACGGTGATGGTTACGTTAAAGACGATTGCGGTGGCTTTGACGTAACCGGCCACCTACCGTTTGCTCCCCTTTTCACTCTCCGTTTCTCATGCACCTACACTTGCTGACGCGATGACGACAGCAAAAACCAGCCAACCAGCTTTCGGCACGACAGAATATGGTGGTGGTGGCTCCGATAATGGTTGTGGAAAGCGGTGGGCTTCAGTTTTGCAGAGAGACAAATCGAGCAAGTGAGGCTTCAAGGTTGAAGCCGGTGAAAGACCTTGTTTGACCGGCAGGTGCAGGTAAAAGCAACCTGAAAACCGGTACTATTGCTAAGGACGATAATCTATATATATATATATATATAAAACAAAGCCCTTTTGCTGACGTGGCGTCCATTGGTTCATTCAATCCCCCCTTGAAATCGCCACGTGGCATAATGAGGTGCAATTTTTATTATTTTATTTTTTTTCGTTTTTTTATTCCCTTTTAAAAGATCCCATCCCAAACCCTAAACCCCCTCTCTCTTGCAACTATACAAACCCTTAATTGCCTGTGTACGGTAATCCCAACCTCAGAATCACTCTCTCTTGCAACTACACAAACCCTTAATTGCCTGTGTACGGTAATCCCAACCTCAGAATCACTATTTATGTTATTAGTCTGTTTCACATGGGTGGTGGTTGATTAAGAAACAAAGTGTTGGTTGAAGGTTTTGATTCCGGTGGTCGTTCTGAAAGGGTTGGTCGGTGTCGGCGACGGTGACGGGGTACTCTGCGACACGGTGTCGCCGGAAATCGAAGACTCCGGTTCCATAGACCTTCGTCATCGTGGTTAGGGTTTGAATAGAGTTGTTTTGGTTCTGTAATGTAACGACGACTTGAAACCCTGCTGGTAGTGAGACCAAGGGCGGTGGACTTCTAAATCCAAAAGGCTTTTGGTTTTTTCTTCTTTTTTCTAATAAATAGTTTTCTTTTTGTAGGTACAATTAAATAAATATTAATTTAATTACTTTTGACCATCCATGACGTTGATCATTATCCTCCAAACTTCTTCATACAGTAGATGGTATTCCCTAAATTTTTATGTGGTTGCTTATTTATTAATCTTTATTTAGTACCTTTGTTTATTTCGGTGAATGTTTATGAATTACAAATCTATATACCGAACTAATAAAACTTTAATTTGATTTTTCGTGGAGCTCCATTATTCATTATTATACAAATTCGATGTTGAGTTGTTAGCGAGTTGGTTTGAGGTTAGTATGGATAGTATTGAGAAGGTCAATGGGATTGGTGATTCGGATAATGTTACTGTTGAGGAAGTTTATTACATACCTTTAAACTCTGGCAGGTTATATGAGATTAGTTTAGTTATCGATTAATTGCAGAGTTGTTTCTATTATTACCTTTATGCATTTTTTAACCTTTCTGATAGGTGTTAATATTAGAGTTACATATTGTTTTAGGTTAGGTATTGAATATTGATATTAGAGTTATACATTGTTTTAGGTTAGGTATCAATATTAGTATGTAAGAGTTGTACATTTTTAGCCTTTAGGATAGGTGTTAATATAAGAGTTATACATTGTTTTATGTTAGGTATCAATATTAGTATGTTAGAGTTGTACATTTTTAGCCTTTAGGATAGGTGTTAATATTAGAGTTACATTGGAGTTATACATTATTTAGGTTAGGTGTTACCATTAGAGTTGTACATTGTTTAAGGTTAGGTATTAATATTAGAGTTATACATTATTTTAGGCTACATGTTAACATTAGAATTATATTGTTTAATGTTAAGTCTTAACAACGGAGTTATACACTATTTTAGGTTAGGTTTGAACTTTGAACATTGAAGATATACATTGCTAATTGTTTTAGGTTAGGTGCTACCCGAAGCTTTCCTGCATGTAAATTGATGTGTCACCACCACAAAGTTCCTAGGCCTCTCTTACAGATCCAACATCCTTCGAACATCAATTATCACCTATTAAAGGTTTTGATGTTTTTAATTTTTTTCAATTTTTTAATAAAAAAAGAAAGATAAAACCCTAAATTTATCTCACGTCTCTCCTCTCAATTCTCAATCATTCTTCCCCTTTTCCTAATATTGTCTCTCATGTTCCTTTAACCTAACCACGATCGTATTCTTTGTTATTAGGGTTACAGGTCCTTAAGAGATGTGAGAGTAGGAGAGAATCCTCCACTACCGTTGGCGTCACCGTCAACCTCATCGCCACCCCTAATTCTCGCCGCCTCTCCTTCCATTGTTTCTTGGTAAGTTCTTAATGGTAATGATGGTGGGTCCAGTCAGGACGTCATGACGTGGCTGAGCGCCGCACTGACCAACCAAGACACGTGTACGGAGGGGCTGTCGGAGGTGGAGAACGGATACGTGAAGCAGCAGATGGAGGCGAAGCTCAAGGACCTGTCGAAGCTGGTGAGCAACTGCTTGGCGATATACGCGGCGGCGACAGACGGAGATGATATGGAGTTTTTGTTTGCTTTATGTCATGGCTGAGCTTTGGGGCAGTGTGGTTGTTTCTGTTCTGTTTTGGGGCTTTGCAAATCAGGTAATGATTAATGAATCTTTTTTTTTTTTGGTTAATTTATGTTGTTTTGTTGGATCTGTTTTTTTATTTGAGTTATGATTGTTTGTTGATTGTTATTGGATCATATCTTGATTGGGGGCGGCCTCTACAGACACAACACCATCATCGTCGACTCTCCGTCACGCCTCCGGTAACATCCTCGCGTTCTTTATCCTCTTATTAATCGGCGTACTCGCATTCTCCATCCGTCTTTTCTCGGTCAGTCAGTTTATTGGATTTGGATCTCACTATTAATATATTATTATTATTATTATTATTATTATTATTATTATTATCATCATCCATCAGATTTTTAATTTTTATTATTACTGATCGTTTTGCTACATTTATTTTATGCAGGTTATTAAATATGAAAGTGTTATTCACGAGCTCGATCATTATTTCAATTATAGAGTCACTCAGGTTAGAGTCGCTATTATATTATGTTTTCTCGGCACCGATGGGGCAAATACTGGAGAGGCTGCAAGCGTTTGGTGAATTCGAGGTAATAACTGATTATTATTATTATTAGCTATTCGTGACATGAATGAGTTATATTTATTAATTGAAAGGTATGCTTGATATTTGTGAAATCAGCTTTCACAATGCGTTAGGTTGTGTTTTGGGTCCAAAAGTAGGAGTGTTTATCGGTTCAGTTTGAGTTTATTTAGTTTGAGGTTGTTTTTAGTTAAAGCCGAAAAACAAAACTGAATTTAGTGAGTTAAAATCGAACCTCATAAACCTGTTATTTATTTATTTTTATTATCGTTATTGGTTTGGGTTGGGCTAAAGTTGTAATATGGATCATTTAATTGATTTCTTGGTTTATGAGGCAAATCAATCCCTACGAAAGCAACTCTTTTATTAATATCATATTATATTTATATATGTTGTTGATAATTTAGATCTTCTAGAGAACAGGATTTGTATTGATTTCTAACCGTCGCAAGTGACCTAAAGTGTACGTTTTTGCTGCAGTCAAAGGTGAACACAGACCAGGAAGTTTTGCAGCCACCAGCAAAATATGTAGCTTTAGCTTCTATGCATTCCAAGAAAGAAAATAGGGTCACTCCGAATTATCATTTTTTCAATACATTTGGTATGTTTTCTTCTTTTATTATTTTTTATTAAGTCATATTAGGATTTTCAACCCCGGGACCTTCCCGGGGTAGATAGGTAGTTGTTATATATAATAATAATTTCATGAAAGGCTTATGCTCTTGTAGATTTTATAATAAGATGAGCAGCCGTGCGCTTGATTTAACAATTTATTAATGGTTCACTATGAAAATCACAAAGGCATAGAATTGCAAAATCATAGCTTTATAAGATATTGATATTAATCGAAACTTTCTGCAATCACGAAAACAAAATCAAGAAAATTGATTTTATTTGATTTAATTTTGCAAATCATGAAAATTGCTATAAATTGGTTAAAACTAGGATTAAAATCTGTTTCCTAAAATTTTGGGAGTAACTTAATCTCCAAGTTTTAGGTTAAATGTTTATAATATTTTTCCAAATCTTTGGAGAATTACTGAAATCCTTTAATTAATTGAAACGGATTTTCTCAAATCCCTAAATTATAGCACTTATGGGTATCATAGTTCTTAGACAAATTGTTTTCGGATTAATATTTTCGAAAAGGAGTTCTCAAACAGGTTTGTGGATTTAAGGTTCACGGACAACCAGTTCTCGGTTTTCTGTTCCCCAGATTAAAAAAAAAAAAAAATTCGAGAACCTAAACCACAACCCGAGAACCTAAGAATAAAGTCAAGAACCAATACGAAATCCGAGAACCAGCATCAAATTCGAGAACCCTTGCACTTTCCGAAAAGTAACTTGTTTTTCCGGGAACCTAACTATTTTCCGAGAACCAAAGGCCACCCGAGAACTCAATTTTTACCGAGAACTATGACAAGTTCGAGAACTAACCATTTTCTCGAGAACTTCCTTGTTTGCGAGAACTAACTATTTTTTTCTTGAGAACTTCTTTTCCCGGGAACTAATCTACTTTTTCCGAGAACTGGTAATCTAAAATTTTCTCGGGGTTTGCCACTATTAATTAGTTTATTAGTTTTGTAAAACCTTACTTAATATGTTTTTCAAAACCTAAATCAATAAACGCATTGCTTTACTTTGATAACACTAAAAAGGTCCCACTTCTGCCCAAAGGTGATGTGCTACCTTAACATAGTTATCTAAGTCTAACTAAGCATACCAAATTAGTTTTGCCTAATTAACAAGAATGTCTCACTTCTGTCCAAAGATGATGTGTTACATTCGTGTTCTGTAAAACTAAATTGTGCCTAATAAATTAAGTGTCTCACTTCTGCCCAAAGGTGATGTGCTACACTTAATTTCACATCATGTTTAAATGATTTCACTTCTGCCCAAAGGTGATGTGCTATTATTTAAGTAGAACTTTTAATTAATCTATTATATTTTGGTGTTTATAATAGATGTTATCACATCTTCATCAAAACAATGATCCTCACATATTAATGATCCTTCATTAATACAATGATCATAATTTTTTGTCTGCCTTACTTGAATATCCCATAACATAAATCACTCTAAAGTTCTTCTAAAAGGTCATATCTCAAACTAACTAATCCACTCTTATTCTAAAACTTAATATGATTTGCTCTTATTGAGTGTTGATTATCCCTTAAAACATGACACTCCTGCTAATTTTCTAATAAAATGAAATTTATTTTCATTAAGAAGCGGGATAAGTCAAATATAATGTCACTTATGGTAATCAATAACTCAAATTAATAATTGCTATCAGGGGAGCCATTAAAAGATTCTGAAATTCCTTAGACTAATTTTGTTTCTATGGAAGAATCAAAAGAACTCTTAAAGAAGCATGCAATAAATCTAAGTCAAATAATAAAGTTAGGTGACATTCGTGAATACATCATAATATTGAATAACATGGCCTATTAAACTAAGGGCTTATTCATGGAATCGATAAAGATTTTCAGTGCGTTATAAAATAACTTTTCCATTAGTACGATTGGATGCCTTATGAATCAACTACAACACTCAGAAGTACCAAAGGAAAATGAGTGTGTTGATAGCAACATACGTACAGGAAAAGAAATGCCTAAAACTAAAAAAATCAGATGTTATTCACCTTACTACCACTAAAACTTAAAAATGGAAGATAACTTACAATAGAGAGGATAGTTTTAAAGTCCGGAAACAAATACAAGTACTGCTTCCAGCTCTAAGTTTTCCAAGAGGATGTCTTACTGCAAAACTATGCCATTAGACTAGGCATAATTAATGAGACAAATCCATAAGCCAAGGAAACAGCTGGCTAAGTTAAGTAGTAGAAAATCAATGATATTTGACTCCACAAATATAAATATTCCAATTAACACATGATTGTTGTAGTTCTATTCGTTTCCTTATCAGATTTCAACAAATACTTAAGATGGGAGTAAGTGGCGAATTTATTGTTAAGGTTGAAAGAACCATTAATAACTGATCTTTGTATTAGGCTTTATGATACCTTACGATATTCTGGATATTACTCAGAATTTTAGTATCAACACTAAAGCCAAACTTTGACAGTTATGAGTTTTATGACCAAAACAAAGTCTATATTAACTTAAACTCTCATATTATTTGTTGTCATTATCTGAACAGAAACCTTATAAAATAGAACAAGAGGATACACACATTTTCACAACTTTGTTATCATGAAAATGAAAATTTAACAAAGGATAATGAGACCTATACACTTCATCCATTGAGACCAAAAATTTTCATGAGAAATCATGAATAGGTTAATGAAGGATGATTTGTTATTAAATATCATTTTAGTGACTTTAAAGCATGTGTTAAATGCCCTAACTTTAAATGGCAAAAGGAATAAATGGGTTTCCATCACATGGTATAATTACCTGACATTAGTGGAGCTTAGAAAAATATCGACTTGCATCTAATTTGTTTCATACGGACCTAAGTCTTAAAGAAATCAATTCATATATACTTAAATAGTTTCCTTCTAAATATGTCCTTAAAATTTCTTACGAATTCTGGACAACAAGGAAATCAAGTCTAAAATATATGAAATATTCTCATTCACATGCATCGCTAAAACTTATCATATGGAGTTTCGAGAGACCTAAAAGATCAGTGGGAGTATTAAGTGTCCTAATTATAACTTGCAAAAGTTGCAAGAGGTGGGGGAAGTGACAATTTTGATCTTATCTCAAATTACACCTTTTATATGACACTGCTCCATCACAACTTGTCTCCTTAGAATATAATGATACTCCTAATAAAGTTTCATTGATGCCTAACTATGGGAAGAACTTAGATTTCTTACCAAAACTATAGTAATCCTCAATAAGAGAAACTAACAAAAACATCATTGAGTTGTTTCTCTGTTAGAATCTATTGGTCTTCCAATCTTAGACCTTATGCATGCTAAGTTCCTAAAGATTTTTAAGTTTAGTGGGAGCAGTAAAAGTCCTTACCATGACTTGCCAGAAGTACAAGAGGCGGGGGGAGAGACTCATTAAATTCTACTCCGAATTTAACTCCGATTACACCTCTTGTACACCATACTGCACCAACTCTTATACACTTAGAAACTAATTTTGCTCCTTATTTACCTGAGAATGAAAGCACCTAAGCAAGAGCTAATTCATAAAATTGCCTATGTATCCTAATAAACCCAATAGTCAACTCAGGAGGTCATCTAGGTCTAAAAGGCCTACTAACTTTGATGATTAAGCACCTTACCTGACTAAAGCTGAAATGGATGTTTGGAAAGTTTACTGATCCTACCTCTTCTACTTATATCATCAGCATCAATTAAATCTTCTAATTGGGATAAAGCTATTATTGACAAGCTTTGATTCCATTTAGAATAACGTTTGGATTTGGTTGAATTACCTAAGGGTGTTCATAACTAAACTGAATCTGAATGGAAACGTTATCAAACTAAAAGTATGATTGATTGCTGAGGGTTATACTCAAGAGGGAATAAATAACAAAGTACCTTCTTACTTGTCTTACAAAAGGTTTATTTGATGATCATTACCGTTCTAGTAGCTTATAATAATTTAAGAGCTACATTAGATGAACATTAGACAACTTTCCCAAACATTGACCTACATGTTCATAAAATAACCTGAAAGTTCAAAACTGAAGGTCAAGAACACTTAGTTTGTAAGTCAATGAAATCCATGTATGGGTTGATGCAAGCATTTAAACATGATGAAATTATAATGCAATTCGTTTCATCGACAATCAAGTGGCTTAATACACCTACCTCAAGATGAGTGGGAGCAACTAATGCAAACTTGTCCTTATATAGATGACATTCTTTTGACAAGTATATGTTACGTTAGTCAAATCATTGTTCGCGCATACTTTGACATAATGAATCTCGGAGATACCTCTTATGTTATAGGAATCAAAATTCACCGAGATAGACTCAACGAGACATTAGTTTCGTCTCTAAGCGGGTCCTTACACATGTAACATACAACATTGCTCTCCTTTAGAGGGTAATAGGATAAATGAGATTATTACCTTATGCTTCATTAATTAGAGGCCTTATGTAAGTTTAAAGTCTTTATTCGTTTGGATATTGCTTATGTTGCTGAACACTAGACTCGTCTAGATTATTGTGAAGCATCTAATAAAATATTACAATATCTCTAAGAAACGAGAGACTATAATTTAAAGAAGAAGTGAGAACTTAAAATAGTTGAATACTCTTATTCCAACTTTGTTGTATTCAAAGAAAACAACATGTCAACTTCGGGATATATCCTTATTTCAGCAGACAAAACTTATCTCATGGAGGAGTTATAATGAACTGTTAACAACAACCTAAATAATAATGACATAATATGTTGCTCATCACAACGCAGCTGTCACTAAATGTTGTTGGAATTTTATTAGTAGACTCATAGTTTAATAACTCTATTTAAATTCTATATTGAAGACTTACTGTGATAAAGTCAGCTACCCTGTTTTCTCGAACAGTAACAGTTCGAGCGGAGCTGCATTAGAAATTCGATACGAAAATTATTGTTCACTTATTTTATGAACAAGTAGAGGAAACTAATTCTTTGAATCGAATTCATTCATGATATGCTTATGGATCCAATAACTAAAGGTCTATCACCCATAAGTCTCTCTAAGGGCCTATAATAGAGACGGGTTTTACTAATGACCATGTACAACTGCATATCGCATTATGAATGACTAATTATTAATTATTCCTCATTCGTTTGATATTTGTTTGTCTCTAAATACGTTCATGCATGCCTAAGGACGTATAGACACTAATTATACAAATTAACGTTAAGGGCTTACTTGACATGATCCTAATGTCAAGTTTTAAATTTGGAGTGTAGTATGATTAATGGGGGTCCTAAGTTGAATAACTGACTCAACGACTGTATTTCTCTGCTACATTTTTTGGGTTTAAAACTAAAATGAGTGTTAACTCCTGATCAGGCTTATCTAATGCTGATAATAAATGATTACTCGGCCAAGTGGGAGAATGTAAGAATATATTAATATATTCTATTATGTGGCCCTTATAATCATTTATCTAATAAATGATCAATGACCTAAATACCCCTATTGGTTTAACTGGTATTTATGTGATGGACGTAATTACCCTTAATGAACCATTAAATAGGGTTTCCCCTTGGGTGTATATATAGAGATTATTAGGAGAGCTTAAGGACTAATGAAACACCATTACTCTTAACCCTAACTCTTCCTCCTCTCCTCTCTAAAACTGAGATCCCTGATCTCCTTAGCCATCCTAACTGTACACCCTGAACGGAAACCCGATCATCCTCAAGATCATGAAGTATTCCCTCTCAGTGGTTTGCTGGCTAATAAGGTACATATTCGATTAACTCATTCATGTTTATGTATTATTATTATTAAGGAATTGATCAACAACACACGGTTATTGATCAATTAAAGCAACACCAGAATTTGAGAGGAAAATCTTTCTACAGGGCCGGCTCAACCATTTTGGTGGCCCAAAGCGAAAAAAATATTTTGGGGCCTTCTCATTTTTTTTTAATTTGTACCTCAACTTTTTATTTAGTATGGAAATTACTAAAAATAACATCTAACGAATTTATAAACTAATAGGTTTTTCTATCAAATAATGTTGACTTGTAGCATATGAAAAACCGAAGGAAGCCATGAGTATTTATTTATACAATATTATTAGATATGTAGAAACTTAAAAGTATTTAGAGACTTTTAATTCACTTTATTATAATATAACTACTTACTCTAAATATGTTATGATTTACGAGGATTATAGGTTTAAGTGGCTACTGAAGAGATATGAGACCGCGCAAGCGCTCGGGCCCACATCTCCACACATGCCAGCACAGCAGGCCTACGTGGGCTTCTAGAAAGCTGCGCGGGGTACCTCGTAACATGACAGCTAATAACCGACAAGAAAGGGACGTCCAGCCAATCAGAGACGTCCATTCCCTGCTCCACGATCGCCTGCAGGTACGAGGTACAGAATAGTACAAGAAAGGACAGACAAAGACACGTGGACCAATAGCGAAGGAACAGCGCAACGAATGACAACGGCCCAGTCGTACAGCCAGCTGTCATTCTCCCCTCGTCCAATCACAGAAGACCTCAGATGGCCTATAAATACCCTATGAGGTCAGACGAAGAAAAGGATGAACAATTACAAAGCGAGAGACGACCATAGTTATGAGAATTAGATTATAGTCGAAGCGCTGTAACAATTGCTATTCTAGTCTTGTAATAGTCACTGAATCATTAATAAGAATCGTGTCTTTACTTGTGCTTATGTTCTAGTGTGTTGTTATATTGGTTTTTCTTCATTGTGGTGTATCTGGTTTCCGCGTCTGTCAGGACTCTGCTGATATAATAGATTGGCGTTTGGACCAGCTTGCGATCGACCATGAGCACCGCACTCACCGCCCTTTCTGTAGCGCATAGGTACATTGTTAGTGGTTCCTGTGGTAAGGGCGCCGTGAGTGTTGGGAGGTCCATTAGGCAGGCTTTCATGTCCTGAAATGCCTTCTCCGCCTCACTGGTCCATTTAAACTGGTTCTTTTTCAGGCAGCTCTTTAGTGTTTCGATGAACGGGATGGATTTGGTTGCGTGGTTGGAGAGGAATCTGTTGATGGCGACCAATCGTCCGTTCAAAGTTTGGACTTCCTTCAACGTTGACGGAGACGGCATTTGTGCTATGGCTTGGATTTTTTCTGGGTTTGGTCGGAAACCGTCTTTGGTGACGATCACCCCTAAGAATTTTCCCTCCTCCATCCCGAAGGCACACTTACTCGGATTGAGCTTCATGTGGATTTCCTTTAGGTGTTTAAAGGTTTCTTCGATGTCTTTTAACATCTGATCCTCTTCCTTGCTTTTGATGACTAGGTCGTCCACGTAGACCTCGAGGTTTTTGCCAATTTGCAGTGCAAACGCGCGGTCCATCAGCCGTTGATAGGTTGCGCCTGCATTCTTCAGCCCGAATGGCATCTTTGTGTAGCAGAAAACACCCTTATCCGTCCGAAAAGCAGTTTTATCTTCGTCCTCTGGCGCCATTTGGATTTGGTGATAGCCTTTGTAGGCGTCCAAGAAGCATTTGAATCTGAATGGCGCGAGAGAGTCGATTTTCAAGTCTATTTCCGGCAGTGGGTAGCAATCTTTTGGACAAGCTTTGTTGAGGTCAGTGTAATCCACACACATTCTCCAGCTTCCGTTGCTCTTTTTGACCATGACTGGGTTTGCGACCCAGGTCTGGTATCTTGTTTCTCGCAGGATTCCTGCCTTCAGTAACTCATTGACTTGCTTATTCATTGCTTTGGCTTTCTCGGCGCCCATACTCCTGCGCTTTTGTGCAATCGGCTCAACTGAACGGTATGTGTTGAGTTTATGTTGGGCGAGCTCTCGCGGGACCCCCACCATGTCTGATGGTTGCCATGCGAAGACGTCCATGTTTTTTCTTAAGAGTTGTTTTAGGCGCTCCCGTGTACCAGGTCGCCCAACTTCTGCTTTTTCCCAAGAGGGGACAAAGATCCGGTAGCACCCGCTCCATCAGCAGAAGACTTTTGAGACTTGCTTCGTCTTGAACGCTTCTTCTTCTGCGGAGTCAACTGGGGCGCAGGCTGGGTTGGCACCGTCTCCACATTCACCGGCGCTTGAAGAATAACTCCTTCCGCCATATCTTTTAGGGAGGCAGTTCCCTCATCCGTAAACGCATCTGAAAGTTCAACGTAGCTTCGTTCAATAGGGTTGTAATTTTCAAGATACCTGCTAATGACCTCATGGTCTAAAGTAAAGGCAAAACCTTCACCTCGACTACCACCCTGCGCCACCCCAGTCCTTGGCTGCCTCACTCTACGAAGCACAAACTCTTCAGCCTCCGTCTCTTCTCCGCTGTCGTCCACAACGAAGGTTGGCAAGCTTTCCTTCTCGCTTCCGCATGCGGACGAGACACGCGGAGAAGAGGATGCACCCGAGTCAGACGACTCATCGCTTGAAATAACAATAAAGGGATAACCCGTCCGCATGAACATGTTCACCGGAGAAGGGTTATCAAATAAAGCAAAAGGCTCACCTGTCTCGGTTATCTGTAAAGGCGCATTGACACCTTCCTGCGCCACAACCTCCAGTTGGGGACGAACAAGCGTGTCCCACGCCTTCTCTAGCACATATAGCTCATCCTCCGCGAGCTCCTTGAAGGTAAAACCCATGTTGTCACCACCCAATAACAAACTGTACAAACTCTCCACATCTGCAAAGAAAACAAACCCAAATAAATACAAAGGTAAAGAAAACACCCTGCGCAAAACGGTTACAGAGGCATACCTTTACCATCCTCAGTCAGGTGAGGATTGCGCCCCTGAATATCGTACTTCAGGCTCATCCCCGCCATCACCAGCGCCGTCTCCGGGATTTCACACAAATCCACTGGGTGCGCAGTAAGGGTCTGGAACCAATCTTGGTCCTTGTAGTCAATCAACACCGCCTTCGGAGCACCATCATCCAGGTTCAGCCGACCCATCACCACAGGGATAACACCCTCGTTGATCCAGAAAAACTTAGGCTTCCAATCACGAAAGCTCTTCATTCCTGCCTTGGCACAGGGGGCCACTCCTGTGCGGGGCCGGCAAGAGAGCCAACTCTCTACAAAGCAGAGAGAGTAGAAGACATAAAACATGTCAACCAACGGCTCGATCTTCTGAGAGTGGCAGCAAAACTCAAAGAACATCAGCCGCGACATCAAACCAGGATGAATCTGGTTAACATGTACACCTACGGTCTGAATGAACGTCTTCAAAAAACGGGTCACCGGAACCCTAAAATTACAGTCCCTGAAGTACGTAGCGTACAACCCAATCTTACCAACTGGAGGCTCCAAGATGGTTTTATCTGGGGCAGGAGCCTTAACACCGTAGCTAGAAGGAAACCCATGTTCCTTCCTGAACTTACGGAACTCTCCCTTCGCCCACACTGCCGTGACTTCGCCGGCGTGTGGTGGCCCTTTTTTAGAACCATCGTCTCTCCTTTTCGAGCCACCACGTTTCTTCTTGGGAATCTGAACAACGTTCTCCATTATAAAAGGGTAAAAGTTTTTCGAAAGGGGAACTCAACTCTTGAAGAATGCAGAGAGAAAGTTTTTTGCTAAGGTTTGAAATATGTAAGTGTGAAGATAGAAGAGAAGCAGGAACGACCTTTTATATGCAGGTCACGTGCCACACAGACGGTTACAGTCGTGTGGCACGACCGACCAATGAGAAAATGACACGTCAGGAGAGAGAAAACCAGGGAGCACGCGAAGCGACAGGTTGGACCCACCTGTCTCTGCAGCAGTACAACCGTCAGAGACTTTTCGGCTACCAATGTGACAACCGGCAAATTTCGTACAACGATTAACGTGATGCTAATCATGTTTTAGAAATAATTAACATGGTTTAAGGTTAATTATGGTTAGTTGAGCTGATATGAGTCCTACGATGTCCTTATGAAAGTTCGTTGAAGTCTTGATGCCTTTAAAGAAAGACTTCGCGTGTTTAACGTAACGAACTGACATCAGCAAAAATTTGTCAAACTGGAATAACATAAGCTTATTCTATGAAAATACGACACGTATTTACTATCGATGCGAACGGATGTGAAATCGGCGTGGTAAACGGCCAAAAACGCAGCGTTTTGGAGAACGCGGAGAGGAACTGACGTGGGATTCGAACGTCGAAACGCGTGGCTTTAACCGTTACCGAACTTCCGGAATAATTATTTATTATAAATAATGTTATCGGTTGAATTTCGAAAGTTATCGGATCATTTAAATGAAGGATAACACAACCGAACCGATTAACTCGATTTTAACGCGCGTGCCGTTTTCACGCGTCGGGTGACGAAAATAATTATTGAATTGCCCAGTCTAGTATTATTTACGACTACGAACAAAAACCGAGTCCAGAAACGATAACGGGCTAAAACGGAGCAGTTGTTACGCGACGTTGGGCTTGAAGCCCAATCCAAAAGCCCACCTATATAAGCTTATAACACTTCCAATTCTTCTCATTTCTCACATCACTTCCTCTCTCTAAAAACCAAACTCTCTCAACTCTCTCTCTCTCTAGAAATTCCGGCGGCCGGCCGGCAGCATTCCGGCGGCTGTCCGGCGGCGTCCGGCGGCGTCCGGCGAGTTTCCGGCGGCCGTCCGGCGAGTTTCCGGCGACCCTCCGGCGACTTTTTCCGGCGCGTGACACCCCCACCCCCACTAATTTCGACGCCCCGAACGCGATGGTGAAGGCCGTTTTCCCTAAAACGAAGCGGTTTGAACGTTGGTACCATTCCGGCGACTTTTCCGGTAAGCTCGTTTTCGAGTTTTCTTTGTACAAACGTTTAGATCGGGTCCTTGGGGGACTCCTCACAAGTTTTCACGGAATTTCGTTCTCCGGCCATATTCCGGCGAGCTGTTTCCGGTGGTTTGCGAGTTCAGGCGGGTCTCGGCTGGAAATGGGTTCGGGTTGGGTGTGATTACGAGGATGGTGATGGTTTTTGTCGTTGGTGATGGTCCGATGGTGTCAAGGATTCCGGATATGACGCATTCAGGTGTTTGGCTCGTGGTTTTGGTCACAGGTCCTTGGGTTCGACTCAACCACGGGTCAGATCGCGTCTGGTCCGGTTATGGTTGTGGTTCGGTGATGGTTCGGTTCCGGGTTGGTCCGGGTCAGGTCAGATCTGGTGCGGTTTGAGTCCGATATGTTTTGGTTCGGGTCAGATCTGGCTCGGTTCACATGTTGTTTTCGAGTTCTAGTCGTGGGTCAAGCATGGTAGTCTCGGGTTAGATCCGGTCAGATCTAGTCAACCCCCGGTCAAACGGGTCAGATCTGGGAAATTCGCTTACGGATCAGATTTCGAGCTCGGTCAAACACGAGTCAACTCCGGTCAAACTTTGACTCGGTCAACGCGTCGTTCGAGACGTGTCAAGTCACGCACGCGCATATCGGTATAATTTAATCGTGTTTATTTTCGTTACATTTATAAAGCGTATTATAAATATAAAACGACTAACTCGCGAACGAACCGATAAAAGTATTAACGAAAAGTAATATGAGATAATATTGGTATATTAGTCATGACTTGCGTTGTTGTTGGACTAAATTGATGGACTATACGTATATATATATTTATATAAATAGTATGATTTATATAATAGTCACAACGTATAAGTCTCGTGGATTAGAAATGCGGATAAATATAATGTCGTCTTTGGTTAGGTGTTGATTTTGGGAAATTGTAGACAACTTGTGTTGTCTGGCTTATACAAAAACAGAGGAAACTCTGCCGAAATTTTTATAAAATCCGAAGCGCGACAAGTGTGACATTATTGTGCGTTCTTATAAATAACTTTCCAAGCGCTTGACAAATGTAGTCATGTACAATCACGACGTTTTGACAAATATTATTTGTAACAATAATAGTCCATTCCGAGAAATATTTCAAACAAATATATAGTCTTTTGCTACCAAGCGTCAAGGATTGACGAGTTTTTAAAGGTTACTTGGTAACTAAAATATGTTTGTTGTTCGGATTAAAAGATGTATAAACGTTCGGATTTATTTGGAAAACCTTTTTATAAAAAGCAAAGTCTTGAGATTTGTAAGATACTCGGATTCGGGAAAAGAAATAACAAATGTTATTAAAAAGGATTTTAATAACTATATTATATTTCAGCAAGGTATATTTTCCGAAAATAACTATACAAGACGATTACATTTATCCGATTTACGAGACAAGCTATGGCTCGGGATGAGTTATACGATTCGTGATATTAGTCCGACATAGTTTGCACACGAATAGTAACAAGTGCGCGACTTGGGTACTATTTCGTATGTGAACACAGGAGCTATGATAAGTCACGATCGGTTCGTCGAGTTAAAACATTTAAAGACTCGGGTTAGTACACACGAGTCAAGATAGTTGAATAAACTATCTTTTAACCGGAAAATAAGCTAGGCTTATATATGATAGACTTTAAGGTGTCCCTTATTGGTAAATAGGGCACGAGGAAGTCGGTCAAAGCTTTGGGTATTATTTGCTAGCTAAGCATGGAAATTAAGGTGAGTTTCACGGCCCCATTTTACTGTTTTAACTGGGGGAAAGATATGTTTGTCAAAAGTTATCACATATTGAAATGTTTTCAAAGGTTAAAATGTGGTAAGTGGCATGATGAGTACTTGAGTTTTGGTCGCCACTCGGGGTTGGGTCCTCGCTACTGTAACCATTAATTCAGGTAGATGAAACTGAAGGAATATTTGGATAGTACTATTGGTGCCTGACAAGGCCCACCCCTAATCGATAGCGTCGATTATGCATCGGCGTATGCCTGGGGTGCACGTATTCTGAACTTAAGTCGTTGGGTTCCGAGAAACGACTTGGAGCGGGGCATATTTATTAGTCTTGGTTTGGTTATGGGACTCAGGGGATTGCTCATCATCATAGTTTGTAGGAGCTAGCTACTCCATACAAAGGCCACCAAATGTGCTGGATTTGCACAGGATGTAAAAATGTGCTGGATTTGCACAGGATGTAAAAATGTGCTGGATATGCACGGGATCTAAAAATGTCGTATTTACGAAACTAAAACCTGTGAACTCACCAATATTTTTTATATTGACGTCTTTTTAAACATATCTTTCAGGTAACTAAGTGCGGAACAGGTATGCGGCTAGTACGGTGGAATTTGGGATGTCGGACACTGGTTGGGGGTTTCATCTATTGTTACCATAGGGTTGGGACATAAACGGAAACACCCCACTTTAAAACTTAATGTTTGTGGTTTTAAGTAATGTTTGAAACCAGGTACTCCTTCCCGACATCTTAACATAATGATCTTTTCTAATTAAATATAGTTTGTGTTAATCTTGACTTTGACATGCTTTCGAGCGTCGCGCCACGTGTTTCCGCCATTGGCGTGGTGTGACAGAAGTGGTATCAGAGCCAAGGTTATAGCGAACTAGTATTTTTGAAAAATCTAGACTATAACCCACTACAAGAAATTTAGGCCTTTACCCACACATAGTATGTGTGAGTAAAAGCCTATTATGTGTTATTAGTTGTCTTTACCAACACATATTTTAAGTGTTATGATGTGTAGACTCGCGCCTGTAGAAATAGATATTTACCCACACATCTTTTATGTGTAGATATATAGCACACTATACCTACACATATAAGTGTGACTAAAACTAACTTATATGTGTGGTTAAAAGTATAACCATTTGTTTGGATACAAGCTGATGTGGCAGCTCACATGGTAGATGATGTGGCATGTGACAAGATAGATGACATGGACTACAGCAATGACATGTCATAAATATATGTGTGGGTAATGGTAATATTATGTGTAGGTACTAGTTGCATATGTGTAGATATTGATTTCAATATATCTTGAAATAAATATAAATGTGTTGGTAAAAATATATTTGTGTGTACACAATAACCAATATATATGTAGCTAATAATTTTGAAATACATACAATCATATACAAAAGCGATATAGAAACATGTGACCAAATTTTCATCCTCAAATCAAAAGTGTTAAAACATCAGTAGTGCTGAAGCCCCAAAATGAAACTAGTGGTTATAGAAATTGAAATACTTGAACTAACAAGACAAAACTATATATAAGTCACTAATGACTTAATAGAAAATACTAAAACTAATCTTCGTCCAAGTAGATTCTCAAATCTCAATAATCGAATTGTCGCATTGATTCCACGTAACGTTGGTATCCCAACTCCACCATATCAACCTTTTAGCAAAAAAATAAAAATAAATAAAGACACGTACAATATATTAATTGTATACTAAATAATGAATATTTAGAGGTAGAAATGAGCAATTACACTTACATATAATATAGCCACATCTGAGGATATCTAACATTTCTCAGCATCCCAATGTGTGAGCCGTCAACTCTCAAGTTGACATGATGAAGAATTCAAATCAAGTCCACCTCAGTGTGGTAGCATATCAAAATTTTCGAACCATATTACTATTCACTCAAAAGTCAAAATTCATCAACCCAAATACATATTCAGAATTAGTAATGCTAATAATTTTAGTTACAAACATAATGTTCTCAAACTATCTATCCGACCTCCTATCAAGTAAGGAGAGCTAGTTTTTTAAAATGTACACATTAATAATTCACTGAGTATACCTAACATTTTTATTTTACAACTCAATGATGCTTAGCTTTAACATTTTAACTGGTTTAATGTAGTTGTCATGTCACTATTTTATGGAAACAACACCATATTTTACCAACCCATTTAATTCTACAGAGTCAAAATTTGATCTTTTTACAAGACATTGGCAATACATATATATACAGTAAAGTTCATTTGATCCAGGCTTTAAGGGTGCTCTAAACATGATATGAGAATAAATAGTTTATGGGATCGAATTAAAATGCGAAGAGCAATATACTTCTACTGGTGATCCATTTTTAATTGATCCACAATAACTAATTATTGTCTAGAAAGATTTCAAAGGTATCGAATCACATGCCTGTCACAAATTCTAACATCAATATCAAACAAAATGCAAACATTCTATAATATGTAAAAAAAAATACATTAATACATGTATACATTACCAACCATGGACGGATTAAGCATTTTCCAACATTTCCATCAAAGACACATGCCTACAAGATCAAATGTAACCTAACTTCAGCATATAGCATTACTTTATTGTGTAAATTTGTTATGTGCCTGAAGGCTAGCTTTACCATACATATATATAAACGTAAAAATAACTACAACAGTAAAGGTATAGACAAATTCTCTTCATAAGATATCACAAATAAATAGAGAATCTACCATAAGAAAAGAGTTGTTTTTAAAGTTTAAACAACCCAATTAATGAACTTGATATATATTGCAAACTGAAAAAAATATAAGTAGCACTTTACCACTTGAGCAAATGGATCCACATCTTTGTTAAGACAAACATATAATCACATCAAGAAGTGAAGAATAGCTTGAAGTCATGTTCATATTATCGTATGATAGATATCGTTTGCGATGTCCTGCATAATAAGAACACGTAAAAAGAAGTTAGAATAACATTGCGTAAGCAATAAAAACACAAAAAATATCACAAACTTACCAATGCTACTCGAAGATGTCATTCCTAGTCTTTTCTATATTTATTTATCTTAATCCAGTGTACCAAGCATAAAATGCATCTCTCCAATAAATAATCCAATAACCAAGCATTAAATGCAAACATACCATATGATCGACTAGGAAAAATCGATAAAGACTCGTACTCTAACCATTTAACATATATCCAGCGACATCCATATATTACCTGAAGCAAGTTTCAATTATGACCGTTTGATGTAATGCAAAATGGTGAAAATATTAAGTGATAACATATACAAGTTTTGAACTTAAAATGTAAAATACAAACTTCTAAATGTTTAATACATATACAACCAGAACATCAATTATGTCACATAATCACAACACGAACTAAAAAAAAATACTGGAACCCAAATATTTGATTCATGTACGGGTCACCATACTATTCAAGTTTTCCTATCATAATCAAACTAGTTATACTTAAAACAAAATGTAAGATGTTTTACCTTATCATTGGTTCTTTTCAATTGAGCATCCACAAGAAGGTCTGGTTATGTGATTTTAAAATGTAATCCTCTGTTCAGATAAAACAAAGTTTTCCATTTATCAATGGACAAATTATTTATAACTTTGGTTGAAACATTTCATCAAGTAGTTGGTGTGCATCTTCAACCTTTCAGTTTTAAACTAGACAACAAGAATCATAAATCTAGAACCCTAATCTATTTACGAAGGGCGATAAACATCACATATTTATAAAGAATACAAGAAATACACTTCCAGAACAAGCCTAAACACATAAACATATATATGTTATTCAATTGCTTAATGCTCACAACAAAAAAAAGAACAATTTCATTGTCATAGTGGCAAAATGGAAGATGATAAATATTAACAATTGTTGTGATTTACCGTAAAAAAAACTTTATTATGAAGCAGGTTGTGCTTTAACAATCCATAAAATTTTTTAATTGTAGATCTATAACTTTCTTTTTGCAAGAACCGTTTCGATGACTATGAAGATAAGCATTCATATACTACTTTGACAAACCCTAAAACTCAATCAGTGATCTCACTTTATATCCAAGATCGATAATTAGGAAGTAAAATAAGATTAGATCTTACGATTGAATTCACAAGTAAAACCCTATTCGCCCAAAACGGATAATGCGTTCGAAGAAATCGTTCTTGAGCTCTCCCCTGTCGCCTTATTTGGTAAAACTTCAAAACCGAATGGAAGATCATAATAGTTTTATCGAGGTGCGGCGACACCCGATTAGTAGAGTTTGATCCATTTGAGATTCTGATTTCAAGTGACACTTATCTCATTTTAGAAACGAAAATGTAGGGAATGAGAGAGGCGGGGACTTTGAGGCGGGAATGGGTTCCAAAAATTTTAACTTTCATTTGAAATTTATTCAATTTCAATAGACATTAGCAATTTCTAAAGTGTATTATTTTAGTTTTAATAATAAAATATATATACTATATCATAGTTGTAGTAATAAGAGCCATCGTCATTACAAACGCCCATTAAGATATGTATATCCTACCATTGCACATTATGATATTGTATGACTCGGTGCGACCCGATCCAACTCGTTAATACCTAATATGACATGATAAACCCCCTTATGGTTTAATACGATATTCATGACTACTAAGGTTAAATACGGTCCATTAGGAATTATCATGACTACTAATCTAATTGTTCATTATTGACTCTAGGAATGAGCATTTGGCTACCAAGTACCGAATATACCAATGTGAACCGGTACCGGACCATTTTTATACCAATTTGATACCAAGTTTTGGTGATTTTCAGTACGATATAAGTTTGGATCAGTATTTTACCTTATAATACCCGTATCATACCGATAATATATATTTTCGGTATCGGTACGAGCTTGTCCCTAATATGTGTAGGTATTTGTTTTGCCATGTCATTTATTAAAAATAAAATTAAAAAATTTATTTACTTAGTTTATCTACACATTTATTTACAAGTATTATGTCTTGGTATATATATTCAATTACCTACATATATATTAGTTCTTTACACATGTGTAATAATTTACCTACACATTACGAAAGTTTACAACATATGTGGGTAATGTAACATTTACTTAATAGCCAATTTTTGTGGGAAATTTTCCCACCAAAGCAAGTGTGGGTAAAACACATTACCAACACATATTAAGTGTTAGTCATTATGAAAAAATTGTCATTAACCATCACCCACACATATAACAACATGTGTAGGTATTTACCCACACACTTATATGTGTAGATAAACTATGTGTGGGTAAATACCCCAATTTCTTGTAGTGACCGGTATTGGCTCGAAAACGAAGTTTTCAAAAATAAAACACAACGAAATATTTTTAGAAAAGAAAGAAAATTGTACATGGATTGTACAAGGGGAAATTCCGACCGACTAGCCATGTGTGTCAATATATAAAATGTTAGAAAATATGGATATGAATGTTTATATTGTGTAGAGATCCGATTTTCTGACTAGTGCTAGTTAATGCATATAAGTAGTACAGATAGCTTGCCTATAAGGATATCGTCTCACACTTCACTTTAGTCCACACTTTTGCATCGATTACCGATATCGACAAGCGGGAAGGACAAGCGGTGGTCTACGACGAACTCACCCGCTTACCTGCGGACGGGATGATCGGAAGGGCTAACCTTTATCGTGCTAGTGGACGTTGTCGTGTTGCTGATGTTGTGAAGGCGAAGCTAGTCTAGGTCTTTTATTGTGTGAAATCTCTGTCTTTGGATCAGGAAGCTCGGAACTAGCGGGCACCAAAATTACCTGGCAACACCGATTATCATTGCGGGTGCACACGTAATAATAACTTGTGGTGCACGGTAACCTAGGTGGGCGCTAGGGCTGGGGTTGGTGATCACTCCTTGCCTTGTCTATTCTTGTACTGTAGGGTCAGTCTTAGCTTTTGATTGGCCAACGGGCTAAAAGGGAAGTCTTGTTGATATCCCTTGATTTCGATCCTCGCAAACTGAATGAGCTTTCTTCAGCATTACCTCTAAGGTACGAACACGGAAGAGCTCGAACGTCTACCTCATATGAGTAATCTGACGTAAACCCTCGCATCGGATAAGGACAGGAGACGAAAACTTCCTTGTATAGGAGTTTAATGCCTCCGCACAAAGTTCTTCGATGGAGCGGACGTACGAGGATGCACTGCCTACCGAAGAGATGAATGCTTGGTACGATGCGTGGAACGCTAAACTTGGGAACCAGTGAAGACCGAGGGTGCGTCCCTGCAAAACCAGTGCGTTTTGAGCACGGGACCCTATGTGGATCAGTATTGAGATTAGTTGCCCGTGTGCTGCTATGTTATTACTGTGAGTAAGTCATTCTTGATCTAGCACATGCCCAAGTTGTCTTCGAGGGTCAGGCGTTCCTTCCCCCATTGTAGGGCAGAATCGTCCTTGCTGAGTTAATAGGCTTGATCATCTTATCTAGAAGGCATGATAGCCCCCAGCTAAATCAACAATGTCGAATCGGCAAGATCTTAGTATATTTATTTAATGGGAAAATAAATATATGGTAAAGTGAGCCGAGTCGGGTGTTGAAAATGAATTATCGATCGGCAAGATCCTAGTATATTTATTTAATGGGAAAATAAATATATGGTAAAGTGAGCCGGGTCGGGTGTTGAAAATGAATTATCGATCGGCAAGATCCTAGTATATTTATTTAATGGGAAAATAAATATATGGTAAAGTGAGCCGAGTCGGGTGCCGAAAACGAAATATCGATCGACAAGACCCTAGTATAATTATTTAATGGGAAAATAATTATACGGTAAAGTGAGTCGAGTCGATGGTCGTAAAATACAATGTCGAATCGACAAGACCCTAGTATGATTATTTAATGGGAAAATAATTATACGGTAAAGTGAGTCGAGTCGATGGTTGTAAAACGAAATGTCAAATCGACAAGATCCTAGTATAATTATCTAATGGGAAAATAATTATACGGTAAGGTGAGTCGAGTTGATGGTTGAAAAATGTAATATCGAATCGACAAGATCATAGTATATTTATTTAATGGGAAAATAAATATATGGAAAGGTGAGTCGAGTCGATTACGGAAAAAATGAAATCTCGACTGACAAGATCCTAGTATGACTACTTAATGGGAAAGTAGTTATATGGTAAAGTGAGTCGAGTCGGAGATAATTTTATCCAAGTCAGTTAATATATATGGAGACATACATATATATTGAATATAGGATCACGACGTGCGTTTTGCGTCTGAATCCGTCATAATACTCGGGGAGTGAAACCACATTTCGGGAGCCGAAATCGTAAAGCGTGTGACTCGTGATTGTCAAGTGTCACGGAACGCTCTGGCTGACATCGAAATTCCCCTCGAAAAATCAAGTAACGGACTACTGGAAGTGGTCATGTTATTCTGTCAACTAAACTTACCCATGGGACGGCAATTCCATTGCTCATCTTGCAATGTTGAACGTCCGTTACCCTCGTCAGGACGACGAGACTGGTTGTTTATTTGGGGTGGCAATTGATGCGAAGTATTTTCCATCAATCCCCATAGATATTGAGACGTTGCGTCCCTTTGTCACGGTGCTTTATAAACTAAAGTTGCGAGATCCATTCGTCATGGACAATGTGACTTGTCTGATCTCTTGTCATATTTCGAAACTCTCACTGCGTAGCCTATCAGGAAGAAAGTCCGCTGGCCTTGCTTAGGTGGCGGAAAGACATTTTAGTTGATGATTATCGATGCTAGGGCCAAATAACATGCAAGAGGACCCTAAGGAGAAGGATGACTCGGCTGAATTGCCAAAGTCTGTATCGTTTTTATTTTATCGTGGTGTCTCGATAAATCATGATCCTTCTACCTCTACTATTCTTGTTGTGACCAATGTTTTGATACTGGAAAAGATGTTGGTTGGTTTCTAGGTCCTATGGATACTATTTACCACACATCTAATAGCTACGACGGGTCTAAGGTTTCTGCTGAGCCTGCTGTTGTTGCTGCCATTGTTGTTCTATGGCCCAAGCGAATTATGTCGTCGTTGCTGAGAGTGTAGCCCATACTGAGCGTGTTAAGGATGTTTCTATGGCTTTTGTCAAGTTTGATGTTGCTGTTGTTTCGAAGGCTCCTACTAAGATCACTGTCATTGACATAGACGTTTACAAGACCCTTGCCAAGCCGCTATGACCATGTTTCTGTCACGATGGAGTTCGTTGTTGTTAACTCCATTTCCTTGGAGGTTTTCGTTGAACCACTCGTTATCATTCCCTGGCTCCTGCCAAGACTAATGTTGGCGATGGCTCTCAGGTATGGTTGAGCCTGTCGATGCTGCAGTTGCCATTATTCGAGTGACTTATATCGAGCATACAGTCATTCTCCCTAAGAACGATATCGACCTGATAAGTCTACTAAATTATGTGGAACCCATTGTTCCCATTTCTGTTGTGATGACGGATGCCTTTGGGTGATCCAATCGTTCCTACTAATGAGCCTATGGAGTATAGGTTTGTGGCTGAGGATACAAATAAGGATTCTGTCACCTTAAGTGAGCTGAAACGCACCGGGGTGCGTGCTCACCGTAATGGAGCTTCTTGTAGTTATGTATAGTGGACTCGCTAGGTTGTGTGTCGTCCTGCTGTCGTGAATTTATGTTGTGGTGTTACCCCTAACGATTGTGCATTCTGTAATTGCACAGTTTTGCCGACTGCATATCCATGCGGTTGCGTTTCGCTGTCGACGGTGCATTCCTGTTGTTGTGCTGCTCCTGCAGTGGTGTAGCCTTGTTGTCGTATTTCTCTGTGTCATGCGGTCCATGTTGCGGTGTTCCCTTGTTGATGTGTTCGTGGATGTGTTGTTGTCATGTCATGTTATTTCTACTATCGTATTGCACCGTGAACGTATTGCTACAATTGTTGGATTGACTTGATGATGTGATAACTTGTCGTTTGTTTCACTCTTGGTTCCCTCGGGATAAAGACACTACCCCAAACCCACGTAACCGTTGTTATGTTGCTGAATGGTTGTGTAGTGACGCCATCGATAATGTGGGAATCCGGGTGTCTAACGGACTTTCCAGTAGTCATACTAAGACACTCTAGTCCTCGTGTTAGCACATGTACCTCCCTAAAGTTCGAATCTCGTGGTAGTTTCAGTAATTGACCGAATCATGCGTCGACCTCTTTATATGCCCGCGAGTCTTGTGAGCATTACCTCTTCAAAATCTAAGGCATCGGTGACGCCATGTCCAGCCTTAACCTTTTACGTGCATTTTGGTCGGCTAACCACTTTCGAATCATGTCGGAAGAAAATCCCATGATCCAGACATGACGGGGTGAGCCTCGTCTTTGCGATAAAGGGGTTTTGAATACATCTCGAACTTGAAGGTATCGAGTAATTGTGAGCGATATTATGACCCATACCTTTGGGCTAGTAGGAGTTGAAAGACTCAATTTATTATTGCTCATCCCAGTGGGTTTGTTTGACGTCATACCTGCCAACGTGTCATGCCGATGACTACGGGAATAACAGTGTGGACCCACCCACAGCGTGTGCATTGGTGGAGTCCCCGGTACATGATTCGGAGGTCTTATGAAACCCTGAATCTAGCAGGACATGTAGCATTGTCTACTCTATGAGAGTGCTACCCTACCGTGATGAGATCTCCGATCAACTCAGCCCTTCGAATAATGTTGATTATTCCCTAAGGGTAGGTTTATCTTGTCTTGGTGTCGTTACGTAGACTCTTGGAATAGTGGAACCCTTTCGACCTTGGGTCAACGCAGGTGTCCCCAGGTATTTTTCAGTAGCATTGTTCGCGCTAGAGCAAAATTCCCTGTCATTGACAGGCACTGTTGGAGACACCAAAGTAATGTGAGCTGCCTGGTTAGTGCGTTTAGTCCATGACTAACCAAGATGAGCTCGAAAGCTTGCATGTTGCACCCATGCGTGTGACTACCTGAGTCGTTGAATGGGATGCCTTATTGGAAGGCTCAAGACCACCTCTTGTAGGGCGATCTCGGTCGTTTGTTGTTTTAAGTAACGATTTTGGCGCATGAAGCCGTCAAGCCCAAGCGTGAGATCTATGCCAGATGCATTCATTATGACTCGATGTCACCTCTTAACTTGAAAGATCCCGAAAGATGGAATATTCGGCGAGTGAGGATTCCGGGTCAGGACTCCTTTCACTCAGATCTCTGCATAGGAGCTGAAAGTCAATTTAAGGGCGTGTGGCCTGTATTGTCCAGAATTGACTTACTAGGTTGCTAATGACGATAGGACACCAGTGCTCGTGAGGCACATATAGCAGGACAAGCACTGGGTACCCTTGTTTTGGGTAGTTACCAATGCTCTGCTTACCGTCTCGGTGGACACCAGCGTGTCGAGATGTTGTCGAGACCCTATCCTCTATTTATTACGGCAACCATACTATGATTGTTCATGTACATCATTCCTGTGTTGACCAATGTGATGAGTTGATGTGAGCCTCTAGACATTTGTGGTTAAGTCGGCTTAAATCCTCACGTATTGTGGAATTGTACGGCTGTATGTTGAATATACACTGTCTACTGCCTGGGGAACTGAGGGGTGAAAGTGACGCAAAAACTTTCGACCTCCATCAGTCCATATTAGACGTCCAAGTACCACTAACCATAATCGCTCATACGAAAAGGTTGAAAGTGGATGCATAGTGGATTTCGGTCCATGTGAGGACACAGGATTACCATCCGCTACTATAAACAACCTGGAGCGTCCTCGAGGATGTCGACCGCTTTGTGATCTGGTAAGATCACCCGATTAGTGAAATTCGAACGAGCAAATCTAATGGTCATGCCGCCTGAGGTGGCTAGTGACTATGATGAGACACAGGCAATAATCGATCGCCGTTTGGAACCTTCTCATCCCCTACTCGTTTGCAGTTATAATATGAGGCATACGGATAGCCACCTATACTCTTGGAGAGTCGTGGCTAGACACTAGATGCCAACGTTCACAATATCGGATTTTAGTAGTTATCCTACCCCAGGGTGTGCCAAACCTTGAACGCAAGTCTGGGATACTCAATCTGAGATGAGTATGGATTACCATTCTCGAACGAGTGAATTATTGTCCTAGACGGAAGTGTCCTGTGTGATACGATTAGTGTCGGTGGCAAATCAAATTCGTGTACTTCATCGCCAGAATTTCCTATGTGATAGGAATTATCACCCTAGTGTTCGGGGTGTACTGCTCGAAGTCCTCTGGAGTGCATACGTGTACGTCTCTAGTACATTGAATGACAGATAGAGATATACACATGATCTGGCGTGAGTTCAAGAGGTGACCAACGAATCCGGTAGATTCAAATCTTCTTGAATAAGTGGCCAAACCGATCGGGAAGTTGTGCTAACAAGGAGTTAGCCTTAGGAACTTCAAATCGGTATAGGACTTTGCTGAGTGTTATACACTGAAAGGGGTGTTGTTAAGCACGAAAACGGTAATAGAGTGACTTCGCTTAGTACTCCAGTGACTCGGATATGTCAGTTAAAAATTGGCCTTGCAACGAACAGGCTCGAACTATCGCAAGAGCTTAGTGGGACTCTTGACGAATCCCGCAGGTCTGGCTTGAGGAAGCATTGTCAATTCCTCAACCGACAGGATTCAGGTTGACGCAAAGCTCTACTATTTCGGGAAAACCGATATTTGTGCCGGATTGCGATACCCAAGAGCTCGGCCGTAGCCGACTCATGACATTGTGTTCGTTAGGACGCTAAGCGTGAACTGGAGTTCACGAAGAAAAGGGGTAATCGTGTGAGTTGCAAACATCCCGCCCTGTTCAAGGATACTAATGTATCGGATGACTTGAACTGAATTCCGGGACGGAATTCTCTTAACGGGGGGAGAATGTGACAACCGGCAAATTTCGTACAACGATTAACGTGATGCTAATCATGTTTTAGAAATAATTAACATGGTTTAAGGTTAATTATGGTTAGTTGAGCTGATATGAGTCCTACGATGTCCTTATGAAAGTTCGTTGAAGTCTTGATGCCTTTAAAGAAAGACTTCGCGTGTTTAACGTAACGAACTGACATCAGCAAAAATTTGTCAAACTGGAATAACATAAGCTTATTCTATGAAAATACGACACGTATTTACTATCGATGCGAACGGATGTGAAATCGGCGTGGTAAACGGCCAAAAACGCAGCGTTTTGGAGAACGCGGAGAGGAACTGACGTGGGATTCGAACGTCGAAACGCGTGGCTTTAACCGTTACCGAACTTCCGGAATAATTATTTATTATAAATAATGTTATCGGTTGAATTTCGAAAGTTATCGGATCATTTAAATGAAGGATAACACAACCGAACCGATTAACTCGATTTTAACGCGCGTGCCGTTTTCACGCGTCGGGTGACGAAAATAATTATTGAATTGCCCAGTCTAGTATTATTTACGACTACGAACAAAAACCGAGTCCAGAAACGATAACGGGCTAAAACGGAGCAGTTGTTACGCGACGTTGGGCTTGAAGCCCAATCCAAAAGCCCACCTATATAAGCTTATAACACTTCCAATTCTTCTCATTTCTCACATCACTTCCTCTCTCTAAAAACCAAACTCTCTCAACTCTCTCTCTCTCTAGAAATTTCGGCGGCCGGCCGGCAGCATTCCGGCGGCTGTCCGGCGGCGTCCGGCGGCGTCCGGCGAGTTTCCGGCGGCCGTCCGGCGAGTTTCCGGCGACCCTCCGGCGACTTTTTCCGGCGCGTGACACCCCCACCCCCACTAATTTCGACGCCCCGAACGCGATGGTGAAGGCCGTTTTCCCTAAAACGAAGCGGTTTGAACGTTGGTACCATTCCGGCGACTTTTCCGGTAAGCTCGTTTTCGAGTTTTCTTTGTACAAACGTTTAGATCGGGTCCTTGGGGGACTCCTCACAAGTTTTCACGGAATTTCGTTCTCCGGCCATATTCCGGCGAGCTGTTTCCGGTGGTTTGCGAGTTCAGGCGGGTCTCGGCTGGAAATGGGTTCGGGTTGGGTGTGATTACGAGGATGGTGATGGTTTTTGTCGTTGGTGATGGTCCGATGGTGTCAAGGATTCCGGATATGACGCATTCAGGTGTTTGGCTCGTGGTTTTGGTCACAGGTCCTTGGGTTCGACTCAACCACGGGTCAGATCGCGTCTGGTCCGGTTATGGTTGTGGTTCGGTGATGGTTCGGTTCCGGGTTGGTCCGGGTCAGGTCAGATCTGGTGCGGTTTGAGTCCGATATGTTTTGGTTCGGGTCAGATCTGGCTCGGTTCACATGTTGTTTTCGAGTTCTAGTCGTGGGTCAAGCATGGTAGTCTCGGGTTAGATCCGGTCAGATCTAGTCAACCCCCGGTCAAACGAGTCAGATCTGGGAAATTCGCTTACGGATCAGATTTCGAGCTCGGTCAAACACGAGTCAACTCCGGTCAAACTTTGACTCGGTCAACGCGTCGTTCGAGACGTGTCAAGTCACGCACGCGCATATCGGTATAATTTAATCGTGTTTATTTTCGTTACATTTATAAAGCGTATTATAAATATAAAACGACTAACTCGCGAACGAACCGATAAAAGTATTAACGAAAAGTAATATGAGATAATATTGGTATATTAGTCATGACTTGCGTTGTTGTTGGACTAAATTGATGGACTATACGTATATATATATATTTATATAAATAGTATGATTTATATAATAGTCACAACGTATAAGTCTCGTGGATTAGAAATGCGGATAAATATAATGTCGTCTTTGGTTAGGTGTTGATTTTGGGAAATTGTAGACAACTTGTGTTGTCTGGCTTATACAAAAACAGAGGAAACTCTGCCGAAATTTTTATAAAATCCGAAGCGCGACAAGTGTGACATTATTGTGCGTTCTTATAAATAACTTTCCAAGCGCTTGACAAATGTAGTCATGTACAATCACGACGTTTTGACAAATATTATTTGTAACAATAATAGTCCATTCCGAGAAATATTTCAAACAAATATATAGTCTTTTGCTACCAAGCGTCAAGGATTGACGAGTTTTTAAAGGTTACTTGGTAACTAAAATATGTTTGTTGTTCGGATTAAAAGATGTATAAACGTTCGGATTTATTTGGAAAACCTTTTTATAAAAAGCAAAGTCTTGAGATTTGTAAGATACTCGGATTCGGGAAAAGAAATAACAAATGTTATTAAAAAGGATTTTAATAACTATATTATATTTCAGCAAGGTATATTTTCCGAAAATAACTATACAAGACGATTACATTTATCCGATTTACGAGACAAGCTATGGCTCGGGATGAGTTATACGATTCGTGATATTAGTCCGACATAGTTTGCACACGAATAGTAACAAGTGCGCGACTTGGGTACTATTTCGTATGTGAACACAGGAGCTATGATAAGTCACGATCGGTTCGTCGAGTTAAAACATTTAAAGACTCGGGTTAGTACACACGAGTCAAGATAGTTGAATAAACTATCTTTTAACCGGAAAATAAGCTAGGCTTATATATGATAGACTTTAAGGTGTCCCTTATTGGTAAATAGGGCACGAGGAAGTCGGTCAAAGCTTTGGGTATTATTTGCTAGCTAAGCATGGAAATTAAGGTGAGTTTCACGGCCCCATTTTACTGTTTTAACTGGGGGAAAGATATGTTTGTCAAAAGTTATCACATATTGAAATGTTTTCAAAGGTTAAAATGTGGTAAGTGGCATGATGAGTACTTGAGTTTTGGTCGCTACTCGGGGTTGGGTCCTCGCTACTGTAACCATTAATTCAGGTAGATGAAACTGAAGGAATATTTGGATAGTACTATTGGTGCCTGACAAGGCCCACCCCTAATCGATAGCGTCGATTATGCATCGGCGTATGCCTGGGGTGCACGTATTCTGAACTTAAGTCGTTGGGTTCCGAGAAACGACTTGGAGCGGGGCATATTTATTAGTCTTGGTTTGGTTATGGGACTCAGGGGATTGCTCATCATCATAGTTTGTAGGAGCTAGCTACTCCATACAAAGGCCACCAAATGTGCTGGATTTGCACAGGATGTAAAAATGTGCTGGATTTGCACAGGATGTAAAAATGTGCTGGATATGCACGGGATCTAAAAATGTCGTATTTACGAAACTAAAACCTGTGAACTCACCAATATTTTTTATATTGACGTCTTTTTAAACATATCTTTCAGGTAACTAAGTGCTGAACAGGTATGCGGCTAGTACGGTGGAATTTGGGATGTCGGACACTGGTTGGGGGTTTCATCTATTGTTACCATAGGGTTGGGACATAAACGGAAACACCCCACTTTAAAACTTAATGTTTGTGGTTTTAAGTAATGTTTGAAACCAGGTACTCCTTCCCGACATCTTAACATAATGATCTTTTCTAATTAAATATAGTTTGTGTTAATCTTGACTTTGACATGCTTTCGAGCGTCGCGCCACGTGTTTCCGCCATTGGCTTGGTGTGACAACCAACCTGTCCCATCCGCCCCGCGCCCTGACACATCTGATGTGTGCATTAATTACTGACGTGCGCAGCAAACCCACTTGGAATGTCGCTGTGCAGCGCGCAGTCACACTTAAACAAACCAAACAACTAACAAAAAACACACCAATTTTCTTTTTTCTTTTCTTTCCTTTTAGTGCAGCGCCCTGCATGCAACGCATACAGCACACTACACTGGGGGGACTTGAAGAGATATGAGACCGCGCAAGCGCTCGGGCCCACATCTCCACACATGCCAGCACAGCAGGCCTACGTGGGCTTCTAGAAAGCTGCGCGGGGTACCTCGTAACATGACAGCTAATAACCGACAAGAAAGGGACGTCCAGCCAATCAGAGACGTCCATTCCCTGCTCCACGATCGCCTGCAGGTACGAGGTACAGAATAGTACAAGAAAGGACAGACAAAGACACGTGGACCAATAGCGAAGGAACAGCGCAACGAATGACAACGGCCCAGTCGTACAGCCAGCTGTCATTCTCCCCTCGTCCAATCACAGAAGACCTCAGATGGCCTATAAATACCCTATGAGGTCAGACGAAGAAAAGGATGAACAATTACAAAGCGAGAGACGACCATAGTTATGAGAATTAGATTATAGTCGAAGCGCTGTAACAATTGCTATTCTGGTCTTGTAATAGTCACTGAATCATTAATAAGAATCGTGTCTTTACTTGTGCTTATGTTCTAGTGTGTTGTTATATTGGTGTTTCTTCAGCTACACAAAATTAAATAGTCTCCGATATGTGACACATTTTCATACGTATTTTTCTTTATACCATACTAGCGGGATGCCCGCGCGTTGCCGCGGTAAGTATGTTTTTTTTTTCCAGAACATCGCATGACAAGTTTCGTGTTTTTTAAATCCAATTTGACATGTAAACATAATTAACTTACAAGACTACCACGGTACCACCCAGACTGCAGCCGATACAACCTTTAAAGGTTATTTTAGTTTTAACGTCAAAGGGCATGCATTCTCTTGCCTTCCAATTTATTTCCACATCTAAAATAGCTGCAAAACAATTAATATTTTTTTTCAACTATATATGCAACTATTGACTCAAAAAGTATAGAGAAATTAATTACAAGTGATCGACATACCTTGACAATGCATCAATATAAAGCAGTTATAAAGACACTCCGTACTTTGTGGGAAACCCGTGCGTTGTGCTTATTTTTCAAGCAACTTTTAACCCATTTTGGCCCATTCCATTATTGAGGTTTTTTTTTCTATTTTACCAATTTTGAAATATACATTCATTTGCAAATGACTCTAGTATACATTAAAAAGGATAGAAATTGTAATAATCTCTATGCTAAAATGAAATATACATTCTCTACTCATTTTTTATGCATGCCTACCCATTTGCTGATTAAATTAAATTAAATTAAATAGATAATAAACAAAAACCATTCACCAATCACTTGGCGACTCGGAACCTCTACACTTCTGAATTGCCTTTCTTATTATATGACCGCCAAAAATGCAAAATAGAAAAATGTTGTGAACGTTGAAAATGTAAAAAAGAACCTTATGTTTTATATTTGGAAGAACTTGAGTATCGCATTACAAAGATAAGTAATTTAGATTTACACACACATCATTACCTGTTTATAGTTGCAGCATTGATGCGCATTGGGACAACAAGCATGTTTACGTTCCTGCATATTCATTAAAAAAAGTTTTGCGTTGCCATTGATTGTGGTGGCTTCTTTATTCCAGGTGGATGCATTATCTACATAGAATTCAAACAAAGTGATGTTCCAAGTATAAATATAAGTCTTCGTAAAGCATATTCTTGATAATCTTGGATAAAGATGAAAATACCTGATGTTGCAATCAATAATTCCATACAATTACTTAACCATTTTGAAATTGTCCCTAAATAAACCAAATACAAACAAGTAGTGTCAAATGCACAATTGATAACCCAACTATCTTTATGTTATTGTGAATTTTAATATTAGCGTACACTTTTTAATCAAAAACATTATTAAAGTGCAAAGAATTAGTACACAAACCTCTATCCATATATTGTTTTCTGCATTTAGATTCTAAAACTGCAGTGATCGACTGTCTATAATCCTTGGTTGCTACACAAAACAACATAACATAAGGCAATATGAGTACAAACATATATTTAATATGGGGAAAGACCAACTGTTTCGGCGGTTACAAAAATAACCAAAAGAACAACAATTGTAGTAATTCCTCCATCATACCATCCTTCTTCAGAATACACGGAGTCTCAATAATAATAAGTAGAAGCAAAGGCCAATTATGTGCACAAATTAGTAGTTCCGCAGGAGTGACTAATGACTATTACCTAAAACTAAATATAGTTACACTACAAGGTCGCCTTCATTTGACATAAAAACAGAAATAGGTCATAACATAAAAGTTTACATATTAATTTTTCAATAAGATTAACTTAGTCGACAAAAATACATCAACATACATGTTGATAACAATAAAACTACCAACATTAGTTTAGGATACTAACAATTGCATTGTATTTATGAGTAAAATGAAGCATGACTACACTGGCTCCCATAAAGTATATTCATCTAACTTAAGTGTCTATATATTTGTTATCATCCATCCTACAGTGGACTTACATGTAGCTTATTTCTATTTACTTAACTATTCAAAATAAAAACTATGGTTATTATTTTTTGGCTGTGAACAGGTTAATTAGGAAAAGATCAATAGGATTTCATTCTCGTTAACTCTAAATTTCATAGGCTGACAAAAGTAATTTGATTAGAATGTGGATGTGTGAAATTTGCTTATATAGAATTTATCATTTAAGATGTTAACAGTATGTTAATTTATACAAAATCTCAATTATCCAGAATCGATTCAAGAATACGAACAATAGTTACTTTCAAAACATAAAAAGAGGATCACAATTGTTACCACAAAAAATGAGCAGAAACATATTGGAGAATGAGATGGCAGCGAAGACAGTACACGAACACTCAGCGTCTGCGTCGGTCACCTATACGAATCAATAAACATTCTAATCAATGTTTTTACGAACCGGCATTTAAAAGAACACACTGATTTTGGTACGCGGGTTGCAAATCAAACTAACCTGAATGGTGCAATGATGATCACGGCTTAGCTAGAGTAAGACAGATTGAGTGCGGGGTCATGATATTCATCTGCTCATGAAAATGTGTTTGGCTGTTTGGTTGGAATTTTTCTAGCATCACAACTTAAATTCATGAATTAAAGGTTGAGTGTACGTTCAAGAATATGGAAGTAGTAGAGGATGAAAGGTCTCACATTTAATCACATTTAAAATACATCATAGCTTTTATTTTGTGTTCTAAAAGTTGGACATGAGGGTAGAATTTGGATAACATTTTAGGATGTGAGGTATTGGATTATGTTAAATTTACTATTATACCCTCCTATGTGTCTTAATTGTCACAATTATACCCATAATATCCTTTAATTTATTGCTTAAATATGTTGTACATGTTGCTTCTTAAGTTGTACACAAATGAAAATGACCATGTTGGCCATCACTCCTCCTTAATAAGATAATATAGATTAATATTTGTTATTGAAATTTATGATACTTTTAACTAACTTATGATGAATTTATTTTTGAAATTTGAATAGATATACAAAAATACAAAAGAATAAAAGAATACTTTAGTTTTATAGGAGCTATTCGAAATTCTAGGATCTGCAAGGAGTTAAATGCAGATGAGAGAAGAACTAAAAAAATTTAGAAAAAAAGCTGTACGCGATAGGATTCGAATCCACTCGGTTACAAACAATTTACGATTATTAATTGTCAAAGTATCTTTAAATACACATCTCATAAAATCGAGTGAGCGCTTCATTTATAGAGTGACCTTTGTAGTCCGTTATTACACAAACAAGACCACGGTTTACATAACTACTATTGATGTTAGACTTGATCAGTAATTTGCATTTGTTTTTCTTTTTTTTGGCTAAAAATAATAGTCCTTTGCTTGAAAATTAGGAACAGAGTTGATTATTATTATCATTAAAAATTATACAAACATTGAACGACTTTTGTGATTGCATCAAAATGATCTTGTGAGATAATCTGCAATGCTACACACAAATAAATGATATTTATTACTTTCATAACCAAATTTCTTCTCCGCTTGTTTAGAATTTGTTTGTTTTTTTAACGTTTGTAGACAAACACATGCCGTCTGTTGATCATCTCTAATTGTCAGTCAGATTGAAAATGGATAAGAGAAAGCAAGAAAGAAAAAGGAAGAAAGTTCAACATACATTGATATGAAATCCACCAGGATGGAACTGAAATCAGTATTGAAAGATATTGAGTATATGGGTAATATTAGTTTCATCTTATGTGTCAATCTTTGGTTGATTTGATAAAAAAAAGCATATATCTTTAGTGAAATTTATGTTTACTAATTACTGTTTATGATTTAATTTGCATGTATACATTTAGGCTCCTCTCATATGACATGGAAAGAGAGGCTCTGGAAAACAAGAAAGTAGTTACTCATGGTGGAAAGGTGAGATTTATATAGACAACAATCTAACGAGCCGAACCATCCGTAAGCTATCATGGACCTAGATCGGCTCATTAAGCTCGAATCAAGCCGAGCTTTAATGAACTTGAGCTTAAAATATGCTCATTAATAAACGAGTCTGAGCTTCGTATATCGAGCTATTCCTAGAATTCTCAGCCTTGAAGAGTCTCTTATTTGTGTAAATATAATAAAATATATATTACATAATAGATAGTTATATGTATTTTCAAATTATTTAATTAATAAATAATAAACGAGCTGAGCCTGTGCTGGCCGAGCTCGAGTGTTGGATATAGAGCTCGAATGAGCTGTGCTCAAGCTTGGCTTTTCTTGATTACATCCCTGTCTTAACAAAATAAAATAATTTTTTGTATATTTTGATGTCATAACCTTCTAAGATGCAAAGATTGCCTTTAAGTGTAGCGCGAGTAGAAATGAAAAAACAAAAAGAAAGGGATCAAAAGATGTTACAAGAGGTAAAGTTTCTCTTATAACACTCTCATTTGTTTTTTATTAGTTAGAACCTTCATGTAGTGTAACTGAATCTGCCAACATGGACAAGTTGGAGGGAAGTGCAGGAATGGTAGCGAAAGGGCATCAGTCTCACATGAACCTGAGGACCGAGTACTGATGTCAACTGCTGGCCATTTTAGAAATGGTGCACTCGATGTTATAGATTTGTTGAAATCTAAATCGACTTCTAGTGTCCGTGGTGGCCCTAGAAGTCGTGGGTTTGATGGTGGTTCTAGCAGCCATGGGTTTAGTTGTGGTTCTGGTGTCCATGGGTTTGGTAAAGGCAACAGAAAGAACCATGGAAAGAAATGTGGTCATTGGAAAGGTCGTTAGACTATAAAAAGGTGGATAGTTATTGGAATCTATATGGTTCACAAGTTTTGAAATGCGAGTCAAATAGAATAGTAGTTTTAGTAGAGTTCGGGTTCTTGATTTTGATTTGAGTGAACAATTATATGTTTATAATCACTATTCATTTTTTTTGTTGCATACAAGGCGTTTGATGAGATTTCTGAAAGAGTTTACACGACATTTAGTTCCAACGATGGGATGTTTAAGGTTGCATAAGCCGTTAGCAATGTTGATCAAGATCAGATCTGCTTCAATTCTTAATGGAACTAAATATTTCACAGTACTACGAGGTAAGGATGCTAAAATGGTTGTGTCCGGATTTTTAACAAGCTGATCTCAAGTAGCTAACGAGCAACTCCACTAGTTCACAAATTTACTAAAACGTTTTTTTATTGCATACAATAACAAAGCAATAAAAGGTTAAAAGTTTATTGTTTTTTCTTACAATAAACCAAACAAATATATAAAAGAAACAATTATTACTACCACGAGCTTATAGCTCAGTGGTTTGGGAAAATGATAGAAGACTCTTGGCCACTTGGTCAGGAGTTTGATTCTTGATCCATCGGGTTTTATCGGCTCTTTATCGTCGTGCCCTCAGGCGGATAAAGGGTCAGGTTTTCCCCAGAAGTGGTGGCTTGGTGGGTTTTCCCCAACGCATTCTAGGACGGGCACCTGAGACATGTCTTCACCTAGGAGCATATGGACGCTTTCACGATGTTAGGTGTCCGGATAGCTAGCACATCAGTTTCAGTTTGTTAACCGTTAAAAAGAACATTTATTGGTGCTTTCTTTGATTGATAGATGTGCTACCTAACCCATTGAACGTTGAAATTAACTCAATGATTGAGGACAACCCTTATAAATTCAAACAATTCTCCAACCTATCACAACCACAAGATTTAGATTCCATAAAAGAAAGATGACTAAACCAACACCACCATCAAGCCACCACCACACTCCGCCGCCTCCAGCCCACCACGCACCACCACCTCCGGTCGTTCACCACCCTTCTCCACCGGTGGTTCACACCCCTCCACCTCCCGTTGTCCACCACTCACCACCACATAAACACCACTAATTATGAGATCTAGCAAGTAACACCATGTGTTGTAAAAGTCCTATCTAGATGACTTGATCATCACATATATTGTAATTTTCTTTTGTTACTTTTGGTATCAATAATTGTGGTGTTATGCAAGAATCTATGATGTGTTGTAACATGTATTTACTAATTGTGTACGTGTATCCATGCTTTATTAATGAAAGTTGTTCTACTTATGTTTAGTGTTTGTGAATCATGTAACCTTCATTGCAAAAACCTTAACTTTTGTTTCAGTATGTTTAATGCTTTATTTTAAAGGCCAGAAATTGACCTTTTTTTTTCACAACCCTTTATCTCTCTTTTTAACGGTTTAAATTACACTTAATCTGTCTTCGATAGGATTCGAACCCTCGACATCGACTCCCAAAGGGAGCATCGGTTATGTCACTACATTTCGGTTTTTGGATGTTTATCAACTTGATTTACAGATTTCTCAGGAGCTAGGTTCGGTTAACTAGATCGATCTTGTCTAATTAAGTGTTGACAATTTTAAGTGGTTAAGTGCTATATTATGAAAACTGTTAATATCACTCACATGAAACACAAACCCATCTATTTTTTTTTCTATTTATTGAACATTCATAAAGAAAAGAAGAATAAACATTTAAGTCACAAAATTATACAAAATCTAACAAAACAAACCGAAATTAAACAATTATAATTTACAAGAAATTGTTAACCATGACTTATCATTTGAGAAAGAAAAAAACAAGATAAGAAAAATTCAAATTACGGATGTAAACGAGTTAGAGCTGTTCGTGAACACTACAAAAATTGAAAGTTGCTAGTGATGTAAAACACTCTTAGAAGTCCCTTAGTGAAACTGGGAACTGTTGAAAAACATGATGTGGGTATAGCATTTACTGATGGGCAATCGGCTGACGTTACCAAGGCATCACCAACCAATGTTATCATCGACACGTTACCAAAGAAGCTTGCTAGCAATTAACATGGCCAATATCATTGAGGGGTCATAGACGGATGCTTTCATGAGCGACAACCGACAAAGCGGATCAACATACTACTGACGGTTATTTCCATTAGTGTTTCCTATAAATGGAAGTAACACTTTACAAATAAAAAAACGATACTATAAATAACAAACTATGTCTATACAATCACTCACGGATACAACTATACAAGCCACCGCAACTTTCTTCTAAGAAGTTGAATGTTCAAAGATATCATATTGATGCACATGAAGTATACCAAAAGGATCGACGAGGCAAGGACATTTCTTCTAAGTCGTGCATTGCGTTAAGTCATTGATAATATCATTTACTCACTCAGAAGACTCTACAAAAACATCACATTAGTTCTTCACAGGTCTTTACAATTGTGTTTCTCTTTAACTTATTGATTAGAAGACATAAATGATCATATGTATCAGAAGACATACACCGAGTTGATCACCACTTTCTTATTTGTCATGGCTTCTCTTTTATGCAAACTTGTTAGTGCACTTTGAATTGTCTTTTGTAGATGTGCATTGCTCCTCGATTCGACTTTTCTTCTTTCTTCACACTCCAAAACTTTATGAGTTATATATGGTGTTATGGGAGAAGGATATTTGAGGTTTATTTCCAATCGCAAGACTTGCTTGAATAATCACCATAGGATTGTGGTACTATTGATTATAGATTCATGAAGAGCTCTATTAATATCGTCTAGAAAATTCACCATACGATTTGTTTATTGGTGATACTTTTGTGAAGAAATACAAAAACAAATACTAAAGACGACCTGCTCAATATGAGCACTGATGCAACCCCAATTTCATATATAGGGACAAAAATAGAGAAGAAGACAACGAGATGTAGGAGTTGAGAGCAGGGCCGGCTCAAGCCATTTAGAGGCCTAAAGCAAAATTGAAATTTGAGGCCTTTCTATTTATCAATTTTTAACCTTACAAACTAAATAATATAGATTAAACTAAGCTTTAAGCTTTGTAAATTAAATCAAATAAATTAAAATCATAATGGAGCATCATCAAAAAAAATTTCCGTTTATCAAAGATCATAGCTCCTACATAGAACACTCCATCTTCTTTAAACCCTAATGTTGTTTGTTCCTATCCCTGGATCGGATCCCTGACCATCTAAGCACAACATAACCTATGACCCTTGAGATCCTTCATGCAAATTGGGGGCCTTAGAGAATTGGGGGCCCAAGGCCCAAGTTTTAAAATTCTTAGGCTTGAGCCATCCCTGGTCGAGAGAAAACAATTTAAGACTCTCGGTGTTGTCTTTCGTACACAAGGAGCCAATCAAAATCAAAACCGGTTCCAAACCGAAACCGGTTTGTACAAAAATCACTATGCTCACCACTAGTTGAAAGTAACTTTTTTCTTTATTTTCACAAAATGACCTCTATTTTTGTTATCGCTTTGTTCCTCCACAGCAGTCCATAGAGGTTGAGCCTCCTAAGTTCCTAACGCGTTTGATAACTATGGTTGGTTCTAGATTTTTTTTTTTAATTTTAATTGAGATATTTATTAGGGTTTAAACAAAGTGTCGTAGTTACTCGAAGTATCGAGGATACAGTGTATCGATTTGTCACTAAATTAAACCGCCTAAAATCACAGGCACAAATCTGATACCCCTCACACCATCCCACACACAAAACCTTAAACCCTCCGAAACAACCCTTCTTTCCGTCACCACCCTCACTGCGTCAACGATTCAGGTTACCTTCCTTTCTTCCTTCCTTCATTATTCTTTATATGTTATATATGTTATATATATATATATATTCATCACCAATTGTTTCCTTTCCTTCTTTCTGTAAAAACACCTAAATAAGTTAACCTAATTTACACTATACTCATTGTTACACTCTGTTTTCTTATATTTAATGCTGCTGTTTACTTTCTCGTTCTAAATCGTAACGTAATGTTAGTTTACTGTAACTATTACAGCGATTAGGTCAATTTTATATAGTTTACTGTAACCTCACATCTCTATAAAGTTTAACATAATAATAATAATAATAATATTTTGAAGTGGTAAATAACTTGTGTTAGTGGTTTATTTAATGTTAGGTTAGAACTGAAAATTAGGGTTTTTGTTAATGTAGGATGGATGACAGTTTATATGATGAGTTTGGAAACTATATCGGTCCGGAAATCGAGTCGGATCAAGAGAGTGATAGAGAGGAGGAAGACGAGGATCTTCCGGAAAAGATTGAGGCGGAAAGAGGTGATTCCGATGAGGAGAATGCAGCGGCGGGACCGAACGGGTGGTTAACGAATGGAGAAGATGTGGATATGGATAACCAGATTGTTCTTGCGGAGGATAAGAAGTATTATCCTACTGCGGAAGAGGTTTACGGTGAGGAGGTGGAGACGCTGGTTATGGATGAAGATGAGCAGCCGCTTGAGCTGCCGATTATTAAGCCTGTTAGGGATATTAAGTTTGAAGTTGGGGTTAAGGATTCGTCGACTTATGTTTCGACGCAGTTTCTTTTGGGGCTTTCTTCGAACCCGACTTTGGTTAGGAATGTGGCTTTGGTTGGGCATCTTCAGCATGGGAAGACGGTGTTTATGGATATGTTGGTGGAGCAGACTCATCATATTTCTACTTTTGATCAGAACAGTGAGAAGCATATGAGATATACGGACACAAGGGTTGATGAGCAGGAGCGAAGGATTTCAATTAAAGCGGTGCCTATGTCCCTTGTGTTGGAAGACAGTAATTCGAAGTCGTATATGTGTAATATTATGGATACACCGGGACATGTTAATTTTTCGGATGAAATGACGGCTGCTCTTAGGCTTGCTGATGGTGCTGTATTGATTGTTGATGCTGCTGAAGGAGTCATGGTAAGTCATTTGCTAGTTTTCTATCTTGTTTATTTGATTTTGCAAAAAAGTGTATAATTTGTTTATGTAATAAATATGCATCTCTTACCCACTTTTATAAAGATATTATTTGACATCAATTCATTTACAGGTGAACACTGAAAGAGCAATTCGGCATGCAATCCAGGAGCGCCTACCTATAGTTGTTGTGATAAACAAGGTATTCTTCTTATTACGTCATTGTTGCTATTTGAAGCTGCAATAATCAATTTTTAATGTTTGAATATCTATATTGTTTTTTCTGCTTATTTGGTTATTGAGGGATCAAATATTATTTCAGATAATCTGTTTCATAAGTGTAAGCTGAAATTTACCTACCCATAGATGTAACCTAGTTTGGGAGACTTATTGTCATTTTACATGATATCTCTTTTTTTACGCATAAATGTTCGTTTTGGTAATTTATGTATTAAATTCTTGAGTAATTCTCTTCTATATTAAAGAAGAGACACTTGAACAGTTGGTTGCTGCTAACATGCACCGCACATTTAGCCGCCAAAATTGATTTTGTCTTTACTTTATTGAAGCAAAATGTGTTCTTGAAATATGCAAATCATGCGACCTTTACACATGAATGCCACTTCTAGGATATAAAACAAATTAATACAACCACCCACTTTAGTAGATTAAAAAAATATCGCAAATTAGCAACCCAAGTGTTAATACTGGTGTGGAACTTAATGGGTTGTGAGTATTTTTGTGAAGCCCATGCGAGCATAACAGTCACTTAATGTTATTTTTTATGTCCATCAAACCCTCAACGCAACAGGAACTCCCGACAGCGAACCGCCGCCCATTGTGCGTAACATGTACGCACAACAGCGGCGCCCTTGACGAAGCGCTGGCCAACTAACACCTAGTTAAACTCAAAAACATATATTAAAACTTCAAAGTTCAAACATTGGAAATGCATCCAGGCGTTATCTTGTGCGCCTGGATTAGTTAACACCTGATTATTCATTATCACACAATGTGCACTTTCATAATTCATATATCTTCTGTAACTGGTGCTGTTTAAAAAGACTTGCGATTTTTCTATTTGGTGTAGACGTACTAAGAACTTCTGTAACTTATTGTATTTGTAGGTTGACAGATTAATAACTGAGCTTAAACTACCTCCAAAAGATGCCTATCATAAGTTGAGACATACAATTGAAGTCATCAATAACCACATCACTGCAGTCTCTTCAACAGCTGGCGATGTCCAAATCATTGATCCTGCTGCTGGAAACCTTTGTTTTGCTAGTGGTAGTGCAGGATGGTGCTTCACTCTGCAATCGTTTGCCAAATTATATGTTAAGCTTCATGGAATTCCTTTTGATGCCAACAAGTTTGCATCTCGACTTTGGGGAGATTACTATTATGACCCTGCTACTAGAACTTTTAAAAAGAAACAACCTGCTAGTGGGGCAGAAAGGTCATTCGTACAGTTCATCCTTGAACCCCTTTACAAGATCTACAGCCAAGTTATTGGAGAACATAAAAAGAGTGTGGAGACAACACTGGCGGAACTCGGTGTTACTTTAAGCAATGCCGCCTACAAGTTGAATGTGAGACCTTTGCTTAGATTAGCTTGCAGGTCGGTTTTTGGGTCAGCCACCGGGTTCACTGACATGCTGGTTCACCATATCCCGTCTGCGAAAGAGGCTGCATCTAAAAAAGTTGACCATATTTACACAGGGCCTAAAAGTTCAACAATCTACACTGCCATGTCAACTTGTGACCCGTCCGGGCCTCTTATGGTTAATATTACCAAACTGTATCCAAAATCAGACTGCAGTGTTTTTGATGCCTTTGGGAGGGTTTATAGCGGAGAAATCCATACGGGTCAGACTGTGCGCGTTCTTGGAGAGGGTTATTCACCTGATGACGAAGAAGATATGACTGTAAAAGAAGTAACAAAACTATGGGTTTATCAAGCCCGTTACAGGATACCTATTAATAAAGCACCACCTGGCTCTTGGGTTCTTATTGAAGGTGTTGATGCTTCCATTATGAAAACTGCTACACTTTGCGATTCAGAATATGATGATGATGTGTACATATTCAGGCCTCTTCAGTTTAACACTCTTCCTGTGGTAAAAACAGCAACTGAACCATTAAATCCTAGCGAGTTACCGAAAATGGTTGAGGGTCTTAGGAAGATTAGCAAAAGTTATCCTTTAGCAATCACTAAAGTTGAAGAGTCTGGAGAACATACTATTTTAGGTACTGGTGAATTGTATCTTGATTCTATAATGAAGGATCTCAGGGAACTATATTCAGAAGTCGAGGTTAAGGTATTGTAATCGTTTTTTCTTGTAATATGACTTGTAATGGTGGCAAAATGGGCAGTTCGGCTGGTTGGCTACAAGCTTGGGTCAAAACACGATTTTTTTTTTGGTTGGGTCGAAAAGGTTGGGTCCGGTCAGCTGGACCTGAAACAAGGATCTACCCTTTATGTAAATAGTCTGTGTCAAATATGATTACAGAACTTTTATGATTTCAGTAACACACTTAAGTTTTTAAATATGATAGTTAGGAGTTTGTGTATTGAAAATACACTTTGGGTAACTCTATTTGTTTGACCTGTTGGACTAATTTATTTGACCTGTTGAGATAAAGCATAACCTCAGTTGACCTATTCGCAATTAATTGAGTTAAATTGTCCTCTGTTGTGAAGTGTGTTAACTTTTATTTTTTGATATGATGACTTGCTTATTTTTTAATGTTTTTAAATTTTAATGTATTAAACAGGTGGCAGACCCAGTTGTTTCATTTTGTGAAACGGTGGTTGAGTCTTCATCAATGAAATGCTTTGCTGAAACACCTAACAAGAAGAATAAAATTACCATGGTATATTAGCTTACACGTCTAGTCCTTTTTTGATATTTTTTTAATGCCGTTTTCCCTCTTATAAAATTTATTTCTTATATTCTTTTATTGGTTAGATTGCTGAACCATTGGAGAGAGGACTTGCAGAAGATATTGAGAATGGTGTTGTAAGTGTGGACTGGCCCAGAAAGAAACTAGGGGACTTCTTTCAAAAAAGATATGATTGGGATCTGCTTGCTGCAAGATCTATATGGGCATTTGGACCGGACAAGCAGGTATAATAAGTTTTGAAGTTTTTATTAGCTTTTTTCTTCATGTTCATCAATCATTTTTTTTACTAACCTATATGTGTAATCATTTTTGCAGGGACCTAACATATTGTTGGATGACACTCTCTCAAGTGAAGTCGACAAAAGTTTGCTGAATTCAGTGAAGGATTCAATTGTTCAAGGGTAAGTTGTTTCTCTGTTAGCACTATTCTGAAATAGGGTGGCTGTTTGGATGTGCATTTTATAACTGGTTATGTGATATCATTAAACAATAATTATACTAAGATAGTCATTGTGATAAACCGTTAAGTGCTCATCCGAACATCCCATGGGCATCTTGTGTTAATGCCTATGAGGATATTAAATTGCAAGCTTGTAAAAATCCCGATTAATCACCGATTAATCGGTGATTAGTCCCCACTTTACTGATTAATTTTGAGCTAATCACTAAATTAATCGGTGGCGGTCCACGGTTGTAAGAATCGCGATTAATCACCGATTAGTCGGACCAAATTCGTCCTACTCGGACCTTAAAAACTCAAAATTAGGTCAAAAATGAATTCGAACGGGTCAAAACTGGAGCAAATCGATCAAATCAAACAAGTTCTTACGTCAAAATTGGATGATAATCCATGATTTAGAACCAAAATCGATGAAACTCCATGAACCCTATTTGTGTTTGAAGGTTCCGTACGATGAAAGAATGAATGGGAGGAAAAAACGGGATATGGTGGACGATGGAGGTGATTAGGGTTATTTATGTTTAGGTATTTTAATATTTAACCCCAATCCATATTCACTAGTTTATATTTGGCCCCTAAACTTCTAAATTTATACATATAAGATATAAAATTAACATTATATATGTATAAATTTGGAAAAATATATATAAAAATCCAATCCGATTAATCCCTAGTCGGTACCTCACCGGCCGACTAGCGCCTAGCGAGTTCTACAACCTTGTTAAATTGGTACCATGATGGTGGCTAGTCAAATTAGTTACTTTGTGTCAACGTTATTATTTCGGAAGAAAACAGTAGGTTAAGTGACATTTGTTTGAATTCAGTGGACTCTTTACCTTATTTCACATTTTTTTATGCGAATCAGTGCTAAATATAAGTTTTCAACAGGTTCCAGTGGGGTGCTCGTGAGGGTCCGCTTTGTGACGAGCCCATCCGTAATGTCAAGTTCAAAATAGTTGATGCGAAAATTGCACCAGAGCCACTACATCGCGGAACCGGTCAAATCATTCCAACAGCTCGACGTGTGGCCTACTCAGCTTTTCTTATGGCAACACCACGTCTTATGGAGCCAGTATATTATGTGGAGGTAATAACTCTGAAACTTAATTATGCTAGATTAGTAACTAGTTTTGTTCTCCAGGTTCATTCTAATTTTTAATTAAGCACAGCATTTACGAGCATATTTGTTATTTTACTCTGTTTCTTCTGTATGAAATAACATATCATGTGTAAATTTCAGATACAAACACCTATCGATTGTGTTTCTGCTATATACACGGTGTTATCTCGAAGACGTGGGCATATAACTGCTGATGTTCCTCAACCCGGAACACCCGCCTACATAGTCAAGGTCAGCACTCCCCTTTATTGTAGTTAGGAAAATGGGTCAAAATGTGTTAGCCATATTTTAAATTTGTTTGTTTTTGTTGGATCTTTTTCAGGCATTTGTTCCTGTAATCGAGTCGTTTGGTTTTGAGACGGACTTACGGTATCACACCCAAGGGCAGGCGTTTGCGGTCTCAACTTTTGATCATTGGGCTATTGTACCTGGTGACCCATTGGATAAAAGCATTGTATTACGCCCACTTGAGCCTGCGCCAATTCAGTATCTTGCACGTGAATTTATGGTGAAAACAAGGCGTAGGAAGGTATACCTTTTGTTTTGTTGTAGAAGTATGTAATTGAATTTATATGCTAAATGAAATTGTGTTTGTGTTTTTTTGATAGGGAATGAGTGAGGATGTGACCATCAACAAGTTCTTTGATGAGGCTATGGTGGTGGAGCTTGCCCAGCAGGAAGCTGATCTACACCAACAGATGATCTAGCCACCATGATGAATGACTTGTAGCAGTTACATTGAGTTTTGGTAATTTGTTTTTAGCTTTAATACCAAAAGAATTTAGACTTGTATTTTTAAGCACTTTCTTTGCTACGTGAAGAAAATGATAAACAAGGTTGCTTCAAAGATTTTAATTTATCTTTTGAGTTAAGTACCAATTGCCATACAATCATACATAACACGATTATGTAATCGATCACTTCTCTCTTTGTAACTCCTCATGTATTTTTTTCAAGCACCACGATAAATAAATTATGTAACAACTGCCATACCTACCACGCCACTTGAAACCCCTAGGCATTGCCTTGTCAAATCCGTCTTTGGCATTGCCTTGTCAAATCCGTCCTTGGCATTGACCCTGATCTATCGAACCCCATCTCACCTGAAACCAGATGGCTGTCGCACATGATGTTATCAGCGTATACTACTGGTATGTACTTATCTGGACATGTAGGTGATCAGATTGATCTTGTGGATTTTAATAATTGGGATGATTTGTGTACCAAGTTGATGCTGGAGTTCATTTGTCTCGTAAAGCTGGAATACTTTCAACAATATTTGATGTTGGAGTCGGTGGGGGATGCTGGCAGGGTATATATCCGATTTTTAGGATTCCTGTTCTTGTTTTTGCAGTTTATATGGAAACATTTTTGTGTTTAGCAGAGCCTTTTGTTAAAGTTCCTTTCTGGGTTACTTGTAAACGGGCCATATGCACTTACCACAGCAGTTGCAGCTGATCTTGGTACACAAAGCTTAATTAAAGGGAATTCTCGAGCATTAACTACAGTGGGTGCAATAATAGATGGTGAGCGCAGTAAGATATACATCTACAAAAGCATGGAATAGTGTGTGCTTTATGTTTATGTTATCTTTATCCGTTGCTAGTATGTCATCATTTCCGAGTCGTTAAAGCGGGGATTAAAGGGAAAGTAATAGAGGGAAAATGGCTTTTGGTTTTAGTGGGATTGCACATACATTAAATGTGTTGGAATGTTAGATCTTGCAATCTGGAAGCCGTTTATGAAGTAGGTTCAGATGTTCTGAATTTCTGATACATAACTAGAATATCCGAAGCTTCTTCTTCAGCATCATAAGTTTTTTCTTCCTTCTTCTATATCAATTACAAAATAATTTGAAATGCATCATTTCTCTCTCTTTCGTGTATTCTTAATGTATGGATGCATAAATGACTTTTGATTGTTTATGGATCTAGATTAAATTCACACCACGCAGCTTCGCCATTATAATGTTTTGATTTTTGTGAAAAAGAAGGTAAAAGATGCGTTTGAAGATGATGTTTAAGATTAAGCAAATCTTCTGAAGATACACGGCTGACTATACCAACACATTTAGACATTTATAAAATGACCAAAAGAAAAAAGACGCTAGAAGGAGGGCTTGAACCTCCGACCTTGTGGTTAACAGCCACACGCTCTAACCAACTGAGCTATTCCAGCTTTTGTTTTGTGTTTTCGATAAATATTTATTGTAGATTTTAATAATAAAAAATACTGTAGAATCTTTGATGAGTAGTAGAATTCCCAGCAAATTTTCAAATAACAATTTGTATTCTTGTTTGTCCGTATTATTATTGAATGTGATTTAAAAGATGAAAGACTTATTATTTTCTTTATATTGTGCAATGTACTAATACCAAATATTTAATATAAATTATTTATTCCATTACATATTATAGTACTAAACACCTGCAGCATTTCGGCAATGTTGTCTAGCTTAATTCCTTTTTTATTCCGTAACTTTTGATTGATTTACCTTACTGTGTATATATATTAGTATCTATGTGCTTTTATTAACTTTTTTTTTTCTCATTATATAGTCTTTTAATTTTTCTTACTATATTAATCTATGTCGTTCTTAAACATGGAATTATCCTTGTAGAATAGGATGCAGGATGCTACTGATCCATGAGCCTACTTGATCTCCGTTTTCGGGTCATTTTTATTTTCTTCATACTTGTGAAAATAAAAATAAAAATTGAGCTTATATAATTAAGAACAATATTTTTGATTTTATAATCAAAGCCAAATAAGTTATAAAAACAAGTTGGGAAATACAAGAGAAAATAAGTAAAAGAAAAATGTAGTTGATGTAAGATTTTCCCACAATCAACTTTTGATCAATGAGTTAGTGTTTCAGCTATTACAATAGTTGTATCATATCATCCCAAGACATCCTCAATACACTTTAGGATAAAGAATTTTAATATAACAGGAAACATGTTAGAAAAATACAAACACTTGAGTGTTTGTGATATGTTATATTATGACACTTATGCAATTGATGAAATGAATTACTCCAAGATATGATGTTTTCTTGAGAGATGATCAGTAGATAGTCATTTCAATGATGTCTTGGCCGGTGATGTTTCGGTCCATAGTAGTCTTCATGAATCTTTGGTAGCCATTGGTCAACATGATGAGATTTCTTGGTTACTACTCTAGAATTTAATCTTCTGTTCTTTTTATTAGTTTTTGCTACCACTTGTTGATCTTGATTGCTTCTCACTATCGATGAAATCTGTAACAAATGAGCAAAAGATCATGAGCTATAATCACATACCACTGAAAACGGTGTCAATGTTTCATTGTTTTGAAATAGAATCATGATTAATTAAGATACCAACCTTGATGATCTCTTGATTAGTGCTAGTTGATAAAGTGAGCACCCTACTCAACCTTGCACCTACATAACATCAACAAGATACCATACAATTAGATGAAATGCTTCATGATAACTAATCTCTTTGATCCACTCTATGTTAATTCAGAATCCTTAATTAAGAAGGACAAAAATTGATTTAGCAATGCCAAAATGAGTTAAAAAAGTGAACATACCTTCAACTTCATAACTATATAAGCTTGAGAGAAGAAGCACAATGAGCATCAAATAAAGCTTCATACTTTGTGAGTCAAACTAATGCAAGTGAACCTCTTGAGAGTTTTCAAGTAACAATATTGAGTAACAATTTGTGGGTCTCTCTCTCTCTCTCTCTCAAATCTTTAAGCAATGAATGAGAAACTTAAATGGTTTGTAAGATGAGCATCATCCCAACTTATTTATACAAACAAGCATAAGGGTCCCATGGTCATGTAGCTCACCAACTATTTGATAATGCTATTTTCTCCTATTTTTTAATGAGTTACATGCTTTGTGCTCCATTAACTTGATTATTAAATGAATTGGTGGTTTCGAATACAAAGATCAATGTGGAAGCAGGGGACAAAAAGTGTTCGTACAAAAAGGTATTGTTTCCATTTTCTTTAAAAAACATATTCTCTTAGAAGATGAACATAATGTTCACGTTGGACCTATTGGTAGTTACTAACCATTGACCATAGGTTAAGTAGTACGTTGTGTTAAATGCAACCAAAATTTGTTATATTTTTGCTATTAAGAAAGTGGTGGTGGCGCAGCTTGTTGCTCGCTTACCTACCACCTTGATGTAAATCCTTTTAAAAGATAATTGAACTTATTTAATTTACATAAAAATTATATTTTTCTAATGAGTGATGATATAAGTTCTAGACTTAATTTTAAGATATATTTGAGTGGCTTTGTTTAAAATTATGAGATATTGGAAGAGAGGTGTAGTATAGTTTTAAGGGTCCATCTGATATGGATGACTTCATTACCCTTTTAGGGTATGATGTCTGCTCAAAAGGTATTCGAATATCCATATTATATTTCTTTAGTGATTACAAGTACAACATACACACGCACGAGTGCATAACAGCTAGCTAGTTTTGTCAATGGTCCTACCATTTGTTAGACATCTCCAGCCACCAAAATAGGCTTTTTATGTTTATTTGTCTCACTCCTCTTATTTGTTTGTTGAAGTAAATCTTGAGGCAACCTTTCATCAAGTGCGAAGAAGGTCTAGGTTTTAGAATTTGTAGACTCTCAATTTCTCTTGTTAATCGTGATTACATTAGCTTTAGGTTAAAATATTTTTGATGTTACTTTTGAAAGTTGTAATTGGATGATTGGTAGAAAAAACAAGATCGGAAATATTATAGTTCTATTATGAAAACGGCGTACCAAAATTAGACCATGACTCCTTTAATATTTAGAGAACCTATCATAATTTTTCAGTTAACGGTTGGCTATTATAATCGTCAGCGCGTAGTTCTATAGTTACATCAATGAGAAAACATTAACAAAAATTCAGTCAGCTGTAACTTACTTAATAATGATATTCGACATTACTATTTCTTGTAGTTGCAACTAATCAAATACATATAACGACCAAGTTGATTACCTTAATTACTACCGACGACCATTTGCCACGCTAATCTTAGTAACCACTAATGATAAGTAGGACCTTACACTAATAATCGGTTCAACACAATGAGGGTGTTGCCCTTTGGGGCGGACTAGCAGCACCACGCACCAGACCATGCCAAGGGGCGGTGCTTCCTTGAAAACCCCCCTTCGACGAGGGGGCTCCGCAAAGGGAGCATAATAATAATTGGATATAAAGGAGAAGATAATGTAAAGTTTTGAAGTAGGAGACTAAAGTTATCAACAATATATTTAAGTTGAACTAAGACTAAGGTTGGAAAGCGTCAAAATTCTTTAATTTCAACCTTTTGGAAACCCTCGCAATTCAAAAATGTCGCTTATAATACTTCTAGTCAAGCTCATTACAGATGAAGAATACCTTAACTCTTGGCTCAAGGGCGGAAACAAGAGTGGGTCCAGAGAAAGAAGAATTTCAATGTTAGATAAGTTTAGTTTAACTGTTTTCTAGATTTTATCTATCAACATAGATATATATAAATCCTTGATTTATGGTGATGTATTTGTAAGTTTGTATTGATTAAGTTTTTTTTTAATAAAAAAGCGAGAGCGACCAATGTTCACAAATCTTGTTTGTTTTGTGTTTTTTATATGCCAATGAACGAACTTCAATATGTATTTGAGCTTAGGGAAGCTCGATCAACTGAAGGGGGAATTTATGGATTCGATCTCAATCAAGAACCAGATGAACAAGAGTAGTTAGATCAATAACAACACATGCTGGTTGTCATCAATTACCAACAATGTGTTAGTTACTACAACAACATTTAATGACATTCGTTAAGTCATTCAAACACCTACTTAATCTATTAGCTAGGATAAGTAGAGTATCGTATGCACAAGGGGCATGTGATTAGTGTTACACATTTTGATTGATTGTGAAAAAGCAAAACACAAAAATCATTGATTAATTAGAGTGATTGTTGCAACTCTAAAGGCACACTAAAATACAAGACAAGAAACAAGCGATAACATCCAAGTTCAGGTTTGATAGCACTGTTAGTAACCAGAGTTTCCAAACCAAAATGAATAATTATATAGGAATAATTTCAATTAAACAAGCATAAGATGTGTAAGGAAGGACATAGGGTTGTATGTCCAAGCTTATAACAAATAAACACTGATACATTCGACTATAAGGGTATCTCTATCAAATACTAACATATTGACATAACCTTCTATCATATATTTGAACATTTAACGAATAGACATCGATAAACTGAAGGTACATGAAGTAATTCTAGTCAATACACCCTTTAACAAACAAATACTTGAATAACTCACATGAAAGCATCAAATTCACCAATGGCCCTTAACAAATACAATGTAATCTTGTTCAACATAGATTAAAAACTCAAGTTGAACTAAATAACATAAACCCTAGCCCTTGGTTGTGATCACAAGGGTTTTACCCACACGTGATAATGTTTGATGAAGATATGTTGCGATTTCAGTAAGAAATTAGAGAATCTTTGGTGTTGGAATGCTTTGTCACCGAGCCTCCTTCATTTTTTAGTGTCTCCTAGCCTTTCATTGTTAAGTACGGTCGAAATCCCCTGGGAAAAACACTTGAATTCGGCCAAAAACAACAGAAACCGCTCAAACTCCCAAGGGTCATAGTTTACGGTGCTGGGTTTTTAAATACGACCATGAAACTGTGTACGAGGTCTTTTATACGCCAGGTGTGTAGTAGAGGCCATAAAATACGGCTTGGGGCGTAGTTTACGGCCCAAGACTCTTGATTTTTTTCATTTTTCTTCCAAATGTCATCATGTACATGCCCGGCTTGTTCCATGATACGATAACCATCCAAAATGCATCCAGTCTTTACCTTGAACCTTCACAAACAAACTTGACAAAGTAACTTGTTTCTGTATGAGATTAATGCATGCTAGAAAACATGACTTAATATGATAAAATATAACACAATGGAAACCTATATCCGCATCCGGTCACATCGAATTAGATCAGTTGATCATAACAATAAAAACAACACCACAAATCAAACCAGCCGATTGGATCTATATAGAAGCAACAAACCAAAAGGATTTGTTTTCGTTTATTCTTGAGTGATTAGTAAACTTGGACGGGACAACTACAACATCTACGTATCCTCTATGTGATTTTAAATCGCCCAATTATCTCAAACAACTGAAGTTGTATGTTAATTGTGAAGTGAATGACCAACAATATGTCGACTAGCAATCCTACTATTGTTAATGTGCCCGTTAAAGAAAGTGATGGAATGTCATTTCAGTGTCCGATGTTGACACAATGAACTACACAACTTGGGCAATCAAGATGGGGGCCATAATGGATGCCTAAATGATTTGGGAAGCCATCGACCCACACAAGGTTATAGACGGGAAAAAGAACAAAATGACCACTACATTCATCTTCAAAGTTATGCCTAAATGAATTGAATCCTGAGCTCACCCGGGTTTTCGTCCCACAGTGTGTTACCCCCAAGTCAAACTCTAAAGTCAACGTGAGCTTAGTTAAGACAACATTGTCTAATCAAAGTGTGGCAACAGGGATCTCCAATTTGGAAAGTGCGGTGGCTAAACACATAGAAAGTCGTCTTCCAAAAAATAATATGGGAATTAAAAGGAAACTAGAAACGCATTGTTTTGACACACTTTTGCAGCCACATTAGAGAATCAAGAGCAAAGTTAGGGTCTGTTTGGTAGGGGGTAATGGAATAGAAGAAGGAATGGAATAGACAAGGTAATGAAATGAATCATTACAATTCCATGTCTTGTTTGGTTGCCATGTGTGAATGAAACAAAACATTATCTTGTGTTGTTGGATGGGCAGTAAAAAAGACAAAGGAATAAAATCGATGGTGAGTGATGGCGGTGGTGGTGGTGGTGGTGGGTGGGTGAAGGTGGTGGGTGGGTGAAGGTAGTGGGTGGCGGCGACGAGAGTGTGGGTGGTGACGACGGTGGTGGGCGGTGTTGGATGGTGGTGGTGGTGGGTGACGGTGGTGGTGGGTGGGTGACGATGGTTGGTGGCGGTGGTGGGTGGGTGGTTGGGTGATGGTGGGTGGTGACGGTGGTTGGTGGCGGCGACGACGATGGCGGCGGTGGGTGACGGTGGTGGGCGACGGTGGTGGGTGGTGACTATGGTGGTGGTGGTGATTGGTGGGTTATGGTGTTGTTAGTAAAGGGTGAATGAGGGATAAAATGAAAAAAAAAAACATGGGGATGGATGGAATGATTTTGAGGGAATAAAATGTCTTGTGGAATAGGTGATTCCATCATACCATACGCTACCTTATAATTAAAGCGGTGAAGTTAAATCAGTTCTAGTAGTGAAAATAGAAAATCACGTGGGCTTACTTGAATCAAGGATATATTGCATTGATTAATTATTGGGCTGCAATTAGTATTACATGGGCCAAAATGCAAAAGCTGCAGCCCACAAAACGATTTAGAAAGAAACCACAGGTCACGTAACAGGAGTTGGCACGCACAACTGTGGCGACGACTGACGAGGACTCAAAAGGCAAAAGGCAAAAGGCAAGCGAGTTTTCGATTAGCACTGGAATCGAAGAAAAAAAAAAGGTAGTTCTTAGTTGATTTTAAACGAAATTGATATTAACATTATCTATTTTCTTTATAATTATGATTGGCTGATTCATAATTGAGCATCTGTATGAGTGTAGGGTTTAGTTAGTAGGTGCTTTAAACTGGGTTTTATTAGTTGGATATATCTCTTTTATAATCTTTTAGTTTCCTCATGATTATGAGTATAAATACTTTATGTATTCGTTTTGTATACTGAAGAGCGTCAAAGTATGGTTTTTATTAATGAATTTGTTGAGTTTTGATTGGTTTTTATTAAGTTTGATTAAGATGTAACTGGTTTGATGGTGTCCTAGCACATGTTCTTGTTTGGTTGTCAACTCGTTAGGTCAATACGGCCGCATTTCGTGTCGTTCGATTATCCTTTAAAACCCTAAGATGAATATGATTATGTCTATGTGCCTTAAAGGTGATCATCTTTTAAAATTCTTGTTTACGTTAACTTATCTTAGATTTCGTTAGCTTTTATAATTTACTATTACAGTAGATAATCAAATCAAATCAAATGTCTAATACTAACCACATGCACATGATAGTACCTTACATACCATATAGCTATCTAGGTAATTAGGTTTTCACATGAGTTGAAGTGTTGAACGATAATCATCATATATCTTAGTCGATTGTTAGAATTTTGGGTTAGTTAGAACAAGGATTTTGGTAGATGAGCATCGTTTGGTTAGGAGTAGGGGTGTTCTTTTTAACCGATAACCAATAACCGAACCGAACCTGAAGTGACTCGACCCGAGAAACTACCTTACCCAATTAACCCGAACCCGATTAAGTGCATACCTGAACCCGACTAGAGTCTTTAGGGTCGGTCTTCGGATTAGTTTTGTATAACTCGGATTGACCCGAATAATTCAAAAACAAATAAATGATCCAGTTTCCATATTTTTATGTATATCGGAGTAGTGCTTTTGTAGCCAAATTTGCAACTAATATTGTAGCCCATGTTGTGATTTTATTTTACACATATTTTAGCCCAAATGGATAGAAATATGCAACCCAAATGGTGGAAATATGTAACCCAAACACCCGAACCACTAAACCAATAACCATTTAACCCGACCCGAAAAACCCAAATCCGATTAACCCCATAACCGATAACCATTTAACTATATCGGGATGGTTATCGGGTAATATTTTCACAACTGAAAACCCGAATAACCCGATAACCGAAAACCAAAAACCAAACCTGATGAACACCTCTAGTTAGGAGTAGATTTTTGTGTTAATCTTTTAATTAATTAGTTAGAACTTTTAAAGAATGGTATATTTAAATGGACGAAAGCATTTTGGACTCGTTATATATAACAAAGATGGACTTTTATTTGGTATAACACCTTATATGCTTGTTACTTAAAAAAAAGGCATATAGCTTAGTTAATTATGAGGGGGCGTCATACTTTTTTTTTTCACAGTGATCAGTGTACAAACATTTTGGGTCAGTGTTTAAAATATGTTGGTTGGTACGAAAATGGCAATACACTAAGACTGCCCGTAGTGGGGCTTCAAATATAACGCCCAGACACACGTGGACCAAAATGGCGCCCCCCACACCATTAGGGGGGGCTCCATTTTTCAAAACCTTGCTCTGGCGTTGTATAAGTAACGCCCGGAAAATAAAGCCCCAACCAATCAAAGCATGACACCTCATATTCTCTCTCTTTATTATTATTATTTTATTGTTTTTTTAATTTAAAAGATATAATAAAATATTAATAGGGGCTTTATAAATAAAGTCCCACCACCACACCCCTTTTTCACTTTATCTCTCTATGCTGACTCAGCTGCCACGTGGACCAATCAGAAAGGGGGGGTTTATTACGCATGGTCTAACAGATGAAATAAAAAAAATTGCTGTATTACGTACTTGACCCACACCGAATATAATGCGTCTCTGATGGTATAAACTTTTCACTGGTTGTGCTTTGATTGGACCAACCAATTATGGTCGAACTGAATGGAACTGGCGGTTTAAAAGCTATGTATGTAACTCGAATGGTAGCTGTAGATGACGCAATAATGTAGCACTCCGGTGTCTCCAGTTTGTAAAAGTGCAGCACCGGAATAGATTTGACTAACAATGAAATGCTCGTAAATATTACATCCTTAGAAATGTAAAAATTGCAAGTTATAACTGAACATGTGTTGTAAACTGTAAATTAATTAAGAACAAAACTAATTCTAAGGGGTTGTTTGGTAAGGCTTTTAATAAGCCTTTGAATCATTCAACGTTGAATGATTTGCATTCAGCTCATTCAGCGCGTTTGTTTCAGCGTCTGAATGGAATGGTTAAGGCTGAACCATTAAGATTTGGGATGTTGTTGAACCATTAAGCACTAAATGAATCCATTATCACTTCCCCTATCAATGTGGGATAAGAAGACTAACCATTTAGAGGTCCAACAAAAAGTACGTAATGATTCAGTACTTAATCATTCAGATTTTTTAGTGATTCGGCACTTTATCAATCAAACAACCCCTAACAAAGAACCTGTTCTCAATCGTGTGTCCATCCTCTTTCTTAAAATACAATAAGAAATTAACTAAACCATTCACGTTTAAAGTATTTTTTTGAAGCTTCAAAAGACGCACTTCTCAACAATTTTCGATAAGTTCTAAAAAATTTAATAATTAAGGAAGCAAGACATGTTGCGACATGGACACATTATATGCGTACTCGTTTCACAAATACTCTCTTTTAAATGAATTTAATTCAAATACTTGTAATGTAGTCAAAATGTTGGAAACCCGTTGCATTCTTGCATTGTTATTCACATCGGCTATTACCATTTGGCTTGGTCATTTTGCAAAGGTAAACCTTTAATCTTGTGTCAAGCTAGACAACATGGCCGGGTTAGTCGTATGACCATGCCAGATCACTACTATGCATAGAGGTTTTTAACTTTTGTTATTGACTTATAGATTGACGACATGTGTTCTATAATGTACAACGCAAATTGAATTTTTTTTAATGAGGGGACATGTATGAATTAAATGATCATTTAATTTGGGGCTAGCTTTTCTTCCTCAACCACACTGTCCATTGTCGAGTGTTAAAATCCTAAGTGTCCCCTCAACATTAAATACAGGATGATCATATATATGTGATATATATGTCACGTGCATTGGAAATCTTAGTACCATATAGAACCGTGCCTCAGATACATGTCATGTATCGAGTATCCCTGTTAATTTATTAATGCTACCATTTGAGATTCCATGTCCGTTTCTTATCATTATATTTTTTACACACATATATATATATAATTAGATTAGTGGATTACTCAATTGACAAAGAAAAAAATCGGGCATGTTACCTGTATGTTTTGGGTTATCAAGCCCGGCATCATAGTGCCATACCCTATGTACTTTTCTATAATGGTCCCATTACTCGTCCATGATGTTTCAGATTCTTACATTGTGTTCAAAATTTTTTGACATCCCTAATTAAATATGAGCTGTAATATACTAATAGACAGGTGAGTTTGATTCTTTTCTATGATCGAGCTTCTTAATAATTTCTTGATCTATATTTTCGTCTTGGCGAGTATGGGTCCTGTATCTCTTTGTGAATCAACTTGTTATCAAGTAAAACAATTATTATATCCGTCTTTATAGAAACTATTGGTGTGTCATGTGGGTCATGGTGTATGCTTCCTAATTAGGGGTGTATGATTCCTAAATACCTACAAGAAAATGCTAATTAATTAATGACTAAGGTGAGGGCCCTATACATGGGTGTTTGAAGTGAACATGGAGATTGATAATTAAGCATTTAATAGATGAAAACATATTTTTGAGAATAATAGACAAAAAATTCCAAATTTGAAGGGGCTATTTATAATAGTATTCCGAAGAATAGAAACTTATATTATATATGTACGTTTACATTACAAAACCCTGCATGCAAGGCTGACATGGGATTATGATGATCAAATCATTATCACAATAATCAACTTCTTATGCAAGGAACTATATATCAACATAATTAACTCTAGAGAACTTGCAGCATTTCTTCAATATGTTTATAACTTATAATATTGCCAATCATTCTAATTTTTTTTTTGTAAATATTTATATGCTTTTAAATTATTATCCTTATTATTTGCTTTAAACTCAGTTATGTATTGGAGACTTCTTTCTAGCTGGAGTATAATCCATTTCAGCAATGTCAGTAACATCCTGATATTGCTCAGTGGTGACATCCTTCTTCCAGTGTTTTGCATTTTCTGGTGAGGAATTGGAAGCATGTTCCTTCCCTGCTATTTGATGTGTAGATTTGACTTGTAGTTTTGGATCATGTTTATTCTTCTGATCCTATGCATGAAAATAGCTTCACAAAGTTAAAAACAAAATGTCTGATTGATTTAATAATCTTTTTAATCTCTTAATTTGTTCCTAAACTAATGATGCTTTTGATGATTAGAAAAGAAGAAACCAACCTGTGAGTCAATGGTGGTAGGACTAGCAGAAGTAAATTTTGTCATCAACTTTCTATTTATTCCTGCAATAAAGTAAGAAAAAGGACTTGAGAAATAAGCAAGATTTAAGGAAGGATTTTCTACTATCAAATAAAACTAACTAGAGAATTGGGGAGCTACACAACAATTGCTTTTCACCATATATAATTTTTCTATCCTTCAGTAACTGAAATTTTCGATCATATCGTGTTAAAAATGTATCTTTTACAATCGCTATACCTACTATTCTACTAGCTAGAATGGACTGAATAAACCTGGATTAAAAAAAGGGATAATTACCAAAATACACAATTGACCAACCAAATTTGCCAAAATAAACCTTTGCGTCTAAATAATAGTCTCTCATCTAAAGTTTAAACGCAGAGACCTTAAAAATTAAAGCGTCTGAATACTTTACACGTGTAATCATCTAATTGGTAGACGCAAAAGAGTGGCTGGTCCTTAATGTTTAGACCCATCAAGTGTTTTATTTTGGCAAATTTGGTTGGTCAACTGTCTATTTTGGTAATTATCCCTTAAAAAATATTAGTATTAGTCCACTAAAAAGTGATCAACAAATGGTATATTATTGATGTTTAAGCATGCTAAACACTTTTGAGGCCATAGTAGTCTTCATGAACCTTAGGAAACCAGTGTTCATGATGAGAGTTCTTGGTTGCCTATACTACAAGATAATAATCTCTTCTTTGTTGTGGTACCTGATGAAAATTTAGCACTCTTTGCTAGCAATTGATCTTCTTGAACGCTTCCTTTAGTTAATAATGAAATCTACAGCAAATTCATAACCAAAACACGATTAGCGAACTTATAACAGTTTGCAAGAAAGTTTGGTTAAATTTCTACACAATTTCATGAATAAATTTCTACCTTTATGATATCTTGATTGTTGCTAGCTGATAACACTTTCCCAGGCCTTACACCTTCATAAAATCAACAGAAAAAGTATTTGGATTAAGGATCATCTTCACGAGAATCAACTTCAATTATAGTATTATAATTATGACAAAACATAGAAAGATTGACAACCAATGATGCAGTGGAAATACCTTGAGCTTTATAGGTTAAGAAACTTGACAAAACCAAAAGGATCATCAGATAAAGCTTCATACTTGTGAAGGTGAAAGGCTAAAAAATTGCAAACTTAAGATGGTTAACAAAATTGCTTCTAGGATCACAAATTCACAATTAATGCAAGAGAGAAATTGTGATTGTTTGTAAGACGTTTGTTATCCCAGCTACTATATATATACCAAGGAAGTAGGGGACCCACATCAGGTTGTTGATTATTAGGCTGAGGGGTATGGGGACAGGGAGCTGAGGTGGAGCTGAGGGGTATGGGGACAGGGAGCTGAGGTGGAGCTCTTCCCCATCGGGGAACACACCCCCCCCCCCCCGACCAAACTTCGTTGCCATCGGTGAGATCTCCCCACCTGCCCCGATGTCTTTCTCTATATCTCTCTTCATTCCCCCCTTCTCTCTCTCACTCTCTTCTTTTTCAGTGATGAGGTGGTCAAGGTGAGGAGGCCTTCTCCCCGTCGGTACCACACCCCTTAGTCTTAGGGCTTATAACAGTTTTTCCTACTTTAATTGGCTTATAAGTTATAAAACTTTTCTAGCACATATTATTAGTTTTTTTTAACGGAAAGGAACGACGTGACAATCACTGTGACATCGGACGCTATGATCAAGGTCGACTAATCGACCACCGCCAGCCCCTTGGCTCTCCTAGATGTGTGAAACCCGACCTCCACCTGCACGAAGACACGATAGTAGAATATTCAGTAAAATCTCGCTTCTCATTCGAGTCGAATCGGCGCCACCGGTATTTGCTCTTCACCTGGATACCATTCCACCGGTCCACCACAAGGGTTCGATATTCATCTGGATGCCACTCCATACTAGGGCTGTTCACGAGCCGAGCCGATCCGAACGGAGCTTTGCTCGTGCTTGCCTCGTTTACAAACCGAGCGGTGCGGCTCGTTTATAATCGAGCCAAAAACCGAACGAGCATTCTTCGAGCGAAAATTTTCCGAGCGAGCGCCAAGCGAGAATCGAGCGGAGAATAATATGGACGATTATAAAAATGGGATGTTTCCTTTGATGTTTTCGTTGTCGGGTGACAACTAAGGTCAAAATGTCCGATGATAACACTAATATTGAAAACCCAGTGTCCAAAGACGAGGCTTAGATAAAGGCTGGTGAGGTGATGGGCATACGTCAGACAACAATTGTTGCATTGTGACGTAGGTGTGATATCAAGCGACAATTACTGATGGACGAATGTTAACATAAAGAAGTTAAGATTGTCACCTCATGACTTATTGTTTTACTATTAAATCTAGTGTTAATTTTTTTATTGTGTTAAGTGGGTTGGTTATATGTTTTTTGCATATACTGACTCAAATCCAATAGAATCTTATATATAAATTCATAAATTTATCTGTAAATTGTGTGTATATTTATTAATAAATAAATAAAAATTTATTCGAGCCGAACCGAGCCGAGCGTACCTTTGCTCGTGCTTGGCTCATTTACAAACCGAACGGAGCCGATCGGCTCATATACAACCGAGCGGAAAATCGAGCGAGCAATTTCCGAGCAAGCGGCGAGCGATCGGCTAGCGCCGAACGTTTTGAACAGCCTTACTCCACACAAAGGTGGGGAAACATTTTTATTAGTTAAATGCATGTTTGTTGACTTAAGTTACATTTTTTTTAATATAGACTTAAGTTATATGGGTAGGGGATTTCACCTAAAAGTTCGGTGGGAATGAGGGGACAAAATTGTCCACACAAAAAATATGGGTTTCATTATCTGGAAACTATATATATGTGTCCCACTCTTTTTACAAGACAAATAGATAGAATATGGATCTATAGTGAGAGAAATTTGGGTATGTCCTGAACTTTTAGATGACTTTATTACCCTTTTAAATTATGGACAATGTCTCCTTAAAGAGGTTTTGCAAAATCCATATTAGATTTATTTATTGACCACACACTAAAACAGACACACATGCCAAGCTAGCTAGTTCTTGTCAATCAATGCCACTCTTTTTCACGGCCCTCCCAATAAAAGAAGCTTTTGATGCTTCCTTGTCTCACTTCTCTAAATGAGAGTGTATCTTCGGCCTTTTTTATATTATTGACTAATTATTCAATGTCTAATTAACGAACGAGGGTGTATCTTAACAAATTACACATTATGCTTTTAACTAAAATCTTAAACACGGACAAAATTTAGATGATGTATATTCATTCTCGAGATTGCCGGGTCGTTGAGCCTACACACATTTCATTGACCAACTAACTCTCACACTCTCTAATCCTACTTCTAAATCTGCACAACTGTTCACCATGAGCTTTGAACAGTCAAACTCATAGGAATGATACATTTATGTCAGCCATAGATGTCGTTAGGTTAAAAGCCTCAGTGAGCCTGCACACATAAAGGCACCTTCTAAGGCCTTATGCTTTGGGGTATACTTTAACCCTTATCAACGTATATTATCTAATTGTCACGTCACCGACTTTTCCTTATTTCACTTCACCCCATCGCAAGAAAATGGTGTACATAAACCTATTTTTTAGTAGTTTTTAGTTAAAAAAAGAAAAAAAAATTTAAACAAATCAATCTCTTAACATCCATGTTAACATCTTAACAAATAACCCAATTTAACGCCCCTTAACACAAGGAGTGAATAGAATGCAACGTCGATTAACATGTCATATCATCCTTAAGATCCCAAATGTTAGGGTACACCTCAAGGCCTTAGCATCATAGTTTAACACGTTAATGACTAGATTCAAAATAAAACTATAACCCTCATAAACTATAAATTCTTTAACTTAGTTACATTATACTACAACAAACTTTATTTGATATTTCGACCCTTTAGCGACGACAATAAGCAAAACGTCGGCATCCCAAAAATTCCCGATGTCTGTTACTTCGAAGATAAAAGTGGATAAAGTTGTAGCAACAACTATCGTCGGGACAGGGTCTCTAGATCGCGCCTCATTTTCACCATTCCCGCCAAAGATATACTAATGCCATGTCTTCGGGGAAAGGCTAGCAAAAATAAATATATCTCATCGAGACCTATGCCGATGATGTGTTTTCGATGGTGTCAACCTATGCGGAAGACATCTTGTCGTCGGCAAAGCCTCATTGTATCAAACAACCAATTCTGTAATGTTATCATACAAAAACAAAATATATACTAAAACTAAATGACTTCGTGAATACATATATTCATGATAAAGTTGAGCCCTTTATGGCTTTATACTCAATTACCTACTCATTTCTATATTAATAAAAGCCCATGGACATGTTTATATAAAAATGATTGATGTGTGGTCCTAGCTATGACGTACTGTCATTTTCCACTCAATAAAAAAACAATTAAGAATGTTCAATTCTATACACGAAATAAAAAAACAATTAAGAATACCAATTATCATTCTTTGATCATTCCAACAAGAGTGAATAGTTAAAATCGTCCTTGAACTTTGGGCTAATTTGTCAAATCCATTTAAAAATGTTCTTTTTCCCACCTGAACTATTAAGGTTTCAAAATCGTTGCCAAATCTATCCATTTCACAAACACTGTTAATTTCTAACATTAACTAAGAAGTATTTTGGTCATTCTCTTTATTTATTTATTTTTTCTATTTTTTTAACCTCACTCTTCACCCTCCTATCCGCATTCAGGCTTCCACATCCGTCTCTTCAATTTTACCTATGTCTATGCTACATACATACAAAAATATATTTACTCTAAGAAGATAAAAATATAAAAAAACAAATACTGTTAAATCATATAGTAAACAATAACGTTGATCTGAATGACCACATGTCATAAAAGGTTTATTTTCTTGTATTTGACCATTATTTATCATCAAATGTCTTGTCGGTTTTTATGTAAATCATCACCTGTTAATTGTTATTAGTCCGAATTTACAGGGGCATGCACCTAATCTATTCATGCAATCCTCAGATTTATTCAAAGTTCAAATTGAAAGTTGTGAGTTAGTCTTAATTGTACTATATTTTTCTCACATGAACCAGAAAAATGGTTATCGGGAGCACAACATTATCTTTAGATCAATAATCATCATTGTTGATGCCCACCTCCGCAGCCACCCCACACCACCATGGTCATCTTCATCGTCACCTTCACTCCCCCTTGTGACCGAAGGGAACCACATAATCACATCCCTCCGACCCTCCTACGTCGATTTTCAACTCTCTATATACGGTGAGATTACGTGATTTCCAGCTTTATTATTCCATTAATTATAAACGAATAGTTATAAGTACAATCAACTCACCTATTTTGGAGATAATCTATATAAAGATTATCTAATAATAAAAACCTAAATATATTCATAATTATACTCTATTACACCCCCAGTTTAAGCAGGAGGAGGTTAATTGTACACTGAGGTTGGAGCGAAAAAAAAAGAATATTTGGGAGACCTTTGGTGAACATATTGGCTATTTGATAACGAGATGGAACATGTAGAACCCGTACATGACCCTACTAAACATGTTCGCAAACAAAATGAATGTCAAGTTCGATGTGTTTGGTGTACTAGTGTTGAACTAGGTTGCCTAATAAATAGATAGCACTCACGTTATCACAACAGACAAGAGTGGCTCGAGAAATTTCACCTACTATATTAGCCACGCCCCGATACTCAGCTTCTGCACTAGAAAGAGAGATGGTCGACTAACGCTTGAAGGACCAAGAAATGAGTTTGTCCGTGAAATAGACAAAGTACCAAAAGGTGGAACATCGAATGTTGAGTGTCGGGACAAGCTGCCTAATCAACATTAGTATATGGAAGTAAAGAGAGACCAAATGCATGACCTAAATGATGGCCGATATCTATGAGCCTTGCATATATCGAAGAATCCTCTTAAGTGCATTCAACTGTTCAATCTGAGAAGAATGCATGTGCATGCAAATCTGTTGCCACCCCCAAAATTTTATGGATTTTACAACGGTCTTCTGGCAAAACCACCGACCAAAACGCCCCTAAACTTTGAAAGTATTCATTTTCACCCCTTACATTTTGGAGGGGTATGTCTTTGGCCCTGCCACCCCATAAGTTTATTGTTTTTACACTTTTAGCCTATCCAGTTTGTAAAACGTCACTTTGACCTTCTCATATTTAAAAAGTTTCAAACTTACCCATGTACATTTTTACTTAAAAAATTAATTTCTTACGCTTATATATATATGTATGTATGTATTTATGTATATATGTATACGTGTCAGTATATATTCGAGTTCATCTACGTATTAACGTAATTTTTGTTCAAATTGAGTCGAGTCAATTATTAAATGCTTTATTTTTATGAACATTTGAGTTAGACTACGTTTTCACGTAAATTTGTTTGGAATCAAAATGGGTCATATATAATACGTCTTTATCCAACGGTATAAATTTTGCTAATTATAAGTTTCGACGTAAATTTAGTTCGGAAACGAGTCGGGTCGATTGTAGTCTATACTTTATCACGTCGCGTACCATGCAACCGCGAGCGTATAGTTTACATATGTTTTGAGTTGATCTGTGTTTTGACGTAAATTTTATTTTGAAACGAGCCGGGTCAGATATAATACATTTTCATTCAACAGTGCGAATTCGGATTACTCTATGTTTCAACGTAAATTTAGTTCTGAAATATTTGGGTTGATTATAGTCTATAATTTATCACATCGTGTACAACGCCGCTGGAACACGCAGTGGTTAAAAAAACTAGTTATTAAAAGGCAACTCTTCTGCTCTCACTATTCATTCTAGCTAATGACATGCCGTCATGTGGCTGATTTTTTTTCTTTTTTTTTAAACCTCTTTTGTCTTTTAGTTTTTATTTTCGTTTACACCCCCTACACTTTAAGATAGTTATCATACAACCTATAAACTTCAATAACGTTACTTTTAGCCGTTTCTTGACGAGTACACACGTGTAACCATACTGTATTGATTCCGACACAACGCACAACACAGGGTAAAATACTAAAGTTATCGTACAGTTCCTAAACTTCAATAAAGTTACGTTTTAGCATTCCTTGACAACTACACCACGTGCTCGTACTGTATTGTTAATGCCGCAATGCGGGGTGCGTTTTTTTTACAACCTTAAATTTGCTAATATATATGTATAGTCCCCCTACTTTAATTTTCCTAATATACGTGCTTTGCCCCTCTACTTTTATTCCTTTGAGTACTTTGCCTTTATTATTTTTTTCTCGCTAACGTGACGAACAACCCGACACCTAACGTAACCCCCGGGGCAAAATTACTAGTTTAAAGGTAAAATTGAACAATTAAATATAAGTATCATGTCCTAGTCAATAGGTACCTAGTTTATTTACAACATCTTAAAAGGAGAAATATCATAAAGCATATATTATAATTTATATTTTTTTTCCTCATAAACGTCATTCAACAATTTGTTGTACATAAAAGACATTGAACTTACTCTTTTTTCTCACAAAATTCACTCAACAGTTTTTGCACATATATAACATTATACTTTTTTATCTTTTATCATAAAAGTCACTCAACATTATTTTTGCACATTATATGAAAAAACCCTCGTTGCAATCAAAATAATATTAATTTCGCTAATTTAAATAATCACAAGTTCTTACCTAATAAAAAATTAAATAACACATAAGCAATTGCTTTCTAGTTGATATAACTCATTTGAAGTCTAACTTTCTTGGTCAATAACTTTATCATTTTCAATTCTTTTATAAGGATAAAAAATATAAATGCCATATATGAAACAAAAGAAGCGTAAACAAACACAGCCGAGTGTTCCGGATTTTGTTATCATAATTTGTTCTAAATTGACATGCGGATGGACTTTTATGTGAAAAAAAGAATTGTTGAGTGACTACTATGAGAAATAACATAAAGTTTAGTGTTTTTTTATGTGCAAATAAATGTTGAGTGACTTTGTGAGAAAAAACAGAAATGATAATGTTTTTTTTACGTGCAAAAAAGTGTTGAGTAACTTTTGTGAGGAAAAAAAAAAACAGAAAGTACAATGTTTTTTTATGATATTTCCCTATTTAAAACCAGTAAAAGCTAAAAATATTAAATAAAAGCGTAAAAGGGCTGCTATGTAAAAATCTAAGCTAGGAGGGGATAAGTTAAAAGTATAAATATATCTGAAGAAAGACACAAGAAACGAAGTGAAATTAGGGTCCAAGTGTGTGGAACCTACGAGCATGTGACAGGGAACATGTGGGTTAACAAGATTGTGATGTGGTCACCTACATCGACATATCCACGATTCTATCGCAAATTAAATAGCGTGTGATTTTTGATTTCTGATAAGACCATGAATTTTGAAATGAAAGAATAGATACAAATTTTAAATGTTTGTTGGGTTACGATTTGTAGATGTATATTTTAGTTTCTCGATCTATAACATACACATAATATTGACACCGATGATTACGATGTACACTACAACAGTAATATGAGGTCTAATCGCATATACGTATAGGTCGATAGGTGGTTTCCGTGGAAAAATAGTTGTTGTTAAAATAGATAAATCATTTTGATGAACACTACTAGAATATGCATGGCCTATTAGCCTAAGGGTACGATAGGAGTCTTTGGTCACAAATTTTGATTCGTGACGCATTTGCAACAAAACTTTGATGTTAGAAAAAACCTCGTCAGAAACTACTTCCTACATATTTGTAACACAATTTTCAACGCATTTCCTACGAAAACATGGTGTAAGAAATTTGTGACTCATTTCCTACGCAATTTCATAAGAATTTGTAGATATATTGTGTCGCAAATTTGCATAAAATTATAGTCTTTTTTGTCGTTACAAATGAGTAGCAACTTTGTTAAAATTTGTGACGCATTTTTCCCGTAAGAAAATTTTGTTGCAAAATGTCATTTTTCTAGTTTTCCAGTAGTGTTAGCTGTGTCATGAGATGTAATTAATATATGATATTTCTTGACCCTACAATAGAAAAGGGTTTGCCGACGGAATTCAACACATTTACAAAAAGAAAATGGTAAGTAAGGTTTACGTACAGACATGAATATCACATCCCATAAGATTGTTGATGATCAATGGTGAACAATGCCCATTTAGTCAAAACTCAAAAATGTGTCGTCATTATCATCCAGGTGAACATGATCCGCGGCTTCGAACTAATGCACGTGAATACCTTGAAAAATATTTGTCGTGTCGATACATGTTTATTAGATGGATTCAAATAATTGAAAGGATGATTTAGGAGTAATTAACAAGACATCTCTCATTCGTTCTTCGTCACTCACATGGAATGTTGCCTTTTGGTTAACATGGCCATGGATTGTGATAGTGTAAGTGCATGGGTATTAATGTGCATGGGTTGGTCACCTGCCCCCCTAGACAAAAATGCGTGGATCAAGTTCTTTCAAGACCTTTTTAGCCTTATGTACAAGGACTTATTTGCAAAATGTCTTGTCATGTCTAAGCTTAAATTGAATAAGTTAGGGGAAAATGACCGATATAGCCCGTTGACCAGGCCATTTGCACAAATAACCCTTGCACCCCCCCTTAGGAGAGACGGGACACGGCTCCCAATGAGCCTGAACCGGCTCCCAAGGGGGCTTACCGTTTCAGCCAACAGACGACCGCCACGTGGCGTTGTTGATCCCGAGGCTGAACCGGCCTTCTGAAGCCGTCTTGGGAACCGTCTGAAACGGCTCAAATTTTTTCGGGAACCGGCTTTCGGGTCTTTCGGGAACCGGCTGAAGCCGGGTCACATTTTACAATGGTGACTCGCCGTCTCCCGAGACGTCGTCTCCGGTGAGTCCCGATGGTTCGACCGACCCTTCGGTGTCCAGGTCACCACCTATAAATAGCGTCTCCCGTCTCCCGTCAGAACATCCAAACCACCACCACCGTCTAACAGTAGCAGCACTATCCAAACCACCACCACCACCGTCTAACAGTAACAGCACCACCACACAACCACACCGTCCACCACCACCGTCTAACAGAAATGGCACCCCAAAGATGGACAGAAGAACAAGAGATTGCACTTGTATCTGCTTGGCGCCACGTTGAAGAGAGCACCCACCAAACGAACAAATGGTTTCGTATCCAACACGAGTATAACCGGCTGGTTGGAGGGTCTGACCGGACAACGGACTCACTTAGCCGGAAATTGAATGATTTGACAACGAAATGTCAAATCTTCAACTCGTACCACAACGCGACACTTCAGTTGGTACCCCCGTGGCTTTCCCGAAGACACGTCAATTCGACACTCCAAAAGACAATATAAAAACGGGCAGGGCAAAGAATTTAAACATTTGTCCGCCTGGCAAATGATGAGGGATTATCTTAATTAGTTTATTTGTAATCGAATTTTATTTAATGTTTATTAATGTTTATTTATGTTTTTTTAGTGTTTATTTATGTTTATTTATGTTTTTTTATTAATGTTTATTTATGTTTTTTTTAGTGTTTTTTTATATAAAAGTAAATATTTCGTTAATATTACAATAACAATATTATTACAAAAACAATAAACAAACTATACTATTACAACAAACTTCCCAAACTATACTATTACAACAAACTTCCTAAATTTACTTGCTAAGAACTAAGAACTTTGTTTGAATGGTGTATGTGCGCTACATAGACAAAGAACTCTTCTTGCAAATAAAATAGACTACCACATTGTCAATGCAAATTACACGGGTTAACCCACGCGCAGATGCAACAACAATCCAAGTAGTCGTACGCAGATGAAACAACAATCCAAGTAATCGGCCATTATTTTCGTAAGCCGGTAGGCTTCGGTTGGCAAACCCAAAAACATTTTGGAAGATGAAAGGTTTGGAGAGGGTGGTTGGTGCAAATTTTGTTAAATGAAATCCGGTATTTATATACAATTTTCAGACGGCTCAGACGGTTCCCGAGACGGCTTGAGACGGCATGGGGAAGTGTGAACCGTCTGGGGAGAGAGACGGTTCAGCCTCGGGATCAACAACGCCACGTGGCGGTCGTCTGTTGGCTGAAACGGTAAGCCCCCTTGGGAGCCGGTTCAGGCTCATTGGGAGCCGTGTCCCGTCTCTCCTAAGGGGGGTGCAAGGTTTATTTTTGCAAAAGGCCCGGTCAACGGGCTATATCGGTCATTTTCCCATAAGTTAGATGACATTCTTGTCAACAAGACATCCTATAGAACACAGATATAATAAGTTACTTTTGAACGTTGACATTAATAATGTGCAATGTTATATAATTAATGGTGCATAATAAATTAGTTTTAAGTTTGAAAGACCATAACACTAATGATCTTTTGTATGGTCTATACCTGAATGTTTTTATACTTATTGAAATATTCATGGAATCTTACCACGCTGGACAGGGGATGGTGTGGATGGCATAAAGAGGCTTCGCACCACCCTGCCATGCCCGAAAATCGTGCATCCTAAGTGGTGATTGTCTTTTAAGTTAGTCGCCTCTTTCCAATCCTTATGTATAAGAAATGGTATAATAGAATTAGTGGTATCCATGGTGTTATGTTTTAATCTTAACTTTTCAAAAATTAGTGGTATCATGATCGATCCTTAATACTAAAGTGCATTAAAATTTTAATTTTTTTATTTTATAAAATGATCAAAATACCCTTAGTAAAAATAATAATTTTAAATATACTATAACCAAACCAAATACCACCCCTTATTTCATCACATATATGGTGATACCATTCAACTAAAATGATAATTTAAGTAATAAATAATACCACTTAAACGTGCATTAAAATTTTAATTTTTTATTTTATAAAACAATCAAAATACCCTTAGTAAAAATAATAATTTTAAATATACTATAACCAAACCAAATACCACCTCTTATTTCATCACATATATGGTGATACCATTCAACTAAAATGATAATTTAAGTAATAAATAATACCACTTAAATCCAATATCTATTGAATTCATTCATGTTTGGGTTCATGGAGCCTCATTTCGAAGATACTTGATCGATGGATCAATCTCTTCCTCCCAATAATGAGTTGTAATATTTAAGCATCACTTTTCAAAAACTTCTTTTGGTCCGGTCGGTATTTTTCCCCTTGTTTTCAAAGCAATAATATTAAGCTTTAGCCAAAACAACCTCTTGCTCGGTTGACCATGGTGTACCCTTCGCTCATCCGGCAAATCTTCGTTGATTTGGTTGAATTCGATCTTCTTTAACTTTATCTTTATCTTTATCTTCATCATCTATAACTTGCATTTCTTCAATATCGTAGTCCAAATTATATCATTAATCATGTTGTGTCTCTGGCACAACTTCACCATCTTCAAAACCTTCAAAAATTTAGGGGCTTCACATCTTCACGTAAGTATCGAAGATTTGGGCTCCTCATTGCTAATGCATGGAATATGGAAATCATCTATAGTATATTGTGCTTGAGGTTGTAGTTGTGGCATAAATGTGTACTCTTGGTATGGATTGGATAATATCATAGTTGTGTTTGTGGTTGTGGTTATGGTGGTGGAAGATGAACAAAAATGAAATAGAAGATAAACCCTACAAACTTGTAATAGAAGATGAGCAAAATTGAAATATTGAAGTTTAAGTGACGGTCTTTCATCATGAAAAAAAAACGATTTATAAAACCAAGTGTAGGTTTAGTTTTTTAACGAGACATCCTAAATAGTTTTTTGATTCTTTGAATCATGTATATTGATTTTTTAGATTAAAGTATTAGTTCGTACACGACATTCATAATCATATTAGACAAAAAGTATATTAAAAAAGAACCAAGTATGAATTTTTTTTGTTGTTGATAATATTCGTTTGTTTGATATACATCAAATAAGATCACAACATTCGCTTATATAGTTCCAACCCTTTGCGAAATGGTGTTTATAAATGTTGTGGTTATATACACTAGTAGGAAAGAAATAACTAATAACGCAGTTGCAATATTGCTTACAAAGGCTTATCAACCTATTCATGATCTCAGACTCCAATAACCAGTCCCTTATGAAGCGGCCACAACGTTGCTTATAAAGGCTGAATTAAGGTTTTGAATGAACACAATGCGTTTCGTACGCTATGGGTATGGGTCGAACCTTCATTGAAAGGGTCATGTCCAATTTTTATGTTGGCCACATGGGTACATGCCATTATTTTGAGTTAATATGGGTTGTACCTTAGTTTTGTTCTCTGCCTTTCTTTAACTCTTCACATCTCTAGCTCTAGACTTCATAAATCGGTTCATTATTCATCAACACATGCAATTCACAATGAAGCAGGATTATGTACCAATTCCCATCAGATTTGCATCATAAAAAGTTTCATGTGTAAGAAAATATGTGTATATTATATATGTTATTTGCGACACATACTTTATCACTATACACTTGGTTGTATACCTTAGCCAGTGTATTTGCATTATCACACCTTATAGAAATATGTGACGTTGGTTTCGGCCATAAAGGAATATCATATAACAAGTTTCTTAGCCATTCATTTTCTTTACCAGCTGTTGTCAATACCATCAACTCATACTCCATTGTGGAACTTGTTATGAACTTTGTTTTTTTAGAACCCAATGATATGCCACAGTATCCAAGTAGAATACATATCCACTTGTTGAAGACTGGTCTTCCATATTGATGCTCCAACTTGTATCCGAATGACATTCTAACACCGAAGGAAATCCAACATATACCAAAACATAGTGTATGGTATTCCTAAAATTATTAAATACTCTTTTAACTGCTTGCTGATGGAATGGGTTTGGACTGGAAGTTTAAGTGTTTAAATGTTAAATCTTATGTGTTTTTGTTTGTTAACATGAATGGAATTGAGTAACTATGAGAAATTAATGTTTTGTAGGTTAAATACGAAGATTGGACGTGTGTTGGAGAAAATTAATGGATTGGATTTGAATATTATAATGGATTGCATGATAAAGGGTTGAAAGACGAAGACGTGGCCGAAAACGGTGAAGAAAATGGAGTTAAAATGCAAAAGTTATGACAAAAACAAGTTTTGATAGAAAGCTGTGAAAGTAGGCTACGCTGGGTGAAGAAACAATAGGTAACACGGAGATTACGAGTAATCTACGTGGGGTTAATACCCATGTTCGTCAGGATTAATCCTTTACCCAAACCGTGTGGTTAAACCCCGATGACGTTAGTATGAGTGTGTGTGTGGTGAAAGTAAATAAGAACACGAGATATAAGTGGTTCGGTCGAGTAATGACCTACGTCCACTGTAAGTAGCCGGAATATTATTGATATGAGAACACAAAGAGTTACAAGTGAGAGTGCTCTAGGCTACAAGTAATTATTTTCGGATCCTTTGGCAAGGAGAGGTCTTCTTGTATTTATAGGAGAACTCATGGGCATAGTCGAGGAGCCCATGAGTAGCCATTCTTTATTGGGCTTGGTCCAGGCCCAAGTCCAAAGTCTTCCTTGGAATTGGCGGGAGAATACAGGTACTGTTCATGACGTCATTTTGGCAGCAAGGTTGTTGCTCGAGGCGGACACGTGGCATGCTGTGGTTGGCAGACGGCGCACTTGTCCTTGCTACAGTCGTTGACCATGCTCCTGACATCAGTAAGGGATGTCTGCTGTCACTGTAGACGCTGGTATGGTGGAAGCATGGCTGCAGCCATGCTGCTGTCCTTGTCTGTAGTTGTTGGACCACTTTTGCCACCTGTCGCTTTACCATTGGCGCGTACACTGTCAACGATCTTTGTGAATCTTCCTTTTGTTGTCTTCTGTACTTTGTACGATAGGTGTTAAGGAAGATTCCGCGCGTGATGGTACGCGCTTATCAGGTGGTGCTATTGCTTATCAGTTGTGTCTTTGCGCGCCTCCCTGCACACACTGCTGGTTGCGCGCCGTTGGTTCCTCGCGCCGCTGACTGGCGCGGGGAAGCTGACTTATGGGGATAGGGACGCCTCTTCCGCCTGGATTAGGCTCCCTATCCCTTCACTGGGGAAGTAGCCTACGCTGGTCCTGTTACGGGATTTGTTCAAAAAGTCACGAAAATTAGGGTTTTGATAACTCTCATTCATTCTACTCAAGGGAGGCGATTCTAGGTGATCAAGGGGGCAATCTTTAGGCTTTTTCCACCATTCCAAAGCTTCTAATTCATCCATAATCATCAAACATGCAATTCCTAATCAAGATTGAAGATCAAATCAAGAACATGAGTGGCTAATCTATTCGTGGTTTCCTCCGGGTGGAGGATTCTTGTAAGTGGATGATTGTTTTTAGTTTTTCTTTGTATTTGAGATTAGCAATCTAAGCATTCGATGCTTTTTGCTTAGTGATTTATTAGTTTGATTGTAAACGATTGATTTTTATCTAAAACCTAGTTTTGATTCTTTCAATTCCCGAGAGTTCTAGTAATTGGGATATATTAGATAGGGCTTGGGTTTGGTAATCTTCAATTGATAACCGTGTGATAACCTTTCGTTGTTTTTGCAATCAAAGTACTTAGTCCTCGTTTATCACAATCAACTAATTAATTATCTTAATCATGTCTATGTGATTTTCTCAATAAAAACTAATTACTTGAAGCCACCTTGAATCCAAAACCTGGAGGAATCACCTTTTCTCCAATTGTTTGCATCTTAATTTTTATTTGTTTTCATAATCACTCTCAAGCAACCGAATTTTACTTTTCTTGCAACTAGTTATCTAGTAATAAATTAAGTAAACGAAACACTTTCCACAGTACTCCTCGTGGTTCGACACCTTTTTTTTTGAACGGCCAACAAATTGGAATCACTCACGGAACACTGGAGTATCATCGTGCCACCAGTGTTGCCACGCGATCATATTCCACCACCAAGTCACCAATTCGTGGTTCGACACCTGACTTACCCTATCTAATAAGGTAATAAGGAACTGATTTTAATCTTATTTTTGACTGACCCTTCGACATCAGTCACTTGCTAATGATGTGTGCTTGGATTGCTTGGTAAATCTATTTAGCTTTTTGCCTGTTTTAATGTAATTTGACAATCATGAAATGAAAAGAAATATGCTTTTGTCTAAAAAAATTAACAAAGGTTATGTCCAATCTAGTGCTTTTCATGGAATGCATAAAGGAGCCAATAGCAACTACGTATTCTAGCCGAGATACATCTTCAACTGGAGAACATGTTTCACTATTAAAGATCTATAACATTTTCCCATTGTAATGAGATTGTGTGATAGTTGTAGGCTTGTAGCTTTTTTCCAATGCTTTATCCTAATGCTTTATCCTAACCTTCCGGGGTGTTACCCCCAATGCCCCACCAAGTGCACAACCCCCTGGTAACCTTGCCAACGGCCACCTTGAACCCCTAGTCTCTTGAATCCTACAAATACAATAGTTTTGGATAAGTGTGTACTACACACCTTCTAACTTGTACTAACGTATATTGTAGTTTCTCATCTTGTCTATCAAGTAAATCATGATTACCAAAATAACTGATAAGGCTTAAACAACAACAAGAAGTGGTTACTTAAAAACTCAAAAGACATTAAAATGCCGAAGGATAATTGGTTATGCTCGAACTAAAAGAAAATGAATTGCTTCCTATATATTTAAAAAAAGAAAATCCCACAAAATGGATAACAGGAAAAAAAAAAAGAGAAAAAAAACATGTAATGGGGCTCATGGACTTGTCATACACTTAATACTAGTTAGTAACCCGCGCGTTGCGGCGGGTCTAAAAACTACATCAAATTGTATCAATTCATTAAGACGTAAAATTCATCGAAAACTTTTTATTTAAATGATATATTAAATAACGAATACTTGTAACAACATAAGATAATTATTCTTATTTCAACTAAAGTATAATAACATTCGCGCGGATTATTGAAATACATTGATTTTAGGTGGATTCTAGTAATAATCCATTCAACAACTCGTAAAGTTAGTTCCATAATACATTTATTCTCAAGACTACACTACCTCACACGTAACATTTTGGTCACGCCTACCACTTAACGATATATACCATTAAATGATACAAACAACTTTGCCAAATAGCTCGTAAATCAAAACTTTACGTTTTGTTTCATACGTGACATACACACATGAATTCACCAAAGTTGCTCCATGTAATAAATAATAAATAATAAGTAGGAGAGGGGATGTACAAGAGGATTTTGCATAAGGGTATTATTGGAAAAAATTTCATGACATTTTGGGTGTGAAGCACTAAACTTTTCATATGCCATCTTAAAAAACATAGGAAATTACTAATGTAGTCATCTCTCCTCCTTAATAAGGTAACATAGAAACATAGATTAACCTTCATTTAGATTTTGTAATTTGTTTGGACCTTAAGAGTATTGGGCTTGAAACTTTAGTTGAATCACACTCACAGGACTTTATACCTTTTTGTCATTTAAGGTAGGGCTGATTGGGTTGGGCCTTTTCCTTCACTTAATATTATCCAAAAGTATAATCAGCCAAAATTAAATAGAACAGCTTTTTAAAGTTTTTAATTTTGAAGTGATTTTATTTCCGTTAAAAAGTCGCATGAAATAGATGTTAAAAGGGTATTAGAGTTTCTATGGTTTTAGTAGATATAAAGTTACTATGCGGTAGATTTTGTATCTGATACTACAAAACTCTCTCAAAGTAACAAGTTAGGGGTGTCAATTGTGTCGGGTTGACGGGTTGACAGGTAGATTGCTGGCAGGTTGGTGGGCTGAAATATGCAACCTGAACCTGAACCTGACCCATATTATAATTCATGTCAAATATTTCAATCCAAACGCGCACACACATAAATTCGGGCAAACCCGAAACCGATCCATTTAGCCTGTATGTTAAATGAGTCATAAATGTTGACGAATTATAAGCGAGTTGTTGGGTCACAAAAATATAAAAGTTTATTTTTTCTAAATACTTAAACGGATTGACGGGTCAACCCGAACATGGTCTGTTTTTTATATGGGTCGTGTTTGTCAACACAAACGTGATTTATTTTTTGTGTCGGGTTGAGGTTAATTTTCGGGTCATGTCAAGAATTGCCGCCGGTAGTTACAAAGTTAAGAGAAGTACAAATCACCTTCTTCTGAGTCGATTTTTTTCATTGTAAATAACGTATACTAGATTATACTACTTCGATTTTCTGTATGAACATCACACGTTGCATCAAACCGACCCAGAAAATGTAAGTACACATATAGGAAACTTTTTACAGAAAAGGGTTGATGTGGGTTCAATTCACAATTTCACATAGGATAAAGAGAAAAACAAAGCAAAGTCATATGATTTAAAGGTTTAAAAATTACCAAGCACATGTAGTGGCAAACAAAGCCAAATTTTTAAATGTTCTATTCTATGTCCATATTTCAAAAGTTGGTCATAAAGAAATGTAAATATGAGGGGTGCAGCGTGCACTTTCTGAAACTTGTTTTGATTGAGAGTGAGAGAGAGATAGAGATCTCCCCTCGTGCGGCTCACACGCTGACCATTCTGTTTGTCCCATGTCCTTTTTAATTCCATTCCTCGTGCACCTTCTGTGTTTGTCTTCTTTGACCTTTGACCACCACTCAATTGTATACTTTTTGGTCCTTTTGTTTTCAGCTTTAGGAGTAACAGACACTATTGTTTCCACCTCATATATGTCAATCATGAATGTATCTTCATGAAGTTTTAGTAATGATACTGCTAAGAAGCGTACTAGAAAATGAGGTAGTGGTTGGAGAAAGACTTAGGGTGTGTTTGGTTCGCTTGAATTGAATGAATTTCAAAGGAATTAGAATTTGAATTCCAACTCTTGTGGAATTTTAATTCCAATCTTGATATGTTTGGTTAACAAAGGAATTGTAATTGTAATTTGGTATGAATTCCTTCAAATTCCTTTAACTAAGGAAATTCAAATTCCTTTCAACATTAGAAGGAATTCAAGTCAATTTATTGGAATCTTCAATCGGTTGACGTCGTTTTGAGTCAAACCAATTCGGATCGTACCGTTTCGACGCGAATCGTTTAGATCCATACCGCTTTCAACTCGTACCGATTCGGACCGAACCGTTTTTGACCGTACCAATTTCGACCAGTACCATTTCGACCGGTACCGTTTTGACCCGAACCATTTTGGACCGTACCAGTTTCGATCGGTACCATTTCACCCGGTACCGTTTCGACCTGAACGATTTCGACATGTACCTTTCCGAACCGTACCTTTTTGACGTGCACCGTTTCAATCCGAACCGTTTCGACCCGTACCGTTTCGACCCGTACCGTTTTGACCCGTAACAATCGACCTGAGCCGTTTCAACCAGTACGTACTGTTTCAACCCGAACTGAATCGAACCGTTTCGACCTGTAACGTTTTGACACGTGCGCCGAAACGGTGGAAGTTAAAAGTTTTGATTCGAAGGGTACGGGTCGAAACGATAAAGGTCGAAACAGTTCGAGTTGAAACGGTATGAGTCGAAACGGTTCGGGCTGGTACTGGTCGCAACGGAGCGGGTCTTGGGGGCAAGGGTGACAAATTCCAATTTATTAACCAACCAAACACTATAATAAAGGATTTGAAATTCCAATTCCAACAATTTCCAATCCTTTTGGAATGTTTAAATTCCAAATCCAATTCTTTCTAATTCCAATTCCTTCACAAATTCCAATTCCAATTCCAAACCATTCCGCGAACCAAACGCACCCTTAGTGTTCCTTGTGACCAAGGTTCAATTCCCAATATCCCATTATTTTCTGCGGCATCCAGGTGATGAGCAAATATAAATACAAGTGGCGCTAGTTCGACTCGGATGGGAGTTACGTGGCCTAAGAGCAGGCGACTGAAAGATCTAGAAGAGTCGGTCGAAAATTTGGCAAACCTGACAAATTTAGAAAATGCTTATGAAAGGGCACATCTTGTATTGTTTTAAGCATTCAAATTTTATCTATTTCATTGCAAATTAGTATTCATGTTTATTTTGCTTCCACTCTTCTTCAAGTCGCTCTTGGGCTGCGTGTTTTGGTACACTATCTGTGTACATAGCGAAGGAAGAAAGATTCCTATGCACACTTCATATATTGTTGTTGGTGATTTTAATGTTATCAAACTATTTTGGATAATTGAGATTTACTTGAAGATGAAATGAGAAACTAGAATAAATATTGATTCAGGTTATGAGGTGTGAAATACACACTCGATCAAAAGTATCCTAATTTCATGGAACCTCAATGGTTATAAGGGGCGAAGCCCCTAGACAATAAAAAGTTCCAAAGAAACACCACCTCCTTGGTGGGGTTCGAATTGCAGGTTGAGCCAATATTGCTTTGAATTTACATAATCGGCTAAAAGTTGCATGAAAATGGTGATCATTGTAAACTACTAATGACAACTAATCATAGTAGTATCTATGCAATAATGGAAAATGATAGTCAATACTGGTAACTACTAAGGCTGGTGGGTGTGGGGTGCATCCCCGACTCGTCTTGGGTCCGCCGGGACGTCCCACACTGCCCCTGCCGATTGTGGGTCGGCCTAAACGACCAATATGGATGTTGGGGACGAGCCAACTTCTGCACCACCAACCTTCTTCACCATCGTCCCCACACTCTTGGCCCATCCCCTTGTAGAGGACTACCCTCCTGAGTGATGTGGTAGCTGAGGTGGCGGGTAGTCCTCCCTCGAGGCCACCAGCCTAAATAGTAGCATGTTTGTGCTAAAGCTTTCTACTAACGCAAATGATATCTACAAGCAATTGTAACCGACATATGTTTCACATTCTCATGATGAGCTGCAACGTTTCATCTCAATCAATGTGATGGTACGGCCCTTATATAAATGAAATCATCTGGTCATAATTAGCATTAGAAATAGTTAATTCGTTTTTCACATAAAAGAACGTCTCTCTTTGCAAAATATTTTTTCTATTACTTGGTTAATGATTTTGTATATAAACAAAATACTTTAATCTAAAAATGAAATCACACGTGATTAGGGGCGTAGCCACATATGTGGCTATGGGTTCTGCTAAACTCGTACCATTTTTAGTGTTAAATATACATGTTTTTGGACACCGCACCCCTAAGAATTTCGACATCAACCTTGTAGAAACCTTTACACTAAACCCTTAGAAATCCTAACAATGAACCCCTAGAAAACTTGACACCGTACGGAACTCAAAGTCTATATTGATAACTTTAAAGAAGATACAAGACTTGTCTGATCAAAAAGTATATCTAGTCTTGTACAATTGATAATTGAAACAAAGAAACACATTAATTTTACTTTGGTTCACAGATTACTGAAGTTAACACTCGTTTTACCTATCACGATTGCAAATGTTGAAAGATGTTTTTCAGTGATGAAGTAAGTGAAGTTCGATTTACATAATTGGATTGGTGATGAACATTTAAGTGATAGTTACATTTGTTTTATTGAGAAGATTTGCATAGAAAGGTTTCTCCAGATGAATTTTTATTATTCGCTTTTAATATCAATTGACGTATTTTTATTAATCATTTGCATTTTAATTTGATTTTTGCTATTTTGACTCGACCCGAACCGCTTAACTAGACAAGAGAAAAAAAAGGTGAAACTTAGTAATAGACAATTGGCCATCCGTCTATCAAAAATTTTCAAACCCATAAAAAATAAATCCTGCTACACCATTACTTTAAATACACTAATTCAAAACATGGTTATAAATAGTGCATATTTTGCACCTTAGTCTATTTTCGCTTTTTTGCGACTTTTTTTCTCTTTTCTGAAGTATATTAAACTTTAAGATTTGCCATTTTTGCAATACAACTTTGGTCTTTTATAATATTTCATATCAACTTTGTCTACGTTTAACGTCACGTAAGTCACTTGCTGCTAGAAATTCGTGTTTTTGTTTTACGCTTACTCCCTAATTCGGTCACAATTGTAGTCTATTGTTAAGGATAGCCATCTTTGGTGACTTTTGGGGTTTGATCACCATACTTTCTTTAGTGATCAACTTTGGTCCCTCAATTTTACTTATTTTCCCCATGTTTAAAAGAACTCGAGTCCATCTACGTTTCACATCATGTGTGTCACATGGTCTTTTCCCGATTTTGTGTTACCACATAGCATGTTTTACATCACCACCTCTATTAGCACGGTTTCACACCCCCGCCCTGCAACGTTGGGAGTTTGTCATGGATACTTTATATGGACGAGAGGATCATCACATTATGACTCATAATTGTGCCCCAAATCCTCATTGGTACAAATGATTTGTCACATGCTCCTGTTTGTGTTCCTATTTCAGTACATCATCATAATTTTTCATCCTATCTCTTAGTTGAAATACCATCATCTCCTATAATACAAATCAATATGTTAAAAAACTTTTTTTTTTTTCAAATTACATGACGTAAAATACAGGTTTTTAAGAGTTTTATGAAAAAAAGGCGCTAATTACAATTTTTTAAAAAGATGTAATATCGCTGTAACATGTATGTTAACACATGTAACAGGCGAGTTAACACATATAACAACGCAACTTTGTTTAAAAATACAATCGGCATTGTTTTTTTGTATTTTTTTCTCACTCAAAACGCTTAAAAATATGTATGGTACATCATGTATTTTTTCTTTCATAAGTTTTTTAACCTGAGTTTTCACGAATTTCCTTAACATATGTGTGTGTGCGCGCATGTTTGTTGTTACACACATATTATAATTAAATTTACATACACATATATGTATGTCATATGATTGTATATATAAAGAAAAACCTCAAGTTGAATGGATGATGTAAAATTAGTGATTAGCTTGGTACCAATATTGAATGTAATAGGACTGAAAGTACTGATCCTAAAAAATTTTAAAATTGGGTATCAGTGTCGAAAATGTTCGTTACGGGACGGTATTCTCTTGTACAAACTTAGAGGCTATGGCAAAAAAAAAATGATTATTTAAAAAATAAAACTAATAAGTAAATACACATGATATTGGACACAAAAAACAAGCTGAAGAACATGGAAAGGGAGGAATATTTGGTCAGTTCAAGACAGTTTTTATTATGAGGGACAAATTGGATATATGAAGGAGTCAGATGATGACCTCAGGTCATTGGATCCTCTTCCACTTAACTTCTCATTACTTGATCACGTGAGGGTTGGCAACCAAAAATTTTCGATATTACATGGTGTCCACCATTAACTGGTTAACGCTGATGATTAACTTACAAAATTGTAATAAGTGCATAACTATATTATAGTAAAGCTCATTTATATCCTAAAAATTCAAATTTAACATTAGGGAAAAGTTAATAAACATTTGTTAGAGCATGTGTAGTGGGGGGCTTTATATATAGAGCCTCCCTTCTTGATTGGTCCATGTGGCTGCTAAGTCAGCATGGAGAGAGAAACTGAAAAAGGGGTGTAGTGGTGGGGCTTTATATATAAAGCCCCTGAATCTGATTGGTCCACGTGGATTTTATTTTTTTTATTCTTTTAACTCAAAATAAATAAAATAAAAGGTAAATAAATATAAAAAAATTACAAATAATATTAAAAAACACACAATTAATATTAAAAAAAAAGTTACAACTAAAATTAAAAAAAATTACAAATAATCTTAAAAAACACACAACTAATATTAAAAAAAAAGTTACAAATAATATTAAAAAAAAATTACACACCTCCTAAATTACTTATTTAAACATTACATATTCCTAAATTACTTAATTAAACACATAATATAATCCTAAAAGTCCCAGTCCTCGAGTGTGTAGTACTCGGGGGATAGGGAACGTGAGCTGTCCCGTCCATCGGACCTCGCATCCGATGGGAAGTAGTAGTACTCACGAGGAGGGGTTGGCATGCTCCAGAGGCGCTCCTGCTCCTCAATTTCCCTGAGGGCTTCCAAGTCCTCAGGAGTTGGGTCCCCATATTCACGAGGTGGGGTGGTCTGGTGGTGGTGGGTGGGGGTATTCTGGGGGGTGGGGGTAGGTTGGTGGTAGGGGGGTGGGGGTATTCTGGGGGGTGGGGGTAGGTTGGTGGTAGGGGGTAGTCTGGTTGGTGGGGATAGGTTGGTGGTAGGGGGTAGGAGGAGGAGGGGTGAAGGTTGGTGGTAGGGGGTAGGAGGAGGAGGGGTGAAGGTTGGTGGTGCCGACAACATCAGTCGGTCCAATTGATGAGTAGCCATGGTATAATCCATGGCCCAAGCCCATTCTTCATCCGTCCAGGGATCATCCGTCCAGGGATCATCGACTTCAGGATGAGTTGGTGGTGCCGCAGCAGGAGGAGGAGGGGGATTTAGCCAATGTTGTGGAGGAGGAGGAGGAGGAAGAGGAGGTTGTGGAGGAGGAGGAGAGGGGGTGAATGGTAGAGTCCGGGGCCGTCCCCGTCCCCGGACCCGGCGAGTGTACTGCCGGACATTAGATGGTCCGGCAGCTCCTAGTTGAAAACCGCCCATGTTATTCATTGTGTTGAGGATGAGAAAGAGAGAAGAGGTGTGACTGAGATTTGGGAGGAAGGGGGTATTTATAGGGTGAGAAATATGACCGTTTGGGGGGAAAACGTTTGAATTTCAAAATTTGAAATTCAAACGTTTGGGGGGGAAATTTGAATTTCAAACGGTTTGAACAGTAACCGTTTAAAATTCAAATGTTTGAATATAATTTTTTATATAATCTATTTTTTTTATTAATTTTAATAAATATTATTTTTTATATAATTTATTTTTTTATTATTATTTTATTAAATCTAAATAATTTTCTATTAAAATTATTATTATTAATATTGTTATGTTTATTATTATTATTATTATTATTATTATTATTATTATTAAAAAAAAAAGGTTGACCGGACCAAGTGCCACGTGGCAGGAGGCGATTGGAGGGAAGACTTTGCACCCGGCGTTATCTACATAAAGCCCCCCCCCCCCCCCCCCCCTTTTGGCCTATAGCGCCTGGGTGTTTCAGTGTGGGGGGCGCTATATATTAAAAAAAAGCCCAATAACGCCCCCACTACGGGTGGTCTTAGTTTCCAGTACATATCATATTCTATACAAAAGAAATAGTAATTTTACCTCACACGTTACGATATCGGTCGGTTTGATTCCTCACGTTAAAAAGAAAAAAAATATATAAAGTCGAAATACAAAAAGAAATAAAAGTCAAGGGTTACATCATTTTTAAAACTCTTTTTAAAACAAGTAAAAAACTTTCTTTTACAAAAAAAATATCTTTTTTGAATGACTTATATATTTGTTTATATGCGAAAGCTAATTTAAAAAATTACTTTGAGCTCTAGCGTTAATTAGTTACAACCCCAACTTTACCCATTTACACCCCTAACACAAAGTCATGTGTTCTTTCCATAATTTTGATGATAAGTTTGGTTTGCAATAAGAAGTTTCATGTATGATTTGTCAAAATTTTAGTTACTCTACTCTAAATGTTAGCGAAAAAACGTGACAATGGTTTTGTAATTAATCTTGTGTACTTAATTTTATATTTAAAAGTATTTTGTGAGATATGCTTAATTAATGAATTTAAATAACGAAATTTGTTAACTTTGGTTATTTGCATATGACTTTACAGGCTTTTAATTTTAATATCAAGTATTAAATTAAAATTATAGTGTTCTAGTTTTATAGAGAAAAAAATCTTTTCCTGAGTAAGTGCTCCAACAATTAAGCAAAATTAGAACAATGTTAATTGGGTTGGTGGCATACTTTTTATCCAAAACTAGTGTTTATTGAGTTGTTCTTGTCTATGATGAAAGCTATAAACATTATTTATGCGCGGTTTTCCGGTAGGGAGTTATTACTATTGTTGTTGCCCTGATAGTTTCCATTCATGATTCCCTCCGACATGTCTTTGAGAAAAAAATAAATTAAAATATTTTGTATAGAAAAGAAACTATCAACATCCGCATTATATTCGTTAATTTGAGAATCTTCACACTACAACAATCATTTTTTTAATCGAAACTAAATACAGTTGATACTATAGTTAATTTAGTGTCATCAACCTATTTTTGCTAATCAAAATTTACTTAAAATTAAATGAGAAATAATAATAAACATTTGGTTAAGAAGTATGGAATACTCATTTTTTCAATGCGCCTTTGCCATCTCAACTCTTTTTTTGTTTAATATTGTCTCCACTTGTTTTCCCGGTGACATTGATGCCATTGAAGGCCCACCAGCATCATAACGACGGCTGATGATGCTTGGTGGGCCGTTTAATATTTTATACCGTTTGAAAACGGTAATTCTTTTAAAAAAATTAAACATATTTTCTTTACACTATAAAAATCATTCACTTCTCATTGTTTTAACACACACCCATTTCTTTTTCTCTTTTAAATCACAATCCTCCACTATGAAAATGCCTCCACTCATTTCTGTTTAGACTGAAGACGAGGAGTTCACCTTGATCATTGCGTTTCTACACGTTAGGAAGTCAGACGTTGTTACAACGGCACGTTAGTAGTAACTTAGATAAGGAAAGCTGAAAAAGAAAAAAAATGAAAACGAAGATTAAAAAGACATGTTCGTCGTCCACCCCATTTGTGAGACAATGAATTAAATGGACACCACATGTGATTATAATCTTTCAAAATCACCCATTTAAAAAAATCCATCAATGCCAACCATATCAATCGTTAATTTTTTTTAGTGAACTTTTTGAGATCCAAACATTTTCGTTAACCTATACGATTCTTTTTTTTTTTTTTTTAATATTCTCTAAGCTTATATCTAAAACTTCGTACACCAATTTCGATCTCTATACTGCTAGGCTTAGGTAACTTAATACCATAAAAAATGGATCCTTTGTTTTTGTTATACATGAAAACCTGATAAACATCAAGAAAACATAAACTCAAAGCTAACACATATAATTTAATTGCCACACCTATATATTATCAAGTGGTTTTGCCTGGAACATGTGAATACTTATTATGTAGTGTTTGGTATGCAGAAATAAGAGATGCAATAAAGTGGAGTGTTGCTACTTAATGAAAAAAAAAGCGTGTTTAGTTAGTTAAGGTAACAAAATCATACATTACATACTCCATTTCATTCACCCCAAATGTATTCCATCCACGCCCCTTGTTTTTTCTTTTTTTTTTCATTCCTTTTGTTGCCTTTCACCACCACCACCCACCGCTATCACCACCGCCTACCACCATTCGACGCCACCACCGACTACTGTCGCCAACCATCGCCACCATCGTCGCCACCCGCCATCCCCGACCACCACCCCCACTGATGCCACCCTGTTAGTGCACGATGTCCCTAGGCTAGTATATAAGTTATTTGGACGTATTTCGGGGTGTTTGGAGGCGTTTATACGCGTTTTGGAGGTTTCAAGGGTTTGTAGGCGAGTAGCAGTGGGCTGCTAGCGATTATGGTCCCTAATCGCTAGCAATAGCACACGAGTATGGCCCTACTCGCCACCTGAAGCACACGATTAGCCATGTCAGCTAGCGATTAGCTGGCTAATCGCCTTCCCTGCTGCTGCTAATCGCTAGGAGTGGTCTGGTCGTACCCGGGTGGTATAAATACCCTCTTTCTTAACCCTAGACCTCAGTTCTTGCCTCACACACCCTCCAAACACCCTCCCCTGGTCATAGGACGTCTGATTTGATCATTGTAAACACTTGAGCTCTGTTTTAGTGATTAATCTATAATCTTTTGACCCGTGTGTGTGTAGTAATTACTCGTTTCATTGTTTCAATCGTTGTTTCTGTTATTAGATCATCTTAGAGGGATTCCGCACCTCTAGGATAAAACCCGTGATTGTTGGAACGCGAGTTCGACGGTCCTAACAAGTGGTATCAGAGCCGAGGCTCTTATCACGGGTGTTTTGATAACAAAAACGAGCAAAAACAGGTTGGTTTTGGTGTAAAAGTTGAGATTTTTAATCAAAAACCTGTTCTTAGTTTGAAACTTTGAGTTTTTATCAAAAACCCACATTTTTCAAAACTTTAGTGTGTGTTTTTCGGTTAAAAACGTGTGTTTTTGATCAGGTTTTGCTCTAAAACTATTTTGGTAACTTGTCTAATCATTTGGGATCAAAATACAATGTTTTAGATAAGATTTTGGGTCAAAATAGGTGTTTTTTTGAGCAAAAGTGCGGCTGCAGATCAGATCAGGCGATTAGCATCAGACAATTAGGGTTTGCTAGCAATTAGCTGCTACTCGCGTGTACTTTGCTAGCAATTAGCTGCTACTCGCGTGTACTGTGCTAGCAATCAGCCATAATCGCCTGATATCTCCTAGCAATTAGGTGCTACTCGCATGCTACCTTCCATGCGATTAGCCCTAATCACGTGACATACTAAATTGCCTGAAAATTCATAATCGCCTTCAGTTACTAGCGATTAGCCCTAATTGCCTCCATTTTGCTAGCAATTAGCCTCAATTGCCTATACTTGCTAGCAATTAGCCCTAATCACGTGACATACCTATATTAACTAGCAATTAGCCCTAATCGCCTATACCACCTAGCAATTAGCCCTAATCACGTGCAAAAACCTCATAATCGCCTAAGACTCATAGCAATTAGCCCCATAATCGCCTAAAAGGTTCTGGAACATAAAAATTGACTAAGTATTGGACTATTAACATACGTTAACATACCTTAACATATGGCGAACCCTTGGGGACATCTGAGTCAACCGAGAACTCAGTATAACCAGCAAATGAACAACCAAATGAACAATCAAGCAAACGTGCCCACGAACCCTTGGCAGTTTTCGGCTGAACGAAACGCGCAACGGATGCAACAAGCGCAAATGCAAGCGAATGTTGCCGGAATCAATCCGTGGGCGCTAGCTGCTCAACAGCAAGCAATGAATGCGAATCCTTGGGCACTCGCAGCTGCCGCTAACTCTCAGACAAACCATCTGTCGTCCGTTCTTATCAGTGACTTAGAGACGGGCAGTTCTAACCGAGCACCGAAACTGCAATATATGGCAGATTATCATGGTTGGAAAGGCAGATTTCAGTCACACGTTGAGGGTATCGATGGCTTGGTATGGTCAGCTATCGAGAATGGGTACACAAGGCCGCTGGTTGAAAACTCCACTACTCCGGTCTCTATAGAAGACATGTCTGAGGATCAGAGGAAGAAGTATAACTATGAAAAAAAGGCAATGGCAGCGTTGAAGCAGGCACTTCCCAAAGACATTCTTCATCAGTTCGCGCAGTGTACTACGTCGCAGATGCTTTGGTTAGCGCTTGCTGAGCGTAATGAGGGAAATCAGAAGACACGGAAGGTGAAGGTGGATCAGTTAAAGAAGGAGTTTGAGAATTTCAGTGCGATGGGAAATGAATCACTGAGAGATCTGACAGCTCGATATTATCATCTGATGTCCGAGATGTATCAGTACGGGGTTATCTACACGTCAGCAGAACTTGTGGAAAGATTTGCAGAGGCGCTCCCGTCACACTGGCATCAATGGCTGGACATTCAGAAGTCCAACAATGTTTATCAGACACTCTCCATCAATGAGTTCGTGGCCGAGCCGGAGAACAAGGAGATCGAGGAGATCAGGAGAGCTAATAAGCCGCCCGTTGTTCAGAATCCCAGCATCTATTATGGGAATCCAGCTCAGGATATCAGTGTGGGTGGATCCAAACCACAGACTGCGTTCATGGTTAATCCTGATCCAGTCTTTGCGTTTGACAACTATGGACCCCCATCTGATGTTCCTCCACCTGTCTTTCCTTGGGGTCAAGGAAACCAGTATCCTTCTAATTTTAATGCTAATACTAACCAGTTTGGTGTTAATCCGTTTGCTCATCTTGCAGCACCAGCTCAGGCAACCTCCAACTTTGGTGGACCTTCTTCATCAGGGTTTGGTGGTGCTCCTTCTGCTAATTTTGGTGGATATGGAGGTGCTTCTACTTCAAATCAGGGTGCTTATCGGACCAATCCTGTTGCAGAACAGCTGAACACTTCGGGCTTTGAGAAGGTGACTGTAGAGCTAGCCCAAGAACATATGGCTCTGCTGTCAACCTTGGTCAATTCCTATAGTGGCTTAGTTGCGGGGCAGATCGGAAATCCTTATCTTACTCAAGAAGATTATGCCCAGATCGACAAGGATGACATGGATCTGATAGACATCCAGTGGCACTTCGCTAGTGTGGTGAGACGTGCAAAGGACTATATGGATAGAACTGGAAAGAGAGATGTGCTGATCAACAACAACACGAAGTTTGGGTTTGATAAAACAAAGGTCACCTGTTACAACTGTGGCAACCGAGGACACTTTGCCAGAGAATGTGATCGACCGAGACAACAGGGAAATCAGAATCCCTTCAACAACAACAGAGGCAATCAGAACAATCAGAGGCAGCAAGCTCAGACACAACCGAATCAAAATGCTGAACGAGCTCTTGTCCCAGTTAATCATCAGAACCAAAGGCCTCAAGCAAACAACAATCAAGCCTTGGTAGTTCAAGAAGATGAAGTGTTCAACTGGAATCACCTCATCACTGGTGAACAAGCTCCTCAGGGTGGTGCAGCATGCTTTGCCCAAATTATGTCTGATACTCAAGAAGAAGTTGAAGAGAGTCCAAGTCAATCTGAAGTAGTTATTCCTGAAGTTGAAGCTTTGGATTGTGATTCGGACTGTGATTCTGATGAAGGGGTGGACTTGGAGGATTTGTTAGCTGAAGCAGACGCCTTGGTTAGTAAAAGGTCAATACTTGTGGATGCTGACTGTACAAAGAACAATCTGACTGATTTCTTCGGACCAGTGAAGACGGCTGCTCATTATGCTTTAATGGCCCTTACAGAGTCGTCTAATCAGGTAGGTTCTTCCTCCAATTCAAAATCTGAATGTGTTGATTGTAGTAAGCTTAAGTACAGAATTGATGTCTTAACAGACGAAAATCTGAACTTGAAAGCTGACTTAGATCAATGCCAAAAGAGCAATGAGGTTTTGAGAGCTAATGAGAAAGCCCTCAAAATCACCATTGATACTCTTAAGAAGGACTCCATTGAGTGTGATCAGCTTAAACTCAGAATCAAAGAATTAACTGATGAGAATCTGAATTTAAAAGCTGATGTGGGTCCATTGCAAAGGTCAAATGATTCCTTAAAACAGAAAGAGAAAAATTTTCTTAATACTGTTGATAATTATAAGAAGGATGTTTCTGAATTGTCTAAAACCCTAGCTAACAAGCAAATTGCTATTAATAATTATATAAATGAGGTTGAAGACACTAAGAAACATTTGGCCATTGTCAATTGTGACTATCAAAAGATCAAGAAGAAACTTGAGAGTTACCTGAACTGCAAGTATGTTCTTGATCATATCATTGAACACTCAGATAAGGAGGGCAATTCCACCAGTCCCAAATATGCTCAGTGTCCTCCTCTGGTGAGATTTGAACATCATCACAATGATATCTTACCGAAGGAAGAGTTTATGGACTTGGCAGCAGAAGCAGCTAAAGTTGCAGAAGCGCCTAAAGTGATGGAAGCAGTTAAACCTGCCAAAGTCACTAAGGCTGCTCCTCCTGCGCCTAAAGTGACAGAAGCACCTAAACCTGCTGAAGTTACTAAGGCTGCACCCACTGCTGTTGCTGCCAAAACTGGTGAGATTGCAGATGATGCAAGCGTCTGCGAGACAGACTGTTCTGAGGATGAGCTTGATGAACCAGAGAGGTATGCACCGGTGAAGGATACGGACATTCCTATCCAAAATCACATTCTGTGTGAGCCTGAGCCGAAAGTGCAAGCCCCTGCTGGTAAAACAATCAAAGTGTTCTATCAATTGAAAGGGTCTGATAAAATTTATGCTGATGAGGATCTTCCTTATAAGCACCTGGCACCTGGTCTTGTTGGTAAGATCTGGCAAGAGTCCACCATAACAATTGAGAAAGAACAATGGGGACATGGGAAAAGGGGTCAGGGTAATCAGTCCAAAAGAAACAAAAGTAAAAATCAAAAGAAGAACACTTTGAACCCTAAAGATCAAGCTCAGGAGAACTCTCCCAAGAAACATGTTACTCAGTTTGTTGGATCTTCAGGCACTGAATTTGATAATTATCCTAAGACAGACTGGCAGAAAGAATGTCTTAAGGATCTAAAACATAAAAACACTTTTGCCACGAAATCCAACAAAAGGAGTAAGGATGTTAATACTCCACCATTTGAGGAGTATAGATCCTGTCACAAGTGCGGGGTTCATGGGCATTTAGTTGCTGCTTGCCCCGAATTGAGACGCAAGAGGATCGAAACAAATGATGCTCCTAGTTCTAGCAACTCTAAACCGCCTGTTTCCCCTAAGCTTTCTGAGAAGCAACAAGGTAAACAGACAGTTTATGACACTCGTAACAAGATTGCTATGAACCAAAAGCCAGTTGATGGCAGGGGTCCGCAGTTGAGGGGGAGCCAAGATCCCAAAAAGGTTCAAGCAGCGCCTAAGCCACAAGCACAGGCTGCAGCTAAACCTGAAGGCAACCCTAACACTGCTCCACGTGCAGTTAAGTCTGAAGTGGATCCAAAGGCTGTCCCACCACAGGAATCTGAGGCTGGACCTTCTAGCCCAAAGGCAAAGAAGAAGCCCAAGCCAAGAAAACCGGGAAAGACTTGGAGACCCAAGTCACCAACTAAAGATGGAGGATCATCTGTTAGTGTAGAAACTGCCAGACCATCGGAAGCAACACCAACTCCTAACGGAAGGTGGGTTGACTTTCCGACTTTGGATGTAGATGGTAGACCCAAGACCGTCAAGGCTTGGGTCCCCCTTAACCACTAATTTTTGAATGTCGTGCAGGGAGTTCCACAGGGCCTTATCAGCAGCCTATGGATTGTTGATAGTGGAGCTTCTGGGCACATGACAGGCGACTTATCTCTGCTATTTGACATCAAGAATATCAATGGGGGATATGTTGCTTTTGCTGGTAATAAAGGGGGATACATCACTAAAGAAGGCAGTATGGGAAATGGAATCGTAAGCTTTGAGAAGATAAGCTACGTGAAACAGATAGACCACAATTTGCTGAGTGTCTCACAGATCTGTGACAAGAAATACACAGTATTCTTTGATGACAATGCTTGCTTCATTCTGAAACCTGGCTTTAAGATTCCGAAACAGTGGGTTATGATCTCAGCTCCAAGAGTCAACAATTTGTATGTTCTGGATATGAGTCAGGCTGTAACAGCTAAGGGGGAGTCTGTTAGTGCACGATGTCCCTAGGCTAGTATATAAGTTATTTGGACGTATTTCGGGGTGTTTGGAGGCGTTTATACGCGTTTTGGGGGTCTCGGGGAGCTGCATGCGATTAGCTGGAGAAGGTTAGGCGATTAGCAGTTTGTTGGTGGCGAGTGAGGGCCTACTCGCTAGTAAATACATGCGATTAGCTGCTATTGTCAGGCGATTAGCTGCTCTGACAGGCGATTAGCAGCTAATCGCTACCCTCTGCTGCTGCTAATCGCCTGCAACGAGCTGGTCATTACCGGGAGGTATAAATACCCTCATTCTCAACCCTAGACCTCAGTTCTTGCCTCACACACCCTCCAAACACCCTCCCCTGGTCATAGGACGTCTGATTTGATCATTGTAAACACTTGAGCTCTGTTTTAGTGATTAATCTATAATCTTTTGACCCGTGTGTGTGTAGTAATTACTCGTTTCATTGTTTCAATCGTTGTTTCTGTTATTAGATCATCTTAGAGGGATTCCGCACCTCTAGGATAAAACCCGTGACTGTAGAGGGGGAGGTCACTTGTTTTCTGTCAAAGGCTACAGAGAAGGAGTCTATCATGTGGCACAGACGAATGGGGCATATTCACTTGAGGAAGATGAATCATCTGGTTCAGAATCAGCTTGTGGAAGGTGTCTCTGTCAAGAATTTTCATTTAAATGACGTCTGTGTATCATGTAAGAAAGGGAAGCGGAAGAAGAAATCTCACAAACCTAAGAAGGTCAACTCAGTCAGTATGCCTCTCGAGCGGTTGCACATGGATTTGTTCGGCCCTGTCAATCGTAAAAGCAAGAATGGAGATTTATACTGTCTGGTTGTCACTGATGACTATTCAAGGTTCTCTTGGGTTGTATGCATGCAGCATAAAAGTGAGACTTTTGAGTTTTTGAAGAATCTGTTCACCAAACTAGAAAACATCTATGGGCTAAAGATCCGCAGGATTCGAAGCGACAATGGAACAGAATTCAAGAACAATGCTATGGAGTTACTATGTGCAGAAAAGGGTATTCATCACGAATTCACAGCGCCATACACTCCTCAGCAAAACGGGGTTGCAGAAAGAAAGAATAGAACTCTTATTGAGGCTGCCAGAACAATGCTCGCAGATTCTAACTTGCCTGTCATGTTTTGGAACGAGGCAATTTACTGCGCGTGTTATACTCTAAATAGGGTTCTTACGGTTAAGAGGTTCGGCAAAACTTCTTACGAACTTCTAATCCGTAGGAAGCCGAACTTAGAGTTTCTGGAACCTTTCGGTGCTCCATGCACTATGCTACATCCCGATGGGAAGTTTGGTGCAAAGGCAGATGAAGGTTTCTTTGTTGGATACAGTACTCCTAACAAGAGGGTATACAACAAAAGAACCAATAACGTTGAGGAGTGGCTTAATGTCGATGTTCAACGTTACACTATCAATGCACGTGGTGCTGGACCCGATTGGTTGTTCGACTATAAGAGTTTGTTCGATTCTTTCAACCTGGATAATGTTGTAGATGATGCTGTGGCGCAGATGTATTACGAGTGTGAAAACGCAGCTAGCTCACCGCTAATGCGTCCGATCGTGGTTAATGCGCCTGCGCCTGCCGCATCAGATGCTTCTACATCCATGGGTCCCCCTGATAAAGCCGCAGCAGTTGAAGTTGAGGAAGTCTTTCAGGAAGCGTCAGAGGTTATGGAATCTTCTTCAGATGAGGAATATACAGAATCTCGGGAAACTCTTACTGAAGAACTGGCTGGAAATGGTGAATCTGCCAATACAGCTCCATTTCCTCCTACAGGGAATGATCAAGCTGGTCCTTCTTCTTCAGCAGCTCCTGGAATCGGTCTACACATTGATTTCTCCGGTTTTAATTTGCAACCCGCTGCTCCCTCTAGTTCAAGTGCTGCTGAGACGAACATCTCTCAGGGACTTGAAAATCTCAATCTGCGGTCGGATGATCCAGTGCCGGCACATTCGGAATCTCGGATTCACGACACTCATCCACTGCAGAATGTGATTGGTGATCCGACTGGTAGAGTGATGACACGCAGTCAGCTCAGGAATGCCAGTCCAAGTGACAACTCCGCTACCCTAGCTCTTTATTCGGAGATCAGAAAAGCAGGTCATCAGAACGATTGGTCTTTTGCTCTTTATGTGTCTCAGGTGGAACCGCGATCCGTCCAAGAGGCTTTGAGAGAAGAACCATGGATTGAAGCAATGCAGACAGAGCTTCAGCAGTTCCAAAAGCTAGGAGTGTGGGACTTAGTTGACTTACCTCCAGGTGCAAAGAAAATTGGAACAAAGTGGGTCTATAAGTGTAAACGGGATGACCGTGGGGTAATTATCAGAAACAAGGCTCGATTAGTTGTCCTCGGCTTCCGTCAAATCGAAGGAATAGATTACAACGAAGTATACGCTCCAGTTGCGCGCCTTGAAGCTATCCGGATGTTCTTAGCTTACGCTTCGTACAAACGGTTTAAGGTGTATCAAATGGACGTGAAAAGTGCTTTTCTGTATGGTATCGTGAAGGAAGAGGTGTATGTTTCACAACCTCCGGGGTTTGAAGATCCAATGCATCGTGACAAGGTTTACAAACTGAACAAAGCGTTGTATGGGCTTCATCAGGCTCCGAGAGAATGGTATCAAATGCTCAGCAGTTATTTGATCTCCAATGGGTTCAACCGTGGACTCGTGGACTGCACCTTATTCACCAAGGAAAAGGATGGTGACCGTCTGCTGGTACAGGTTTACGTTGATGATATTATTTTTGGGTCAACTAATGAGGTTTTGTGCAGGGAATTTGAAAAGTTAATGCAGGACAAGTTCGAGATGAGCTCGATGGGGGAAATGCAATTTTTCTTAGGCTTGCAAGTAGATCAACTTGAGTCGGGGATCTTCATCCACCAGACAAAATATGTTGCTGACATCTTGAGCCGGTTCCAGATGGAAGACTCTGCTGCAATAGCCACCCCTATCCAAACCAATCACGGGATTGGTCCGGATGAGAAAGGACAAGCCGTTGATTCCTTTCTTTATCGAGCAATGATTGGCTCGTTGATGTACCTCACAGCTTCAAGACCCGACATAATGTTCGCAACCTGCCTGCTGTCAAGATACCAGTCCAGGCCGAAACAGTCCCATCTGGTTGCCGTGAAGAGGATCTTACGTTATCTAAAGGGTTGTCCGACCAAAGGTCTTTGGTACCCTAATGACGATAAGTTTGATCTCGTTGCTTATAGTGATGCTGACTATGGCGGATGCAAGAAAGACGCAAAATCCACATCGGCTGGATGCCAGTTCTTAGGAGGTCGACTAGTCTCGTGGCAGTGCAAGAAGCAAGCCTCTGTGTCCTTATCAACTTGCGAGTCGGAATACATAGCTGCGTCCAGCTGTTGCTCCCAGGTTTTATGGATACAACAACAAATGAGAGACTACGGTTTGAAATTTCTAAACACTCCTATTTACTGTGATAATGAATCTGCTATAGCGCTTGCTAAAGACGCGGTAAACCATTCCACGGCGAAGCATATCTATGTTCGGTATCATTTCATACGCGATTGCTATGAAAAGAAACTGATAGATATGATTAAAATCCACACGGATTACCAACGTGCCGATTTATACACCAAAGCTTTTGATAAACCTCGTTTCGAGTATCTTTTGGTTTTAAATGGCATTAAAGAAAAGCAGGATTAGATCCGCATTGGCAATCGTTTTTGTAAATATTTTCTTCAAAAACAGAAAAATCCAAAAATATTGTCGTTTTGCAAATTTTTAGATTTTTAGGGGGAGAAAATTCAGAAAAATACAAAAACATCAGAAAATGCAAAAATCAAAAAAAAATGAGAAAATTCAAAAAATTCAAAAAAAATAAAAAAATGAAAAAAATGAGTTTCTTTGGTGGCAATAGGGAAGATGATATTAACCAATCAGTCGGACTGTCTGGACCTTTATCATCCTAAAAATATTGGATCTGATAAGTAGTCTCTACAATGATGTGTTGGTAGGCTCGAAATCATTTCCAAGCTCGGCACGGTGATATAAACCTAAATCTACTGAGAATTGTGTGGATTAACGCCGCGTTGGCATATGGTCTAAAAGCCTTAAATCTTGTTGATAGAATGCCAAAATCCGAGGTTTCTGGTCTTTAAGAGGTTGGTACATCCGGGGTGAACTGGACGTCTCTCAGAATAAAATGGGGTGGCATAAGTGACGTACGTTGGGTTAGCAGCCTACAACTGAGACACCTCTTTGCCATACTCAGTAAAAGAAAAGAAAAACAAAAAATAGAATAAATTCTGATAAGGAGACGTCTGGGAATCCTGTAAGAGCAAAAAGATCATAAATGCCAAAACCCTATTCTCAAAGAGAATCGCTCTATGGTATCAAATCATTAATACCTAAAGCATCGTACCGTGAAAAATCAAAAATGTACGGTATTTGACTTGAACCCTGGTCTGGATCTCACTGGTCTCTTTGCTGCAGCGTTCTTGCAGACCTGATCACCACTGAGTCCATTCCTTGTAAATACGGATGACAACAGCTTATTCACCGGTTACGAGGAAGCTTTGTGCATGCCTTGATGCGGGAATATGTCGCGTGTGCGGGGAACACCTTTAATCAGCTTTAATATTACCTTAACGTATCTAAAGTGCCTAGCGATAAAACTTGATTTTGAGTTTAGGTGGACAACAATACTGACAGTTGTTGTAGGATGCTTATTGGTAATTTTAATCTAAAAATGAAAGTATAAGGGTTCTAGTATAGTCCGTACACTGATATGATTCCCTAACTATCGAAACTCGCAAAAATATGATATTGTACAGTTAGTTGTTTTCGCGTTTTCGTTTATTCTCTATTTTAATTTTTAGTAGATTAGCTATTCTTGATTGCCGATGATGGAAACCTAATCCATTGTAATCTTACTTCTTCAAGAATAAAACGCCGAAAAATAAAAAGGATAATTAATTGAAAAACTTGTACGTTTACTGGGTCAAAACCGTGTGTTTTACCGAGTACAAGGGTGAAAAATGAAACATTTTCAAGTTTTTGAGTCGTCATCTGAGTCGCGTGTGAAATCGGGCTGAAAAACGCATGTTTTGAGCCTTAACGGGTCAAAAATGCAAGTTTTGGTGCTGCAGGGGCATTTTGGTAATTTGTGGGAAGGGTATATGCATTTAGGGAGCTAATCGCCAGTGAAGTCAAGCGATTAGCCTTAATCGCTTGAGTGTGTACGCGTTTATGACCTACTCGCATGTATCTGTTGGTGTGTAACCATAATCGCATGACCCACCTAGTGATTAGCTTATAATTACACCAAAGGTTCAGCGTTTAGCCCAAGTACACGATTGGGCCTAATCACACGATTGGGCCTTCCTAATCGTCTGAAGAGTTTAGGCGTTTAGGTCACTCGCTAGTTATGTCTAGGCGATTAGGGGATACTCGCTACTACTGTAGCAGACATATGGGGCTAATCGTGTATCAACATTATGCGATTATGTATGAGTATAAAAGGGATACTTAGACTTTTTGTCCTCATTCTTTCAAAACCAAGAACCCTGTACATCGTTCCCTCTCATTCCGATTACAACTAAACTCTGCCAAAATTTTTCTTTGTTTCTTGAAACGTAATCTACATCACTAAGGTATCAATCTCTCAACTTTTTAGATCCTAACAACATCATTTGAAGGGTTAAATCGTTCCCTTAAATGCGTAACCCTAGGATTGACAAAAATTGATTATTGAGCCTTAAAATGTGATTATTGTTGAAGTTTCTTGGTTGGGGTTCTTTAATCGGCGCCTATAGTTTCTGTTCATACTAAATTTGTGGCCTAAAACATCACAAATCTAAAAGCCCCAAATTTAAACCTAAGAACCCTAATTTTTAAAACCGGTCAATTAATCCTTGTATCTAACCTGTTGTTGAAATATGTTAAAGGGGTATTGATAACCGGCCTATATACATTAAAATGTGACAAGATTGAGACCCATTCCAACCCATTAAGAAATTTGGCAAAGATTGGTGAACATAACTACTGTTCACGCGATTAGGCTTTGCTAATCGCATGAACAGTACACGAGTGGGCTGAAAATGCTGCTAATCGCCTATTAATTCATGCGAGTATGCTCAATTGCCTACTGTTGATAGCGATTAGCAAGGCTAATCGCGTGTAGCCTTCTGTTTGACCAATTTTTGTCAAAATTTGTCCGTTTTGTCCGATTTCATCATATCTTAACCTGTTCTGATAATCTTGTCGTTGTGTTTGCCTTATAGAATCATGCAATACGGTACATCGGAGAAGCACAACTGTTTGGCATTTCTCGGACCAGTTACAAAGCCGGAATGCAAGTTGTTCGAGGGTGTTATCGAATACTTGAAACGATCAAAGATCAAGTATGCTATCTCTACTGAATACGCGGCCTACAAGGATATTATTCGGGAATTCTACCAGAATGCAAAGGTCGACAACAGCACTGTTCCTGCTACGGTTAAAAGTGTTGTGCAACAAAAGGACGTGGTTGTTACAGAAGAATTGATTCGTGAGGTTCTAAAGTTTGAAGATAACAAAGACGATCCTATTGTGTTCGATACTATTCTGATTCGCGGTGGATTTCTTAGAATGAAGTATACAGATGATGTTCGTACTCAGAAAATGCTACAAAAGGGTTGTCTACCGCCAGAGATAAAATATCTAACGCACGTTGTGCTTAAGTGCATCGGCCCTCGCAAAGGCACGTTTGATGCGATCCGGGACACTTTAGCATCAGCGATAGTTGCGTTGACGTTGAACAAGCCGTTCAACTTCTCTGGAATGATTTTGCACCAGCTCAAGGAAGTGATCTTGCAGAAACCGACAAGGAACTCGTTCATAGTTTATCCTCGTTTTCTACAAATGATTCTTGACCACCAGATTCCAGATTTGGTGAAGCATGATAATGAGTTGCTCGAGATTAAGAACATTGATGAGATCGAGCTGAAGAGAATGCTGCAGTATAAGAAAAAGCCGAAGGCGGAACACCCACCAAGTCAGAAACTGTATGCATATCTCGCGAAAGATGATTATGAGGCACCACCTGGGAATAGGTGGAGACATGACGACAGTGACTCTGAAGATGATATTAATGTTCATAGACAGGTGTTCAAAGGTGATGATGTTATTGGCAGACCCTCTGATGAATTGGGTCCAAATGAACCGGGCAAAACGGGGGATGACGAGCATAGACGCGATGATGACATGTTTGAACCTGCGTCTTTGGATGTTGACGCACCATCCAGTTCAGTTAGGGGAAAAGAAACATTGGATGAAGGCCCGATTAACATAGAAGATGTTGATGATGAGGATGACGACTCAGAGGCAACTGAAGATGATAGACCTGATGTGCTCAGTTTAGAGGAGGATAGGGCTCTCACAGCCGAGGCGAGAGAACTTCAGAGGGATCCCACTTTCACACCAGGAGGTGAGGATCTCATTGCTGATATCGATGCTGATCTAAGCACGCCTCCTCCGCACAAAAGACAGAAAACCCAGGCAGCAAAGGTTAGTAGAGGTCAGAAAAGGATGTCAAAGACTGTAGTTGCTCCTGAGAAGAATCCAAAGAGATTTAAAGGAAAACGTTCAGCTTTGAATCTTCCTGATACATTCGGCTCTCCAACCTCTTCTACCACACCAGCAACAACAACTAAAGCAGCAACAGCAACAACAACAGCAACAACAACTACAACAGCAGCCACTTCTTCAGCTCCTCTATCTTCCAGTGCAGCTATGCCTGCAGGTATTACTATGTCTATGCCTTCTTCAGTAGTCTTCACTGAGCAAGTCTCAGCTACTGTTGAAGCGACAGGTGCGCAGTTGGTTTCTAATCCGGTTGGTGACCACATCCGGAGACTGAAGGAAGCTGCAAGAACCAAAGCAGCTAAACCTTCAGGCCAATCTTCTTCTTCTACTTCTGCTTCCAATGAACAACTCCAGCATAATGTCAGCGAACTCATGGCTTTAGTTGCTGCACAGTCGCGGGAAATAGCAGAGTTAAGAAACAAGAATACTCAGATCGAAGAAAATGAGACAGCGATGCTTGAGTTGATTGGTGAAACCATTACTGCTAATACAGATCTTAGAGCTACTGTCGACGCACTCACCTTGTCTAATCAGCAAATTCTTGAGTCGAACAGGCAGCTTATGGAATCACACCAGCAGCTGATACAGTCAAACCAAAGTGCCTTGGCAAGACTGACAGGCATTGAAGGTAAGTACAATGACCTCCAGCTCGCAAATGTGAACAATGAGCGCAGAATCACCAGGTACAGGAAACAAAATACTAGATTAAGAGCTAGGTTGGATGAGTTATCTGGAACTCAGCCTAGGCTCACTGGTGGTTCTGAGGCTGGAGCGAGTACAACTGGTGATGATGATGATGATAGTGAAGAAGAGGATGATGAGGATGATGAAGAGGATGATGACAAGTCTGATGATGATGATCAGGGTGATGGTAAAGGTGATGGTGGTGACCCTGGAGCCACAGGCGGTGGCGGGTCATCGGGTGGTTCAGCTGAGAGACGAACTAAGAAGCGCCATGATCGTCGAGGCGATGATCCCGAGGCAGGTTCTTCTGCTCAGGGGGAGCCATCAAGCAAGATGAGCAAGATTCACGAGCTTCGCAAGCAACTGAATAAGAAAGCGTTGATTCAAGTTGAATATGTTGAGCCTCTAAACTGCTATTTTGCCTATGATGATGAAGGCAACTTGCTCCCACCACCTGCCATGCCCGAGTATGATCTGGAAGAAGGCGAGATTCCACCAGAGATGACACCAGAGGACTTAGCAAAAGTTTATGGCTTTACACCTGGAGAATCTTCCAGTGCGAGCCAAAGTGTCCCTCCTGAGTTGCATCCTGATAATAATGAGGTAGATCTTGAAGATGGAACCAACGTCCCAACTCCTGAGTATGTGGTAAATGAGTCGGGCGCTGGTATTCCAAACATTGATGAAGAGATGGTTCGAGAGGCTGAGGAAAAGTTGAAGTCTGTCTCTGCTGATATTCCTGATGAAGTTAAAACTCGACAGGATAAAATCAAAGAGCGCTATCCCAAGTGGTTTAAACCTGAAGAGAAGAAAAAGCCGGTTGAGCGAGCCTCCGTCTTCAAGAAAAGGTTGACGAAGATGTCTGGAAATGTGATAAGCTGGGCATATGTTAGTCACACAAGGATGCTGGGAGTAAAATGGCAAGAAGGTGTATTGTATTTTCAGGAATGCAGAGATCTTATGAGCCTCCCATTCTGGTATATCCGTGATTTAGTTCGTCTTCATTATCCTCTGTACAAAGAGAAGGCTCCTTTTCTTCAAGGTTTTTACACGAAGCTGAAGCGAGAAAGCATTGATGGATGGAAAGAATTCGAGCCTCAGTATCCCAGATCATATCCAACAGACAAGATTCATCCCTTCACACTCAAGCCAATCTGGGAGCACAAAATCAAGCCACCGAAATGCGTTTCAAGGATTCCCATTATTCCACTTGAACAAGACTTTACCACGAAGCTGTATTATTGGCACTATGATGCAGCTACTACTGAAGCGGTGATCGTCTTGAGCAATAGTCCAAATCCATGCAGGAAGATTAGGATTTGGGATCCTATGTGGTTGATTAATTGCTCGGAAAAGGATGTGGAGATGTTGTATCAGTACCCGATCATGCATCTACCTGTTGAAGCCGATCAAGCTATGAAGTTTCAGAGAGTGATCCGGTTTTGTTATGCTAACAAGGTTCATGCAGGATGCGACTGGTCGAGAATCACACGGGTTAGAACAACATCAAGCTGAAGACAGAGATTGAAGATGCTGTTTGTATTTTTGTTTAGTTGTAATCGTTTTTGCTTATCGAGTCTGTAAAGTTTGTTTGCTTTGGTATGAACGATGTCTTTTGGTTTATTTCTGTTCGTATACTAGCCTGGTCCAAGGGGGAGTCTGTTAGTGCACGATGTCCCTAGGCTAGTATATAAGTTATTTGGACGTATTTCGGGGTGTTTGGAGGCGTTTATACGCGTTTTGGAGGTTTCAAGGGTTTGTAGGCGAGTAGCAGTGGGCTGCTAGCGATTATGGTCCCTAATCGCTAGCAATAGCACATGAGTATGGCCCTACTCGCCACCTGAAGCACACGATTAGCCATGTCAGCTAGCGATTAGCTGGCTAATCGCCTTCCCTGCTGCTGCTAATCGCTAGGAGTGGTCTGGTCGTACCCGGGTGGTATAAATACCCTCTTTCTTAACCCTAGACCTCAGTTCTTGCCTCACACACCCTCCAAACACCCTCCCCTGGTCATAGGACGTCTGATTTGATCATTGTAAACACTTGAGCTCTGTTTTAGTGATTAATCTATAATCTTTTGACCCGTGTGTGTGTAGTAATTACTCGTTTCATTGTTTCAATCGTTGTTTCTGTTATTAGATCATCTTAGAGGGATTCCGCACCTCTAGGATAAAACCCGTGATTGTTGGAACGCGAGTTCGACGGTCCTAACACACCCATCGATCACCGCCACCACCGACATAACTGACCACCGCAGCCGTCACTTGCCAGCCATCGCCGCCACCTACCACCGCCGACCATCGTCGTTGCCCACGCCGTCGCCACTCACCCTTAATTCCGCCACCGCCACCAGCAACCGCCGTCGTTGCCACCGCCGATTTTAGTTCTTCATCATTTCTACTTACCAAACAATACAAAGTGTTGGTGTTTATGTGTGAATGTGAGTTTGTGTTGCCCCACATTGGTTGGGGAAGAAAACTTGGATGAATTTATAAGTTGAAACCATACTGCAAGGTATAAATGTTAAGTTGCATTATACTTGGGCACCTACCCGCGCGCGCATGGGGGGGGGGGTGCAAAAACGGGTTCTGGTTCGAGAAAATTTTTTGAACCAACGCGACGCCCGCAAGACCCGCGGACACGAATGCAGCTCCAAAAATCCGAGTCGTCGTGACGCTGGATTTTGCTACTCGTTTTTAATATTTTGTTGTGACTAGAAGAAGTTTCCAAAAACTTCCTTCGGTTTCAAGTCATTATGCTGCAATTAATATAATATTATTACAGTAATAAACCAAATTTAATCAACACCATTAATTGAGTTTAATGGAGATCATTATTGTGACCATTATTTCCATGTCTATAAGAACATGAAGAGTTCTTTTTGCAAATGACACACACACATACACTAGAAAATACACAACTCGAAAACATAGCAGTAGTAACCAAGTTTGATTATTTTTCAGGCAAGTTGGATAGTCCGGCAGTGCACCCTCACTGTTTTCGAACTGGTGTACCCTGGGAACAGACTGCAAATCTGTTTAAGGGAATTGTGTCAAACACAAGCCCGCTTCATTTTGATGATACAGTTTGTTGCAGCAAGTGCAGGAATCCTGATACCTGCGAGCTTCATGTTCAAGAGGCGTTGTATCGATTAAAATGTAAGTTTTTCTAACACAAAGAGATGATTCGTTCATTTTTCACATGGTAAGCAAACAAGATCATGGAATGATAATAATTCGTTTCATTTCTTTATCCATTCTATTATTTCAGCTCGTTCATTCCATTTCATTACCGCATACCAAACAAAACTTATGTATTTGAAATGCATTTGTTAAAAAATCTCGACAACTCGCATCAGAACAATTTAGTTCGGTTGTTATGTGGATATATATCGGTCATTGGTTCCCTCGATTTAACGTCGTTCAACACTTCAACTATTACGATGGATAATAGTATTATATTGAAAGTCTTCGTAGGTTGATTTTAAAATATACAACTTGTCTTAAAATTAAAAACGACGATACAAAAGCCCAAATTGAACTTGCATTTGAGGAATGGTTTGTTGAAATCACATTTAATCTCATCTGAAACATATCAACTCAAAGTTAACAAAACTAAGGGATACTTTATCGTCAACTTGATTAGTAACAAAATTAACTTTATATGTTAGTGATCAAATTTGTTTTCTCTTTGCTTTTTTTTTTTTTTTACATTTATCACAAATTAGACCCTCACAAGTTGACCTTTTTCAACACAATTCTGAATTCCCGCACAATACTTCATGTAGTAGATACACATTATCATCGCACATAAATAGCATGCATGCATAAAACACATGCACTGTAGCTAAATCGTTTACTATATGAATTGAATAATATATGATATACATGTCTTAATTATATACCTAAATATATTATAATCTACCTAATGGTTGACATGTCAATCTATTGAAATTTCTTCTATTTTGTTTTTTAATTTTCCATGTAGGTAATTTAATTTTTGTAAGCATGTGAATTGTTTTTCCTCCTATATTTCTCCTTGGCCAAGACACCTTATTTTACCTATACAGCTAGCTCCAACCCAATTTAACCACATATATATATTTTATATAGTAATAGAGCAGCTATTTCAAGGAGAAGCATATATGGTTAGTTTAGGGTTAGAGAGAGCTCTTTAGCCAAGGCAATGAAATTATTTTTTTATTAATTATAAAATGTGGTTTATGAAACCAAGCCAGTATTGGGAGACATGGTAACAACACCCACGTTCTATCAATAATAATTTAACTATATTAAATAAATAGTTCCTATATCTAATTCTAGGGCTTTGCTCTCATCCAAAATATTTTTTTTTTCTATTTAAGAAGACAATGGTAATTTGCTACTTCTATTTGTCCTCTGTTAAATTTAGTTTTTACTCAACTGAATAAACACGTTTCACCCCCCCCCCCCCCCCCCCCCCCCCCCCTTCCGCATACATCTTGTGCAGTAAGTTCTTTATTAAACATTTTCTTTATTTTATTATTTTATACATATATGAACTTGAAGAACACATAAAATTCAAAACTTAAAACAATATGATACAATAGTGCTTTGTAATGTTCACATAACATATGTTTGGTTCTAACATAAAACACATCAAGCATTAGCTACATATGACATACGGTCCACTTGACAACATATTAATTGTTTATTAACCCAAGGAATACATATATACATATGCATACCCCTTATTTTTCTTGCAAAGTTGCAATCCTCCACAAATACGCTCATCCACCAATCAGTTATCATATCTCTCTCGATCATCACCATTCTTCCTATACCTATTCAAAGCACTAGAGTTTATTTGGTCATGGTATGGATACATATACACATAACACATATGCTTACAATCCAAATTTATGTTATATTTAACTCTTGAAGAGTGAAAACTTTATTTTTATGTTCCTATTGATTCATAATTCTAGTATTGCATGAATGTTGTCAATTATGTTGTATATTTGTTTGTAGGGAAACCGAAAGCCAGCTTGGTTAGAAGCTCTCTATATGCAACAATTTTTCACCGCATGTCCAACTCATGAGAACTCAAAGAAGAACGAGAAGAACGTATGTTGTTTGGATTGTTGCATAAGTATATGTCCGCACTGTTGGCATGCACATAGATTCCATAGACTCCTTCAAGTTCGCCGTTATGTGTATCATGATGTTGTGAGGCTGGAAGACCTAGAAAACCTTATCGACTGCTCAAATATTCAGGTAAAATTCAAATTTAAATTACCAAGTTTTTATACTTAAAACCTTGAAAGGCTTAGTAACATATGCATTAATTAATGTTTATCTTTTTAATTACCGAATTCATTGAAATACTTGCTAACTAGGCTCATAATTATCAGGCTTACACCATTAACAGTGCAAAAGTTTTGTTTATCAAGAAGAGACCTCAAAACAGGCAATTTAAGGGTGCTGGAAATTATTGTACTTCTTGTGATAGGAGCCTCCAAGAACCCTTCATCCATTGCTCTCTAGGGTGTAAGGTAATTCAATTCTAGTTTCCTTAAATTCATATTATCATAACTTGCACAAATTCTATTTTAAGTAGATCATAATTTTAGTTTCATCAGAATGAAAATAGTTCTGAATAACCTATATATATTGTAAAAAAAGGTGAAGTAACTATTAATTAGAAAAGGAAAAACAACTCAAATATTCAGTTGGGTGAGTTTTAATCTGGTCACAAGCCGCTAAATAGTAAACACTTCATATATTGAGAACTAAAAAATATAAAAATAGTTGAACCCTAATTTTCAGATGGGGTAGTTTATTCTGGCATTAAGCCAAATTAATGTTACCGAACACTTCAAATTGTGAGCCAGTTATAATATATGGGGTGTAGTTTAGAAGGAATTGGAAGATTGCCGTTAAAAAACATAAGTACCTTATGGGTGTTAATTACCATTCAATCATTAATCAAACAAGATCTTGAAACTATAGTCTGAATTTTCACGTGAATTACTTAATATTAGCCTTTATTTTATTTGTGTTGCTTAATGGAAGCAATTAACAAAACACTTGTGGTAGTTTTATGGATTATTTTCATCAAATTCATGGGCAAGTGTATTATGAATAGAGTCGGTCATGAGGATTTAAGTGTCTAGGCTGAGTCAAAGAAAGGTCCTTAAACCTTAACTACAAAATAAGTATGTTACATTTGAAATATATATTTTTTTCTAAAAGAGTTATGATAATAAATTAATAATATAGGCGCCAAAAAAAAGAAGGTAGAATGATAAACAAAATAGGAACTATAAGATACGTAAAGTAAAAACAAGGTTTGAAAGGAAAAATGTAAAAACAAAAGCGGAAGCAAAAAATAGTAAAAACGTGAAAAAAAAAAATATAACATAAACAAAAGAAAAAAAACTAAAACAGAAAAGTGTAAGGGATGGATTTTGTACATGAGTCAATAAGCTTCCTTAAGGTTTCGTAAAAATGGCATGAACACTAGAGCATTTTGTATTTTCTTGCACATTTTCATTCCAAACAAATATATATGAAAACGTAAATTAACAAATTTTTCCTTTTCGGAAAAGCGGGCTTCAATCTGGGGTGCGGCTCGCCCACCCCATGGCCGCCTTGGATCCTGAATATATGCACTCGATGATTTTAAAATAGATAACTAGCAATGGCGGGTTTTTTTTGGAGTTATCTTTTATAGTAACTCCACCGGCCACAACTTTAACTGTATCACTTGAAATCATAAAAAAAAAAAATTAATCTTATAGGCTTAAACTTAAAAGAAATCACCTCATTCTTTAATAAGAAACATATAATGACACATAACAAGAAAAAACTACACATGTCACCTCTTTCTTGTTAAGATGATATAAGTTAAAAGAATAAAATCATAAATTATAAAAGTTTTGGGTGAATACTTATATTAAAACAAATATCTTAACAAAAAGTAGTAAGTTAGGTGTAAAAATTACATTTTATTATATTTGTATTTTAAGATATGTTATTATAGTAATTAAAAAAACAGTTGATTTTTTTACACATGTGTACCAAAATGTTATTGTCCCATAGAAATTGTGTAACATTTAAACAACGAGATTTTTTTAATAAATATAATATACGAATAAAAAAAATTATTTGTTCGATTGTGTTTTAACATGTTTTCTCAACTTAAGTGACTTTTCAAATTATGCAATCCTTATATATATATAATACTAGTATGGTGCCCGCGCGATGCAGCGGGACATAACACTTAAATTTGTGATTCTAGGGTTGTGCAAAGGCGGGTCGGTTTAGTTTTGAGCAATAACCACAATGTTTTTTAAGGTTAGGGCGTGATCAAATAACCGTATTAACTGGACCATAACCGAATTAGCCTAGTTAACAAAAACGAACAAACAAACAATTAACCGATGGTATGGTTAAGCTCTGATCAATTAACCATAAATTATGGTTATGGTTACGAAACCGATTGGCATCATGGTTTTGCTACCATACATTTTATAAGCGGCTGTTAAATGTTTCCAACATACAATTGGTTAGGTACGTATTTAGTTGTAGTAAGCAAGAGAGTGATTAATGTAAGATTATATTTTGATATCATGTTTCTATCAAGATTGATGTAGGTCTTCAATCTTGGTGTTCTCCCCTTGGCATTTTTCCGTGATAGATGGAAACAAATTGCATACAAGGATTTAAAGTTGCTAAAGCTAAGAAAGTGTGAGGTGGCAATGTGCGAAAAAGAAAAAAAAAATAGATAGCAACCTTTTTTCTAATGAGCGTGTTATACAAACAAATTACCTATTGTAACTATAACTATTATGAATGGGCTATGTACATTCCTTATAAGATCTAGCAAGTTGATAATTAGTATTCGAATGGTGGTTAGTCTCTCTCCTTCTCAACTTCAAGTTCCTCTTTAATTATCTATGTTACCTTATAGTTATAGTTATAGTACAAGTTGATAATGCAATAAGGGTATTATGGGGAACTTTTACATGACATATCTATGTTAAAGCATGAGTCTCTTGATATCCCATCTTAAAATTTGTGTATAATTACTATTGTAGACATGCCTCCTCCTTAATAAGGTAATATATATATATATATATATATATATATATATATATATATATATATAATATAATGCGGCTAGTAATCAGTTTGCCACATAAATTAAAAACATATTTCACAAAAATATAATTGTGCTACGTACGTACTACACTCAAATTGAGTTATATATGAACTTAATTGCTTTGAAATATTTCAGGTGGATTTTATACTCAAACATTATAGAGACCTCACGCCATTCCTAAGGGTATGCAATACGTTGCAACTAGGTCCAGATTTTTTTATTCCAAACGACAACGGAGATGATGACATGACAAATGAGATGCCTCACTCGACCGTTGTGGATATTGACGATCCAATGAGCTTGTGCTCGGGTTCATCTTGTTCAGAAAGCATGAGCATGTCCATGTGCACCGAGTTTGTTAGTAGAAAGAAGAGAACTGGACTATACACTTGGGGAAGATCATCTAATAAAGTTCATTCTGAAGAGGATATGACCTCAAGCATGAGTCGAAGAAAAGGTATTCCTCAAAGATCACCTATGTGTTGACTGTTGAGACATAAGATAAAGACCCCTAATAATCTCAGGTTATCTCTTTCTTATTTTAGAGATGTTTTCTTCCATTTTGGGAATACTATTTTTCAGCTAGTGCAACAGTTTACCTTTTTGGTAATACTATTTTATACGTATACATATCTAAGTTTTTGTTTAGGGAAGTTTACTTTAATTAAACACACAAGGCCAAAAGACTATCTCCAAGGCGGAAATAGCCCGGCCCAAAACACAGATTACATTTTTTTAAGGGTGACTTTTTATGTACTGGACCGAATTGGTCACCAGGTTCGTCGAAGACGATTACCTGTTAGATCCGCATCCTCGTCGCGATGTTCTATCGAGCCCCGGCCGCCGCGTTGTCTGACCTTCGCCTGGAAACCATACTACCCCCCACACGATAAATCGCTGGGGTAAATAGTTGGGTAAAACCGGGTTGCCCTCAGAATTGAACCATGCCTCGATCGGTTCTTTTCATCATTGGGACGTCCCGCACCTATTTGCTACACCCGGGAGTCGAACCGGTGTCTCCAAGGAGAACAACCGGCCCAACAACCAACTGAGCTATAGGTGGGGATAACACAGATTACATGAAGTCGAAATTACACCATTTTTTCCAATCTACTGTATTCATTTTATACCTATTCTTATACCACAAGAACCCATACGCTTTAACATCCGAAACAACTTCTACCAGATTACAATTTTTATTTGTAAAAATCTTCTCAATCCGTGCCTTCCAGATCCTCCAACACGTAACAAGAATGACTCCTTGAAAGATATATCGCTTGATAGCCGAACCTGAAATATGTTTAAAGAGCTCCAAGAAATCTTGAATCTTGAACGCAAAGATGCTGGAAACATTACACCATTTCGAAATCCCTTGCCAAACCCCGTTAGAAAAAGCACATCCGGTTATACATATATCTAAGTTGTTTTATGTTTTAAGTTACTTATTACTTGGTCGGAGGAGTTTTGTCTTGAACGCATCACGTGATTCCCAATTCCAAGCAATAGTTTTATACGTTTTTAAAATAATTTTCCGCTATTAATTATGATTACAATTTTAAAGCTTGTATATGCATTCGAGGGCCATATTGTTCAATTACTAAACTTTTGCCCATCATACGTATAAACAATTCTTCAACGTTCGTGCACGATTAAATATTATGGATTGTCTAAAAATCATGTCCATATTTTGCCGTTTTCATACATTGTTAAAGTTACCCACATCCAAAAACAAATGGGAAACTAAAATTGCTGAATAAAACATTTTGATGAAAAGAAAAAAGATAATGAGCATGATGTTTGAGATTTTCTTTCAACGATGAAAATTATTAAGAAAAACTCACTAGCAATATACTAGATGCGAAAACTCACTAAGAAAAACTCACTAGCAAGATACATTAAATTGGATATTTGGATTGTGTAATTTGAGCACTAGTGCGGCTTGCATGTACACTCAACTTAATTATATGAATGAGAAAATTCATTTATTATCAAGGGATATCAATAATGATTAGAAACCATAAAACTAGTATTGATAAAGATTCAAAGTTTTTATGGATGAACAAGTACGTTATGAGGAAGGTTACTATCTACACTATATCATTAGGCATTTAGAAAAAAAAACTTCTTAAATTTATTGCTCAAAGTGCAACACTAAATGTAAATGTTAATTTAGATATGGGGGTAAAGATTTTTTCTTAAGCAATACTTATACATTTATCCCCTAAACTTTTGATTATTACTTAATTTAAACCAATGTAACTGTCTCCATGTTTTCTAAACGATCATAACATTTTCATACATTAATATTTTGTTTTTAAATTACACCATAGAAACGACTCTATAGTTTGAATATAGAATTCCTATAGTTTTTTTTATTTAAAAAAATGATATATTACATAATTAACAAAGTCTAGAAATGTGCAATAACTAAATCGTTAGCCAAAACTGAACAAAAAATAGATGAAACCCAACCGAAAATCAAATTAATCAAGAACCAATTAATTGAAAACTGAATTAACCAAACCGATCTGGAGTATACATACTTTTTTCTATTTCTAGCTTTTATAACTTTCTTTAATTTTTTATACCTCCATGTCATGTATGATACCTAATTTCGGGTATATTTGAACAAAAATTTTAGGAAAATTACATTTTTGGTTTAGGTTATTAATTAACCAAAATTAATAGCAGCGATCAAAACTGACGATCTAACCTAATAAACCCAACTGATTAATCGAAAATCAATTAGTAAATTAAGTAAATTAACTAGTGACTTCGGTTTTGGCTTCATTTGATGCTAATAGCCAAACTTAATCGAACTGTGCACACCCGTGACAGTGTCTGTGTTTCTTGACACCTCGTACGGGCACTCATCTAGTTATTTCTAATAGATAAACTATTGGATAAATTACAATATTTGTCCTTAATGTTTAGGGTGGATTGTAGAGCATGTCTTATTAATACTAATAATTACACTGGACGTCTACGTTCACAAATTGTCACACATTGGGTCCTTTCAACTAACTGATGACCATCATAAACCCATTCAAAGACTCGATTGACATAGTTAACTAGGATATGGTATCGATGAGAAGCATGCGCTTAGTATTTTTTTTTTTTGTTTAATTATAAAAAGTAAACCACAAAGACTTGATTGAGTGAAATAAACTATTGTTAACTTAAACTACAATAATATCAGAATGAAAAACAAATGACACACAAAATATGAGACAAGAAACAAGCGATCACATATATATGGGTTTTGGTTTGAAAGCATAACAATAACCTAATTTATGCACCACATTTGAAAAAGCTAAATAGACATAACTTATTTCAATGTTTTGTTTAAAAGAAAATTGCAAGATTGATAGTCATATTGATTTCGTGATTACTGAAATAGAACATAGCTAGAAAGTAGTCAAAATTAGAGTGTAGTGACTTCATGACTTTAAATACCAAAAAAGAATACAAACTATAGTGTAAACTCAACCACCATCGACTTTCAAATTAAAGAATTAACTCAAGAAAAATGAATCTAGCAATGTCGAACTCACAAGTCACGAATCATGACACAAAAAAAAAAAAAAGAAACACGTTCTATCAAGGATGTCGACTGAATGAAAATTGTTTTATACAAATATGAGATCTAGAAAACATGTTTAGGTTCCTTAGAACGGTTCGTAAATTAGATTGTATACATATACATAATCAGTATAAAGATCAAGTATACATGTGTTTAACTTAATAAACATGAGAAGTAAAGGGTTTTTTTTTTCTTATGATCAAGCATGTTTCTACACGGAAAATGTAATTTTTTATAATTACGCTAGTAGAATAAATACTCTAATTACTCTACAAATTCTAAGGAATTATTGTAATTACTACTCTACTAGAGTAATTACACCAATGTTTTTATTTTTCAGAACTAAAATTTATGTTTAACAACATGAGAAAAAAAAATTTATTTTTCATTTATCACTTAAGACATATTTGTAAGATAAACTCATTTATACAAGAAACTTGCTCTACATAATAAAACCGTACACCGGGTTATGATTGGAATAACTTAAAATGTAGAGAAATCTACCACTGTCAATCTGTCATCGAAAGAACCTTGCTTACTCCATTTTCTTGCCTGCAGTCCCAAAGGGAAACCAACGACGACGTAGAACTCTATTGAACGATTATATTCTTCTCTCTCTTGCATTCACCACAGACCGACACACATCACTCAAACGAAAAGCCCATTTAATATTTCAACGAATTGATATCTTAAGCCCACATTGCATGTACATTTTTAGCCCACATCACTTAGTTTCCTTTTTTTTTTTCACGTGGACTCTGCATAAGATATCACAAAGTTAATAAGTAGTTAAGTACCGACCGCCCACCATTTGGTGAGGTGGCAGGGAAATGAAGATAAGAACTTGTAAATGACCTCAAGTTTGAATCTGATCTTGAGATCGAAGTTTTATCACAGTAGGCCTTCGGGCGACAGGTTGTTCCTGAATTGGTGGTTTGATAGACTTGGGCTGCCCAGTGGACAGCCATTTGTCCAGTGGTAACCCACTGGCAGTTCAGGTGATATTTTGTTGGCTGTTAAAAAAATAATAAGTAATTAAGTACAAGTGAATTCCTAACTCAATTAAAATTGAAGCCCCCCTTGTACCACTATTAACTTCATTGCATCGATTTTTCTAAGTTTAGCTATAAAGTGTAGTTTGGTTAAGTATTCATTAATACCTACACAATATGTAAAATGATATGAAGTAACACTTTTTATCAAAATATTGATACATTTAATTAAAAATTATAACACCATACAACGTATCTAAAATGCATTGACCAAACCTTCCGAGCTTAACTTTTTAGTTTCGTCCTGAAAAGAATTGGAACGAGATCATGATTGACATGACAACCTTGTTCGCATTTCATTTCAGTCAAGACTTAAGAGTACAGATGCATTAACCATACACATGCTTTGTGCTTACTGTGTTATAATTAATGTAGACCATTATGGTTTAATCGTCCCCACACTCGACTTGCCAAACGAAAACCAACCTAGTATCAAGATTTACTAGGAAAGAGGAACTACATCCTCAATTGATTACTCCATTATTATAAAAAGGTCCTTAACTTTAAGTCTTTAACGAAATCCCGTTCCAAATGGTCCCAAAAGAAGTTAAAACTGTCTAGTCCTAGCTCTCTAATCACTTCCCCACAGCTTTTTCCTTTTCTTCCCTACCATGAATGAAACAATAAGTGCACTTGCTTCTGAATCCGATAGGCCTTCCAGGTTCGGGCAAACAAAATTCGGACACTACTCCCACTCTCTTTAAACTTATTTTTCTAATATTGAATGGCAAGAGTGAAGACTATACCAAGATATAATAGTGAGTGATATTTCATCAAACTATAATTAGTGACCTAACGACAATCATCTTTCGTTCAGCTCGCGATTAGCCATTCTACATGATCAGTATTAATATCACGTTATATTGAAGTCAGTGTTAATTATCTCGATTAGCCAGATTCGATGCACATTGGTCGATCGGTCGAGGATTGTAAGATGAGTTTAAGGGTATGTTTGGTAAAAAGCTTTTAGGAGCTTCTAGCCTCAAGCTCTTAAGAAAAAATTTCTACTCAATAAAAAACTTTGTTTGGTTGAAGGGATTTGACGCTTTTAGGTTAGGAAAAAAAACTCCATATTGAAACATTACTAGTACTAGCGTTTAAGAAAAAAACTCTTGCTAGCTAAAAGTTTTAATGAGTAAAATGACACAAATACCAATTCTACCATATAAAAAATTAAAAAAAAAATATATGCATACAAGATTTTAATTGTCTATTTAATTAGGTTATTTTATACATTTTATTAAAAGCTCCAGCTACTCTGTCAAACACCGGAATATATTTAAAATAATACAGCTATCAGCTTATAACCACCAGCTAGTTTTGCCCAACATACTCTAAGTTACAACCATTGGTACTCGCAATGGCCTAGTGGGTTCAAGACACAATTAAGACATAGAATAAGATTAGATTTAGGGAAAGTTTTAAGTTTAGCACACGTTTTCTCCCATTAATCCTTACACCTTTGGCGCTACCATCATCGTCTTCACCTCCATCTCATATTAAAAATAAAAAAATATAGAAACACACACGTATTACAATTCCTTTGAGATAATTAATATTGTAATTTACATATGTGATCTATTTTATTCATCACCTCAAGACATTTTCAAGTAAACAAATGTTTTTTATTAATATTTTTCAATAAAAAAATGGAGTGGTTCTGGACGTATATATTGGATTTCATGTTTTTATCACACCAAGAACCAAAGCACTCCGTAGTCCATCAAATCCATCCATTTTTAAAATGCTTTTTGGCTTTTATATACGTCACAAACAAAATAAATATTTTTCGTTGCTACGGGCCAAAGGGGTAAAAAAACAAAGGATCTGTTGTGGATCTATTAATTATTTATATTTACTTACATAATACATTTTTATTCACCTTCCAAATTAGTTTTTTAAATATTTCTATTGATATTAACTTCTACCTGCCACTTGCATTATAGACATATTTTATTATACGGTTTAATAATATATAATTGGATTATTGTCTTACGCATGGTTTAACTTGTAATGATAACTTCAAATGCTTCATAAACCATTCGGTACTTAATTAAAACAATAAAATAGTTGAACATAACCAAATATCTTAAACCAAACCAACTTATTAAAAGACACATGATGATTGAAAAAGGACCACCCCACGTTACAACTGAATAGGTTGTGAAGATTTACTATGATGCTAATTCGATAAGGATATTAAGACCGATCGAGCTAGCTAGAAGAGTAAGGCAACAATGTGACATTGTTTTTACCGCAACCATAAACGTCACAATAAGCTTGCGACGTTAACAAGAACACAGTAACAATGCTAACCATGAACGCCACAATCTTCCATGAAGATTCAACAAAACCTCCAATAGCCTTCAAAACCACTAGCAACAAACGTGCTAGCTTCTTCAAGAACAAGTCTGTCTTCATCCTCCCTTCACTTGCATAAACCTTGTTGATTTCGTCCATCACTTCCCCCAACTTGGATTTCTCTTTAGTTTTCACGACTGGTACCGAACTGCTCATCCCTATGAATAATTTTGCAACATCATCCACACCCATGTCACCTTTGATAACATTCCGACTTATGAGGTAGTTGACATCTTCCTTGGTCATGATAAGCCCACACATCATGCCCATGTATTCATTAAGTGGGAAACTATCCGATTTCGTAGTTATTGTTTCATAAGCAACCAAGTTTCTTAATATGACCTCGGAGTCCTTGTTCAAAGTAACGCGTGGCAGGTAAACATCTCTACCACTAATATCTATATTTCGAATGCCTTGATCTTCTTCTAGGCTGTGAAACTCAAATCCTGCCTTATGTAGTTTGGAAACTGAGGGGATGATGGGAATTTTACTTTGGGAGACAGTTTCAAGAAAGGAAACACTTTGTGCATATAATTGAAGAACCTCTTTCTTCGGAAATTTGTTAACGAAATTAAAAGCATTTTCATAAGCGGAAATCATCACCGGATGGTGGCCATGCCCCCCTTGATCATCACCAGGGAGTTGTCCCACAGGTTTCGGTATAGGGACATTGTTTACTATCGAATAGTACATATAATGGAGAAGATGGTCTACACTAGATGGAGCTAGTGATATTGAACACAACATAAGAGGCGAATGGATCTCACAAAACGTTCGAAATATGGAAGGCGAAACGTAACTGGATGAATCAAAGGCATAATTAGGAGGTGATGATAGACGCAAAGCCTCGCCGATCTCCTCCAACACCATGAACGGAATTTGGTTCTCTAACATCAATATATCTTGTGCCACCAATCTTTCCATAGGACCAACTTTGGGTAGTTCAGACCGATGATGACTAATATAATTATAACTATTGAACAACTTATACAAGAAGAGACCATCAATGGCAAAAGTCATAGCCAAGGTATAATCGTCATGTTGTAGAAACATGTCATAACATGAACGGACCATTGGGACCAATTTACCAACTTTTTCAAGTACAAACTCCTTAGTATTTCGATGACGTATGACTTTTCGCATGACATCAAGTTTTTTCTGCTCCGTTTTCTTGTAGGGCTGTGGCCGAAAATGATGAATCGGACCAAGTGCGATCTGCTGTGGTTCGTATGCCTCAGGTTTCTTTTGGGTTATGGTTTCGGGTACTTGAAACACCGAAATAGAAGGGGGTTCAACTCCAGTTTCGAACTTATGGTTGATGATTTCATCGATGTCATAAACCCAAAAAGGATCTTCTATGACATCAAGTTCTTTCTGCTCCATTTTCTTGTAGGGTCGTGGCCGAAAGTGACGTCGAATCGGACCAAACCCGATCTGCTGTGGTTCGTATGCCTCAGGCATCTTTTGCGTTATGGTTTCGGTTACTTCAAACACCGAAGTAGAAGGGGGTTCAACAACTTCAGTTTCGAACTCTTGATTGATGATTTCATCGGTGTCATAAACCCATTGACGATCTTCAGGGTCTGAAATCAACAAGTTTTCTGTGGAGGCCATACTATGATGATTATGCAAAATTCTATAGATTGTGGTACTTAGGATGCACGAATTATGTAAATAATGATGTGTTTATATAAGATATTATTATGTGTAAGCTTTATGCTATAGAAAATGGATAATTCGTTTTATAAACTATTAATCCCGTTAATCACGCATTGTTTTTATTATTAAAAAATAGTATAAAAAGACTTGATGTGGTTCAAGACATAAATTAAAGGGAATATTTAATAGTAACCAAGTTTAAAAAAATTTCCAATAAAATCACCAAATCTTTTATTGAAATATCAGTGAATTTCAAAAAAAAAACTGCTTAAAGTTATAAATCCATTTTTAAACTTTTTTTGTTGAAGCAAACAAAGTCGTTGTGAGTTTCCGTGGGAATCCCTTTGTAATGAATTTAAGATACCTACAGGGCACGCGGTCCTCATGTTTCACTAATTCAGGAAAAACCCGACCACCGACCCTCCCGAAGGCACGACAGTGAATAGTAGGTAAAGGTTTTGGTTATTCACATAATGTAGGTTTTTATTTGCACAACCCTATATGGGTCATAGATTGAAGACACTATCGATCAACCATTTATCAACCATTTTATGGGCGTTGCCGCCCATATATAGGGAGACATTTGTGGGATTGAAAAGTCAAACAACCATAACGCTAAGAAAGATGTCAAAATTATTAAGAGACATTTTAGAGATTGTACTAAATTTATACATAATTACAACTATGTTATTGAGATCATGTTCTTTGAATGTATATCTCGTGTTGCAAAACTTCATTATTTGTTATTTTATTTGTCTTAGCCTAAGAACCGAAGTATTCCTTGGATAGATGGGATCCTACGCCAATTACAAGGAACAACTTTTGTCTTTTATGTCCAAAATTATTATCAATTTTCAAGATCGACCAGACGTAATTGAATGGTTTAATACTATAAGTTAATTAGATCATAAGATCTTATGCTCTAGTTAACTTATAGTACAAATTTTTCATAAATCCTTGAGTAACTTTAGGCAACCAACTTAGAAGAGACATAACAATCGGAAAAGAAATTAAACGCCTCAACCAACGTTACAAATTAAACATGAAGCTTAAGTACGATAATAATTCGATCGGTCAAAAGGATATTGAGATCGATTGAGCTAGCTGGATGCGTACGGCAACAATGTGACTGTTTGTTTATCGCAACCATAAGCATCACAATAAGCTTGCCTTGTTAACATGAACACAGTCACAATGCTAATCATAAACGCTACAATTTTCCATGAAGATTCAACAAAACCGCCGATAGCCCTCAAAACCACTAACAACCAACGTGCGAGCTTCTTCAAAAGCAAATATGTCTTCATGCTCAGTCTACTTTCATATACCTTGTTAATTTCGTCGATCACTACTTGCAACTTGGACTTCTCTTTAGTTTTTGTGGTCGGTATAGAACTGCTCATCCCTATGAATAGTTTAGCAACTTCATCCGCACCCATGTCACCTGTGATAATATTCCGACTTTTGAGGTACTTGGCATCATCCTTGGTCCTGATAAGCCCACACATCAAACCCATGTATTCACTTAGTGGGAAACTTTCGGAGTTGGAAGTTAATGTTTCATAAGCAACCAAATTTCTTAAAATGACATCGGAGTCATTGTTCAAAGTGATTATTGGGAGGTAAATATCTTTATCATTGCGGCGTATATTTTGAATGCCTCCGTCTTCTTTTAAGCTGTGAAACTGGAATCCAGATTGCTCATGAAGTTTGGAAGCCGAAGGGACGACGAGAACTTCCTTTTTGGAGAAAGTTTCAAGAATGGAGATTGTTTGTTCATATACTTGAACAATCTCTTTGTGTGGAAGTTTCAAAAGGAAACTATGACCCTGTGAAACAGATTCCCTATCCTCACGACGTTTGCGACGTTTATTAACATGATCAGGGAGTTGGTTCCCAGCAGGGACGTTGTTTACGATTGAATAATACATATAATGGAGAAGATGGTCTGCTCTAGAAGGAGCTTGTGACTTTGAGCACAACTTAAGTGGTGAATGCATCTCACAAAACACTCGAAACACAGAAGGTGAAAAGCTATTGGTAGGATGGGATGAGTTACCTGCTGACGATGAATGTAAAATAATATCGTCAATCTCCTTCAACACCATAAACGGAATTTGGTTCTCCACCATCAATATGTCTTGTGCCACCAATCTTTTTTTGGGTAGAAGTTGATCAAACTCCTCGGATTCCTCCTTGGCTTCCTCCAATTCCTCATTGGATACCGCCTCTATTAGCTGTCTAAACTTATCATCTTTCTCTGAAAGACGTTTACGCTCTTCATCTCTAAGTTTAGCTTGAAGTACTTTGTTCTTTACAAACTGTTGATACTCATCTAGTGGACCATTATAAGTATGGAACAAATTGAGCAAGAAGAGACCATCAATGGCAAAGATCGTAGCCAACGAATCGTCATCATCTTGTAGGAACATGTCATAACATGAACGTAACATGGGGACAAATTCTCGAACTTTTTCAAGGACATGGAGTTTAAAATTATCCTTAATATCGAATTCCTTTAGGACCTTTCGCATGACACCTAGTTTTTTCTGCTCCATCTTTTTGTAGGGCCGTGACCGAAAGTGATGAATCGGACCTAGCCCGATCTGTTGTGGTTCATAGGCATCAGGTTTTTTTTGGGTTATGGTTTCGGGTACTTGAAAGAGCGAAACCGAAGGGGTTTCAAAGTCAGTTTGGAGCTGATGATTGAAGATTTCAGTAATTTCAACGACCCATTTATGCTCTTTAGAGTCTGAAATCAACAATGTATGATCTGTGGAGGCCATAGGATGATGATGACAAAGCTATAGATGATGGTACTTTGGATGCATTAACTATGTTAAGTATGATGTGCTTATATAATATGTTATTAGGTGTGAACTTTGTGCTACTTGTAATATAAAAACGTTAATTTGTTTAATTAACTATTAAACCCGTTAATAATGCATTGCATTTATATATAAGTCACTTTGGATGCATTAACTATGTCAAGTATGATGTGCTTATATAATATGTTATTAGACTATGTGTCGTGGCCTATGAGCGAGTTGTTGCGAGCTACCAACATAGCCACGTTGATCGCGTTTTCCATAACACCCTTAGGCGAATGTTGCTGCGAGCGAGCCCAAGCGAGCTAGCGAGGAGAAGTTCAAAAAACTAGTCGTTGGCTGCTAGCCATTGGTCATGTATTTAAAAGTTGTATATATATATTTTATCAAACACACACTTTTATCTTCTACCAAACATTATACCAAAGCATTTATTCATCTTGACCAAACGGATCCCAAATGGCAAACAAAAACCCAAATCCAAATCTAATCCCGCCCACACAAAACCCAATCCCACCACGAAGTTGGAACGTGGAGGAAGAACCCGCTCTAGTCAACAGTTATATTACCACATTACAAGAAGGAGGACATGAGCGAACGAAAACTTTTTGGAGCGCGTTTGTGACTGGATTACATCAACAAATGGGTGACAACTTTCGTTCAAGGGACGCGATATATGGAAAATTTGTAGCTTTACTGACGAAGTGCATAATATTTGAGGGGTTCTTCGTAAATGCGTTGAACGACAATGCAGGTTTAAACGAAGACGAGGTGATTGAGGAGGCCCGTAACCAGTACCGTGTCATACACAATGATAACTACCTGACCATTGCCGTTTAGAGAGCTATGAGACCACGCCTTCAACAATAGTCGCGAATATATGAATATTTATCTATGGTTTTTGATTTTTATGTGATATTTTGGTATGATGTTATTTTAATATTTATGTAATGTTTATTTGAATATTTATGCAATGTTATAAAAACAAAAAATAAAAAACAAAAAAACATGATTAAGCTGTCGGCTGTCGCTCAAGATGAGCCACAACAGGATTAAGTGAGCAGGATTGACACTTTAGCCAGTGCCACAGCGCCTAGTTGTTTTTTATATAGGATAAAGTCTTAGAGATGAGCCAGAACGCATTGTATGTGTGAACTTTGTGCTACTTGTAATATAAAAACGTTAATTTGCTTAGTTAACTATTAAACCTGTTAATAATGCATTGCATTTATAATTAGACAAATCAAAATTATATTAAAAGTTACAAACACATATATACATAAATATACAATGATCCGTTACAAATGCTTTCCTACTCCTTTGCTACGCATATCATACTATTGTCACAATTGTGTAGCAAGTTGTTACACACTTGCTACCCATTTCCAACGCAATATGTAGAAGTAGTGAAAAAATAAGTTTTTTTTTGTTTGGGTCGCTTTTGTCTCACAAATTTGACAAAATAATTTGGGTTTTTTTTCCCGTAGCAAATGCGTAGCAACTGTGTCAAAATTTGTGACACATTATTTTGCGTAGGAAATTTTTTGACAAATCTATGACGCAACTTTGAGTTGATTTGGGTTTTCTTATTTTTTGTTGCTATTACGTAGAAAATGTGTCACAAAATCTTTATTTTTTTTTCGTAGGAAATGTGTCATAAGTATGTAGGAATTTGTGACGAAAAAAATTGTGTAGGAAATTTCGGTAGGAAATCTCATTTTTTTCTAGTAGTGAGGTGTGAACTTTGTGCTACTTGTAATATAAAAACGTTAATTTGCTTAGTTAACTATTAAACCTGTTAATAATGCATTGCATTTATAATTAGACAAATCAAAATTATATTAAAAGACTTAATGTTGTTCTAGAAATTAATTACGTGACAAAACGTTGCGTCAAACTCCATGCTAGATCTTTAAGTTATTTATCTTTCATTAATGTATACATGTTATTTTTTGGTTTCTCAATTCAAAATAATGATATTGTGAAACATGCTTATATATACGAGGCGTCCAATTTCCTAGTGGTTTTTATTGCACTAGAAACTTCGCTCTTTCCTACGCTAGATAACGTTGGATATGCATAGGAAACAATTTTTTTTAACGGTTAATGTTACATTCCCACTATATTTACACCCTTGCCTCTACCAAGTAGGCTATCCATATTGGCAGGCAACAATTCTTTACGACGCATATTGTAAATTTTTGTAGGAAAAATCCACTACAAGAACTGAAGGCAATCCAAACATAATCTATAGCAAAAAACAAACGCCTTCGTCATTCAAAATTTTACGTTTTTGAATTCTACAACGACGACAAATCTTAAAAATATCTTTGGCTTGATTTGCGTAAAAAAGTGTTATACATAATATTCTCGTTCAGTAATTGTTCATGAACAGTTCGTGAACACATTATTTTCTTAACAAACAAACACGAACAAAAAATCTCGTTCGGTAAGTGTTCATGAACACATTATTTCCTTAACAAACGAACGCGAACAAGACCCCGTTCATGTTTGTTTGGTTCGTTTACAGCCCTACTCCTTAGGGTTTCCATTTTATTGTCTGTTCCGCAACTCTACTTCAGTTAAAAATTCCAGCTACAAATAAGTAACTTTACATGCCCTCGGAAGGGTGTTTTGGTAATTCTGTGATGACAACTGATGGTGGTCGGTTAGTAGAGTGGAGGGTGCTGGTGAATGGTGATGGTTGATGAAGTCGATATGTATAATATAAATATTAATAAATAATTAAATTTTATATCTTTTTAACTGAAATTTTAAACTGGGTTAGAGTCAGGGAGCAAGCTGGCAATAAAATAAAAACTTTATGAAGTATTTTTGCCATTTTCAAACTGTTTAGACAAAAACATTAAAACTGTTAAACAAAAAGCAGAAAAATAGAAGTTAACTCAAATATTTATATATATCAAGTTAGATAGATGGTGATTGTTTTGGGGGAATTAAAAAGAAGACCAAACATCATTTTTGTTTTGACAATGATGCAAGAGTTTTCGACTTTCGGGAACCGGTATTAAGGAAAGGGTGCTCTGCGGGTATAGTATTAAGGGTTCGAACCCACACGGTTAAACTACCACCACCTCTTGTGGGTAGGTGTGTAAGTAGTGGCTCACGAGTGCCTAACTCGTGACGGGTAATTGACTTTTGTCTGGTAATATGATTGGTAGGTGTGGAGTGAGAATACTTAAGAGTAGTGGTGTCAATGATTTTGTGGTTTGAGGGTACTTAAAGGTAGAAATGGATGGGGTGGCAGAGCAGGATTAGTAGGTGTTATTGTAGAAAAAGGTAACGCCCCTTCCACCCTTAGACCCCTCATAGTGGGGTGTTTCTTTGGAGACGGGAAACCCCCCACGCCACCATGACCAGTTAATCCCCCTTTGCCACTGGGTGTTGGCCACTTTGATGTGGGAAAACTCACGAGTGTTGCCCATGTATAAAAAATAATAATAACTAATGTAATATCCGTTAGTAACGGCTATTTTTTTAAGAAAAAATGTTATTTTTTTAATTTAATTTTTTATTCCATTTACTCTATAAGATTATCAACATGATTACATTTATCCTCATAGGCTCTACTAGTCCTCTCAATCTTCTATAAAAAAAAACTCTTCCAACTTTTATAAAGAACAAATGAACCCACACAACCATTCTTTTGATCCAGACAACTCGTTTACTTGACCCGAAACCCCAAATATCCCACAAATCGTACCCCACAACCTTTTGACCATTCCCTGCTACCAAGCACCCCTCACCAACAACAACTTCCTATATCCTTAACGGACCTCACACCTGAGTTCGTCCCGAAAACTCAACCGCAAAGTATGGGTGAACCATCGGGTTTAAAGCCCAAAAGGAGAAGCCACAAGTAGAAAACCGAAGCAGAGAAGGCCCAAAGCGAAATCGAGATGCTATAAAATGGACAACGGAGGAAGAAGTGTTTTTAACCAAAGCTTGGATTTTTGTATCGCAGTATCTGGTGATCGGTATTTCCTTTCGGTTTTAAATAAAAAATAATTGTTGTCTATTCTTGTTTTATATAAAGTGTTTTAATATAATATTGTTGTTTTTTATAGGGAATGCTTAAGAAGAAAGACAAATTTTTACACCGAATACGTGATGTATTGGACGAAGAATTGAACCGAGAATTATACTGGTTTAATGATAGTCTCTCGTCAAAGTGGCGTGATGTGAATAAGAAGGTGGCCTTCAACGGTTACCTCCACAACGCCAAGAATAACACAAAAGCAGTGAACATGAAGCCGACTATTTGGCGAGAGCCTTTATTGATTACAAAGATAAAGAATGCAACTCTTTCTCATTTATCAACTGTTGGCAGATATGGCACGTCACCACAACAAATGGGCGAAAGTACCGCCCACGGCCCACTCTTCAAAAAGAAGCAAAACAAGCTCGTCTACTCATTCCGATTCTCATAACGAAATTGATCTCAGCTCAAGCGACGTCGATAATGTGGAAGTTGAAGCGAGTCGTCCACCTGGTAGAGATAAATCCAAAAAGAGGTCATCCAAATCATCAAGTGTAAATGTGGACTACACCAAAATTTTTGCCGACCTTACGGAACGTATTGGTATGTATAATAATAATCAACAAGAAAAGGTCGCAGAAAAAAATATATGTGCACTATTCCATGAAAAAATAAATATGAGAAAGGAGAAAGAAATGACTAAAGAAAAACGATAAGATTTGAAGTTCCTAGCTACGAACTTTAATCACATTACTGGCCGAAAGACAACTTAACAAGGATATGAAAAAAAACAAATTAGGGAAAAATATAATCTTAGTTGGTAATGTTTGTTTTTTCATTTTTTTTGTTTGTTAATTTTTCGTATTTCATTTAATTTCATTTCAGGTTATGTTATTATTTTAGTTAGTATGAACGTCTTTTTTATATAAATGTTTAACTTTTTTAAAAATGAATGAGCATGAAAAATGACTCAATAAAAAAATATAATGGCTCTTACCCTCCATCACCATCCTCTCATTTTTCCAATGTGGAGGGCAAAGCACCAATGCCTATGTCGCATTTACATGGCGGAGCAAAGGAGCTTTGCCAGTTTGCGCCTCATGACCACTATCTCTGGTTTTAAAGGAATAAAAGGTTTTGATGGAGTAAAATGTAATTTTAGTTTTTTTGGTTTGGCTAATTTTGTCACCTTCATTCAAAAAGTTTATTTCTCCTATGGTTTCAAAATTTTATCGTTTTCATCTAATTCTTTAACCCCGTCTAACTTTTACATTTTAAATGAAGGGCATTTTTTACTATATGTACATTTTATAAAATAAATAAATAGATAAACCAAACTTATATAAATAACAACGTTCCCTAGCCCCACCACCTTCTTTCTTTTTTGGGCCACAAATAACATCTTAATTTGGTCGTCTTCCCCGACAAGTTCTGATGACGACCGCCATTTTGTACAACACCTTATTCTGGTGATCATATGAGAAAAAAGAGATGGGGGGTTTTAGATATTTTTGATGGAGATAAAGTATCCCAATTGGTGGGACGTCAGCTGAACCCTTTTACTAAAGTCTGGCCTCATGGTTGAGCAAGTCGCACTTTCCTAGCTAGGGCCTGTTTTTCTAAGGGTCATAACCTTATATTATCTATACATATAATAAACCAAAGCCATTTTAATGACATGGCACTCAAAGAGACATTCTCCTCCTTGAGTGTGTCATGTGTCATCCCATGTGGCATTGAGATATTTAAGAAAAAAAATAATTTAAAAACAAAATTAGATTTTTCTCTCTTATGTTTCCTCCCATAATTTTTAAACGTTAATATCTTTTATATACGAGATTTTTTAAAGAAAAAAATTACACCAAATTAACGAGCGTTTTATTATTTTTCCAACGAGTACCATAGTGCTATATAAAAAACGGAGAAAAAAACGACTATTTTTTGTTGGGTTTTGTTCAAACAGGAAAAAAACACAAAGTGTTCAGGTAAATCATTAATCATGTATAGGCAAGTCACTAATTATGTTCAAATCAGTAAATATGAATTCTATTTTCAACATGCGTTACCATTGGAGTTATACATTGTTTTAGGTTAGATATTAATATTAGAGTTATACATTGTTTAAGGTTAGGCGTTAACATTAGAGATATATTTTTAATTGTTTTAGGTTAGCTGCTACCCGAAATTTTCATGCATGTAACTGTAAAGTGCATCATTCTATTTCATATGTAAAATTAATATGTCATATTAGATTTTTCAACCACGGGACGTTCTCGGGGTATAATCTAGTGTGTGTATATATATTGTTGAGAAAACCAATAAAAACTCAAATTACAAAACTTTTTTATTTTTAGAAAAAAAAATTACACAATGTAACAAACATGCTTTTAAACGTTTTGAGTAAAAAAAAAACCTAAGTTAACATTACAATTAAACAGGGTTAGCCAATTTGATGGAAATGATAACAAATAATTAACAAACCTCATGTGTCTGGCTGTAAAAAAAACAAAAACAAAAGATAAAAACAATTTTAGATGTAACAAATAAAATTGTCTAAACCTCAAGGATATTTGGGTTGTTAACTCTTTTAAGTTAAATAATAGTTTAGTTGATAATCAAACATAAATTAGGCCAGCTAGCATTTGGCCACTTGTGTTGGTAGGTATGGAGACTCGGTATTGGGTGGTCCCATAAAAAACAAAATTTCAATAATAGAGGGATTGTGTTTACTGCCATTATGCCAATTACTCAAGGACAAACATAACATGGGTCTAGCCTTTTTACTCACCCACACTTTTATTGATAAAATTTGAAAAAAATAATAATAAAGTTAACGACTAAAATATAATAACACTATATTTCTACGTATATTTCAATAGTTGGTTCCATATAATATTATAAAACCATAATAAGTTAACCGGTCATCAATACTCAAATAGCAACAACTCATGGTTTAAACGTGAAACCACTTGTATCAATGAAGAACAAGATGACACGTTAGCTCAACAAAACAGAAAGATACAATTAAACAAATCCCTATTGGATCAAAGACGAAAATACCCCCATATGCTCGGTAACAAAACTAATAATTGACTGGGTCGTGTTCGAGCCACTCGCCTGAACCAACACCTCACGAGCCAAGACCAACGTGCCCGAAATGCTAACCAAAAACGTTATAGCCTTAGCCGCAGCCCGAGCCTGCTTCTCGGCCTCTTTCTGAATCCGAACACTAGGCACACTATCATAGACCTTGTTTAACTCAGCCACAGTTTTTCTCAAATTCGACTCCCCACCCATATTCCCAAGCGATCGCCCTATCCCATTAAACATTCTCACGATCTCCTCGTCACGCAAATCGCCTTGAATAATTTTTTGTTCGCGTAACAACTTCACGTCCTTTGCATTGTCAATAATCCCGCACATGAAATCAACATACTCCGTGAGTTCGAGACCAAACCCGCCCATTAAACTGTTTTTCGCCATTAGTTTTTCGTAGGCCATCAAGTTTCTTAATATGACCTCCGAATCATAACCAAGAGTAATAACAGGGAGATTACATATTCCATCACCAAAGCTTATGTTTCTAATCCCTTGTTCGTTTGTTGACAAAACAAACTTCACACCAGCCGTATCGGCTAGCTCGGAAACCGAGGGTACCTCGATCTCTTTAATCGATGATTCCTCTTTATCAGTGTCGTACAGAATCTTTTCCATAGATTCTAGGATCCCGAGAAAAGGTTTTGCACCCGGGATCAACCCGGCCGCTTGGATTACTGCTTCCAGTAACTCTTCAGCGGCCGGTTTTTCTTCTGGGATACTTCCAGGTTTCAAGAAACCGACATCTCTTGAAACCTCATTGTCCACAATGGAATGGTACATGTAACAAAGTAAATGGTTAACACGATCGAAATCGATGTTCACTTTCGAGAGAAGAAAAGGCGAATTCGCCTCTGCGAAATACCGAAACTTACATTCCCAGAAATCTTTAACATGTTGTTTATCATCTGTAGCTAAAAGAGCCTTTGCAATCTCATTCAACACAATTAAAGGAATCTGGTTTTCCAACATGATTAAATCCTTTTCATCTATTGCAAAACCTTTTTCTACATACACACCAAGTTGGTCAAGCAAAAACAAACCATCGATAGCGAACAGCCATGCAAACGCATCCTCTTCGGTTTCAGGGAACGAATCATAGCAAGGAGAGACTACTGGGATGATGCTTTTGATTCTTTCAGCAACTTGGTCTTCCAAATCAGGAGTTTGGTAGGGTTTGATAACTCGTTTGACCGCAGTGAGCTTGTTTTGTTGCATCTTTGAATAGAGCTCGGTCCGAAAATGGTGTTTCGGACCGAGCCCGATCTTTTGAGGCTCATAGGCCTCGGGTTTTTCGTCTTTGATGATTTTGGGGATTGAGAATATGGAAAGAGGTGGTGTGTCTATAGGAACAGCAAGTTGTGTTTTTAAGGTTTTTCTCATTTGATCAACCCATGGTTGGTCGCCGGCTGATGGAGCCACAAAAGGGTTTACAGAAGCCATTTGGTTTGGTTGGTTTGGTTTGATGCTCACAGAATTGGGTTATGATCTTTGCTTAATTTCTTTGGTTTGACTTTTAAATGGGTTGGGTTGGGTTGGGTTGGGTTGGTAAAGCATGACTCACGTGGTTGTCAAAGAAATGGTTCACCTTTTTTCAATATTGAACATGTGATGTATAAACTTAAAAAACCTATACTTATAAAATAATATATTTGATCATATGATACCCAATACGCGTAAGACCATGCGTAGTAGGGGGCTTTATATATAAAGCCCCTCTTTTTTATTGGTCCACGTGGCAGCTGAGTCAGCATGGAGAGATAAAGTGAAAAAAGGGGTGTAGTGGTGGGGCTTTATTTATAAAGCCCCTATTAATATTTTATTATATCTTTTAAAGTAAAAAAATAATAAAATAATAAGAGAGAGAGAGAGTATGATGTGGCACAATTTGATTGAAGGGGAATTATTGATCCGACGCCATTTAAATGAAGCCCCAACTATTTTTAATGCTATAGCGCCCCCTGTAGCGGTGTGGGGGGCGCTATTTTTTAATTTTTGTCAAAAATAAAGCCCCACTACGGGGGTCTAATGGTTGTTAAAAATTTACAGTAGTGATTAATATTAAGTCTTGCGTTATGGTAAGGCGTAAAATCGCGTTAAGTAGTATTAGTAAAAAAATCGAATTAAAAAGAAATAAAAAAACAAAAAAAGTAGAACTGAACGAAAAGTAAATGTAAAAACGTTAAGTCATACAAGCGAAACAAAAAAAAACATAGAAAACAATAATTAAGCCGATTTAGGACCAACGTGTTGCGATGGAGCCCTCAAACGGCAAAATTATAAAAACATTGAACCACATACGGATGTTGTGGCGTGTTAACTTGCAAAATTTAAATCGAAACATAAAATGAAAAATGTAACAGATGAAAAAGTATAAGAAGCTAAAGTTGAAAGTGAAAAAGCTTTGAAGTTAAATATGTAAAAATAGTAGGCTATGAATAAAGATTAAAATCTGAATTTTTGCATTTATTATTTATAATTTAATGAATACACATTTTTTACTTTAGGGGATAGGGGTGATCATAGCACTTTCTTTTTCCTTAATTGATTTTAACCAATCCTTCACTGCCACATCACTTTATTGATTTACTTCACTAAAACACTTTTTTGGAGGCAACACACCACTGATTCTTTTATTTAAATTCAAATCTAATCTTTGTTTTTTGTTTAATTCACACGGTTTTACCACCAAACAGTCATATTTCTCATAAACCGTCCTACCAACACGGTCAAAAATAATTATGTGCATTAAAATCGGTTTCATCTAACCGTTAGAAAATATTGAATTTCACATGCAAAACCGGTGAGATTTTTTGTATATAAACCACCATACCACTGACATCAACAACACCTACACCTTCAAAATGACTCGTTGGACCGAAAATGAAGAAATGGCTCTGGTTGTGTGCGTTGAGGACGCACAAAACGACCCATCCTTGCAACGCCAACCCCGTAGGGGCTCAGGGGGCTCGGGAGGTAGGGAAACAGACTTCTGGGACCGTGTCTTGGCTGACTTCAAATAACAAGTCGGCGGAAGCGACCACACAATTGAGAGTCTATAGAGAAAATGGACCGGTCTAAACAACAAATGTGATAGGTGGACCACCTGTTATGAGCGCACCATGAGCCGGCACCCAGGCATTGTGCCGGAGTTGGCTGTGGAGTTGACCCAGGTGAACTATGCGGGTCGTTACCTCGGCAACTTTGAGCATCTCCAGACCTGGCAACTCATGCGTCAGCTCTAAGCTTTATTTTCTATGTTTATATGTGTTTTTATTTATGTTTAATATTAATAAATTATGTTTTATGTATTTTATTTACTTTTGTTTTCATTTATGTTTAAAACATACGGTTTTAATAAAAAAATAACCAAAATTTTGCTTGAGAACGGTTATAATTAATAAAAATTTAATTATACTAATTTAAAATTAAATAATAAATGGTACCAGCCCGTTAGAAAAAACCACGAAACGATTCACGGATACCCTACCAGCACGGGTGGCGACGATGTTACTGTGCTGGTAGTAGGATACCCGTGATAATTTCTGGTGACGTCCCGTCCCCCTTGGCCCTTACAAGTAGATGCCAATTTAGGAATAGATTAATCTATAAAAATTAAGGCTTAGATTTAGACTAGATTAATGGCCAACTTATGTGAAGATCCGGTCCATGAGTGTGCCTGTCATTTATATTCGTTACTTTCATTTATTTGCAAAAAGAAAAGCAACTAGCAATAAATGGAATGGATAGCCAATTGGCCAACCAATTAAGACAAGTAACAATCGTGAAGACGGAAATATCATCCTAAAGAGTCAAACAACATGGCATTCCATGACGGTCTATTTACAAAACAAACCAGTCGTTTTTTACTGATATTTGCTCCTAAGTATATATTTAGTTAAAAAACTAACACTAAAATACTATTTAATAAAAGTTACGATGTTTATGTTTTTATAACCGAGGTTACATATTCAAATATCATTATCTCTAGGATGTTTTTAATAAGAAATGCTTTTAAATTCGCCCCAACTACTGAACCCGGTCAGCAGTTCAACTACTACTCGTATAAAGCACGACGGTCCAACCAGGAGCGATTCAACGCATTAAACCGATATAAAGTTCAGCCCCGGTCCAATGGGTCGGGTTTTAACAAACATTGTAGTATCCAACGACCCATCCACACCATGGCCATACCCATTCATGGTGCAATAATTTGTGTACCTTATCAGTCAGACCTAAAGATGATGCAACACGAGCTTCACATCTCTGGCCGGTCCCATAACTCCAAAAGTAATTAATGAACAATGAATACGACCAATTGTCAAATAACATTATCACTTGTCATAAATTATGAATTATAATTTTAACTTTTACATATGAACTTCATGTTATTAACATCTTGAGGCAAAACAAGCCTTTAAGTCTACCACCAGTGGCGAAGCTTGACTCGAAACTTCGGGGGCGGAAGTCATCGGGGGGTCGGAAATCACTACTTTTGGGGGTCGAAAACCAATTTCGGGGGGTCGAAACCGTATATACCAAAAAATTTCTATACGAATACTATATAATCGGAACTTCTGTGCGAAAATTCGGGGGGTATCGGGTACCGTATTGTTACCTAATGATTTTTAGTACCAATTCGGTATTCCTTTAATGGCATTTTCGAGATCGGTACTTTTGATTTGGTACAGTATCGATATTTTACCAATTTTTACCTTTAAATACTGTACTGTACCGATATCACTACCGTACCGTACCGAACATTTTTAATACTGGTACCTAATTTTGGCATTTCCGGGATCTGTAATTTTGGTACCGGTACCAAGCTCATCCCGTTGAGCATGCATGGTATCACTTTGCCCAACTGGCGCATATGTTGAGCCCTTTCTACGAGCTTGTTGTGGCTAGGTTATCGTGTGCCCTAAAAATGAACGCGTGAAGAAAACCAATAGGGAAAAAAACATGAATTTAGGGAAATTGGTAATCGAACTCTGTGAAGCCAACTTATCAACGCGTAATCAGTCAACCAAAAATAATTATACGCTTACGATTTGGTTTGCATGTAATTAAAGTTGGTGGGAAAGACTTGTAACTATTTTCGCGCCTATAACACCGAAACATAGGGGCGCGAATACCAAAAATGGGCCGGTAGCGTTATCTTTTTTAACGCTCGAATGCAATATTATCAAACCAATAAAATCTTGACACCTCGTATCTCTTTCTTCTTTTATGTTTCTCTCTCTAGAACGAAGAAGAAAGAAGGTGTACCGTGGTGGTGATGATGGACGGTGGTGGTGATGTACTGTGGTGAAGATGGTGTACGTGGTGGTGATGTACAGTGGTGGTGGTGGTGGTGATTTGCAGATGGTGATGATGTACGGGGGTGGTGATGATGGCTGTGATGTTTGGTGGTGATGATGTAGAAGTTTGTGTGAGAGAAATGAAGAAGAAGATGGTGATGGCTGTGATGTTTGTTGTTGTTGTTTATTTTTTTAATAAAATAATAATAGCACTGAAGGGATAGGGAGCCTAATCCAGGCGGAAGAGGCATCCCTATCCCCATAAGTCAACTCCCTCGCGCCAGTCAGCGGCGCGAGGAAGAAGCGGCGCGCAACCAGCAGTATATACAAGAAGGCGCGTAAGGGCAGTAACTGATAAGCAACATCACCACCTGATAAGCGCGTACCGTCACGCGCGGAATCTTCCCTTGACAACCATCGTACAAAGTACAGAAGACAACAAAAGGGAGATTCACAAAGATCACTGACAGTGTACGCGCCAATAGCAAAGCAACAGGTGGCAAAAGTGGTCCAACAACTACAAGACAAGGACAGCAGCATGGCTGCAGCCATGCTTCCACCATACCAGCGTCTACAGTGACAGCAGACATCCCTTGCTGCTGTCAGGAGCATGGTCAACGACTGACAGGTGTGCCGTCTGCCAACCACAGCGTGCCACGTGTCCGCCTCGAGCAACAACCATGCTGCCCGAATGACGTCATGAACAGTACGCTTGTTCTCCCGCCAATTCCAGGGAAGACCTTGGACTTGGGCCCGGACCAAGCCCAATAAAGGATGGCTACTCGTGGGCCTTTCGATCAAGCCCACGAGTTCTCCTATAAATACAAGGATACCTCTCCTTGCCAAAGGATCCGAAAATAGTTACTTGTAGCCTAGAACATTCTCACTTGTACTCTTCATGTTCTTACATTGATAATATTATCAGCTACTTACAGTGGACGTAGGTCATTACTCGACCGAACCACTTACATCTCGTGTTCTTACTTACTTTCACCACACACACACACTTGTATTATTATCGAACGGGTTTGACCATACGGTTTGGGTAAAGGATTAATCCTGACGAACATAGGTATTAACCCCACGTAGATTATACGTAATCTCCGGTTTGGGTAAAGGATTAATCCTGGCCACCTTTTCAAATTTGAGCAGCTCCGCCTCATACTCGTCTTTTAGTGGCTTCCCATAATGCTCCGCGTCCTCAATCCGCCCACCATTCTGAGCGGCCAGAAAACCATCCTCATAGCCTTCGCCATACCCATAGGCCTGGGCGGTGGCGGCTATGGCAGCGACTTGGTCGCCCAGCTTAGGTTCTTGCCAGAACCTCTTGAAGACCTGCAAAAAGACTTAACAAGTTAGCATCTAAAGTTTCAAAAGAAAACAAAAGCGCTAAAAAAGATATGCACTTACCCCAGCGATCCCATCAGTCATCATCCATTTGATGGAATCCTGTGTCTGTGTCTGGGCGGCCATCGCCTCATCCAAAAGGCGCTGGGCTGTCTCACACTCTTTGACAGCCGCAGCGCGAGCCTCCTCGGCAGAGCCAAGGTCTTGCTCCAGATCCTCTTTGGAGTGAAGGATCTGGACCCTCTCCTGTTCCAAGAAAGAGACACGCTCGGTGGCTCTAACAAGATCCGCATCTTTGGATTCAAGCTCCAAGCGCTTCTCCACAACTTGCGCAGTCCGCTCGGAGAGGGCCTTGCTCTTTTCTTCTAACTGCCGAGTCAGCGCCCGGCTTTCCTCCTGCGCCTCGGCCAGAGTCTGCCTCAACTTCATAGTTTCAGCATTAGTTTTCTTGCAAGACTCTGACCATCGGCGCTTATCCGCCGCCGCGTCCCCTTCCAACTTGGTAACCTTAGCTTCAGCTTCGTGGGCGCGACGACGGTACTTGGATATTTCAGCTTTGAAGGCAGCCTCCTTCTCAGCAAGGCCTGCCTTCTCAGCCTCCAAGCGTTGAATATCTCGCCACACCGCCGCATCACGACGGCGTAGCGAGTCAATCATGGATAGCTGAGTCGCTTGATTTACACAGAGAGCAGAAATCAGCGCATCGCGACTCAGCATATCCTGGTGAGTGCGCTCATAAGGAGGCACCACCTCGCGGACAAACTCCTCAGCAGCCCAGGAGTTGGAAAACAAGGTGTTTTCCCGGAGTGCCCAACGGGGGCGCCAAATGGCGTCACCCCCAGCCCATTGGGAGCCATCATATTCTCCGGATGGCTCCACTTCATTCACCGCAAAGGGCTCACGCCTAGATTGGCGTAAACCCTCACCACTGCCACCAGCGCCCGCCTCCAAAAGGGCTCTCTCAAAGCCATCCATCTCTTGAGAGCCCTCGGCGCTAGCATGGGCACTTTGCTCCGCCTGCTCCTTCAGCCGGCGAGCCTTCTCCTCCAAGAATTGTTGCTCTTGGAGACGAAGGCGTTCCGCCTCAGCATGTTTCGCCGCCTCAGCCTTTTGTCTAGCTTCATCGGCGGCAGCCTTCTTTTCAGCCTCAGCCCTTCGCAGCGCCTCCTCGGCCTCTGCCTTCCTCTTCTCAGCCTCCGCCCTTCGAAGGGCTTCATCGGCTTCAGCCTTCAAACGGGCCTCTTCCCGCTGCGCTGCCTCTTGCTCTTGAAAGAGCATATCCACCTCTGTCCTACCCACCTCCGCAGATGGAGACGTGGGAGGAGGAGTTGGTATAATTTTGGGCGCAACTGCAAAAGAGACAAAAACGTTAAGAAGAAAACAAAGGAAACGGCTTAAGAGAAAGCAAAGGGAAATCAACTTACTAGGGGCTTTCTTCTTTATCAGCTTCTGAAACAGAGGCTGACGCATGGGCGCAGCGCCTATGCCCACACTAAAGGTGGGGGCAGCAACCCCCCCAACACTGGAACTTTTCTCCAGCACCACCCCTTGCGCCGGCGACAAGGGGGAGGCAGTGGTCTCTGAAGCAGGGATTTCAATCCCACCACCCTCCCCGCCGGTAGCAGCAGCTACCTTCTCCAAGTTAGCAGCTGCGCTGCTAGAGGTAGCACCGGTGGTGCGCCTCTTCTTCCTCTTCTCCAGCTTGGAGGGTTCTTCCTCCTCCTCATCTTCAGAGGCAGGCCCATCTTTCCTTCGACGCCGCCCTTTTACCACTTCGCCTACTGAAACGGAAGAACCCGAGTCAGAACTGGATAAAGGTTGATGGATACGTTTACGCCTCCGCGGAGCGTGTTTCCAACGGCCACGCCCCGCGGGCGCCTTCTGAACCTCCACAATCTCCACTGAGGAGTCAGAGGCATCGTCGCCAAAGAGGCTAGAAAACAAAAGGTCATTAGACTCACCTGTGGTATAGTAAGGCTTGGGCGCGATGGACAGGTCAGGATAATAGAACCTGTCCACAAACGCCTCGAGGCACGACACCTGCCCCTCCGCCACAGGCCTCCACTTAATGCCCTTCTCCTGGCGGGCAGCATAAAACTGGAACTTGCTCACACCTGCGCAGGAAATTGTTAGAATAATATGAAACACAAAAATAAGGAAGTCAAAACAAAGAGACCATGCTTACCCTCCTGAGCAATGTATGGTTCCTTCCCCGCGCGCAGAGCCACACGGCTCATCCCCAGAAGGTAAAAAATACCATCTGTGAGATTCTTGAACTCCAGCTTGGTGGCGTTGGCGGTGAGGGTGGTAAACCAGGACTGCTTCTTATAATCTTTCATCACTGGTATGTCAGCCACCCGCTGACCGTCTGCAATCACCTTCCATGGCAGACTGATGGGGATCACCCCCCTCTTCAAGAAGAAGAACTTCTCCTTGGCCCAGTGTAGGGACTTAGGATTGTGGGTGGCCATTGGAGGCACCTTGGGGCGCGGCTTAAACGAGAACCACATCTCGTCGCGCGCGAGAAAATAGAAGACATTGAGCATCTCAACGGTGGGCTCAATGTCCAAGGCGCGGCAAGACGCCTCAAAGTGTACCAGCCTTAGCATCCCAAAGGCGGTAAGTTGGGTTGGCCCAACGCCATAAGCTACCAGGGTATCGACCTGGAAGCGCGTGCAAGGTAGCCGGAAGCCACACTTGGTGAAATGGGCTTCATAGAGGGCAAGTTGCCCAGGCCCTGCAGAGAGCACCGTCTCCGTCGGCGACGGCAATGTGGGTTCCCACTCCGGCAGGATGTCATAGATCCTGCAAAATTGACTGAAGGCCTCTTCAGTCCAAACACAAAATGTGTTTGTCATGAGCTTTCGCTCCTTTATCTTCCCATGTTCCACCTGCACCTCCTCCTCCACGTCATCCATCACCGGTTCCTTCCCGGTAACATCACCGGAGGGAGACCCAACGTTGGAGGCTTCAGACATTCTAACAGAATAATGAAGGAAAGGAAAAGAAAAATATGATCTGTTAACAGGAACCGGTTGAAGACTCGCCGGAAAGTTCAAAGAGTTCACCGGAAAACTCAACAGACACGAAGAAAACTTTGAAGAATGATCGGAATCTTCAAAGCAAACAGACAAGGTGACACAAACAGAGAATAAACAAGAAAGTGATGAAGATCAAGAAGAAGTTTCACAATAAATCTCTGAAGATTGATCAAATAATCTTTGAAGATTCAAGGAAAACTTCAAATGATCTGAATGTTTTGAAGAAAAGATTGCAAGTGAGAAGAAAGGATGAGCAAAATGGACGAGTAACCGTCCAACATGCCTCCCAACTCCTATATATACCCACTGCATTAATGATAGTGGGGCCCAAGGAGAAACAACCGTCATCACACTTTTTCAAAAAGGGGAAAAGCAGATGATGACACGTGTCCTCATGCGCGAGTGAACGGCTACGATCAAACACAGATCAACAATCCAACCGTCACTCGCTGGATGACTGACACGTGTCACTAGATCTCACCAATTTAAACTGATCAGGCGCGTCAATGATCACGCGTCTGACAAACTTCACGTGCCACTCGACACGTGGCACAAGCATAACCACACAAACAACAAGTGGGGCGCGTGACAACACACGCGCCTGACACAGACGAAATGTTGGTAACTGCACCATTATGAGGGGACAGCCAACAGTCAGCATAGCAGACGAGGCTGACTCATCAGCAACCCTCAGGCTTCCATCAGAAGCAACTGATCATTCGAATTCCAGGCGCCTTAACTCTCATTTATGAGAGACAAATTTAATGCCAATGATTCAAGATTTATTACAACTGCTGGAGCACTTCCGCGACAACAGGAAAACCACAACATGGCGCAAATTTGACGTAAAACCAAAAAAGACGTTCCCCGCCCAGCGCCTTAACAGGTCATGGCGGCAAACTTCTTTCATGGCGCAAATTTGACGTAAAATCAAAAAAGACGTTCTCCGCCCAGCGCCTTAACAGGTCATGGCGGCAAACTTCTTTCATGGCGCAAATCTGACGTAAAACCAAAAAAGACGTTCTCCGCCCAGCGCCTTAACAGGTCATGGCGGCAAACTTCTTTCATGGCGCAGATTTGACGTAAAATCAAAAAAAGACGTTCTCCGCCAAAATTTGCAGAAGAACGAATTTCAAGGCACACAAGCAGATGAGCTTTCATCCGCGACCTCATACTTTGAGTCTAGCGCTCCACCTACTCTTCACAAAGAATAGGAGAAGCCCTAGACTAGGGGGACTTGAAGGGATAGGGAGCCTAATCCAGGCGGAAGAGGCATCCCTATCCCCATAAGTCAACTCCCTCGCGCCAGTCAGCGGCGCGAGGAAGAAGCGGCGCGCAACCAGCAGTATATACAAGAAGGCGCGTAAGGGCAGTAACTGATAAGCAACATCACCACCTGATAAGCGCGTACCGTCACGCGCGGAATCTTCCCTTGACAACCATCGTACAAAGTACAGAAGACAACAAAAGGGAGATTCACAAAGATCACTGACAGTGTACGCGCCAATAGCAAAGCAACAGGTGGCAAAAGTGGTCCAACAACTACAAGACAAGGACAGCAGCATGGCTGCAGCCATGCTTCCACCATACCAGCGTCTACAGTGACAGCAGACATCCCTTGCTGCTGTCAGGAGCATGGTCAACGACTGACAGGTGTGCCGTCTGCCAACCACAGCGTGCCACGTGTCCGCCTCGAGCAACAACCATGCTGCCCGAATGACGTCATGAACAGTACGCTTGTTCTCCCGCCAATTCCAGGGAAGACCTTGGACTTGGGCCCGGACCAAGCCCAATAAAGGATGGCTACTCGTGGGCCTTTCGATCAAGCCCACGAGTTCTCCTATAAATACAAGGATACCTCTCCTTGCCAAAGGATCCGAAAATAGTTACTTGTAGCCTAGAACATTCTCACTTGTACTCTTCATGTTCTTACATTGATAATATTATCAGCTACTTACAGTGGACGTAGGTCATTACTCGACCGAACCACTTACATCTCGTGTTCTTACTTACTTTCACCACACACACACACTTGTATTATTATCGAACGGGTTTGACCATACGGTTTGGGTAAAGGATTAATCCTGACGAACATAGGTATTAACCCCACGTAGATTATACGTAATCTCCGTGTTACCTATTGTTTCTTCAAGCACCAATTTTTCCCCCCTCCTACTACACCCTATTTTGAATTAACGCCTCATGCTGACTCAGCTGACACGTAAACCAATCACAAACGAAGGGCTTTAAATTCTCCCCCCCCCCCCCCACACACACACACACTACACATGGTCGTGCCATTGTATACACATACGATATAGGAATAATAGGATCGAAACATTTTATACATGAAGAGGCCTCAATCTTATTAGCCATTTTTAAACTTTAAGATGGCCCTAAGTGATTTTTTTTGCTATTGAATTACTCATCGTTAATGTTGTGTCTAGTGTCTTGTTAATTAGTCTATAAATTGATCAGAAACTAACATAAAATCTTATATGAAGTATGAACCAACTTAAAATCGATAAAATCGAAAGTATAATAAACATAATAAATAAAGGGTCTATATTGGAGGACGGGGGGTTGGGGCGTCTGTGTACCCACCAGCCTAAACAACAATGATTAAGTATAGCTAATATGTTTAGACAACTGCCCTCGGTCCCTTTGGACCAAAGACGGAAAGGATTAAACCACTAAATCTGGCCCGAAGAAAACGAGCCAACATCGTGTTGGATGAATTCAAACCATGAACTATTAAATATACCTCACGGATAAAGATCACAACGCTAGAAATGCTAACGAGAAACGTGATAAACTTGGCCCAAACCAGAAACTGCTTCTCAATCGTCCTTTGAACCCAAATCCTTGGCGTGCTTTCGTAAACCATGTTCAATTTAGCCACTGTCTTCCTCAACTCAGATTCACCACTCATTTTCAGATGCGATTTCCCTATCCCGTTAAACAATTTAACAATCTCTTCATCACTCAAATCGCCTTCGATGATTTTCTGCTCGCGTAGCAGCTTGACGTCCTTCGCAGTATCAATTATCCCACACATGAAATCCACATATTCCGTGAGCTCAAGACCATACCCACCCATAAAACTGTTATTTGCCATTAGTTTCTCATAAGCCACCAAGTTTCTCAAAACAACCTCCGAATCGGCATTAAGAGTCATTAGAGGAAGATAACAATACCTCACTTTCCCTTGGACAAAGTTTATGTTTCTAATGCCTTCATTTTCAGGCGACAAACGAAACTCCACACGCGCAACTTTGCAAAGTTCTGAAACTGAAGGCACCTTAATCTCTTCAGCTGTCGTTTTTTCCTTTCGAGGGAACTTTTGCTTTATGATTTGTTGAAAGGGTTGAGCTCCAGGTATCACTCCTGCAAATCTAATAACAGCTTCTACTAGTTCCCGCTTCGCATCTTTTTCAGATGCCTCATTTCCAGAATTTGTCAAGTCAACTTTAGTTGAGACCAATCGTTCGTTGTTCACAATGGATTTATACATATAATCAAGTAGGTGGCTAACTCGATTAATATCAATATTCTCTTTCGAAAGAACAAATGATGAGTTCGACTTACAGAAAAATCGAAAATTGGATTCCAAGATATCTTCTTGGACCGATAAGGCCTTCTGGATTTCCTTCAACGCAATAAGCGGAATCTGGTTCTCTAACATGATCAAATCATTTGTTTTCATTGCAAAACCATGATTTAAATAACCATTCAATTGATCAATCAAGAACATTCCATCAATAGTGAATAACCATGCTAGCATATTGTCATCAGCATCGTAGTACAAATCGTAGCAATCGCGAATCAAGGGGACAATCTTTTTTACCTTTTCTACAACTTCTTGTTCATAGTCATGGATTTGATGAGGCTTTAGTACCCTTTTCACGGCTGTGAGCTTCTTCTGCTCCATCTTGTGATAGAGCTCGGGCTGAAAATGGTGATTCGGCCCGAGCCCAACTCGTTGAGGGATGTATGCTTCTAGCTTTTCTGCTTTGAGATTTTTTGGGATTTCAAATATGGAAACTGGAGGTGTATCTATTGTGATTGCAATTTGGGTTTTTAAGGTTTCACTGATTTGATTAACCCATGGTTTCTCACCATAGTTTGGGCTCAAAAATGGATTAAAAGAAGCCATATGATACTCTCAAAATTGGTTCCAAGACTAATATGATAGAAGCTTAATAATATTAATTTATATTATAACCTCAAATGCTTCGGTTTGTAACCCTTCACTCACATGATTATAGATCTGATATATACGTTGATTTTGATATATACGTTGATAATTCTATATTTATACTTTTCTAACAATCTTGTGGTTTACTTTGTCAAACAATACAAGAAAATAATCCAATTGTCATTATAATAAAACACTTGCTGATCATGAGATACACTTTAAATTCCACAGATATTAATGATTACGTTAACCTACTAACAAAATTACAAGTGCTATAGTTCGGTATTAATAAAATACTGAGTTTATCAAGTTTACATATAAATGATATGGATCAAGGCTGGCCACACAAGAAGCAAGACTATTATGTATGGATAACTAGTTATCCTATATCATGACCCGGTAAACAGTTAAGACGAAATGGTCCCTAGCTAGCTAGTACAAAGCTACAAGTCCAATGGATCACGGGACTAAATGACGGGTCCCAGTATTCAAACAAATCGTTTTTAATTTTAATTTTTTTTATAAATACGATTATTTCATTTCTTAAACTTGCCAAGTTACATCAAAATATAGGGTAGACGGTCAGCAAGCTGCGCCGCCACCCATTTCTGAATCGTGAACCCTAATCTACCAAAGAACTGTATACTAGTATATGTAGTTCTAGTAAGGATTTTTACTTCAAAAAAAGTTCCAAAAAATAAGAATTAACTTGAAATGAGGAATAACAACGTTAAGTACACAGGCATAAGCATAAAATTTAGAAATATTTGCATGGATTGGATCTTCCTAAGAGGCTTTTGCTTCTTATTATTGGGCTACAACCCATGTGGAAAAAAAGTTTTCTTTTTCCTTGGCCCATCAGTTTTCACAACAATATGAATATATGATTGGCCCACTATTTTTGACAAACCATTAAACCAAGTAGACTGTCTTGTTGCCTTGTTGGTACATGCTACTTAATAACTTAGATTATTATGTTATTAAATACATATTTATTTTATGATAAATACTAGTCTTTTGCCTTCCGCGTGTTGCGGCGACGTACGACGTGGTCAATTTAGAGAGAATATTATATTTACTATACTACCATTTCAGCCAATTTAGAGAAACCCACGTGTAACCTTCACAATTCTTCTAACTCTTTCTAGCATTTTTACCTTTTATAGTATATCCTCACCCTATATATGGGGGTTCATGGATGGTGGTGTGTTGGTAGTTCAAATGAGAGACTGGATTAATACAAATGAGAGTACCTAGATTCTTTTTTTTTTGAACGGTGAACTTCATTAAAAACCGGCGAACCTCAAACTGAGGCCGCCACCAAAAACCTTACAACAAGTACAGAGGGTAATCCACCCAACTATTCCACTCGACAGTTTTGTATTTCGACCTATGTTTAAACCATAAAAAAGAAAAACGTTTAATACTAGCCACAACCTCTTCAACACTCGTCGAAACACCATTAAAAACCTTCTTGTTGCGGACTTTCCAAATGGCCCAACACCCGATCATAACCAGACCTCTAATCAGCTTCTTTCGCCATTTGTGACCCTGAAACCGATTCTGAATTTGCAGCAAAGAATCCAAAGATAAACAGTCGCTGACATTCAATCTGCACCAATAAGAAACTGCAGCCCAAATCCCATAAGCAAAACCACATTCTACCAAAATATGAGAAGCCGTCTCTGCACAAACTTCGCACATCGGACAGACGCTATTCTGCAGGTTTACCTTTCTTTTAATCAAAGCAACACGGGTCGGTAACCGATCTTTTTCGCTCCGCCAAAAGAAAATGTTAACCTTTAAGGGGACCCAATGCTCCCAGCTCATACATTGTTGGACCGAACCAGGCGCTGCAGACCTCAGTGCTTTTTTAGCTGACGCCACGGAAAACCCATTGCCATCATCCGGATCCCACTTTAGCCTATCCATATCATCCACTAACTGAACCTGGGAAACCATACACTGCAGGTCTTGAGCTTCCGAAATCGCTGCAACCGAATCCGTCTTAAAGGCCCCCATATCCACCACTTTAGTAACCCCATTAACCGTATACAACCTATCACGAACATAACAGTTTTTAAATTTTTCACCAGCATACAGCGTCGGCCACCTATCCATAAGCGGGATTGACCCGTACCAAATATCTTTCCAAAACCGAATGTCCCTCCCATTCCCAAGACTGTAAGAAAATAAATACTTAAGATTTTTATCTCCAATCCGAAGGCTATCTAAAAACAAAGCAATCGCCTTCCAACAACCGGGGAGCGCTTTTTTTATAGGAAGAAATTGCCACCTATTCCTCCTCCCATGAATATTAGCTATAACACGTCTCCATAACCCGTTTCTTTCACCATTGAATCTCCAAGCCCACTTAAACAATAGAGTCGTGTTCACATCCACAAGCTTCGTGATACCCAAACCTCCTAACTTAATCGGTTTTGTCACTACCTCCCAAGCCACCCAACTAATGCTTCTACCATCTTTCCCCCCCTCCCCCAAAGAAATCTTCTCATCAATTGTTCAATGCTCTCTAACACCGCCAAGGGGGCTCTATATAACGATAAATAATAAACTGGAAGGCTCGATAAAACCGATTTAATTAAGGTGAGCCTCCCACCTATAGACAACAATTTAGATTTCCAAGAAAGAAGCCGGTTTCTAACAACATCCAAGACCAGCTCCCAATTAGAAATCCTCTTCATATTCGCGCCAACTTTAATACCAAGGTAAACGAATGGGAGTTTACCAACTTTGCACCCCAATAGTTGCGCCATATAATCAACCGCCACCTCGTCCACCCCTAACCCGAACAAAGAAGATTTTTGAATATTTATCCGCATTCCTGAACCCATATGGAAAACCCTTAACAAACGATTAATAGCCACCATGTTCTCTTGTGTCCATGTCCCCATGATCAACGCATCATCAGCATACAGCATATGACTAACAGTAGGACCCTCGTTGGATAAGACCACCCCCTCGAAGTTACCCAAAGCACACGCTTTAGATATCATGCACGCTAAAGCCTCCATCACGATAAGAAACAGGAATGGGGATAACGGGTCTCCTTGTCTGAGCCCCTTTTGACAAGGAAACTCAAACATAGGGGAACCGTTAACAAGCACCGCGGACCTGGCAGAACATAAGATACCTCTCACCCAAGGACTCCACCTAGCCGGGAAACCCATTTGCTCCATGACAGACAACAAGAACTCCCAGCCCACATTATCATAGGCCTTTTCAAAATCCAACTTCAATAGAAAGTATTGTTTACCGCTCTTTTTCGCCCATGTGATCAACTCATTAAGAACAAGCGGGCCATCCAGAATGAACCTGTCTTTAATGAAAGCTGATTGAGACTCTGAAATAATATCCCCAATGACCTGTTTAATCCTACCAGCAACGACTTTAGAAATGAGTTTGCTAATCACGCCAATAAGATTAATCGGTCTATAGTCTTTCAAACCAACTGGAGTGTTGACTTTGGCCACCAAAGTAATAAACGACGTACTGCACTCCTTGTTGATAACACCCAAGTCATAAAATTCAGCAAACATGTTCACAAAATCATCTTCCAAGGAACTCCAAAAATGTTTGATGAACCTGAAATTAAAACCGTCCGGGCCTAGGGCTTTATCTGAGCCACAGTCAAAAACCGCCTCTTTAATTTCCTCCTTTGTAAAAGGAGCCACCAAACCTTCAATCTTCTCGAGAGGCACCTGTTTCAAATCATTAGAAAGAAAAGTCGGCCTACAAGAGTAAGCCTCATTAAAATGATTACGAAAAAATCGAAAGACCTCCTTCTTGACAAAGGATGGCCGAGAAACCCAAGCCCCATCAACTAACAAACCCGGGATCGCATTAGACGCCTTTCTACCATTAATACAACGATGGAAGTAAGCGGAATTGTCATCCCCAACTGAAGCCCAACTGAAGCCCATTTCACCCTTGATTTTTGATGAAGATCTTTAGTTTTTAGTAGACTAAGGCTCTCCACCTCTTTTTTGCTCTCTTCCCAAACCCACCGCTCTTCCTCCTCAAGATCCCTATCTTCCATAATACTTTCAAAGGACGAGATATCAGATTTTAAAGCTTCCAAAACCTCATCCTCCTTATTACGAACAGATTTCCACCACTCTCTAAGAGCGGCCCTGGCAGCAGCCAACTTCTTATGAATTTTGACATCTGACGGCCCTTTGAAAGAGAATTTATCAAACGCCTCGATCACAAACTTCTCACAATCATCTCTATCCAACCACGAGTTAAACCATTTGAAAGGCTTAGCTCCAAAATTCGTATCACATAAAGTAAGCAATAACGGGGAATGATCTGATCTTTCCCTCGGAAGGGCCCTTAGACAAGCAGTCGGCCACCTAGCAAAAAACTCAAGACAAACCAAAATACGGTCAATTTTACTTAGCTTAACCGTGTCCCCTGATCCAGCCAAGAACGTAAGCTTATTCCCATTCATCTTGTACTCCTGAAGGCTAACATCATCAATAAACACATTAAAATCCTTCGCCATAACACTATTAAACTTAGAATTGCGCCTCTCCTCTTTCCATCTAACAATATTAAAATCACCAAGCAATATCCACATACCCCCTGTCCCTTGAATCAAAACCTTAAGCCGATCCCATAACTCTCTTTTTTCACCAGCTTTTTGAGGCGCATAAATATTAGCTATATTAATCATAGACCCATCCTCCACCAAGGTTCCCGAAGTGATTAAGAAATTCCTATCACTAATCGAGGACGTTTTGCAAAACTTTTTTTGGTTCCACAAACTGACCAGACCCCCAGACTTCCCTGTAGACCCAATCGAATCAACCCCAAAATTTTTATTACCCCATAAATTCGAAAAATCAAAACCTTTCCCATCCAATAACATGGACTCTTGAAAAGCTAAAAAATCGACACTGTGTTTCCCCACTAACCCTTTTAACCAAGTAACTTTACCAACTTTCCCAATCCCCCTAGAATTAACTGATAAGAAATTCATTTAAAACCCGATTGTAACCCTGTACCTTTAACTGTATTCGACAGTAACCGATCAAAACTTCCAACTGGACACCCAATTTTTCGGAAAAAATCTTGGTCTCCTGCTCCTCCGTATCCAGGTTAGAGGTCTGCTCAACATTAGAATTTACAAATAAAGGAAGGGTCCCAGTGTTGTGTAGTTGTTCCCCTTTGTTAACCTCTTTATCCACCTGTTCCGGAAGATTAGTAGCGTCCAATTCTTCAACATCCAGATGAACCGACCGAAGCACCTCATTCACCTCAATTAACACTGAAAACGGGTTTGCTATAGTAACAGGGGGTGGCCCACGAGTCTTAACCACGTTAAAATCATCAGCTTGGATTAAAGGGTCCAACCCAAATAAGTCTTCCATTAAGTTCTTGGGCTCCTTCAAAGGCCTGTCATTGCTACTAAGCCTGCCTCCACTATTGGGCTGATCCACAAAAGATTTTAAAACCGCCTTTTTTCTTTTATTGGACTTGTTCAAAATAACCGGGTCTTTAGCAACTAACGGATGCCTTGGGATTTGCTCATCATTTAAAGTTTCCAAAATAACCTTCTCCTGATAGAAAGGAAATGATTTCTCATTAATAGGGGTCTTGAATGCCTGATCCGAAAAATCCGCCCCTACAGCTTTGTCTTCCCCAGAATAATTCCCAGCAGCCGGAGAATGCGTCGTTGTCGGAACCGGCGAATTTTTGACTGTTTCATCAAACTTATCAACCAAGTCGCCTAACCATTCCGTAGCCTCCTCCTCAATCCATACCTTGATAGTCTTACCTCTCCATTTAATAAACAGGGTCTCTCGGATATGATTACAGACTCCAAGAGTATACCAATAGAATGGAACGAGACATCCACATCTGATCTCTCCACCGGAGAGGTTTTAACGACCTGACCAAAGAAGCAACCGATGTCTTTCAAAACCCGATCATCCAATAAACAGATTGGTAGGCCATAAACTCTAACCCATGCAAGACGTTCAAACGACGTCAACTGCCCTTCCCATATGGACACCGATTTGAACTGATCAGGCCTACCCAGGAACTTGTCTTTCGCCATCGTTGCATGCTCGTTGTTATAAAAAATAATCATGCACATAAAACCACCCAGACACCGTAATTCTCCCATCCCCAACCCCATCTCCCTCAGGATGTTTCTCAGATTAATCAGAACCCACAGAGACGCCACTCTAATCACCACAGCCCTACCATGCAGATTATCAAACGCCGAGATGCTATCATCGATAATAATCGTCTTACCCACAGCAGCTCTAGAGAAAGCTTTTTTGAAAGACATGTTATTACCTCCAGCCTCCTTCTTCTCGTGAAAGTTGTTATACTGTTCTCTAAAACGAACCTCCTCTTTTTCATCCTTGAAAGATCGCCGTTTATTCACCTCACCATCCTCTAAAACGAATCTGGCTACATTGAACGACAACCGGAAATCTCCCATTCGAATAGAAGATAGCCTCTTTACCATCTCCACACGATCCTTAACATCAATGAAAGACACGAAACCAAAGTGCTTTCCTTGTTTATCCCGCTTTCTTGCAATGTAAATGTCAAAAATCGTACCTTGCCCTCGAAGAGCCAATGCCAGATCCGATCCACTACACCGATCAGGAAGAATGGACACATAGAACTTCGTTAACCTCGCTTGAATCTCCACCAGAATTGGCTTCCGGCGAGACCCCATTGCTTGTTATTCTCTGGTTTAACTGTGCCTTTTATGATCATCTTCGAGTGTTTGGTTGCGCCTGCTATCCTAACACTTCAGCCACTCAACCACATAAACTTCATACTCGATCCGTCCGATGCATTTTTCTTGGGTATCCCCCGGATTTCCGTGGATACCGATGCTTTGATCCCACCACCGAAAAGGTCTCCATATCTCGACATGTTACCTTTGATGAGACAGTTTTTCCATTTACCATACCCACCCCCACCGCTTCTTACTCTTTCCTTGATGACCCCACACCTTCCGGTTTTACTTTCACTTCCACTCCTTCCCCTAAACCTTCCCTACATTCCACCTCACCTTACCCGATTCACTACACATGTCGACCTAAGCCTACCCAGCCCACTACACACCCTGCGGCTACCCATACACACCAGCGGATGTCCCCACAGCCGCCGTTTGCTCTTGTTGCACCCGCTGACCAGCCGTTTGCTGCTGTACAGCAGCCTTCTGCAGCTTCAGCAACCACAGTACAGCCACCTGCTGCTGTCCCAGAGCCTACGACTCCTGCCACATCAGCCCCTCATCCCTCGACAACTGGTTCTGCAGCTGCCGGATCCTCCCAATCTGCCTCGGCAGGTCCACCACCTAATCCTACAACCAATACCCACCCTATGATCACCCGCTCCAAGTCCAAACACACTCTACTATCATCCACCATTTCACCTATTCCTAACACCTACTCGAAAGCCCTTGCCGACCCAAATTGGTTACGTGCCATGCAATCAGAATTTGGTGCTTTGCAGGAGAACGATACGTGGGAACTCGTTCCTCGCCCGTCTGATCGCCCTGTTATACGTTGCATGTGGTTATTCCGTCATAAGATTAAATCTGACGGTTCTTTGGAGCGTTACAAAGCTAGACTAGTAGTCAATGGGAAATCTCAGACCGTGGGCATTGATTGTGAGGACACTTTTAGTCCGGTTGTCAAACCGGCTACCATACGGACAGTTTTATCCATTGCTGTCTCCCGGTCTTGGCCTATCCATCAGTTGGATGTCAAGAATGCCTTTTTGCATGGTAATTTAAATGAAACAGTGTTCATGCATCAGCCGCCTGGTTTTGTGGATAATAGGCACCCAAATTATGTCTGCAGACTGAAGAAATCTTTATATGGGCTCAAACAAGCCCCGAGAGCGTGGTATACTCGGTTTGCCACATATATTTTATCTCATGGGTTCAGGAGCAGTGTGTGTGATAACTCCTTATTTATACTCACTCGGGGGACTCATACTGCTTATTTACTACTATATGTTGATGATATTGTTATTACTGCTTCTTCGACTGCACTTTTGCAGGACATTATTCGCACACTCTCACGAGAGTTTGCCATGACAGATCTGGGTTCTCTACATCATTTTTTGGGTATTAAGGTTACTCGCACGACCGCAGGTTTATTCTTGGACCAGTCTCAGTATGCCAGAGATATTATTTCTAGGGCGTCTATGACCTCGTGTAAACCATGCGCTACACCTGTTGATCTTAATGCGAAACTAAGTGCCACTGATGGACCCTTGTTCCATGACCCTACTTTATATCGCAGTCTAGCAGGTGCTTTGCAATATCTGACATTTACACGTCCGGATATCTCTTATGCTGTTCAGAAGGTTTGTTTATTCATGCATGAGCCTCATGACCCACACTTTGCCTTCTTGAAACACATACTCCGGTACCTTCAGGGAACGATAGATTATGGCATACGTATTGTTCGCTCCAACATTCATTCATTGATAGCATACTCGGATGCGGACTGGGGTGGTTGCCCGGACTCCCGTCGTTCAACAAGTGGTTATTGTGTTTTTCTGGGGGACAATTTGATTTCTTGGTCTTCTAAGCGCCAACCAACCATTTCTCGTTCTAGTGCAGAGGTTGAATATCGGGGAGTCGCAAACGCTGTTGCCGAGGCCACTTGGATTCGGAATTTGCTTTTGAAGTTACATCTCCCTCTTCGACAGGCAACAGTCGTGTATTGTGACAACGTGTCGGCTGTCTATCTATCTGATAACCCTGTTCAACACCAGCGTACTAAGCATATAGAGATTGATATTCATTTTGTTCGTGAAAAGGTTCGCGTGGGTCACATCCGGGTTCTACATGTTCCATCTTCTCTTCAGTACGCGGACATTTTCACAAAGGGCCTTCCACGACACTTATTTCAGACTTTCAGGTCCAGCTGCCCCTCCCTCCTTTTTGCATTAAACTTTAAAAAAATTCTTCTTTAACCTTTTAGGTATGCTGCAATGAACATCTTAAACATTATTAATATAGTATAGACGTAGGTGAGCATATTTTATGGATATATATATATATATATATATATATATATATATTTTTACTCTTGATTTTTGATCTATACCGTTCATAATTTTTTATATTTCTCTAACAACCATGTGGACGTGGTTTACTATTTAAAAATAATCCAATTGTTATCTATGGTTACGTTTAACCTATTATAAAAAATGACAAGTGCTGTATATAAGTTTTTAAATAATGATTTTATCAAGTTTAAATATAATGATTTGGTCCGAGTTTATCAAGTATATATAAGTATTAGTTTCATAGTAACATCCTAGGGGGTTTCCTTCTAAATTCCCGACCATTATTATAATTATTATAATTGCTTGTTATCAAATCATTTATAATATTAGACCAGGTGTAATGGGCATTATAGAGGCAGACATGAATAAGCTTGATCACGTCCTTAACACCGCCCCTGCACATTATAGGGGCGTGAATAGGGATGGACATTTATATTATAATACCCAAAGAGGAGAAAACATATGCAAAGAAATGATTGAAAGGACATTAAGGTGCGTCGACCATTACACGTTTTTTAAATGGGCGTTATCATGATGATGTGGCGAAAATATGCCCTTTAGGGGTATTAACCATCACGGATGATCTTAACTCAAGTTTAAGAGGGTTCTAAACAAGTTAATGATTAGGATTATAAAAAGGCTTGAATGATCACAAACACCCATGACAAATCCTTCTTCCGTAAGAGAATAATAAATCCATAAAATATGCATATATACCACATTATTCATGTGATTAACTTTATATACATATACTTAATACAACTGAGCTTCTTTTTTAACAGCCTAGTTATATAAATAAATTATATAGAAGAACACGACAACAAGAAGCTGTGAATCATATACTTAGAGCATGATTTTTTATGAATTAGTGCTACAGTGAAATTTTTTTTGTGCAAATGAGGGTGTCAGATCAGGATTTAAACTTTTGGTGAAACCGTAACGTGAACTTGCGGTTTCTCTCTCCTACTCACCAAAAATGCATGATCTAAAAAGGAAACCGCAAGTTCAAATCCTGATCTGACACCCCCCAAATGCGTAAAAATCCCGTCCTGTAGCACTATTTTGAAAAAAAAAATCCTTAGAGCATCTCCAACATCCTAGGAAATGACGTACTAAGTTTGAAATCCAAACTCCAGTTCCGAACTCATATCTCCGTTGGAGGAGTTGGACTTTGTGCATCTGGTTTGGTAACCCGTCCGGTTTTGTTTAGTGGGGACCACACACAAATGATTTTTTTTAATTGGGTGTGATGTGAAGGTTTGGAATTATTGATTGTTGGAGAAAAAAAAAAGATTGAGGTTTAAAATGATGTGGCTTGCTTATGTATTGGATTGGGATTTTGGACTTTAACCATTTAATTACCATCATTATGGGCGCTCATAATACAATTTAGCTATTAAGGATAAATACACATTACTATGTTCACATGTAATATAAATAAGTACAAGAACATCAATAGGTAAATAACCTAGGAGTTTTCTGACTTTACTTTAGGTCTCCTCTGTTCTAATCGTTAGTGGAGATTGTGTGCTCATCTGCTTCTGACCCACCACTGGCTCCTATGTGGCCTCGCAGGTACTTTATGTCTTTATGTCGCTGCAGATGTGTCCGCGGGGACCCCTCTGCAACGTGATTTGGCATGTGTCGTTTACCAGGTGACGCACCCTTATTTGCCAAGTATTTGCTTGTTTTGAGGCAAACTAAATAGAAATTTAGATATTTAATTTAGGACAATGAAATAATAGATCTAAAATAAGTTATTAGCTCACAAAGTCTACTTTTAATATATCTAATTAAATGGAATCCCATACGCATAAAACACCCAAAGCTTAACCACCAACTACGGGTTTCTCACATGATGTATATTAATTAATTTATAATTCGCATGTTTCACATTGGCACAAAGCTTAAAGACTTCTTTTAATACCACGTAAATCATGTTTGCACTTAGAAATTATCAAAGACCATTGTAGTATCAAATCAAAATTCAAATGGCTTCAATAAACCCCTTTGTAGCTCCATCAGCCGGCGACCAACCATGGGTTCATCAAATGAAAAAAACCTTAAAAACCCAACTTGCTGTTCCAATCGACACACCACCTCTTTCCATATTCTCAGTCCCCAAAATCATCAAAGACGAAAATCCCGAAGCCTATGAGCCTCAAAAAATTGGGCTCGGTCCGAAACACCATTTTCGTACCGAGCTCTATTCAAAGATGCAACAAAACAAACTCACTGCGGTCAAACGGGTTATCAAACCCTACCAAATTCCTGATTTGGAAGACCAAGTTGCTGAAAGAATAAAAAGCATCATCCCAGTAGTCTCTCCTTGCTATGACTCGTTCCCTGAAACCGACGAGGATGCGTTTGCATGGCTGTTCGCCATCGATGGTTTGTTTTTGCTTGATCAGCTTGGTGTATATTTAGAAAAAGGTTTTGCAATTGATGAAAAGGATTTGATCATGTTGGAAAACCAGATTCCTATGATCGTGTTGAAGGAGATTCAAAAGGCTCTTTCCACTAATGGAGAACATGTTGAAGACTTGAAGATTTTTGGGAATCTAAGTTTCGGTATTTCGCAGAGGCGAATTCGCCTTTTCTTCTCTCGAAAGAGTGGATCGATTTTGATCGTATTAACCATTTGCTCGATTATATGTACCATTCTATTGTAAACAATGAGATCTCGAGAGATGTCGCCTTTTCGAAACCTGGAAGTATTCCAGATGAAAAGTCGGCCGCTGAGGAGTTACTGAATGCAGTAATCCAAGCGGCCGGATTGATTCCAGGTTTAAAACCTTTTCTTGGAATCCTCGAATCAATCGTGAAGATTCTATATGGAACAGATAAAGAAACAATGATTAAAGAGATCAAGGTGCCATCAGTATCCGAACTTGTTGATACAGCTGGAGTGAAGTTCGTTTTGTCAACAAACGAAGAAGGGATCAGAAACATAAGCTTTGCTAATGGAACATGTTGTCTCCCTGTTATTACTCTTGGTTATGACTCGGAGGTCATATTAAGAAACTTGATGGCCTACGAAAAACTAATGGCGAAAAACAGTTTAATGGGCGGGTTTGGTCTTGAACTCACGGAGTATGTAGATTTCATGTGCGGGATCATTGACACCGCTAAGGACGTGAAGGTGCTACGCGAACTGAAGATCATACAAGGTGAGTTGAGAGATGAGGAGATTGTGAGATTGTTCAATGGAATCGGGAGATCGCTTGGGAATATGAATGGGCAGTCGAAGTTGAGACAGACTGTGGCTGAGTTAAACAAGGTTTATGAGAGTGTACCAAGTGTTCGGGTGAAGAAAGAGGCTGAGAAGCAAGCTCGGGCTGCGGCAAAGGCTCTAACGTTCCTGGTTAGCATTTCGGGCACGTTGGTCTTGGCTCGTGAGGCGTTGGTGCAAGCCAGTGGTTTGAAAATGACGCAGTCAATTGCTAATATTGTTTCAGAGCACATGGGGTTAATTTTTCGCCTTTGATCCAGTAGTGAATCAAATCTTTTCTGATGTATTTTTTGTTGAGCTTATTGTGTCATCTTCTTTCTAATTTGAACTTTTGTTATTTTCATGTATTGTGAGTGCATTGTTGTTAGATGACGATTGTAGATGTGTGGCATGTGATGTTTTTATACGAACAGTATGCACCGTTGTTGGTGCAAGGACATAGGACAATTGGTGCTCACTGATTTTGTACCTGAGCTTGATGGTTGTGTATACCTGACTTTTAATGCTAATTAGTGATGGGTATTTGATAAGGTTTAAGAAGTAATGAACTTTGAAGGGGACGATTTAGGAGGGTTTTGATGAAATTGAGTTGGAGAAAGTGGGTTTTGGGTGTTAGATAAATGGATAATGGTGGGTTTGTATATTTTGACAATCTTGATTAGGTCATCACCCGTTTAGTATACTACTGTTAATCCCCCCGCAACTGAGTTAATTACAAAAATTAGTGGTCCCTTGCGTGCGTGAAAATGTGTATACGGTTTAGAGACGACTAAATCACAAGCGTGCCCGTGAAAGCAGATAGAAACTGAAGGCCTAATAATTGCGACTACAATTTAGGTTTTTAAGGTTTTGCTAATTTGGTCCATTTCTCACTATTCCTTGGACTGAAAAAGGGGTTGAAAGAAGCCATAGGATATTCTTAAAATCTTGTTTTAAAGTGCGTGTGCTTAGGCTCTCCTTTCAGGTCAAACACAACCTTCTCGCTTCGCTTCAAAAGCCTCGCTTTTAGGTCCTTAGTCGCATTTTTTAGGCAATGTTTTGACAGAAATCCGGCCAAGGATCGTTTGAACAAGTCTGAAACATTTTATACAAAATTTAAACAAGTTTGGAATCAACCTAAATAATCTAAACTAACCTAAAGAAGCCTAAAACATATCCAACACATATACAAAACCCCTAATTCGTATTTTTATAGTGTTTGCCTCGTTAGCCCTCACTTTTTTAATCGTCTTGCACTAAGGCCGAAAACTCAGCCTTTACGCCTTACGCCTTTAACTACGCCCAACATTGAACATTGGCTCCAAGACAAAAATGATAGAAGCTTAACACTATGAACTTGCTTTACCCTTGTTCCGGAATAGAATTATATATATATATATATAGTATAAGGATAAAAGGAAAACCCTCCTAAACCGGAAAACTTTGGAAACTCTAACCTCCCGAGTTTTTTTTTATATGAAAATTTTAGGGTATGTAATATACATGATTTTAAGCATTTTGAGCCAAAAAAATCAAAAAAGCGCCGAGTACTTTTTTTTAAAAAAAATAAATAAGTTTTCGGGTAACGCATTGTTAACACATGTTAATCGCTTAACATGTGTTACCAGAAAACTTTTTTTTTATTTTTTTTAAAAAAAAGTGTTCGGCGCTTTTTTGATTTTTTTGGCTCAAAATGCTTAAAATCATGTATATTACATGCCCTAAAATTTTCAGGCCCTAAAAAGCTCGGGAAGTTAGAGTTTCCAAAGTTTTCCAACTTAGAAGGGTTTTCCATATATCCATACCCTATATATATAGTATAAGGAATGGATATAAAGAAAACCCTTCTTATTTGGTAAACTCTGGAAACTCTGACTTCCCAATATTTTTTTTTTTTTGAAAAAAATAGGGCAAGTAATATACATGATTTTAAGCATTTTGGGCCAAAAAAATTAAAAAAGCGCCGAGTATTTTTTTTTAAAAAAATTAAAATTTTGACTAACACATGTTAAGCGCTAATAACAGGTGTTAACAATGTGTTAACTGTATGTAAACAGTAGACGTTTTTTATTTTTTAAAAAAAAAACGTTCGGCGCTTTTTCGATTTTTTTGGCTCAAAATGCTTAAAAAATGTATATTACATACCCTATTTTTTTCAAAAAAAAAAAATGTTGGGAAGTCAGAGTTTCCAGAGTTTACCAAATAAGGAGGGTTTCCTCCATATACTTTACCTATATATATATATATATATATATATAGGGGACGGTTATTCTACAAAGTAATGAAAACGTGCGAAGTGTGCGAAGGCTCACTTTGTACATGATAATTACGTAATGATAATTACGTAATGTCTTTGCATGTTCATGAAAGCATTACGTAATTATCATTACGTAATTATCATGCACTTTGTACATGATAATTACGTAATGATAATTACGTAATGCCTTCATGAACATACAAAAACATTACGTAATTATCATTACGTAATTCTCATTACGTGATTATCATGCACTTTGTACATGATAATTACGTAATGATAATTACGTAATGTTTTTGTATATTCATGAAGGCATTACGTAATTATCATTACGTAATTATCATGTGCAAGTGAGCCTTCGCACACTTCGCACGTTTTCATTACTTTGTATTTGAACCTGTCCCTATATATATATATATATATATATATATATTTTAATTTTTAATATGAGCATATTTTATACTATAACTTTACCCTTGACTTCGATCTATACCGTTCATAATTTTTTAAATTTCTCTAACAACCATGTGGTCTAATTACTTTAAAAATCAATCCACTTGTTATCATAATAATAACATTGCTGATTAGATCCAGATTGTTCAATTCCACAAATTATACTGATTACGTTAACCTATTATAAAAAAAAATTACAAGTGCTGTATATAAGGATTTAAATAATGAATTTATCAAGTTTAAATATAATTGATGAAGTCTGAGTTTTCATAGTAACACCCTAGAGGTTTTCCTTTTAGATTCCCATTATTAAAATGCTTGTTCAAATCATTTATATCTTTATCAACATTAACAAAATCTCCCTTATATAGACACTGGTAATTTTTTATATTAATACTAAGGGTAAAATAGCTATTTCATATGAGTTTAAAAGGGTTTTTAAACATAAGTCAATGATTAGGATTAAAAAGGCTTAAATGATCACAAACAACGATGGCATATCTTTATTTTATTTTTTTGCTTTTTTAGGGGTAGTGGATGTCAATAACCTAATTGTAAGAATGATGATTCCGCAAGCTGAGCTTGCGGAATAGGGCGAGGTGGAGGAAGGGTTGGTTTGTGTGGCTGATGATTGGATAAAGGTGGAAAGAGATTGCCCGTGTGGACATTTCCGCAACCTCAGGTTGCAAATTTCTGCTAAAAAGCAAACTCGGGCGTGTCAAGGTGTCAGATGCTAATCGTAACCTAATGATACAGAAATGCTATGTTGGCATGTTAGTACATGTAATGTAGATGTCACTAGCTTAGTATAGGTGTTTATTTGTTGTTTTGTACATGTTAATGTGTTTATGTTAAAGGGTGTGTTCGGCATGCTAGACACGACTAGTTTTGGTGGGCACGACTAGCCTAGCTAGTGTTGCCCCACCTAATCGTGTTTCCGAAAGCTAGTGGCCCCCGAGGCCTGGGACAACTAACAGGGGCTATAAATAGCCCCAATGATTGCCCTAACATTCTAAGCTGTCATTTTACACATCCAACAGATATTGTTTAGGGTTTCGGGTATATAGCTTTGTATTTTGCACTCGCGCTTTGTTTTAATACGAACACGACTTTGAAACCATCTTGTGTGTGTGTTTTGGCATCTCGTTATTGTGTTTGTTGGTATTTTTGTTATCTAAACATCATCGAGTGGATTCTGCACACTAGACGTAACAGCCTGTAATTGTCAGATTTTCCGAAATTGGTCCTACAAAGCAGCCTCTTTCCTTGTCAAATATCCACTTATGACCGACATCCTACCTTTATCGTAGTCATTAGCCACGCCAACCAACTCATCATTCACGTAAGCCTATCTGCAAGCCTAGCTTGCGGAATCATCATTTTCCTAAAATTGTTTATGACACCTCCAAAGGCACAAATTTTTATGGATTCTCCACAAAATTGGAAAAGAATGGACGTATCTTCTTTTCTTAGAGAAATCAAATTCACAAAACATGCAATTGTACCACCGGTACGCATTTTAAGATTCGTTATGCGTTAGTTGGTCGGTGAGGTACTAACTAGCGATTAATCGGGATTAGTAGGGATTAATCGGATTGAGATTTTAATATTTTATATGTAATTTTCAGTTTTATCTATATATACATGCATTTTTATGTAGTTTTTTAAGTAGACATTTTTAACCTTTTCCTCGAATCATATCTTTAAGTATAGAGGATTAAATCACCTAATTTATAAGTTTGCTAGGAATCTAACTGAAATTTAAAAATTTTGGCCAGAATTTGGCTTGAGTCGCTAGAATGCCACCGACTAGCGATTAATCGGTGTTTACTCGGTGAACCTCCAATTAGAAATTAATAAAAGATTAATCGGATGCTAGGCGAGATTTTTACAACCATGTGTATCACAATAATTATTGATCGTGTGATTACCTCTATATATACTTGACACAATTTAGCTTTTTGTTTTTTTAACAACCAGTTATACAAATATATTATATAGAATTAGGGCTGTTCACGAGTCGAGCCGATCTGAATGGAGCTTTGCTCGTGCTTGGCTCGTTTACACACCGAACCGAGCGGAGCGGCTCGTTTACAATCGAGCCAAAAACCTAACGAGCATTCTTCGAGCGCAAATTTTCCGAGCGAGCGCTTAGTGAGAATCGAGCCGAGAATAATATGTATGATTATAAAATTGGGATGTTTCCTTCGATGTTTTCATTGTCGGGTGACAACAAAGGTCAAAATGTCCAATGATAACACTAATATTGAGATCTCAGTGTCCAAGGATGAGGCTTAGATTGAAGCTGGTGAGGTGATCAGCATACATCAGACAACAGTTGTTGCATTGTGACGTAGGTGTGATATTAGCGATGGACGACTATTAACATAAAGAAGTCAAGGCTGTCACCTCATTAATTATTGTTTTACTATTAAATCTAGTGTTAATTTTTTTATTGTGTTAAGTGGGCTAGTTATATTTTGTTTGCATATACTGAGTCAAATCCAATAGAATCTTATATATAAAGCCATAAATTTATCTATAAATTGTGTGTATATTTATTGTTAAATAAATAAAAATTTATTCGAGCCAAACCGAGCCGAGCGTACCTTTGCTCGTGCTTGGCTCATTTACAAACCGAACCGAGCCAATCGGCTCATATACAACCGAGCGAAAGATCGAGCGAACATTTTTTTAAGCATTTTCTAAACGAGCTACGAGCAATCCACGAGCAGCGAGCGATTTGAACAGCCTTGTATAGAATAACAAGACAGCAAAGGTATGAATCCTATGTTTTATATTTAGCTAATAAGGATAAGTACTCTTTTCAAACTAAAATTGAAATAATGAAATAGTGAATCTAAAACAATTTACTTTTAACAAGAACACCTTAGTTTAATAATATTGCTGGAATTCAATAAGTATCAAAGAACCAAATGACTACTATTGTAAAGTGTAACACCAATTATGACTTTTTGGATATCATACGATGTATATTAGTGTTTTTAATTGACATTCACATGTTTAATATGGGCACAAAGCTTACCTACTTCTTCTAGAAAAGAAAAACACCTAATCAAAGCACTTTTAAAGTCAACAATTAGAAATTACCAAAGATCATTGTAGAGTTTTAGAAAATCAAAACTCAAATGCCTTCAGTAAACCAGTTTGTGCCTCCAAACTCCGGCGACCAACCATGGGTTGATCAGATGAGAACAACCTTAAAAACACAACTTGCTGTTCCTATAGACACACCACCTCTTTCCATATTCTCAGTCCCTCAAATCCTTAAAGATGAAAACCCCAAAGCCTACGCTCCTCAAAGAATCGGGTTCGGTCCGAAACACCATTTTCGGACCGAACTCTATTCGAACATGCAACAAAACAAGCTCACCGCGGTCAAACGGGTTATCAAACCCTACCAAATACCTGATTTGGAAGACCAAGTTGCTGAAAGAATAAAAAGCATCATCCCAGTAGTCTCTCCTTGCTATGATTCGTTCCCTGAAACGGATTCGGATGCATTAGCATGGCTTTTCGCTATCGATGGTTTGTTTTTGCTTGATCAACTTGGTGTGTACGTGGAAAAAGGTTTTGCAATAGATGAAAAGGATTTGATCATGTTGGAAAACCAGATTCCTATGATCGTGTTGAAGGAGATTCAAAAGGCTCTTTCTACTAATGGAGAACATGTTGAAGATTTTTGGGAATCTAAGTTTCGGTATTTCGCAAAGGCGAATTCGCCTTTTCTTCTCTCGAAAGAGAAGATAGATTTCGATCGTGTTAACCATCTGCTTGATTATATGTACCATTCTATTGTCAACAATGAGGTTTCGAGAGACGTCGCTTTCTTGAAACCTGAAAGTATCCCAGATGAAAAGTCGGCCGCTAAAGAGTTACTGGAAGCAGTAACCAAAGCGGCCGGCTTGATTCCGGGAGTGAAACCTTTTCTCGGAATCCTCGAATCTATTTTGAAGATTTTGTATGGAAGTGATAAGGAAACAACGATTCGAGAGATCAATGTGCCATCGGTTTCAGAACTCGGAGATACTGCCCGAGTGAATTTTGCTTTGTCGAAAAACGAAGAAGGGATCAGAAACATAAGCTTTGCTAATGGAACATGTTGTCTCCCTGTCATTACACTTAATTATGATTCGGAGGTCATATTAAGAAACTTGATGGCCTACGAGAAACTAATGGCGAAAAACAGTTACATGGGCGGGTTTGGTCTCGAACTCACGGAGTATGTGGATTTCATGTGCGGGATCATTGATACCGCGAAGGACGTGAAGGTGCTACGCGAACTGAAGATTATACAAGGCGAGTTAAGAGATGAAGAGATTGTGAAATTGTTCAACGGGATCGGGAGATCTCTTGGGAATATGAGTGGGCAGTCGATGTTGAGACAGACCGTGGCTGAGTTAAACGAGGTGTATGACCGTGTACCGAGTGTTTGGATCAGAAAAGAGGCTGAGAAACAAGCTCGGGCTATGGCTAAGGCTATAACGTTCTTGGTTAGCATTTCGGGCACGTTGGCCTTGGCTCGTCAGGCGTTGGTGCAGGCCAGTGGTTCAAAAATGACCCAGTCGATTGTTAAACTTGTTGGATCTTTGATCCATTAGGGATACGTATCTTTGTTTTTTCTTATGGTAATTGTGTGATCTTGCTAATCATTGATACAACATGTTGCTATTTGTCTATTTGAGTAATTATGGTTGCAATACAGGTAGAAATGTAATGTTATTACATTTGGCCACAAAGAGTTTTTAGACTCCATGCCACACTTCACACAACACATCTCTTACTTACGTTAACATTACATTAGCTTTCACCACTACTTGTCTTTTACTTGTCACAACTTGACGAATAACAAGAAATCATCTACTTCTCCTACTACAACCAATTTGTAAATTAAATTTAACAAAAAACAAAACGATGAAAAAATGTGATTATTTAATGTTGGAAAGGGGCTCGCTCTCTCTTTATGTAACCTTCGGCATCAACAACATAGTGGCAACCCTCTTTGTCGCTTGCCACAGCTCACCTTCGGCCGCATGTTGCAAAGGCGTTTTGACAAGCCACTCCATGGGGCCTTATAGATAGTCTTCAACTTCATTAATTATAACGAAAAATACCATAATAGTCATGTCAATCGGATTCTTTTTCCAATATAAACATGGTAACTTATTCTTTAACCAATTAACGTAGTCAGGCTCATTTCTGCAAATTAAAAGTTGCTACGTCAATTTCACTAGTTGAGACGGTTAGGATTTAGCCTACATTTTGAAGAGACGACTAGAATTTTGCCTAAAGTTTTTTTGAGGCTTAACCCCCGATTTTGATTGTCGGCTTAGATTTCCATGTCTATAATGCGGACGGCTAAATTTCTATTTCAATATTGAGAAAAAAAATTGATCAAGATGACTATTTAAGTAATTTTTTCTCATCTTAATTCAAAATTTACCAAACAAATGCATTGGTAAGTAAAAGTCTAGACCCACTTTTTGTTTGTCCTAGGTATTTGGCAGTAAGCACGATCCCTCCATTATTTTGTATTGTATATAGGAACACCCAACAACTCATCCTCCATACCTACCCAACTGCTAGCTGGCCTAAATAATTTTACAATCTACGTTACCATTATATTCTAAACTTAATTACTATTTAATTCCTTGTGTTATGGTGGTCCTATTGAATCTAAATCCAAAATTCTTAACCACTTGAATGTAAATCCAAAATTCTTAACCATGTCCTTTATTTTTCTAATTCTAATTACCTAAGTCCAATTTACTAACTGTGCTTAATTGTCTCTGTTAATTTTTATGAAATGACAAAAATACCCTATTTTATATTTTTCTTTTATAATATATTATTAAATAAATAATAACAACAATCACTACTTTTCCCTACCACTCTCTTCATCTCTATATCACTCTTTTCCTTCACTGTAAGCATAATTGGAGAACACGAACAAACTCATAAAAACATCGAGAAGTCTAAACATGCAAAGCTTTTTGCTTCTACAGCAGTCAAACTAACGCTTCTAGGAGAGTAGGTATATGGATTTTGATATCTTTCATTCCAGGACAAAGAAAATTACATCAAGATAACGGGTAGGCGGGCAACAAGCTGTGCCGCCACCCCTTGTTGCCCGCCTGGTATGAATTACCCCACCACCGCTTTAATATCCCACGCTTCACTTCTGATGGCTCAATTGAAACCAATACCTTCTGACGGCTCAATTAGTGGGCTTCGGCGATGGTGGTCATGGTAGTGGATAGTTTAACATTGTTTAGCATGGTCATGGCATCGGCATTGATGACGGATATATCAGAGGGTGTAGTGTCGGCAATGGTGACGGGTATAACAGAGGATACAAAGGTGTGGTGGTTCAGCAAGGGGGGGTGCAAAGGTGGTAATGAAGTGGGTTGGTAGGTGGTGGGGTAACGATGGTTTAGCAGGGGGTGGTGCGGAGGTGAGGTGGTGCAGTGGGGGTGGTCGAAGGTATGGTGGTGGTGTTAGTGGCGACTAGGGATGAGCTCGGGACGGTATCGGTACCGAACCGATACCGATCCCGACAATACCGATACCGAAAAGTAAAAAAAACCAAATACCGATACCGAACACATACGGTACGGTATCGGTTCGGTACCGGTATGGTATCGGTATTTTAAGGTAAAATACCGATACCATACCGATACCATACCGATACCGATAATACCGAAACCAAAAATCCATAAATATGGGTACCGATACCGATCCCGAAACCCCTCGGTTCGGTACGGTATCGGGATCGGGACGGGATCGGTATTCCGCCTTGTATGCTCATCCCTAGTGGCGACAATGGTGGATTAGTGGTGGTGGCGGTGTGATGGTTTAGATGAGTAGATAAATAATATAATATATATATATACACACACACACAGGATTTGGTTCAATTGAGAACCTTTCCCCAAATTGAGAACTGAGAGAACCATTCTGGGCCACACATTTCTCTAAGACAAATTTTTTTTTTTTTTTTTTTTTTTTTTTTTGCAAAAATCACTGCTTTATATGTAAGAATTTTTTTTTTTTTGTATTTTTTCTTCAGTATACACACGTGTATAATTGCATTATACACATATGTATAATGCAATATACACATATGTATAACTGAAATATACACATATATATAGCTGAAAAATGCTATATACACATATGTATAATTGCTATATACACATATGTATAAATGAAAAAAAAATTCAAAAAAAAAATAAAAAAAAAATTCCTTGCATAAAAATGTGCGATTAAAGCAAAAAAAAAAAAAAAAAAAAATTTGCCTTTATATGAAATGTGTGGCTCAGAATGGTTCTCTCAGTTCTCAAATAAGGGTTGGTTCTCTTAGGATCCCTACCCTACACACACAATAAAAAGTAAAAATATTATATAAGTACATTATGCAACAATTGTTTTTACCTTAGGTGTAAATAACTAAAATACCCTCATACTTAACTGATTTATTGGATTGTGTTAGTAAATTTGACTTAGATAGTTTTTTTTTTTTTTTTTTTTGAACGGCCAACGGTACACACCCATAACGAAGCCCCGCACCCTTCAGGTCCGGTCCCCGGGCCCCCCCTAAGGTCCAACCCCTCATTTCAGAATAACCCTACTATGAGTGGGATTCGAACCTGAGACCTCCCAGGGCAGGAACCCCACAAAGTGGGTAAACCTTCCCACCTCCATTGCAAATTTGACTCAGATAGTTAGAATTAGAAAAATTAAGGGCTTTGATAGTTAAGAATTTTGGATTTGAATTCAAATAGTTAAAACCACAATAACATATAATAATTAACTCTATATTATATATTTACGAACATCTCAAAATTTGATTAATGCAATTATACATATAAGGTATAAGCCATAATACTTATCTTAAATTTTTTTGGGGGGCCAAATCTTTCTTTGGTTATAGGGTATGGTTTCCCTTCTCCCTTATCTGACAACTCCCGTCAACTTCCCCTTCCACATAATCAACTCTACCATCAAGTGTTGTGGTTTCTCTTCCCTCTCCTTTCCCCTTCTCTACCATGGCGAGTACTTCGTAAAATGAAAACAAAACCATGAGTTTCTAAATAGGGCTACCCGTCAAACGCAAAATAGACAATGTACTGGCATATATGGTTTACTTGAGCTAGCCGATACATGTGTTGGTTCACATGTGAACACACCATGTTCACATATCGTAGTTGCATTAGGAAAGTTCGATGGTATTTATCAAATAGTTGTTGGAAAGAATATATTAAATTAAATAGTCTGAGATAAAGGGAAAATCACGTTTTATTATTCTCGAGTTACATTCGTGACATTTTCAATTTCTTATCTTATATATTGTGCTATCTAATTGAAATGAAAAAGACTCTTGTATTTGCATGTAGCTAGAAAAATACCGTGGTCCATCGTACTGTTGGTGTAAATTAGGACATATCGAATATTAAACAAAATTGATATTTCCTTTACGACGAATTCATGATATATACCCATGGAGCACCCGGTCCTCCAGGTTCACAAATCTAGGGAAAACCCGACCACCCACCCGTCCGAATTAAGGCATGACAATGAATAATCAGTAAAACCTGGTATCCTTTAAGGCTCGAACTTGTTACCATTAGGCCCCAAATCACCTATCATTAGGCATCCATACCACTCCAAACCGTACGTATTTCGAACACTCTAACTCAAATTAATATAAAGTATTAATTATTTCTTTTGATTTCTTTCACTACTAGAAAAAAGGCCTTTCTTGACACGCATTGCATGTCAAGAAAGGGGTCTGATGACAAGATAAAAAACGTCAAGGATGGCGGTGTCATAAATTTAAGATGACATATTTTCGCGTGTCATCTGTTTATGACACACATTTATGACAGCATTTATTGACACACGTTATGACACTTTTTAATGACACACATTTTTATGACAGTTTTTGTTGACATTTTTTCGACACATATTATGACAGGATTTTATGACAGAATTTTACGACGTTCTTTTGCGTGTCATAATTTATTAATCTAAAAATAATTCCTGTAAAATTACATATTTACCCTCCTGGATTTTTAGCCATTTTATTATATGCAAAATAATTAGCAAACTAATAACAAAAACATCATTTCATTATATAATCCGGCCATATTTATCAAATTACAAACTAATACGAGACAACGTTTAACGTTTACAAAAATATTGTATCGACATTACATTGCCTTCAAATAAGTTTCGATCATTTGAAAATAAATGTCGCAGCATAGCCTGACCATTCTTCGCGAACGACATCCATGTCCTCATCCCCGTAATGATCCGCTCCTCCCCCAACCTGAGGCAACAATAAAATTAATACATTAGTCGAGGGCGGCCAATTATTTTACATAAATCATCGCGTATCATTACGTTGATTTAGGTTTGTGAGCGGTTAATGACTTTGGTAGACTTTCCAAGTTTAAAGTTCAGTTTTGATAGTACAGTAGGGGTTTGCTGCCCCTTTGTGTTTTTTTTTCCTGTTGTTCTGCATCTTGCAGAAAGTGAATGGGTAATTTTGTAACTGACATTTACTGATGTATATTTGTTTTTGTAATAAATAGTTCTAAAAAAATGGTTGGTGTTTGTTCAGTAGGGTAGGTAGAATAATGATGCAGTAGCATTTTTGTTTCTATAATTCATATTTGGGTAGCTATTAATAAAAGAGAGTAATCCATCTCAATATGAGAGCTTTGATGTTTTTGAAACATTAAACTAACTAGGATTTTTCCCAGCCGCGCGTTGCGGCGGCGTCAATCCGATTTAGGAAAAAAAAGTGACGTTTAAAGAGTGATAACGAACCATACAGCATTTCAAATCCAAATCGAACACGCGGATTGAAAATATACATAAAGCCATACATTGCAATCTACTATACACTTATTGATGTGATATTACTGCTAACTTGTATATGTGTGCTTGGAGAAATGGATTGGTTGTGTACTCTACTTGATCATCTCAAGGTAGATATCATTATATTTGATGTTCCTTCACTGTTGCGAAATAAAGCATGCTTGCATACATAAATATTAGCATCTGTAGTGAACAAATACATGAGTTTTAAGAGGAAAAAGAATTCCATAGTAATAAGAGAATGGAAAAAAGTAACCTGAAATGGAGCAAGTAACCCTGGCAGTGAACAAAAATGCGAGACAACATAAGAGAAGACAACTTGGGACCATCTTGAACCTCTTTGAGGTAGTGTTGGGCCTAGGTTCAAGATTGTATGTGGCGTAACTTAGTATTGGAAAATTAAAAGGTCAACTCGGACAACCAAAGCATCAAAGTCAAACCTGAGCCAGAACAGCCAGTCTAGAGCAGAATGTGCCAAAGAAACGAAGCCTAAAATGAATCTTTACAAAATGTATAACTCACTCTAATGAATTACTATAAATTCTGGTGCATCTAAACGGTAGGGCCCTAACCTTTTACTAATAATCTATAAAATTCTGTAAGCACTTACACATGCTGGAGTTTCATCTGTATTATAAGCATTAGATTCTTAGTGTTATATTTTTGGCTGCTTGAAAAGTCCTTTTCCTGAGCTGGATCTAGACGAAACCAGTGCCTTGTTGCAAATGTGCAGTCCACCTACTTATTCCACAAGAGATAATTCTGGTATGAGTCACATCGGTCAATATCATAAATTGTAATGTGAATGAATAAATATAGGTGGTGCGAATTTTTTACAGGAGCAGTTCCAAATATTCGAGCTACACTTGGTGGCTTGGACCATGGGAGTCTCTTGAAGGTGGCTGGCAGTCAAACACATCAACAACAATACATACATATAATCTTAAATTCTATAGTTACAACTGCCAATATTATTTAATTAATATTAACAGAATCCATATGAATGAATGAACCAAATTAAATTCAATACATACCTCTGTCATAGAAATAGTTGAACCACTGATGGACGGCACTAAGTTCCTGTATTTAGTAGCCATTGATTGACTAATAGGGAACTGTGAATATGAAAGATCAGATTCTCTAACAGGAGCACCATTTGCTGCTAACAATGCGTTTGGTAACGAATTTGTATATGCAGCCTGCTGCAAAAATCATAGACAGAATTAGCTCAAAAGGTTTAAAAAATGGGTATAATAAATAATCAAATGTACAAATAATAATTGCGAAACGAATAACAACCATTAGATGTAAAAAGTACGAGCACACTCCCAGTACAAAGTCTAGGTTTTTTAACCCGCGCGCATTGCGGCGCGCTAAAATGGGCAGTCTGGCACAAAACTATGGCCACCAACAAAAAACGAAGCAGAACTCAATATATGTGCAATTGAGAGATTCATCGTCTAATCGCCAATGTAGTCAATTAAGAAAATTGTTACCGTTGGTAAGTTATTACTACTAAAGACTCACATTGATGTCAGTTGGCTTGTTCCAAGACTCGGGAGCATTAAAGGACCAACTATCTCCACGAAATGAGGGTGACGATTGGTTTGGTTTAGCGGGAAGTGGCTCATTGGTCTCAGTAGCCTGTGTTGGCATGGGTGACGGAACTGAAACCGGCACTGGCACTGGAACCACAGCTGTAGTGGGGATGGTGATTGTTATGTTTTCAGGCTTTTGTCTCTTGGTGGTTTTCTGTTCCTGCTGGATGCCCGTCAAGAAACTTCCTACGATAATCTGGTTTATAACAACCATTACCAAAAAGAAATTATAATCGATGGATTCGAGAGGTACAAAACTACAAATACAACCATATGGAGATGGTAAAATACCTGCACAGGGCTAGTGGGCACCAGTAGACCCGCCACACTACCGCCAACGACCCGCCCATCAGGGCTTGACAAAGAAACACTCATCCCACCGGATCTGTTTCTTATTCATCCGCTCTCTCGGATGGAATAAACGATCCCGCCAACGACAGTATCTCAAAACGTCCCTGAAAAGAAAAAAATAGGCGTCAAAACTTCAAGAAAACACTTATCACGTTAATTTCTCTAAATGGAGACCAATAACATGATAAAAGAGCAACATGGGTCAATTTATCACCTCATAAGTCAATGTACCGCCAGAGGAGTCAGGCTGGCGAAGGGTAACACTGGAAATTACACCATTTGCAGACAGAATGCATATCGCACGAGGTCCTTGTTGGGAGAATGATATAACCTTCATTGTCACGTCCTACGGGACCGAAAACAAAAAAATATACAATGATATTTGATAATAAAAAAGAAACAGCTATGGTTATTAAGTTTTACAAAACCGTGATCGTAAAAATACTAAATTTTTACCTCTCCCGTGTTGACGTTAATGATATGAGGCATAAAGTTAGCACCAACCGAGCTTGAAACCCAATCACCTGACCAAAAAATAGCGTAACTCTTTAGTCAACTAATCTACCCATGTTGGCGTCAACGATACGAGGCATAAAGAATAACTTTAAACAACATTCTACAAAACAATATAACATAAGCAGCGAAATCCGAATAATTTAGAGATAATATGTTATGACTTATGACCAACCAAACAAAATGAGTACAAAATCTAGAAAAAGTAAACCAATTTCTTTATTCCCAAATCTACATAATCATGTTACAACCCCTTCAAGCATTAAAAACCTGACAAAAAAATCGGTTATAAGAACTGGTACAAACTTACCTGACGCCAGCGGAACCCTAGCCTTTGTCGAAATCTTCGCCACTGCCACGATTTACCAAGAACACTTCATCTCCTAAATCATTTTATTCAAACAATCAAAAATTTAATAAATAACAACATTAGCTGTGTGTGTTACGATAATCGATCAATCGATTGGAGATTTCTGACCTGTTTCGACGGTGGCGTTAAACCCACAAACCACACCACCACCGGTGGAGTGGGTAACCGAGAGGGTCTATGTCTCTCTCTCTCTTCTATGGATGATCTCTTCCGTTATTGATATGGTGTATGCGTGAAATCAAAGCAACATTCAAGAAACGTAAATTAACACAAACCCAAAAGCATAAAACTTGATATGATTAAATAATAATCCCACAAAATGCTTAATAACATAAACCATTTCATATAGTGAATATAGTGTACAAACAGCTTTATATAATAAAATGCTAACATACCCATTTGCTAATTATATAAAAATTTAAGAGATGAAAGCAAAAAAAAAACAAAGATTAAGGTTAAAAAATTTAAAAAAAATACCAGTGCAAGAAGGAGATTCCTTGGACTATGAAAGTGGTCACAGTCACGTTCTTTAGCAAAATCAGCCATTTTTTCCTTTAATTCAGATAGGCCGCCGCCGGAGAGGTGGTGGGTTCCGCCGCCGTTGAGGGTGGAAAGGGGGCGGAAAAGGGAGATGAAGAAAAGGTGACTATGGTTTACGATGTAGTTTTAATAAGCAGGATGTATGTAGAGATAATGGAATACAGATGTCTAACTATGAATACACATGTCAACTATCTTGGCCACCACGTGTTCAGCAAAGGCATAAAGGAAAAAAAATGTGGAAAAAATAGAGACAACCAGGTTTCGAACCCGGGTGAGTTTTGTACAGCACAAACCATATCCCCACTACAACACTAACAGAAGATATTAATATGATTGAAACAAAACATATTTATGAATACACAAAATCAGGACAAAATAAAAATCACTATTCATTTCAGTTTGGATATTAATATATTGTATTGTAATTGAGAATTTTACTTTGCAATCATGTAACTGGTTCTTATTTTGATGCTTTTAAAAATTATTTGTGCTCTATTACTGAGAAGTAAAACGGAACTTATTGGTGCATAATTACTTTTATGAAATAGATAATAGAGTGAGAAAATAGTGTTTCGGGGTTTTAAAATGTTGAAGGATATATACAAAATATCGAAGTTATAGGAGTGCAAGTTTGTGTGTGTGAAATTCTGCCTAAAACCCAAACCATGGTTTAAAAAAACGGGTGAGGCGTACGCCTTGAGGTGCGCCTCGAGGAGAAACTCTATGAAAACGAGTTTGAGACGCGCCTCATGGGGTTCAGATTGTACATACGCCTCTAAGGGCTGAGGCGCTAAGAAAATGTGTGCCTCAGGTGCGCCTCGGGTGGTTTAGGGTGTTTTCTATGTGTTTTTTTGGCGTTTTCCCTCATGAGGCGAAGCGAAAACGCCTCAAGGCTCATTTCCGTTCTTTTAATTGTAGATACATTGAAATTAGTGAAGTGAGATACGCTCCCTTGTCATGCTCTTCTGCTCCTAATAACATGAACTGTAGAGAAAGATGTAGCATAATTAGTTTATGAAGAATTGAAAAGGTTTACTTGTGTATTGTAGAGATCTCAATATGTACAGATGTAGTTAACCTGATCAAGAACTAATATGGCTGTAGATTCAGGTAGTTCCGCTAGATTAGCTAGGAATTCAACTTCGATCTGCAAAGGAACAAACAAAATGTCAAAAAGCCACAAGTCAACTTCCATAAATGGCTGAGGTTGAACTCAACATGGACTGAGGCTGAACTCCCCATAGCGCCACCGATGCACCCGCACAAGGTAAGACTGCCATTCTATATACTCTCTACAAAACAACAAACCATAACAAATAACAAACCTAATAAAACTATTAATATCATACTCTCTATAAATAAGCACTTATAATATCAAAATTTTATGTCTCTCAATTAGGATATACTAACAGCACATAAACCAGAACTGATAAAGAGAGAGGGAATAACCACTTAAATGAAATTAGGATAAATAATAAGTATTATTATTATTATTATTATTTATGAAAGTTAAAGGAAATTGGATTTACAAGCCTAAAATTGAAGGTAGGGGAGCAATAAAAAATAACCATCTTTAGCTCATGCCGTAAGATAAACAAGCCGACTCAATTTGACTCGATTATTCCTAACAAGCTAAAATTTGAACTAGAGCTCATGTCATAAAAAGCTCGAGCCAGATTGTTTAAATTAAAGGATGAAATGTCACATTCAGTGTTATTAAACAAATGGAAGTATAGACTTACCCTAAACTAACATAAAAAAGCCTAAACAAGCTACGAAGAAAACAGTCCCTTTTTTTTAACGGCTAATTTCCTCCCCCATTTTTACACCATTTTATTACACGTAAACAAGCCTAGAAAACAGTCTTAACTTGTTTAAAACCGCCTAAGACCAACCTAAAACATGTCTAATACAGTAAATGCAGCCTGCTTATACCGTGTGCCTTGCGCCTAGACAATAGACTTACCCTTTGCGCCTTGAGTGCGCCTAATACCTTCATCTACCCACCAATCTAGCATACGGATAATCAAAAACAATTTGTCAGTTTGTGTATTCAATCTACCCAAAGCACAGTAAACAAATGACATTAAAACCAATAGATTCTTTAATGATATATACACAAAATACACATCAAAATAAAGTATTCAAATATCAAACACATGACCAGACCAAACAAGTCATTATTACAAGTATAACAAAAACAGAAAACCAGCAATCAATAGGGCTGCAAGACAGGTCTTTTACCAAGCCTTTTAATCTCTCTATCCATCTGGCCAGTAATCATCAACCCAAACATCTTATAATCACACAACAGTGACCAAACAGGATGCCCAAAAGTTGCAGAAATATTTCCACCATTCAATCATGTATATACTCCCCTCACCCTAAAACCACTTAAATATTTCATCCTTATTGTCATGCATTATTTGTTGGCCCATTTAGCGCAGCCACCTAACGGTCGATCAGATTTATACCGGCCAAAGGCTGTCAACTAAGGGATAATATTTCCACCATTCAATCATGTATCAAACACCGGCCAAAGGCTGTCAACTAAGGGATAATAAATATCGCAGCCACCTAACGGTCGATCAGATTTATACTTCCAAACAAACGGTGACGATTAACGGTGCTAAAATTTTATTAAAATAGAATAACAAGCTACAAAGTTAAATGTTCATCATATAAACAAAATCAAATCTGCTCAATGTAGTCATATTGAGAGTCATATGTACATCACTTATTCACTCGTGCAAAATTGTGTTACCTGGTCCTATCAAAATCATCCAATTTATAACCATTACAAAGAAAACCAGTGTAAAACTAAAATGTACCTTCAAATCAGTTACGGCAATAGTATCTCATATCTCTTTCACTTTTGAAACATATCCACCAGACCATCTACTCCCTTGATTATTCCCCTTAAATTTAAGAAGCTTCTCTCTCTTCTTACTAAATCAAGTTTACGAAAGAACATAAAATGCACAATTTAGACAGATAAACGCTGATATAAAATAAAAATCAGGCAAAGTTTTAACCTTTAACGTTCGATTTCATAATCCCCTTCAGCTTTGAACCACAACCATTACAAGACCACCGCCGGTTAAAACTTAAAACCCAAAATCCACCCCTATCTCCGTCATCGTTCCTTTCCAGACGGTAACTTTCCGCTTAGGTGGAGTAACAGTCTAACCATTCTTGTCGCCGTTGATTTGTCGGAAACCACCGTGACGTCCAACTGTTGTGACCATTTCAGCCACGTGAGCTATCTCAAACTCACTCCGTCGGGCCACCAAACGCAACCGTGCCGCTAATTGAACCATGGTCACCAAAATCAACAGGTCACCTCCTTGATGCTGTCGACGGTGGGAGGTCTCAGAACTCCATAGGTGTCCCTCTTTAACTTATGTACTCAGCAATATATTTATTGCAAGAATCAAACAACAAAATATGTTATAGTTAGGTTAGTAAACTTTCAATCGTGGAAATATCATCTCAGTGATAGGGGTTTTGTGAAGAATGAGAGAGAGGGGGTGGTGGTGGTGGTGAGATGGTCAGACGGTGAGAGAGAGAGAGAGAGAGAGAGAGCTGAGACTCTGGGAGTTTATGAGAGGGAGGGTTTATGAGGAGGCACACAAGAGTAGAGGGAATTTAAATTTTGGTGACACCAAATTATGACATGCTAATTTCAAAATCGTCATGCTTTTTTATTTGTGACGGAAAATTATTGACACGCATAAAAAAACGTTAAGAAACTGTCATTTTTTATCAAAGATGAAATTTTTTTTATGACATGCACTTTTGCATGTCATTAAATGAGGTATGTCATAAAAAAAGTGTCAAGGAAGACCCTTTTTCTAGTAGTGTTTTTTATTGAATGCACGTCAATGCCATTTGCTTCTTTTTACAAATCATTGAAGGCTACCAACAAGGAACGTTTTTAACTTTTCAATAAATACCTTTTTGTATTAACAAGATCAACAATAAAAACTTGAAAATGTTTGCATGTGTTGGTAAGCATAGATCGACTTTCTATTCAAATTAGTGGCACAATATAGCAAGATGACAGTAATAATTAACAACTCAATGGGTAATAATTAAGAAAGCAACAATGATTAAATATGGCTAGTGTCCATATTATTGCATTCGGTCCTCGATCTTGGACCAAAGAACAAAATGAGTAAACGACTCAATCTGGCCCGAAGAAAACGAGCCAACATCATGTGCAATGACTTCAAACCATAAATCGTCAAATACACCTCACGAATCAAGATTTAGTGCGGTCGAAATGCTAATGAAGAACGTGATAAACTTCGCCGAAGCCAGAAACCGCTTCTCAATCGTCCTTTGAACCCAAATCCTTGGAGTGCTATCATAAACCATGTTCAATTGAGCCACTGTCTTCCTCAGCTCTGATTCGCCACTCATTTTCAGGTGCGATTTCCCTATCCCGTTAAACAATTTAACAATCTCCTCATCACTCAAATCGCCTTCGATGATCTTCTCCTCACGTAGCAACTTCACGTCCTTTGCGCTGTCTATTATCCCACTCATGAAATCCACATATTCGGTGAGCTCAAGACCAAATCCACCCATAAAACTGTTCTTCGCCATTAGTTTCTCATAAGCCATCAAGTTCCTCAAGACAACCTCTGAGTCACTATTAAGTGTCATTAGAGGCAGATAACAATACGGCACTTTCTCTAATTCGACAAAGTTTATATTTCTGATGCCTTCAGTTTTAGGTAGCAAACGGAACTCCAAACTTGCAACTTTGCGAAGTTCTGAAACTGAAGGCACCTTAATCTCTTCAGCCGTCGTTCTTCTCTCCGTGATTTGAGGGAACTTTTGCTTTATGAGTTCAATGATTTGTTGAAAAGGTTGAGCTCCAGGTATCACTGCTGCAAATCTGATAACAGCTTCTAGTAGTTCCAGCTTCGCGTCTTTTTCAGGATCATTTCCATGGTTTGTAAAGTCGACTTTCCTTGAGACCAATGTTTCGTTGTTCACAATGGATTTATACATATAATCAAGTAGGTGGTTAACTCGACTAAAATCAATATTCTCTTCTGAAAGAACAAATGATGCGTTTGACTTGCAGAATAATCGGAAATTGGCTTCCAAGATATCTTCTTGTCCCAATAAGGCCTTCTGGATTTCCTTCAACACAATAAGTGGAATCTGGTTCTCTAACATGATCAAATCATTAGCTTCCATAGCAAAACCATGATTCGAATAACCATTCAATTGATCAATCAAGAACATTCCATCAATAGTGAATAACCATGCCAGTATACTGTCATCAGCATCATTGTACAAATCATAACAATCACGAATCAAGGGGACAATCTTTTTAACCTTTTCTACAACTTCTTGTTCATAGTCATGAATTTGATGAGGCTTTACTACTATTGGGTTTGTGGAGCCTTGATTTGGGTTTGGGTTAGAAGACAATTAATTGGCAGATTAATTAAAGACAAGGGTCCGGCCCATTTGTTTTATTTAGCCCATAATTAGTTTTCTTATTCCCCAAGGGTTAAACCCTAATCTTGTATTATAAATATAAGTATCTTGTACTTGTAATCCTCATCACGAGTGAGGCAGAAAGCAATAATAAAATATCCTGGTTGCAGCCCGTGGACGTAGGTCAGCTGACCGAACCACGTAAATCCTTGTGTTCTCGTGTTCATTTATTTCCTCTTGCAGTTTGTTTGTGTTTGGTGTGTTGATCGAGAGATCGAATCCTAACAACTGGTATCAGAGCTTAGGCTCGTTACAGACCGGAGAAACACAACGTGAGAGATAGATCGACTAGTCGTTTTATTTATTTTGGCAGTCGGCCATACAACAAAACAGGGTTGATCGGTTTGTTCGAGTTCATCGCAAAAAGAAAAATAAATAAATAATCCGCCGTTTGTTGCCGTCGAGTTTACAAATTATACTCCTATTGCCTTCGATTATTGATTGGTCAATCACAGCCGCCTAAACCTTTTCACAATATTGATTTTTGTGGTGGATAAGAGTTAATAAGATTTTGTCTTATTTGAAGATCCAATAAGGCATATTTTCTTGGTTCTCTTCGATTTCAAGAAAGAAAAAAAAAAAGGTTATATTTTTTTATTGTTTTTCAGTTTCTTGATTAAGGTTTTGCATTGGGTCTTGATCTCTGGTTGATTATTGTTTTGAGTGGTTGGCATATGTATCGGGCAGTTTAGTAGGGTTTATTTTTTGTTTGTCCAAGATTATTTTTTCTGGTTGTTTTTACCAAGATCCAAAGTCAGGAAATTACTCAGTTTGAGACAATGGCTGAGAGTGGTAAACTTCAGATTGAGAAGTTTGATGGAAAAGACTTTGGTTGGTGGAAAATGCAAATGGAGGATTTGTTGGTTCAGAAGGATTTGGACATGGTACTGGGTGACAAACCGGAGAAGTTAAAACAGGACGAGTGGGAGGCCTTGGATAAAAAGGCTAAGGCAGTTATTAGATTGTCGCTAACGAAGGATGTTGCGTTCAACATTCTGAAGGAAACCACAGCACGTGGGATTATGGATGCACTTTCTAATATGTATGAAAAGCCTTCGGCAGCTAACAAGGTTTTCCTGATACGTGAACTGGTGAACACGAAGATGAAAGAAGGAAGTTCAGTTACAGGGCACATCAACAACTTAAACTCGATTTTGTCAAGACTTGGGTCAGTTGGCATCAAATTCGAGGATGAGGTTCAGGCTTTACTACTGTTATCATCATTGCCAGATAGTTGGTCAGGGACTGTTACAGCGATTACTAGTTCTACCAGCGAGTTCACTTTTGATGGGATTCGGGATCTTATTCTGGGCGAGGACGTCAGACGAAGAAATTCAGGTGGATCATCAAGTGAATTACTAAATGTTGGCAGAGGAAGGAAGAATAACAGAGGTAGTGGGAGTAAGAACAGAATGAGGAGTCAGTCTAGGGCTCGAGGTGATGTAACCTGTTGGAACTGCAAAGAGGTTGGACATTTTAGGAATCAATGTCGAAACGAGAAGAAAGAAGTTAACACTGCATCAGATTGCTCAGATGATGACGCATTAATCTGTAGTGTAGAGAGTTATGTAGATTCCTGGGTCATGGATTCTGGTGCTTCATTTCACGCTACCCACAGCACTGAAGCATTGCGGAATTTGAAGAAAGGTGACTTTGGTAAGGTAAGACTGGCGAACAATGATGTTCTTGATGTTACGGGCATGGGTGATATGGATATAGTAACTTCAGCCGGTTCATGGACTTTGAAGGATGTCAGGGTGATTCCAAGCTTAAAGAAACAGTTGATTTCAGTTGGGCAGTTGGATGAACAGGGACATGAGGTTAAATTCGGGAACGGGCAGTGGAAAGTTATCAAGGGAAATCTTGTCATAGCTCGAGGAAGAAAGCGGGGTTCGCTTTACATGGTCAGTTTACCGTCTGAGGGAGTGACCATCCCAGTTCAGAAGAGAAACAAAGTCGGGTTCACAGAGTCTTGTGGGCAGAAGAAGGTTTGTTTTGCAGATGATAAACCCAGAGCCACAGGTAAGATTCAGGTTGAGCGTGCTAGGAAAGGTTCAGAACTACCAGTCAGGGGTTTTCGTGGCAGTGGGAGCATGAGTTGTGCTTCAGTCAGAGTTACTAGACGACAATGGGTTAAGAGAACCAGTATTCCAGCTGTCGAAGTCTCTCCAGGTGATTATCTGCTTTATTCGGAGAGTGTTTATTCTCAGGGTGTTTCAGGATCCGGCAGTTCGTGTCAGTGGGAGCCGGTAGAGACAGAGAATGGGTCAGCGGCAGACATAGCCATGACTGATGTGTTGGAGCTCGGGGGAGCTTCAACGGGCCTTCAGGTTAACTGATGAGAAGGCCGCTGCAACCAGGATAAAATGAGGAAGATTACAAGAGGTACAAGTTCACAGCGGACGGCAGTTTGAAGATTATCAAGCCTCCAAGTGGGAGATTATTGGGTTTGTGGAGCCTTGATTTGGGTTTGGGTTAGAAGACAATTAATTGGCAGATTAATTAAAGACAAGGGTCCGGCCCATTTGTTTTATTTAGCCCATAATTAGTTTTCTTATTCCCCAAGGGTTAAACCCTAATCTTGTATTATAAATATAAGTATCTTGTACTTGTAATCCTCATCACGAGTGAGGCAGAAAGCAATAATAAAATATCCTGGTTGCAGCCCGTGGACGTAGGTCAGCTGACCGAACCACGTAAATCCTTGTGTTCTCGTGTTCATTTATTTCCTCTTGCAGTTTGTTTGTGTTTGGTGTGTTGATCGAGAGATCGAATCCTAACAACTACCCTTTGCACGGCTGTGAGCTTCTTCTGCTCCATCTTGTGATAGAGTTCTGGCTGAAAATGGTGAATCGGCCCAAGCCCAACTCGTTGAGGGACGTATGCTTCAAGCTTTTCTGCTTTAAGGTTTTTGGGGATTTCAAATATGGAAACTGGAGGTGTATCTATTGTGACTGCAATTTTTGTTTTTAAGGTTTCGCATATTTGATCCACCCATGGTTTATCGCCATATTTAACGCTTAAAAATTGGTTAAGCGAAGCCATAACATAAGATACTCCCAAATTTGGTAAGACTAAAATGATAGAAACTTCATTCTACTATGACTTTATATTAATATCACCTCAAGTGCCTCACCTTATCAACCCTTCATGTGCATGACTAAAGAATAATAGATTCCTATGTGTAATGTTCATAATTCTTTATACTTCTCTAACAACCTTGTGGTTTACTTTGTAAAACAATTCAATTCTTATCATAACAATAACACACTAGCTAGATTCCTAATTATTTATATCCACAATTATTAATGACTACGTTAACCTACTAAAAAAATACAAGTGATATATTCCGTATTCAAACACTGACGTTATCAAGTTTAATTATAACTAGGAAGTGCTATCACACGGCTTCTGTGGTTAGAAGCGCATGAGCTATCCTGGAAGTGATTTCCTCGTCTGTAGTTAGGCATTTTGTGACATATTTTATAAATTATGCCAAATTAAGGGCCTGTTTGGTAGCCTCTTAATGAGGCTCTAAACCATTCAGACTGTTTGTTTCAACATAAAAAAATGCCCTGAATGGAATGGTTAAGAGCTGAATCATTCAGACTTGGTGCATAGCTGAATCATTCAGCACTTAATCAACCAAACAGCCCCTAAAACAAAGGGAAAAAAAAAGTTTGCTTCAATGTACCAGTGCATAGTGGTGTCTTTTTTTGAGCTGGCTTTCCTGGAAATGTTTACATGTGTTTGTAAGCATGGACTTTCTATACAAATTAGTGGCATAATATAGCAGGATGACAATAATAACTAGTAAGGCAATGGGTAAAATTAAACAACAATGATTATATAAGGCTAATGTTCGGTGATTGGATCCGGTCCCCTTGGACCAAAGAAAAAAAGGTATAAACGACTCAATCTAGCACGAAGAAAACGAGCCAACATCATGTGCAATGTATTGAAACCATTAACCATCATATACACCTCCCATATCAAGATCAGTGTGCTCGAAATAATAATGAAGAACGTGATAAACTTGGCCGAAGCAAGAAACTGCCTTTCAATCTTCCTTTGAACCCAAATCCTTGGTGTGCTTTCATAAACCATGTTCAATTGAGCCACTGTCTTCCTCAACTCAGATTCACCACTCATTTCCAGACGCGATTTCTCAACCCCATTAAACAAATTAACAATCTCCTCATCGCTCAAATCGCCTTCGATGATTTTCTGCTCACGTAGCAGCTTCACATCCTTCTCAGTGTCGATTATCCCACAAATGAAATCCACATATTCGGTGAGCACAAGGTCATATCCACCCATAAAACCGTTATCTGCCATTAGCTTCTCATAAGCCATCAAGTTTCTCAATACAGCCTCTGAGTCACTGTTAAGAATCATCAGAGGGAGATAACAATACCGCACTTTCCCTTGGACAAAGTTTATGTTTCTAATGCCCTCGTGTTTAGGCGACAAACGGAACTCCACACCCGCAACTTTGCGAAGTTCCGAAACTGATGGCACCTCAATCTCTTGAGCAATCCTCCTTTTCTCCAAAATTTCAAGAAACTTTTGACTTAAGTATTCAATGATTTGATAAAACGGTTCGACCCCAGGTATCACTCCTGCAAATCTGATAGCAGCTTCTATTAGTTCCAGCTTTGCATCTTTTTCGGATAAATCGCTTCCATGGTTTGTGAAGTAGACTTTTCTTGGGAATGATGTTTTATTGTTCACAATGGAGTTATACATATAATCAAGTAGGTGGTTAACTCGACTAAAATCAATCTTCTCTTCAGAAAGGACTAACGATGAGTTCGACTTACAGAAATATCGGAACTTGGATTCCAAGAAATCTTCTTGTGCAACAACATTTTGGCCCGATAGCGCCTTTTGTATTTCCTTCAACACAATAAGTGGAATCTGGTTCTCCAACATGATCAAATCATTTGCCTCAATTGCAAAACCATCATTTGAATAAGCATTCAACTGATCAATCAAGAAGATTCCATCAATAGTGAATAACCATGCCAGTGTAGTGTCATCAGCATCATAGTACGAATCATAGCACTCTCGAATCAAGGGGACAATCTTTTTCACCTTTTGCACTATTTCTTGCTCGTAGTCGAGAATTTGATGAGACTTTAGTACCCTTTTCACGGCGGTGAGCTTCTTCTGCTCCATCTTGTGATAGAGCTCAGGCCGAAAATGGTGATTCGGCCCAAGCCCGACTCGTTGAGGAACATAAGCTTCAAACTTTTCTGCTTTGAGGTATTTGGGAATTTCAAATATGGAAACGGGAGGCGTATCTATTGTGACTGCAATATGGGTTCCTAAGGTTTCATTGATTTGATCCACCCATGGTTTCTTACCATAGTTTGGGCTAAAAATCGGGTTAAAAGACGCCATATACAATACTCCCAAAATGGGTTATCACGAAACGATCCGAACTACAACACTACGACTTTACATCAGGTGGAGGATTAGATATCTAAAGTTGATTGCCTCAGCATGATTGATCATGCTTAAAACATTCGAATATTGAATGTGAATTTCGAATAAAAATGTTTTGTGTATATAGTCCATGTCTGAAACATGTGTTGCAAATATTACACAGGAGAAATCTGTACTTCTTATCATGAAGATAAAATAGAGAAGATAAGGGTCAACCATGGCCACAATAAACAAGACTATATTTTGATAATTGTTTATTTACCTGGAGAACAAGACACACTGGTCCCTAGCTAGTACAAAACTACAAATACATACGATTGTCAGGGCCTAAATGACTGGTCCCAAAAATTCCATCCAAAACTATTTTCTAAAAGGAGTAATAGAAATAAATAATTTCAACTATTGACTATTGGTCAATAACAATGACAACTACGAAAATAACCACTAGCGGTCCCAACTTTCGACATATTGACCACCAATGGTCCCAGTTAGTCTGGTCACTAACGCCGTTAGTTGTATGCCGATGTGGCGTCACATCAGCAACCCACTAACGGCGTTAGTGATCAGACTAACTAAGACCATTGGTTGTCAATATGTCGAAAATTGGGACCACTAGTGGTTATTTTTGTAGTTGGGAATATTATTGGTCAATAGTCAATAGTTGGGATTATTTATTTTCATTACTCCTTTCTAAAATTTATTAAAACACTGTTTACAATCTGTAGTTCTGGTTAAAAAACGAATTAATTAAGCACGGGCATAAGCGTAAATTTCTAAGTAAATAAACCTTGGATTTTTTTGCCAAAATAGTGGCATAGTAGGTAAATTTTGTACATTTGGAGGGTGTCAGGGTTTGATTTTCACAAATGGTGAAACCAAACTATGGTGTTGCGGTTTCATCCTAGGTGGAGGGGAGAGAAGAGAAGGTCTTGCTTAGTAGGAGAGAGGAAGTTGAAGTTGAAACTCGGTCTTGCGGTTTCTGATCACGAGCAGGGACTGTTTTGTAGTTAGTTAGATAGTTTAAGGGGGTGTTTTGTAAGTTTACTTTGAAACCTACACACGGTCTTGCGGTTTCTGTACTCGTCTGACACAAGGCAGGGACTGTTTTGTAGTTAGTTAGATAGTTTAAGGGGGTGTTTTGTAAGTTTACTTTGAAACCTACACACGGGCTTGCGGTTTCAGTTATTACTCCTGACACACCTCTGTACAAGCCAAAAAAGTTGAATATTTTCATATAGTTTAAGGGGGTGTTTTGTAAATGCTGTTTAACTGAATTCGAATGATGGCCTTGCGGTTTGGGTGCATTTTATTTTTTAGTTAATAGACCAAGGGCTAATGTTGTAACTTATGTTTTGTCGTTGTGTAAATGAATTGAAAGAAAGAGCAGACCTGGTTCACATGCATTACACCCCAACCACACACCCAATATCTTAGTCAATATGTCAGTAAGTAGAGGGCATGCAATCGTCAAGTCAGTGTACAGACAACTAAAAACAAAATGCATGCATACGAAACCTTCTTTATATATGTTGATACCTCATGCAGTTTACAATCGTTAAAATTCATACTCTCTATTAAAATCCTTATATCACACTCTTTGAAAGCTAAAATCGTTATATCACATACTCTCTGAAATTATGGCATTTATAAACCCTGGTCCTCGCTCCAATGAGGTTCTATAGGATCAATCACAACATCGTACTGCGAAGTTGTTTGATGGAAATGAGCTCCCGCGACTTAATTTTAGACGGGGGACCAAACATTGTGGGAGGAACTTCACAACCACCCACTGGATGTACGTGTTAAATCAATGCTGCGGACGGCGGGTTTTCTTGGAGTTTTTTAGTGCGGTTACCGCAAGGTTGACCGAGGGTTGCTAACTGCCCTCGTTGAAAGATGGCGTCCTGAGACCAACACGTTTCACCTACGATTCGGTGAGGTGACGGTGACGTTAGAGGACGTTGCATGTATAATGGGTCTTCCTATTAATGGTAGAGTGGTGACAGGGAAGCCATTCAACGCGAGGAATGATGCGGAACGGGCACAAGCTGTCCACAATTTGTTGGGTATAACAACCAACGCATTCAAGGGAAACACTATGTCGACCACAATCGTTCTAGACAGAATCACGGTTCTGTTGCCCGATGACACGGATGAGGTCGAGATCACACAACGCGCACGTTGTGTGATATTAGTCCTGTTGTCAGGTTCTTTGTTTGCTGACAACAGAAACGGTTTTGTGAAGTTGTCCTTTTTACCGTTCATAGAGGACCTCAATGAACGCGCGACATTTAGCTGGGGTAGTGCTGCGTTGGCATGGTTGTATCGCAACCTGAGCAAAGCAGCAGTAATGGACGGTGATGCAATGTGTGGGTGTGTTTATTTGTTACAGTTGTGGGCCTATACCAGATTCCGGGTATTTGCTCCCACAATTGTACGGTTACAACAACAAGAAGAAGAACGACTCCCATATGGTGCAATGTAAGTACTATGTTATGCGTGCATATTATTGATTCTATTAAAACATGTTAATTTTACTAATTATTGTGTTTCATAATTATATTTTAAAGCTGGCGTGTACCACACAATTTCACGGACACGATCAGACACTCGGTGCGCGGAATGCGCTCGCAACTATCCAGTCTTCATGAGAACTCGGTAGGAGTAAAGTCACATTAAATTACTGTTGAATTCCGTACAATGGCTTAATAATTTATTATTTTTTTGCAACAGTTTGTCTGGCGTCCATACGAAGAAGAAAGGGATTCTCTGTCGGATTATTGTCTAGCAGGGGAGGATTCTTGGAATTGTGAATGCTATATTGTGTGGATGCAAGTGGTGGAATACCACGCACCGTCTCGGGTACTTAGACAGTACGGGTTCAGCCAATGGAAGCCTGATAATCCTCCCCTTAGCCATGAAGACCTCCTAACCTTGCGTATACAGAAGCTTACTGGGCAAATGGATACAGACTGGGGAAGCAAACATGCAACCTATGTATCCTCCTGGGATAATCGCAGGTTTAATAGAGTGGTGGGGGAGTGGATATCGGAAGGGTTTCCACCCGTGGTTCCAGATTACATGAGTTGGTATCTGGAACACACAATTGGTTTTGTGACCAACCCGGCAAATAACCCGGTACCACAAATCGGGTTCCAAGATGATGGGTCAAGAAGCCAACTAATGGTTTGTATATCAGATTAATAATTAACACATTAGTATATAATGCAAAATATTATTTTAATAATTGTTAATTTAATATTAATGCAGATGGAAGGCTATGCACAGATTTATGCCCAAGCCGGTCAGTTTATGGCAAACGCTCCTGAACAATTTTCAGCGATTCAAAACACTGCCACCGCAGTTTTGACTTCAATTCGCGAAGGAGATCAACTGAATTATCCTTCGCGTCTACAAGATGACCCGGTCGGTTTCCAGGCTAACAGTAGCCGACCTCAAAGGGTTTCAGGGCGGATTAACCATAGACGACATGGCCGGGCGGAAGCAGCAGGGCCTTCAACAAGAAATGACGACGAAGCAGGGCCTTCTGCCAGAAATGAAGACGAAGGAGGGCGTTCTACAATAATTGACGAAACAGGGCGTTCTACAGGAGTTTCATACTCTCCCTTTGATGAGACGACCGACTGGTCTGAAATGTTTACACTACTTCAAGATGAAGGTGGGATTAGTAGTTTTTTAGGGGCCGGTTCGTCACAACAAACCGTTCATCAACAACAGTTGGGGGGGAGGCTTCAATACACAACACTCTGGGGTGGGTGGGGTGGGGGGGGGGGGGGGTTCATACCCCCAAGTAACACTCAGGAGTCTATGTTCTATACACCCCTACCCCAAAGTAACACTCAGGCGTCCTCATACACCCAACAATCTTCGTTCCCTTACTGGGCACTAAATCAAAGTGAACGACCAACGGGTTTTGCGGCTTTTATGACGCCTGTACCCTTTCAGTATGAAGAACGTCGGAATCCTCGTCGATGTAACATCGATCCAAGTAGTTTCGTGTGGATGTAACATCGATCCAATGAGGCGGTTTCATGTGGATGTAACATAAATCATTTTGTAATGTAAGAATGGATACGGGTGTTTGGGTGTTTGCACATTTGTGGAAAGAAAAATCAGGTGAGTTTTCTGCTTTGGTGCGGCAAATGTGACTGAATAAGGAATGAGCTAAGGTAATAACAATTTATATCGAGTAAACCGCAAGATGGCCCCCCAATTTTATTTCGTAAGTTACAAAACCAGTCCTCCAAGTAAGTAAAGTTATTCAATTTTTATCCTCGTCCATTTATAAGTCGCAAGACCAAGTGTTGGTTTTTATTTCTTAAGTTACAAAACCAGTCCTCCAACTAAGTAAACTTATTCATTTTTTATCCGGTCAATTTAGAAGCCGCAAGACCATGTATTGTTTTCTAAGTACACTTACAAAACCGGTCCTTAAAGTATCTAATTTATTACAAGATTAGTCCCTGCTTGAATTAGAAGCCGCAAGACCATGTTTCAACTTCAACCTCCCTCTCTCCTACTAAGCAAGACCCTCTCTCCTCTCCCCTCCACCTAGGATGAAACCGCAAGACCATAGTTTGGTTTCACCATTTGTGAAAAACCCCCCCTGACACCCTCCAAATGTACAAAAAAAAAACCCACTATGCCACGATTTTGGCAAAAAAATCTAAACCTTGTAGCGTATAATTAAACAGAATGACTAAATGTTGCAGCTAAACAGAAAGAGCGGTGTGCTCGATTAGCCAAGAGGGTGTGCTCGAACAAACAGAGTAGTGTGCTCATGTGCATCGGTCCGATTAGAACAGCCGGGTTAACTGTAATACTATCGGGGTCAAGTAGTAAGCATAAGAAGATCAGGGTGAATATCGTATTTAATCAGAGGTGTTTCTAATAGTTCTATAGGTGAAAACATATGAAAGAAACATTTTAAGTGACATGGCGATTCCTGAGAAGCTTTTAACCTGAAGTACTATTAAGGATATTGATGAGTCTGTAAGTAAAGCGGAGAGAGACTAGTAGTTTTTGAAACGTTACAAATGTGCAAGGTTTATTTAAGGAACCAAACACTTGACCTGATAGAAACTATACATCAGGGCATAGTCACAGGATTCGATACTTTAACTGTGTACCGCGAATCGAATCGCATGTACCGGAATCGGGTACATTCACGACCTATTCAACTAGGTTCGCGATCCGATTCATAGAATTGAGCGTACCCGATTGTGTCGAATTTCGAACCAAAGACACGGATTCGTGTACCGGATTGTCAAATTCGCGGTCTATATTCAATCCGATTCGCGAATCGGAATTAAAAAGCTTCGAAATCTGCTGCAATTATTGTGATCAGGGGCGAAGTATTGTTGGGGCCAGGGGTGGCCTTGGCCCCCTGTTTTTTGGCGCAGTAGTGGAAATTTGCGATTTTCATAGGTAAATTGAGTCCGGGTTGAGTACAGCCCCCGCCGATTTTCCACTACCAATCGAAAAAAATTGAGTTCGGCCCCCGCCGATTCCGAAACCAAGCTTCGCCACTGATTGTGACTATTCGCTTACCATAGCAGATGAAGAGTCTAGTTTTTCCTTATAAATACCAAACAAGCATGGATTACAAAGCATACGATAATATTTATCAGCCATTCTGTCTCATTTGTGACGACGGAAACCACAGTGCAGGTGCAGTTTTTGGAAACAAAGGTGGAATCATCAGCCAGTTCATTGTAATACAAACAATTGCTGCAAAATACATCACAGAATTCTCATTGTATTACAAATGCACAACAAGAATTCTCATTGCACTACAAATGCACAACCAGCAAAATAAAACAATTATCAAATGCATTTCTAGATCACACTTATTTCCACCCTTCCCAAGATGAACCAGAATTCAAAGAGCATACAAAACTATCTCATCTTGGGAAGGGTGGAAATAAGTGTATAAATGTTTTAACAATGCCATACAAGATCAACCAGTAATCAAAGAGCATACAAAATTGTCAAACTATGCAGACAAGGTTGACATATTTTCTTTAAGATGCTTCATCACATACGATGAAGTAAATCACTATATAAATTGGAAGGTTTGAATTAAATACTCAAAATAAGCATTCGTTAATCATACTTACTGAGCTATTATTGCAATATCATAAAGAGAACATATTAAAGTTACTCTAATTATGCTAAGACTCCACATGAAAGTGAGATTGCTAATACATTCTCTAACAATGATAGAAATTTAAAAAGATGTTTGACGAATCAAAACACAGAAATTAATAGCAGCACTTAGCACAAGATAATAGTCAACTACTAGAAAAGGTTAAAGAAATGAGATTACTAAAGAATGGTCAAAGAACTATAGCCCAAGATCGTTTACATGTTCAGGATCATAGGATTGAACACGGGTTTGGGGTTCTGCAATCTGCGCTTGTTTGTGGGAAATCCCTTGATGTTTACGCCTTACGGTAAACAGAGAAAGAAAATACACACTAAAACACACTTGATTATTTATACCCTTACAATTGACGGTTGAATAAGCATTTTAAATACCTAACATAACCAATCGAAGTGCATTGGATCTAAACATCACATCCTGAAGGCTGAAACTTATAAGATAGTTTGACTTTTATCTCAATTTTGACATTTGTATGTTGACTTTTAAAATCCTGAATTTCTTGATTTATCCCAAAAGATTATATATTTCAGCGTATTCGTCAAATGAGACAGAATCGAACAATAAATACACGCATTATGATAACATGACACACTAACGGGTCATGCATAGATATCTATACATACTTACATACGATGGGTCATGCATATATACACATAAGATACCTGTATAACTTCGTTTGTTATTAAAAAATAGATCGAATTACAAACAACAAAACTTGTAAAAGATACCTGATATTTAAACATTCGTTCTTTCCTAATGTCCTCAAACCGACGTTGCAAAATTTGTTCTCTCCCAGATTTGTTTTCTAAGCCTTAGCAACATATAAAACCTTTGAACCTGCATTAAGACAAACTAAAAAAAAGGCTTAATCAAAATGGTTGAAACTCGGCGATTACATATAAAATTCTTACAAGATTTAAGATTCTTGATGTAAAGATTTGAGTCTTTGACATCAAGAGTCAAGACTAGGTAATGCTTGATCACTCTTCTTCATGAACTTCGCGACGTATCTGCAGAGGCGGAGCCAGGATTTCATGATAAGGGGGGCTTAGATTGTTGAAGTGAGCGTTAAGGGGGGCTTGATACAATTTTATTGAATTTTAACCTTAAAAACAGGGGGGCTTGATACAATTTTATCGAATTTTTACCTTAAAAACTTAACAAATTTGGGCCATTGGGGGGGGGGGGGGGGGGGGGGGGCTGGATACCCCTCAGTCCCCCCCCCCCCCCCCCCCCCCCCCAACTCCGCCTCTGCGTATCTGTAAGAAAATAAGATAAATTGAACTTAACCAACATATCCTGCAAACAAAACATGACATACATTTGTTTCAAAAGACCGAATTAACACTTGAAGTATGACATTGTCAACTAACCCATTCAAATTCTGCAACCAAATACAAATACAGCAAACTAATTAGATTCAAAACACCGAATTAACACTTGATCATACACGCACACACAGACACATGGACATACCCATACCCATACATACGTATAAACATACACATATACATACACATCAAATTCTTAAAAAAAAAAAAAACCCAAATTTAAACATCAATCCCCCGTCCCCAAACCCTAGCTTGAAACCCACCTTCAACAACTCAAAAATGGAAAGCACTTACCAACTAAAGACATATTGGTGAAGAAATTCGGTGGGAAACCAATCGTTCATCAAAGCCAATGGAGTCGATTCAGTTGGTTATGCGTATGTAATATGTTCATGGATTCACGAGAACTTCAATGGCGGGGAAGATTAGGCGATTTAGAGGTGGGCGGGTTTTACAAATTGTAGGGATGGCCATGGGTTGGGTTGGGTTATTACACAACGGGTTGTAAAGCCTATTTGATATACCTAGCAAAATGGGCGTGTCGGGTTGGGTCGGGTAATGGGTTAAAATGGGTTCGAGTCAAAGCTGGTTCGGATCGGAACGGGTCAATTCAAAAAATGGGTTGTTTTGGTTGGGCCGGAATAAGTCCGGGTCAGAATGGGTCCGGGTTGAAACGGGTTCGGGTCAAAATGAATCCGCGTCAGTATGGGTTTTGGTTCGGGTCAGGCCGGGTTGGTTTTAAAAAAGCTTTATTTCAAGTAACTAGGATTTCTGCCCGTGTGCGTTTCGGCGCGCCGATGTAATTCCTGTTTCAACTTGAACTTTTTCTTTACCCGGTTAAGTTGCGCATTCCGTTTAATGAGTTGCAATACATGTAAAAAATTCAATCATATGAAAGTTTATATTTTTTAGGTTAATATTGAAAATGAAAGCCTAGGAAAAAAAAATAGCGGGAAAAACAATTGCCCAAACACGGTTTAGAACTTGTGACCTCCCCTTAGGAAAATGCACCTCAAACAACCACACCATCAATCCAATTTGGATTTTCCCAACTCAATTATTTATAATATGAAATAAAGCTATGTAAATGGAAAAAAAAAAAAACTCCAACCAGTCTCGAACCCGTGACCTTATGTAGGAGGAACACACCTCGAACCACTCCATCCCCAAGCAAATTTTGATTTTGGTATGAAACCTATTGTTTTTATTATAATAAACAAACAATGGGAAAATTAATGTTGTAAATAATGCTTTGTAAAAAAACTCAAACCTGTGACCTCAGCAGCTAATAGGATCACACATCACACTTCAAATCACTACACCACCTAAAAAAGTTTGGTTTTGTAATGAAAGTTATTGTTTTTATTATAAAAAAACGTTATGAATAAAAAAAAATAACCTACCGCCCCTCTCAACCAATGAGAGGGTGCATTTAAAATTAATACATATAAATAATAGTATATCCACTTCTTCAACCGATCAAAATATAGTTTGAATAAAACTTATCCAAGATAAAAAAAATGTGTATATTTAAATAATCTAAAATATTTAAATACTTGAAAAAATAAAAAAGCAAGTTGTGTGTAATGTGATGAGTGATGTTCACAAGCATAAGACTCTCTCCAACGCATCCTTCCCACTCCGCCTGAAATCTAGCTCAGCCACGTCCAAATCCGTCCCAGCGTTGGAGACCATTGTCCGATCGCTGCCTGCAAAGAAAAGTCCGTAATTTCGGACATGGTTTTCCTCGGTTATTGAGCCGAGTTTCAATAAAAAAAACTAAAATACAATAAATGGGAACGTTTTGAGAGGAGTTTTTATGAAAGAGGCTAACGAATGAATGAATTGGGCCACTTGTGTCTATATTGGAAAAGATAACCTAGCTTTCTTATATGAATGAATGAATTGGGCCATTTAAAATATATATTATAGCCCAATAGTTGTAAAGTTTGGAAGTGAGAATAAACCCAAAGTTATCCGTAAAAGTGGTCCAATTTCAAAATTTCTTTTTGATTTTTATTTTTTTAATATTATTTCCCTTGATAACTTAATACCATGTTTTATTTTATTTTTATTACTTAAATTTTAATTTCTATTTATTTAAGTTAAAAGAATGAGTGATGACATGGAAATTGTAAGGATATATAAGGATGTTTGTATGGTTGGAGATGAAATTTAAGGATTTGTAAGGATTTGTAAGGATTTGTAAGGATTTTAAGGATATTTAAGGATTTGTAAGAATATGATGTAGCAGCTGACTAGGCAGCTAAGGGCGCCTAAGGGCACCCTTAGCATTGGAGATAGTCTATTATATAATAAAATTTTAATAAAAACTGAAGTACCCATTTACCACAGTATATTAATATTTTATTCTTTCTCATATAAATGATGGTCAAAAAGTAGAAAACAAACAAGATTTTAATTTGGAAAAATCACCAAAATAGCCCGTTGACCGTCTGATTTACGATAATAGCCCCCTCCCGTCTCTTTAGAGAGACAGTTCACGGTTCCCCAAGCCGTCTAAGACGTCTCCCGAGCCGTCTCCGTTCCCATCCAATAAAATAACGAGATGTATCCGGAGACCTCTTTTCATCTCCGGAGACGTCTTCTACATGTTTTGAAAATGTCTTCGATGACGTCTCCGGTGACGTAAATCACCGGTGATGCAAGGCCAACAGAAAATTAAAGTGCAATAATTATTTTAACTAAACTATTCATTATATTAATAAAAGATAAATACATAAACATTAGAAAAGTTAATAAAAATAAAATAAACACAGGCTTAGGCTACGCGTTAAGACGGTTCCTCATCATTTGCCAAGCAGACACGTGTTTGAATTCTTTGCGCTGCTTGGATTTATACTCTTTTTTGGTATATCTGATGGCCACATCTTCGGGCATATCTGAAGGTACCGTTCGAAGTGTTCGATTGTGATACCTGTTGAAGAGTTGACATTTCGTGTTTAAGTCGTTCCACTTTTGGCTAAGTGAGTCCATGGTTCGGTCAGAGCCTCCCACCAACCGATTGTATTCCTGTAAGATTCGGTACCACTTTGTTGGGTGTGGGCTATCTTCAACATGTTGCCACGCTGATACTAGTGTGATTTCTTGTTCCTCCGTCCAACGTTGGGGTGCCATTTTCTTTTGTATGAATGAGACGGTGGTGGTAGTGGTAGTGATAGTGGTAGTGGAGGAGTCGGACGGAGAATGGTATATATAGGGGGGACGTGAAAAACTGAACCGTCGGGCAAGAAACCGGAGACGTCGAACAAAGACACCCGAGACGTCTCGGGACTCACGAGACGACTCCGGAGACGTCATGTGTAGACGTGTCGTTGTTCTATTGGCTGGACCCCAAGCCGTCTCGGGAGACGCCTCAGACGCCTTGGGAATCGTGAACCGTCTCCAATGAGACGTCTCCGGGGGCTATTCTCGTAAATGGTTCGGTCAACGGGCCATTCTCTTGATTTTCCCTTTTAATTTTGTTGATGATTCGTTCAAGAAAAAGAAAAATATGGAATCGATGGGTGTTTCATGTTTGGTACAATCAGCTGTGGAGAACGGTGGTTGATGGTTGGTGGACGACGGTAGGAAAACTTTTACCAAAACCCACCCGAAAAAAAGAGTTCGGGTTGTGATTGCCACCGCTACTATTTGATAACCGACCTAATAAATGCGGGTAATATCCATCGGTAGGGGTGTTCATCGGGTTTGTTTGTTTTTTATTATTGGGTTATTTGGGTTTTTGGTGGTGGAAATTTTACTTGATAACCGACTCATTCTAGTTAAATGGTTATCGGTTATGGTGTTAATCGTGTTAAGGTTTTTCAGGTCAGGTTAAATGGTTCGGGTGTTTGAGTTACATAGTTCTAGCCATTTGCAAACTTTGCTACAAAATAGACTCCAATCGTCAAATAGAACAACATTTAAAAGTCGCAAACTCCAAGTTAATAAAACGAAACCACCATCTAAAACGTATCAGCCAATCATTCAAACCACCATAATAAAGACAGGATTTGGCAAAAACGTGAAACACATCCCTAAAAATGTCTTATTAGGAATGCTATAATATTTCAATAAATCATTCAAACCACAGTAATAAAGACGGATAATTTGGCAAAAACGTGAAACACATCCCTAAAAACTGTCTTATTAGAAATGCTATAATATTTCAATACATTTTTTTTTTCAGAATAAAAAGATCAACAACCACAACCACAACAACAAATTCTAAACATTGACAATAATATAATATCATTAATGTATGGGTAGTAAATAAACAAGTAAACATCAACTATTATATATGTCTAATGTTTAGATGGTCCCCTTGGACCAAACAAGAAAAGATGTAAACGACTCAATCTAATACGAAGAAAAGCAGCAAGCATCATGTGCAATGAATTGAAACCATTAACCATCAAATACACCTCACAAATCATGACGAGTGCGGTCGCAATGGTAAAGAACAACGTAATAGACTTGGCCGAAGCCAGAAATCGCTTCTCAATAGTCCTTTGAACCCAAATCCTCGGTGTGCTTTCGTAAACCATGTTCAACTGAGCCACTGTCTTTACCAACCCAGATTCACCACTCGCTTTTAGACGTGATTTCCCTATCCCATTAAACATTTTAACAATCTCCTCATCACTCATGTCGCCTTGGATGATATTCTGCTCGCGTAGCAACTTCACGTCCTTCTCTGCGTCGATTATCCCACACATGAAATCCACATACTCGGTGAGCACAAGACCATACTCACCCATAAAACTGTTCTTTACCATTAGTTTCTCATAAGCTACCAAGTTTCTAAGCACAACCTCTGAATCACCATTAAGAGTAATGAGAGGCAGATAACAATACCGCCCTTTCCCTTGGACAAAGTTTATGTTTCTAATTCCTTCATTTTTAGGCGATAAACGAAACTCTACACGCGCAACTTTGTGAAGTTCTGAAACTGAAGGCACTTTAATCTCTTCAGCTGTGGTTTTTTCCTCCAAGAACTCACCGAACTTTTGCATAACGAATTCAATGATTTGATAAAAAGGTTGAGCCCCGGGTATCACTCCTGCGAATCTGGTAACAGCTTCTAGTAGTTCTTGTTTAGGGTCTTCTTCAACTAGTTCATTTCCAGGGTTTGTGAAGTAGACTTTTCTTGGGACCAATGTTTCATTGTTCACAATGGAATTATACATATAATCAAGAAGGTGGTTAACTCGACTAAAATCAATCTTCTCTTCAGAAAGCACGAACGATGAGCTTGAATCACAGAAATATCGAAACTTGGATTCCAAGAACTCTTCTTGCGAATGAGCTTCTTTGCCCAATAACGCCTTATGGATCTCCTTCAACACAATAAGCGGAATCTGGTTCTCTAACATGATCAAATCGTTTGCTTCTATTGCATGACCATGATTTGAATAAGCATGTAACCGATCAATCAAGTACATTCCATCAATGGTGAATAACCATGCCAGCATATTATCATCAACATCGTTGTACAAATCATAGCAATCACGAACCAAAGGGACAATCTTTTTGACCTTCTCTACTATTTCATGTTCACAATCATGAAGTTGATGAGGCTTTAGCACTCTTTTCACGGCTGCGAGCTTCTTCTGCTCCATCTTATGATAGAGCTCAGGCCGAAAATGGTGAATCGGCCCAAGCCCTACTTGTTGAGGGACGTAAGCTTCCAGATTTTCGGCTTTCAGGGGTTTGGGAATTTCAAATATGGAAACCGGAGGCGTATCTATTGTGATTGCAATTTGGGTTTTTAATGTTTTGCTGATTTGATCCAACCATTGTTTCTCACTAGAGTTTGGGACGTTTAATAATGGGTGTAAAGAAGCCATTCGATACACTAAAAATGGGTTCTCATGAATGACATCCAAGCTATAGCAGTATATAAATTTATATTATAAGCTAAAGTGATTTAATTGGTTGGATTATAGATATTTAAAGTAGATTGCCTCATGATGATCATGCTTTACACATTTGAATATTGAGCTGATCATATGATTGATTAATATAGTCTTGGTCTCATAAAAAATGGACGTGCTCCAATTATATTGGAGAAATATGTGTATATTATCTTGGTTTTGCAAGAAGTAAAAATAGGGCCACAATAAACAAGAGTATGTTGGAAAAACTTACATAGTAATCGCCGCACGCCTTTCTTACATGAAGCTCACATGCATCAGAATCCTTTACTTGCTGCAGCAAAATCTAAGAGAAAACACAATCATAGAAGTGAACCGGGCTTGTGTTTGACACAATTCCCTTAAACAGATTCTTCGTCTGTTCCCAGGGTACACCGGTTCGAAACAGTGACGATGGTGCACTGCCGGACTATCCCACTTGCCTGAAAAATAATCGATACTTGGTTGCTACTCTAGAGTTATGTGTGTTGCAAGAGTTTTAGTATAGTTTTTCCATGTATCTCATCATATCTCTAAATGAGGTACAAAGCCTCATATGTATACATGAACCATGGCTAGTGAAAAGTCTCACATAATTAGAGACTTAAATTTTCTTTATTAGCCATAAAACTTTATTCAAGCCTCATAAAAACTCTATTCAAGCCTCATAAAGCATTTTTATTTGTCTTGATTTCACCACATGAAGAATATAATTATAATTTCACTAAATTATAATTAAATCTACATTCACATTATTTCCAACAATCCCCCACATGAATGGAGATTTACCAAAACACGCATATTTCAAACCAACCCCTATATGAATAGGAGTCATTCTGAGAAGCAACCTCATTCCAATTAAATTTCAACAGTTGAGTTTTGCATACGATAGGTAGGTGTGACCCTTTGAACCTTCGCTTATGAAACGCACTTAGCCCACTGGCTCTGAGTAGAACGCGATGTCTTTGAACTCGTCTGCCGTTTGTGTGGACGACAATACGCTTCACACAAGACTCTCCCTGACAACGTCAAGTCCTCATTGTTGTGTCCGTTATGGTCATGGACACGTGCCTGGTTCTGCGAGAGCTATTAAGTATTGTGCCCCAACAATACCCTTCGAAGCGACCCCACTTCTCTCTCACATAGGTGATCTACTGGGACTGGTTACCTCAGTCAAATCATTAAAAGCCATAAGCTTAACCTCAACTTTGTCACCTTTTAGGAATGGACTAGGAAGCTTATTAAATTTATAGTAAACTCCCTTTTTAATACGTGGGGTTTCCACCAACTCTCCCCCACAGTGACCTTCGCCAGTTCATACAATTAGGTTGTCCTATTGAACTCAGATCTTGGGATCTCCAGTCAGCTGAGTTAGGTTTCCTTCGCATAAACCTAGCCTTTCATGGGCTTTAGCCCCATTCCCATTGACGACTTCTGAACTAACTCTCTGCTTAAGCCTTTTGTTAGCGGATCCGCGATGTTATCATTTGACTTCACGTAGTCAACAGTGATAACTCCTGTAGAGATTAGTTGTCGTACCGTATTATGCCTACGTCTTATATACCTGTTCTTACTGATACACATTGTGATATGAGCTCTGCCAATTACCGATTGACTATCACAGCGTATGCATTAGGCCAATGCCGGCTTCGGCCACCCAGGTATATCCTTAACAAATTGACGTAGCCATTTTGCCTATTCATCCTCTAAAGCGATGAATTTTGATTCCATCATGGATCTAGCAATAACAATTTGCTTAGATGATTTCCATGTTATCGCAACACCTCCAAGTGTGAACAAATACCCACTCGTTGCCTTGGAATCATTCGTGTCAGATATCCAATTCGCATCATAATAACCTTCAACAATTGCTGGATATCTTTTATATTGCAGCCCGTGTTTGGTATGTATCCTAATTACCAAAGCACCTGCGTCACGTAATTCCAATGAATTGAACTTAGGTTGCTCGTGTATCTACTTAGCTTGCTTGCTAAGTCTGGTCTGATACAACTCATCAGATACATCAGGCTGCCAATAATTCTTGAGTACTCTAATTGGTTAACAGGCTCACCTCGATTCTTAGCTAGACATTGACTCGTGTCAATGAAAGTTCTAGCCACACTAGAGTCATTTCCATTGAACTTCTCAAGAATTTTGTCCACATAATAGGACTGACTTATAACAAGTCTATTCTAGGTTCGTGTGATTTGTGCTTCCCAAAATCACATCCGTTCATATCAAACCTTCTATTTTCAATTGCAAGTCACCTCCACACTTAAGTGTTATCGGATAACTACCAAATGGGGTGATGAAAGTTTCTTCCTTTCATATGTACCTTGAAAACTTCTCAAGTACCACTTTTACATCCCTACGGATTGTTTCTTAAATGGCTCTTCCCCCACATTGCTTGCACTTTGATTAAGTTTGAGTAATACCACTCATGATGACATTATACACCCGTGATAAGATAGCGACTATCTTATATCTTTGTGTTATTGAGGTCATCCATTATATTACTCAACCCATATTTTTCATACGAACCGTTTTCTGAGCTATATGAGTTCTCCTCATATTCAGCTAAATAGTTTCATAATCAATGAACTATTTATTCGGTCCTTTCGAGTCATCCTTTTTAATGAATTATATATTTGCTTTTACAAAATTCATTCTTATGCTGTCACATATGTTTGAATGTTCAAAGTTAATTTATTCTCCGTGGAGCATCTAAATTAACAAGTATTAGTCTAGCATGCTTTAGACTACGAATACTTAGCATGTGAACAGAAGATGCCTCATTCTGATTCTTCACAGCCTTAAGAAATAACTCATTATCTCTTCCTAACATTCACTTCTTAGTTTAGGCACAAAATGAGATTTTGTTTACCATTCCAAAACATTGGTTTAAAGAATGCTTCAAAACCATAATTAATTCCATCCATTAGGATCAAGACTCGTTTGCCTTTAATTTCCAAGGCTTCACCATTGACTCTTTAGGACTTAAACATAAGTCTTAATATAAGTCACTTTGATGAACATATTCATCATCAACAAGTCAATTAGATTGACACTCAACGACTTGACATGACATTCACATATCCCTAAGTGATATGTATATATTTGTTGAACTTATTTATTGGGTGACTCTCCCAAAATATATCACGAATCCTTCATATAGTTCAACCAACATTGATGGTTTGTAGAAACTCTACACGTCCATCACTATTGTAAGTCTTTTGTAATAAATCTCGCAAAATTTATCAACGACTTATGAATAATAACATATATTCCTATCATATGTTATAGTCATCGAAACTACATTTGTTCAATTCTATGTTGATGCTCTCAACATTTGACGACATATCTTGTTTTCGTGTATTTAACCTCAATACACTTGCCACGTTGATCATGATTATCTCAATGGGGATGGATGAAGAGTTTTTCTTCTTAGTCACTTAATTAGAGACTTAATTTTATACATAAAGGCTCTAATAAATTGACATAAAAAGCTCTAATTAAGTGTCATAAAAACTTTAATTAGAAACATAAAACTCTACTCAAGAGTTTACTCTTCATTAAGATTCCAATTAATAATTATAATTTACCAAATTATAATTTCAATATAATCCAAAATACATATAACATATATATTTAAACGGATTCATATAAGGATATATAAACATCAAATCTCAAAGTGTTATTCTCTTCAACACTTTATCGTTCGACGAAATAATAGCAATTATATCGTCTCGTGGCATGTTTTGAGGTACTCCCTCAATACACTGTTCAAAACAACAAAGTTGTTTATACTTAACTACTCACAAGTAGTCGAACAAGTAAATATGTCCAAAACAATATAAGTTGTTTTACACTAAATAATCTCTCTAGACTATTATATGGTTCAAGTCATCATACTTCTCATACAAGTATCAAACCATATATAATTTGCAAAACACATGTTTTATTCAGACAAAACATTTATGCTTTCACATGTATTTTTCATAAACTATACATATTTATGTTTTGATTACACATCAAAACCATAAACTCTAATATAGTTTTATTATTTAAACCATTCCTAACTCACTTGTTAGAGTATATGGTTTTCATGACTAACCATTTCTAATTTATTCATTAGAAACTATACCTGTACCATATAAACATATACGGTTTAAAAATTAACAATTTCTAACATACTTGTTAGAATGCAAACGATTACACGTTTAATCATATAGATTTTGGTTATATCAAATAAACCTTTTTCTAACACACCCGTTAGAAATAAATGATTACCAAAATCATTTTAAAGGTCATTGGTTTATATTCTCAACCGTTTCTAACCTGCCTGTTAGAAATACACGATTATGACAATCGTTTTAGACCTTGTTGGTTTATATAAAATAAACCGTTTCTAACACCCTCGTTAGAAAATTAAACCATTTACATAAATGGTATTAACTTTGGATTTTCCAAAATATACCCGTTTCAAACTCACTCGTTAGAAACCGTCAAATTTAACCAAACTGGTTTAATGTTGGAAAAGGTTGAAACACCCAATTCTCCATAAACCCATGAGTTGAAACACCCCATTAAAACCTTTAAAAATATTTGACCCATCTTAATGATATTCTTATTATTTTTAAGTTTCAACTTTGGACTTTTAATTAGTATTCTTACTAAAACCTTCAATAAAACAAAATAAGTTTATAACTTTTTTTATTTTCACAAAATTTCCAAAATAAAATTTCCAACACGTTTGTCTATTTTGTACAATAATCTTTTCTAACACACTTGTTAGGAAATATAAACATCTTATTTTGTCTTTACAAAATCATCAATCTCTAACATGCCCGTTAGAGAAATCAATATATAAGTTTACAAATTAAACTTACTATTTTCTAAATAATAATTTCTAATACGCTTTATTAGAAATGTTTCATGACACGTTATTCTTTCAACGTCGTCGATTCTAACACGCTTGTTAGAAATACATGTTTCAAAACCTTATATTTTGAAACCCTTTATTTTCCAATACTCTTATTAGAAAATGTATACATTTCAAATACTTTGAAATTATCTTTCTAATACGCTTACTAGAAAGAAAACATGATCAACCAAGTTTACATAGGTTTTCAACTAATATGTCTTTTCTAATACTATCATTAGAAATTCAAAAAAAAAAAAAAATGTTTAAACACATATTAGAAATGTTTCATAGTCCGGTTTATCTAAATATAACTCAAAACCCATGAATCCGAAAATTAAATCAAAAAATTCGTTTTGTAGAAACAATCTTTCGGATTAAAGATTGCATTCTCATCATGAATGTAATCTAATTCGATGTACCAAAGAAAACATGTACAAACTTTCGCGAACCCAAATTCCTTAGGAAGAACACGAAAGTTTGTTCACCTAATTCTGTTTAAGTTTGTTGGAAAAACTTACATAGTAATCGCCGCACGCCTTTCTTACATGAAGCTCACATGCATCAGAATCCTTTACTTGCTGCAGCAAAATCTAAGAGAAAACACAATCATAGAAGTGAACCGGGCTTGTGTTTGACACAATTCCCTTAAACAGATTCTTCGTCTGTTCCCAGGGTACACCGGTTCGAAACAGTGACGATGGTGCACTGCCGGACTATCCCACTTGCCTGAAAAATAATCGATACTTGGTTGCTACTCTAGAGTTATGTGTGTTGCAAGAGTTTTAGTATAGTTTTTCCATGTATCTCATCATATCTCTAAATGAGGTACAAAGCCTCATATGTATACATGAACCATGGCTAGTGAAAAGTCTCACATAATTAGAGACTTAAATTTTCTTTATTAGCCATAAAACTTTATTCAAGCCTCATAAAAACTCTATTCAAGCCTCATAAAGCATTTTTATTTGTCTTGATTTCACCACATGAAGAATATAATTATAATTTCACTAAATTATAATTAAATCTACATTCACATTATTTCCAACAGAGTACACGTGGATAGCTAGTAATTATATACCATCCAAACAAAACTTGTTTGCGTCCTTTGGGGGATCTATATTCGTATTCTTCCTTCTGTTGTTGATATGTAAAAGGACGAACTATGCCCTCTCTACCTAGTACAAAACTACAAATCTGTTGGCTTCGGTCCCAGATTATAACATACACACACTCACAAAACAAACACTGATTTAACCTAGAGCTGATAACGACTTCTTAACAACCGAAGTTTTATTTTGGCAAGAATAGTCCCTGAAGTTTGGACCTTCTATTATTGTCAGCTTAAACTTGATCCTCGTTGACTTTGACAATTGGAAAGACTTCTGTTGACTTGATGTAATTGAGATCTACCTTTAACAGTTATCTTGTTCTTCGGCGCACACACACTACACATGTATATATTGGACTAATAACTATGTTATTGATGTCATGATAAACTGTAAGACCATGCGTAGTGGGGGACTTTATATATAAAGCCCCCCTTTCTGATTGGTCCACGTGGCAGCTGAGTCAGCATGGAGAGATAAAGTGAAAAAGGGGTGTAGTGGTGGAGCTTTATATATAAAGCCCCTATTAATATTTTATTATATCTTTTAAATTAAAAAAATAATAATATAAAGAGAGAGAGTATGATGTGGCATGATGTGATTGGAGGGGGAAAAAGAAATCTAGCGTTATAAGTGTAGCGCCAAAACAACATTTGTAAAAATAGAGCCCCCATGTAATGGTGTTGGGGGCTCCATTTTTTGATTTCTTGCAAAAAAAATAGCGCCCACTAAGGGGGTCTAATGTTTACAACTATAATCTATATATATAACTAAAAACAGTTAAAAAAAACCGTTGCTTGGCGGGTGATAACTGATTTTGGAGGGAAAACTACCACAAGGGTACTTCTGTCCTTTCACTTTTACACCCGAGGCGCGCCTTATGTATATTCAATATTGAGGCTTCACTTTGGTGTTGTGTCACGGCTCTAACTTAAACACTAAGTATGCACAAATTTAAATCCTAAAGTAATGTTCAAATACATACATGATAATACATAAAATAATCTATACATATAATAAAAGAAAGCCATTTTAATGACATGACACTCAAAGAAGCATTCTCCTCATTGAGGGTGTCATGTGTCATCCCATGTGGCATTGAGATATTTTAGTAAAAAAATAATTTAAAAACAAAATTAGATTTTTCTCTCTTATGTTTCCTCCCATAATTTTTAAACGTTAATATCTTTTATATACGAGATTTTTTAAAGAAAAAAATTACACCAAATTAACGAGCGTTTTATTATCTTTCCAACGAGTACCATAGTGCTATATAAAAAACGGAGAAAAAAACGACTATTTTTTGTTGGGTTTTGTTAAAACAGGAAAAAAAAAACACAAAGCGTTTAGGTAAATCATTAATCATGTATAGGCAAGTCACTAATTATGTTCAAATCAGTAAATATGAATTCTATTTTCAACATGCGTTAGCATTGGAGTTATACATTGTTTTAGGTTAGATATTAATATTAAAGTCATACATTGTTTAAGGTTAGGCGTTAACATTGGAGATATATTTTTAATTGTTTTAGGTTAGCTGCTACCCTAAGCTTTCATGCATGTAACTGTAAAGCACATCATTCTATTTCATATGTAAAATTAATATGTCATATTAAATTTTTCAACCCCGGGACGTTCCCGGGGTATAATCTAGTAACTTATAGAAGTTTAATGTTTGATTTAAACATAGTCCAATAAAATCTAATAGATCACAAGACTAAATCATGGGTCCTAAATATTCAATAGAATTTTATTTTTTTTATTTTACACCAACCATATGTAGTATAATCGCACATATAGCTAAGCTAACGATGGGGTATGGAGATGGTAAGATGTGAGCAACTTTTACCTTTCTTTCACGTATAGAGGCAAGACTTGCAGTGTTGAATTCTGATATGAAATCGGTTTGTTTGAGTTTGTAATGGACGGTTAATTTTGGTGGGAAGTGTATAGGAATTTAGAGGGAAATATTTGTAAGTTAGTTATATAAACTTAACATACACACACATAAAATGACATTGTTTGACCCTATATATACAATTCCAATCGGTATGAATGACCCGACATGACTCTAAACTAACTTAACCGCTATAAACTACTTGTGACACACCGGTTCACGAGATACGGTTCTAGACTTAGGAAGAAAGCCATTTTAATGACATGGCACTCAAAGAAGCATTCTCCTCATTGAGGGTGCCATGTGTCATCCCATGTGGCATTGAGATATTTTAGGAAAAAAATAATTTAAAAACAAAATTAGATTTTTCTCTCTTATGTTTCCTCCCATAATTTTTAAACGTTAATATCTTTTATATACGAGATTTTTTAAAGAAAAAAATTACACCAAATTAACGAGCGTTTTATTATCTTTCCAACGAGTACCATAGTGCTATATAAAAAACGGAGAAAAAAACGACTATGTTTTGTTGGGTTTTGTTAAAACAGGAAAAAAACACAAAGCGTTTAGGTAAATCATTAATCATGTATAGGCAAGTCACTAATTATGTTCAAATCAGTAAATATGAATTCTATTTTCAACATGCGTTAGCATTGGAGTTATACATTGTTTTAGGTTAGATATTAATATTAAAGTCATACATTGTTTAAGGTTAGGCGTTAACATTGGAGATATATTTTTAATTGTTTTAGGTTAGCTGCTACCCTAAGCTTTCATGCATGTAACTGTAAAGCACATCATTCTATTTCATATGTAAAATTAATATGTCATATTAAATTTTTCAACCCCGGGACGTTCCCGGGGTATAATCTAGTAACTTATAGAAGTTTAATGTTTGATTTAAACATAGTCCAATAAAATCTAATAGATCACAAGACTAAATCATGGGTCCTAAATATTCAATAGAATTTTATTTTTTTTATTTTACACCAACCATATGTAGTATAATCGCACATATAGCTAAGATAACGATGGGGTATGGAGATGGTGAGATGTGAGCAACTTTTACCTTTCTTTCACGTATAGAGGCAAGACTTGCAGTGTTGAATTCTGATATGAAATCGGTTTGTTTGAGTTTGTAATGGACGGTTAATTTTGGTGGGAAGTGTATAGGAATTTAGAGGGAAATATTTGTAAGTTAGTTATATAAACTTAACATACACACACATAAAATGACATTGTTTGACCCTATATATACAATTCCAATCGGTATGAATGACCCGACATGACTCTAAACTAACTTAACCGCTATAAACTACTTGTGACACACCGGTTCACAAGATACGGTTCTAGACTTAGGATATTTATTTTATTTCCTAACATATGTACAATACTATATTAACACAAGTTTAATAAATCAAGATTATGTCTTCTAACATGCAGTGATAAAATCAACTCCAAATCCATATGCATATACAAGATTCAAATAAAATCATACTATAAAAAGCAAAAGAAAACATATAGTTTACTAAAAATGTTCTCAGTAAGCTACCAAACAACAAAAGTATGCTAAAAAGCTAAACTCTAAATAGAATTCCAATTCTAAATTGAATTGTTCGAACCACATATCTTTCCGGCTAAGGAATGGGAAATCCTTCTTCTGTTCCATGAATCCAACGCACCATAATGGTTTTTGCACTAATTAAATCCTTGTAGTATTATAATATGTTTCCCTTTGTCTCTTACTAATGTTAGTTCTTTATACGATATTTATAGGAATAATGGAAATAAATAATCTCAACTATTGACTATTGGCCAATAACAGTCCCAACTATGGAAATCACTAATATTGGTCCCAACTTTTGACATATTGGAAACCAACGGACCCAAACTAACGGAGGCTAACTCCGTTAGTGTGATGCTGATGTGGCATGCCACGTAGGATGCCACGTATGATCATTTTGCCACGTAGGATCAGCTTGCCACCTAAGCATGCCACGTCAACATCACACTAACGGAGTTAGCCTCCGTTAGTTTGGGTCCGTTGGTTTCCAATATGTCGAAAGTTGCGACCAATATTGGTAATTTTCGTAGTTAGGACTATTATTGGCCAATATTTAATAGTTGGGATTATTTATTTCCATTTTTCCATATTTATATTGTATAAAAGGTAACAATATTTCAAAACAATAATTATTCTTATAGTTAATTTAGTCCACTAGGTTGGTAGAAAAAAAGTGCTTAAAAAATAACAAGAAAAACAATGTATTTTGTTTTATTTCATTTGATAAAAAAAATCACAACACTATTATTATGTACAAACCTATTACAAAGACTTGAGAGCATCTGTATAGATGGAGAGAACCCTAATGCTCAAGATTCTTTTCTTATTTATAACTAACTTGCTGAACAAGTATAGCAATTTAAAAAATCAAAGAACTAATTAAACATGTTATTAAACAATATATTTACACCAAGCCTAATTAAGTTGGCTTGACATCCCATGCATGTGGGAGCATCGTGTATCGGGTTTGCCCTTTTTGTCTAGCTGTTGCCTCCAAAGAGTTTAGGACAACCATAGAACTCGCAAAACGAGTACAACACCAATAACAACACAAGCAACATAGTTAATAGATGAGTAATCACCTTCCTTAAAGAAAACCATCTATTTTTCATAAACTTAAACATCCTAACGACCAGCATCTTCTTGTAGTAGTTATTAATCTTCACAACAGTCCTATTACCTGAACTCCTGGTTGTTTTATTCATCCCATTGAATAGCTCAGCGATCCTTTCGTTAGTTAGTTCGCCTTTAATGATTCCATTTTCCTTTAACAGTCTAGCATCCTCCGTGCTATCGATGATACCGCTTAATAGATCAATGAATTGCGAAAATGAGGAACCCGAATTTGAATAGTTCGTTGCGGTTTCATAAGCAACTAAGTTTCTTAATATCACTTCTGAATTAACATCTAGGGTTATTATAGGCAGATACAAAGTAGCTTCTTCTTCTACAAACTTGATTCCCATTATACCCTCGGTTGTTGACCTAAATGTTATCCCTGCATAGTAGTGAAGAGAGTACACAGATGGTATTTTAATCTCCACCACCTTAGGACCTTCATTTTTATTAGGACACTTTACAACTTTTAAGCCTGAAATGGTTAGTATTTTATCCCATGGTATGTCTTGTATAACCTGGACAGGCTTCAAGATTTTTCTACCAATCCCAAACTTCATGGCTATTTTCGCAATTTCTCTAATATTATCACAAGTTGAATCCATACCCTCTTTAGTGTCCTCCATTTCCTCCGAACTATTTTGGCTTTGTGAACTTTCTTCATCTTGATCAGACCTTTCGGTTTCAGGAAAACCATTTTTTACCATCAAATGGTACATGAGATCCAATAGATGCAAGTGGGAGATTTCCTTGTAAGAGCATGATGAAACTAGTGACAATTGGAGTGGAGAATTTGCTCGACAAAATCGCTCCATCATAATAAACAGTTGGGATTCATCATCATCATCTATCTCAGACGAATTGTTTTTAAGTGTTTTATAAATTTCTCTCAACACAACAAAGGGGATTTGGTTTTCTAACAACAATAGGTCCCTACAAAAGATGGTGTTTCCTACCATCTTTATATTTCCATCAAAATAATCTTGCAATAGGTTAATCAAGAACAAGCCATCTATCGCCATAATCCAAGATAACGTATTGTCATCAAAGTCCAAGTAGCTATGGTAGCACCCACGGACAATAGGGTCAAGTTCTATGAGTTTATTGATTAATATTTCACGAAACTTGATGCTTCCTTGACCGCGTTGGCCTTGGTCGAAAAAAGACTTTGCACAAGAAATCTTGTACCTCTCCATATGATATAGATGTGGAACCATGTGATGATATGGACCTAAAGCAATTACATGAGGGAGATATGCCTCAGGTTTAAATATGGTAATAGATTTTGGAATATTGAAAACACAAATAGGGTTTTCAGTGGAAATGTCAATGGCTACTTCCCTTATGAATTTCTTGCTAATTTGATCAACCCATCTTTGTTCTTTTGAGGCCGAAGATAAAAATGTTGTTATGGTCATGTTTGCTAAATTGATTAAACTCATCATTGCAGCATTATGGCATATTAATACTTTTTAGAGATTAGAAAGTCACATCAACATATTGGTTTAAGCATTTAAAGTGAAAACATTCGTATTACGTCTTTGACATATTCGCACGTACGTACCCTGCCTAATTTCCAAAATGCATGCATGTAATTTATGTATTATTTTTTGTGCATTGAAAGTTTAAAACATGTTGGCTAGCTAACATTCATACGTGTGATAATACCGAAGAAAAGTTTTATTATTGAGGAAATTGCGAAAATAGCCCTTGACCCGAGTGTTTTGCGAAAATAGCCCCCTCGGGCGTCTCGGAGAGACGGCTCGCACCTCCCGAGGCTTCCCAACCGTCTTTAATACGAAATCTCCCACGGACCAATTACCTTTTGACACGTGTCCGACAACCTCTGAACCGACTCCGAAGAGGGCTCCGGATTTGTTGGAGACGGTTCCGAGACGTCTTTGGAAAGACGGTTCCAAGACGTCTTTGGAAAGTGAAGACGTCTTTGGAGAGTGAAGACGGTTCCGAGACGTCTTTGGAAAGTGAAGACGGTTCCGAGACATCTTTGGAGAGTGAAGACGGTTCCGAGACGTCTTTGGAAAGTGAAGACGGTTCCGAGACGTCTTTGGAGAGTGAAGACGGTTCCGAGACGTCTTTGGAAAGTGAAGAGAGAGAGAGAGGAGAGAGGAGAGAGAGTGGGTGGGTGATGATGTGGCGGTAAATTATTGGTTGTAGTGGGAGACGTCTTGGGAGACGTCTGAGACGCCTCGGGGACTGGGACCCGTCTTCCCAAGACGGCTGAGGGGGCTATTTTCGCAAATCAACCCGGTCAAGGGCTATTATCGCAATTTTCTCTTTATTATTTGTCCATAAAAAGACAAGTTTTCTTTTACCCCAAAAAAGTAACTTTTGTTTAATTCAACACCGCTGTCTCTATCGTAAGTTCATCGACTATAGTTAATTACTTGGTCAAAGTACAAGTATATATTATTATTATTAATTAAGCATGATTTAAAATCTATATCTATAATAAAAGAAAGCAATTTTAATGACATGGCACTCAAAGAGGCATTCTCCTCCTTGAGTGTGCCATGTGTCATCCCATGTGGCATTGAGATATTTTAGGAAAAAATATTTTAAAAATCAAATTGGATTTTTCTCACTTATGTTTCCTCCCATAATTTTTAAACGTTAATATCTTTTATATACGAGATTTTTTAAAGAAAAAAATTACACCAAATTAACGAGCGTTTTATTATCTTTCCAACGAGTATCATAGTGCTATATAAAAAACGGAGAAAAAACGACTATTTTTTGTGGGGTTTTGTTCATACAGGAAAAAAAACACAAAGTGTTCAGGTTATTCATTAATCATATATAGGCAAGTCACTAATTATGTTCAAATTACTAAATATGAATTCTATTTTCAACATGTGTTAACATTGGAGTTATACATTGTTTTAGTTTAGATATTAATTAGAGTTATACATTGTTTAAGGTTAGGCGTTAACATTGAAGATACAACCAAAGCCATTTTAATGACATGACACTCAAAGAGTCATTCTCCTCCTTGAGTGTGTCATGTGTAATGTGTCATCCCATGTGGCATTGAAATATTTTAGGAAAAAAAATTTAAAAATAAAATTGAATTTTTCTCTCTTATGTTTCCTCCCGTAAATTTTTAAACATTGATAACAAGCGTTTTATTATCTTTCCAACGAGTACCATAGTGCTATATAAAAAACGGAGGAAACAAAAACGACTATTTTTGTGGGGTTTTGTTCATACAGGAAAAAAAACACAAAGTGTTCAGGTAAATCATTAATCATACATAGGCAAGTCACTAATTATGTTCAAATTAGTAAATATGAATTTTATTTTCAACATGCGTTAACATTGGAGTTATACATTGTTTTAGTTTAGATATTAATATTAATATTAATATTAATATTAGAGTTATACATTGTTTAAGGTTAGGCGTTAACATTGGAGATACATTTTTAATTGTTTTAGGTTAGGTGCTACCCGAAGCTTTATTGCATATAAATGTAAAGCGAATCATTTTATTTCATATGTAAAATTAATATGTCATTAGATTTCTCAACCCCGGGACGTTCCCGGGGTATAATCTAGTCCATAATATATAGACATGCTTATCGTACAAAATTAAAATAATATCAATCAATCACCAAAAAAAATGAAAAATAAAAACTTAGTATATCAATCATGAAGATGATATATATACGTAACATTTTTGTACTTTATACTCATCGATTCAAATCAAATAAGAATGAAAACCATGTTTACAAACCAAAATAATTGTTAGTATGCTACTCACCTTTGCATCACAACTACATTGTGCTACCCGGACAAGAACACCAAACTCAACTAAAACTTTAGCCCATTGTGATCCACACCACCCCAACTCGTTGATGCGCCATCTTCATGTGCATTGTTGTACGCAATGATTAACGCAAGTTCTTCCTTTTCTGACCAAAGCACCATATTTAAATGGTGGGATAACAATTTGAAATAGTTTAAATGTGGTAGTAGAAGAAATGGAAGTTTTGAATGTGGTAGGAGAAGATATAAAATGGTGAAACGGTGTGTGTGTATATATATATATATAAGGTAATTTTATATTTTTATTTTTTGAAATTTGGAACGGTCAAATGACCGTTGGCGAGCACAATGGAAATCATGACAGCATTGATCACGATACCGTACGTGATAGGTAACCGAGGCGGTGGTCGCGATGGTCATGGCCATCACGGAGCAGCCACCACGAACCGCCGCATTTAGCCTAAGGAATTAGTCAGATATACTTAATTGAATATTACGTGATTTGTATATGTAAACAGTATTATAGGCGTAGAGTGCACGTATGAAAAGTATTAAATAAGAAAGAGAGTCCCATAATTTTCTTCTTCAGAATTCATCGACTTTAGAATTATATTATTAAGTTATTAACTAAAAACATGTGCGAAAATTGGAAACCAAAAGTGTCTGTTTGTTTGGATAAAAAAACCGGAAGAAGAAGAATAACACAAATGAAAATTAACGAAACTAGCACAGTGGGTTTTCATAGAACCAAGCTATATGTACATGAGTACATCTCTAATGCGGATTCATATACAATTTTATATTCTTATGCGAATTGTCATATTAATTACTACTATTACAAAAACGAGCGTTACCGACAACATATAACTGCCAAGATATGCCAGTCATTTACTAATCAATTGTCCCTCGATAATTACTGATGGAGAGCAAAACACGGAGAGTACGTAGATATTATCATCAATGGATTACAAGCAAGGTATAAACACGTATATACAAATCTATATTTGGTCGTTCTATGGGAAGTATTATTGATAGACTATCCCTTGTAATATGTTGCAGATACTAAAGATAAAATTTTGAATACGATTTTATCTTAGGCTTATCAGTAATTTGTTAGTAAGATAATGTGTATCAATTAGATAGGTAACCCGTTTGAGTAGGTAAAACTCAAAGAAAATAGAGAGAAACCAGATAGAACATTGATACGTGCAAATAACCACCCTGGAGTTAATCTTTTATTGTTTTGTTTAAGTTATGTTAGTGGGTAGTTTAGACATGATAGTGGGTAGTTTACATTATGTCATGTTTCTTAATTTACTGCACATTCATGTACTTTGGATGCCTATTTAGTCTTCTTGTCTTGCTTTCTTTGGAGATTAACCCACTCAACGGGTCTTGGGAAATTGACCATCTCGAATCGGTCTCTATCAATGGTGCTTTCATTCTCGAACCCTCCTTCCGCCATGCCGACCCGCAAAGACACCGCCTCCTCCAACAACCCTTCCCCATCCATAACCAGCCTACTTAACCAACTTATTGCCATCACCCTCCAATCTCAAGCCAACTTCAACAACCAATTAGTCATCCTTATCAAAATCACCCAAAACCTCAACTCGAAACTCGATACCCTCACCGAAACTACCGCTACTCTTGATAACCGCATGCCTGCCCTATCTACGTCATTATCACCAACCTTGTTAGCAAAACCGATTCCGACACCATATCCCTCTCCACAACTATCACAAAACCTTGCCCCCTCTTTCGCCCAAGCGGCCAACCATACCGAAACTGACCTCCAACTACACAATATTGCACTTGGAAACCCACCACCACCAAAACCGATGCCACCGACCTCCGCCTCCACATCCAAGACAAACCTCTCCCACCACCCTATCATATCCAAAACATGCACTGACAATAACACCTAAACCTTTCCTACCTCCATTCCTAGCCTTGCATCAACCACCAACACCCCCTGTTTACAGTACTTCCCACCAGACCAACACAAAACCAACATATTCCACTTTCATTATATGCCCATGGATCTTTCCAATTGTCATAACTGATGGCCCAACTGCATTCTCAAACCAATGCTCAATGTTGAACAACAAAGACATGAACTCTACTGGAAGACGGGAAGGGCGACCACCATGTCGCGTCGTTGAGACCGCACCGAATGCCGATGGGAGACTCGAATGGCGACCTCCATGGCGACATCATTCCGTTCTTGAGGACAAGAACGTTTTGAGGCGGCGGGAATTGATACGTGCAAATAACCACCCTGGAGTTAATCTTTTATTGTTTTGTTTAAGTTATGTTAGTGGGTAGTTTAGACATGATAGTGGGTAGTTTACATTATGTCATGTTCCTTAATTTACTGCACATTCATGTACTTTGGATGCCTATTTAAAGGCTTAAGTTTTAATATGAAAGTAGAGAAAAAAATGATTAAAAAGTTCTAGTCTTCTTGTCTTGCTTTCTTTGGAGATTAACCCACTCAACGGGTCTTGGGAGATTGACCATCTCGAATCGGTCTCTATCAAACATTTGAGAGATTCAAGACTTAATTCATTTCACTCGTAATATCCTTCACTCAATAAGAGTATTTAAAAGGAATACAAGAACACACCAATAACTAACTACTAACCCACTAATGTCCTACAAATACGTAACATGGAAATCATGAAGCATTCCCACCACTTCCTTTAGTTGACCACATGACTAATTAAAACACATAAACAAAATAAATAAATAAACTAGTAAAATGCACGGTTTGAATGAATCATCCAAACATTCCTCCGGACTTATCCGTGCATGCATAACCCTCTTTGGCTTGGTACATAACACTCCACCCTACTCAAACTCACCTTGTCCTCAAGGTGAAACAATACAGACTTGGTGTTGCTCCAAGGCGGTCGCCACTCGGTTAGTCCCGTAACATTCAGAGAAGTCGTGCCAATGCGCCACGGTGGGTGCCACTCACGATCCTCGGTTGCATCCTTTACTAGTTTCTTGTTGCGTAAAGGCGAACTTCGGTTGATGTCTTCAAATGGTGGTCCTGTTATGCTAGTTGTTGTGGTTTTTGATTTTACTGGCGAGATCGAGTTAAGGTGCGAGGAGGGTGCAAAAGGTTCAGGTGATGGGAAAGGTTTCGGAAATGATACGGGAGGTGTTGTAAGGGTGGTTTTTGGTGTGGATTGTGCATGTAGGGTAATCAGAGGTGAAAGGCATGGTGGTGGTGGTGGTGGTGCGACTGCTGGAGGAGGTGACAATACGGTTGCGGAAGTGGGTGGTGGAGAGACGGGGGCAACAACGGGTAATGGTTCGGGAGCGGAAGTTGGTTGTGGTGAGGCGGCAGCGGGTGGTGTAGAGAAAATGGTGGTGTAGGTTGCCCATCTTCGGGACTCATTTTTTAGAAGATCCCTCATCTCAAAAAGCGTCGACTCGATTCGAGCCATTGTAGCATTCCATTCACGAGCGTCCATAGATGGGATCAAGACCTGGCTCTGATACCACTAATGTGTATCAATTAGATAGGTAACCCGTTGAGTGGGTAAAACTCAAAGAAAATAGAAAGGAACCAGATAGAACATTAGAGAGATTCAAGACTTAATTCATTTCATTCATAATATCCTTCACTCAATAAGAGTATTTAAAAGGAATACAAGAACACACCAATAACTAACTATTAACCCACTAATATCCTACAAATACGTAACATAGAAATCATGGAGCATTCCTACCACTTCCTTTATTTGACCACATGACTAAATTAAACACATAAACAAAATAAATAAATAAATAAATAAACTAGTAAAATGCATGGTTTGAATGAATCATCCAAACATTCCTCCGGACTTATCCGTGCATGCATAACCCTCCTTGGCTTGGTACATAACATAAGACTAGGTTGCAACAGGAAATTCATTGCCAATCCATTGGTGAAGTATCTTATTATGACAACAAACAAATGACAAGGCCCATTTTGCTCAATAACTCGTAATAAGTCCATCATTTTGTTAATGTCACGTTAATTTAAGTTAACACAAAAGTATATGATGATTACTAAACAAATAGGCCTTGTCATGTGTTAGTGTTGGTGCATATCTCCAATGTTAAGGTTTGCCTGATTTCCAGACATCGCATCTTAGCACGCCAGAGCATTCTAAACCTGTACCTTAAAATAAGGAATATTGGATTTAAATAATCCTAACAGTTAGTTATTGGCCGCCACCCATTTCAACTTCAAAAATCATTGCTCACGGTCCCAACTTTTAACTTATTTTCCTCAGCGATCGCATACTAAATAAAGTTATCTCAATTAGTTTTCGCTAATGTGCACCGCCACATAAGCAGTTCACATCGCCAAAAGTTTAACTTTTCATCACATAAGCAATCCGTATCAACAAAATTTTGACTTAATTTTGCCGCATAAGCAATCCACGTCATCAAAAAGTAATTAATTGGTTTAACTTTAGTTAGAATGGGACTACGGACGGAAAATAAGTTAAAAAGTGGGACTAGTGACGGCTATAGCTAATAGTTGGGATATTATTTAAATCCAATATTCCTTAAAAAACTACACTTTTCCTCCAATGCTAATCCAAACCTCCACCTCACACCCCACTTATATATTAAAAAAGTTGTTTGTGTGCGTGGGGGGAACACATTGGTCCGGTCAAGGTCCGCTAGAACGGACCGGATTAATTAGTCCACCTTACCACCTCCTATTTTGAATCTAGAATTCCGAATGCGGTCCGGAGTTCCTGCAGATCGTTGTCGTTTAGTCGGTCAAAATCATTAAAACTATAGTATGGTGATTTAAGGTCGTCTCCACATCAAATTGGTGGAAAGCTATAGTTTTACTATTGATTAACTAATTCCTACTAGTTTTTGGTTTTTAATTTGATTAATTGTGAAAAGCAAACGAACTTGAAATTGAAGTTTTTGTGATAATATGTAAAAAGAGGATCAATCTCCGGGGTTCAGATCGTGAAGCAACTTCTTTATATTGTTACTAGATGGAAATCACGTAGACATGATTCGTTATCCTACTTGTTTTAATATATAACTTAACAGCCACTCTATTTGGTCACAATGATCCACGATTCTAATAACCGAAAGATTGATGTAACTGAATATTAACCTACTGAGTTACCAAGTCTCGGCGTCAAAACAATACTGATGATATATTCAGAAAATATTCCCTTATCTTCTTGACAAATATTTTACTTTCGTGATCTTCATATGTATATATGCTCTTCTATACAAAGTTGTTCATCTATTAATATGATTAATTTTTCCATCTAATCCTTATTAGTTAGGTTTTTATATAAACATTTTTCATGAATGTGTGTGTATATATATTAGAGATTTTTCATGCTAATTAAATTATGTTAGATTAAGATTTTTTTTTAAATATATATGAAATATTGTGTGGATGTTTGTTTGAAAACCGGGTTTCTATTAACTTATTAAAGGTTTCAAAATCATGTTACATAATGTTCTAATTGTTATAAATATATATTATTGTGGTTATCAATGCCTAATATAGATTAGGCTTCTTCTCCAAGTTTTCTTCTCCTATATATAGAGCCTTTTGTATCTCATTGTAAATAGACCTATCAATGATATAATCATCTTTCTCCCTACATCTCTTTATTATATTATTTGCTATTAGGCTAGCTTTACAACACGTTATCAGCACGAGTTGCTTTTAAGTTGGCTCTCATTATCACAAGCATTAAATCTCAACATCATCGCAGGTGAAGGTATTATCTCTTTTAAATTGTGTGCACCTTAATCGATATCTCTTTTCCTAAGGTCCTACCATAGGTCGATTAGATTTGTATATGTTTAAATGGTTTCATCTATGTTTGAGGGGACAATAAATGTGTTTTCGGTAATATTTAACAAATAAGGAAAATGAATTCCGAATGAATTTTGAAATAGCCACCAAAAGTCGGCTAAACAATTACATACTCTAAATTTACACTTATGTAATTTTTATTATTTGATAACTATAAGTTTACCAACTAAAGAATTAATTTTATGATTTTTCCGAATCATGTGAAAGGTTTGTTTTATAATATTTCTATGATATTTGTTTATTGTTATATATGCATATTATTTATTTATTTGGTAACCGGATATGGGTTACTGGCACCATCTAGCACCATTTTGTGTTTTGTGTTTAGATCAATGCCAACAAATTTAAATACTATAATTTGGTGAAAGGATATTTACTACAGATAATTTTTTTGTAGAGTATTATAATTTCCAAATCTAATGAAACTAAATTACAAACAAAGTTCTCTTTACTTCTAAATGGTATTATAATATAAGTAAAATGTTATACTTGTGTGTTATTATTATTCGCATATAAACATGTTCATATAATAGAAAAAGATACACAAATTTATTTAGAATAATATGACACATGTAGTATCATTCTTCATAAATGAATAAGTTTCCTAAACTTCTTTTCTAGTTACTAGACATTTTTATGTTGATACAATCATACTGCATTTTTCATATGATTTTGATCATTAGTTTTTTTTTTATGTCGCACATGATTAAATATGTCTACATCTGTGCGTCATATTTAGAGTGTAAATTTCCAGTTATTGTCACGACAGGTTTTAATGGTGACATATTTTTATATGGAAAATTGAGTGATTTATAAGTAAAGTTGCATTTTAATGTATATCCATGTTTATAGTGCATGGTAGAGTTCAAGTGTCTTCACTATACATAAAATCCTTTGGCCTTGCGGCCGTTTATAATCTAATGGACATGATTGAACCACGAACACATTAAGATTAATATTGATTTCACCATTTCATTTATATTTCATTTTGTCAGAAGTGACATATATTGATTGGTTATATTGTGATAGATTAACACTTTATATAGTATACATATTTTCTTGTTATGAGTGATACAAAACTTCTTATTATTATCACTCGTTTTATACGGTAATTAACATGTTATAACGTCATATATTGTATGATTTGACTTCATAAATACTTTATTTTCTGTATGTTATTATTTGTATAATGCTGAATAGAATAAACCAAAGTTGTAGTTGATTGTCAATCTCATGAAAGAGCATAAATATGCTTACATATAACATCCGAAGTCTCACACTCTCAAAATCTCGTTATTTTTCTATAGAAGGTCATAAAGTTAAAGACCAATAAAACATGACTCAATCATGTAATTATTTCTCATGTTATACTATGAGGTGAGAAGATAATAAATTATAAGGAAAAACTATATAGTTTTTTTCCATTTCATGAGATATGCTCATGAAGAGCATATGACTAAGAGAGTATGAGATGATTAAAATGGTTTTACATTTGTGTGACCAAGTAATGAGTAAAAACTATAAAGCTTGATTCGGTTGTATGCCATTCCATGAATTGATTATATATTGATCATTGTGATTATGGAAATCATTAAAAACAGTTGCAATGATGGTCATATAAATAATGAGATCGATCTTCAAAAATGCAACGATGATCATGTTAATAATGAGATTGACCACCACATGTGGCAAATAAACGGAGTGATTATATAACATGATGGTTTGAACATTGAAGTTACAATACATTCTTTCATATCATATGTTTTGTATTACGTATATACATGCAAGTAATACATATTCGATCATAAACTAGAAGTTTAGTTTATGGATCATAACTATTTAATTAATTGGTATGACCGGTAAGACCACACCGAGTCGATCATGATGTGAACATAATGAAGAACTTAAAGATTCTTCAATCTGGTACATAGCATGTAATGTTTGCTCTTAATCGAAATTATATATTTTAATATAAAGTAGGGTGAGTATCACTATATATTTTGGAATTGATTAAAGGATACGCATATCCTAACATGATACCATTTAGTATTTAAAATCGATGCATCGTCTAAATGGTTATCAAGTTTGCAACCTGGAGTTTGCTTGATTTATGGCTTAGCTAATAAGATAGCAAGCATATTATTCTAGATTGGGATATTGAATCAATTCCCAAGATAATAATGATCATTGGAATAAGTGTTGAACTTCATATAGCTTATGTTCATACACATATTGCTTTCATTGAGATAATCACTAAAACGTCTACTATTTATTGTAATGTCAATGATCATGAGAGCAAAAGTTCATGTTTATATTTGATTTTACATGCAGTAATATATATTCACATCAAGCCAATATGTGGTAATAGTTTCTCCCCATTATAGTTGGTTTTTGGTCAGGAACCAAATATTGCCCATATAATATTTTTGTTGTGCGACATATATTGAAATTGATCCACCATGACGCACAAAGATTGGACCTCAAAAGGTGGTTGGGAATATACGATAATGAATAGAGCCTTTAATGAGGTATTTATTTATGGCTATATTAATTGTTATCCATTTCAATGGATTAACATTCCCAACATCAGGGGCGGAGATAAACGGCAGTTGGTTACGAAAGGAGTTGGTATGAGTTATAATTGATCCTCAAAAATGAAGTTCGAACATAATTTCAAAGCATAACTCATTTTAAAACGATTAACAAATTATTTACCAGACACATTAACTGACCTAAATATGTGGACTAGCTAATTAAGTCACATATACCAACTGCTAATGCTCCAAATAATCTTATAAGTCTTTTGCACGCCTGAAGCGTGATAGACTGTTCGATTCCATGAATAGAATCCTCAAGAAATTGGAGCAAGTAAGAAAGATGGTCAAGTCGAGGTTATAGTAAAAAGGTCTCCGGAAGAGACATTAGACATGATGGTTCCAGAAGAACCTCAGGTACCTGAAAATAAAGAGATCTCGTTATATAGTATCATGTCTACGAAATGTATGGAATCGAAATAAAATCGACGTCGTTATAAATTTTATGCAATGTAGCGCTTGAAATGAGGATCAAGATTTAAGATCTGCCTATGAATGAATACATAGAAATGATTGGCCAAAATGGAAAGACGCAAATACGGTAGAGTTGAATTCTCTATTGAAAAGGAAAGTTTTGGACCAGTAGTCCATACAACAAAAGTTGTAAAACATAGAGATATGAAAAGGTCTTTTGTGCGAATCAACATTTGAAAAGAAAATGATATACGGTAAAATTGGTGGCACAAGAATTTCGCAAAGACCCATAATTGATTATGAGGAGACGCATTCTCCGGTGGTGGATACAATGATTTTTCATTATGTTATTAGTCTGGTAATGCAAATAGAGAATTGAAATGCGTCTAATAAATATCATGATTCACTTGACACTGAAAGTTTACATGAAAATACATGATGAAGGATTTAATGTGTCAAAATCTTGTAACGTAAGTTTTCGAGAACGTTATGATCAGAATAAATAGATTCAATTTTGAATATGTTATGTTTGTTATATAATTGAATATAGGTGGAACTCCTCATGAGTATCCTAAAGCAACTGAGTGCTTAAAAGGTAATATGAAACATCATAGGATGTAATTATTGTGCACCAATACACTACAGGTAATAAACTAAACCTGGTGATTATGATACTTCAATGTATAACAATAGTACAATATAGATTGGACAAATGGATGAAATTGATTTTCCTAATTGATTTACTATATGATAAATTTCATGTACCAAAGCTCTTAAAGAGTAAATGCACTGGCATTAATTGGTCAAGATGGAAAATGTCCTTGATGGATTGATGATGCCTAATGCATCGATATCAAGTATTTTGTAAAGTTAACAAAATAAATATGGACTAAAATAGTTGAGTTGAGTGTTGTACAACTCATGAAGTATTCCTACAAAGAGGAATATAGGCTTATAATATTATCTATCTTTTGACATAAGTTCTCTCTTAAAAGTTCACTATAATCGCAGTTTACAGTGATAATGCCTAGGCATCATCGAGAGACTCTGTATAACTTTTAAAGAGTGAATTTTTTGAAAGTCCTTGACATAGTGCACTTGTTGCTTGACCTACAATTCGAGTATATGTGTAATGATATGTTTACCAATCCATCAAAGTATATCTTGAAAAGATGGTGGGACATTTTACAGTGAACATAGCTCACACTTAAAGTGCATCAAAGGTTGTCCAATTACTTGATATGGAAAATTATTCATTTAATCTACTACCAAAGTAGAGATTTTCATTCTAGAAGTACCATGGTTAAATGCACATGGCATTAGTGTCTTACTAGGTATTCATGATTATTATATCTTCCGTATGAAGTTATTATCATAATATATAGCCTATGTCAAGCGGGAAGACACCAGAATGAGTTAAAACAAATATTTCAGGTATGAGCGATATTTGATTATATTTCACTAACCCATGAAAACAAGTTTGGTTAGTCTTGTAGATGCAGGGAATATAACACATCACATTTGTTGATCTTGTGACATTTATTCATGAGAAGAGGAGACATTAGTTTTACAAACAGAGTTCAACTTAAAGAATTGCACTTACGAGAGCAGGGACTAAAAGTTTGGAATGAATATCATACATCAATGTTCGAATTAAAGAGTTTCACGCCAAGTGATCAAGAAGCAAATCATTGACTACAAAATATTTGAGTAAATTCTACGGAGATCTACACCAATCACTTAGAGAATAGATGTTCATATGAGGGGGAGCATTATACAAGTTGCACTCTTTTTCCCTTCACTAAGTTTTATCCCATTGGGTTTCCTTAGTAAGGTTTTTAACGAGGCAACATTATCAGGGGGAGACAATGCGCGCTGCACTCTTTTTCCCTTAGCTATGGTTTTGTCCCACTGGGTTTTCCTAGCAAGGTTTTTAACGAGGCAGCATCTCAAAGCGTATTAAATTGATAACCAAGGGGGAGTGTTATAAATATATATTATTGTGGTTATCAATGCCTAATATAGATTAGGCTTCTTCTCCAAGTTTTCTTCTCCAAGTTTTCTTCTCCTATATATTATTGTGGTTATCAATGCCTAATATAGATTAACCTACTGAGTTACCAAGTCTCGGCGTCAAAACAATACTGATGATATATTCAGAAAATATTCCCTTATCTTCTTGACAAATATTTTACTTTCGTGATCTTCATATGTATATATGCTCTTCTATACAAAGTTGTTCATCTATTAATATGATTAATTTTTCCATCTAATCCTTATTAGTTAGGTTTTTATATAAACATTTTTCATGAATGTGTGTGTATATATATTAGAGATTTTTCATGCTAATTAAATTATGTTAGATTAAGATTTTTTTTTAAATATATATGAAATATTGTGTGGATGTTTGTTTGAAAACCGGGTTTCTATTAACTTATTAAAGGTTTCAAAATCATGTTACATAATGTTCTAATCAAATTTCCTGAAATATAGACTATAGACCACATGAGATTTTCCTGGTTATGTTATCCTTCTAACAGCTGTTTGGATTAATTTACATATATTACAATTTAAAATAATTTAATTAACATGGTCGTCTCAAGCTTGTTGGGACTCAAAGCGGATATAAATACGGGGCTTTTTCATAAAAAAATTTCTTCGATCCTATAAGTCATGTATCATCTTTGTGTATATATATAAACTTTTTTTTCTAGAACTTGGGGTCCTAGAGAAACATGGGCCCAAAATCCTTGTCCTATTTCACTCCTCACTGAGCCATCCTAAAGCATGTGCCGATCAAACTGATCCAGTATCAGTGGTCATGATAATAATTTGACTATACCAACCACATTCACATAGATATCGAGTATACACATTAGACATCATTACATCAATTTCTTATATTATATATGTCTAGATTTACACCAATAATCTTTTGAATATTGTTTAAATACATCAACTTCTTATCATGCACTAGAAGAATGATATACAACAAACTTTATTAAACAATATGCACATCTAAGAATTATTTATGACATGTGGTTCTTGCCCCTTACTTCTTGTCAGAGAGCCTTGAACATCCATAGACTTCACAGAATGAGTATAGAATCATGAGCAAGCTTGCAAAAATTGTCAAAACAACAGTTGCAACCTTTTTGGAGCAAATCAGATCTTTCTTGACAAACCTCAAGGCCTTGATCAATGGTCTATTGTTGTAATACTCATTGAGATGTTCAATTGTCTTGTTGCTACGCATGTTAAAGTCGCTCTTATTCATCCCATTGAAGAGATCCGCAATGTCTTTGTCGTTCAAGTTTCCTTTAATTACGCCTTTATCTCTAAGTAACTTGACATCTGCCTCCGTGTCTACTATGCCACTCATCAAGTCGACATATTGTGCAAGTTCAGGTGTTGAGCTAGAGGTTGCCACTTCATAAGCCAGTAGATTTCTCAACATGACTTCAGAGTATTCATCAAGAGTAATTACTGGAAGATATAGAGTCGCTTTGTTTTCGTCAAACTTAACGTCCCTTATCCCCCCATTCGTGTGAACGAAATTGATTTGGGCATGTTTGCTAAGAGATGACACCGAGGGGATTTCAATTTCTGCGACAATTGGTAGATCATCTTCTTCTTCTTTGTCTTGTTTCCTTATTTTTAGACCAAGCAAATTCGATATTTTCTCCCATGGGATGTTCTTTATGATCTTAATCGGACGATCAGCTTTTCCTTTCAGTCCAAAGCGTAATCCCATTTCCATGATCTCTTCTAAGTTGTCTGTTAGATTATCTTCTTTCGCAATCGTTTCTACATCATCATCATCATTTTTCTTTCGCAATACTGCTACCTTAGGAGCTTGAGAGGTATCTGGACTGTTGACAATCGAATGGTACATAAGATCAAGCAAATGCAAACAGCCCATCTTAACATCATAATTAAAATCTTTAGCTAATTTGAGAGGAGAGTGTACCTGTAAAATAATGGAAACTACATAAGATATTATGTATTATTAATAAACCTCTTAATCATTCAGCTCTTAGTCATTCAGCCTAAAGAGTGTTTGTTTCAACTAAAAAAAAAAGCATCTGAATGGTTTCATTAAGCTCTTAACCAAACATCCCCTTAATCAAAATATTATAGGAATAATTACAATGGATATACCTCACAAAACTTTCTCATCATAGAGATTAACTCGCGATCCCCATTTTGATCATGAAAATTTGTTGAGAGACGAAGCGCCTTCGAAATTTCATCCAATAAATACAACGGAATCTGGTTCTCGAGCACCATAACATCTCTATAAAGCACACCATTGTTGATCAACTTTTTAGGCATCAAGGTTGAAATGTCAGCATAGTGTGTGAAAAGACCAATCAAGAACAATCCATCAACTGCGAAAATCCAAGCCAATGTGTCGTCGTGAAAATCTATATACTTATGGTAACAAGCACGAATAATGGGTTCCCTCTCTTTGAGCATGTTGATCACCAAGGACTCGAAAGATAAGACATGATCAAGGGTCAAGATTTCTTTAACCGCAGCCACTTTGAACCTCTCCATTTGGTAGAGATGAGTCTCAAAGTGGTGGTAAGGTCCTAGTGCTATAGCTAGAGGTACATAAGCCTCAGGCTTAAATCGGCTTGTTGCTTTCGGGACACTGAACACACAAACTGGAACATCACTAATGTTGTCGCCACCCTCATCGTCGAAGTTCTTGCTGATTTGATCCACCCATTTTCGCTCGCTAAAATCACCACTCAAAATCGAATTGGTATCCATATTCTTTCTCTTTGATTGAATGAAACACAACATAACTTTATATTTATAATGTAAATGATGGTATGCTGTTGACTGTATAGGGAAGTTCATTAATTAGGCATCCTAGCTAGCTTGTGGTCTTTAAAAAATTGATGGCATGTATAACGTACAAGGCAAAAACTTTTCAATTTCTCATGGTGGCATAACGTGCATCATTAAAAAAAGGTGTATACGGTATACCTAGTCTGAAGCTATTATAATATAAATAGTATTGGATATTTATGTTAGGAAACCATCAATTATTTTGTAGAAAAAGATTATAATATAATGTATGTAATACGTGCTGTTACAGTGTGTTTCTTTTTGAAAATCCATGTTTGACCTCTTGAAGAACAGAATTGAATAGTAAGCAAATACTTAGAATATAAGTGTAAGGTGATGCACGTATTTAAATTGTATATCAAGTAAGAATTTCATCACATGCATGTACTAAAGATTATATAATAACAAAAGAGAAGTTCGTGATTCTCATCTTCACCTACTTTGCGAATAATATTATTAGATTAAACCCATATGTACGTAGTAATTATACAAAACATCATTGAATAAACAAAGGTTTGGATGACACGTTGTTAAAATTTATGTATTTATATCCATTAGCTTTATTTTACAATTTGCTAATCCATTTGGACCATTTATGTCTTTCTTGCATGTCGGGCTACAACACCAACATGAATGCTTGGTTTTGGGCCTTATTGTTGGGTCATGTTGGGCTTCTAAGCCTAGCCTAAAAGCCGTCCAAAGTTAACGAATCAGCAGAAAAAAAAAAAAAAAAGGAAAATCATCAAAATAGCCCGTTGACCGAGTGATTTGCCAAAATAGCTCTCTCCCCTCTCTTTGGAGAGATGGGTCACGGCTCCCAACGAGCCTGAACCGTCTCCGGAGAGCCTTTGGTTTTACAACCAATGGCCAACCAACACGTGGCGTCTCTGATCCCGAGGCCTGTCAACCGTCTCCCGAAACGGGCTATTTTGGACGTGGCAAAGAAGGTAATAACCAAGTTTTTCGTATCAAACTTACCACCGAAGTGTTCTTCTTCAGATCTTAAGGTTGTGTTCGGTGATTTTGGTGCGTATGATGGGTCCTATATTGCTAGAAAATTGGATAGGTGAGGGAAAAGATTTGCATTTATTTCTTTTAGGGATGTGGCTAATCCAAAACGATTGATTGGAAGGTGAGATGATTGATGTGTGGTTGGGGACGCATAAATTGTTTGTTGCTTTGGCAAGGTTTGTCGATACTGAAACAAGTGATTTTGCAAAGACTGATATCAAAGGGAAGGGGAAGATGAGAAGTAGCGTTTCCCATGCAAACCCTAATGGTGGGGTTTCGAACAACTTGGTGGATAAACCGGTAGTTACAGGTGTTAATAATTCGGATGTCGAAGGCGGAAGAACGTTTCTTGATTCGGTGTTGAACAAGAACAAGGTTGATGTCATTAAGGGTGATGACAATATCGAGGGGTTTACTCAATGGCATGGTTCGACATTGGTGAGTTAATGGTATACGGTGATAAGTGAATAGCTAACTAAGGATGAGTGAAGCTCTCCTCACATTGATAGTAGCAAATTGATGTATCAACTCTTCACACTTTATATTACCCAACATTTCGTTCTCGATAGCTATTCCGCAAGTCATTTTTTTAACTTAGGTGGGCTAAAGCTTCATAGGTGTTGACTTATGGAGTAATGGTTAAGTTACTTAAGTTGGCTAAGAGCCTAATAGGTTTGAGTTTCGAACTTTAGAGTTATAGTGGGCTTATTACCAACTAACAAAATTTTCTAGTCTATTGGTGTAGAACTTAATAATTTTAACTGGGTTGTAAATTTAAAATGCGTGTGTGTGTGTTTTTTAAGTGTGCCCCCTAGAAATTGGGCCTGGTTCGGAAGTCCTCCCTGCACCCCTTAATGGTTGTCCCTGTGTGACACCTCTAGTGATTTATTTATTTTTTTTGTTTTTAGGTTAACTTCATTAAAACCAAACCCATCTCAAAACATGGGTGGCAAACAAACGCAACACACTGCATAATTACAAATTTACACCAATTATCCCATTAAATCGGCTTAAATTTAGACCTTCTCTTGAATCAAATATACCCCAAGGCTTCACTTCGCTTATGATATCTTCATTTCTAATCGGCTTGTTGTTAAATTTGAGCTCATTCTTCGCTCTCCACAGACTCACGGTTGAATACAAGATTACAAAGATATATATGGCATTGGCCGTTGTGCTACAAGATCGTGGATGACATCAAAGAAACTTCATTCTTTAGATCAAGTATCTGTCTTAGTTTCATGATATTAGTTCAAGTGACAGATGTAGCTTCGAAGTTGATGATGGAATTGTCTAATTGATGTTCCTTTGATGTATTTTTTTTTTTTTTTTTTTTTTTTTGTTCAGCTCTTTGCTTAGCTTTCGTTTTGTTGTAAATAATAATAGTAATAGTAATACATCAATAACTTCGGGATCACCTTTCGCGAAGCTTGATAGTAGGGCAATTAGTGTCCATAAATTCAAAGTCAATTTCGTCTCTATTTAATTGCATGAAACTGGAATTTTCGGGTTCCTTCGGGTTTCTTGCGTGTATTCCAAGAAATAAATGCTATTAATTAAGGAACTATTATCATAATATAAAGAAAAATAACATCAAACCAAGTCAAAATTTTGATACTATGCTATATTTTACTGTACTATAACGACGTTAACGAGTTTAACCTTAAAAATCTAATAAGAATGCGACGATAGCCGCTAATATATTAATTTTAGGTACCAAATGAAAAATGACGTGTTTGTATTCAAATATAAAACCGTTGGGAGTCGTTACGAGCCTTTTGTGTTTTTAACCGCCCTTGATTTTTTATTTTTTATTTTTTCCTTTTTTTCATTGTTTTTCCCATGATACAAATACAAGTTTAATGGTATGATTGTGTTCATGGGCAGAGCTTAATAAGTGTCGGGAGGTATTATGACCCTTACCCTTTTTTGCTAAATAGTGTAAGTTTATGCGTTTTCGTTCAAAAATTTTATACGTATTAAGTCCGACCTCTCACATATAGGTCATATGACTTAAAAACTTTTTTCAAACTTCGCTACTGACCGTGTCTTTCAAATTTTTGTTCATTACTTATTTATTTTAAAAACTATAATTTTAAGGTGTATCAATAATTGCGTTGATAGTTCAAAGGTCCAGAACCCCGGTTTCTAATTTGATGTGCCCCGCAATTTAAAAACCGACTTTTATATTTCTTCATTTTGTTTAATTGTCGCCATTTAAAAAAGGACTTTTTCTTATTTTTTGTTTATTAACTATCCTTCATGATTTAATTAAATTATTATATCTAATAATTTTTAATGCTTAATAAGTAACTCATTACATGAAACTGAAAATTACATCCAGATAGGAGGCAGGCGGTAAAAAGTTACGTCACCACCCCTTTGTTAATGCAAATCTAAATACAGTTTTATTTAGTTTTTTTATATTCCCAAATAAGTTGTGTTAATAAATTAGTTCTATTCAATAGAAAATTTATTTTAGCAGTTTTAAGGTTTTATAAACATTGACAGAAGGTAGTTTAGAATTGTTACTACAAAAATTAATGTGAGATATGTTTTAAGCAATTTTGTAAAAGTCGCTAGGCAGTGGTGAAGGATCAGAAGGGCCACCCCCCCCCCTCCCCTCCTGTTTTCTGGCGCAGTGATATAAATTTGCGATTTTCATGTGTAAATTGAGTCCGGGTTAAGTCCGGCCCCCACCGATTTACCACTAGCGATCGAAAAAAATTGAGTCCGGCCCCCACCGATTCCGAAACCAAGCTTCGCCACTGTGACAACCGTCACCCTTGTCTTTCGTGAAGTTTTCATTTACATCCCTTAAATTTTCTATAATTTGTAATTTAATAAAAGTTGTGTTTCGCTTGATCATTACATTCGCACACATATATATATTTGGAATCATCCATACTTTAACCGAACACGCTTATTGAGGCAACATTTAAATATAATACAATTTCGCAATTGTTCTTCTAAATATTTTTATTATTAATCTGGTTTAAACATTAAAAGTTTATAAAAGTTAGAAATTTAATAGTTTAAAGTTTCCTTTTAGTATGAGATTTTAAAGAAAATTAAAGGTTTTATTGTATAATATAGTCATCTTAAAACTATAGGGGCCAAATCTGCCAAATTGCAAAGTTTTTTTTTTAAAAAAAAAGAGAGCTCTCCATATCTCCTTGGTCCGATCAACATTCCGGTCATCGGAGTTTTCTCCGGCGAAGCTTTAAAACCGATATTATTGTTGTATTAATGTTCGTTTTCAGTTTCCATTCGTTTCCTCATCATTTTTTAACAAATGTTCGACCATCAATGTGCTATTAAACGCGTTTTAATTGCAAGTTAATCAAATCTTGAGGTGAAACCGTCGAGTTCTTTAAAGATCAATTAAACGATTTAGTTTTCGAATAATACTATATAATTATCACTGATTTATCGTTCTGCACCCTTTCTTGTTCGAAACCACAAAAAAAAATGGAATCAAATCGAGTTTATAGGCCTTCAAATCGTGATATAGGGTTCGGTCCTTCATGCTCAAATCCCGATTCTTAAACGAAATTGTAAGTGCAATTACTTGTTTCCATTACGTTAATCGGCCATCTTAGGGTGAAACCCCTCTATTACAGATCGTGATTATGGTCTAGTTTGGAGTATTGAATCGGCTAGGGTTAGGGTTTTAGATTGGGGAAGAAGATGAATAAATATTATTAGTTAAAAGTTTTCTTGATTCAAATAAATCAACAAAGTGACACTAAGCCTAGTGGCTGGTGTGTGTGTTATCAAAGGTAGCAGGCCGGGTTCGAACCCAGGCACTGCCTTGTTTTTCAGCATTTTTTTTTCTTCTTTTCTTTTCTTTTTAATTTGTTTATTATATACATATATAATACATTAATCTTGAAATATTCATAATAAATTCATTTTTGCTCCAAAAATTATAAAAATTTAGGTGTAGACTCTTCACACCATAAAGAAAATTTTCATATTTTTAATTTCTGGAAAATATATTATTTTTGTATTTTATTGAATTAATTTTTTTTAATCATATTTAATTGATTAAAAATTCATTTTTAATGATTTTAATCTCAAACTTTTTGGGAAATTATTTCTAATCATCATAAACTGAAATAAAAATATTTGGTTCAGAAACCATTTATTTTTATTAATTTTCCTATTTTTAATCATTTAAAACATGATTTAATCTCATTAAATCAGTTTTAAATACAAATAAGTTTAGAAAAATTATGGAAAAATTATTTTAATTAATTTACATCAGAATGAATTCATTTTCTATAAAACTAATATTTTTGGATCATAATTTATATTTTTAGTCTTATTTATGTTTATTTAGACATAATTAAACATTTATTTAATTATATTATTTAACATCTATTTTATGAATATTTTTTTTACAAAATAGAGATATTCTTATGTTTTAAAATCTAAATTACCATTTATTTGGATTATTGTATAACTCATCATTATATATATATATAAGCATTTACAATTCCTGTATTTATTTACAATAATTTGGTTAAAATAATTAATTAAATTACTTTGTCTTAATTATTCAAACATATTTATATCTAAATATTAAATTGGTAATAATTATATTACCTAAACCACATTTACAAACTTTGGTATGTTGTTTTTAATGTACGACCTTATATTAATTCGATTTATCGTAAAACCCTAATTCCCCAAATCGTCTTGGTAAACCCTAATGCCTTAGAACCCTAGATACCTTAGACTTTTTAGACTTTTTCCTTACTAGTATTCTTATATATTTTAGGTTGAATTCTTTGGAATTCCCAAGTTTATCTTGTGACGAGTTTTATTTGGATACGCTTAGCAAAACTGTGAGTATATCTTTCCCCTTTTTCATGTTTTACTCTTTTGGGGCTATTCATGTACATTATGACAAAATGTTATTCTGCTATTAAATGCAATTCTCATGTGGGTTTGCTTTATGTTAATTTGTGTGTATCTATGGCTGTCAAAATCATTAACCGTTGTGGCCTTGCATTTCAATGAATAGTACTATGGTATATACCCCTTGTGACTCTGTCGAGAGACCTTGGTCATTGTCTTGTGATTCATTATACTCAAAAATGGTTTTCAAACTGTTGTCTTGTCTTAGGGTTGATTTTGACTGATACTGCTTAAATACATAATTGCAAACGGTATACAACACATGAATTGCTGATCACTTTTTCTATTATATGTATTCAAAACAGGGTATGCTCACCAATACATTTTCGTATTGACCAAATTATTTTCGTACATGTTTCAGATTCTTATGAGATGACTTTTAAACTTTTGGAATTTTACTTAGATTTTGATTTATTGTATTTTAGTTAGTTGTTATTTAGAATCATTGTATTTCTATTCAATGTAATAAACTATATATTCAATGTAATCAAATTTACAATTTAGTCCATGAGCTATTGAAAAATCGTCACTACGTGACACCTCGATGTTTCCGCCATCGGTTGGGGTGTTACAGCCATTATCGCTAGGCGGACCCTAGTCGGCTGACTAGGGAGTTGGGTGTACTCGGAGTACCCGGGGAGTACTCGGACATGGTATATATAAAGAAAATTAATTATTGGATATAATATCTATAACTTATAATAAAAGAATTGAACTTTGATGATGTGGCATTCAATGGAGGCCTTAACCCCTTCTTGAATGTGCCACGTGGCATCATGTAGGATTTTTTAATTTTTGAGTTTTTTTTAATAAATCTATATATATTATAGTTATTTTAGGAAAAGATAAGAACTTAAAAACAAAATTAAATTTTCTCTCTAATGTTTCCTCCCATAACTTTTAAACGTTAATATCTTTTATATATGAGATTTTTTTAAAGAAAAAATTACACCAAATTAACGAGCGTTTTATTATCTTTCCAACGAGTACCATAGTGCTATATAAAAAACGGAGAAAAAAACAACTATTTTTGTGGGGTTTTGTTTTCAAATATATTTTACTCTACTAATAAATCACAAACGATAAACATAACTTCATAGGCAGAGATTTTTTTTAATATTTGAAAATGATAACTTATGGCAGAAATTTGTTTAAAATAAATAATAATAATAATATTATTCATTAATCATGTATTGGCAAATCATTAATTATGTTGTCATATTAGATATTTTATTATGTTATATTAGATATTTCAACCCCGGGACACTCCCGGGATAAAAGCTAGTATATATATATATATATAGGGGATGGATAATATGGAAACCCTTTATAATGAAAAAACCTTGCAAACCCTATGGTGACCATTGATCAAGTTTGATCAATGGTCCATAATTAATTTCCATATAATATTCAAAAGTAAGTGGGCCACTTGCTTAAAAAGGTGGAATAAGGGCAATATGGTAATCTTGAATTAATTTTTTTAATTTAATTTTCTGAATCCTAGGTTTAAAAAGGTTGATTTGACACTTGTCAAGTCACCTCTCTCCTACTTTATGGCACTTTTTCCAGCATGAATATTAACGTACGTTAGTGTTGTGATAAAAAATTCTGACCTCGTGTGAGACATCGCTAACATGTGTTACCAGGCATATACTAAAAGATCATAATAAAAGAACACATAAAATGTATTAAGAAATGATAAAAACGATCATTACAATCAATACTAAAAATGTTTCAAAAAACTTTTCATACAAACATCATCTTTAACTATCATAACAACATAGAAAAAATCTAGCTATGCTTCGTTCTTGATCCTCATCATCATCTTTAACTCAAAACATCTCTTCACCTACAAAAAAGGTAACACGTGTTAGTTGGGCTCTACAAAACACATAATGGGACATCAATGACATGTGTTATTGTATTCTAAAACATATGTTTACTGAAATAACGTATGTCATATAAAACCTAACACATGTTAGTTGGGCATATACTAACGTATGTCATATGAACCCTAGCACCTGTTACTTAGACATATACTAGCATGTGTTAGCACCACAAACATGTGTGTAAACAACACCAAATCTGTTGTGCCAAGTGTATCATACTCAATTTTACAATTATGTTAATACAACTACTCAAATACGAGTAATAGGGTTTGAAATCCAACAATAATACATTTAAAAAATCAAATCAGAACCAATCCAAATCCATAACACATGTTAGTTGGGCATATACTAACGTATGTCATATGAACCCTAACACCTGTTAGTCAGTCATATACTAGCATGTGTTAGCATCACTAACATGTGTACCCAGAATACATACACACATAATATGCCAAAATTGAGCTATACTAGCATGTGTTAGCATCACTAACGTGTGCACCCTAGACGAGTTCATAACACTTTCACATGCCAAAACAATATTAACCTCAAGTCCCCAATCCAATAACAATCTAACATAAACAAAATAGTAATAAAAAAAGGTTAAAATAAGTTTTTTTTCATTCTAACAAAACCCAAAACCTAACAAAATCAAAATATAACAATAATAACAACATTCACGAACAACCACACGAACCAAACTAGTCTAATATCAAACTTAAATGCATTCAAAAACTTATGAACGCTCTTCAACTTTTTCAATATATCGAACCCTTTTTTTATGTCAACATGTGTTTTTTCTAAGATAACGTATGTCATATGAACCCTAAAAACATTAAAAATTTATAATCTTTATAAAAAAACATCACTTACCACAGCCACATCACCAACGCCACCTTCTTCCTAGCCTATTCATGAAAAACAACACTAGAATAAGATACACATGTTAGTTGGATCCTCAAACACATAATAAAAAAAAAACAAAAAAGTTAACATAAGTTTTTTTTTTTCATTTAAGCATTTGATCAAACACTTGGTATGCAATCAAAAACCATCCCAAAAAACGTTATCATTATTATTGTCTGTTGAGCCATGTTTTTTTTACACATAATCAAAAAATAAAAAAGATTTGATATATACATAATATTGTTTTCGGAAAAGCCTTTTTTTTATTTTAATATTGGTTTCATTCGAAAGTGGCCACTGACTTTTATGGCAATCAATTTTTTGGCCATGTTTTCTTGGTCATATCCTTCAATCTTATTTTTCAAGCCTCCTCAATCCCTAGGCTAGTTAATAATAACATCAGCCAACTCATTTTCTAGATTTGAGATTGTGACTTTAATATTGGTTTCTTTTGATGCATCGTCCCTGTTAATAATAATAATAATAATAATAATAATATCAGGCAACTCATCATACTAATAGATCTCACCAAACATCCAAAAAATGTCTCAATCTCAAACCTAGAAAATGAATCGAGACTAATAATAATAATAAATACCTTATATGCCTCAAACGAGATCTTCTTTTCTCGTGTATGCCTTTGTTTGTATATTTTGAAGCCATTGGATCATATGCAGAATAACACCTTCTTTTCTAATCGAGATCTTGTCCAAAATAATCTGGATTTGATGATTGAGATTTTTTTTTTCTGGTTAGCCGAAAGTGATCAAAACATAGCAGATTTGATTTGTGGTTTATCATAGAATGAGAGAGAGGGTGGGATGATGGTCGGAGGTGGTGGCTGTGGTGGTAGTTGTGGTGGTGGTGGTGGTTCTAGAGAGAGAGGATAGAGAGAGGATGGTAGATCTGATTTGAATTTGAAAAATAAAATGAAGAGAGAGAAGAGGGAACACAATATTTATAGGTAGAGAGAGAAGAGGGATAGTGGAATTGTCTATATTGCACTTTTGAATATTATAGAGTATTATAATGTGATGGGTGATGTGGCACAACATGAACCAAGGGTTGGGTTTCTTGGGGTTTTTTCATTTGAGAGGGTTTCTTGTCTATACTTCCCCTATCCCCTATATATATATATATATATATATATATATATATATATATATATGGGAGGGATAATTTGAAAACCCTCCCCACTTAAGAAAACCCCTTAAACCCTCATCTTAACCATTCATTTACTATGATCTATGGTTCTTGTTTTTTCTGCTTTTTGATCAAGAACAAAGATGTTCTTTTAGTTATCAAAGGGTAAAATGGTCAAGAACAAAAGTTGTTCTTTTAGTCATTAAATGTTCTTCTCTCTCCTCTCTCCTCTCTCATCTTTCCTCTCTCAATGTTATTTTAACATCAAATAAATGTTATCGTGTTTCAAGAAGAAGCATCATGTACAGATTTTTTTTTGTAATAAAAACATATGTTTTCACAAACTCATCTCATTAAAAGCATGTAAAAATTATAAACCAACAACAAAAACATATGTTTTTACGACTTATCTCACTAAAAACATGTAATAATTATAAACCAACAACAAAAACATATGTTTTTACGACTTGTGTCACTAAAAACATGTAAAAATTATAAACCAGCAACAAAAACATATGTTTTTACGACTTATTTCACTAAAAACATGTGATAAATTATAACCAACAACAATATTATGTAAGAGTTATAACACAAAACAACAAAACCCATCATCTTGAACCATCGTACCTTGCTTTTTTCATGAGATGAAATCTAAAAAGACCACCGAAATTAGATATTATTATAGCAAAACCATAATTAGATGCAACTTCAACAATTAAATGGTGAAACAAATTTGAAGCTGAAACAAAAATTAGGATATTATTATCGATTTATCTGGTCCAATAATTAGATGGTGAAACAAATTTGAAGTTGAAACAATAATTAGATGCAACTTCAAGAGTCCATAATGATTCAGATTTCAACTTCAAAGCGACTGTGACCGACCGACCGGCTTTATCGAAAAACGACTTCATTAACGGTGACTAACTTCAGAGCGACTTCATTAACGGTGACTGACTTCAGAGCGACTGTGCCTTCTTCATCTGCTTTCTTAAGGAGAATGACTTCAACAGTTCATAATGATTCAGATTTCAATAACAGTTCTCTTTCTTCCTTTGGTTGTCTCTCTAAGAATATTAGGGTTTTGTTTTTGTGGTTTCTACACTTTTAGAGAAAAGAAAGAGATGGGGTTTCAGATCTGGCTTCATCGGGGGGTGGTTGATGGTGGCTGTATGCAGAGGTGATGGTCGTGATGACGCCGGTGAGTGATGGTGGCTGGGATTTGAAGGATGATAGTGAGAGATGGAAGTAGTAGTTGGTTTGAAGGATGGTGGTGGTGGTTCAATTTTAGAGAGAGGTGAAAGAAGATGAAAACTAAGTTTAAAAAGTTAGATGAAATCTGACAAAACCATAGAAGAGAGAGGAAAAGAGGATAGTTAAAATGACTAAACTAACCTTTCTTGGGTTGACAAAAGGTTATACGTGGCAACATGTAGACCATGGAATGAGGTTTTTGAGGTTTCATCAAGTGGAGTGGGTTTGCAATTTAGAATTGTTCTATATATTTATATATATCAAAATAAGCATAATTCATGTCAAATACGCATGTTTTTTTAAAGATACATGTTTAAAATTCATTTTTTTCCGAGTACAAGGCCGAGTAGGAAGAAGATGACTGATTTTGACCACTAAGTACAGGGCCGATTTGGCCGAGTACAGGGCCGACTTGGCCGAGTACAAGGCCGAGTTGGCCGAGTAACCTGAGTACAGGGCCGAATTGGCCGAGTCCGACTAGTTTGGCCGAGTATGAGAAAGTCGCCTCAGAAGTTTTCCGAGGTCCGAGTAATCAGCCGAGGAATCCGACTTTTACAACACTGGTTTTAAGTATGCAACAATTTTAAAAACAATCTCATTACAATGATCTATGTGCCTCTTAAACAAATTATTCTTTACATAGTTTTTATAAATAAATCACATGCTCTAGTAATTACCGGTAAAATCAAGTCAACAAAACCGGAAAAGTTACACACATTTGAATAATTTATAAGTTTATTAAAAAAATATCAAAAACACACTATAAGATACATGCAATGCATGGTGAGTTGAAACGTATAACGTATTAATCGTATAACGTATAAGTCATAACCACATATTATATTGCTCAACATCAGTTACTTTTCTCAAAAAGAAGAATTGTTAAAAATAATGTGATTAACTTTTAGACTTTTGGGTGTGAAAATAAACAAGAGTGTTTTTTGAAGTGGTTTGTACTAAGTTTGAATAAGCAACAACATTTATTGTGTTAGTCCAGTCTATATTTTGATACTTTTATTATATTGATTTGACCAAATCAAGTGTCCTAATTATTCAAGTCATATTCTTCAACCAAATAGAAAGGCAATTATGCAACTTCCAAACCATGTGGGAGTCTTATATATACACCAAAAACTCAGCTTCTCAATGGTTTGCCTCACGAATTCTTTGAAGTTTTACCAATTTCCAAAACAAAAACCTTTGCAAATGACAATTAAAACCACCACTTTATACTCAAACAACAAACCTCAGCCACAAACGAGAACATGTTTATGTTCTCCGACCAACCATCCAGGCTCGTTCAGGTGCAGCCGCCACCGGAACCTCAACAAGGTTCCTAGTAGACGTGCCACCAGCCGCGGCTCGTGGGAGTTAGCAGTTGTTGCAAAATCCAACTCGCTGAAGGCGTTTCTTCGGTTGTTGATAAGGCCGTCGAACCGTGATCTTCAAAGGAGGAGGAATTTTCAGCAAAAGCCTAGTAGGTTTTGCTTGTTGAATGGCAATGGGAATAGACTTGCAGCAGTTTCTTGATCAATATTGGTAGTACCTTCATGGGTTGAGAAGTTATTATTCATTTGTCAAGGAATTTTTGTTCTAGTTTTTTCACTGTGTAACTAATAGAACTATGGTATATTAAGTTGCAAAAGTTTTATACGAACTATGATCGTATTAAGTCATTATTAAGATGTCTCAGACGAAAAATTCTATGCTTGTATATATATGTGTAAATAAAAATGCACTAATACATTTTTATAGCTATAATCACTTACTTTTTAATAGTGATTTTTTACATCTAAAAATCATCTAACCATACACTTATATAAATTTGAACTCAGAACCACTTTTATGGAGGGCAAGCAATAACTAATGTGTGAGCAACTCGTGGGTGGAAGGGGTGTCATCATATTCATCACAAAATTTCAACCAATCACAAACTTCTACCTCATTTCATCACTAAATCACCTGCAACGTCTATCACTAAACCATTTTTCACCAAACTTTGAATTTTCTTATTCATTAAATAAAGAATAAAATAGATTAAAAACAACATTTTTATTACAAAAAATCAAATATAAAAGAAAATTAAAAATCTAAATAAAAAAACAATCGTCATGTAAAAAATAATATAAAAATTATATATATACACACACTTTTCATCGTAGTTGGGATCGGGATGACTGAGAAATTCTTTAGACTGAGAAAATCAAAAAGATCATAATCTTATTTGTGCAACAATATGTTATGCAAAATGTTTGAATCCATAAACTTTTATAACATTTGAATTGTGAACACCACGTGAACCAACAAAATGAAGGGAAAGCAAGTAAAAAACACTGGGGTGATCTACTGATCTATACATAGGACAGAGATGATCATCAAGCATTGTAAAATTCTTTGTTAAGACTGGGGTGTGGAGCCGAGCCCTTTGTCACCCCCTCCATTTGGATGAATTTGATTTGGCCAACAAGGTGTTAAAACGGGTTCCACAACGCTCGTCATTGCCCTCACATGAGGACCTTGTGCCAATCAAATAGGTAGCAATTAGTTAAGACTCGTATTATTATACCGTGTAACATTGTAAGAAATGTTACAATATTTGGATTTTTGTGGGCATGTCAAGAATTACCAATCAAATAGGTAGCAATTAGTTAAGACTCGTATTATTATAACTTATTCTACATTCTAATAGATTAATATTATTAAGTCATTTATAAATAAAGATTAAAGACTTACTTTTTTTTACTTTATATGAAAAAATAATGTTATTCCCATCAAGTGGGAAGACAATGCTTGTTCACAACGCCATGCAGAGTCAACTAAAATCAACCAGATCATTGAAATACTATTTTTGGTTGACCCATTCTCGTTCTACTTTCTCTATTGGCGGTCCTTTTAGGATCCTTCCACAACCTTTGTGAACCATTCGTTTTCTTGAAGCTCCCTCACTCCCTCCTTCGTTTCTATAAACATATACCATATTAAAATTTTGTATTATAAAATAATGTATTTACACACACGTCCCTAAAAGAAAACTTTGATAAAACTAGGACAAAAACGTCCCTAGTGGTAATAATATAAATGAAGTAACAATCATTGTATATTTCTTTTATTATGTGGTTTTAAATAAATCATCATTCGCTTCTAGTTAAAACTCTTGTTTATTCATTCAGTCATGTGAGAACTGAGAGGTGAAAATCTACAATAAAAAAAAACATACGTGGCTGATAAATTAATTTAGAACTTCATTTTCTGAAATGGATCGACTTTTCTTTTTTCAATTTAGAACTTTATTTTTTTCATTGAACAAACAAAATCCATTACATGAGGATGACAGGTAAACGGGTAACAATTAAGCTGCACCGCTGCCCTTTCTGAATTACAACCTATTCGGCTAAGAGAAAACCCGTGTTCTTTGAGCTCTGTGAATTATATACACCACCTTCTGCACTCAATTCAAAAAACGTACTACCTCAAGTGCAAGGGATCTAAACCCTTGGTTTTGTACTAAAACTACCAATACCCAATACATGTTAATACTTAAGGTTGACAACCCTTAATCGAGAAAGAAAAAGTAACAAAAGAGTTGGCCTACTTGATTTTAAATGTGTTTGGAATACGATTCAAATTTTCTTTACGAAGAAATATATGAATCCTTAATATAAAAAGTGAATAAATTTATTTTTAAGATTGTGTATAGAATTTGTGCTCTTATAATTTAACAACTAAACAATAAACTAATTTAAAGGATTGTCATGGACTAAAAGATTAAATGAAGATACTCTCAACAACATAATCTGAATAAAAAAAACTATATTTCAAAAAAAAATATTTTAACATACGTGCTTGCTAATTGAGGTGCATTATCATATAATGCAATAATTAATCACGACACACCAATAATTATTTCATCAATTTAAAAGTAAAAATATACGATTCGATTGCAAACTCTAATGAACATAGCCCAATAATTAGAGAAAAAAAATGTACAAAAAATAAACTATCTTAATAATAAATTATAAAAAAGAAACATTGAACCTTTCTATCACTTAAACTTATAGTGGTTGTAAGTATCTAAGTTTAAAACATTTGTTTCACAGGAATAAAATGGAATTCAGATGAAATTGGAATGTGTTTTTGACTTTTTATGTTGTTCGTTACAACATAGCCCAATAATTAGAGAAAAAAAATGTACAAAAAATAAACTATCTTTATAATAAATTATAAAAAAGAAACATTGAACCTTACTATCACTTAAACATATGGTGGTTATAAGTATATGAGTTTAAAACGTTCGTTTCACAGGAATGGAATAGAATTCGGATGGAATTGGAATGTGTTTCTGACTTCTTATGTTGTTTGCTACAACAAAAGAAAGAATTGTAATTGAACAACAATATACGGAAGGGAAACCACATTTAAATTCTATCGAGGTTTCATTTTATTTTATGAAACGAACATATCAAAATTCCAAATCAAATTATGGTTCTTGCACGAATTCCAATTACTTTGCAATTCATGAAACGAACGCTAAGTAATCTCAAAAGTGTTGTTTGAATAGCATTTTTTTAAGTGTTTGGCTATAGATCAGATCTGTTTAACCGGTGAATTAGATTGAGTAATATTTTTAGATCTAAACAATTGAAGACAATCATATAGTAATTCACGATGCGATGCGATTTGGATAAGATTAATGTGATGTGTCGCTATCATTTGTACTGTAAAACATTTAGATTAGGTATGATGATGATGAAATTAACGTTGCTTAAAGTTAAATAATGACATGATGATATTTATCTGAACAACCGATGAGACTGTTATATTATTATAAAATTAATTAATAGCTTTAGCCGAATTCCCAAAAATATCTAACCTCAGTTTGTAAACTGTAATCTTATCTTATTTATATTCTCATGCTTCGGTTTAACATATATCATGTTTTTTTTTTTCGTAAACGAAAATACAACCACTTTTATTTTTCTGTCACTCAAAATACATAAAACCTATTTAAGTTTCATGCTATACATACTTTCTCAACTATTTCTTACTGAACATACCGACTCCATATCAAAACAACTTTTGTTTAACGACCAATACAAGAATCATTAAAATCTACTTATAAAACGAGTTAATGTCCACAATTTGTGATATTCAAACAGCATTACTTTATTGAAGATATTTGGTGCTGCCAAACAAAAAGGTCGTCCGTTACAACTAGTTACATTAAATATCTTTTTTCCTAAAGGAAAAAGGCTAACACTCATTCACCTATACTACTTCTAACTTACATCCGGTTCAAAATAGAACTTGTGTCTTCTGACTTCTCTAAAGAAGCTTTGTTTCTTTACTTTCTTATTACTTTTTTTAAAAAATAAACTTCATTCAAACAGAATACCATTCACGAGTCCTCAAAGTAAGGACCGCAAGAAATCCAAAATTATATCAATCTAAACGGAAAAGTACACCAAATCTTTCAACCTAAAGTTTTAAATCTAGATCTATTTAAAATCAAAAAGTAAGAGCATGACTCTAAGACCATACGTACTCGTCAGTGAAATGGGCGTTAATGCCCCTTTTTGGCGTCCCATTCACATGGAAACACCGCCCTCACCCTTATGAATTGGGCGTGAATGAGGGCCACACGAAATATTTCGCGTTGGACTCTTCTCTCTTCCTCCAATCAACTCATTCCACTTCAGTTTTATTTTTTTTTTTCTTTTTTTAATTCAAATTTAATATCATTATATACACACACTCATACTACATCACACCACTTATAAATTTCAAGCCTCTGATAGGACCCACACGTCACATGTCAACATTTACCCAAGTGAATGACTCTAAATTTCACCCCACTAACCTTCTCATCTCCATTGTAATACTAGGCTACAACATTATAACATTATTGGCAACTTGTCAACCTCCTTAACATGTGGTGTGACCATCAATGTGTTTAAAAACTACAGTGGACTTCAACATGTTGTCATCCCGCCTTTTGAGCGTTGATCGTGTACGTGGCGCCCACCGTTATATTTAACATTGATAACGGTTATGAAACGGCACTCACTATTGGCGTTTCGCGCCCACCGAATATAAAAAAATCCCATTTCCATATTTAATGATATTAAAAAAATAATATTAAAAAGTAGAAACCCACCGTAAACAAACCAAACAACTAAAACCGAAAATCATTTTATATTTCTTATTTATTTTAAACCGCCTTTTCCACCCCTATAAATACGTTGCTTGATTAAAGCTATGTTTGCCAATTTACACAACCAAACCCACCTTTAATAATATCCTCTCTCTCATCACATCTCTCTCTCTCTCTACATATCTTAACATACAAGTTTGTTACAACAATGGCGGTTACAGTTTCAAGTTCAACACGCAGAACAAACGGACCGGTTCTCCGATCACACTCACCTTCTGGAAGGTTCCACAACTCGACGACGCCGTTTGCCTCCACAACGTCTACCTTCTCGTCTAGTTCGACGTTTTTTCACAACAGGTCGGTTTCTCCATCTCCGGTGAACGTGTACGGTTCATCATCGGCGTCTTCCGTACGGTTCTCTCTTGACAACCGTCCGATTTCTCCGAGTAGATCGATTGCTTCTCTTCCAAGGAATCATAATCAAGCTGTGAAGAAACAGGATGCTCCGAAGAGGACGTGTATGTGCTCACCTACGTCTCATCCAGGTTCATTCAGGTGTAGCTTGCATAAAAACTCAAACAAGAACAGCAGCAATAATAATAATAATACGACGACGTATCCTTCGAACCGGCTAAACGCGAGGCGGTCAGCGATGACTAACTCGCTGGTTCGAATCGGAACGGTTGAAGGAGGAGATCTAGTGAAACGAGCACTGGCGGCGTTGATCAGGCCGTCGTCTCATCAACAACGACGGAGAATGACGTTTGAGCGTAGGCCTAGTCGGTTATCCGTCATGTCAAAGGCTGAGGATGTTTAGGTTTTTATAAAATTTTGGTTTATATTCGTTATTTTTTTTAAAAGTTTCCACCGTATGGAGTCATCGTCAACGGTTAACAACAGATCGGTGTGGATAGGAGAATGAAGAGCAGTTTTTGAAGAATTAGGGCAAGAAAACGAGCCCTGACATGAACATGATAGACGATCTCTGACTGTTTTGTATGTGTATATGCAACAAATAGATGACGATATATAATATCTTCCGTTGCCTCAACATTATAATCAATCAATTCACTCTAATTAAACAATATAACTAACTACTTTCAACCTATGCTACCTTAACAATCTATATGTGTTGGTGATCTGCGTCTCAATCGTTGATCATCTCTGTTCCGTGAAGTTCTGTATCTCATCAATTCGTTCCGTTAAGTACTCTGTTAAGTACAGACGTTTTCCGTTAACTGCGTTTCTATTCCTGTCCGTATTTCCGTCGTATTCCGTTTAACCGTTCCGTCGTCTGGTGACTGGTAAGAGGCCTATTTTGTTATTGTTATTGTTTTATTTTATTTTATTTTATTGGTGTCTCTATTATTATGTGGTTTTTAAATTTTGCAGGTACGTTGTTTTGGACAGGCTGGATTTTGAATACTGGAATATAAATGGGCTGTTTATGACTTTTTTGATTTTGAGGACTCACTCAATGGACCACCCTTGACATAAATTGCCTGTGCATAAGAGGATTCATGGACAAAGTACAATTATTATATTATTAGACTAGGCCACTAGGGTGCCGCGAGCCTGGTGCTCACCCGCAGCCAGAACAGTCTCACGCGAACAACCGTGGCACGATCACATGCGATGGTGGTCGCGTGCGTTAACGAAAGAAAGTGAGCTTTAGTTGTACCGGTGCTCACACCAGCCACAACGGGGTAAAGTAACCTGGTTACTTGAGAGTAAAGTCGGTGGCTCACAGCCTACAACGGATACTCTTATTAATATTTATTCATATTCATAATAAAATAAAATAAACATAACATTAAAAATTTGGAGCTGGTTTGATGTTGTTGCAAGCGGCTTTGGTGAGTGGTAGCAAGCTGTTAAACAAGAAGCCAATATAAAATATCTATATTCTTGATGGATGTATGGAAACGATGAAACCTAAAAAAGCGTGGTTAAAATTTTAATCTAACTTCGATCTATGGGAAGTAATTAACAATTAATAAAGTTAATGGTGTCTTAGATCTGGTAGACAGCCTGCAACAATATCTAGTGACTTTGATACGTGATACAAGAAATTCTCTACTTTTTACAACGGAATCTCACCTAAACTGGCATGGTAAGCACTACTTTACATATATAATTATACAATTTAGGAAAACTATTATTAGACTAATATAGTAGTTTTCTGGTTTAAGGTGATGATGTTGAGGACATGAATAAGATGTTGGAACAACTCGGTTGGTAATATGAAATGGTTTATAGAACTTTTTAAACTGGTGATGTTTAAAGTTATGGAATAGGCTGTCCGAAGATCTTTCACTCGTAGCAAAACTTGGTAAGACATTAAGACATGTGTCATGTTCTCACTCGCGGCAAATCAAGTATTCCCATTTCACCACTCCAATGTAAAGAAAGCATTCTTACACGACTATTTGAAGGAAGAAGTCTAAATGGAAGCCTTACGTGGTTTCAAAGCATCATCTACAACATGGTTTGGTAAGTTTGTTGATGCGGATTCACAGAGACGACGTAATTCAAATCACACACTTTTCCTAAAAAGGATGGCAAAAAAATAACCATTTTGATCGCCTATAGGAACGATACAATCAATAAAAAGAATGATAGGATTGGAATGTAATGTTTTCATAACATTAAAGATCTAGTTAGTGGCAAGTGGGCACTTCCACTTTGCTCTTTTTCGGACTAGGTGTAGTGGGCGTCACCCCATTGCCGCCTCACCACATGGGGGCCCGGGCGCCACAGTAAGCCTAAGAGCATTCACAGTAGCTCCCCCATTTTATGTGAGTATGTCCCTAAAATTATATGGGGTGAGTGTGAGTGGTTGTGAGTGAAGAAAAATGGGGAATCTACTGTTGATCGGTATAATTGGAGTTACTTGGGAATCTTTTGGGGAAAACTGGAAGGTTTATTTATTTTTTAGTATTTGTTGAAAGTGGTTGTGAGTAGATGAGAGAAAAACTGTAATGATTTTTAGTGTAATATATGGTTGTGAGAGAATAGGGGATGAGAAAGCTACTGTGAATGCTCTAATTGATGCTAAGAATTTGAGCAATTCAGGGATGACGAGTGTGAAGGTTGCAACTTGGATGTGTGTGTGATTATTTTTTCAGTAAATAAAAAGCCTCCAAATGAAGAGGGGTAGCGATTATATATAAATAATGCACTCATTCTCAACCTGCAACCTCAACATTGAGGGCGTGTTTGGCTCTCCATCTCCTTATCTTTATTTTCACCTCTCTTTCTCCTAAATCTCAAAAGTCATAAATTGTAACTTGACTTATCTCCTTTCGAGCTTATTCAAAGCTCCAAAAGTTTTTTTTCAAACCATCACCCGAACACTTTTTTTTAAGTTATGACTTTTTAGAAAAGTTATAAGGAGGTGAAAAAATGGTGAGCCAAACATGCTCTGATTTACCAATATTAACCAGAATTCAGCATCCTCTTGTTCCAGAGCTTACCTAAACAATACAAACATATAAAGTTAGATTTAAAATACATATATATAATAGTTAAGTATGGGTATTCAAACAGATAAGATCTTGAAAGCGAAGGTGTTATATGGGTGCCCACTGCCCCTACCACATTTTACCCTTTTGTCCCATCAAGTTCATCTCTATTGTCAAAGAGTCGAAGCATTCTTATCAAGACCATTATTTTTTAAATTTAAAATGACAGTCATAAAATAAAAGAAATACTATAATATGTAAGGTTAGGTTTTACTGGTTGTGATTCTTGTGAAACGATAGTAAAATGATAAAAATTTTAAAATACAAAGGTTTAAATGTTTATAAAACTATTTGTAAAGTAAGATTTTGGATTTAATTGGCAAAATTATTAATGCCTTAATCGGACTCTAAGTTGGAACTATAAATATTATAGAAGCGTGTATTAGATACTAGATTATACCCCGGGAACGTCCCGGGGTTGAGAAATCTAATATGACATATTAAATTTACATATGAAATAAAATGATGCGCTTTACAGTTACATGCAGGAAAGCTTCGGGTAGCACCTAACCTAAAACAATTAAAAATGTATCTCCAATTTTAACGTCTAACCTTAAACAATGTATAACTCTAATATCAATAGCTAACCTAAAACAATGTATAACTCCAATGCTAACGCATGTTGAAAATAGAATTCATATTTACTGATTTAAACATAATTAGTGACTTGCCTATACATGATTAATGATTTACCTGAACACTTTGTGTTTTTTTTCCTGTATGAACGAAACCACACAAAAAAATAGTCGTTTTTTCTCCGTTTTTTATATAGCACTATGGTACTCGTTGGAAAGATAATAAAACGCTCGTTAATTTGGTGTAATATTTTTCTTTAAAAAATTTCGTATATAAAAGATATTAACGTTTAAATATTATGGGAGGAAAGATAAGAGAGAAGAATCCAATTTTATTTTTAAATTATTTTTTTCCTAAAATATCTCAATGCCACATGGGATGATACATGGCACACTCAAGGAGGAGAATGTCTCTTTGAGTGTCATGTCATTAAAATGGCTTTGGTTTATTATTTCAACATCGTAGATAAGAATCTGGTTTAAAAGAAAAAACATGATTAATGAATAACATGAACACTTTGTGTTTTTTTCCTGTATGAACGAAACTCCACAAAAAATAGTTGCTTTTTCTCCGTTTTTTATATAGCACTATGGTACTCGTTGGAAAGATAATAAAACGCTCATTAATTTGGTGTAATTTTTTCCTTTAAAAAATCTCGTATATAAAAGATATTAACGTTTAAAAATTATGGGAGGAAACATAAGAGAGAAAAATTTAAATTTGTTTTTAAATTCTTTTTTCCTAAAATAATTCAATTTAATTTTAGTAGATTAGGTTTTATATTATTATTTATTTTTTTTAATTTGTCACATAACATGACACATGGCACACTCAAGGAGGAAAATGCCTCCTTGAATGTCATGTCATTGGCTTTCTTTTATTATATATAGATAGATGATTGTAGTTGTAACTGATAAAAACTAAAAAACAAAACATATAAAAACTATAGATACGTGATTATTTTTGAAGATGTTGAGTAATTTTACTTTCAATAGCTTATGTCCTATTATCGTAATCTATAAGGGGGACGAGACACTACCCGTGAGTTTTTTCAACTTCACTGATTTCAACCAATCCTACATTGTCACATCACTTCACTAATTTCCTTTACTGAAACAGTTTTTTGAAGATATCACTCCACTGGAAATAAAATAGAGAAAAAGACAAAAGTGGGAGAGACAAACTTACGAGTACCAGCCCGTTAACTAGAACCAGGATTTGGTTCACGGGACCACTACCAGCATGGGTGGCGGCGGTGTTACCGTGCTGGTAGTGGGGTACCCGTGACCAATTCTGGTAGCGCCCCGTCCCCCCTAAGTATTAGGAGAAACCCTCTAAACCTTTTAACAGTAGCGCGTGATATAGCTAGAAAGTTTCATGCATCCAAAGTGTTATCATCTTTGGTGCAAAAACGTGTATATTCCGGACACGCTAACCGGCCTACGCTAGACCGCCCAGGCCCAACACGTGAGAGGTAAATCAGCCTAACTCAGCGGCAAGGCGAGACGCTTGGGAACAGATTCGAACCCGATCCGCTTTGGTGCAAACTGAACGCCCCCTTGAACCAACTGAGCTACACGGCGAGGGCAAGTGTTGAATGAGAAGTTCGCCGTGAGGTGATAATATTTAGGGACTTATTCTACGATAGGTGGACACTAATGTCATGTAGCTTTAGTTACCTCACCTAGCATACCGATAACCACCAACACACAAACATGCATCGTAATACTAGAATCCATTGCCTTTGGCACACTCGACAACGTTATGGCAAACAATGAACATGTACCATACAGTGTAAGAGCTTCCACAATGGTGTGGTATGTTTGGAATTTCAAATCGCCACATCATTCCAAACCACAACTCTTCCAAATCTATTTTTTCCTACAACCCTAAACCATTAACTAATAGAATAATTATATTATAGGAAAGTATTGTATATATTGTTGTGTATATCTTCACCGAAATAGGAGATTCAATTGGTGTTTATATATTGTCATTGTACTCATTATTGCGGAATCAAGGAAAACATTCTTCCATTATGGTATCATCCTACATTCTTCTCCGATCCTTTTCCCTGTAAACCCTAGCAGCCGCCAGCTGCCATTCTCCTTTCCACACCTTCCGACTCTCCCTCTCTCCTTCACTCTCTATTCCCCTCCACATCATCCTTCTCTAAACCAGCCATGGAACAAAAACTACACCCGGCCCTTACAATTTCTAATATTAAGACCCATGTCCCAATCATCCTCGAGAAGGACTCGCCCCACTATACTACCTGGTCTACACTTTTTAAGGTGCATTGTCAGGCCTTCGAAGTTCTGGACCACCTTTCTCCCCATACACCCGTCGCTGCTACATCTTTCGATGCTGAGAAAATCGCTGCTACGGCTGTCGCTGAGGCGCTATGGTCCCATCTGGACGCAATAGTGTTGCAGTGGATCTATGCCACGATTTCTCAGTCCCTTCTCCACGTCATCTTAAAGCCGGGTCAGACCGCTTACAGTGCCTGGACTACTGTCCAACACGATTTCAACGATAATAAAAACACTCGTGCTATATTTCTCAGCCAAGAATTCGTCCACCTCATCACCTACTTTTCACACTATACAATACAACAACAACAACCATACCTAGTAGATCCCACAAATGGCAAAGTTATTTGTAGGGTCTAAGGAGGGTGGGATGTAGGCAAGCCATACCTCTAACCATATGGACAGAGAGGCTGCTTCCAGAGAGACTCTCGGCTCAAAACAAACAACAATAAAACAAACTAGACTTGAAATATAACCACAACTTATTCGGACCCACAACTTGTCCAATACCAAATTTTAAAAAACAAAATGTGCCAACCCACAACTTTTCCGGACCCGTCCGGTATACATGACCAAACTCCTCCAAACCCCCTTTTGGACATCTCCTACAATGGGGTTGGTCTGAAACCACCCATTCGGTTTTTTTGGACCCGTCCACTTTGCTCCCATTGTGGGTGCTCTAATAGTCCGAACGTTGTCTTAACCTATAAATACCTCTCTCCCCCTACATTGATGTCATTCAATTCTCACGAATTGAATTACTTCGCATTTACCACACTTCCTTTCTTTTTAACCAAGATACTAACTCTTAGGTCATGTGTAGTGGAGGGGGTTTATAGGGCGTTATGGAGATTAAAATATTATAAAGTAATAGAAGGGGGGTTATGTGGCGTTATGGAAAAAGAGGGTGTAGTGGGAAGGGGTGTTATGGGGCTTTATAAATGATTGGGTAATCATTGCTTAATTATTTTTTTTATTTAAATAATAATATTAAATACCTAATAATAATAAAAGAAAAATTATTAAATTAAAAAACAATAATAAAAAATAATATTTACTATTAAAAATTAATATTTATTAAAATAAAAAATAATAACCCACCCCACCTACCCCTTCCTCACCTACTTCTTCTTCTTCTTCTTCATTTCTTCTTCTTCCTCCTCTTCTTCTTCATTTCTTTTTCCTCCTCTTCTTCTTCACTTCTTCTTCTTACTCTTCTCACACACACAGAGATCAATAATAATAATAATCAGTTCAGCAACGCCCTTTATATTTATCACGCCCAAAGGGGCAACGCCCCCATAGCGCCCGGGGGACGGGGTTTCCCGGCGCTATGGGGCTAAAACGCCGGTGAAAGCGCCTGACTACACATGAACTTATATCGGATTCTCATCTTATGGTGATATTCCCCTTCATCCCTATTTGTGGGTCTTAAGAAGACAAAAGAGAGGGAAAAGTGGTCTTGATGTAAAATTATAGTATTGATTGGCCAGGTTGAATATTAGAGTGGGTAGGACCTATGAGCATCATAAAGGACTGCCAGTTGGGCTTGATGTTGCAAGTGGCCGAGTGGGTCCACTATAGGCAGCCCATTGTACTCTTAAAAAAAACTAGGGTGGGCCCCGATCGGTTCGATGGCATGACTTGTTACCCATTCAAACTTCTCGATGGTTTTACAACGAAAGAATTTAACAATTTATTTGCAATTTATCTAGTGCAAATCATAGATGTCATCGATAAATTTTAAGTTAGGTTGCGATTTTTCGTAATTCTTTGTATGTTGATTGTTAGGATAGGATATGTAGCAAATGTGAGCCATTTAGCCGTCACATGTCAACAATTTTCACATTCATTAACCATGTGTTAGTTACACTTAGTGTGGATATAGTATATATACAAGTACCACATGGTTGTATATCGATGACTTTCTCTATGGGAGGTTGCCAGTTGGTGTCCCATTCATGGCAAAATGTCATGCACGAGCCAAGGGTTTATAACAGTGGGCCATTGCACCGTAAGTTTCCTCTGGAATTAGTGACAGACCGGTCACCAACGCTGCCTGCGATCGCAGGCGTGATGACCTTATGTCTATGGGTGTACTTGGGTGGCCAGGCTTTGTTCAACGTTAAAAAAAGTGTATATTCAAGCAGTGTGATCTCATTTCACATGTACGATCACACCACTAAAGTTAAAACTTCCAACAGCCATTACTTTCTGATTTGTTTGTCACACCCCTTGTGTTGTGGTGGTAAAGGTGTTGCGGTTATAAAGGGAAGTTGAGAGTTCAAGCCTCAAAAGAGGCAAAAAAAGTGTAATAAAAAGGGAGAGGAAATTAGCCATTAAAAAAAAGAGGCTTGCTCCTTTGATAATACTTTCTGTTAATAATAATGACAAGAAGATTGAATTACTTGTAAATAGTAACCACTACTTCAGAATTTTAGAGTATAGTCTCCTTTAAAACTATACACAACTTATTTTTTAAAACCACACACAACATATTTGATAAATTCTTCACATGTGTCATCAAATATCGTCCCGTCAATGTTTATGAAATCATTTCACGTATCAATGTCGCTAGTTTCACTATCAATGTCATTTAAAGAACCTTTTTTAGGAGAACACAAACTTTTCTTTACTATGATGCTCTTATTTCACCAAACTTCTTTAATGAACCAAGAATATAAACAAGACAATAAACGGGTTAAGACTTAAGACTAAGACTGCGGTGTGGTGGACAAGGGGCCATAGCCCTACCACGTAGACACCACCTAGACTTTGGGGGCATTGCCCTACACATCACAAAAGGGAAGGGGTGTTAAAAGACAAAGGGTAAGAGGAAAGGGGCAAAAAAGTCAAGTGGTGATAGTGGGGAAGAGGCCAGAGGGGCAACGCTCGCGGAGATCTTGCCTCCACAAGGGGCAACGCCCATGTGAAATGTGGATGGGGTAGCGGGGAGGGCTTGCCCTCCCCTCTCCATGACCCCACTCCGTGTATCCGACATATTATTATATTAAGCAAGTAAAGAGCCAACACCTATTTGATTAGTAAGCCCAACGCCCATTATAACAAAAGCCTGGTAAGCCCATACCTGAGCCCTGGTCCAAAATGGCCCTGGACTAAAAATCTAGAATAAGATGCATAAAAATTCGGAACCGGGCCCGGTTTTAACCAGATTTGACAACCAGCTTGGACCCAAACCGAAGAACTCAACTTGCAACCCTATACTTTAAACCTGGTCTGAAATCACTCAAACCGGAGCTTACCGGTTAACAAATGATTTAAAACCTTATCCCCTCAAAGACCGGTTTCAACCCGAGCCAGCCTGTAAACAAAACAAAAACAGGTTTTGACTTTCTTTAACTGTACCTGACCTATTTCAATCCGAACCCTTGTGCACTTTTATCTCCAGAATACTGGACTTTTTAGCCAGTTGCCCTTTCTTTCATATATGAAAGAAAGGAAAAACTACATGGAAATGCATCCAACTTTACATCAATTGGTTATAGGAACTGGACTCAGCACTTCAATTCTTGCTATTGTATCAGGTAGTAAATTTTAGAACAAATTTGCCACGTCATCATATACCGACGCAGGATTACAAAAGGTTAGATACATACAGTAGCAAGAATTGATAGCTTTGGAACATCAAAAAACAAGTTTTGAAGTCCAATACGCCTAATAGCAATTGGATGGATGCACATAATAGTTAGCATACTCCATATCAACACCACACAGTTAAAGAACGAGCTCTAACGCTACGATGACAAAACGACACATAATATTTAACAAACTTCTAGAAGATCATACTTTCAACTTCGATTCAAGATTTGATATCTAGCAAAACATCTGCTTCTGTACCAACAGACCCGACAAGCGTTTCTTACCAAATTTGAAAACCCTTAAAGGTATCTACAAAATTTGAGGCCTTTCACAACGATCAACTTTCATCTGCAATTGTTACCGGTATCAGCAACAAGGCGTCAACCAATTCACGATATTAGCTAACAGGACATGTAAAAAAAAAAAATTTAACTAAAAATATGAATCACTGCAATATATAAAATCATACCTTACTTCTTTGTTCTAACATAAGTCAACAATCTTCCCACTGAAATAGTCAAACATAGCACAAAATTATAATTCAATTCGTAAAGCTTACAATGATTCATACCAAAGTTTCAGAGGTATCAGGTATGTCTAGATGCATAAATGATGTACAAGATTCTCTACCTAAATACCGATATATATAATTCATTTCTTGATGCATTAAGAAAAAATAAAGTGGAAAGCCCGTGTTTTTATTATCATTCTATTAAAGGAAATGCACTGGTTATCGTTATTCCCTTTCAATAGTAACAAGAATCAGCACTATAAGTAAAGCTGTTTGCGTCAATTATGGTGTCGTTAACACTACTTAAAAGTTACACATACTACAATAACATTATAACATGCAAATTACTAAATTAGTCCAGTATGTGATATTAGTTTGACTCTGCACACAATAACATTCACATGTACATAAACTATCAAAACTAACATGTACTTTTATGAACAAAACTGATTGCATTTGACTTACGCGACTTAAGTGTGAAGCAATCGCACTTCTGATCCGCTCCCCTGTTTCATCGCCTTCTCCTTCATAATCCGAAAGATCATGATTCCTAACATAATCCGAATCTTCATCAGGAAACTCCTCACCGGACTTAATAAGAAAATTATGAAGCAAACAACATGTAACCACAATGTACGGAAAAGACTCAATCGACTCCTCCTTCCATTCCTTCGACAAAATCCTCCATCTCCCTCGCAGCCTCCCAAACGCAGTATCAACCAACTCCATCCCACGATTATGCACCGAATTAAACGCTCGTTTCGTAGAACTCAAATTCAAACAACCATCATCAACCCCATCATCCTCATCCTCAACCTCATCATCATCCTCGTCATCCGACTTCCTAAACGGCGTAATCAACCACGACAAAAGCGGAAAACAAGCTTCCCCTAAAACATACTGCGGAACCGAACTCCCATCATTCAACTCAAACAACGGACCGGTCAACAACTCCCTCGTTTCCTCAACAGCCGAAAACAACTCGGACTGTCTCAAAACCAACTCGGGCTTCATCGTACTCGGCCACCCAGCCGAAACATCCAAAAACCTCCCTTCACTATCAACCAAAGCCTGAACCATCACATACCCATTCCCATTCCCATTCCCATTAAAAAGATTCCCTTTAACCTTAAAACAATCAACACCCAAAACCCCACAACAATTAGGCAAAGAAATCCACCCAAACCCTAACACAATTCTATTCAAATCAGTCCTTAGTTCAAACAAATGGCCTAAATTATCCACAATTGCCTTACAGACAGTGTAAAAAACCCGACAAGCGGTAGGCGAATCGATATCGAATCGCCTACCGACGGCGTTAAAACTCGCTCCATGAGCGAGACGGAATAATGTAACACCAACAGCGTAATTGGGATCAAGTGGGAGAGAAGATAAAGATGGGGTTAAGAGAGGGACAATGTAGGAAAAGGATTGTCTTGACATACGAAAAGATTCGAAAAACAAATCATTATTATTAATAATAATATTATTATTGGAAGAGGAGGATAATAATAAGAGGCGGTGGAACCAAGAGGGAGGGGGAGGGGGAGGTTTAGGGATGGCGAAGGCGATGGGGTGATGGATGAGAGAGAGGAGGTGAGAGATGGAGAGAGAGACGGAGGAGATGTGGGATTCCAGGGAGAGGGTTTGGGAAGGGAGGAGGGAGAGGTCGTGGGAGGTAAGGAACGAGTGGGCGGCGGCGGTGGCGGAGGCGGCGATGGAGATTAGGTGGAGGAGGGTTTGACGGCGGGTGGAGGGGGTGGTTGGTGGTGGTGGTGGTGGTTGGTGGTGGTGGTGTTTGGTGGTGGTGTTTTTGGTTGTGCCGGTGCCGGCCATGTTGATCACTAGGAAATGAAGCAAGGGTAGCTCTAGTGAAGTGAATATAAATGTGGTACTTATATATTAGAGAAGATTTTTTCTTTTTATGTTTATATTATATTTCAACGTATATCTTTTACGTTTAAAATTGATGAGTTTTGTATTTTACGTTTGAAAATCTTATACGGATTTTCCTCTGGCCCTAACCTAGTTAATTTTTTTCGTTAAATCAAGTCATGTGCAAGTCACATGAGAATAGTTTGGTCATTTCCCTTAGCCTTATCATTTCCCCTATTAAAAAAATTCTCTCTCTCTCTTTCCCTCTCTCTCTCTCTCTTGCCTCGACTAGAAAGTCTCAAATCACTACGAAGGATAAAGTAGGTAATGCAATTCGCAGCGAAGCAGCCCGAATGCCCTAGATGGCGAAAGTCCAGTAGCCGAAAGCATCACCTTACGCTCTGACCGGACCATGTCAGCCAGAAGAGCAGAAGCAAACAAATAACATATATCTCTCTCTCTCTTAAAATACACACACACTTTTTGTACTCTCTCTTTGAAAAACAAGATCATCGGCCACAAACCACTGGTCCACCACTACCACCATCTGAACACTAACAGCCACCATCGTGTGTCAATCCCCAATCGTCACTGCTCTAGGGCTATTATGGCCGCAAAGGTCTTGTGTTTTGACCCGTCGTTGGTAACTATTACTTGAGATATGTTTGTGTTGGGTACCGGAAAGCAAACCACCTAACCACTGTGAGCAACGAATCTGATTGGGGTGCACATTCGATCGTTTGCGCACTGTTACTTTAAAATCTTTTAGTTTTGACCTAAGGTTTAAATCGATTCATTGTAGGTGACTATTTGGAACCTCTGGTTAGTGCATCACTATCATCAACGTTTGCGCAGCTCAATTCATTGTTACCTTATTGATTCTTGTAGTGTGCAGTTATAAATTACTACTGATTCTTGTAGTCTAACCTTTCCCACCTTTTGGTTTGGTAACAGGTGGGTGTGGTGGTATGGTGACCAGTGGTGGAAGGCGGCGGCAGGTGGTTTGGTATGGATGGTGTTAGTGGTGGTAAGTGAGAGAGGTTAGAAATAGATGAGGGTAAAATTACAACACTACCCTTATGTGACTTGCACATGACACAACTTAACGAAAAAAATTAACCAAGTTTGCGTCAAAGGACAAAACGTGTGTGATTTTGAAACATAAAGTACACAACCCATCAGTTTTAAACGTAAAGGGAAAGCTTTGTAATCAGCTATAAACATAGATGACAAAACTTGTATTCAGTCTTTTATTATTTTAACATTGTATAAGTGGAAATTGTGGGAAGTGTGGGTAAGTAGTTTTTCGGTAACTAAAATGATTAGGCTATGTGGGATGGAGGCTAGTGGCAGGCTCGTGGTCAATCCATGTGTGTTGTGACACCACGGCAATAGTAAGGGTGGGAAGGGTCATGTTCTTCACGCTTTAATTTTCTAAATTTGATCCATTTGATTATTTTATCTTATTCAATTCAAGGGGTAGGGAGGACTAACATCACACCCCTAGGTTGGCAATGGAGGATGGTGGTGGAGTGGGGCGTGACCATACTATACCTTCCAGGCTTATATAGACTATTTCAACTAATAAATAACGTTGGATGATCTTGTCAAAGATATTCTTAGTTTGTCGGTTCAAGTTTAATTTTGAAAAACAAATGCATAGGTTACGTGTATAAAGCTGAATTTGGTGATGTAATCGGCCGTGGTTGTTAGATGGTTAATGTTATCGAATGATTGTAAGCATGCCAGCTTCACTTTCGACTTGGAGAAGTCATTGTAGCCTTTAAAGATGTATAAGTTTTATTTTGTTGATCGGAAGTGAAGTGGTTTCTAGTAGTGATTAGAAAGGTAACGTGACACCCGTCGATTTCCCATGTCAAGATCCGTACACGCCCTTAAAACTATGGCATTTTTATTCGTGCATTAGACATTAATAAGAGGTTAATAATAAGAGGCGGTGGAACCAAGAGGGAGGGGAGGGGGAGGTTTAGGGACGACGAAGGCGATGGGATGATGGATGAGAGAGATAGAGGAGGTGAGAGATGGAGAGAGAGACGGAGGAGATGTGAGATTCGATGAAAAGGGTTCCGGAAAGGAGAAGGGAGAGGTTGTGGGTGGTTAGGAAGGAGTGGGCGGTAGCGGTGGCGAAGGCGGCGACGGAGATTAGGTGGAGGAGGGTTTGACGGCGGGTGGAGGGGGTGGGTGGTGATGGTGGTGTAGTTTTTTGTTGTGCTAGTGCCGGCCATGTTGATCACTATGAAACGAAGCAAGAGTAGCTCTAGTTGTTTTTTTAAGAAGCAAGTGATTACTAAATGTTGTACTTCACATGTTTGAAAATATTTCATTATTTTAACTAAAATGGTTAGGCTATGTGGTATGGAGGCTAAAAGCACGACTATAGTGATAGGCTCGTGGTCATTTCATATGGGTCACGACAGCACGACTATAGTGAGGGTGGGAAGGGCCATGTTCTCAATGCTTCACTTTTCTAAATTTGATGCATTTGAATGTTTTATAAGCTATTTCAACTGGTAAATAGCGTTGGATGATTTGGTCAAAGATACTATAAGTTTGTCGGTTCAAGTTTAGTCTTGAAAAACAGAAGCATAGGTTATGTGTATGAAGTTGAATTTGGTGATGCAATTGATTGTTGTTGTTGGATGGTTAATGTTATCGAATGATTGTAAGGATGCCAGGTTCACCTTCAAGTCAGGGAAGTCATTGTAACCTTCTAAGATGTACAAGTTTTATTTTGTTGATTGCAAGTGATGTGGTTTCTAGTAGTGATTAGAAAGGGTATGCGGACTACTAACAAGTACGTGTATACTTTTGATTGGGTTACACATGCAGCCTGTGAAAATCAGACGGGCAATGAAAGTTCATGTGTGTTTTAGATCAATCTCGGACATCATTTCCTAATGATGCACCGATCTCACTCGACTAGTTATAACGCATTTGTTAGACAGTATCATGTTTTTGGATTCATCGGAACCATGTTTTCATGTATCTTTGAATCATGTAGATATTTAGAATAATGTAGTTCACTTGGTTGAGGAGTGTTGTTTTAAGTTTTAACATTTGCTTAGGCTGGTATGTATGGGGACGCCCCCACCCTCGTCCCAGCAATTTTGCCCCGTCTCCCTCGTCCCAACACCGCCCCCACCCCCGTCCCCAGTCTCCCCCTTAACGCCAGAGACGCACCAATCAGCTTTCACCACCAATCAGCTTACCCCGTCTCCCCCGTCTCAACACCGCCCCCCACCCCCCGTCTCCATCTCTCGCGTCTCCACACCCACTAGTCTTAGAGGCACATGTGAAAGACAACGTCCCTTTAAGAGCATACATGATGTGACCAGATTTTCGACTTTCACAGACTGACTCCTCATTATCACAACATTTCAGACTTAACTAAAAAACTATGGCTCCAACTATCGTTTATAGTTGTGATTTTTTTAAACCACATAGTGCCCGATATCTTAAAAATATACAACAAAACCTCCTCGTATTTTTTAATTTGTTTTGTGAATTTTTATTTTAGAGGTGGAGGTTTTCAACAGTAGCTTTCCTTATGAAGTTGCAACAAGCCACTTAATAAAAAGATAACATTACGAGCTGAGCTATATGCCTAAGACTGAGAACGATGGAATCAAAATTTAAATTATATTAGTCTTAATGTTTGTGCTATTTTTTAAACAATACTCCGTAGTATTTTCATAAACATGCTAATGGAACATTATATTATCGGGTTTTCCATTTGCTACCTAAAACAAGGAAAATCATGAAATTAGACATTTTAACCATTATTTTTAGAAAAATAAATATTGAATTTTGAGATTTGTAAAATAAGCAAACGAATAAGAGAAAAACAAATAAGTTAAGGTAGATGTCTTTTTGACCAACACTTGACTTTCTAGCACCTTTTTAGCACACAAAAAGGTACACATGGCTTCCCATGTCACCAAAATAACCAATAAAAAAATTACAAGTGTAAAACTACATAGTTATACAATACCTCAATATATCAAAGTTAAACATACAACTAATAACCTTTAAAACTAGCGCAACATTTTAATGACTTAAAATGAGATGTCTAGGTGGACTAAGAGATAAAATGCTAAAATGACCTTTACGATATTTCTTAGGTCGAGCCCAATAAACTTGATCAAAGCTATGTTTGAGACTTTAAGTTTCATACAGGTAAGTACCTTAAAATTCGTTTGTAATTTTATGTGATGAACATGATTTTCAAAACTTTGCACTTTTGTTTATTTAAAAGTTGGTTTTTTTGTTAAAAGATCATTTTAAACAAATAAGATTTCAACAAATATAACTTATCTGTCTAATAAAACCCGTTTATGATAATAACTTGTATATAAGTTAAGTTTATGATAGATTGATACCATATTAAGCATTTAAAATGAGAAGGGTGAGAAAGATACAAAAACACAATAGATCATGAAATATGACACAATGAGACATAAACTATAACACAATGCCAAAATATATAACACAATGCTAAAGAAAAAGACACAATGAATTGAAAAAATGACACAATGATGAAAATAAGAAAAAGACACAATGCTCCATAAAAGACACAATGATAAAACATATTTTCTAAAAACTACAAGCTAAAACCCAAAAAAAACGAAGACCTACAAACTAACGCCGTAGGGTTCGATAAGACGGTTCCAATGCCGCTTGAATGAGTTCAATCGGAGTCCATTTGATACACTTCCTACGACTTCCTATTTTTCTTTCACTGTGTATTTGATCCTAACATTGTCTAATATTATGCATGATTGTATTTGATCCTACGATAATTGTTAAGTAGTCTCACTATATGATAAAGAATGAAAAGGATTTATCCTTGGTGCCCAAGAAAAGAAAAGATGGTGCTTTTTCATCTTAAAGACTTTTGCACGTTGCCACCCTATAATTCAAGGTTTACTTCTTTTTCATCACAATTTAGAAAACCATAGTGGAATCATAAAACTTTATATGAAAATCAATATAACTAGGTGTATATCCTACGTGTGCCTACGTGCGTGTTGCGCCACAACCGTGCTATCAGCGTCGTAAATGGAGGCGTAAAACCATGTTACATAGCAACGAAACAACGACCAAAACCAGGGAAATCGTAAAGAAAGAACACAAATTATTAACACCAAGTGACTTACAAAACGTTAAAACATAGCGGGAAAATGAGTTGTAAAACCATGTTAAGTGCTAAACGAACAAAAACCGAACCCATGCGAAATCGGTAAAAAAAGACGTTAAATGGCAAAACACTAAATTACAAGGGGTTTAAATAGAAAATCAAAAGGAAAAAAAAAACACTGCAAAAACAAAATAGACTACGGGACGAACTAAAAGAAAAAGGAAAAAACATGGTGGCCAAAATGGAAAAAGGAAAACTTAAGTTTTTGAAAAAACATGGTGGGCAAAATAGAAAAAGGAAAACTTAACTTAAAAAAAATGATGGTGGCCAAATGGAAAAAGAAAAACCTAACCTAAAAAAAGTGGTGATCAAAATGAAAAATGGAAAACCTAATTATTTAAATGGGTTGGTCTATTAATATATATATATATATATATATATATATATATATATATAATTCTTTTATACCTACCACAAGAACGTAACTTTCGATGGACGGCAGGACTCAAACCTAAAAACCCGCCGAGCAGGAATCAAACAAGCATTTAAACCCCCTACATCCGGCCAATTAGACAAGACATCATTGGCCTCAAGCTAGCTGAATAGTTAAAAAGAAAAAATAGTTGCTGAGAGGGTCAACATGTCCCAAACCCCTACATTTTCATTTCCACTTCATAATTTTCTTTAATTTTTTCGTCTGATCAGTAGGAGGGGAGATCTACCTTGCGCCCTGCTTTGGTTGGGTGGGAGGCAAACATGTTTGTGACCTTACGGGGGGTAACTCCCTTGGTGGGTTTGTGTGACAACGGCTTTGTGCCGGGGCAGACGGTTTTGAGAGCGGAAGCTAAAAAGGTTGCTAAGCACAAAGCAGCTTGTTTTAAGAATCAACACGTGTTCATGCCGTTTGCTTTCGACACATTTGGATTCCTGGCCCCCTGAGGCATTGTGTTTTTTGGAACGAGTGCAGAAGGTGTTCCACAGTGACTCGCAAAGCCCTAAGAACCAAGGTTTTAGCAGGATATCAAAAAAGGGTAGCGACACAGCTTGTTGCCCGTTTACCAACTATCCAAATGTAACTTGCTATTTTATTTTGAATCTATTGTTTGATTAGTTACTAAAAAAATCCAAATTCATTTAAATAAAAAACTCAAGTGTGACATAAATCAAACGTGTTTACACGTAAAGTTTAAAACTATGAAACCGTCTAACTTTGTTTGGTAGCCTCTTAATGTTTAATAGGTGATCTTAAGTTTAAATGGTTAAAATGTAACATATTAACAATTCGCATTTAAGGTTACCTCATAACCATTAAAAAGTTACCAAATAACCCTAGTTATCTCTTAGTTTTTCTATATCAGTCGTCTGCTTCAAATTACTTACTCATACCAAACCATATAAATATTCAGTCTATTTATATCACACTTTAACATAAAAACCACTAAAATCATATCATAAACACCCCAAACACCAATAACAAACTCATTAATCATGTAATTGAAGTACTAAACCTAAAGGGTCGTGGTAATGGTACACCCCAAAAATGTTTACACACCCCTCTATACGCCGTAAATAGAGGGTTACACAAACTTCTACGCGTAATTAATGTCCATCAGTCAGAATCATGTCAGGACCTATATGCGGTATAGGTCTGTACGTAACGTATAGGCCTACACGTGACGTACAGGAAGCCACAAAATTCTTATTGTCAAACCCCATACGCCGATTGAAGCCAAATTTATTCTATGTGGAAATCTTGAAACCCAAAGGATCATTTAAGACTACCACTAACCTTGAAGCACTCATATGCAACCAACAAATCCGTACTCATATAACCAACTTACCTCTTCACAAGTCACGTTTCTTCTCCATTCTCCACTTTCATCATCCTCTACAAACCCCCATACACAAACGTCGTCGTTTTACTCTGCAACACAACACTCCAATGGCTACAAAACTAAAGATAGCAGGTGCCTGGTCCGGTGTTCTAGAAGCCCAATTGGACGAATGGACCGTACAGTTTTTAAAACAACAAATTGCTAACCGATTAGACTGTTCTACAGACTCGATTAACCTTATTAGTGCAGGCAAAGTTTTAAGAGATGATAGTGGGACACAGAGGTTGATGGAATTGGGTTTGAAGAACAATTCAAAGATTTTGGTCACTAGGGTCTCACCTGATCAGGGTAAAGAGTTGGTTGCTGAAGAAGAGAAGTCTACAAGGCTTCAAAGATTAAAGTTAGTATCTTTTTTATGTTTTGATCATCTTTTTGTTGTTAGTTGTGATGGGGTTTGTGTAATATTATGTGGGCTTGAATCTTTTTAGGTTTTGATCATCTTTTTTCTTTTTTTTTTTTTGTTAGTTTTGATCATCTTTTTTTTTTTGTTAGTTTTGATGGGGTTTGTGAAATTTTATGTGGGGTTTATGTTTTGATCATCTTTTTGTTGTTAATGTTGATGGGGTTTGTGTAGTATTATGTGGGTTTGAATCTTTTTTATCTTTTGATCATCTTTGTGCTGTTAGTGTTGATGGGGTTTATGTAATATTATGTGGGTTTGAATCTTTTTTTGATTTAGATCATGTCTTGGATATAATCTTTGGTTTTGTTGACTTTTTGACTTATTAACAAGGCCTAAAGATTAAAGTTTGTATGTTTTTTAAGTTTTGATCATCTTTTTGAGTTTTTGTTTACATTTTTTGAAATAGGTTTTTTTTAAGGATCAGGTTAAAGATTTTGATTTAGATCATGTGTTGGAGTTAACTTTGGTTGTGTTGACTTTTTGACTTGCTAAAAAGGCCTAAAGATGACAGTAAGTTGTATCAGAAATGGGGTTTGATGATGAGTTTTGTGTTGATATTTGCAGGGCTGCTGCAACTTCACTGGCTAAAAGGCATGCTGATGGATCATTGCCAGTTGAGGATTTTAATCTTGAATTGGAGAATCAAAGTGGGGAGAAAGTGAAGCTGGGAACCGAAGACGATCAGCGGTATGATTAATTGTTTAATTTGTGGTTAGTTATTGGATTAAGGGGATGTGTGTTGTTTATTGAGTATGTAACGAGTGATAAATTGCAGTGCACTAATGATGGGGCTTATGTTTCATGGAAAAGCGAAACGGTTGGTCAAAAGTAAGAAGTATGAAGATGCGTTGGAAGTTTTAACTATGGGAGAGGTTAGTAATTAGTTTTGAATTTTGACATCTTTGTGTATTTGCATTCATTATTTGTTATTTTGTACCATGTCGTGGGACTCACAAAATGAAATCATTGAATGATCAAGACAGTTAAAACGTATGGACCGTCTAGTAATAACTAATAATCCAAGTGACTGTTTTTCAGGAGGCTTTCTCACTATGTGATTCCAGTGTTGTTAAGGTAAATCAACCATTACTTTTTATGATTTTTCCATCAACTGTTGATGTTTACAATGCCTTAGTTTGTCATATATTGTTGTGGACTTATGTTTTTACATCTCTTGTTTCTTTTTTCCAGCTAATTGACAATGTCCCAATACTTCAAATAGATATGGCTTGGTGTTATTTTATGCTCAAAGACATCAGTAAACTTTCCGTAGCTGGAAAACGCCTTGAAGAAGCCCGAAAAGGAATCGAACGATCTCACGGGAAAGAATCTACCCGTCTTAGACTTCTTCATGGGAATGCTCATCCTGAACTTGCATTGTAAGAAACCTCATTATGCATGTAATTTTATATGTATCTATTATATGACACATTTTTTGTAATATAGACACTTGAGATTGGAATTACTGGAAGGTATAGTGGCATACCATAGTGGTGACCTTGAAAAGGCAAAGAGATCACTGAATAGCGCTAGGAGTAGATACTTGCAGGTAATTTCTTTTATTTTGACTTTATTTTTATGATTTTTTTTTGTTATATTACATTATATTCAAGGGCGAATGTTATGTTGGGCCAGGGGTGGTGTTGCCCCCCCCCCCCCCCCCCCCCCTCCCCCGGTTTTTTGGCACAGTGGTATATATTTGCGATTTTCGTTGGTAAATTGAGTCTGGGTTGAGTTCGGCCCCCGTCGATTTGCCACTACCGATCGAAAAAAATTGAGTCCGGCCCATCTCGATTCAAAAACCAAGCTTCGCCCCTGATTATATTGACATGTGTGTATCTATATATATTGTTTTATTTCAGCTTCAGGTTCCAGATGAAGAACTATCAATGCTAATGGGGATGGGGTATGGAGAACGTGCTGCTAAAAGGGCATTACGTATGAACGGACAAAGTGTTGAGCGTGCGGTTGATTTTCTTGTAGAGGAAAAGGCTAAGAAACAACAAAAGATTGAGGATGACATCAGGCGAAGAAATGAAATCATGTAAGTATTAAATATTCTAAAAAGATGATAAAAATTACGTAGTATATAAGAAAAAAATGACTTGTGTTATTGAAAACATACAGGGAGCAGAAGAAGTTTGGAGTTACACCACTTAAGAAAGCAGTGGATCTTCAGAAGTTAAAGGAACTGGTATCGATTGGGTAAGCTTACAATGCAAAAAAAAAAAAAAAGAAAGGAAATTACTTTTTGACTAAAATCGTTCATTTTTTTGATATTGGCAGTTTTGAGAAAGAACTTGCTGCAGAATCTCTTAGAAGAAATGAAAATGAAATGCAAAAAGCTCTTGATGACTTGACAAATCCAGATACTAATTCTGATATACAGGTAGATATGTAGGGTACATTGTGAGTTTTCAAAAAATAATAAGTAGAATGTTTTACCGACTTGATTTTATTTTATTTTTGTAGCTTTTTATTGAATCGCGAAAGAAGAAGAGAGCACGTAAAGCTTCAGATGCTAGTATTGAAAGACTCGTTACCTTAGGATTCCCTAGAGAAGCAGGTGCGCACCCCTCCCACTAAAATAATAATAATAATAATAATAATAATAATAATAATAATAATAATAATAATAATAATAATAATAATAATAATAATAACCTATGCTAACTAAAGAGTCGATAAACGACTCAAATCGACTTATTTGACCATTTTGGCTAATCTTTTCGTAACGATCTTTTTATTTTATTCTAATGGTTAACATAAAAGATTAGCTTGAAAGAAAACATGTCAAAAGTCGCTGCAGTTGAATTTTAATGCGTAAAACCTACTTAATCGGTTTATTCATTATTATTGAAATAATAGTAGCTTGACAATCATATTTGATAGTTGATGCAATAATTTGTTACTGATAACAAATATTTTGGACAAAAGGGGTTCGAGTCAAGGGTGAGTCGGTGACATAAGTGGATTATATATTGATTTGTTACTTTTTCTTTGGTAGTTGTGGCCGCTGTTGATGCTCATGGAACAGAAGAACTTGCTTTAAACCACCTTCTGGAGCAGAGTACGCCAAACAAGAGTGCACCGCCCACAGGTCCCGTGGCAGAGAATGTCGGGAGTTCAAGCGTTGCTGGTGGTGCCAGTTCATCAGATGGCGGCAGTGGAATTGTTCCGAATGGTGGAGATGTACCAATCTTTGATCAGGACATGGATAGGGATGTGGAGATGGAAGATGAAATAACAGGGGATTTACAGAGTGAAGATGCATTTTCTGATTATGACATGGAACTTACTAGAGAGAGTGAAGCTATAGAAGAGTATTTGGCTCTTGTGTTTGTATAATTATCATTGCACATATTATGTTCTTTTTCATGGGTTTTCCTAGTGTTAGTTTAAAGTGATGTTGGATGATATTATTATTATTATTATTATTCACCTTTTAAGGATTGCTTTTCAAACCTTGGATAATCTGCTGTAGTTCTAATTATGTAAATAAATGTGTGTCTTGGTGTAGTAGATTCATGGCTGTAAAAGCATAACTGCATAAGTATTTGATATGGCCAGAGTATATATTATTTATATTTAAAGTAAAAAAAATGGTTTTATATATTAAGTAAAAACAAATTTTATTTTGCTAAAACCATGTTATATTATTATTTTTACTTACGTTTAAAACAAAGTTTTATTTGAGTTTAACTTTATTGAACTTGAATTTATATATGTTAATTCTAACTTATTATTATTTAACTTTGTTATATTGTTGATAGTCCTAACTCCTAAGTCAACAATCAAAGATATAAACTTTCTTTTAACTAATGCCAAACTTTCTTTGACACAATAATAATAAGCAATGTAACAAAATGAGAAGGGTGAGAAGGATACAAAAAACACAATAGATTATGAAATATACATAATGAGCCATAAAATATAACACAGTGCCGAAAAATATAATACAATGCTGAAGAAAAAAGACACAATGAATTGAAAAAATGACACAATGATGAAAATAAGAAAAAGACACAATGTTACATAAAATACACAATGATACAACGTATTTTCTAAAAACTACAAGCTAAAACCCCAAAAAACGAAGACCTAAAAACTAACATCGTAGGGTTCGATGAGGCGGTTCCAATGCCGCTTGAATGAGTTCAATCGAAGTCCGTTTGATACCATTCCTACGATTTCCTAATTTTCTTTCAGTGTGTATTAGATCCTAACCCATAATAATTAAACTAAAAAAATTTAACAAAAAAGTATATAAAAATATTTGATTTTTGTATTGAGGTTGCTATGAGTATAAGTTGTAACTTACAACTCAAAAATAAGGGGCTGTTTGGTAGCCTCTTAATCAGCCTCTTAACCATTCAGTTCTGAATCATTCAGCATTCAGACTGTTTGTTTCAGCATCTGAATGGAATGGTTAAGTGCTGAATCATTAAGCTAATAAGACTATCTCTAATGCTAAGGGTGCCCTTAGGCGCCCTTAGTTGCCTAGTCAGCTGCCACATTATATCCTTACAAATCCTTAAAAATCTCACTTTTACCTCCAACCGTACAAACATCTTTACATATCCTTACATTTTCGATATCATCACCCATCTTTACATATCCTCCAACCATATAATGTATTTAAATCATTAATGATTAAATAAATAATTTAAATGGGCACAATAACCCAAATTTGTAGCCCTTGCAGAAGGATATCACATTAACTTAGGAGGACATTTAATGGGCCTGAAATCTTGGACAGATCCACATCAGCTTCGTGCGGTAAATTATGGATGCAGTAAAGAAAGTCTAAGAGATGCTGAATGATTCAGCACTTAACCATTCAAAACCTCTTAACCATTCAGATCATCTTAATGATTCAGCACTTAATAACTATATTCGTTTATTCTTCATAGTTTACAAAGATAATGCTATTTCCTTGACAGTAGTAATCGTGTATCTCGTGTGTCTACTATGATTTGCAAGCTGAGAATGTACGTTATGTATTCGGCACTGATTTGTAGATGAAAGCAATATACTCATGATATTAATCATTAAGCTTTCATAAAATCATGTTAGACACATGGTGTATGTCTTATTTAAAATTTAATTAATAATGGTTCAACTTCAATAGCATACGTAGAAATGGTTTTCATGTTTTAAAGTAAGCAAGATAAATATAAATGAAAATGAAAATGAATATATATTATAGATTTTATTTTGCTGTTGGTTTGTTTGTCAAACTTTGATTGGTTGGGGATGTATGTTTGACCGCTTTTATTGATGTATTGTACCCTCTTATCTCATTTCTCCAAAAAACCTACCATCATTTTGTTTTACAAAAAGTTGATATAAGAAAGGTAGATCTACGATTCTCCGACTAGGATTATGTTAGCCAATTAACCGGTTTATACTACGAAAGTTGGTATGTGATAAACTGGTTTGAAAAGAAAGGCTAAGGCTCAACAGGTTATATACGGGATTATTTGTAGAGCTATGAAAAACAGATAAGAGTGAGCCTTAGTCATGATGTTTTGGTAAAAGCAAACCAAAACTTTATTGCCTAAATCCAAAACACAATGTATATATGTCAATTCTTAAATTTTCTCACGAAATATGGACTATATATATATGGGTAAATTTAATGATTTTGAAGGATTTAAAAAATAACCGTTGGGTTGGGGGGGCTAAGGTCGTGTGTAGTGGAGGGGCTACATGGGCTTTATGCGATTAAATATTATAAAGTGAGTGACTTCATAGGGATTTATGGGAAAATATGTGTGTAGAGGTGTAGCTTTATGGGGTCTTATAAATCATTGGTTAGTTATTGCTTAATTGTTGATTTTATTTAAATAAAAAATATTTAAAAAGAATAATAATAATAATATTAATAATAATAGTAATAATAATAAGGAAAATTGGATTGTAATAATCCCACCTTTGTGTTGTTGGCCAATAATAATCTCACCTAAGTTTATTCTTCTCACCAGTCTCACCTTTTAATTTATTTTTTCTTATTGCACCCGTCGTTAAGTCACACTAACGCCGTTAGCTGAAACTCACAATTCTCGGCGATTGTTCACCCGATTTGAACGAGGGAATCGAGACGATGATATTGGTATGTTCAATTGTCGAATGAGCATGATTTGATGGTTTAATTGTCGGTTCCGGTCATCCCCTTCGACAATAACATCAACCTGAAACCCATCAAACCATGCTCGTTTCTGCAATTGAACATAACAATATCATCGTCTCGATTCTCTCTTTCAGATCCAGTGAACAATCACCTAGAATTGTGAGTTTTAGCTAACGACATTAGTGTGAATTAACGATGGGTGCAATGAGAAAAAATAAATTAAAAGCTGGGACTGGTGGGAATAATAAACTTAGGTGAGATTATTATTGGCCAACAACACAAAGGTGGGATTATTACAATCCAATTTTCCTAATAATAATACAAGACAGAAAACCAATTATCACTCACAATTCAATCTACACACAAACAATCAAATATATGGGTGGTGGTCAGTGGCGGATACATAATTTTTTTGTAGGGTGGGCACATTTCGGTCAACCATAAATGGGGCTCGATTAAAAAACCGTTTAGAGTTGCTACATCAAAACAAATATAATTCAGTTTATCGATTACAAATGTAACACCCCGCCCCTCTCACCACCAATATTGTCCGCTTTGCCCATCCAGAGCTCACGGATTTGTTTTTGGGTGCCCCGGTGGAGACTTCCCAGGAGGTCACCCATCCTGAAATTTCTCCCACCTGAGCACGCTTAACTGTGGAGTTCTCCTCTCATCCACTAACATTAAGCCCCAAAACGCGTTGGTGATTTAAGAGGCAAGACATTACTTATGAACCAAGGATCTCTCCTGGCAACGGCCGATGTGGGATTTTCCTGGGGTGTCACATTCACCCCCCGTTAGAGTCTCATCGTCCCTGATGAGGTATGCACCCACCATCCCGAACGGCACAGGAGTGGCTCTGATACCATCTGTAACACCCCGCCCCTCTCACCACCAATATTGTCCGCTTTGCCCATCCAGAGCTCACGGATTTGTTTTTGGGTGCCCCGGTGGAGACTTCCCAGGAGGTCACCCATCCTGAAATTTCTCCCACCTGAGCACGCTTAACTGTGGAGTTCTCCTCTCATCCACTAACATTAAGCCCCAAAACGCGTTGGTGATTTAAGAGGCAAGACATTACTTATGAACCAAGGATCTCTCCTGGCAACGGCCGATGTGGGATTTTCCTGGGGTGTCACAACAAAGAAAACCAGTTATCAACTATGAAAATTCAAAGAGAAAAAAATGCGCACCTTGTTTTACTTTTTGTGTGAAGACATCACAATTCACAAAAGACAAAATAATCAAATCACAAACTCTCCAACGCAAGCAATATATCACAATTTTATTTATGTAACTAAGTTAGCAACTAATATTTATCAAAAATACAAAATCAAATATGAAATATTATATTATCAACTTATTTATAAAAGTAAAGCTATTTAACAATTAGCAGAAAAAAATTACAAAAAAAGAATGATATTAACTGTTGGTCACTTACAATAGTTGGGATAGCTATGTATAAAAACACAAAATCAAATATGAAATATTATATTATCAACTTATTTATAAAATTAAAGCTACTTATTTAACAATTAACCGAAAACAAAATACAAAAACAAATGATATTAAGAATCGGCCACTTACAAATTACAATAGTAGGCTACTCGGCCACTCATCAAGAAGACAAGAACTCAAGAAGAAGATTCTGGACACCTCTGCTGGAGCATGAGATTTCTTTGCTGGAGCATGAGATTTCTCTGTTTGAGAGGGAGAATAATAAATTACACCAAAAGAAAAACCCTACTGTGGCACTAGACTTTGTATAACTAAATGGGTCTAATCCTGATCATACTAATATACATGTGGGCTGGACCTAGGGTGGGCACAGGCCCACCGTTCTAAGCTTGTATCTCCGCCCCTGGTGGCGGTTATCATAACGAAGCAGCCGGACCTTCCAATCTCAGGCGATATTCTCGCCGTCGACGTTCACAACCAGTGTCCTCTCGTCCTCCTCCTCAGCCAATGTTATTTCCTCCTCCTACAGTGTACACTCGTCATCCTACAGTGTACACTCCTCCTCCTCAACCAGTGTACACTGCTTCTGCTAATCCAGTGTACATTCCTCCTGCTCAACCAATGTACACTCCTTCTGCTAATCCAATGTACACTCTTCCTCGACCAGTGTACACTTCCCGTTGACTAATAACCGTTCCTCCTTTACCAAGTCATGCAGGTATTGATCTAGATGCTCCTCTTACAGATGAGGAATGTATCTGGGCGCATGACTACACCATGTCTGTGTTGGGATTGGGTCAGCTACAACTTGTGGAGACACAAACAAACAAACCTCACCCAAACCCTCTTGCTCCGGTTCCATATCTGGGCGCATGACTACACCATGGCTGTGTTGGGATTGGGTCAGCTACAACTTGTGGAGACACAAACAAACAAAACTCACCTAAACCCTCCTACTCCGGTTCCAAATGAGGAAGGGTACGAAACGGACACTGGTGGGGAGTATGTGAGTATGGATGACGAACCCTATCGTCTTCCAAGTCCTAACTTCGGCTGCATCCGCTTAGGCGCTAAGTCAGACGGTCGTGATAGTGATCGTTCCGTGTCATCGCTGGAGTACACTCTAGAGGATTCGGATAACTGCTCTCCGTAGGTGTGTTTAAGTAATTTAGGTTTAATAAATGTTTTAATTTAGTATTATGTAATGTTTTAATTTAGGATTATATAATGTTTTATTTTAAGTTTATGTAATGTTTTATTTTAAGTTTATGTTGACATTGATATAGACCGTCACCAACACGATCTCCTCATTATCAGTTTACGGTGCCATTTTTTAGAGATGTTAACAAATTTTGGCTTTTTTTTTATAGTGTAAAAGAAATATGTGTAGTGGTGGGAGGTTTTTTAGTGTATGATGGTTTGTTGGTTTGATATTTATAATTGTTGATTTATATAGATGTTTTTTTTAAATAATCAACGGTTCAACGGTCAAATGTTAATAATAACAGTCACTTTATCATCTTTCTCTCTCGCTACGTATATAACAATTCAGCCAAAAACACCTCCATAGCGCCTGGGGGGTTATAACGCCCTATAACGAGAGCCATAAAACCCACTACAGACACACTAACAGTAACTTTTTTCATCGTAATTCTCACCAATTAAAACCTTTCACGTCACCTTCCATAACTGCCTCACGTCGACGTAAATCTCAACTGAATATATCACACGACAACCTCAACACTGGACACGAGAAGATGTGGCTGACTTAAAAGGACTTTACACTCTCTTTTCACGCCCCACACCGTGTATTCTTATTATTTACTATTTTGTTTGAAACGGATGTGACGATTATTTTGGATATTCAAATTTCATCTCGGGAGAAGGAAAATGAATTTCAAAATTCAAATCCACGGATCCAAAAAAATATAAAATAAAATAAAGTGAAAACTTTTCAAAATTAGCCCCCAACTTTACAGAGTTTTGCAATTGACACCCCCACAAAACCCTAGAGCATTCATTGCCCCCAAAACAAACAAAAACCCTAAATTCTTCGATTCAAAACCTTTATCTACCCTCTCTCTCTCTGCTCTTTCAATTGAGTGAGTAGTGAAGATAATGGAAGCAGTGAGGTCTGATTTAGGGGTTTCCAAGAAGACAATGGCTGCTTTTTCTCAAACCCTTTTGGCTGCTCATGTTTCTCTTACTTGTGTATTCATGATGGTATAAATTAATTTACACCCTTATTATTATTATTATTATTTTTTTTTATTTTTTTTTTTGTTTACTATAGAGTGTTTGGTTTCCTTTGCATAATTAGAGGTTATGCCCACCAGGTGTTTGATACTTGGATCTTATGTATTTTGGACCAAATTTAGTTCAAGTTTCTGTTTTGTTTGTGATTATGAAGTTTGATATGGCTTTTGTTAAACTTTCCCTAATTTTAGAGGTGTGTGTTTTGACTACTGGCATCAAGACATGAAAGTTTAGAAGATTTTAGGTTAATCAGTTGTTTCTTGTTTTGGGATCTTTGTACTTCTAAGGTTAATCATTTTTTTAATTTTCTTTTGAAACAAATAGTTACTTTTTGTGAAAGTTTCAAGAACACCTTTGTTTGCGAGTATGGTTTGTTTTTGGTGAAAGTATCGGGAAGTACGTGAATGCTAAAATGACCGTTGTCGTTGACTCTTTTTTGCCCGTATTCGCTCTTTGCAAATCGTGTTGTTGTGTTTGTTCTTAGTTTATGGGCTACTTGGTTTTCGCTCGTGTTGTTTTCCTTCAAAATCATCATTTTTTTCTTATAATGTTACAAGAGTGAAAGTTTGTTTGCAATAGTCAAGTATGACAGTTAAAAAGTCACAAATATTAATTTAGAGGTTCTTTTGCATTTTCAAGATTGATGGTGTATGAAGATATTTTATGGGTCGGGTATAAAAAATGTTCATATTTGTATTCCAGAAATCTTATTTTGCTGACTGGTTGCTTTCACTGGTCTTGACATCAAATTCTTCGTTTTCTTAAAGTTTGACTTTTCATCATTCATATATGATTTTGACTATTAGTGTTATTGATCTAAAGCTGCAAGCTTGTGTTGCTTTGAGGTGTAAATATTGTGTTACAGTTCTACCCTGCTAGCTAGAAGCTCTGGTAAAAATGTAGAATGAATGCTTCTGTTAATGCTTTTCTCAAACTTCATATCCAATCTATAATTGTTTGTGAACAGTTAGTGTTTTTGGTTATTTACAAGAGTTTTTTTACTATGAATTCAGCAATCACACAATCGCACCAGGTTTTTTTAATGATAATTTAGCTTGAAATGCTCCCATAATCATGGAATTTTGTAGATCTGTCATCTGCAATAATTTTGTAGTTTATGGTTTTCGCATGAGATTTCATTTTTGTTCTCAGTTGGATTTTTTGTTATTGCAATTGCAGACTGGATTTCTGCTTCAGGGAGCACACATGTTGCAAAATTTGATCGGCAATGATCAACGGTAACACTTGTTTGCCAAACAGTTTTATGGGTGGAAAAAATTGAATCCAAAACTTTGATAATTTTTTTTTGCATTTGAAAATATTTGCAGGTTTCTAATTTCTGAGCTTCACAAGAAGAGCAAAACCGAGCCTGAAGCCAAAGACGGTAGTGACACTGAGGATGACGACGACGATGATGAAGCTGAGGAGCCAGAAGAAGATGATGCTGGAGATGAAGATTTCTCAGGTGATGAAAAGGAAGAAGAAGAAGATGACGATGAAGGAGACGCAGATGAACCTGACGCAAATGGCAATCAAGGTAGTGACGATGACGAGGATGATGATGGTGATGAGGATGATGACGAGGACGGTGATGAGGATGACGACGAGGATGGTGAGGAAGAAGAAGATGATGATGAGGAGGAAGAAGAACCACCAGCTAAGAAGAGAAAATAAAGATAGTATGTTAAACTGGGATATTTTATATTTTTCTAAGATGTTTATTTATTAAGTATGTAGCAGGGAGGGTTAACATTTTAGTCTGGCTTTGTGCATTTTCGTTTGTAGGATATGAAACATTTAAACCTTTGTTTGCAATGGTTATTGTGTTCTCTCTATACCATAATGCAAATATGAGATGGGTTCAATTCTTTTAGCTTAGCATATGAGATGTTTAATTTTATTACGATTCAAAAGGAGTTAATTTACACGTTTTCGCCTTTCATACTATTGAGTCGTGTTGACTCATGAACACTTATGTTTTCTGATGCTTTTGTAAAGCACATGGACTAACCATGTGATTCTCTCCGAAACAAATGTATTAAAGTTTCAAACCTGGCCCCAAGCCTCCGTTTACTTTTGTACACTTAAGGCACACTTGCTTGCAATCTAGTGAAACCCAAAATGTGAAGCTCAAGATCATTTATGCTTAACTTGATTCGAGATTATACCAACCCGATCCGCGATCTTGCTTACAACCAAAAGGCATTCATTATACTTTTTTTATTAAAGGAAATATTAATTAAATCATCATAACTAGTTATTACTTTAATATATGTATTTGGATGTATCGTGTTATGGCTTCAATACTCATAATTTATGGTATTACTATAACTAGTTTTAATGATGTATATTTAATACATTAAAATAATTACACTCACTAAAAAAACTTTACTTTAATCATAATTTCTCATATTTCAAAACATGTCAGACAAACAATAAGGCTATGAGGTGTGGGAGACTCATCCCCCTTCTTCAAGTCCACGTCAGCGTCACGTAATTTTTCCCTTCCCAACAAGGGTGTGGTTCATCTTTCATTTATTTTATTCTTTTATTCAGCAGCAAATTTGAAAAAGTTAAAAAAGTTTCATAGGGGAGGACGAGGCTTGAGTACTGAAGTCAACAAATTTTGAGAGGGGGTGTTCCCCGACGGGTAAAGGGCCATGTGGGCTCTCCAACCTCCTCCCCGTCTTCATACCCCATAGCCTAACCTTTTTTAACCATCTTTTCCTTTAATACATTTTTGGAGGAAAAAAACGATGTTTAATTAATTATCAAAAGATAAAGACATATACATTAATATAAGTTAAAATTTGAAACATCATAAACTTAGTATATAAAATAATGAATAGGGTGTGTTTAATACATAACTAAATGTTAGAAAACTGTGAAAACTAATTAATCACTTTTAGATAGTGAATAAAAATAATCACATGAGACCATATGTAGTGGTAGTGTGAAAGGGCGTTAAATGGCAAATTTCAAGCCCCTTCGCGCCCTGCACAACGCCCCCTCCTTGTTAAAGGGCGCTAATGGGGCTTCAAAATGGCACGTGCTAAATAATTCACGCTAAAGGCCACAATTTCTCAACCAATAAGGTGATGTTCTCTTCCCCTTTGTCCAATCAGAAGCCACCCACCGTAATTTATTTATTTTTCCTTTTTTTTAATTCAATTTTAATATCCTTATATACACACTCACACTCACATCACACCACATCACTACACCTCTTGTGAAATTCAAGCCCCTAGTGAATCCACATGCCACTAAACATGGTCTTAGTGAGAGGATGAAATACGATTATAACAACTTTTACTATAAAACTATTTCAATCAAACATATAATGTACATGTTTTTTAAACCAAACAATTAAGCAATATATAAAACTGGGTCAAACATATAATTTATATAAATTTGTTTTTTTAACTAAACAATAAACTATGTCTCCATTTCTAATCGGAAAATAATGTGAACGCATGCTAAACCTTTTCAACTACTATGATTCTAAAAATGCTCAAGAATTTATTACATTTTGCAAAAAAGGTACATTTAAAAAAAATCTTGAAAAGTAAATATGATGTTTTTGGTATTTTTTGTCATTATATTTTGACTAAAAAAACCAACTCATTCATTATAAATTTAATGCTCAAAATTCAAGTATAAATCAACCAACACAAACTAAAACCATCAAAATTCAACATGGCTTTTAGATCTAAGATTCTAATTCTTATATTTTGCTTGGCACCTTTAGTTTCACAAGGGCTAGCAAGAAGATCAACATCTATTTCTCCTAGACCATCGAAGGAGATTATGGAATGTTGGTCCGCGTCTTTTGATCTAGCAAAGTGCTCAGGGGAACTTCTAAGGGTGGCACAAGGCGGATTACTTGATTTAAGTATTTGGCCGGATTGTTGCAAAGCGGCCGAGAGCATAAGTTCAGGATGTCTACCGAAAATCTTTCCTATGAATCCTTTTTTTCCTCAAGTCCTTCAAATGTATTGTCCTCGTTTGTCACTTCAGACTCCTCCACCCCCACCGATGACACCAAATTCCGAAGGACCATCCATGATGTTTCCTCCTGCTGATGCACCAGCACCAGATGCAGATGGACCAACCATGGATGCATATGTTGATCAAGATTAGATTTCTCTACCACCGACCTCGTCATTATGGTTGTCGACCGCTCATGAATACACCAACTGATGAGGAGCAATTGAACAACCAATTATTGTCTTGTTTAGACATTTAGGTTATTAAATTGGATGTTTTGTTGAGATTCTCTTGTTACAAGTCCATTTTGATTCATCTTTCTCTATATGTTTTAATAGGATATTTGATCTTGATATTGCAATTCCATTTGTTAAATTAAATTTAAACAAAGTTAATTCATATGTAAGAAAAACATTGTATTGGTGTGGTAATTGTTAAGAAGCTTATTAAGAATATTTGACCCATGCCAGCCAATATGCTATATTAATTTGTTAAACTATCTATACCCTTCAAGTTTTCAAATAAAGCTTACTAATGTGCTAGTTATTTTTCTATTTAAATTGTAATTTTCTTATACAATTTCAAATACATTATTTATCTATATTTTAATATAAGTTAAATCACAAACTGAGACATATTAATTATCTTATATAACTCTATAAGCCAAAATACATCATATTAGATACTTAGTTTCTAATAAAGTTAAGGTTGATGTATAAATAAAAACTAGCAGGATTAAATCCGCACGCTGCACGAAAAAGCAACAGGAACTCGACCTGTATCAGTTCGTTGCAGTACCGGTACATGTTATAGCAAGAGGAAAAGAAAACAAAAACTATAAATAATATCGATTTGGTTCGTTAAAAAAATTAACCTAATAATTATAACAAATATAAGTGATATATATACATATATATATATATATATAGGGGAGGGATAAATTGAAAACCCTCCCCAGTTAAGAAAATCCACGAAACCATCATCTTAACCATTCATTGCACCTGATCAACGGTTGTCATTCTTTGTTGACTTATAACTCTTTATTTGATAAACATGTGGTACAAAAGGGCATAATTGTCCATAAAATTTAATCATTTCTCATCCATTTGTTACAACTGACATGATCAGAAGCATGAAAACCAATTTCTCTTTCTCATGTCTCCTTTTCTCTCTCTTTATGACAAATTCAAAATCATTATTTCTTTCTCATCATATTTAAATTTATAAAAATGTAAATAAAGATAAAACTATTAAATTATAAATATATCACTAGTTAAAAATATAAAAAAAACATATGTTTTCACACACTTCTCTCACCAAAAGCATATAATAAATTATAACCCAACAACAAAAACATGTGTTTTCATCTACTTATCTCACAAAAAAACATATAACATTATAACTCAACAACAAAAACATATGTTTTCACGTACATATCTAACAAAAAACATATAATAAATTATAACCCAACAACAAAAACATATGTCTTCAGATACTTATCTCACTTACAAATTCAGATTATAAATCCAAACAACAAAAAACATATTTTTGTATATGAAAACAAAACTTTGAGAGACAAAAAAATATAAATCCTCGGTTCGATGGCTACTTCTTCTTCGATTTACAAAAACTGCATCAAGTCCTCTCCTATGTTCGCATAATCTATCTACAAAAATACCCATAACAAAACATAAACAACTTAATATAAAAACCCAGATCTTGAACTGGTTACTTCACCTTAATAACAAAACATACACAAAACAAAAAACAAAAGAATTCTAAGGAAAGAATCACACGCAAACAACTTACTTCCAAAAAGAATCTTGGTTCTTTTCTTTTAAATTTACCAAAAGAATTAACAAAGGGGTTTGTTCTTAGATCTATAGAGAGATAGAGTGAGAGTGAGTGTGTAGAAGATGTAGAGAGATAAAAATGGGTTTATGGTGAGAAAGATGTGTTTTTCTTTTTATGGGGATGAGAAACTTTTTTTGTCAGGAAGTAGAAGATAAAGTAAGAAGAGAGAGTAAAAAATGTATACTACCCAAACTACCCTTGAAGACAAAATAGAAAACATGGATGTGGATCATTATGAGCCTTTCATTTGGGTTTTATGTGTTTTGTCAACTTAGAAGGGTTTTCTATTTATAATTGGCCTATATATATATATATATATATATGTATGTATCTTCTAATGTCTCCAAAGTTATAGTAACTATACCGACACGTACTTAAAAACATGCAAGCACGTAGCAAAATGTTTTATTGAGTGTACAAATGGTACTACGCGTTGCGATGACGTCAAAACGTAAAGTAACTCGAATTTGTATTGTCTAATGAAACATACTATATTTGGCTCGACTCGTTACCGAACAAAATTTATGTCAAAAACTTAGAACACCGAAAAAGTTCATAAAAATAAGCTTGAAAACGTATTGTATTTGAGCTGCCTCATTTCCCAAAATATTTACATCGAAACGTAAACCAACTTAAATTTATAATGACAAGTACATAAAAATAAGCAAATAAAACTTGTAAAGTAACTCGAATTTATACAGTCTAAGGAAAACGTATTATATTTGACATGACTCGTTTCTGTACAAAATTTATGGGAAAACGTAGACCAATTGAAAACGACCATAAAAATAAGCATGAAATGTCAACGAACTTGAATTTATAACGATATGTACATGAAGATACACAGGTAAAAGTGTTACGGACTATAACCATTGCAAGGTATAGGACTTGTCCCATATCGGTTGTATGGGCAACAAATATAGGGTTTATAGTACAAATGGGCTCAGACACCCACCATACTGGTCTTTGGAGTTGAGAGTTATCCTGTTGGGTTGTAATAATGGTATTAGAGCCAGACTTGGAGTGGTGGCCTGTAGGGAACCGGCCATGACCGATGTGGTTGTGACCAACGAAGCTCGTAGCCATGACCAACATGGCTATGACCAAAGAGGACGTTGGCTCTTAAGGAGGGTGAACTGTTACGGACTGAAACCATTGCAAGGTTTGTGATTTGTCTAGTTGTCCCACATCAGTTGTATGAACAACAAATGTGAAGTTTATAGTCTAAATGAGCACTTTCATCCACCAGACTAGTATTTTAGGTTGAGTTCTCCTATATGGGCTATAACAAAAACTCAAGGAGTTCAAAAGAGATTTTATAAAGTTTAAAGTGTTTAACTCTCAATGCAAAAACTTGACTGAATGAAAGATGAGTTACACAAAATGACCAAAAAAATGCAAAAACTTGACTGAATGAAAGATGAGTTACACAAAAAGACCAAAAAAAGGCATATGACTTTTATATATTTATACTATTTTATAAGAGCTAGTGTTTTGTTTGCAGACATTGCCCCGCGAGCTTGTGGCGCATCAGGCAAATATAAGTACCAGTGCGATTGCACCACGACAATGACGTTAGTGTATAGCTTTGTTATACGTTTATATAAAACATGTTATCGATTATAGGTTCAAGACTTCAAGGCTCACATAAATCGTAAGTAACCGTTAATATTATGGCCATCAATCCTCCGTTTGTCTTATTATTGTTGTTATAGTATTACTTCCATTTGATGACAAATTGTTTTCAGTCCATTTATTTGAAGATCTTGATGCTATATTTTGAAATTTATCTCTTAAAACGTTATAAATAAGTTAGCCTAAAACCAAAGGATATCGTGAATTCACGATATCCTTTAATTTGGGAAATTAAAGAAATGTCTAAATAATTTCTTATCAATTAACATAATGTTAGACAACCAAAATCCTATTATAGCATATTAACCAAAGGAATATAAGACATGGGTACGTTTAATACATTCTCTATTCTCTAATCTTACATTTAGAATAGGTCCTTAGGACCAGTGAGCCCATGCTAAAGTGAGCCATCCGTCACGTGCATTGCCATTGGCCATGTGGGACTTTTACGTTTTCCTTTTTCCTCTCTTCTCTCTATTTCCTTTTTCATCTCTGTAGAACCTTTGTCATTTCACCATCACCATAGTCCATCACCTTCTCCACCACCACATACCCATCAACATACCCTCCTCTTTACCTACTCTACCTCTTCCTTCTATCTATTTTTTAAGATCCGCGGTACTCGGCGGTAGTAATTTATTGATCATAACTTAAACCGGCCTTCCTCGGACCATCGCCTCACGAAAACAAGAAAGAGGCAGACACAAAAGGGTTGGTCAACATCCGTCCATCGCGTCAGAAAGCCGCGGCAGGTCATCGGTGTTTCAGCTACAAAGTGTGACTAAATCTGGCGACCCTACCGTTCTATGCTACCCTGCAACTCGACTTCATTTATTGGTGTTACGTCTGTTGAAGATAGAGCTTCTCCGTTTCTTAATTGTTGCATCATGCTATTTGCCTCAAGTGATGTCGCCTTCAAAACGGTTTTTCAAACTTTATGGTTGATATCATGAACAAATTTCTTGATTGAAGGTGAGTGTTAAATTAGTTGTAAATGCACTTTAGGTGTTTGATTTTATGTCCCAAATAAATCGACTTCTATTAATATCGATATAGATGGGGTTTTATTGAATGTGTGGCAACCCCTAAACAAACCTTGATTCCATCTGCTCCTAAAGTTATTACAAAGCTGAATCAATGGTGGTAATTAGGATGGTGGTGACAGTGAAAAATTTTTAAGAAAAATGAAAATCGTGTCCCTTTTTTCAATATTTTTTCCTTTGGAACGTGAACTAGAGTAAGTTAGGGAAATAAATTTGGTAGCTATTGCTTGTGTGAAGAGTAAAAAACGGTGGGTTTAGATTCTTGATGACAATCGATGTTGTGGGGTGGCCAGCGGCTGCCGTCGTGTAACACCCTAAATCTGTTTACAGAAAACTCGCAGCGGAAAAATACCAACCGAAAAATTCATTTATAAAACAATCATAATTGTTTAGAAAACCGGTTCTACTAAGGAGTTTGGTGTTACATCTTAAGTTATTTCTTAATACATTCAACAGGACTCGACTCTATTGGTTAGGTATCCGTGACCACGTACAATCCGCCTCCTCGCTCGATCTCCATCCTTCCCTTGAAGAAGTTAGGTAACCCAGACAACCTGCATCCACCACATAACCAATACGTTAGTTCAATGAGTGACCTCATGTAATCTACTCATAACACGAAGTAGCATCCCACAATCCTCTGTGATCCTGTCTGTAATCCTTCTCTCAAGTTCGGGTGGGTTACCCCGATCCGAACCTCCATGTCTCTTACAATCGTATTTACATACCTGCATCTCATATCATTCTCATAACAAAGGTTATTAACCTCGCAATACATATATATGTATATCCAAGGATATAAACCCCTACATGCAAATTCTACGATACATACAAGTATAAACTCCCACATGTATTACTACAATACATACAATACATACGAGCCTAAAACTCCCACATGTGTTACTACAATACATACAATACGTGCAAGTATAACTCCCACATGTATTGCTACAAGACATACAGTACATACAAGTATAGCTCCCACGTTTAATGCTACAATTCATACAAGCATACACCTCCACCTACAATACCATAATACATACTAGCATAAACTCCTACATATGATACCACAATACACACAAGTATACTACTTCTACCTATATAATGCTTTCATACATACAAGTAACTCTCTTCTTCTAACCTGAGCATGAGAACTTATATGTACATCTCATCTACAATACTACATAATCATGGTAATCTACTTACCGTATTTAATGCCATCGGATAATGCATCGATTAAACTACACGCACTTGTACCATTCCGTACTACGATCATGTTTACAAAACCACACTACTATTACTTGCTACACCCTTACAAGGCCCCACACGAGGTCCAACGATGCTAATTGGTGCGTTAAACGCAATTACGGGTCGCGCACCTAAGCGAAACATCATCAAATAATAGAAAAATAACATTGCAGCGACCACCGTACCCCTACTGTATGGCCGTAGGGGTACGGCCTGGATTATAACCATACGGCCGTTTGGGCCTGGCCTACGGCTTGGATTTGTGTCCCTGGGCCACCGTAGGGGTACTCCCAGGCCGTAGGCCTACTGTGGACCTGGTGAAAATCTTGAACTTTTTCTTCCTTCTTTCCACCTCGACTCGATCCGTTCCAATTCATACAAAGCCACGTTTATTCCATTATAACTCCAATTCAAGCCTCAACCTCGTTATTTAGGTACCATCATCTCACGGTCCTCGTACTACCATGAAACACATAAACATCTTAAGATTCATTATCCTAAGTGGAATAAGAACCACTTACCTTGTGTACTCCAAGTTCTTGCTTGTTTATTGTTCCGCCTTGACCCATTAGCTTCCCATGCTCGAGTCCATTATTCCTATCCTTTCATATCACCATATTCATATTATTGTTAGCATACATGATCATATCACACTAACAATCATTTTCCATCAAATAACACATTGACTTTCATTAGTCAACCTCTACCATATCTACAACATACATACACAACCACATTGGTTCTCTCATCATGTAATACCCCTCATTATCATATATATCTCATAGTTTTAACATGTTAAGCATCACATAGTGCTTCTAATCACACAATCAAGTTTGAGAGCCTAACCATGTTATTCCACACTATTGACTTGGCGGAAAGTCCACTTTCTACCATTCAAACTTTCTTCTTACAAACATATGTCTATATTAACATACTAGGTCATATGTATTTTACCATAAACATCATATTCATGTCTCACTAACATACAAGATCATTCATCATACCAATTATCCATCACATGGTGTGCATCATACTATTTAAGCATAGTGTACACACTACTAATGCATACTTCTTACCAATTCATATAATTCAATAAATTCCCACACGGATACCCTCTAAGACGCAATCCTCTTGTTAACCTACTATCAATTGCATCAATTATCACACTACTTTCATACTTGTCCAATCTTGCCTACAATTTCGCAAGTTAGACTAATCTAGACATTTCATCAAACACTTGGTGTGCATACAACATTTAAAACACAATGTACAAGCATTTCATGCATACTTCCATAACTCATAACATCAATCATCTTATTATTTACCTACATCACATACCCTTTACTCAATAGTTGTCAAACATAGAAAATCATCATTTTCTTTTCAAAATATCAATTAATCTATCTAAGGATGGCCTTGGATCACACCAAGATCAACACCCACTTCCAACCTTATGAGATTTTCTTCCAATTGCATAATTTATACAAGATTAATATAATACAAGTTTCAATCATCTCTTTCAACTAGTTTCTACATGAATTCACATATCAATTTTGCATGAGCTCTACTTGTTCCATCATGTAATACCTTCCTAACCTAGAATTCATCATCTAGTGTTAAATAATTCATACCTTAGCTTTGAAACCCTTCCAATTATCCAATCTTGGCTTCAAACTATACATGCACCACATGGTCGTATGATTTCACCTTGGATTAAAGCTTGTATGTGTGTTAGGTTCATCACAAGCTCTCCCAAGATGTAAAAACCCTTCTCAAATGTCGACCCCCTTACAAAAATGCAGATTTTATTATGAGGTTTCCCACTTGTCAACTTTAGTCCCTCAACTTTGGGCTTTTTGTTAATTAACACCTTTAACTAACCAACACTTCAAGTCTTCCCAAAACAAACCCTTCAAGATGAGTGTTGGTTTATGTTTAGCCCCTTCCCACTTATTAGTTTAAGCTTCCACCAATTTACCCAAGTAACTAACTTGGTAAATCTTAGGTTTACTAAGTGTACAACTATCAATGCACTACTTACAACTAGGGGTACACACCCTCCTACACACCCATATATATACATACATACGCATACATACATACGCATACGCAATATATCCATACCAATATATATATATATATATACATATACATATACATATTAAGTTTCCATCACACTATTATTATGTATCATTTTTGGGGCGTTACAAGTCTACCCCCCTTAAAGAAGGTTTCGTCCCCGAAACCTCTTTCATTACTACCCTACTAGGCATTCTCTACTTACTTAATTACTTTGACACTTCATTCAAAGTTTCATGTCACATCGCAAGCCCACATTGTAAGCTATGCTATAGCTTGAATCGTGACTAGACATAATTATATGTCCACACTTTCTAATATTAACACAAGCCTTTAAGCAACTATCAAGTATACCAACTACTACTACCTAGCTACTGCTTCACCTCCCCTTATTCGTACTCGACTTGAGAGTCCGACATCGTTCTATAGTCCCTACGGGACAAGTATATTTACCATACTCACCCCACCCCTTCCTGGTAGGTTTTAGAGTCATTCTATTCATACCTATTTGGTTGTTAGTTCATTTCGTGCACTATCTACTGTAGACACATACGTCATTTGTTTAACAACACCGAGTCAAATGCTAAGACTCATTTATTTTTGACCTTTAAAAGTCAAACATTCAAGCTACACATACGTAAGATATCATACATTCCTACGTGGGTACTATTGTCATATCGATCCTCTACTTGACAATCATAAAACAACCGAATTCACTAACCTTCCTTCCGGATTGTTAACCGATCATCTCATCGTCGGCTTAACTTTCTCCTTAATAATTTCATGCCATATTTATCTTGTTTTAATTCATTCACAATTAGTTCCAACTCATTATCTTCATATCATCTATCTTGTAGATTTTGTCAAGTCCATAATCTTGACCATTCGTATCTACAAAATCATTGGTTAATCATACCCCTTATATTCATAACAACTGACTTTCAATAGTCTATACAAAATTTGTTTCTATTAGAATGTCTAATTATATACATCTTTCCGGAACAATCCGTTTCTATTTTAGCTACCGTACGTTATTACCCATCCTTACACATCAAGGTCCTTCCAACCTTGCCCCATCAGGGTCCTCCTACCTATCATACATGATCTCGACCCTATGAACCATTAAGGTCCTTCCAGCCCTTATGACCCGCTAAGGTCTTTCCATTCAATTTGACCCACAAGGGTACTTCTACAATTTTGACCCACCATGGTCATTCTACCATCTTAACCCATAAGGGTATTTCTACAATTTTGACCCATCCCGGTCATTTTACCATTTTAACCCATAAGGGTATTTCTACAATTTTGACCCATCATGGTCATTCCACTTAATTTAACCCATAAGGATTTTTCCACCATTTTGACTTGTTACGGTCAATTCTACTATTTTAACCCACACGGGCTTTTCCACCATTTGACCCTTTTAAGGTCAACTCTACTGTCTTAACCCATACGGGCTTTTCTACCATTTGACCTTTTAAGGTCAACTCTACTTTTCAACCCATACGGGCTTTTCTACTTTGTTGACCCTTTTAAGGTCAATTCTACCATTTTATCCCATAAAGGGTAATTCTACCACTTGACCCATTAAGGTCAATCACCACTTTAACCCACAAAGGGTATTTCTATTATTTTGATTTGATCCGTACTTGTCTATGGACTCAAACTTTTCATTCCAACTACTCACCCACACGACTACTTACTTTCCAATTCCACCGGGCATACCTGTAATGATTCTCATGGTCTCACGTGTGTAGCATGTTTCTTGTGCACTGGCCAGGTGTACAGTCCACATGTTATCCACGTGCCTTCATGTAATCATTACCTTATGCCTGAGGACTGGTTTTCAGCTTCGTGCCACATTTCGATTTCCTTCTATGTTTTACCATCCCTGAGGATTTTCCTCCCCCGGTATAAATAGTCAATTATCGCGTACCTGAGATTGTCACATCATATCTACAACCTCCGCGATCTATGTTGGATCGTGTCCTTGAGATCTCTTCATTATCCACAAAAGCTCACCTTAACATGAACACCACAATTAGCTTTTACATGTCATGTGAGTTAATATTAAATTCTACCTTTGGGTCTTGATCGAGCCTTGGATTGTACGGGTCATTTCATTCAGGAGCACACAAGTTTGAGTTCGAGTACATACTTCCTTGTACTAGATTTCGCTCAAACCAGGGCTCTGATACCAACTTGTAACACCCTAAATCTGTTTACAGAAAACTCGCAGCGGAAAAATACCAACCGAAAAATTCATTTATAAAACAATCATAATTGTTTAGAAAACCGGTTCTACTAAGGAGTTTGGTGTTACATCTTAAGTTATTTCTTAATACATTCAACAGGACTCGACTCTATTGGTTAGGTATCCGTGACCACGTACAATCCGCCTCCTCGCTCGATCTCCATCCTTCCCTTGAAGAAGTTAGGTAACCCAGACAACCTGCATCCACCACATAACCAATACGTTAGTTCAATGAGTGACCTCATGTAATCTACTCATAACACGAAGTAGCATCCCACAATCCTCTGTGATCCTGTCTGTAATCCTTCTCTCAAGTTCGGGTGGGTTACCCCGATCCGAACCTCCATGTCTCTTACAATCGTATTTACATACCTGCATCTCATATCATTCTCATAACAAAGGTTATTAACCTCGCAATACATATATATGTATATCCAAGGATATAAACCCCTACATGCAAATTCTACGATACATACAAGTATGAACTCCCACATGTATTACTACAATACATACAATACATACGAGCCTAAAACTCCCACATGTGTTACTACAATACATACAATACGTGCAAGTATAACTCCCACATGTATTGCTACAAGACATACAGTACATACAAGTATAGCTCCCACGTTTAATGCTACAATTCATACAAGCATACACCTCCACCTACAATACCATAATACATACTAGCATAAACTCCTACATATGATACCACAATACACACAAGTATACTACTTCTACCTATATAATGCTTTCATACATACAAGTAACTCTCTTCTTCTAACCTGAGCATGAGAACTTATATGTACATCTCATCTACAATACTACATAATCATGGTAATCTACTTACCGTATTTAATGCCATCGGATAATGCATCGATTAAACTACACGCACTTGTACCATTCCGTACTACGATCATGTTTACAAAACCACACTACTATTACTTGCTACACCCTTACAAGGCCCCACACGAGGTCCAACGATGCTAATTGGTGCGTTAAACGCAATTACGGGTCGCGCACCTAAGCGAAACATCATCAAATAATAGAAAAATAACATTGCAGCGACCACCGTACCCCTACTGTATGGCCGTAGGGGTACGGCCTGGATTATAACCATACGGCCGTTTGGGCCTGGCCTACGGCTTGGATTTGTGTCCCTGGGCCACCGTAGGGGTACTCCCAGGCCGTAGGCCTACTGTGGACCTGGTGAAAATCTTGAACTTTTTCTTCCTTCTTTCCACCTCGACTCGATCCGTTCCAATTCATACAAAGCCACGTTTATTCCATTATAACTCCAATTCAAGCCTCAACCTCGTTATTTAGGTACCATCATCTCACGGTCCTCGTACTACCATGAAACACATAAACATCTTAAGATTCATTATCCTAAGTGGAATAAGAACCACTTACCTTGTGTACTCCAAGTTCTTGCTTGTTTATTGTTCCGCCTTGACCCATTAGCTTCCCATGCTCGAGTCCATTATTCCTATCCTTTCATATCACCATATTCATATTATTGTTAGCATACATGATCATATCACACTAACAATCATTTTCCATCAAATAACACATTGACTTTCATTAGTCAACCTCTACCATATCTACAACATACATACACAACCACATTGGTTCTCTCATCATGTAATACCCCTCATTATCATATATATCTCATAGTTTTAACATGTTAAGCATCACATAGTGCTTCTAATCACACAATCAAGTTTGAGAGCCTAACCATGTTATTCCACACTATTGACTTGGCGGAAAGTCCACTTTCTACCATTCAAACTTTCTTCTTACAAACATATGTCTATATTAACATACTAGGTCATATGTATTTTACCATAAACATCATATTCATGTCTCACTAACATACAAGATCATTCATCATACCAATTATCCATCACATGGTGTGCATCATACTATTTAAGCATAGTGTACACACTACTAATGCATACTTCTTACCAATTCATATAATTCAATAAATTCCCACACGGATACCCTCTAAGACGCAATCCTCTTGTTAACCTACTATCAATTGCATCAATTATCACACTACTTTCATACTTGTCCAATCTTGCCTACAATTTCGCAAGTTAGACTAATCTAGACATTTCATCAAACACTTGGTGTGCATACAACATTTAAAACACAATGTACAAGCATTTCATGCATACTTCCATAACTCATAACATCAATCATCTTATTATTTACCTACATCACATACCCTTTACTCAATAGTTGTCAAACATAGAAAATCATCATTTTCTTTTCAAAATATCAATTAATCTATCTAAGGATGGCCTTGGATCACACCAAGATCAACACCCACTTCCAACCTTATGAGATTTTCTTCCAATTGCATAATTTATACAAGATTAATATAATACAAGTTTCAATCATCTCTTTCAACTAGTTTCTACATGAATTCACATATCAATTTTGCATGAGCTCTACTTGTTCCATCATGTAATACCTTCCTAACCTAGAATTCATCATCTAGTGTTAAATAATTCATACCTTAGCTTTGAAACCCTTCCAATTATCCAATCTTGGCTTCAAACTATACATGCACCACATGGTCGTATGATTTCACCTTGGATTAAAGCTTGTATGTGTGTTAGGTTCATCACAAGCTCTCCCAAGATGTAAAAACCCTTCTCAAATGTCGACCCCCTTACAAAAATGCAGATTTTATTATGAGGTTTCCCACTTGTCAACTTTAGTCCCTCAACTTTGGGCTTTTTGTTAATTAACACCTTTAACTAACCAACACTTCAAGTCTTCCCAAAACAAACCCTTCAAGATGAGTGTTGGTTTATGTTTAGCCCCTTCCCACTTATTAGTTTAAGCTTCCACCAATTTACCCAAGTAACTAACTTGGTAAATCTTAGGTTTACTAAGTGTACAACTATCAATGCACTACTTACAACTAGGGGTACACACCCTCCTACACACCCATATATATACATACATACGCATACATACATACGCATACGCAATATATCCATACCAATATATATATATATATACATATACATATACATATTAAGTTTCCATCACACTATTATTATGTATCATTTTTGGGGCGTTACACGTCGTCGTCAGCGAGCTGTGTCGTTACCGGAATCGGCAACCAACGAGAACAGGGCAAAGGAAAAAGGGTGGTGTTCGTCGACGCTTCACTTATCATTTGTAATAACCGATACTCTAAATACGTTTTCAATTTAATGATTTGAATTCGGATTACTATACGTTTTGTCGTATATTTAGATTGACAACGAGACAAGCTTATTGTAGTCTATACTAAGTCGCCGCGTTGCGGCGGGTATAAAAACTAGTTTCTTACAATTGGGAAATTAAAGAAATGGGTATTGAAATACCATGTAGTTTTTATGTCTGAATAATTTCTTAGATATGTTCTAGAGGGCATCATACCACCACCACCACAATGCTGATGAAGCCTATTTCAAATGGTGAAAATTGAGGGAGCTAGAGTGGAGGTCATGTGGAGGTTGAGGGTTCGATTCCTGTCGGAGCTATATTTACCACATGTGGGGGTTCCACCTGGGGAGATCCCTAATCCACGTAGGATGGGTAATCAGTACAGGCTGGTCCAGGGTGTTAGCCGGAGCTCCACCGGTTGCACCACTTGCCGTTCAAAAAAAAAGACCACCACCACCACCACACTCCTCCCTCTCTCTCTATATATATCTCTAACGCTATGTTTCCGAGTTCACTAGAGGGTGGAAAAGAAAAGAAAGGAAGGAAAATCCTTCACTTTCTTTTCTTTTCTTTTCCTCTATTTTCTCTTCCTTCCATTTCCTTCCAATTTGGAAGGATTAGATTTGGTTAAGTTTTCCTCTCTTTTCCTTTCCTTTCCTTCCAAAAATAAACTCGGGAACACACATTTCATATTTTCCTTCCATTTCCCCCCTTTAAAAAAACTCGAGAACACCCCTCTTTTTTTTCTTTCCTTCCCTTTCCTTTCTTTTCTTCTCTTAAGTTAACTCGGGAACACAACGTAAACCCAAGCATCACCACCACACTCCTCCCTCTCTCCTTCCTATCTCTGTCTCTATCTCAAAACATAACCACCACCACCATTCCTCCTTCTCTCTCTAAAACCCAACCGTTGTCGCCGCTAGGGGTGTAAATGACACGTAGCGGCTCGGGATCGGCTCGGTAAAAAGCTCGAACGAGCCGAGCCTTAACGAGCCCGAGCCCGAGCCTGAAATATGGCTCGTTTAGTTATCGAGCCCGAGCTCGAGCCCTAGATACAAAGCTCGATTGGGCTCGCGAGCCTAATCGAGCCTTAACGAGCTAGAGCCCGAACCCGAGCCCGAGCCTAAGTTACAGCCGAGCCTAAGTTATAGCCTTAACGATTGGGCTCGCGAGCCTAAGTTATAGCCGAGCTTTTGCGAGCTCGAGCCGAGCTTTTGAGCTCGTTTGAGATTCTCAAATCACCTCGAGCCGAGCTCGAGCTTTGGTTTCTACTAGCGAGCCGAGCTCGAGCTCAAGATTGTAGGCTCGAACCGAGCCGAGCTCGAGCTCGAGCTTCACAAAACCTTAACGAGCCCGAGCCGAGCCCAGTCAGGCTCGGGCTCGGCTCGGCTCGTTTACACCCCTAGTCGCCGCCTCTCTTCCCTCCCTCTAAAAACCCAGCCACCACCACTCATCCATCTCTCTCCACAGACTCTCCTTCTGAACAGCCGGCCGAATCCGTCTCTGGATTTCTCACATTTTAAAAATAGAAAGATGAGAGTGTTGAGAGAAGGGAGAGAGAGACAGTTGAGAGTGATATTTTTGAGAGAGAACATGGTGTTTATTAGGGTGAGCTGTATGCAATAGAGGGTAGTACCTCTGTGCATTGACAATTTATATATATTGCAATAGTTACTTTATACTCACAAACACAACTTGGTAAGTATAGTATGAATAATTTCTCAAAGATTTCTGAAATTTAAGAAGAAAAGTTTAGCTGCTTAAGATACAAAGCACAAGCTATATGTGGATTGGGCTATCAAATCGATTAGTTTTCTTTGGTTTAAGTATAGGGGTAAAAGGATTATGTGGATTGGGCGGGTTGGCAATCGTTTTCTTTTGATGTAGTGTAATTATTTGTTTGTGGCTATCTCCGCCTTGGAGATAGTCCGGTGTTTTGGTTGGTTGAATGAAAGTTGCCCTTCAAAAAAAAAAGCTATATGTTACTTAGGGGCTGTTTGGTTGATTAAGTACTGAATCATTAATAGGTCTGAATGGTTAAGAGGTCTGTATGGTTAAGTGGTGAATTATTAAGTTGGACATCTTAATAGTTAGTTTTCTTGTCCCACATTGGTAAGAGAGTTTCATTAACGTTCAACCTAGTTCAGTGCTTAATGATACAATACTTAATGGTTCAGCAACATTCAAGTCTTAATGATTCAGCCTTAACCATTCCATTCAGAGGCTGAAACAAACGCGCTGAATGCTGAATCATTCAGCACTGAATGGTTAAGAGTCTCATTAAGAGGCTACCAAACAGCCCCTTACTTTTTTAGAACAAGTTTACCTTTTAATAAACATCATTTAATAAACTTGTCTTAACAATATTTAATTTACTGTATTCACTATTTAAATTAAATATTGTTATATTACTTCAAATTTACATTGAATATTAATTTATTTATATATTGGGACTTTGTTATTTACTTTTACTTTTATTTTTCACTGACGGTTGTGATGGTGGCATTAGGTTTTTTGACTTTGATGGGAGTGGTTGCAGCGTATAGTGCCTTTGAGGTACATTTATATTTTTCTCAATTTCAATTACATATATTAGTTTGCTTTGAAATAAAATGTAAAACAATTATTTGTCTAAAGCTATTTAGATTTTTAAATTTTGTTATCTCAAAATTAGTTTTCTAAACAATTATGAATAGTTAAATGATTGTTTTTTTATGAAACTAGAATTGTAGTATGTAAACATTGGAATTAATTAAATTAAACATATAAAATTTATCACATTAAAATTAAAAGGGAAGTCATATATAATATCATAAAACATATATTGGGGCTATAGAATAATAAAACTATCAAGAATTTAAGAAATAAACATGATATGCGTGATCACTTTTGAATGCCTTAACCATTTTACCTCTTTATCTTCTTAATGACAACCTAATACTTTAAGATGATGTTTAATGGCTTTAGTTAGACATTAATCTCCCATTATAAATAGTAGGAAAACTAGATTATCTCGCTACACCTCTAGACCGTTAGATACAAACCCAAAAGATCACGCGAATTGCTTCAGCTTGGATGCTTTCAGTTCAACAACGACTTTACGTATTATGTTAATCGACAACCATGTAAAGTCGAAGCGTACTGCCATGTTTTTCTCCAGCGTTTCGGCACTGCAACCACAAACCACAGTCTTTCGCTTGACCTCCATGGCTTGCAGCCTATGCGATATAATTGCCATCCAGACTAGCGTTTAACAACCAACCAAAATCTATGGCATCGAAGGTAACACCCAACTAGTTTTCGAACAAAAATGGATTAAATGAAAGAAACTTGAATATTTCATAAATATGGTTTGTGTGATGGTAAGTTAAATGAGCCAAGCTTGAACTTTCTTAAGTTAAACATGTTGATTAAAATTTACACGAGCTCAGGCTCGATTCAACTCAGATACAACGCTATCTACCAACTTGTATTGCGCTCAAAATAAGTCAAAATAATCATGTAATGTGTTACTCATGAAGTTATGGCCCATTGGATTTGGCTTACTAAACTGGTGGAGTAGAATAGAGAGGGGTGGCTCCCCCAATTTTTTTTTATTGAACCACACTTTCATGAATTCTTTATTGCCGTCTATATATTGTGTTTATTTAAGTCTTGCATCATTTATATACAAAATATTACATACTTCTAAAAAGTATGTATTCTATACGATGACACAATTTTATTATATTAACAAAACATGTTTAGTTGTGAAAGTATATAATATGGGGTTTAAATTTAATGAGGAATCTCAAAAAAGTGAAATCATGCATTTATTCATGTTTCTCATCTTAATTTGTGGTTACATTATGCAATATTGAAGCACATTCATTTATGTAGCGGTGTTCATTTCTACAGATTTCATGTTATTCGGTATGCATAGCTATTTTTTTTTTTCTTTTAGTTTGAGATGTTCACATCACGTGGATAGCTAATAGTTGGATAACTTTATATATGTATTTACTTGATGAGGATAATGAGTGATGGTGATGTTGAAGATAATGAGGTTGATTTAAGCGAGGATGCCGAATATTGAGAAGAGGTACGCCCATATATTGAGAAGAGGTGATATAGGTTCACTAAATAATACGCTTTTTTGCTCACGGTGGATTCTAATTAATGATGTGGGTACTAGAACCCCACAGTTAGTCCATAATTAAGAATAAAGCAATGTAAAGTACCGGAGCTACTTGACCCATCTGAGCTGAGAAGCTAACACTAGGAAGCTCAGAAAGCTTTAGGGGCCGTTTGGCAACGTCTGAATGGTTAAGAGGTTCTGAATGGTTAAGTGCTGAATCATTAAGTAGTGTTTGGTTGGACATCTAAATAGTTAAAATTTCTTATCCACATTTACCGGGCCAATACGCGATACGAACCAGACCCAAGACCCAACCCCTATAATACCCTCCCTCCTTCTCACACACACCAACACCCACACTTAATGGTCAAACACTCATCTTGAAAAGAAAAAAAAAGGTCAGACACACACACACTCTCTCTCATCTCACACACACACACACTCCACACAAACAACCCTTTTCTCTTCTTAATGACCGGAACACCAACAACTTGCTGGAAAACCTCGGTCTGATTATGGTGGTGGTGGTAACCTCGACGTAGCAGCAGCCACAGCCTCCCTCTGACTCCAGTCAGACTCCCTCTGACTCCAGTCAGACTCATCTCCAACACTAACCCATTCAGAGGCTAGGTCATACCATTTTCATTCAGACCTAAACCCAACCAAACAGCCTCATCTGACCGAATCAGACTTGAACATCTGACTGACTTCAATCAGACACAACCAAACGGCCCCTTAGGCTGTCTTATGGTAGCCCTCTGCTACAGCAGTGAATAGTAAAATTATAGAGAAGTCAAAAGTTAAATCACTTTTCACTCTGATCCATAATATTCATATCAAACAGTGTTTTCAGACATAAAAGTAACAAAAGTGGCTTTTATACCAAAAGGGTAAGGCTTCTCTGCAAGGACAAGGAAGAATGGTTAAAGTTTACCAGGTATAGAATGAAGGCTTCCCTAAGGAAGCTCCTAGGAAGAAATTTACTACCTATATAAGAGATCCCTGGTTAGTCTAATCCATCATTCACTTTTCACTCAACTCTCTTACTCATACTCTTTTAGTTTCATATTCCCAACTCCTAAATGAATACATATTTATTCTCATGCCGGGGCCCCCCTCCTGCGTTGAGGCTAACGGTGTTGCTTCTTTGTGCAGAATCAATCAAGCAGCTTAGGAACCCTCTAAACCGACATTTTCTCAAACCTGGTCATTTTCCTTGTTGTTTTAACACTAATTGTTGTACATTTTTTATTGTGGGAGTGGTTGTGTAACAACCCAACCAATGGCGGAAACATTGGACACACAATGACTTTTCACAAGCGCATGATACTAAATTAAAAGTTGCATAGTTAATTTAATCATAAATTAAAATCCTTACAAACCAAATGAAATACCAATTGTTCAAAAAACAATACAATCAATTAAACTAAGCCTTCAACTCCCATATGATCCAAAAACATGCAATACTTTAAGCAGCATTGTTCCTTGAAACATATTAAGTTGAAAAAGGGAGGGGGTCAACTATAAATAGTTGGTGAACATACTAAGGTTTTAGATAAATACATTGTTGAATAAATAGCTTAGTTACAATTCATATGTCAATGGTTCATTTAAGACAAATGTAACCTCCGGTTGGGGTGCTACCACAAATATGTGAAAACAAAACACAAGCAAACTAGGGTGTACAATCAAACCTTAATTGACATAGTTAGGTATCTTCTCTTACGGATTTCCCTTTAGTTATAGTTAAGATTCCAATCACCCGCACTCATAGACGTGGTTAACGAATCTATCTGGGGTTGTCAATCCAATAGATCTATCATTGTTACCATTCGGCTTGATCACAACTAATGATTATGTTAGTTATAGTTGATCTACCTAGTTTGTTTAAGACATGTAACACATAGATTCACACAAGACACATAATTGAAATGTATGTATAGACATAGTTATAAACATGTTTCACCCCAAAAGATATAAAAAGGTAAAATGAGGTTATGTAACTCACCTTGGCAAATAGGTAGCTTAGTTCAAAATAGTTGTACATATGGTTGAGAGAATCTCCAAAGGATTATCATAAATAGTTCACTAAGATAACATCTAACAAATTGATGATCTTAGTTCGAGTCTATGACAATCTAGAACTATAGTTAATAGAGATTTCTAGTCCTAATTTGGGAATAACTAGAATTTTTAGTTTATGTTAAAAACTCTCAGAATAATATTATACAGTATTAATAATTTTATGCATAATATATGATATGCTTTATAAATTTATATAAAGGGTTGTTGACAACATTGTGTTGAGCTATTAAGAGACCTGATTGATTAAGAGGTAATCTCTGAATCGGTCAGTATGTTTTTAAAACTTACTCATTAAGAGGCTCTATGAACCATTAAGAGATGTCTTTTAAGTTAACCAAACTCATTCTACATCTACCAATTCAGAGGTAGCATTTTGTTGGAATTATTAAAAGGCTACCAAACAACTCTAAGTTTTTTAAGCTTGTATGACTTTAGAAAAATAGGTGATAACTAGTGGATCAACATAATTTTTTGAGAGAATTACACAGATTGTCCTTTAGTTTTACCTGAAATTGCATCCTTTGTCCTTTTTTTGAATTTTTAACTCCCTATGTCCTTTATTTTATACATTTGTTACACCCTCTGTCCTTTAGACCAACTCCCGTTAAAAAAGTCAGTTAAGTTGGTCATGTGCCCCTCATGTGAGGGGCAAATCTGTCAATTCACCCTCGTGTATAAAGGACATAAGGTGTAACAATATTTATTTCTTTTCCCCTCAATATTTTTATCTTCTTCCCCAACCCACCCAACCCACCCAACCACCCACCACCACCATCACCACCACCTGCAACACCTGCAACACCACCACCATCTCCACCACCACCACCACCACCACCACCTGCAACACCACCACCACCATCTCCACCGCCACCCTCCCTCTCCTCACCATCTCCTCTCTCCTCCACCCTATTTAACAACAAATCTGTAATAATAACAATAAATTCAAATAACATATAACAAATCAGAAGCTAATAAAACCTCTTCTTTCGTTCCGTAAACGCAGCAGCAATCTCCGAATCAGTCGGAAAAGACGAAGGCAACACAACTTAGTCGGAGATGGTGCCGGAGACCTTGACTGATTGTTTACCGGTAGAGTAAACAATCTAATTCAACCCAACATGACTAGTCATTTCTTTCCCCCAATTTACAAAACCAAAACCCTAACAATCTAATTCAACCCTAATTTCACACAGTTGATCATCAATGGCGTCCGATTCAAGCTCCATACCACCATTATCATCCGAAGACGAAGACGGAGAAGAAGACGAATCATGCATACAAAAACCTAGTTCCGTCGTCAACACCAATAATTCGATAGATACCTCATTAGACGCTATCGAGAATCAGCTCTCTTCGATCTCATTCAGCACTCCAATCGACGTAACACCAACACCAGCAGCTGCTAATTACAATCACGAACACCTCACAGATATCAACGATGGATCCTTGAACGAAACTGATAGAAAAACGATAATAGATATAGATTCTGTTGCTGAGAGTAGTAATATGAGGGGATTGGGACTGTGGATGAATAATAATAATAATAATATAGAGATCAATGATGGAATGTTGACCGAAACTGGTGGTGAGACGAGTAGAAGAAGAAAACAAAGGCGGTAGGTAGATGAAGAAGAAGAAAACAAAGAATACATAGATTTGGGTTTTACTTTTTTTTTATTATTATTATTATTATTATTATTATTATTATTATTATTACACATATTGTCCTTTTGAGGGTGAAAAGACAGGATTGCCCCTCACGTGAGGGGCACATGGGTAACTTAACTGACTTTTTTAACGGGAGTTGGTCTAAAGGACAGAGGGTGTAACAAATGTATAAAATAAAGGACATAGGGAGTTAAAAATTCAAAAAAAGGACAAAGGATGCAATTTCAGGTAAAACTAAAGGACAATCTGTGTAATTCTCTCTAATTTTTTTCTTTTATCAAAGCTATTAGAATAATACTAGTAGGGTGCCCGCGCGATGCGGCGGGGAAGATATGCACTTAAAAAGGTATTCATGGTTTGGCTAATTCGGTAATTAGCCTTAATCTAATCGATGTCATCGGTTAATTGATCTTATTAACTGATCGATTGATTGGTTTTAGTTTATTTGGTTTTGTTAGTTTTCAGTTCGGTGAAATTAATTTTGGCTAATAACCAGAACCAATCTTTGGCTAAATTTTTTATTAGAAGTATATGAAATAAATGTATAAATACATGAAATGGGGTAAAAAAGCTAAAAATATATGAATACATAACCGGTCTTGTTTTAGTAAGTCGACGTCAGACCATTTCTAGTATGCATTATAATATCACTCGCTTATTTCAATTTAGACTTTTAGTATTATTATATTAGATTAAAACACAACTAATATATATCTTGATCTTCACTTTCTTTTAGCACTCCTCACTAAATTCCCGAATTTCCCGTATCGCCTAACAAACAAATAAGAAAAAAACAACAAAAGAAAATACGGTTGAATCAATAATCGGCAAGTAACGGAGGAATTAACAGTATATTATCATATTCAGTTGTGATGTGTATTATGCACCACAACCCATGCCGAATTATCATGATGAATCTTCATAGACGTTGTTGCTGTAACATGAATTGCATAACGAAAGCTTTCCAAACATTGTGCAATAGTGATGACATCATCACTTTGGTCTATAGGAACACCAAAGGCAGCAAGCATAGGAGCCCAACATGCCTCTATCATAGTTCTAAGTATAAGCACATCTGTAGCCAGCATAATAAAGTAACCTACGTATTTTCAACTAAGTAACATTCAAGTATTTAACCATGGCCATTTTCTCTAAATAAGCCTGCCTCTAACACACTATCCAAATATAACTCAATAGAAGTAAACGTAAAATAAGTCGTTACTCAGATTTTAGTGCTCTTTTGAAATTGGCAAATAGATCAAACGGGTTGGGACATCATCGATGGTCAGAAGTTACCTCCTCTGTCATTTCAAAACCAAGTGCCATGTAATGAAATCAAGTTCAGATATTATTGTATGCATGATCCCATAAATAAGTTTATTGTACCTTCATTTAATAGTCGGGTGATTTGGGTTATGTTTTACCTATAATGGGTCAGTCAAAATAGGTACAATGAAAGAATTAGCTTCAAACAAAACGGGCCAAACAGGTTATTCCGCATTTTGACCCATTGCTAATCACCCAAAAGATACGCTTTACTCTAAAACCACAAATGTTAAAAGAATACTATTTACATGATGAATCTAAGTTGTACATTCAGAGCTATTTGAAAGCCAAATCTAAATAAGAAAATATGGAGACGCAAACACCAATAATTCACTATATGCAGAAGCATTTGAGGAGAACCCCTAGTTAAAAATAGGAACAAGCCGAACTCACTTATAAAGAATGCTCACATGCTGTTTTCGAAAATTGTACTATATATACACACACACAGGGTAGAATGCATACCTCTACCAATGCATTGAATCTAGTATCTAGTTTTGATGTCATGTGGAGTGAATCAGAATTGAATGGAGAATTGTCACCCACAAAGATTAGGGAACGACACTGTAATCTCTTCAATCATTCTTTGATGTCGGGTCTCCTGAATACAACTCGAATTACACCACTTTCTTGAACCAATGTATATATTACGGGACACAAAATGGGTGGGTTTGGAAACGGGTCAAACCACCTTATTTTAGTTTAAGACAATAAATAAAAAAATACCCCGCCTCAAGAAAGTTGAACACATTTGGACTCTGCCTCCCATCAAGCAACTGCAGAAAGAAAGCAGACTTAATGAGTGTTAAACTTCAAATATTGAGTGTTAAAAGTCCAATAGCAACTGCAATAAAAGATGGCTTTGTACGAAGATCTTCCTAGTAAATACCAACTTTAAATAAAATTGAAACATAGATTGTTACAAATTTTAATGTAGGGATCTTTACACCTGTTTAATTATCATCATTACAACAAGCTGAGGTATTGTGTGGGTCTAACAAAACTCTTTTTTTTGGCAAGTCAAGCTTTAAAATTTTCTTGGAAAGCGTTAGTGTAAATGTTATTATTCAAGAAATATAGAACAGAACATCTATTTACAGAATAAATATTGTGCATATGTCCGTAAACTTTGAGGAAAGATTCATACCGCATATAGACCTTTAAAACCCTCCTTGGAAACAATAAGCCGGACAGCATCAGGAGCTGAAGCAAATTGACGAGTATGCATTCTTTGCTTCACAACCTACTTTGTCAAATTAAAAGCAGAAAAATATAAATACACGAGTCACTTTTGGTTGCATTTTATTGATCATGGGTCGAACGGGTTGACCAGGTTAAACAGGTAAATGTCACATCAAAACATCAAATACTTACAAATTTATAGTGTGCTAACCCATTTTATGTTAAAGAGATTATCTTATCATTTTAGTAATATAGTAATTTTTTTTGTCTCAACTAATAGATATTCAAAAAACTCAAAAAATGGACATAAACCATTGACCGGTCAGGGGTTGACCCATTACAGAAACCGCCCATTTTGTAACATCCAAATATAATATTTGAACCTCTGTTGGAACGCGTACAAGAGATGCAGCCATTCCTCCGATTGCACCTGCAGTCTACAAAATATTTTGCAACTTTTAAAGTATAAAAAGGCTTGCGTAAAGACATCACAAAAAATGATAAGCCAATTTATGTAAGCAATAAAGTGTATTTTTCATTTCTATCAAGATTGCATCTTTGTAGAAAACAATATGTGGCGTGTCGCTATCTCAATATTCTAACAATTTCTTTTGTTGTCTGTGGCACCATATTATTGCATTTCATGAAATGTAGATGAAATCAAACTTACCAGATAACAGCACTAAGATTTTCAGAAAGTATCTTCAACAATTTCTTTTTTGCAGGTTCGTAAACGCCTACGAACGAGGCAGAGGCTCTACATGCAAAATTGAACACAAGAATTTTAAAACCATATATTAGAAATTTAAAAGCATATATGGCAATCTCAACTTGAATTATTATTACAATTCATATTTGAACTACAAAAAGAAGGTGGAATACACAAGAGTAATATGTTCTTACGGTAATACACCAACAAGATTTCCAGCCAATCCTGAATATAGCCCCTGGAGGAGAATCTTTCCGCCACCACGTGCTGCCTACAGAATATATAATGTTGGTGTACTTATTCATTAACATGCTGCATATGCCTGTATGTAATTACAAAATCTAAACTTTACTCGAAGTGAGTAATTTTACTTTTCATTTTCATTCTTCCCCAAGTATTGCCATTAAATTCGAAGCAAATAACTCCAAGATGTATACATTTAGGAAAATAATATGTATACGTTTTAGGCAGAGAACACATCACTTATTCAAATATAAAACCACTTTCCCCGTAGGCTAAAAATGTAATTATCGAGTACAAAGGTTCTTCAAACCAATCATTTTAGAGCCATACATTAACCTCAGCTTGTTGACCAACCAAATAAACTTCACATACGGTAACATAAAAAATACGTAAATAAGCAAAACAAACATTAGATAAATGCACCCATTAGATATAAAAAAAAATCCAATGGCGATGGTACCCACCCACTTCATATGCAATCTTACTTTTTGACCGCTTTCAGGATGACTTTATTCTATTTACTTATCTCTAGGTACCCACCAACCTCCAATTGTTCTATACCTACAATACCCAAAACATATGCAGAATTGATCAGCTATAAATTTGATAATTCTAAAACCTACAAAAAAAAATCAATTCAGTCAGCGCATTAAACTTCTATGACTTTTCAAAAATGTTATTTATCAAAACCACAAATGAATAAAACCAACATATGATGAGATCAAATCATACCACTTTGAGAAGAAGGCACAGGATTTGTAGTTTCCGGATGTCGGATAGCATATGGGACCATACATCACTAATCGCCTCTAGTACGCCAGCCGTCAAAGCCTTCATCATAAAAAATTCAGTGATTAATTCTAACAAACCAAAGAACAAAACACACCTAATTCAAAGCCAATCAACAATAAAAAAATAGTGTTTTTTTATTAAACATAAAGGTAAAATCAACAACAAATGCGACAAATATGTTTAACATAACAACTCGCCGCATTTCACCTCCGTTTCTATCTTCTCCGTCTCCGGTGCCGCCATTGTCATCTCTGATCAAACGACTGGACTCTCATTGGCCGGAATCAGATTTGTGGTTACTGAAACCCTAAGTTTTGAAAACGGGATGTGTGATTATACATTATAACATAACCTCCCATTCTTCCAATTAAGGGGAAACAAAGAGACGTATGTTTGATTAATATCCAAAGGAGAATTCGATTGGTTAAGAGCAATTTAGCTTCTCAAGTGAGAATTGCCGATGATTTAATTGCTCCCGCCATTAAATCATGGGTTTCAGTTTATCATCAACAATTTAATTAAAGACGATTTCAATTCTATAACCGATTATTTCATTATTCGGTAAATGACGTTTGGGGCATCAACTTGCGGGCAACATTTGTTTTCCGAATCCATTACGGTGGAGCTTCACTATAGAGTCGGAACCCCCTGTGTTCAGCCATGTTTGACCCTCTCGCAAGAAACCCTAACTTGAAGAAGATGACAAATCGTAAATATAATACAAATATAGAACGTTGTTACCTTGAATCGTGATTAACGTATAATCAATCAGTGTTGTTACAGCCTTTGAGTTTGGTGTAATACGAACCATCCAGCATCAAGAGAGAGTGAGAGATAGAGTAGACCTTCCAAAGAACCTAATTCAAACTCCAGGCAACAGAATAACTGAGAAGAAGGGAGCGTATAATGTGCCCAACATAACTGAACAACGATTCTCTTGGTAATGACTAAAAGACATATTTGCCCCTATAAAATTTATAACACATGCAATATGTGTTGTACATAGAGCAATCAAATTTGTATTACTTAAGTTTTAAGAAGTCCTTAGCTCATGCATTATAATATAGTATAGATTAATTATTTTATGTATACTATATGATATTTTAAGTATTTTATAAATCTGTATAAGTATTTTTAAGCTTTAATGAACTAGTGATATATTATTTTGTTTTCTGTTCACCCGATTTCTGCTTAAATCAAAATTATCTAAACAACATGTGACCATTATTGATTTATTTCAGTTAAGGGACAAGGGTCCTTCCTCATTCATACAATATTCCAAAAAATGGCACTTGTTTCTATAGGGAATATTAGTTGACGGTGAAAAATGAAAGTGATGAAATGTATGTAATTATTCATGTATTATTATTCTTTCTATGCCAGTATTCCTTTCTATTTAATACTTTTGCACAGTTACTAGTAGAAAGATTTTTAAACTATGCTTGTAGTTCTTATATATATAAAAAAATCAATTATCTTTTGAATGAACTAAAATGCAATCAGATTATCATAGAAATATAGCATATTCAATTTTCACCCACAAATCTTAAAGTATTGAAACGTTGAAAACAACTCGACTATCAAACACCACCAATGTTGCTGATAGACCTACCTAATTTTTGTTTCGATTAAGGGGTTCACTACCAATATACATCATGACAAGGAATCATTATAAACACAACCAACTCACAAACACCACATCGTTTCTAAGTCTTTTACATAATTAAAGATGAAGGCTTTGATACATTTGTCGAACTTACTTGGCTTCAAGAGTCTCTTTATGAAACCGCCGTTTCACCAAAACCGCTCTTTCTTGTACAAAATGCGTAGAAATGTTTTTAACATATCGTTGTTTAACTTAGACCATAGGGTGTGGGGGGCGGCATAGGCAAGGCATGGCTATGCCGGGCCATGCTACACCACCCCCTGGTCCGGCTTGGCTTAGGGGCGGCATGCACGGCAGGATTATGCCGTTGAATGAGGGGCTGCCACGTGTATTTGAACGTTGGGGTGCAACGGCTAGTTAAAAAAAAATGTTTTTTTTTTCAAACTATTTAAACCAAACACTCCCTACCTTTTTTCACCACAACTTTTATAAAAACTCTCTCAAATACTCTCACTATATTTAAACCAACAATTATTTATAAAAAAATTCAAACTCTCAAACAACCATGTCGCTATCATCTTCTTCGTCGTCTTCGTCTTCTTCGGGCAAGAGTAGATTATTTGTAATTTTTTTAATGTCGAGTAGGTTGCTTTAATATTTTTAATTAATATTTTTAATTATTTGTAATTTTAGTTATGTTTTTTTTTTAAATTATTTGTAACGGTTTAATGTAATATTTTCTTTTTAATATTAATATAGAATATTAACTTTTTTATTGTAACATTAATATTTTTTAATTAAAAAAAAAGGAAAAACATTAAATGATGATGGGCCTCTCTCCACACCCCTAGGACCATCATCTCATGGATGCTCCTACCCCACGCTGACGTGGCAGCTGAAGTGGAGGCAAGGCATGGATGATGGGCCTCCTACATACCCTATGGTGTTAGACCTACCGTAATGAGGCGTTATTTATATATAATCACGCTCAATCACGCTTAAAATGCATTACATACTGGCGTTAAATGGACAAAGAATTGGGGAGGGCGTGCTTTGAATAACGCCACTACATGGCTATTAGCATTAATTCCTTCAATAAATGCATTTCTAAAAAAATACAAACAACCGTTTGTAGTTAATAATAATTGAATATGAGTATTAATTTAATCAATTAAAGATATCCTTATTTAGAAAATAACTGAATAAAAGGGTTGTAAAAGTATTTTAATCATTTGATAATGATTGAAGGGGCAAATGAAAGGGGCTTGAACCATTACATCTTTTTTTTGCTAATAATTTCCTTGCTGACATGGCGTTCACATGGCAGAAAACGCCCCTAAGAAGCTTGAACCACTACACAAGGTCTTAGGATTCATCTTTTAGTGATCTAAGGTCGTTCCCAATCTTAGCTTAAATGGTGTGGAGTTAAAAGTTTCGAACTCTACAACTAATCTGTATTGCATGAGAAAAATACTAATCTCTTTTTTGTAGATTATTACTTGACTTTATATGTAAAGTCGATCAATTAAATTACTAACATCCAACAGAATAACAAATAAACTGATGATCAAAATTTACATTAAATACTCAAAAACTTACAGATCAGGAAAAAAAAAGTTTTTTCTTGCATGGATATGAAACGATCATGATTCATGTGACCATGTGATGCCTCTACTTGTGTGTTTACTTCTAATATATATGGTTGGATTTTGAACATTATTGCAATATAACATTTTGATATTTTATATCATTATATATTTATTATTTATATGTGTACAAATATTTATACAATTCTTTCTGTATTTTATTTGACTGTTATTACACTTGGTATAAAAAAGAGTAGATAATGAGGGCATATTTTCAAAGTAAAACAACAATATAAACAAAATTTAAATTTGTATTTTAATCCATAAAAGAAATGCTTTAATAGACAAGTAGGTAAGTTTTGCAATAATATATGTCAACATGAAATATGTTTTCTTATGTAAAAGGTTGCAAACGTTTATTGATAACTTTCAATTGGCGTTTTGGTATCATCCTTTCGTAAGATGTTAGATCTAACTCATTCTCATGTAACGCCTTATAGGCTTTAATCAAACTCGGTTAGGTATAAGTAAATGTATAGTTATAAAGTTTGAATCGACATTGTTACGCCTTATATGCTTTTAAGGCATTTTTGGTACAATGACATGCAACTAGTGTGTTTCATTTTATATGCAAATGTATGAACTTAACACCTACGTAACTAATTAACCGGTTTTGAAATAAACGTTTGACAGTAATCTTTATGTCATTTTCATTATAATGTATAGATTTGTTTGTTATTAGATTAAATATTATGAAAGAAACCAAAGTAACATGTATATGTCCAAATAGAAGGCGGTCTCCGTTTGGTATTGTGTTCTTTCTTGTAAAGCCGTCTAGAATATATTCCAATTGTAAAGGTCTTTCTTTTTTGTAAATAAAAGCTCATTTCAATCCAATAATACAACTAAAATTAATTTTAAAAATATCCAAAAATAGTGGCGCCACTTGCAAGATTATTAAAAAGAATGTTGATAAAGAATATCACTTTAGTTCAACATCTATCATCGGCACCGGCATCTTCACCCCACCTAAGGATTTTTAAAAAAAAAAATTTTTATAGCGATCCATGGAGTGTTTCCTAGGATAAATGTATGAGTATCTGAAATACCTGTATTCTAGGATTTAAACTTTCAACCTTTTAATTATGAAACATATCTATTGACCACCAAGACGTTCTTTATCACACCTTAGTTTTATACACCTCTACACTACAAAAAAAATAAAATTATACTAATCTCTCCAGAAAATTTAGCCACAAAACCCCATGATTTTATCTCTTCAATAATTTTTCTATCCTTACCGGCCTGTATGCTTTTGAAAATGACATGGCCCTCCAAATACTCCAACATGCGATTATTATAACCCCATAGTTGAGGTAACAATACATGAAGTATGTATTGTTAGACTGCACTAAAACCCTCACCACTTGAACCATCATTTTCTACTTTCCCAAAACAAAGCAGAAACACAGCTCACACTCCCCCCCCCCCCCCCCCCCCCCCCCCCCACACACACACACACACACACCCCCACCCACCCCACCCTCCAATGAAATGTCAATAAATTTGCCTCAAAACCCAAGACCCAAAAAACACCAAATCTTGTCTGAGTTCCCCTTAAAAATATTTAAAAAAACTCAAATCTTTTGACATTACATCTATTTCTTTTAAGTTTTCATGACAAAGAAAGAACCAAACCTGCATCTTTTCACCTCTTTCTTTTTAACAATCTTCCATGGCTATCTGCATTGACAGCTAGACACATAATAACACCATATATATCATTCTTGAATCTTGATCTTCACATTTTTAAAAAAAGCTCAGTTTTTTCAAGATGGGTTCTTTCATTCTTCAAATGGGTATCTGTTTTTATGTTCTTTTATTCAGTTTTAGCTGCAATCTTGTGTATTCACAACTTGAAACAAGAAAAGATGTTCTACAAGGAAAGATATTCATTAATGGCAAAACTTCAATAGCAAAGATTGATAGTGATTTCATTTGTGCTACAATGGATTGGTGGCCACCTGAGAAGTGTGATTATGGTACTTGTAGTTGGGGCCATGCTTCCCTCCTCAATGTGGTATGTTTTTGCTTTCTTTTTTTAAACTTGTGTGTGTTTTTGGAGGTGTTTTAGTGTGTGAAGTTCATGATATTAATATTACAGCTGAATCTATAAGACATTTGTGTAGATTTTTTGTAAGATATGTTGTGTTACCATTGTTGGGTATCATATCAATCATTCATTCTACTTTTATCATGTGATTTCTTAACTTTTTAAAGTTTAATTGTTTATTTTTTATTTTTTTATTTTCCATTTTTCTTGACCTTGAAATTACAAATTTAGCCATAGACTAATGAGTAGTGGCGAATCTTGAACGAAAAATCTAGTAGGGTCGGGCTCAATCTGGTAGGGCCGGACTCAATACATATAAAATTTTTCGGTAAAATTTACATTACGAAACGAAAAAACTGGTTGGGTCGAGGCCCGGTCTGGCCCTAGTGAAGAACCGCCCATGCTAATGAGCAATATTGGACACATTTTAAATTTATTTTGAAAGATTTAAAAGTTAATTACTTTTTCATGATTTTATATTTAGATCTGCATAATAATTTGACAAAATGGTTGTTGTTCTTATATGATAGTACCTCATATTTTGTAGTTTTATGTGTTTGTTAGTGTAAAAAGTAAAAACTTTGTGTAATGGAACAGTTTGGTTTAACTTTTCTTCTGTGCAGGACCTTAACAACAAAATTTTTCAAAATGCCATCAAAGGTGCGTACATAAATTATTTTTTTGCTCAATTATTGCAATAAATAAAGTAATAAACTATATTTAATTACAAAATGATTATACATGACCAATTAATAAATTATATTACAATAATTTCCTGAATTAAAAGATAAATAATGCTGAAAAAATCAATGTTTTAAAAACCGGTTTTTTAATTATACCGGATTTAGTTAAAAAAATAGTTCAACCGGTTGAACCGTGTTGTATCGGGCGGTTCAACCAGGTTGATTAGTTAGCTATATAATTTCATAAATTACAACATTAACACAAAAATAATCTAAAAGTACATAATTACATACTAATATACCATCAAAAAGTTAATCAATAATTAAAAAATAATCCAAAAGATAATCTAAAGTTTTTAACTTTTTAAAAGTTATTCCTTAATAAAAAATAATCTAAAAATAACCCAAAAACTAACCTATGCTGGTACCGGTATAGCGGTTCAAACCGGTATACCGGATTTTACCGGCGGTAATAAAATCGATACCGTTTCCCATATTTACCGGAGTGTTTCGTACCGGATTTCCATCCGAAAACGGTAATACCGGTATAACCGGCCGGTAGTTAATGGTTTTTAAAACATTGGAAAAAATTGAGACTCAATGATATGAAACTTGACTACTGCAAGTTTGACATTTAAAGTCAAAAGGTTTTATATTTGGTAGCTTGTTTGTTAACTTGGTTTATTTTTAAAAAAAATTGCAGCTTTTTCAACATTAAAGATAAGATTAGGAGGAAGTTTGCAAGACAAAGTTGTTTACCAAACAGAAGATGATCCAAAACCTTGCACTCAATTTTCAAGAAACACATCAGAAATGTTTGGTTTTACTCAGGGCTGCCTGCCTCTATCTAGATGGGATCAATTAAACACCTTTTTCAAAGAAACAGGGTAACCCTTTTTTTGTTTGATGTTTTTATTGAAAACTTAAAATTGTAATGTTTGTAATCAGTTAATCATTGTGTGCATATAGGGCTGAAATTATTTTTGGTTTGAATGCACTTGCTGGCAAGAAAATACTAGCAAATGGTTCAGCAGTTGGACCATGGGATCCTGCGAATGCTGAATCTTTGATACGTTACACGGTTAAAAAGAACTACCCCATGTATGCTTGGGAGCTTGGTAAGTTACTCACTTAAACATCTATCACATGTTACAAATTCAACAACTTTTAAATATTTAGCGAAAATGATTTCAGTTAGAAGTTGCAAAAATTGTCAAAATGGTTCACTTAACGGGCTAAAAAGGGTCGGCATGGGTTGACTAGAAACATTTTTTTAGTCTAAAGTTTTCGCCAATGATGAAAGTTACACGTTTATTCCATTATTAGGTGTTAAAACTACACCTTGGATGACTTTTGACTCGCGCATTATGTTATTTTACATGTTTGACCCGTTAGAAATAAAACATAACCTGGATCGACCCACTAATAACTAAACGGGTCAAAATTTACAGGTCTAATTTTTATCATTTTGATATCTTGTAGGGAATGAGCTAAGTGGAAGTGGAGTTGGAACAAGAGTAACTGCATCTCAGTATGCTTTCGACACAAAGGCCTTAAAAAACATAGTTCAAAAAAGCTATGAGGGAATCGAACCTAAACCTCGTATAATTGCACCCGGAGGTTTCTTTGATGCCAACTGGTTCAAAGAGTTTATAGACAAAACACCCAAAACACTAGACATAATCACTCACCACATATACAATCTTGGCCCAGGTACATTTTGTTAACAGTTTAAGCAAAATTTTTTTTTTTTTAATTTCCAAGATACCCGGTTTTTTTAATTAAATTATTTTATAATTTTATATCAGGTGTTGATCAACATCTTGTTGAAAAGATACTAGATCCATCTTATCTTGATGGAGAGGCTGACACATTCAAACAACTTGAGAACATTCTCAAGACTTCTGGAACTTCGGTTTCTGCTTGGGTTGGTGAAGCTGGCGGTGCTTATAACAGTGGGCGTAATCTTGTGACCAATGCGTTTGTTTTTAGTTTCTGGTAAGCAAATGGTAAAAAGACGGAAATACTCTTTACTAAAAGGATAACCGTCGTGGGATGTTGGTTTGGTGTAGGTACTTGGATCAGCTAGGAATGTCATCTGTTTATGACACGAAAACATACTGCAGACAGTCGTTGATTGGAGGAAACTATGGTTTGCTTAACACTACAACTTTTGTGCCAAATCCAGATTACTACAGGTTTATTACTGATTTTGAGTTATGCTTTGACTTTTGAGGTCAAAATTGTGTACTCTCATGCTTTAAAGGTTATAACTTGATGCAATTTTGTTCTTTCTTTTCAGCGCTCTTCTTTGGCATCATTTGATGGGTCAAAAAGTTCTTTCTGTAAACTTTAACGGGACCAAGAAAATACGATCCTATGCGCATTGCGCCAAAGAATCTGTAAGCTTCCAATATTATTTAAACACTACAGTGTTTCTAATTTTATCTATGAAAATTGCAACTAAAGTCGAAAGGGTAATAAAGTCATTTCTCACAAAACTTCCAACATTTGTTGCAGCAGGGAATAACACTACTACTGATCAATCTAGACAGCAAAACTACAGTGGATGTAAGTTTGTCTCTAGATAGCACTTGGAGTTTGCATAAACTCAGATCGCGTGCACATTATCATCATCACAAAGCAAGCAAACCGCGCCATTCCAAGATAAGCGGAACAAACACACGAGAAGAATACCATTTAACTGCTAAAGATGGGAATTTACACAGTCAAGTAATGATGCTTAATGGTAAAGAACTGAGTGTAAATTCAAATGGGGAGATACCAGAATTGGTGCCTATGTATGTGGATTCTTCGGAGCCGATAAGTGTTGCTCCCTTTTCAATTGTGTTTGCTCATATCCCACATCTTACTTTGGATGCATGCAACAATTAGATGGTATAACATATATATATACTACTGATACATAGCATGGAATGGAACTGAGAATCAGCTTCATTCTGCTTATTGATTAAATGATATAATCATAGGATTTAATTTAGTTTGTTTTCTTTTCAATTGTTGAATGTTCTTATGAGATGCAATATGATTGTTTGTTTATATTGTTAGCTTTTAAGTCCTATATGGAAACTTTGTAACTTTGTTGTATTGTTTTGAACAACAGTTATTGGTATTTAATTGCAAAGAAACTTTATCTTTCTTGCATAGATACAAAACAAACACCATTTTTCAAGAATTAGTGACTTCAAAACTAAATATAAAAAATGGGCTGTTGGTTAATTATGGGTATTGCTAATTTCAATCCTATATCCGATTGTAAAATCATGTCCTATACAACGCGCAATACCAGTCGGGTATCTATGTAATCATTACGTTACCCGTCAGGTATTGGGCATACCCGCAGATGTTAGTTATACTCGTTAGTTTATTAAAAATTACCGTTGTATTTTTCAAGTACATTTTCTTTTCTTACCATTATAACACTCCTTTTATGTTTCTAATAACTACAACAAATTAAAATATGATAAATTATACACATCTCATCATCGCCGTAAAATGTTTGAAATATCAAAATATATAAATTTCAATAGCTCAAAATACCAAAAGTTTATACTTTATAGCATACAAAATATAAATAATATTGCTAATATTATTTATATTAGCAAATATATATTTTAAAACATAAATTAAATTGTTTTGGGCGAAACGGGCACATAGTTTCGAGTAGGTTATCACTTAATACCATACTCATTTGTCGTCACATACCCATGATTTTTTCTAAAATAAATCTCATATTCGATCCTAAAACTGAATACCCGTCTCAAAATATTAGGTTTTGCATTTATCCATCAAGTAAATGTTTGGAATTTATTCTCATTTACCCAGTTATTGCAACAATCTTTATAAATCAAGAACCTACACGGCCCATCTACTTTTTTAACCGCTAAACCTCTATATAAATATAGAAAATGGGTCAACAAGAAACTTAAAAACACAAACAAAGGTAATAAGAATACATGGTAACATGGCTAAGGAGGGATGAGGCACTTCACAGGTAGGCCACTACCCTTTTGACAATACCGTCACCGGTGACACGTGTAGTGGTCCAGTGAAGCAATTACGGGTTCTAGTTAACGAACAGTGAATGAGATTTTGTGTGGGATGGAGGATTTATTTTTATGAGTTTGGTAGTTCAAAGCAGTGTTGCCTTAGGTAGTAAAAGCAATACAAACTACACCTCCCACCCTAACATTATTGGTCATCATCACTGAGTTCAAGACAAAGTGTCAACTAGCATCTACAAAGCAATACAAACTCCACCGTTCTCGTTTTTATAAATCCAACAACACACACCTACCTTCTCACTCTTCTCTATTCAGCCATGGCTTCTACTGACTCACTTCCTGCAAAAACTGCATATCAGATGGCCATAGATGGTGATCAACCACCTTCCAAATACATACTCAACAACACCAACAACAAATTTGGCTCTTTAGAGACCTCACCTCCTTTTGCTCCTGTGCCCATCATTGATATCAGTTGTTTTGTTTCATCTTCTAAACAAGATGATGATCAGCAAGCTGAACTAGCTAAACTCAGATCAGCACTCTCCACTTGGGGTTGTTTTCAGGTCTATTTTATTTAAATATCTTATTTTCTGCTGGTTTGTAGTTATCGTTAAATTATAATAAGATTTTAATGTTCTTGTAACTAAGATGAAAAATAGGAACTTTTAATTTCTTGATGAAGTTTTGGTCTCAAATTCGTTGACCTTTTATGTTTAAGATCAGTACTCAACAATTACCACTTTGGGTTGTTTTCAAACTCTTATATTCTGCTAGTTTGTAGTTATCTTTAGATCCTTTTTTTATATTATGTTTAGATAGCAGGCAGACGGGCAACAAGCTGCAAGAAAAATATGAACTTTTTCTTGAAATTTAAAATTTCTTGATGACCTTTCTCCATTTGGGGTTGTTTTCGGATCTAATTGGAAGTTGGAACTATTAATTTCTGCTAGTTTATAGAAATCTTGAGAGTTTTAATGTTCTTGAAGTATTGGTTTTAAAACGCGTGCATCAGAAGCTCATAATGTGCATCCAATGATGTGATCTGATGGAGCGCCTTATGCAGTTGACAAGTATTTGAACAAATTGGACCTTTATTGTTACGGGTTGGAGTTTTTCAAATCTTTCCGTCTATGTCTATTGAGCATTTGAACATATAAGACGATTGATTGAACAAATTTGACTAGAAATGAGGAGAATATGTTATATTTTAGTGTTTAAAAGTTAACTAGTATCATCTATAAATAATTTTTTAGTAGTTTTTCATAATGCATATGGGATGCGCGTGCTTCACGCATCGGAGTGCCACACGCTTTTTAAAACCAAGCTTGGAACTGCCATGAAAGTAAGAAGTTTATCTTGAAATTCTAGATTATGTTGATGAAAGTTGGGACTCAAATTCGATGACTTTTTATGTTCAAAATCAGCACTCACTACATGGGGTTGTTTTTAGGGAAAATCACGAAATGCTCGTTGCGTCATTGACCAACTACCTTTACCAAAATAAACACCTAAGGCGTCTAGATTTAGACGCCTAACAGATTCCAATGCAACTGAAACGTCTAACCTAGATTTTTGTGGCGTCTAAAATTGAGGCGTTTAATTTTGACGCCTCAAATGTTTATTTTGGCAAAGGTTGGTCAAGGGTCATTTTCATGATTTCCCCTTGTGTTTAGGTCTTTTCAAAACTCTTAATTTATGCTAGTTTATAGTCATCTTTAAATTACAATAAGATTTTAATGTTCTTGAAACTAGCATGAAAATAAGGAACTTTATCTTGAAGTCATCTTTACATTACAATAAAATTTCTAATGTTCTTGAAACTAACATACAATAGTTGGGACTCAAGTTCATTGACCTTTCATGTTCAAAATTAGGCTGTAAATCACGGGCTTCCAGAGTCGTATCTAGACTCCATTCGACAAGTGATCAAACAGTTCTTGGAGCTTCCGTTGGATGAAAAGAGAAAATACTTCAGAGAAGCTGGTTCTGCTGAAGGCTATGGAAACGATGTGACAGTGTCTGAGAGTCAAGTTCAAGATTGGTGTGATCGCCTTTCTCTTCGAGTTCTCCCCAAAGATCAAAGAAACCTCCAGTTCTGGCCTGAAAACCCGTCGAATTTCAGGTCCTGTTTCTATTTCCTTTATCCAGATGCATTGATATGATAAGTTGATATCTTGTTCTCTTAGTATGTTAAAAGAACAATGAGTTGCATGTTATGCAGGGAAACCATCGATGACTTCACCATGAAGATCAAATCTTTATCAGCGGTCATATTCAAGGCAATGGCGAAATCTTTAGACTTGGAAGAAAATTGTTTTTCGAAACAGTTTACCGAAGAACATGACGTGATGAAAGGGAGATTTATTTTGTACCCACCATGTCCAACCCCTGATCAAGTGTTTGGTCTGAAAGCCCATTCGGATAGATCTGGAATTACTCTTTTATTACAAGATCCTGGAACTGAAGGGCTTCAAGTGTTTAATGATGGTAAATGGTACATGGTTCCTGTGCTACGCGATGCCCTTTTCATTAATCTTGGCGATCAAATGCAGGTGAACGACTTAGTTACATTACACTCGTATCAAACTATGTTAGTTGTTTGTATTAATATGTGACACATCAAACGGGTCATGGGCAGCTCGAGCTTATATGATGCAATTATACTTATTTACACAAGGTGAATTGATTTTGCAGATCATGAGTAATGGGATTTTCAAGAGCCCGCTTCACAGGGTTGTGACGAACAAGGAGAAGGGAAGAATATCCGTGGCTATGTTTACAGAACCTGACCCGAACAAAGAGATTGGCCCAGTGGATGTTTTGGTCGATGAGAAAAGGCCTAGGGTGTACAGGACCGTTAAAAACTATGCCGTCTTTAATTATGAATGCTTTCAGAAAGGCATTGTTGCTCTTGATGCTGTTAAAGTCTAAACAAATATCTTGTAATATGCAGAATAAGTGATAATTTACATCACAACAGGACTGAGATACAGTTTTAGATTCTACTCTTTTTAATAAAAATAATTTTTATGTTATATTAAATCTTTTCGCGTTTGTTATAATCATTTGTTTTCTTTTATGATTTGTTATCCCACCTAGTTTTTACCCCTAACAAAAATCCGGAATCCGTTGTTACATATAGAAAGAGTGCATAAGGTGAATGTTAAAGTTTATAGATGTAAGCACAATGACTTGATCTTCTGACCAAAGTATTACTGATCAGGATTATGTTACAACAAAAGATTGGTTGTTGGTCGGGGAGGTTCTGCGAATGTTATACAAAAACGAAGCATCCAGTAGCACCTTTGTCGCCGTCAAACATTTGGATTTGAGTTCTGATCAAGGAGCAGTAGAATTTAGGACTGAAGTTGATATGCTAGGTTGAGACATTCTCATCTGGTGCCTCTACTTGGTTGTGTTGATGGAACAGAAACGATCCTTGTTATACGACTACATGCTCAATGGAACTATAACATCATCTGCGTAAATGTAGTATCATTTTATCGTGGATGCAGACTTGAGACAGGCATAGGGACTACACGTGGATTGGAGTATTTCACACTGATGTGGCCACCAAACATGGAGTCATACATCGCGATATGAAGACTACAAACATTTGGACAAATGATCCTGAGTTCTCTACCCCTTTTTTGTGCCAATTGAGACACAAACGGAAAAAGAACGCTAGCACAACACTATAAAATCAACTGACGCAAGCATCAAATATGGAGTCATACATCGCGATGTAGAAGAAGGTTCAATCTTGGCATTCTTTCTTATGTTTGATACTTGGGTTTTTTACAGACATCTCATGGTTAACGCTGTACATTGTTTGAATTGGTTCCCCTTCCTAAAGGTCATAGATAGTACATACAAGATCAAGAGCAAACTGAAAGTGTGTGCCGACTTAAAAAATTGCTAAATGAGATCATGAACTACTTATCATCATTATCATATCAAAATCGTCAATGGAAAAATTGTTAAGCGCCAAACAAAACATCAAAAATAAGACATTCCCACAAGTTTGAAGAAGACCAGAATATGAGATGATGATACAGACTAAACAGATGAAATGATAACTGGTATCACCTTCGTTATGGATCTAAAAGATTTTGAACAGTAGGCCTCCGTGGGTGGCAAAGAAAGGGGCAAACACCAAAGATTCAACAGCCATGAGCTTGATCAGGATGTTAAGTGATGGCCCGGAAGTGTCCTTTAAAGGATCCCCAACAGTGTCTCCGATCACAGCCGCCTTGTGTGGGTCTGACCCTTTTGGTCCAAGTGATTTTGCATGTTCAGAAACACCAGCCTTAACAGTACAAAAAACACAAATCAGTAATTAATAATTAGAGTAAAAAGGGCAAAATGAAATGTTATTTTCGTTGTACCTCGATATATTTCTTAGCGTTGTCCCAAGCCCCACCAGTGTTTGAAGCAGAGATAGCAATCTGCGTCATGTAAGTGGTTAGAAACTTGCTTGTACCATAATTCTAAAGGTGATACATAAGAATTGGTAAAGTAAAAAAAATGTTGCTGAAAAAGAAAAGATATCAAAAATGTCAAATGGGTTAAAAGTCGCCCAAAGTGTATTCGTTATATGCATAAAACTTCCTATTTGGCATATTGATCACTTATTGTGAAATTTAATATAGTTTGACAAAGGATTTTTGGGTCTCTCTATTTTTTACCAACACCCAAACCGCCTATTTCACGCATATTCCACCTCTAATTAAAACTAACAATAAGAACAATTTAGTTGTACCTGGACACCAGAAACAAGTGATCCTGCAAGAACACCCGAAAGTGTTTCAACACCGAATAAAATTCCAACAATGAGGGGAGTCAGCATGACAAGAGCGCCAGGCGGGATCATCTCTTTAATTGAAGCGTCAGTGGAGATTTTCACACAAGTAGCATAATCAGGCTTAGCAGTGCCCTCCATAAGGCCTGGGATGGTGTTGAATTGTCTGCGGACTTCTTCAACCATCTTAAGTGCTGCCTTTCCGACACTTTTCATTGTCATTGCTGAGAACCAATATGGAAGCATGGCACCCACTAGCAAACCAATGAAAACTTTTGGGGTTAACACATCTACGGTTGTAATCTCGGCCCGGCTCACAAATGCACCAAATAAAGCCAACGATACAAGAGCTGCTGAACCAATGGCGAAACCCTGGTGTAGAAAAGAAGTTACTCTTAGAGATAATTATTATTAATTGGTTTATATCTTTAGTAAATTTGTAATTATTTAGATTGATATTGTTTCCTAGAATATTGGTAGGGTTTGTTGTATTTCTCCCTATATAAGGGATATCATATTATCAATAATATTCATTCAAACTTACACCAATAACCTCTTTCAGTTACATCAAATCATGTTGAAAAACAAAAGTAGATGTCGCTATTTCGAGCTGTTTACTTGTAAACGGGTCAATTCAATTCATATTTTTCAACTAAGGTAAAGAAATCACGGACTTTCAAACTTTGCATGACTAAGTCTGCAAACTTCAAAAAACAGAAATCACGGACTTTCACTCTTTGCACGACTAAGTTAGCTTGAAAGGAAATGGATGAAGAGGTAAAATGGGTCAAAATATACAAATAAGACGAATATTGAACTAATATAATATTGGACTCATTATATTTGACACTAATTAGCTTAAAAATATAGGAAAGGGGGCAAAAGTACCCATTTTGACCGTTACGGACAGCCCATTTTGCCACCTTTATGTACAAAAAACCACAGAACACCATACCTTGCCGATAGCTGCAGTGGTATTTCCAGCAGCATCAAGAGCATCAGTCCTCTCACGAATTCTGTGGCTCATTCCAGCCATTTCAGCAATGCCACCAGCATTGTCACTAATGGGACCATATGCATCAATAGCTAAACCAGTGGCAATGGTGCTCAGCATCCCAAGAGCTGCGACAGCAACACCATACATGGCAGCAAAGCTAAAGCTAACAAAAATACTGAGTGCAATTGCAAAAATCGGGATAATAACGGATTTGTATCCCAAAGCAAGACCAAAAATAACATTTGTAGCAGCTCCAGTACGGCATGAATCAGCAACATCTTGCACAGGGCTAAAAGAAACAGTCAAGTTCGTCATAATATACAAGTATTCGACTCTTTAAACAATTAAACCTAGCTTTTCTTGCCAAAAAATACATTTTCTTCTTTATTAAATATACCAGTACCTGTAAGCATTGCTAGTGTAGTATTCTGTTACAAATCCAATAATAAGACCTGCCCACAAACCAACACCAACACACAAGAATAATTGCCTGCATCATAGTATACGAAAGTGTAAGCTTTTGGCAACAGTCTTTGTCCCATTCTCAACATAGATAAACTCAACACGTTGATCATCATACCAGTTCTTAACTACTTTCTGGGCTCCAAAATTGAAGATAGTGAAGCTGGAAGGAAGAGCAATCCAACTAACAATAGCTATACCAATAGTCATCAGCACTGTTGAAATAATGAGTTGATTTTTCAAAGAAGGCTCGATTTGCTTTACGGTTTTGACTTCAAAGAAATCAGTAGCAAACAAAGTGGTGATTAAGCATACAAGGATGCCCACAGAGCTCACAAGTAGTGGGTACATCATTGAAGTGAAATCATGAGTAGTCCCAAAAGAGGAAATTGAAGCAACAACGAGAGCTGCACAAGATGACTCGGCATATGACCCAAATAGATCAGATCCCATACCAGCAATATCCCCAACATTGTCACCAACATTGTCAGCAATAACCTGCAGCAAAATATCGTACCGTTGATTAGAAATAAGTTCACTCAAAAAACAAGCGAAAACGTAGTTTATTAAAAGAAAACTTTCCTTTTATAACGTATGTATTGTAAAGGTGACCATTCTGACCTATATACATATCAATGGGTCAGTTTCGGTGGTGTTTTATCTCGAACAGGCCAAATAAGAAAACTAAGTTAAAGTAGGATAGGGTAAACAAGCCGAACTGGTTAAAAGTCTCCCAAATATTAAATTTTAAAGACTAACAACCTCCAAAATCATTTTTAGTTTGAAGTTTTAAGGTTATTATTCTTATAATAATGTTTTTGCAATCATAATTAATGCAAAAAAAAGTTACAAGAAATTAACTAAGAATAAACAAAAAATGTGTTTACAGGTAAATCCAACAGACATGGCCTGTTTTGACCCATTACTCAACCCAACGTCCCAACCATACTACCACCTCTGACATATTGTTTATAAGGGGCATGAGCATGGATGCATTTGCATGAGTAGTATTCCCACACCCTGTATAACACAACACATAAAGGGGAAAAAGAAATTACCGCTGGATTTCTGGGGTCATCTTCAGGGATGTTTCTCTCCACCTTGCCAACAAGATCAGCTCCAACATCAGCAGCTTTCGTATAGATACCGCCACCAACTCTACCAAAAAGGGCCATGGAAGAACCACCAAGTCCATAACCAGTTATGGACTCAAAAAGACCTTCCCAATCATCACCATAATAAATCTTGAAAAGATTAATGGTAATATACAATACAAGAAGCCCATTTGCAGCAAGGAGGAAACCCATAACAGCTCCAGATCTAAATGCAACAATAAAAGCCTTACCAACACCCTTTCTAGCCTCAAGAGTAGTTCTGGCATTTGCATATGTGGCAATTTTCATTCCAAGAAAGCCGGAGACAACGGAGGTGATGGCGCCTAGCAAGAATGACACGGTGCTGAAGACAGCTGTCATTAGAGCTGGCTTACACATTCTGGTAGTGTCATATGTGCATACTTTACTACTAGTGCTAAATCCCTCAACAGACCCAAGGAACACAAAGATGAGAACGGCGAAAATGACCATAAAAACACCAACATATTGGTATTCGGTGAATAGGAAGGAGGTAGCCCCTGCAATTCCAAGATTAAAATCAATAAATTATCAAAATTTCCAACCAATAAGATAACTTTCAGTTCAAAAATTGACCCTTCAAAAAAAATAAGAAAAGAGAAAGTCAACTTTTGACTTAAAACATCATTTTGAATCAAAGGATTACTCCCTCCAGATATTAAGTTATAAAAATAACATCATTAAGCATATTATATGTCACATTATGTCGAAACATAAACTGATAAGATCGACTACCATATTATTATTGTATAATTAGATGCTTCCCGAAATATAGTTATTATTTACTAGTATTAAAACAATCTGACCAACTTTAAAATAACTGTTAATAATTGTTCAAAAGGGAGAAAGCAATAAAGTTATTAACAATATTTTGCACTTTGCACTGTAAATCTTTAAATTCATCCTGAGCCAATCATATTAAGCAGGAAGAAGTGGAATATCACTGGTCCCCTGCACATACTGACAGACAGCTCTTCTTGTTTTCCATTTCACCCACATTTTAGGCATATGTTGTTTTCTTATCCAAATAAAAATCTATAGATGCAATCTCATACAAATCATAAAGCAACAAATAATCCTTTTAAAATATTAAAACAAATAATGCCACCGACAACCGGCAAGATCCCACCACCTGTTACCATAAATTCAAAATCAAGACTCTTTAAGACTTAAAGATTTAAATAATGTCGAAGGTTGCAGAACATCAAAGCAACCACCAAAAGTTAAATCAATGACTAAAAATTAAAGTATGAAAGCTTGAATCAAACTCTACCTACACGTGTATATAAAAAAATCATATAATTTCCATCCATTCAACAACTAGTACTTAAACTAATCATCCAAAGGTAGATCTAGAACACAAAGTCCCCACCAAACCACATACTTGGAAGAAAATTCAACCACGGTTATAATTATAATATTATAAACCCTTATTCAACATCAAATCTTCAATAAACTGTAAATTAAACACAATACAAATAGAATATTCCAATTATCCAAAAAAAAGTTACTCTTTAAATCTAAAAGAAAAATTACATCAAAATATAAGTAAGACCGGACAATAAGTTGCGCCGCTAGCCTATTTTTTATAGTAAAACTAAACCTTCAATAAACTGTACATAAAACAGAATACAAATAGAATATTCCACTTACGCAAACAAAAAGGTTAATTTTCAAATCTAAAAGAAAATTACATTTAGTCAACGGACAACAAACTACGCCACTAGCTTTTTTTATACTTAAACACTAGGTATTAATAGATCTCGGGTCATAACATTACTACGCATGCTATTCTCAAAATGAAATGATAAACTATCTAATTAAGTAATTCTGCAGATGTTCACAAACTGAAATCACAAACTATCTAATTAAGTAATTTTGCAGATATTCTCAAACCGAAATAATAATAATAATAATAATAATAAAGTAAATTTGCAGATATTATCTTCTCAAACCGAAATCATAAACTAACTAATTAAGTAAATTTGCAGATATTATTATCAAACTGAAATCATAAACAAACTAGTTAACTAACTAACTAACTACCTTCCGAAATAGCGTTCTGAATTTCAGAACATTTCTGAACAACAGAATGATCATTAACACCTTCTTCTTCCTCAATCAACGATTCATTAAAGCCGTTCTTATTATCTCCGTCAGGTTTATCAACCGTCAGCTTAACTTGCGACACAAGGTACCACTGAAACAGAGAGAACACGATTCCGATAACTGCACAGATCGGGATGACGATCTCGGTGCCGAGATCTGATAGAATTGGTGACGTCACCATGGCCGGAAAACAAGATCAGAAGAAGATGATCAGAGAGAGAGAGAAAGAGAGATTATGTGTTGAATCTGTTACGTAATTTATGGTGGCGAATGAATGATGTTAGATGGATAAATAGGGTGGGGATATATTTGAATTGTGTGTGGTTTTTTAAAGAGTGATAGTTGATAAATATAGAGTGTTGTTTGCTTTAAATGTTGTACGTTGTGCATTATTGTTTGTATGGTTTATGTTGGATGGATAATAGAATATTAAATAGTCTCTCCTTTGGAGAGTCCCGAGTTCGATCCCCACAGGTAACAATTAAGGGACATTAGGTAATGATGCGGAGAGCTTGACCTTTCCCGGTTGAGGGAGCGTGAACCTGAGCTGACTTAGTTTTCATCCGGACATTACTCCAGCGGACGACAGTAAAACTAAGCTCGTGTGGAGGCGGTACGGTTTCCGAGCGGGAGCCGTTAACAGCCCACACATGCCCCCAACGTAAACCCGAATAAGACAACATAGTCTGGGTGGAGTGGAGGGTCAGGGCATGCAATGCGGGTATTACAACAAACTCGTTTTCCAAAAAAAAATAGTAATTATCTTTTACAGCTTTCAAAATAAAAAATATGTTACAAATTCACGCTTTCCTTACTTTTTATTTCATATAATTAATAATTTTATATGTATAACAAAATAGATATAAATAAAATGTTTGTTAGGTCAGTATCAGATCAGTTTGATACAGTATTAGTATAACACTAGTAACGATGTGATATCAGTAATTGGTTAAGGGGCCGTTTGAAAACTTCTGAATGGGTAAGTGCTGACCTAATAAGAGGTCTGAATGGTTAAGAGGTTCCGAATGGTTAAATACTGAATCATTAGTGATGTTTGGTTGGACATTTGAATGGTTAAAATTGCTTGTCCCATTTTCGCTTTTGCAGTGACCAAACGGCAGCAGCTCACTGGGTTTCGTTTTCCAACGGTCGAACAGCAGCAGCTCGTCCCTCTGAATCAGTAAGACTTGGTCCAAGGTCTGTCCGGGTAAGTGGCTTGGTCAGACCCATCATTCCGTTTAGACATCCCAGCCAAACACCCCCTTCTCTCCTTGCATTAACCGAATCAGGCATCAATGTCTGACTGGCCTCATTCAGGGGAAAACAAACGGGGCCTAAGTGCTTAATCATTAAGTTGGATATCTTAATGGTTAGTTTTCTTGTCCCACATTGGTAAGAGAGCATCTTTAAGGTTCAGCTTAGTTCAGTGTTTAATGGATCAATGCTTAATGGTTTAAGTAAATCCCAAGTTGTGATAGAAAAATCTAAAACTTTAGTTTATAGTCATAAAATGAAATTGGTCCATACATTGATCATAAATAAGAGACTATCACTTGGTTTTTATTGATTACCAAAGTGTTAAACATGTAAAAAGGTAGCTGACACATCGTTATATTAATTGTTGAAATATTAATTGTAGAAATATTAAAATCATGTTCTTATGCTTCACTCATACGCGAAATATTATTTTGTTTAACACAATTGTTGTCATACTTGATTAAAAAAATATATCATGACCCATGAAACTGTAAAACCAAATTAAAATAAAAACCTTTTAAATTTTATTTATTTATTTAATAAACCTTATAAACTGAATTTTATTTCATCGATCATATGTGTAAGGATTTAGAAAATCAACCTCAATAATGATTGAGGGATTGATACATGTATTTATAATTAAGGTTTACAAATATACAAGGAAAGTAAATAAATACAAATAATACAACTATAAATCTTTTCCTTTAATACCCCCCTTCAATCGAAACGGTGGCGGCCCGATACGAAGCATATTACGAAAAACTTCAAACTGAGCACGCGGAAGACTTTTGGTGAAGATGTCAGCCACCTTAAGATTGGTAGGAACAAACTTCGTATAAAGCTTACCAGAATTAACCAACTCCCGAATAAAATGATAGTCCAGATCAATATGCTTAGCACGTTTATGAGCAACCGGATTTTGAGTCATAAACAAAGCACTCTTATTATCACAAAGCAATGTTGGTCGATCAGGAGGAAGAGCATGTAATTCTCGCAACAGATGAGTAATCCAAACAAGCTCAGCAGCAGTATTTGCCATAGCACGATATTCAGACTCACAGCTGGATCTGGAGACAGTAGGTTGCTTCTTGGCACTCCAGGAGACTAAATTTCCACCCAAAAAAATGGAATAGCCATATGTGGAACGACGAGTATCAAGGCAACGAGCCCAATCTGCATCAGAGTAGCCCACAATGGATGGTAGGTGAGGACGACTGTAAGTAAGACCAAAGGATAACGTGCCTTTGACATAGTGTAGTAAACGCTTGACAGCCCGAAAATGATCAATGGTAGGAGCATGAAGGAACTGAGAAAGCTGATTTACCGCATAAGAAAGATCTGGCCTTGTAATCGTTAAATACTGCAAGGCACCTACCAGTGAGCGATAAGAAGTCGGATCCGAATGGGGCACACCATCCGCTACAAAGGACTCATGCGGAGAAAGAGGCGTAGCAACCGGTTTAGCATTAAGCAAATTGGACCGCAGAAGAATGTCTCTAGCATATTTAGCCTGTGTGAGAAAGAGACCATTGGGAGTATAAACAACTTCCAAACCCAGAAAATAACTAAGTTCCCCAAGATCTTTAATGGCAAATTCCCGATTGAGGCAAGAAACAAAGGTAGTGATGATGGATTCATCATTACCAGTAAGTATTAAATCATCCACATAAACAAGAAGATACATGATATAACGGTCTTTGCGAAGAACAAAGAGAGATGTGTCAGCACGACTGCAGGTAAAACCATAGTCAAGAAGAAACGTGCTCAACCGCTGAAACCAAGCACGAGGAGCCTGCTTAAGACCATATAGAGCCTTAGATAATTTGCAGACATGATTTGGGTAGTGGGAACTAACAAATCCAGGTGGTTGCTCCATAAAGACCGTTTCATCCAAATTGCCATTCAAGAAAGCATTCTTGACGTCAAGTTGATGCAAACGCCATTTGTTCAGAATTGCAAGAGATAAAACAATGCGAACCGTGGAGGCCTTTACAACTGGACTGAAGGTGTGCGAATAATCCAAACCCGGTATTTGAGTAAAACCTTGAGCTACGAGACGTGCTTTGTAGCGTTCCACAGTGCCGTCAGAGTGATACTTAACACGAAAAACCCACTTAGAGCCAACAACATTTGTAGATGGAGGACGGGGAACCAATGTCCAAGTTTGGTTAGTATGTAATGCATTAATTTCATCAACCATGGCAGCCATCCACAAAGGATCTTTAGCAGCTGTCTTAAACCCACGTGGCTCAGAGATAGAGGACAAGGCAACATATAAGGCATAGGTTTGAAGGTGTGAAAGGTCCGCTTGGTACTTTGATTTAAAAATTCCAGACTTGGCACGAGTTTGCATCGGGTGACTATTGTGTTGGTGAGTGGCAGTAGAGGAGGCGACCGGTTGTGGATCAAAAACTGGTTCGGGAATAGGTACGGGTGCAGGCTCGGGATCAGGTGTGGGAGCAGGCTCGGGTTCTGGTGTGGAAGTAGGCTCGGGTTCAGGTGTGGGATCAGGCTCGGGTTCAGGTATGGGAGCAGGCTCAGGTTCAGGGACGGGCTGATGTAGTGGGCCTGGAGGTGTGGGCTGAAAGGGAAAAAGGAGCGATGGGCTGTTTGTGTCGTGGCTTGGGCCGGAGTTAGTGGGTGATGGGCTAGTGGTAGATTGTGGTGAAGGGCCTGGGGATGTATCAGGTGGTGTAGAAGGTTTACAAATATACAAGGAAAGTAAATAAATACAAATAATACAACTATAAATCTTTTCCTTTAATAATATGATACTTGTATAATCATGATAACTAAAAGCAAAACTTTATACGAACAAAGACATATATGTAAGGTGATAGCTACCAATCGTAACAAACAATAATGTACGTACATTGAATGCTAATATGAATAGGAAAATAACACTTTGTTCGATGTTTAACAAATCCTTAAACGTGATATGTAACACTTTAATGATAACAATAACAAAACATATCATAAGCCATGTTGTTCTCCATTGACGTACACCCACTCGATAAAATCTTTTTTGAATTCATCTTTTTGTTAAAGTTTATACTTTCTGTAACATATTAAACTCTACGAGACGGTCATATAAATATCATACACTTTTAGAGAATCAATCATTTTATGTAGATTCAAACATTGTTTAATTAAAAACTAAATCACAATGTAGACACAAATAAAAATAATACAACAATTTAAACTATGAGTTTGTAATCTTTGCCGGCTTAAGTTTTGAACTTTTATTTATTTTGTTTAGGGCTGTTCAAAACGCTCGGCGCTCGCCGATCGCTCGGCGCTCATTCGGAATTTGCTCGAAAATTGCTCGCTCGATTTTCCGCTCGGTTGTAAACGAGCCGATCGGCTCGGTTCGGTTTGTAAATGAGCCAAGCACGAGCAAAGGTCCGCTCGGCTCGGTTCGGCTCGATATAATTTTTATTAATTTATTATATACATAATTATATATATACGCATTAATTACAATTATATTTATAGTTATATACATGCCACTCTATTGAGTTTTATGCAATATATGCATATATACAATTATATTTATAGTTATTGGCTCAGTCAACCCAATGATAACTTAACACTAAGTTTAATTGTAAATTCTAAGTCGTGAAAAAACATGTTTGACTTCATATTCCCACTAATTGTCCACCATCAATCATCTCCCGCTAGCAACCTACGCCACAACGCGACAATTGTTATCTGTAGTATGCTCATCACCTCACTGGTCTCATGTAGATTCTCGAACGGTCGAACCTCAGTCATCACTTGTTGGATCAGTGGCTGTTTCTATGAACACTTATGTGTTTATCAGATTTATATAAGAGTTATTAAGCAGCGCAAATACAAGTGTTCAAAGGTCTAAAAGATCACTTTGATGAGGAGTTATTACTCCCCCTTGACTGAATAATAAATGAGAAACAATAAATGATCTAAGTATAAAGCAGTAATAGCAGTTTATGTTTCTCAGATGTGAAGTGGAAATTATAAGTTTAAAGCCCGAAGGATTTCAATATAAGTTTAAAGATATTACAAAATCACACGTATAAAATAGATGAACAAACTCATCTATTTATAGACTAATGTACCAAACTGTAGTCTGAAGTAATCTAAGATATTTAACAAAGATATTATGCTAAGATAAGGTTACTACAGTCTGTACATTGAAACTTGAAATCAAGACTTTAACAAAACAATATAATACTCAAACTGCTGATCTTCAGTCGGTTAGAAGCTTCTGAGTGAAAGTGCTGATGAGTGACAAACTGCTGATGAGTAGTTTGTCTTCAGTAGTTCTTCAGTGAAATGTCTGGTTAGACTTCAGAACTTCTGATGAGTTTACTCTTCAGTACTTTCTGTTTGTTCTTCAGTACTTCTTCATTTTGTTCTTCAGCAGTTCTATACTTAGGCAGATATGGAAAAGACTAAGGTTATCAAAAGGTGGTTTCTTCAATCCTCTTCGTCCCAACAATCTCCCCCTGGATTGATGAAGCCAAAACCTTATCTATCCTTTATTGTTGTCCTTTTCTCTCTTCTAGCATCCTCCAGATCTCTGCTGTCATCCGGGTGGTAAGAGTACATCTTTGTTGCTCAGTGAGAGGACCAAGTTCAGGTGTTAAATGTTGAATGGTGAGAAGGTCTTTGGACGATAAAACACTCAACTCCTTTGAGTTTCTATAGACCTTACTTGAACGGTCTCTCCTGGTCACAAGTACTGAGTTGGATTCAGTAAATGACCATTTTACAATGTTTACCTTTGACCTGTCAAAGTCAGAGGCATAGGAAACCAAGCCTGTTTCCTTAGGTTGACCTGATTGAGGAATGTCTTCAATTTCAGTGACTCTCAGGTGAGACTCTTGACTTCCTTGTAATTCAGCAGCACCTTGGATTGGCATGTTGGGCAGGTGATGCTCTGTAACAACCCTTGTATGTGTTTCTTCTTGGATGGATTGTTGTAGCTGATAAGCATAGGTAGCCTTGTCTCTGAATTGGGTCAAGATGGGTTTCTCTTCAACATCAAAATCACCATGTACCAACTGATCTCCTTCTAACAGAATCATTTTGAAGTCAGTCTTGACAATGGGATCTCCATCTGCTTTTCTTTTGGTGGCTGGCCTTCTTAATGTACCAGATGGCCTTTTGACAATAGAAGTTGTTTGGACTTCTTGGCTTTCAAATCTTTCTGGTTCAGCAACTTTCTTTGCTTTAAATTTTTTGTAAGCCTCATAGAGAGTTTGTTCTTTCCATTTGCTGATTGAGGCTTTTGAACCATAGCCATTAGCCACTAATTCTTCAATCACTTCAGCTCTTTTGGCTTTTCTCTCATTTTCAGTTGCTATTCTGTCAGATAGCATCTGTGCTCTTCTTGTCAGTTCTTGTGTTGAGAGTTTCTTGAGGGCCACTTGTTTAGATTTGGAGTTCTTTGTGATGAATGCTATTAGCTGTGCTCTTTTGTCTTCTTCAGCAGCAGCTTCAAGTGCTCTCTCTTCAGCCTCAAGCTCATCAAGCTTTTCTTGGTACTTGATCAGTTTTTCTTCAAAGGTCAAGTCTTCTCTAGTTTCTAGGCTGTTCCATACTCTGTCTTCTTTTGCCTTCTTGGCAGCTTCTTTCAAACTCTTCTCTAATAAGTCTTTCGACATGCTGATGGGAGTAGGGTTTAAAACAGCTGTGGAAGTTGTTGTAGGCAAAGGAGTGGGAGCAGGGTCTTTTTCAGTTGCCTTATGAACTTCTGATGATGGTTTAGGAGGTAGAACTGCTGATGTGGTAGGTTTGGTCACAACTGCTGAAGGATTGTCTTCAGTAGTTTGAGAAATGTAATCAGTAGTTCCCTCTGAAGCCTTAGATAACTTGAACTCTGGTGCTACTTCTTTTCCTGGTCTTTGTGTTGGTCTATCAGCTTCTTGATCAGGATTTTGTCTTTGTGTAGCATCTGTTGGTTCCTTAATCATCTCCCCCTTTTTGACTTCATCCACTTCTGGAAGCCGAATAGAATGAGATGTTGCAGCAGACAACCTTGCCAGTTGATCTTGAGTTTCATCCATCTTCTTGTTCAACTCTGCAAGTCTCGAGTTGATCAACCCAAACTGATTGTTAGCTTTTAACTCCCAAGCAGTTGTGAAGGGTTTGAGTTGATCAGTTATAATTTGTTTGAGTGCCTGATACAGGGGACCATCTGGGCTGCATAGTTGGTTCAAGTCTATGCTTGTGAGCCCAGTGAATTGGGTAGGTTGTTTTGGTGAAGGGGTGCTTTTTGGGTGATCTTCAGATTGCTCTGAAGATGCCAGTTGTGGGGATTTTTGGGCTAACTGGTCTTTAACCTGATCTTTGGTGACCAGCTTCTTGAGCTTGGAGACCTTAGATGCAGGACCTTCAATGTCAACCGTCAATTCAGTTTGTGGAATTTGTGATTCATCAACCAACTTAATGGAATCATCTGAATCCCTGATTGTGTCCTCAGAGAGGGCAGGATCAGTTATATCATGAGCTGGACCCAAACCAGTAGTCTCATGAACCTCTTTGTCTTGGTCCTGAGGTTTTCCTACCTCTGGCCTTAAGCCTTCATCAGTAGTTGCCAGATTTGAGGTCTTAGCTATGTTACTACTGTCCTCAGGTTCACCACTGGGTGATAAGTGAGTAGTAGCAGCCTCAAAAATATCAAAAGTTTGCAAGTTTGGGCTTACAAACCATTGTTCATCCTCATCTCTCTGTGTTGGGCTAAAGGGATCCACATTCATGTCAACTTCTGAAGGCATCTCCCCAATTTGATGTGTTGTAAGGGGAGTGACATGTGGTGAATGGGTTCCTTTAAGTCCTGAGAGAAGTTGGGCAATTTCTATGGTTGTATGTGAGGGTTCAGGTTCAGTAGTTGTAATGGGTTGGTGTTCAGGAGTTTTGGTGGGTTCAGGAATGGTTTCAGCAGTTTCAAAGGCAGGGTCAACAGTTATTTGTTTCTTAAATATTTTTCTTTTAAATATAACTGTGACAGGTTTTCTTTTGGGTGGTGGAGAAGGAGTGTGCTGAGAGGATGTTTCAGCCACTTCCTTTTCAAGTGCAGATTGCACATCAGTAGTTTCAGGTTTCTCCACTTCCTGAACTTTCTTTTTCAGTGACTTGGTTGTTTTTGGTTTTTGTTGTTTAGGCTTTTTAGTTATCTTTTTGGGTTTGGAAGATGTGGGTTCCTTGGGGATGGGTTGTTCTTCCCCTTGGTCATCTTCAAGCAAAAGTGCTGGTTTGTTGTGCCTAGAGAATACTTGAGCAGTTAAAGGATTTAAAGTTGTTGTTTTTCCCTCAAGTACTCCCTCACCAAGTTCTTTTATTATGCACTGCATAACAAACCTTGGATACAACAAAAATTTCTTTTTATCATTTTCATGATGTAAAACCAGTTCATTGAAAAACAGTTTTGATGCCTTAAAAGAAGTTTCATTTATGATGGAATGAAAAATAGGTTGAAAGGTTGAAGGCATCTGATCTATTGACCCAGTTTTAGGACTAAGACACATAATAATATAATGAAATAACAGTTTATATTGTGGGTCAAAATATTTTTTGTAAACTGTTGCTTGTGCCAAAGTACCTTGATAGCCACACTCTGTCATGGTCAGATGAATATCTGAGGTTGGAATATGCTCAGGTGCCTCAGAATCCTTCAAACCAAGCCTGATGCTTAGTGTTTCTGGTGATATGGCCATCAGTTTCCCTTTTATAGAAGATTTGAGGGAAATCACTTCATTATTCACCTTCACCGTTTCTGAATTTGCCCAGAACTCATTAAGAGTTTCTTCATGAATGGGTGGATCAATGGTGAAAGCATCATAATATTGGGATTTCATGATGAGATCAAGTATCTCATCATACTGGGACCAGGCTTCATCTTTAACAAAGTAGCCTCTTTGGTTGTGTCCCTGTTTTAACACGAGAGCCATGGATGTTTTTGATCGAACAGTGATTTTTAGGTTAGAGAAGGGGTTTTGCTTTGAATTTGAGAGAGAAAGAGGGAATTTTGCTTTTTGAATGGATAAGTGTTGGAACAGGGTATTTATCAGAAGTTTTTAACCGACTAGGTCAAACCTCTGACGAGTGAAAAGTCTGTTTTACCCTTTTAGTCAAACTGCTGAAGAAGAAAGGTTTCTTCATCAGTGGTTTTAGTTATCTCATCAGCAGTTTCAACTGCTGATGCAGATGACTCTTAAAACACTTTTCTAACTTCTGATCTTCATCAGTAGTTATATCCATTTTGAAAATATCCCATTTTGATGTTTATCAGTAGTTTTCAAAATTTGTTCATCAGAACTTTCTCTTTTCTCAAATTTTTGGTCTTCAGAGGTTTGTGACAGATAAGTATGTAAGTGAAAAATAAAATATGTGCAGAACTAAAAAGTGAAACACTTACAGACTTTCTTCTAAGTTTAACATCCCAAGCATGGATACTAACCTCTGAAAAGTTGTTGAATCAAGGGGTTTGGTGAAAATGTCAGCTATTTGATTGGCTGTTGTGACATGCTTCACCTCAATCTTGCCTTTTTCATAGCAATCTCTTATGAAGTGATACCTGATTTCAATGTGTTTAGTTTTTGAAAACTGAACAGGATTTTGAATGATGCTAATGGCAGATTTGCTGTCTACAAAAAGTGGGGTCTTGGTCTCTTTGATTCCATAATCAAGCAGTTGATATTGGAGCCATTGTATCTGTGAAGTACAGCTTGCAGCAGCAATGTATTCAGCTTCAGCTGTTGAAGTTGCCACAGATGTTTGTTTCTTTGATTGCCAGGACACCAGACAGTTTCCTAAGAATTGACAACCACCAGATGTTGATTTTCTTGACATTTTGCAGCCTGCATAGTCACTATCTGAAAAAGCAGTTAACTTGGTATTGCTTGAAGCAGGATACCAAATCCCTAGAGTAGGAGTTCCTTTCAGATATCTGAAGATTCTTTTGACTGCAATTAGATGAGATTCTCTTGGTGCTGATTGGTATCTAGCACAGACACAAGTTGAAAACATGATATCTGGTCTAGAAGCAGTTAGATATAAAAGAGAACCTATCATACATCTATACATGGTTTGATCAATGTGTTTCCCTTGATCATCTGGTTCAACTTGTGTGATTGGTGTCATGGGAGTGGAACATGTTTTACAGTCTTGTAAAGAAAATTTGTTCAATAATTCTTTAACATATTTTGATTGATGTATAAATGTTCCATTTGACTGTTGCTTGATTTGCAGTCCCAAAAAGTACTGCAATTCTCCCATTGTACTCATTTCAAATTTTGATTGCATGAGTTTCTTGAATTCTTCACACAGTTTTGAATTTGTTGAACCAAAAATGATATCATCAACATATATTTGAACAAGTAAGACATGATTTCCAACATGTTTTATGAAAAGAGTTTTATCAATGGATCCCCTTGAGAAGTGATTCTTTAGTAAAAAGTTGGAAAGTGTTTCATACCAGGCTCTTGGAGCCTGTTTTAGCCCATAAAGAGCTTTGTCAAGTCTGTAAACCCAATCAGGATGAGAAGGATCCTCAAACCCTGGAGGTTGACAGACATACACTTCCTCTTTTATTTTTCCATATAAAAATGCACTTTTGACATCCATTTGATAAACTTTAATGTTGTTGGAAATTGCATAAGCTAAAAATAACCTGATAGCTTCAAGTCTTGCAACTGGTGCAAAGGTTTCATCATAATCAATTCCTTCCTCTTGGGAATAACCTTGTACCACTAGTCTTGCTTTGTTCTTGATTATCATACCAGCCTCATCTGATTTGTTTCTGAAGACCCATCTTGTTCCAATTGGTTGCTTGTTGTCAGGTAAGGGACAAATTTCCCAAACCTGTTGTTTCTTGAATTGAAGCAACTCTTCTTGCATTGCTTGCACCCAATTGTTGTCTTTGAGGGCTTCTTGATACTTCTTTGGTTCCAACTGAGAGATGAATGCTGAGAATAAGCAAAAGTTGGAGAGCTGGTTTCTTGTGAGTACCCCTGATGCAATATCACCCATGATTTGTTCTAATGGATGATCCTTGTGTTCAATCAGTTGTTGTAAACCTGTACTGGATGATGGCTCTACAGGTTCTTCAAATAAACCACTGAGATTGATAATATCTGGTTCAGCTGTTATTTGAACTTCAGGAGTTTTAGGTTCAGCTGAATCAGTAGTTTCAAAATGTTCATCAGTAGTTCCTGAAGTAGAAGCTATTGAAACTTCTGAAGGTTTAATAGTTGATCTTCTGACTGTGTTTGGAGTCCATGGTGCAGGACTATCATCTTCAAATCCTTGAAAACCATTTTTAGGAGGTTTGGATGATTCAACAGTCTTTTCAGGTCCGAAATGAAAACTGTCAAGATCAAATAATTCAGCAGGATCTGCTGGAATAAGAGTGTGTTTTGATTCATTGAACTTGACATTCAGTGTTTCTTCCACTATCCTGGTTCTTGAATTGAAAACTTTGTAAGCTTTTCTCAAAGGAGAATAACCAAGAAAATAACCTGTGTCAACTTTTGCAGCAAACTTAGAGATAGAGTCTTTGATGTTGAGGATAAAACATTGACATCCAAAAGCCCTGAAGAAGGAGATAAGGGGCTTAATGCCATGAAGAATTTCATAGGCAGTCTTGGTATGTCTCTTGTTGATAAGGACTCTATTCTGAACATAACATGCAGTGTTGACTGCTTCAGCCCAAAAATACAAAGGTAGGCCTGAATCAGCTAACATTGTTCTGGCTGCTTCAATTAATGTTCTGTTCTTTCTTTCTACCACACCATTTTGTTCAGGAGTTCTGGGAATGCTGAACTGTCTAACAATCCCTTTAGACAGACAGAATTCATCCAGAGTTTTGTTCCTGAACTCTGTCCCATTGTCACTCCTGATGACTTTGACAGATAGAGAGTATTGCTTCTCTACTTGTAGAATAAAGAACTTGATGATTTCAGCTGCCTCATCCTTGGAATATAAGAAGAAGACCCATGTGAATCTTGAGTAGTCATCAATGATGACCAAGCAGTACTTCTTCTTACCAAGGCTCATGATTTTGACTGGTCCAAATAAGTCCATATGGAGTAGTTGAAGACATGCAGTTGTTTTTGATTCTTCAATAGACTTATAAGAGGACTTATGCTGTTTACCTTTAAGACAGGAAACACAGTGTTCTTTGCACTGATATTCCTTCAAAGGTAGACCTCTGACCAAGCCCATTTTTGTGACTTTATTGATGGTTTTAAAGTTCACATGGCCAAGTCTCCTATGCCAGAGATCATTTTCTGAAGTTGATGCCTTTGAGAAGAAACAGGCAGTCTTGTTCAATACTTTGTCTTTTTCAATGTCCACTGCATAGACATTGCCACATCTTTTGGCAATCAGCAAAGTATGATCTTCAATAATCTTCTCTATCAACTTCTGGCCTTCTGGTGATATGATCTTGCATGCTGTCTTTGTGAAAAAGGAAGAATATCCTTTGTCACACATTTGAGAGACACTCAGCAAGTTGTACTCAAGGTTTTCAACCAGATTGACCTTGTCAAACTGCATTTTGCCTGAGGATACATTGCCATATCCTAGCACATATCCCTTGGCATTGTTCCCAAAGGACACAGATCCTTCTCTTTGACTGATAAAATTGTTTATCAGGTATCTGCATCCAGTCATGTGCATTGAGCCTCCACTATCCACATACCATATGCTATTCAAACCTCTGGAGACTCTCTGCACAAGATAGCAAATTAGTTAGTTTTGGCAACCCAAGCCAGTTTGGCTTTGGGTTTGCTCTTGAGAACAGGTGCAGCTTGTTGTGGACCATTTTTAGTAATCCATGTCTTTTTGGCAATGGATTTGTCATTAAGAACAATGGTGGGTTCTTTTTGGTTTCCACCATCAACTTTGGTCATCAGAAGTTTGACCAAGTTTATCAAATCTTTAACTTCAGCAGTTTGTGAATCTGCTGATGAGTTAGGTGAAACTTCTGAAATTGAACTTTGAGAAGATGACCTTTGTTGAGATAAAGGCTTCTTCTTAGAAAGGGTTTTGTTTGATTGTTGTTTGTTGGGAAAAAAGGTATTTTGAAAATCTTGTTTTATCTGTTTTCCCACAATCAGTTGTTGTCTTTGTTTATTTAACTGATTTACCTTTCTAAATTTGCAAAGTTCAGTTATGTGGTTAAACAGACCACATATTTCACATGCTTTTGCCTTCTCTTTCCTTTTAGATAGATCAAGAGAACTGGAAGGCATTTTACTGACAAAATCTGATTTTTGAAATAGGTCATCAGCAGTTTTCAGGGTCTCAACTCCTGATGTAGTTGAAACTGCTGATGGCTTATTGTCAGTAGTTTTAACTTCTGCAGTACTTCCCTTTTTGAGGAAGTTCTGATGGTAGGATGTGCATTCCTCCATATCAGAAGTTTGAATCAATTTCTTCCCATCATTATCAGTTTTGTGGGTGAAATCTGTTGGTGATTCAGTGTGGGTATATCCAATGCCAAACTTAACATTGGCTGCAGTTTGTTTGTTAAGTAACATTTGATACCCTTTACAAGACTCAACCCATTTTTCACAATTAACCTTGGTGTCAGCAAGCTCTTGTCTGACTTTTCCTAGGCTGTCTATCATGGTTTTAATTTGTGCTTCTGTTTCAATGGATTTATCATTTAGTTTGGAAATTTCTTTGTTTTTCAACATGACTTTTCTTTCCAAATCACACTTCATTTGTGTGTATTTTCTTTCCATGTCATTGGATTTGCCTTGTAAATGCACATTGGTTTCTCTAATTAAAGCAAATGATTCTTTGCAAGATTTAGTGCAAAGCTTTAACAGAGATTTTTGTGATACCTGTGTGAGAGCAGAATTTGAAGAGTATCCTTCAAAGGCCATTAAGGCAAAATTCTTTCTGCCATTATCAGGTTCTCCCCAGTTGACATCATAGACCTTATTGTCTGAATCCTGACTGCATTCTGATGTGTCATAAGGAAGACTGCTCCAGTCAACATACCCTGAGGTAAATAAGCTTTGTTGCTGAGGGGGTTGTTGAGTTTGTGCAGGAAGTTGAGCAGTTGGAAATGGAGGCATGAGCTGCTGTTGTTGTTGAGCAGGCATCTGTACATATTGTACTTGTGGCACATATTGAACATTTGGAGCTTGTGCCTGTACAAAATGAGCACTCCCATTAGTTCCATTATTCCTATTGTATGAGGGGTTATATTGATTTCCAGAGGACATTGGTTGGTTATAGCTAGAGCTTCTACACTCTCTAGCAAAGTGTCCCAACTTCTGACACTTATGACATCTCAATTTAGATTTGTCAAAACCAACTTTTGTTGAATTGTTTAGTCCTGGAAATTTCCTTCCTGACCTTTTGTAAAATTTGTTAGTTTTTAAGCTTAACAAGGCCAGTTGGTGCAATATTTCCATTTCTTCTAAGTCATCACTGCTAAAGTATTTTAAATCATCCATGATGAAACACATGTTGTCAGCAGTTTGACTTAGTTCCTCATTGTCATAAGCTGGGAAAGATCCATCTGATGAGATCCCAGCTGTTATGTCAATGTGGTCAAAAGAACCAAAATTATTAGAACAGGATGGTGAGTCATGTCCTAATAAGGCTGTGCTACCCGGAGTATAGTCATCAGCAGTTTTACCAGATTCTTGAAGCTTTTTCTTTTGATTGATTTCTCTTTCAAAAGTTAATAATTTACCATGTAACCTAGTTAGGTTCAAGGTGTTAAAATCTGAACTGGTTCTGAGGACTATTGAGTAAGTTTCCCATTTTGAAGGTAAAGACCTTAAAAATCTATGTAACATAGACTCAGTTGTATAGGTCTGATTGTTTATTTTTAACTCAGAGATGAGTGAAGAAAATCTTTCAAATTGTTGAGTTAAAGTTTCACCCTCTATGTGAGTAAAAGTTTCATATTGTTGAGCCAAAATTTCTCTTATGTTGGCTATCACCTCAGCAGTTCCTGCAAACTGCTCTTTTAGGCAATCCCACAGCTCTTTGGCACTTTCACAGTGTAAAAGGCCAGCATAAATTTCGTTTGGGAGAGCCATAGCCAACATGGAGAAAGCTTTTGCATCAAGCTCAAACTTTAGGAAATCTTCCTCCGTGTATTCTTTTGGATCCTTTGGTCTTTCAGTCTTACCCTCTGGATCAGTAACAACTGGTTTGTGAGGTCCAAAAACTACAGACCTCCAACAGCCAGTGTTTGTTTGTGAAATTGTATGTGCCAACCTTTTAGACCATATGTTATATTCATTTCTGACTAACATAGGAGGTTTGTTGGCAGATCCAGTATTGTAGGGATCCATTTTTAAGAAGTTTGGATTTGTCAATACTTTCTTAAAGTGATGGATTTAAAAAGTGAGCCTTTTATCCTTTTTATTGAATATCAATATTGAGCCTGTGTCTGAATCTCAATTTGTTAGATTGATTTTGATCAGATTAACCAGAAGCTCTGATACCAATTGTTGGATCAGTGGCTGTTTCTATGAACACTTATGTGTTTATCAGATTTATATAAGAGTTATTAAGCAGCGGAAATACAAGTGTTCAAATGTCTAAAAGATCACTTTGATGAGGAGTTATTACTCCCCCTTGACTGAATAATAAATGAGAAACAATAAATGATCTAAGTATAAAGCAGTAATAGCAGTTTATGTTTCTCAGATGTGAAGTGGAAATTATAAGTTTAAAGCCCGAAGGATTTCAATATAAGTTTAAAGATATTACAAAATCACACGTATAAAATAGATGAACAAACTCATCTATTTATAGACTAATGTACCAAACTGTAGTCTGAAGTAATCTAAGATATTTAACAAAGATATTATGCTAAGATAAGGTTACTACAGTCTGTACATTGAAACTTGAAATCAAGACTTTAACAAAACAATATAATACTCAAACTGCTGATCTTCAGTCGGTTAGAAGCTTCTGAGTGAAAGTGCTGATGAGTGACAAACTGCTGATGAGTAGTTTGTCTTCAGTAGTTCTTCAGTGAAATGTCTGGTTAGACTTCAGAACTTCTGATGAGTTTACTCTTCAGTACTTTCTGTTTGTTCTTCAGTACTTCTTCATTTTGTTCTTCAGCAGTTCTATACTTAGGCAGATATGGAAAAGACTAAGGTTATCAAAAGGTGGTTTCTTCAATCCTCTTCGTCCCAACATCACTAGGCAGGAGAAATTAAAGAAAACATCCCAAATTTATGGTTGTCCGAAAATATTCGCCGCTCGTCGCTCGCTCGATGTTCGCTCGAAAAAATGTGCGCTCGAACAATGCTCGCTCGGTTTCCAGATCGGTTGTAAATGAGCCGATCGGCTCGGTTCGGTTTGTAAATGAGCCAAGCACGAGCAAAGGTCTGCTCGGTTCGGCTCGACTCGTGAACAGCCCTAATTTTGTTATCATTTTAGCATCTAAAGAATTATGCCGTTCTGGTAGCATTCAAAAGTCAAAACCCTCTTTTTGCACTTCTATATTCTCGAATTTATGAAATAATATACACGCAAAAGATTAAATAGAAAGTATGGCTAGGTCTAATTGACGAAACCATTATAGTTAAAGACTTAAAGTGTTACTCCTATGAGGTTAAGGGTCAAGCTCTTTTAAAGCCAGATTTGATATAATTTAAGTTATTCAAAAAAAAAAAAAAACATAGAATGTTGAGAAGGTGGCTTGGGCATCGACGTCTCCATCTTTGCCAACAAGTTCCCTAGCGTCTATATATGCCGCCTCCTGCCTCACCCATGTGGCGCCGTCAACGCCTGATTAATCAACAACGCTAATGTCAGCGTGAGAGCGTGTTTTCTAGCATCTCTACCACCCCTCACGCTGTCATGGAGACCTTAGATAACTTCCTTGTCTTGATTGTTTGATCTTCTTCATTGTGTGTTCTGATATGTTGAATCTACAGGTTTTGATCTCCTCATCTGGATGTGAATTGTGAGTTGTGCTTAATTTAACGAGGATGAAATGGAGTGGTTCATTGTTTTTTTTTCATAGAGTTTCTACCCCAATCGTGTTTTTCAACTTAATTCTACTTTTTGTGTTGGGCTAATCCTTGGTTTGGATCGCAGGCCCAATAATACAAGAAGATAATGATTGAGTTGGCTGGAGGGTTATCAAGTTATCTTTTTTATGTTTTAGTATTATAGTCTAATAAGGAAGTCTGTTTTATTTATTATTTAATTAGTTTTGGAGTTGTAATAGGATTAGAATGCTTCTAGTATAAATAGGGTCTAGAGTTATTGTTTTGTTTAATGCCTTTGAAGTTTAATAAAAGAAAATAGTGTCGTGGGTAGTTCCCCACAAAATCCGAGTGCCTCGTGTTTAATATTTGATTCAACCGATTGTCTCCAACAATTGGTATCAGAGCCAGGTTACGTTCTTGAATCTGTGAGAAGGAGATCGGGGTGTATAACCGGTCTCGATCAGAACCGAAGGTTTCTTTGCGAAGAAGGAATCCGATTTCTGAAGTTGAACTCGAAGCACAGCAGCAGAAAAGATGGCCGATCAAGATGGGAACCTTGCTCAACAAGCAATCGTGATCCCTCCTCGTGAACCAAGCGTGTCCTCCTTACAGTGTCCGAAGCTCACCACAACAAATTACAATACTTGGGTCGTCATAATGGAGTCAATACTGGATGCTCAAGGACTATGGGAAACAGTCGATCCTACAACCGAAGACGTAGCGGATGAGCGCAAGAACAAGTTGGCAAGAGCAATCATTTATCAAGCCCTCCCCGAAAACGTTTTAATGCAGGTTGCAAGAAGTCGGAGTGCTCGAGAAATATGGGAATCCCTGCGGGTCAGATTTCTTGGAGCGGATCGCGTCCAACAAGCTCGTCTACAATCTCTCAAACGCGAACTGGACCAACTGAAGATGACCGAGAAAGAATCCATTGAAGAGTTTGCTGGAAAACTATCCGAATACGTGACCAAGTTTAACAGCTTGGGAACCAACCTTGAAGACGTTGTCATAGTCAAGAAGCTGCTCGATAGTGTACCAGACAAGTTCATAACTATAGTTGCTACTATAGAACAGTTTGTGGATCTCAGTAACATGTCGTTTGAAGATTGTATCGCAAGGTTAAAAGCGTTTGAAGAGCGAATAAAAGGAAAGGAAGTTTCAGCCGATAAAGAAGGAAAACTTCTATTTTCAAGAACCGAAGCTCAAAGTAAGAAGCCAGCCAGCCATGAGAAGAAATCGCAGGGACGAGTACAAGGCTCTACAAATCAGGTAAACCGAGGCAGAAGCTATGGTAGAGGACGAGGTCGAGGCCGTGGGAATGGAAGAGGACGCGGCCAGAACAACACAAACACCGACAATCGCAAGGAAGGGAACCAAGGTCGTGATAAGACAAACGTAAGGTGTTACAACTGCAACGAGATGGGACACTTCGCGTGGGAATGTAACAAAGCTGCAGGACCCGAGGCAAATCTGCATCAAGCCGAAGAAGAGCCGGCTCTCATGATGGCAGTGATCGAACCAGAGGAAGGAGAGATTCTTCTGAATGAAGAAAAAGTCAATCCGGGTCTCTATGCGAAGGACGTAAAGGATGAGTCAACATGGTACATGGACAACGGTGCGTCTAACCACATGACTGGGATCGAAAAGTACTTCACCGAGATAGACTATAAGATCTCGGGACTAGTTCGATTCGGCGATGGCTCATACGTGAAGATTAAAGGTAAGGGATCCATTATCTTCGAGTGCAAGAATGGAGAGCATCGGGTCATTCATGATGTGTACTACATACCCGACTTGAAGAGCAACATCCTAAGTCTCGGCCAACTAACCGAGAACGGATGTAAAGTTTAATAAAAGAAAATAGTGTCGTGGGTAGTTCCCCACAAAATCCGAGTGCCTCGTGTTTAATATTTGATTCAACCGATTGTCTCCAACAATTGGATGGAAGATGACAAGCTGTGGCTGTATGAAGAAGGAAACAACCTTCTCATGAAGGTATCGCGAAGCATGAACCGGCTGTACAAGATTAATTTGAAGACAGGAAATCCGGTATGTTTTCTCAACTCGATAAAGAATCAAGCCTGGTTGTGTCATGCACGACTTGGGCATACAAGTTTTAAGACAATAAATCTCATGAAATCCAAGGCAATGGTACGTGGAGATTTGCATGGATTGCATGGAGAACAACTTTGTGATGCATGTATGCTGGGAAAGCACAAACGAGGACCGTTTCCGAAGCAAACGTCGTACCGAGCCGCGAAGCCATTAGACCTAATACACACTGATCTGTGCGGACCAATTTCCCCACCCACTTTGGGAGGAAATCGGTACTTCATGTTGTTCGTAGATGACTACACTCGGTACACCTGGAGCTACGCGATAAAGAATAAAAGTGATGCTTTGGAAGTATTTAAAGTGTTCAAACAGGAAGTAGAAGTACAAACTCGTTTGAAGGTAAGAGCACTTGGTAGCGATCGAGGAGGAGAATTTCTAAATCGATTGTTTGCTAAGTACTGTGAGGAGAATGGAATTAGAAGGTTGTTTACGGCACCTTACTCACCTCAACAAAACGGTATCGTCGAGAGAAAAAATCAAACCGTTCTGAATAGTGCTCGAAGTATGATGAAGGCGATGCGTGTACCACAAAACATGTGGGGAGAAGCTGTGCGACAAGCCGTATACATAATGAATCGGGTATCCACTAAAGCTTTAAAATCGGTAACACCGTTTGAAGCATTGAATGGATACAAGCCGAATATCAAACACTTGCGAGTGTTCGGATGTGTATGTTTCATGAAAGTTCCATCGGAGAGGCTTCGAAAGCTTGATGATCGAAGTATTAAGGTCGTTTGCCTTGGATCTGAACCCGGGACAAAAGCTTATCGATTGTTTGAACCGATCAGTAAGCGTTTGTATGTGAGTCGCGATGTAGTGTTCAGGGAGACAAGCAGCTATGATTGGGCCCGGGTGACACACAATTACGTAGATGGAGATGGGCCTGAGTGGGCTCAGTTTATTGTAAATCTTGATGAAGAGCAATTGAGCACAGGTAATCCTGAGTGTTTCACAAGAGATGAATTGGCAAGAGATGACCAGAGGCAATCTCAAGATGCAACCATCGAACCACAAAGCAATCAAGAAATTGTACAAGAAGCTCCTGATGAAGATGAGCAAGAAGGAGAGGTGGTAACGGGTGAAGCCGAACCTGAGGAACCAACAGGTACTAGAAGATCTACGAGACAAACCGTGCTACCAAAGAGATTTGATGACTACGTGTTGCTTCACGATGAGATATGTTACTTGGTTGATGATGAACCGGCAAGTTACAAAGAAGCTAGCCATGATCCGAAGTGGAAGGAAGCAATGAGATCGGAATTAGTTTCGATCGAAACCAATAACACATGGGAACTCTCGGAGTTACCTTCGGATCACAAAGCCATTGGTTTGAAGTGGGTATTCAAAGTAAAAAGAGATGCTGGTGGTAAAATATCCAAATATAAGGCTAGATTGGTCGCGAAAGGATATGTTCAACAACCGGGAATAGATTTTGATGAGGTGTTCGCTCCTGTTGCAAGACTAGAGACAATTTGGTTAATACTAGCTTTGGCGGCAAAAGAGTCTTGGAAGGTGTATCACATGGATGTGAAATCCGCGTTTCTTAACGGAGAGTTAAAAGAAACCGTGTATGTCAAACAACCGGATGGTTTCATTGTACCCGGGAAGGAACATATGGTTTACAGGTTGCGAAAAGCCCTCTATGGTCTCCGCCAAGCGCCACGTGCATGGAATGAGAAGCTAGATAAAACCATGAAGCGACTTGGGTTTGTGAGATGTCAAAGAGAACAAGCCGTTTATAAGAGAGGAGATAAGAAGAGATTATTGATCGTTGGTGTGTACGTGGATGATCTAATTATAACCGGCTCGAGCGAAGAAGAGATAAAGAGGTTCAAGGAACAAATGCTACGAGAGTTTGACATGCAAGACCTTGGGTTACTATCGTACTACTTGGGAATTGAAGTATTGCAAAAGGACGGCAAGATAGAGCTCAAACAAAGTGCATATGCAAAGAAAATTCTCAAGACCGCCGGTATGGAAGAATGCAATCTAACTCGATTTCCTATGGAAGCTCGGTTACAAGTGGATATAGATGAACAAGGGGAAGCTGTTGATCCAACCGAATACCGAAGCATAATTGGTAGTCTACGCTACTTGACACATACACGGCCGGATTTGAGTTTCTCAGTTGGTGTGTTGAGTATATTTATGCAAGAACCAAAGAAAACTCATATGCAACTTGTTAAGCAAGTGTTACGGTATATAAAGGGAACGATCGAGTATGGAGTAGTGTTCAACAGAGAAGAGAATTATGATCTAGTCGGCTATGTGATAGTAGTTATGCAACTAGTCAATCAGATGGACGAAGCACAACCGGCACATCATTCTACTTTGGGAGCTCGCTTGTCTCATGGAGCTCGCAAAAACAACGAACAGTTGCACTCTCTTCGTGTGAAGCAGAATTTATGGCAGCCGCAGAAGCAGCATGCCAAGCACTATGGCTAAGAGGTCTTCTCGGTGAACTTACTGGATGTGAAGAAAGGATTGTGGAGCTTCGGGTAGATAACAAATCGGCAATTGCACTCATGAAAAACCCCGTGTTTCATGGACGAAGTAAACACATTAACACAAGGTTCCACTTCATACGCGAATGCATAGAAAGGGAAGAGATTCGTGTGGAACATGTGAGTGGCGATAAGCAGAAGGCAGACATATTAACAAAGGCTTTGCCACGAGTCAAGTTCGAAGAGATGAGAGAGTTGCTCGGGATGGCAGACTTAGGAGGATCAAACAAGGCTTAGGGGGGTGATTGTTGGGCTAATCCTTGGTTTGGATCGCAGGCCCAATAATACAAGAAGATAATGATTGAGTTGGCTGGAGGGTTATCAAGTTATCTTTTTTATGTTTTAGTATTATAGTCTAATAAGGAAGTCTGTTTTATTTATTATTTAATTAGTTTTGGAGTTGTAATAGGATTAGAATGCTTCTAGTATAAATAGGGTCTAGAGTTATTGTTTTGTTTAATGCCTTTGAAGTTTAATAAAAGAAAATAGTGTCGTGGGTAGTTCCCCACAAAATCCGAGTGCCTCGTGTTTAATATTTGATTCAACCGATTGTCTCCAACATTTTGTACGTGGGTTTTCACCTAAGTTGTTCTTGTTTTCACCACAATTTGGTAAACATTATTGTATGAATCACCAGTTGGCAGTTGTACAAAACACATTGAAATAACTTTGTAATTAACTTTTCGTTTAATAAACACAATACTAACAAAAAAAAAAATACTAACACACACAGTTGTATGAATTATCAATTGTGAAAAACACAATGAAATAACTATATTATCAAGCTTTCCATTATAAAACACAATGAATTGGGCACACCCATGTCATTGTGTTATGTTATTCGTTTTTTTAAACGTCGATATCATACTCGTTTTAAAGATAAAAAACATTTGTTTTTATTGTGTATTTTTTTTTTAAAAAATAACGTCGTATGAAGGTTATTAACCTTTTATAAAAAAAACTAGCTGATTACCCCACGTGGTTGAAAAATCTAATATAATATGATAAACCTATTGCAAATGGCTCAAGTTAACTAACCACAGAATCTCTCAATCACTGCATGTCCATAGTATTCTAATCAGTAATAACTCATATTCCCTAACCTAAAACCTAATTACTAATCAACTAAGCAATCACTTAAGTAAGCTCCAACTATTCAAAAACTCATCATATCTCTATAATCTCTCACATTCTAGTGCTCATATAATTCCTAACCAAATCAACTAAACAATCACTTAAGTTGGAAGTTGTAACCATTCAAAAACTTATCGCATCTCTGTACCAAGTCTCACAACCACTTCCTACACTTTATATGTTAAATATAACCGAACAACTTTTAGAACACATGACTTTTAATGTCCAAATCAAAAGGTAACTTACCAAATAATCACCACTATAGCATTTTTTGAAATATTAAAGTAACATATAGTTTTCCTATTGTATCTTAAATTTGGCAGAGTCAATAGAGTTACATTCAACTATAAAAATAAAAAAATAAATAGTATTTGATTTGGTCAATGATAAGAATAAACCAAAGTATTCTTGACTTCTTGTAAATCCAAATGTTAGTTCTTAGATCTAAATATCTGGTAAAGTATATGGAGGAAACCCTCCTTATTTGGTAAACTCTGGAAACTCTGACTTCTCAACATTTTTTTTTTTTTTGAAAAAAATAGGGTATGTAATATACATTTTTTTAAGCATTTTGAGCCAAAAAAATCGAAAAAGCGCCGAACGGTTTTTTTTTTTTAAATAAAAAACGTCTACTGTTTACATATAGTTAACACATTGTTAACACCTGTTATTAGCGCTTAACATGTGTTAGTCAAAATTTTATTTTTTAAAAAAAAAAAAAATACTCGGCGCTTTTTTAATTTTTTTGGCCCAAAATGCTTAAAATCATGTATATTACTTGCCCTATTTTTTTCAAAAAAAAAAAATATTGGGAAGTCAGAATTTCCAGAGTTTACCAAATAAGGAGGGTTTTCTTTATATCCATTCCCCTAAATATCTAATATTATCGTAATACATTTATATGTTGACCTTGACTTATTGGCTAATATTTATATGTTTATAAATATCTTAATGAACGTACCGATTCACATTAGTATAGATATGGATAACTATGAAGAACAAAAAAAAGATGACGTGTACAAAGATAGAGAATATTAGAAGAACGAAGATCAAAGCTCAATTACAATGGTGCTTCTTCATTGTTTTACTTATCATGTTTTGTTAACTTTGATGTTCTTAAATGGAAGTATACTATATGTAATTATGTGTTTACAATGTGTTGCAACTACCGTTATAAGCAAGCCAAATCAAGGTAGCTAGGTAGCCCGATGAACCTTCATGATGTATGTGTGAGCCCAACTCGAAATGTAACATCCCAATACTTAGTGTATTATGACAAAAAGACTTTCCTATATATTAACATGGATTCATGGTGGGTGTATCCAATTGGTAAAACCATTAAAGTTAAATAGTTACTCCTCTTCAAGTCAAGGGCTCGAGCCCACTAAAGACGGATATAGCGTAATTTAAGTCGTTAAAAAAGTTAACATGAATTCAATTTAATCACCAAGAAAATTAGACTGAATGCCATAAATGTCATAATTGTTGGGGTTAAAAGTATAAGTATTGAACTTGAGTATTGATCAATGCCCAAGGTCTTTAACTTAGCTAAATCTTGAATTTGGCTTATGTGTGGTGGTAGGTTTTGATCAACTTTAACTTAGAATGGAATTTCATATAAAGTCGTGTCATTTACATCACTAATTAAATAAAAAAAGATTATAAACGTCACTGAAGCTAATTAATCATAATATAAAGCTTATTGCAAGAATGGAGAATTATTTTTCCTTTCTTTGAAAAAATGATAAAGTACCTAAAATGGTGAATTAATTAGCCATATGGACATTTCTAATTAGGTGTTTGTACTTAAAAATGAATATGGGAAGTGATCAAAGTCAATGTAATTATAATTTTTAAAGCTCATGGATAGACTTGAGATGAAATTAGGGTGACAATTCTCAGATCTACCCTTAAGATTATTAGTATGGTCAAGTGGAAGTCTATAGTTGATTAATATCATTTTGGAGCTTAATTGGTTATGAAATTAGTAAAATTGGTCAATACGTCGACTAGTAATGGGTTATGTAAAAAAAAAAAATACACTAATCGAACATGGGTCGACTTTTTAAGACGTACCCTGGTTTTGAGCGTATACTTAGAGCATTCACATCCCCTCCACCAAATCTCCTCCATCAACCCATGACCTCTTGGTCTAGTGGTATGGTGTTCCCCCTTATAAATGTGAGGTTGTGGGTTTAAATCCTTGCAAATGCAAGGTTAGGTGGAAATAAGGTGGTATAAATATTTGCCGTTCAAAAAAAAAATCTCCTCCATCAAATTACACTAAAAATAACTATTCCACCTCTAAATCTTCTCTCCTAATTAAAATGATAATACTTTTTCATACTTTTATCCTTACATTTTCTCTCTCCTCACTCACAACCACTTACAAAAATATTAAAATATATATAGGAATGAACATTAGTTTTTCATATATAGGGGTGAACAATGTTTTCTCTAAATATTTTATCTCTCATCCACTCACAACCACTCACACCCACCCCATATAATTTGAGAGAACCCATCACATAATTTGGTTCCCGAGTTATGAATGCTCTTAATTCCATAGCAGAAGCCTAGCTTGCAAATGTGAGTACATGAATCCTTTTTAAAGCATAGTATGAAATATGATACTTAAAATTGAATTTGCTCATATCTTTATATTTATGCAAATGATTAACTTTATATTCTTCTAAATTCTATTTTAAGCGAATGTGCTTATCTTGGTGTAGATAACATGCCATGTCTATTTCTTAAAATGCTACATAGACATAATATTTAGGTAAAGACATTAGACATGTCTGTTTGGTAAAGCAAAGAATTAGATAAGCTTACATGCTTAGTTGGCTACGTAGTGTGCGAGACATATGATAATTGTTAGAAATTATATGCTAAAGAATTAATAACTTGCAAGCTAAGATTGACATTAACACTTCATTTAAATTAAACAATAAGAACATAAACAACATAAACAAAGGAATAATTAACACAAAAAAATTTACACTCGTGACCATAATAATATAATTTCACTCATCATCTTGTAAATGACAAAAGAATAAAATTAAATATTTTTCCACCTTTTATTTATATGGATATGGAATATTATACATGCAATGGTAGGATATTTGCCGTCTGTTGCCTTTTAATTTATTTAAGGATCAATGTATTAAAATTTGTGATGAATAAATGATTGTAATGCATAATTGATAAATCCATTTCAAAAAGAAGATGCTTACTAGAAAATAGCAATAACCTAAAGTGAAATTAAAATTTAAGTTCTATTTTTAAATAATCATTTAAAAAAAGAACTTAAAAGAAGATGCATCCCTAGCAAATAGCAACCACAACAGTCAGTAGCAGCAAGTTAAGCACATGAGCTGAAGTCGCGATTATATATTTTAGAGTTAATGGCCAAATCCGTCCCTGGGGTTTGACCCATATTGCCACATCCATCCATTTTGAGAATTTATGACAACTGAGCCACTGTACTTTAAACTTCATTGCTAGATCAGTCCAATTTACAAACCCAGTTAAATAATTCTGTTAACTCGAGGGCATTATAGTCATTTCCCCTATTTCAATGACAAAAAAAACAAAAAAAAGTCACCCCATCACACCATTCACCAATCACCACTCTTCTTCTTCATCTTCTTCCTGATTCAGATCACTACCTTTCCAGTCCTCCATTAATGGCGATTCCACGATCTTCACCTTCCTTCTCCCTCCTTCTCCCTCATCACCCTCCCCTCCATCTTCTCTCTCCTTCTCCATCACCTCTCCTCTTCCCCCACCCCCCACTTCGAAGGTTTTGACGACGACCCAAAACCCGACTCCATCACCCTCCTACCACCACCCTCCTCCCTCCCCCGCCGTCCTCCTCCGCCCCCTACCACCCTCTCCACCTCCTCTGACGACCCTCAATCCAACCCACCTCTTTCCGACCCTCATCCCGATCCTCTTTTTAATCATCAGTCCGAACCAGACATAACCACATCCTCGTACGAATACTGGGACGATGATGATGGTGGTTGATTGACGGAGAAATTAAGGGAAGTGAAGAAACAGGAAGAAGATGAAAACGACATCGTTTTGGGGGGTGGATGTGAATAAACGAGTAAATGATATGATTTTGTGTGGGTTTTGGAGTGGTGAATTGGACGGTGGTGGTTGACCACCTTTTTTAAGGGAAGTGAAGAAACAGGAAGTAAATGATATGATTTTGTGTGGGTTTTGGGTTGGTTTTAGAAGCTTGACCACCTTTTTTATATATTTATTTTTAATTTTTATTTGAATTGGACGGTGGTGGTTGTGCGGGTGGTGGAGACGGTGGTGGTTGTGCGGGTGGTGGAGACGGTGGTGGTTGTGAGGGTGGTGGAGACGGTGGTGGTTGTGCAGGTGGTGGAGACGGTGGTGGTTGTCCAGGTGGTGGAGACGGTGGCTGAGGTGGTGGTTAGTGGTGGTGGTAAAAGGTGAAGAAGGGCTTGGGTGGAAGGTGAGGAAGAAGGTGAATTGTGGGTCCCACCTGACTTATTTAAATATAATAATAGATAATCAGATGGAAAATGACCAAATTGCCCTCGACTTAAAGTTAGTTTTTAACTGAGTTTGTAATTTGGACGGATTTAGCAATGAAATTGTAACCTTAGTGGCTTATTTGTCAAAAATTCTTATTTTGGATGGATCTAGCAATATTGATCAAACCCAAGGGACGAATTTGGCCATTAACTCTATATTTTATATGGAAGGGAATTCAATATTTTATATGGAAGAATCAGAAGACGCGAAAACACTACCGACTATTACCTAATTTATTTAAAGACGTGTCACGCTAAGACGCAGTTGATGTGTGCGTCTTTAAGTGTAATACACCGCGACTTTAGACCCAATTTTGGACTAGTGTGATACACTAAATTCCGATTTCTAACCTCATTTATACTACGTTTTCACTACGCGCTTATTTGCTAAATCATTTATTAGTGTCATAAATTAAGAAACCTAAACTTTCAAGAGACATTTTGTACTTCTTCCACTTGAACATATCGAAATATGAGAAAATATGCATATAGATTCAGCACAAGAATTTCACCTTGAGCTTAACACAATTGAAAGAACATGAATACATGATAGAGAGAAAACATATTGAATTGCCTTTTCTTTTTTGGGCCCATAAATATTTCGATTAACAAATCTCACATTAACTTATACACTTATAGCATACCATAATCCTAAAGGTTTTAAAAATTTAAGTACTCCGTAAAAGTGACCTAAAGTTTTTTTCTCGCATACATTAGGGCGCCCTATGCCGAAAAATAGATAAATTCATTTTTTTTAAACACATATGACGGGTCTATACAATTACACCGACAAAAAAACTGCATTAGGCCTTGAGGTATACTTTAACATCCCTTAACTTCATCTAGATGACGCATCACCCATTTTTCTCTATTTTACTTCACCCCAACCAAGGGAAATGGTTCAATTCCATTAACTTCACATAACCATATATTTTTAGTGGTTTTTGATTTAGAAAAGGAAAATAATTTAATGCCGACTTTTAACATTCGGTTAACATGTTAACAAGTAACCTATTTAATGTCCCTTAACAAAAGGAGTGAGTGGTATGCAATGCAAGTTAAAATGTCATGTTACCCTTAACGCCCTAGATATTAGAGTATACCTCATGGCCTTAAATCGTATGATATGATACTTATTTTTTTACGTAAGTGACTCACTTGTAACATCTAACCTAAAAAATAGTGACTGACTTGTACTTAAAAAAAAACTAAAATCAGGCATACATAGTTAAAGATTGCTACTCCTTTCAAAGATCTTTTTTTTTGAACGGCCAATAAATTGAAATCACTCATGGAACACTAGAGTATCATCGTGCCACCAGTGTTGCCACACGATCATATTCCACCACCAATTCAAAAGGAAACTCATAATTATGAGAAAACCCCTTTGTGAGAAAACACATTTCAAAGATCTTTTTAAAGAAGGTTCGACACAATCTTTGTAAGTTTGAATTTTTAGAAATGATGCTTGAATTTAACTGCAACAAAGTACAATAATCATTTTAAATTGGTATGATTAGCTAGCAAAGAAACAATTGTACTTTGACAAGTGGCATTTTCACACAAAAGGTCAGAGAAAAGTAAATTAGACATGCCCCATGTGTTCCCATAAATCAATTTCTCTCCCTCAATCAACTTTGGGCATGTCCCTATATCAGAACATGGTATTTTTTTAATCTTTTTTTGTTTGGCAAAAATAATATCTAGATTTTATTTGAACTTACATGTTACATGTTTAGGTTCATGTCACTTGTATTTTAATCCAACAAAATACGTAGATCTTAAAAAAAGACATGATTGTTGTTATTTAAAAGAGCACAGGTCGATAATCAATCAAATTAGGGATGAGCACATAGAGCCGAATACCGATACCGTCCCGTCCCGAACCGAGAATGTTCGGTATCGATATCGGTACCCACAATTAGAGGATACATTCCGTTTTTTATATTCTGAAAACCAAAATAACTGAACCAATCCGAATAACCGAAAACCATTTTATTTTATGATATTTATGGATTATAATTCTTATTAGGCCAATTTTCAATACCAAATTCATTATTTTGGGCTAATTTTTCTTGGCTCAAAAATTTAAACCCAAATGGCAAGACTAGAACCAAACTAAACCAATAGTGAAGACCAAAAACCGAAACTGAATGGTTTTCAAAAATCTGAAAACCAAATTCTCGGGTTTTGGGTTGGTTTGAACCCAAAGCCAAACCATACACACCCCCTACTTCTAAATCATCTTGCTCCAAAAATTAGCTATCACTCAACTTGATTATTTTGCCACATCTACACTTTTTATATAAACATATTCAATAGAAAGATTACTGTTGGGTAGGGGTCAAACTGGGTCAGGTAGACCCAGTTACTGCTTGGTGGCGGGAAAAAGACCAAGAAAACAAGGAGCGAGGGTTCATATGAGAATATAGGAGGGGTTAAACTGGGTCAGGTAGACCCAGTTACTGCTCGGTGGCGGGAAAAAGACCAAGAAAACAAGGAGCGATGGCCGAGGGGTGATATGAGAATATAGTAGGTGGAGTGGGGAAGAAAACTACCGAGTATCTTAGGATTTATATTTCCAAAATTCTTATCATACATAGTGTCTAAAACTCGTATGTTTTGCTTAACGACTCGAGTCAACCAAAGTCAACAAGCTTGTTGCTCATGGTACAAATAGCAGGACTTCTTATTATGCCCAGGCTGCTTGCATTTAGTGCATGTTACTGATCTTTTTCCCACCTCTGCTTCATCCCAATCCATTTTTTCTTTCACTACACCAACTGGCTTTGCAGGTATTGGAGGAAGCACAAACACACCCTCATTTTCACCCCCTGCGGTTTCAATCTCCGTCTTTTCACCTTCATCATTGTCAATCGGTACTTGAGTTATGGATTCCATGTAGGTTAAACGATAAGCATCAACAGTGAAATAGTTTGAGCAAAACTCATACAGGTTTTTACCAGTTGCTGCAAAAACCGCAAGAGCATGGCGACATGGTAGGCCCGTTTCTTTCCACCCTAAACAAGTACAACTCCAATTTCCAATATTTACAACATGGGTCGAGTCTTCACGAACCTCGAACAAAGTATCAGAAGATATCAACACTTTTAAACCACATGATCTAACAATTTCTTCCTGAACTTGTTTCTCCTTTGATGGAGTAAGGTGAGTAGACCACATGCTTCCAACTAACTTAGCATCATCAATGCAATCTATCATGGTACATATGATGGCGTCTATTTTATGTAAAATAGGCAGCTCCTGAGAGTCCTCCATTAACTTCGAAAGTGGCTCGCTGACATCATCTGTGATGTAGTTATACCGTTCACCTTTGAAAGACGAAGCAGTCCAATGTTGTGGTTCAATCTGCGTGACCCAATCATAGGCTTCTGCTGATATTTGTTTCATCTGTTGGGTTAATTTTTTAAAACCAGCAAGACGGACTGCGTGTGCTGCATCCAAGAAATTGGCCAGTAAAAAAGATTTACCATCTCCATGAAACGAGCCTTTAACGTTTCTCTTGAAGCTTTCTAAAAGATGGTAAATTGAGTAACCAACATGAGAATCTTGAAAAGCTTCAACAATGTAAGGTTTCAGATTCTTTTCTCTATCAAACACGAACGTGATTGGTTGTTGAGGGTTAAAGATTGCAGCTTTTAGTTGTTCCAAGAACCAACGCCAATTGTTATCATCTTCAACGTCTACTATAGCAAATGCAACTGGGAAAAAATCATCATTTCCATCAATGGCGTTAGCTGTAACTAAAACTTCTCCATATTTTGACCACAAAGAAGTAGCTTCTAGAAAAAGAAGGGGCCGGCAACCATTCTGAAACCCCCATATTGATGCGTAAAAAGACACAAATAGCGCTTTAAATATTTTATTCTCATCGATAATAAGATTCGCGATGCTGCCGGGATTTGTTACCTTAATCTTCTCACAAAACCATGGTAACTTATTATACGCGTCGTTATCGGATCCATGAAATTGTTCACAGGAAACCATGGTTGTTGAAAACGCTTGTGTATGGTTTGACTTTAACTCAAACCCATAGTCTTTCAAAAGCCTCTTAGCAATTTCATTAGGTTTTAAATGTGGCGTACCTTGCAGCCTCTCTTTTATGGTATCTAACAACCAATTCTTTGATTCTTTATCACATGTATGTACATTGTTCATGGTCTTTATCTTGAAACATTTTGTAGACGGTACCCACACAGCATTAAACTTCCAAGAGCACCCTTCAGAGGAACATTCACCAACGACACGATTTTTATCGTTTTTCCTGAGTCTGAATTCAAAATCATTTGCAATTGCATATTTCTGCAACGTTTTGAGTAACTCGTGTACGTTTGTGAATTGTTGGCCAGCACCAGTAAGGGGTCCTGCGAAATCATCATGCTCTTGATCACTGGTAATAGCTCGAGAGTGACCTCTTTTTCTACCTGACTTTCCAGAACCACCCTTAGATATAGACCTGACATAATCAGAAACTATGGTGAGACGACCATCGGCACCAATTCTCCAAGTTGGGGTCTGCCTTCGCTTCTTGAAACCGTCAACATGACTAGTGCTGACCTCTTTCCTTTTTGCACACCGACTAGGCACATAGTCAAAACTACCATCTGAGTCAACATTCACGTTGACATCCTTAGTTTCAGCACTTGAAGAAGAATCACTAGTAGAATCCTCTGACTTATTATCATCACTCGAAATGGTTTTTTGTTTTTGTTTTCGTTTTGGTATTTCTTTTGCTCTTTCCTTTTTATGAGAAGATGCTTCAATTTTTGCAGCAGCAGCAACCGATTGACGTGTCCTTCTAGCTGGGGTTAAAACAGGACTCTTAACCTCATCATTCTTGGAAGTCAAGTTATCATTGTCTACAGACTGAGCCTCATCATTCTCCGTAGGGTCTTGTCTGTGAGGATCACTAATTTGATTAAAGATAAGCATGCTTTAGGCACATGATCTCATAACATAAATGAGCAATGTACTATTACAATTTAGATTTGCATTTTCTCTAATGGGTTGAACGCCTAAAAAAAAGCTTAAAAGGAAACGGCTCAAATGGGTCGAACGGTTTAAAATCAACTAAAGCGTATCATAAACTCTCCCAATTCATTCAGTCAAATTTGCAGGTATTGGAGGAAGCACAAACACACCCTCATTTTCACCCTCTGCGGTTTCAATCTCCGTCTTTTCACCTTCATCATTGTCAATCGGTACTTGAGTTATGGATTCCGTGTAGGTTAAACGATAAGCATCAACAGTGAAATAGTTTGAGCAAAACTCATACAGGTTTTTACCAGTTGCTGCAAAAACCGCAAGAGCATGGCGACATGGTATGCCCGTTTCTTTCCACCCTAAACAAGTACAACTCCAATTTCCAATATTTACAACATGGGTCGAGTCTTCACGAACCTCGAACAAAGTTTCAGAAGATATCAACACTTTTAAACCACATGATCTAACAATTTCTTCCTGAACTTGTTTCTCCTTTGATGGAGTAAGGCGAGTAGACCACATGCTTCCAACTAACTTAGCATCATCAATGCAATCTATCATGGTACATATGATGGCGTCTATTTTATGTAAAATAGGCAACTCCTGAGAGTCCTCCATTAACTTCGAAAGTGGCTCGCTGACATCATCTGTGATGTAGTTATACCGTTCACCTTTAAGAGACGAAGCAATCCAATGTTGTGGTTCAATCTGCATGACCCAATCATAGGCTTCTGCTGACATTTGTTTCATCTGTTGGGTTAATTTTTTAAAACCAGCAAGACGGACTGCGTGTGCTGCATCCAAGAATTTGGTCAGTAAAAAAGATTTACCATCTCCATGAAACAGGCCTTTAACGTTTCTCTTGAAGCTTTCTAAAAGATGGTAAATTGAGTAACCAACATGAGAATCTTGAAAAACTTCTACAATGTGAGGTTTCAAATTCTTTTCTCTATCAAACACGAACGTGATTGGTTGTTGAGGGTTAAAGATTGCAGCTTTTAGTTGTTCCAAGAACCAACGCCAATTGTTATCATCTTCAACGTCGACTATAGCAAATGCAACTGGGAAAAAATCATCATTTCCATCAATGGCGTTAGCTGTAACTAAAACTTCTCCATATTTTGACCTCAAAGAAGTAGCTTCTAGAAAAAGAAGGGGCCGACACCCATTCTGAAATCCCCATAATGATGCGTAAAAAGACACAAATAGCGCTTTAAATCTTTTATTCTCATCGATAATAAGATTCGCGATGCTGCCGGGATTTGTTACCTTAATCTTCTCACAAAACCATGGTAACTTATTATACGCGTCTTTATCGGATCCATGAAATTGTTCACAGGAAACCATGGTTCCAGGAAACGCTGGTGTATGGTTTGACTTTGACTCAAACCCATAGTCTTTCAAAAGCCCCTTAGCAATTTCATTAGGTATTAGATGTGGCGTATTTTGCAGCCTCTCGTTTATGGTATCTAACAACCGATTCTTTGTTTCTTTATCACATGTATGTACATTGTTCATGGTCTTTATCTTGAAACATTTTGTAGACGGTACCCACACAGCATTAAACTTCCAAGAGCACCCTTCAGAGGAACATTCACCAACGACATGATTTTTATCGTTTTTCTTGAGTCTGAATTCAAAATCATTTGCAATTGCATATTTCTGCAACGTTTTGTGTAACTCGTGTACGTTTGTGAATTGTTGGCCAGCACCAGTAATGACTGACTTCCACAAGGAAACTAAAGTTTCGGGTGACATGTCATCATCAGAAGAGGGTACTGCGAAATCATCATGCTCTTGATCACTGGTAATAGCTCGAGAGCGACCTCTTTTTCTACCTGAGTTTCCAGAACCACCCTTAGATATAGACCTGACATAATCAGAAACTATGGTGAGACGACCATCGGCTCCAATTCTCCAAGTTGGGGTCTGCCTTCGCTTCTTGACACCGTCAACAGGGCTAGTGCTGACCTCTTTCCTTTTTGCATACCGACTAGGCGCATAGTCAGAACTACCATCTGAGTCGACATTCACGTTGACATGCTCAGTTTCAGCACTTGAAGTATCACTAGTAGAATCCTCTGACTTATTATCATCACTCGAAATGGTTTTTTGTTTTTGTTTTTGTTTTCGTTTTGGTATTTCTTTTGCTCTTTCCTTTTTACGAGAAGATGCTTCAGTTTTAGCAGCAGCAGCAACCGATTGACGTGTCCTTCTAGCTGGGGTTAAAACAGGACTCTTAACCACCTTATCTTCTATGTTCTTATCTTTCTTGGAAGTCAAGTTATCATTGTCTACAGCCTGAGCCTCATCATTCTCCGTAGGGTTTTGCCTGTGAGGATCACTAATTTGATTAAAGATAAGCATGCTTTAGGCACATGATCTCATAACATAAATGAGCAATGTACTATTACAATTTAGATTTGCATTTTCTCTAATGGGTTGAACGCCTAAAAAAAAGCTTAAAAGGAGACGGCTCAAATGGGTCGAACGGTTTAAAATCAACTAAAGCGTATCATAAAATCTCCCAACTCATTCAGTCAAATTTGTTTTTAGTATTATCAATATAATATTATTTTGCCAGTGGGCTAACAGGCAAAGGTGTAATTTCGAGATTAAACAGTACCTGCTAGTTTGCGTTTCTAGGGCACAACGAATAAAACCTGGTGTTCCTGTAACAAATACTTCAGCTGCTATTGCATCCCCGTGAAACTTAACCATTCTTTTTACATCTTTATCGTTCTTTACAGTAATCAAGTTACGTTTATTTCCAGGCAGGAAATACTTCACATTCACCGTATCTTGGTTCAAATCACACGTTTTTGCCAAATTTAATTTCAAATCACTAAAGGAGTCTCATAAGTGACATTTGCTGCATTTGCTTCTCCTCCGTTATAAGACATGGTCCCATCATCATTTGTGACAAACTCACCGCCAGATTGGCAGATTAATATAAGTTTCCCTTTCGCCATTATGTATACCTATAAAAACAAACACACATGAACAGGAACATACGATAGGTTATGCATCACTCAAGTTATCCATGCCTGGCTTCTCTTAGAAGGTTACTAAATTTTAAGAAATGCGCGTAACAGTGACTAAGGCGTCTGGTCATTATATTGTTTCTATTAGTATTAAAAAAAATGTAACAAGAAAGAAAAACAGGTAGATAGCATTATCAACTCAGTCATTATTAAGAATTACATTGCAGGCGTGTCATACGTTCATCCCAACTTTTATAAAGATAAAATCCACATGTTATCTAAAACAATGCAAACTTCTTGCCTTCAAAAGATCATCTCAACTAGAAGATAACCAATAGTTAGTAAAGATATCCACACGGAAGAAAATTTACGTGCTAATGAGCCAAACGGAAGCGGTAAGTAGGTAGTTTCAATTCAACTCAAACATTGTTTTAAAAGAGAAAAGATCACAGTGTTAAACAAGTGTTTTTTAAACAAAATTTGCCTGCATCTCGATTTTGCACAAGAACACAAGATGAGTTAATCAAAGAGGTCAAATTGTCCATCTTCTGATCATAATTTGACCATCTATCAAATCTTAAGATTAACAAAAACCAAAGCAACACTTTTTATTTTTTTTTGTGTCAATTAATGTGAGGAGAACCAACACGTTTTCGTATCCCTGGCATTTGATACCTTTGGCTCCTTGGCACCGGAAGCCATCCGTTTCCTGACCAGAGTCCAACGGGTTATTCATAGCAGTGTCTCGGCTCCGGGGGAGCAGGGGTTCGTTTTTAGTAGGTTAGGGTTTGCTGTCCAGAAAGGGGTGGCGGTGCAGCTTGTTGCCCGCCTACCCGCTAATTTTTCACGTATTTAATAAACTTTATTATTGTTTAAAAAAAATAATAATGTACAATTCAATGCAAAATTCTTTAAAACAAACAGCAGCATTGTTCATTGTTCATTGTTCAATTAGTAGTACTTGGCTTATTAAAAATTTAACTTTTCCCTCATTTTTTTTCAAAAATCCAAATTAATTGTTTACAAAACCTAAAAATTAACTAAAGTTTAGCTTTTTATTAGGAAAGGATTAAGGAGATAACTACAAACAACTATAACATGAATAAACAAAACACATGATACAACTATAAGGTCAACAAGAAACACAAATAAAGCAATAAATTCTCCAATATAAAGAATGCAACCAATATTTACATAAAAAAAGCATCAAATCAGAAAAAAAAATAAAAAATAAAAAGAAGAAGAAAGAAGTAACTCACTCATCAAAACTTAGGGTATGAAGAATAAATAAAAAAAATTAGGGAGATGATGGACGATGAATATGGGAATGGAGGGGGGCATTATGGAATTAGGGCAAAATTTGGGGAAAGAATTGAAAGGAGAAAAGGGTTAACGCCGTTTGAAAAACTAGGTTATCAAGTTTTAAAACTCAAGTATGTAAGTGTATAAATTTTACTACATTTTTTAATTTTTTAAAATAGGTATAAACCAAAGTTAATGTTGAGGGCATGTTTGGCTCTTTTTCTACTTATCTTCTTTTCTATCTAATGTTCTTCTTAATCAAAAAGTCAAAATTTCTAACTTTTAATTTATCTCATTTTCAAAACCAAGGAAACCACATTTCAAACCATTACCCAAACATTTTGTTTTAACTTGTGACTTCCCTTTCGCCGTTAGGTATACCTATAAAAACAAACACACGTAAGCAGGAAAATATGATAGGTTAGGCATCACTTAACTCAAGTTACTATACATGGCTGGCTGTATTATATTGTTTCTACAAGCGTTAAGAAAAAAATATTCTCTCCTTCCCAATTTAGATAGCATTATTTACTCAATCATTATTCTTGAACTCAATTATTAAGGTAATATCTAAGAAGCTCGAGCTAAAGCTTGCTCGATTCAAGCTATGTTTCTAAACCTCAAGCTCGGCTCGTAGGTAGCTTTCAAGCTTGAATTTGACTCAACTCGGTTTATCATTTTTAATTAAATTGTACTACTACTTAGGTTTATTAATTTTATAAATATTAAGTATTATATTTAAATATATATTTAATATATAAATTAAAATCTATATAAACAGTGGGCACGTTTAGGCTCGCGAGCTGGCTCGAGCTCCATAAGCAAAGCTTGGGCTTGAACTCGTTCAAGATCGGCTTATTTTGAAACTTTTTTCCGATCCAAGCTAGAGTAGCTCGTCAGTAGCTTGGCTCGTTTGCACCCCCATAGAAAACAAACGAAATAAAGGAACATTGAACATAACAGTCGACAAGAAGCATTAGGTGACCCTACCCTACAACTGCAGCCAACGTCAGTCGGCCACCAGCAACCGCCTTCTTGCTAGGCACTCGCCTCTTTGCCTTCTCTTCCCTGCGACAATGCGGCCCTGATCAAGTAACTTTTTTATCATTGTTTTTCTATTTTTGTACCGTTTACATTGTATGAAAGTACGATAAAAACAATTTTGAACGTTACCCTTAAACTTTTGGTCTAAATCTGCCACTGTGTTACCTAACCCAACTATTATTTCTAAAATTTTCCAACACATCAAATTCAAAACCGTATTTTCCACACAATACAAACGCATCGTTATAATGAAAATCATTTATACTCGCAGGAAACTTGTAGCTGCCGGTTTATTATTCCTAGTCGCTTAAAGAACACAAGAAAAGTTTTGGTGCTAGGATGTTGGGTAGATTTTAAAATTGATCTTTGCTAGTAAATGTTATTTTCTTTTTAAATTTTCATTCTATTCTAGTGGTTGGAAGCACACCCTACTAAGGGACTGTTTTCTAGCCTCTGAATAGTCATTAAGATGCTACATCTGAATGGTTTTTATCTTTTAATGGTTAAGATATAGTCTTAAGTATGAATGGTTAAGATGTAACATCTTAATGGTTGCCTCTTAACCATTCAAACTTAAGGTTACCTCTTAATCATTTAGCAGTTATGGATCATTAAAAGGTAGCCTCTGAATAGTCATTAAGAGGCTTAAGTTGAGGTCACGAATTTGAATCCTGGTTGGTTGAGACAAGTGGAAGTATAGTAGTTTTTTTTTTAATTTTATCAATACCTCAACGTATCGAGCCGAATCGATACCAACCGAATTACCGCCACAAAATGCGGAAGAATCCACCTAGTTATTATTATTATCTTCTATATTAAAACAAAGACACTTCAATAGTGTCTTTGTTTTAATATATATATTGGCCACTAACTTTTAGGTTAACTTTATTTTCTGTCACTAACTTTTATGTTAACTTTATTTTCTTCTAATTTGACCACAAAACTTAGACCAATAAACTTTTAGCTTTTAGGATTTAAAACTTTGGCCACTAACTTTTAACTTAACTTTATTTTCTTTCAATTTGACCACCAAAATTTTAGCTTTTATGATTTCAAACTTTTACCACCAAACTTTTAGCTTTTATGATTTCAAACTTTTACCACTCAACTTTTTTAAACTTGCATTGCACTTTGGCCAAAATTTTAGCTTTTACGCTTTCAAACTTTGACCACCAAACTTTTAGCTTTTAGCCGCGAGTATTTTTTTGAAGCCCACGCGAGAATAACAGTCACTTAATATTATCTTCTATATTAAAAGAAAGACACTTCAATAGTGTCTTTCTTTTAATATATATATTGGCCACTAACTTTTAGCTTTATTTTATTTTCTGCTACTAACTTTTAGGTTAATTTTATTTTCTTCTAATTTGACCACTAAACTTAGACCAACAAACTTTTAGCTTTTAGGATTTAAAACTTTGGCCACTAACTTTTAACTTAACTTTATTTTCTTTCAATTTGACCACCAAACTTTTAGCTTTTAGGATTTAAAACTTTGACCACCAAATTTTTAGCTTTTAGGATTTCAAACTTTGACCACCCAACTTTTTTAAACTTGCATTGCGTTTTGGCCAAAGTTTTAGTTTTTAGGATTTCAAACTTTGACCACCAAATTTTTAGCTTTTAGCCGCGAGTATTTTTTTGAAGCCCACGAAAGAATAACAGTCACTTAATATTATCTTTTATGTCCACGAAACCCTCCACACAACAGGAGCTCCCACAGCGACGCATGATCTTTAACGTCCACCAAATACTCAATGCAACAGAAGCCCCCGCCGCGTTTCGCACAACAGCCGCACCCGCGGCGAAGCGCGGGCAACTAATACCTAGTTATTATTCATTTCCGAATATTATTTACACGGGTGGTCAAAGTGAATAATTTGATTCGTGGAGGGGCCAAAGTGAAAGTTGAAAAGTACCCGAAACACCGGGTGCGTGTGTTCGTATATTCGTATATGTAGAGTAACAAGACCGTCCGTGAAATCCCAAATTTTATCAAAGATACAAACCCTAAACCTAAAATATCAGAAGGGATGGAAGCAGGCGAAGGTACGTAATTTATATATTTATATATGTTCCTATATACCATACCATATAGGAATTTTATGGCCTGTTATCGTATGAATTCTTCTTATTCCTTCTGTTTTAGTTTAATTGAATGGAATTGCTGCTGCTTTTGGGTGTTATTAATTATCCTGATTCTTATTGGCAAATCGCTCTTTCGTTTAATAACTTGATTAAGTTTTTTTTTTTTTTTTTGGCTTAATATGTATGTATGTACTCATGTTCCTGTTTAACACTTTATTATTTGTAATTAATTAATTAATTAATTAATAGGTACCAAAGCTCTGGAGAGACCTGAGTATGTGAATTTATCAGAATATCCACCTGGCACAGGTACACTTGATGCTTTCAGAGGTGTGGTATTTTATGAGACTTGTCTCCTAAAAATAACTAACTAATATATCATCATTAGATATCGAGTACGAGCTACACTTTGATGGATGTCGTGTCGTTTCAAAAGTACCCAGATGGGCTCACGAGAAGTGGCTCCGTAAGTATCAGAATGCAGGTGATCCTGACGGTGCCATCCCTCCTCAAGACGCCTCACCAAGTGAATTCCTGAATCCTTGTTTGTGTTTTGTTAATCGCATAGTCTACCTTTTCTATAAGTAGTTCTAATCATGTTTTATACAGGTTACCTATTGCCAGCCATAAGTAAAAAGCGCCACATTGTGGTATATCCAAGATTTGTATCAGCAACTGCTGATGCTGATGCTTCTGGTAAACACTTGTTTGGTCGGGTTCTAAAAACCATTAAGTTATATAGGAAACTTGATCCATAATCTTTTTGTTTTCCCTATTATAAATTTCATCATGTTTCTGTTCTGTACTTAATAGGTGCAAAAACTCTCAAGCGCCCTTGTGAGGTGATCCCCCCAGAAACTGTTGCTGCCAATGGTAACTACTTGTTTCTTTGGGTGTGTGTATCAAGTCATTTAAAGTCTCTTTTAAGTATTAAAGTTCTATTGTTATAAAAATTTTCTTAACTGGTTCAACCAAATAGGATCCATTCATGATTAAACTCACTCTTATATAAGATGACAGATATTATTTGCGTGCTGAATTCAATTGCTGCTTTAGAGTGTGTGCAACTAAACAAGTTTGTTGTTTCTCTTGTTTGTCAATTAGAAGAAAAAAGTAATGAGAAGTTTCAATATTGTTTCTTAAAGCCACTCAAAACCTCTTTTAACTTTTAAAGTTGTTCCATAACTGGTTTAACCATATAGGATGGACGGTTAGCGGATTAATTCCTGATTTGTATGACGGATATTATATGCGTGCTTTGAAATAGTTGTTGACAATTGAATTGATTTGCGACTTTTGTGTTTGTTACCAATTTTTCTTAAATGCTATTGGTCTGTTTCTGGCAAATCACTTTTTCAACTGTATTTTAATTTAATATGTGCAAAGGTTAGAATATCTGTTATCTTTGATGATCCTGGTCTGTGTGTTGAACTAGTTCCCTGTAGTGGTTTTGTCTGACCATTAGTCAAGATATTCGGATTAATCGATCTTGTTTTGTTAATTAATAGGTGGAAAGCGCCCCTGTGTGGATCATCCAAGTTCTGCATCAGCAACTGCTGCTGCTGCTTCTGGTAAACACTTGTTTGGTCGGGTTCTAAAAACTATTTAAGATATAGAGGAAAGTTGATCCGTAATCTTTTTGTTTTCCCTATTAAAAATTTCATCATTTTTCTGCTGAACAATTGGTACTTAATAGGTGCAAAAACTCTCAAGCGCCCTTGTGACGAGATCCCACCAGAAACTGTTGCTGCCTATGGTAACCACTTGTTTCTATCGAGTGTGTGTATTTGTGTTTTGTTTTTGACACGTGAATTCAATTGCTCTTTTAGGGGGGGGGGGGGGGGGGGTAATAAACAAGTTTGTTGTTTGTTAAGAAGAAGAAACTGATGAGAAGTTGCAATATTAAGTCACTCAAAACGTCTTTTAACTTTTAAAAGTACTATTTTTATAAAAAATTTCATAACTGGTTCAACCAAATTGGAGGGACGGTCGGTAGATCCATTCATGACAAATATTATTTGCGTGTTGTGTTATAGTTGACGGTTGAATTTAATTGTGGTTTTGTGTTTGTTACTAAAGCTGAAGTGACAGCCTTGAATCCAAGATTGGCAAAAGTATATCCAAATGTGTACTCATATCATCGTCATCCAGGTAACAATGAAATCCACTCCTGAAACTAGTTAATTAAGATATTCACTTCTTTGCTTAAGCTTGAGTACATATTCTTGGCTTAAAGATATTTGTCATTATTTTGAGAGGAAGTTATATATACACACTCTCTTAATTTGTTAATGAATTGTAAACTCAATCTCAGATAGGTATGGATTCTATATGGAGAAAGGTCACATAGTTTGTAAACTCAAGAAATGGGCTGGACCCATTACCACTTCTGTAGCGAAAGGAAGATATTTTCCCCCCAAACCCCGAAAAGATGATCATCCATCAGCTGGTAACACCTTTTGTTTGCTGTGACACTTATGGTTGATTATATTATATTGATAACTAGTTTATATTGCTTGCTTTCTGTTGGTCATTAGGTGCCAAACTTGAAAATCATGTGCCGTCTAGCCCGGGGGAAACCGTAAATTGACAAACCAAACCCTCCCGGCAGCATCAAGACCCTTTTGCTTGCTAGTAAAACTCGTTAATATTTCAAATGTTCGGTGTATTAATATTATCACTTATGACTTTTAGTTCCTAATGGATATGGACTCTTATATTTCACCAAATTATTTGGGTTTGATGATGTTAATGCTGATGCCTTTACCGTTTCTATTAAAGCCTTCCCTCACCAGTTAATAGAATAGTGAGTTAGTTATTTTACTTCAAGTCTAGTTAAGTTCCATTGGTCTTGATGCCTATAAATGGCTTGTTGGATTTTAGAATGAAAGTTAAGAAAAGTTATTGTCACGTTTTCTTCTCTGAATTCTTTAGGAGATCACCAATCTCGAATCCCGTTTATATCACAAATTCATCTTCATCTTTTTCGCAAACTAACGTTTAGGGATAGAAGGGGTTGGGGGTTTTCAGACCCACAACCCAGCCATCAACTTGGTTCCATTAAACCGACGAAATGTTAATCACATTTTCTAAGCAGGGGTTTTAGAAACAACGATAGCAGCATCCGACAACTACACCGGCGAGTATAACAGGGCGGTTAATTTTCATTCGAATTTGATAATTTTCGTGGCAGGGAGATCGGGGTGATGGAGTACCTGTGGCTGGTTTCTTTTTTCCATATACAAGGATGCTCACCGCTCTTTGGAAAATAGCTTTGACATTGGTCCTTTTTGGACACTGCGTGTATGTTGACATCGTCATACGGTTGGACAATTATACTACTGCCATTAACAACAGTCTATACTACCAATCATGCCTGCCATGTTTTTCTAAATGCACTTCGTATTTCTGTTGAAAATTGTTCCATGTGAGGTTTCTCAAGTAACGTTTACCATATAATTGGCATATTCCTAAAAAAAATAAAAATATATAACACCACGGGTAAAATAATTAAATTTAACTACTACTTTATAATCATATATAAAATGGTAAATATAACGTAGCAGAAATAATCCAAGGTATCGCGTGTGGTAGGGGTGAGCAAAAAAAGGTATGGACCGAAAAAAACCGAGAACCGGACCTAAAAAACCTGAGACCCGGACCGGTAACATGTGGTCGGGTTTATTTTCGGTTCTGAATATTGTAGTTTGATCGGGTCGGGTCGGTTCTCGGTTCTTTTTCTGTAAAACCCGACTTTTCTTGGACCGACCCGATAGTAAAATATATGGGCTCAATCCAGTTTAACATACAACAACACCGCCTCATCTTAACCTTATCAGTAGTCACCCATGACCCATTTAAATTTATAGTAGATAACTAAATCTTTTCCTGTTTTTGATAAGTATTCATTCAAAATACACGTTGAAACACATCAATCTAAAAGAACTGATATCCTATTTGTTCCTATATAACCTACGCCTACCTACATGCAAATATAAAAAAAAAACTGCTGCTTAGTACTTAGCTTAACCTACGGCTACAGTTGCTGTTTGCTGAAGCTAAACAATTTGCCCAGGCTATTGCGCGCGACTGCGCCTTTGCTGCTGTCTCAGTCCTGCCTCCTGTAAGCAAGTAAGAATTTGATGGTATTTATAATTTTTTTATGAGCAGCAATTGTTTAGAACAACTTTATATAACAAATTTAAGTGTTGCTTACTCTACCGGGTGTATTTCAAGATCATATATAGAGTATATAAAAACTAATAGGCTACAAAAAAAATCTGAACTTGAAGTACTCAATATAATAACAACATGAAGTACAGTAACTTAAAATCATATTTCGATTAAAAAAATGAAGTGCAGTAAATTAAGTTCATGTATTCATTGTAAATTAAAGTCATTTGACAGTCCAGATTATTCTTTATAAGATGGTGGAAGTTTCCTTTAAGGAACATGGAATTCTATCATGGTTATTGATATTGTTGTGTCAAAATATATACATGGTCAAACTTCGATTCCTTCTAGTTTCTAGAGAGTTTAATTGCATTGGTTTTTACTTGTTACTAACGTTGGTTTTTTTTGTCGCATTCTGTCCAATTAGATGGATTCAACTAATATAAGAATGTATCAAGTGACGAATCTCACGGAAGACAAAAGAGGAAGTCACAACATGTTGAAACAGAAAATGCAAAAAAGAAAATTAAAACTGCTTGTTTGTTTCGTACTTATAAACTTCTACTATGAAATCTGCAATCGAATACAATAACCCATGTCCTAGTCTTTTAGTTTTTTCACTTAGAAATTCTATCGAACACTTGGTGGGCAAAGATCATAAACACTCGATTATTTGAATCCAAGCTACAATAACATCACCATTTCCATCAAGAAAACACATCAAAGCATTTTGGGGGCAAATTAGCTTAGGAAACATGAAACAAGGTTATAATTTGTAAGCAACAAGTTTCATGTAACCCGCGCGTTGCGGCGGGATGTTAAGTAAAGATAATCTATGTAAACTTAAAAGTTAGTAACCCAAAAGGCCCCGTAATATTTAAAAATTATTAACCCATAAAACAATACCAATAAGCCTATTATGGTATGTAATTTCACTTATTTTAATACTATGATCTTGCTAATTGCTATTTTTTATTACTATAATTTTGATTATCGCATATAAAAATTAGTTTAAATCATTTAATGCGTTAAGGCCTAAACCCTAAACTTTGGCTTCGTCTTTAACTAACCATTTTATTTTTAATCAAAATGATGATTTAGAATAATATAACCAAGTTTGCACGGGCGTCCCTGAGTATTTAAGTACCTCATCTGAGCCGTTAAAAAATATGTCTTTAGGCCTTAACAAATTAAATAATTTAAACTAATTTTTATGTACAACAATCAAAGCTATAGTAATAAAAATAGTAATTAGCAAAATCATAGTATTAAAATAAGTGAAATTACATACTGTAATAGGCTTATAAATTGATATTGACCCTATGAGTTAATAATTTTTAAATGTTATGGGGTCTTTTGGGTTACTAATTTTTACGTTTACATGGATAATTTTTAGGCCCAACTTTTAAATGTTAAGTGAATTTCGTATTTAGAAAAAATACACCCACATATATAGGAATTTTATAAAAGAAAATGTACCCCCGATATAAATGGGCCCGAGTCGTGTGGACTTCCCGACTTGGACCAAAACCGGTACTGCAAGTTTGTGACTTAGATTAAAAACTTTCAACGTTTGGGAATTTTCTTTATTGGACAGTGAATCGGACGTCTTACGGGTCCACTGATCGAACCGTTGATGTGATAAGTACTTTATTAAACATGAAATGTAAAACTAATTAATAAAATGATAATATATTAGTTACAATTATTTAGACTAAAAAGCATAAAAACCAAAAATGAAAAGTTGATTTCGAATGCTTCTAGTTTTTGAAGATAAAGCTTTATTTGAATGACTTCTTTGTCTTCCTCTACCGCCCTCTCCATCGGATGCAAATATTCAGATCCGAACACTGGGTCATCCTCTTATCTACATCAATTAGATATGGTTTATTGCACAAAAATTCGGTGATGGCTATTTCATTTCTTCGATAGATCCGGTTGATTCCGTTTACACCTTGATTGATGAAACTACCCTCGCTCGTTTGGATATCGGTTTTAACAATACATAATCGCATCGATCTATTTCTTTCGCCGTTGTTTCTATCTCGTTTTTTTTTTTCATTTCTGACAGTCCTTTGTGTAATCGTTTTTCGATTTGAAGTTTCTTTTCGATATCATTTCTAGTAGTCCCTTGTGTAATTGTTTCGCTGTATATGTTTTATGAAATTTTATCCTTCAAGTTTTGCAACGATAATTCCATGGTGCTTCGGGAATGATATGTGTTGAATGTTTAATGCTTGTGATTCTGGGAATTCAACTTTGATTCTGGCAGTACTTCACCGAAATCGATTAAATAATTCAGGAAGGGAAGAACGATTGCCATGGTTTTGTGTTTGATTCATGCGTTGATAAAAAAGAGAGCGATTGGAGATGGAAAATGATAATGGTGCTTATTAAATTTAGAAAATGGTTAAACATGAAGAAGTGGAAAGCCGGAAACAAAGAAACTGCCACATTGAGAAACCATGTGAAGACGGAAGTGAAAAGGGCCGTTAACTTCCCGTTAAGTTGATATTTGTACTATTTGAAACCACATAATAACACACATAAAATCATTAAAAACACACATCATTATTATGAAACCAACATAAAAACTAAGCAACTTCCAACTAACCTGTGAAGGATTAACGAATTACAGATCTTGTTTCACGAATTCCAGCCATATCTTAACGGATTACAGCCCTGGTACTTCTTGTATTCAGGTCGGGTCGGGTTTGTTTTGTGGAACCGTTGGACCGATGGTACAGGAACCGAGTACCGACCCTAGTTTTAGGGTTTGAGGTCGGTTCCAGGTTTTGATATAACTCGGTTTTCGGGTCGGGTCGGGTTTCTCTCGGGTCGGGTATTGACTTTTGCTCACCCCTAGCGTGTGGTTTCCTCCGCCATCTTCAAAATACTCGTCATTGGTGTCGTATGTGTTCCCGTAGGCGAGTACGCGGAAGTGACCTTTTGAATTGCAGTGAATCCTAAATATCCTCTACCGTTGGGTTTTTGCTAAAAGTACTCATACGCAGACTCTAAATCTTCGGTAATGCGCAAAAATAATCTTTTACTCATCTGAAATCGTCGCCTAAACATATCAGGGCCGTAAACCGCCGAAGGGTTAAAAAAATCATTCATTAAATGCTTATTTGCGTCTACACGGTCTCTCTGAATATATTCCCTAGTCAATATCGGGCGTGAGGGAGGATTATTTACATGTTGCATGGCGTTCATTGCTAGCGTAACCGCACTCAAAATCGCTTCTTCCTCTTCCGTGCCGTCGTCGTAAAAAAAATCTTTGATAAAGATCGGTAAACAAATCTTCGGAGGGAGGAGACGACATTGTGGTATGTGATTTTTTATAAAAGAATGAGTTTTTTTTATAGTGTAATGTTTGTAGTTGGATTCGGTATTTTGGTGTAAATAGTTTGAAGTTGGGTGAAATATATATAATTGGTATATTTTTTTAAAATCAAAATGATCGTTACACAACGGCCAATAACGTTCACAATTGCGATCAATGTTCCGATAACGCTCGCGATGGCCATCAAGTTTTGAATCATAGCGTTGGGGGCGGTGTTCCCGGCGCCATGGGTGGCTATAGCGCCCCCATAGAGCCCCCATAAAGCCCACTACGGATGGCCTTAGAATAATGAAGATGTAAACAGAGGAGTTATGTGTGGTGACCGTCTTCAGTGGTGAACAGTTGTCTTTTTCTAAATAATGATTTTATAAGATAAGATTTTGATTATTTTTATATATTGACTAGCTTATCCTTCGGGAGGTTCTCGGGATAGACAAATCTAATATGAGGTGATAAAATGTGTGTACCGTAAAAGGATTAGGTCGTTTTTAGAAAAAAAAAAATTGTAAAGAATCAACACTCAATGACTCATAAAACCTACTTCTAATTTTACATGTGCATATCTTGCTCGAGTGAAGTCTCTGTACAACTTTATTAATTCCTCACGATACTCTAAATCTGTGATGTGAACCTGAAAAAAATCTACCAAATTGGTATCAAGTGATATGTCATGATGATAATGATGATGATAGACGATTCTGATGTGTAAAGTTAGTATATGTGAAAGAATGACAAGCATACTCAATCTTTATTATGGATATACAATCGATCACCTGGGTAACATCGGATAAAACAATTGGTATGTAAGCAGTGAAGATCCATTTTGAATATAAATAAAAACGATACAACCGCTATCAACTTAAAAGATTGTATGATGGTAACTTTTCATGTCTCCCGATTATTTTCTCTACTCATACATAATTTAGGTATCTATTTTAATAATCACCACATTACAAAAACCCGTCAACTTTCGAAACTTCATAAATAACATTATTTACAATAAATATTTAATCCAAAAGTAAGATTATGGTTATAAACCACGCATTTTGATGTCTGATTCCCACATCAGTTTCTTCCGGCGTTTCCAAAACGTTGCACTTTTGACCGTTTTTCGCACCGATTTCACATCCGATCGCATCAATAGTAAATACATGTCGTATTTACATATATTAGCCTTATGTTAGTCCACTTTGACAATTTTTTACTCATGTTAGTTCGTTAACGTTAAATACGCGAAGTCTTTCTTTAAAGGCATCAAAGCTTCTACGAACTTCGAGAAGACATCGTAGGACTCATAACGGCTCAATTAGCCCAAATTAACTTTAAACCATGTTAATTACTTCAAAAGAACGATTAAAATCACGTTAAACGTTGTACGAAATTTGACGGCTGTCACAATTTAGCAAGCCAACACCATTTTTGTGTTTGTACGTTGTAGTCATTGTGACTATCTAGTAGTCGCCTCTCTTCATACGGCAGTCTTGATCTTTTCTTTCAGGTTCGATTCGATCCAAGAGTGTGTGCAAAGGATTATCCTCTGCAGCAACCATGAGTTTATCATCATCTCTGTTGAGGTAATTATAACTCGTACCCCCTTATAAACAGGGAGATGAAGGTGACAAAGCTTATGCAGAGCCTTGCCAACGCATGATCGCATGTAAGCACACTCTCCCCGCGAGCCAGCTAAAGTCGTCATAAAGACGTATCCTAGCGGGTGAGCACACTCGCTGGACAATCCCTGATTCAGAATGATATGGTTAGAGCCTGGGCGCAAGCACGATATAGGTGTACAAAAAAAACCGGTTTAAAAAAACCGTTATTATAACCGAAACCGGTTTAAAAAACGGTTTTTTTTTAAACCGATTTAAAAAAAAACCGCTTTGAAAAATACCAATTTTTTCAGTTATTCAGATCAGTGATCCAAACCGGTTGTAAAACCGATTTAAAAAAACCGATTTTTTAAATAAAAAACCGGTTTTTTATGATAAACCAGTTTAAAAACCGATCCTAACCGGTTTCCCCGGTTTGGGTTTTTTGCAATAAAAACCGGTTTAAAAAAAAACCGATTTTGAACCAGACAAAAAAACCTATTTAAAAAAAAAAAACCGATTTTAAAAAACCGGTTAACCGGTTTGTACACCTCTAATGCCCGACCAATTAAGTGACGACGCGTGGCAGGGTTTGTCCAAAAACTCTGACCATAAACAGTGACGTGACAGCCCCCATGCTGTGCACAGTACTGTGCACCCCCACTTCGCTCGGCTGTTCGTCAGACGTTACATCAGACGCCACCAGAAGGTCAACGATGTTGCTTTCAGAAATGAAGTCACCTGCAACCAGCCTCGTCGCGCCACATGACGCCTTGGCAGTGGAGTATTTTCTTTCTTTCTCTTCAGCATTAATTACCATTTGATCTTATCCTAATTATATGGGCTGAAGGGGGGGGGGGGGAGCTCTTAACCCGGGCCCAAGTCGACCGTCGTGGTTAAGGGTTACTGATGTTTGGTCCATGCATGCTCTATATAAAGAAGGCTTCCCCTCCATGTATGGACATGTTATGTTGCATTTAGTAAGCCAACACCATTTTTGTGTCTGTACGTTGGAGTCATTGTGATCATCTAGCAGTCGTCTCCCTTCATACGGTAATCTAGATCTTTTCTTTCTGGTTTGGTTTGAGCCACAAATGTTTGTAAAGGATTATTTTCTGCATCAACAATGAATTCAACATCATATTCATATCTGATAAGATAATTATTACTCGTTTTTCAAAACCCCATGTAACATACAAGGAGAGGAGCCTCTTTATAATCCTTACTAGAGACGTCAAAATAAGATTAGGGCGAGATTCTCTCTTTTTTCTTTTTTCCTTACACCATGTGTACACGTAATCGTGGGTTAAATTTTGTGGGTAAAAGGAGCATTTTATGACATGTGGCATGTGGGTCCAATTTAATGGGTGAAAGGGGCATTAATAGTGGGTGAAATTTGGTGTGGGGCATTTTTTGACATGTGGCATGTGGGTCACATGCCACATGCCTATTTATATATATTTTTTTAAATTTAAATAAACAAACTACCATTTAATTTAAATATTTAACTAGAATAAAAAAAATTAAAATAATTCACTAAATTACGTAAAAAATTTAAAAAATACGGAAAAAAAAACATTAATCCTAAAATAAAAAATACGTAAAATAATAAAGCTACAATTCATCTTCGTCGTCATTCTCTTCTTCCTCTTCTTCGTCATCGTCGTGCGGAATATATCGAACCGACCATGCATGTTGTATCAAATCCAACGCTAAAGTGTTATGTGTATCCTCATTACGGACCCGTTGCGAGTTGAGGATTCTCTCCGCCGGTGTCGCTTGTGGCAATTCCGTTGGTGCGCCTGGTACATAATTTTGACACGTTGCCTTTCTTTCGTCTTCTAGAATCATGTTATGCATGATTATACACGCATACATAGCATCTCTCATTTTTTCTTTGGTCCAAGCACGAGCCGGATTTCTAATATAATGCCGCTGTTGAAGCACCCCAAAGCATCTCTCAATGTCTTTTCGCAAAGACTCTTGCACTTTCTTAAAATAGGCTCTTTTGATAATCGAATACTTAGGATATATTCCATCAGCGAAAAAATATCCGTGTGGGTTGTACGTTCCATTAGCATAAAAAGATGACGTTGGTGCTCTAGCAGAAATGAAATCTTCGAAAAGTGGCGACTGGTGAAAAACGTTTACGTCATTGCATGACCCCGCGACACCAAAGTAAGCCGACCAAACCCAAAGGTCGTGTGAAGCCATCACCTGAAGAATTACCGTTGGCTCTCCCTGGTCACCTCGTGTGTGTTGACCTCGCCATGCCATTGGACAATTATACCACGGCCAATGACGACAATCAATGCTCCCAATCATTCCTGGTAAACCATGTTCATTTGAATGAACCTCATATATCTTTTGTAGATCATACCAGCTTGATCGTCTTAGGTAACGCGTCCCGTACAAATGTATTATTCCTTTACAAAATATAACTTTTATAAGAATCAACGAAAAAAATTTAAATAGCATAAATAAATAAATTATATAAGAAATTGTAGTGTACATTGACAAAAATGCTCTAAGGTGTTGCGTGTTGTTTTCTCGGCCAACTTTAAGTATTCGTCGTTTATGTCGGTCGTGTTACCGTACGCAAGAATGCGTAGCGCTGAAGTACACTTTTGAATAGAGGTAAATCCAAGCGCCCTTCTCGCATCCGGCTTTTGCTTGAAGTATTCAAACGTGTTTTCTAAATCACCCGAAATGCGTAGAAATAAACGTTTGCTCATCCGGAAACGACGCCTAAAAACTCTTGGATCCGGATAAGTTGGGTCTTCATCAAAGTAATCTTTCATTAAACGAGCGTTCGCCGCCATGCGGTCGCGTTCAATACGTTATCTTCGCAAAATAGGACGTGGAGGATTACTAACATGTTGCATATACTTCGTTGCCAGCACACAAGCACTTGTAACCACCTCCTGCTCGATCTCCTCGTCGGTTGATTAACCCGTATCGCCTAAAAACTCTTTGTAATAATAATACCGTATGCCAGACGAGGAGGTCGGGGAACTCATATTTTTATAAAAATAATTTGGTAAAATTTATAAAATATTTGGGAAGATGTGTGTGTTTTTTGGGTTGATATGTATTGTTTGTTTTAAAAAATGGGATGGATTTATATATATTTTTTTACCGTTGCCTTCCACAAGCCCCAACGGCTATTTTTTTTTTCTGAAATCTTTTGCCACGTGGAGCATTTTGATTGGCCAGCCATAATTTTAGCGTACGCGAAATATTTCGCGCAGAGGTTATTAGCGCCCGGTTAAGTGTTAACCTGGGGGGTTGGCGACTTGGCGGTGTTTCCAAGTGAAAGGGGCGCAAAATTGCCCCTTTAACCCCACTTTAACACATCATACGGTTGGTCTTACGACAAAAAAACCTTCATAAAGATCTCATGCGCCCATGTGACATTTACAGTGTTGGGTATTTTTCGAGATATCCACATGGATTTATATTTGAGTCATTATAATGTTTTGTCATGCCCCCCATGTGACATTTACAGTACTGGGTGAGTTTCGAGATATTCACATGGATTTATATTGGGGCTGTGGGCCAACTCTTGATAGACGTCCGGTCTGTTGAGGACAGTTTGGTTAGGAGAGGGTTTATTTTTTTTCTTTATTAAATGGAGTACTTTTTAATTTTTATTGGTACAAAGTTAAGATTGATTTAATGCAAAATATCTTGAAAGTATCTAGTGGAGTAATTTATTCTGTTTAAGAGAGAGGATAGTAGTACATTTAGCAAACCCAATTTCATAAATTATTTCTTTTTTTATTTCGACATTTTAATATTTTTAGTTAGAACTGACTACACATGTAAAAAGAAAGAGATGCGGAATGGGATCCTTCAAATAACTTGGTGCAAGTCCCTAAGTTAATTAAAAAACATCACTCACCGTTGTTTAAACATAAATGAATGTTTCAATAAAATCCAATATAAACGAGTGGGACCCTTTGACATTAAAAGTGACAAGTAGCCACATGCACATCACATAAATTAAACAAACAAGGATTGATAATATTAAAAATATTGTGTGAGTCAGCTGGTGGCCCAACTCTGAGCCCAATATATACCCTGGACACCATTTAGTTGAAGTAAATATTGCATATTAATGCAACACAGTCTTTACACTTTCACCACACCAGTTTAGTAGTTCATACACCATTAAACATGTCTAGTAATGGTTGTTACAAAATAGCATGGTTATCTAGCAAGATTAAGAAGATAGAGGTATGATTTTAATAAGGTGAGATACCCAACCTGGCGCACAAGATGTGAGGCTGCGATTCTGGCTCGGCTGGCATCGGTGCTCTTATCGGTGTCCAAATTCCGTCATGAAGGTTGTACCTCAATACCAAGCACTCCATTGGAGCATCATCATCTGGAATTAACATCATTGACAAGTTCACAAAGTGTTCCATATTGTTGAAATATATGCCTATTGTCAATTTTATGTCAAACAAGCTAATGATTTCTAGTTGTTTTGTTTTATCTTCTAATGTAGTTTTCTATGACTGTAGTTTGCGTTCCAATGCTGCTCGTAGTCCAGTCTAATGTTGCGGTCCAGTTCCAGTCTTACAGTCCAGCTGCAACAACTTGATGGGCTCGTGATTTAGAAAGATGGGCCGCAGTTTGGTGGAGATATACAAGTCTGAATGTTGTGGGCTCATGGGCTGAATAGTGGGCTTATTCATCTTTGGGCTTACTTCAGCCCGGTTGATATTGAAGTCGGTGGACTTAATATAAAGATTATATAAATATCTTGCAAGACTTCATAAACAAGGGCTGAACATTACACTCTCACAAAAAGTTAAGACTCCAGATGATTGTGCAAAAACAATATCCAGAAAAGTTTTCAGATTTTTTGTGAATCTCTCTCTCTCGATTTATTCATTCGTAGGTCTAGGGTTCATACAGGTTTCAATAGTTGTTTTTGATCTGTGAGTGTGTTCCTGATAGATTCATAGTGTTATCGTATAGATCGTCTTGTTGGTGATCTTATGAGAGGTGTTAGAGAGTTGTTTTTGTATCTACTTTAACCTATTTTCTTTGTAATCAGATCTTATTTCAAAAGTTTTATGTCAAGTTCTTGTCAATTCATCTTTAGATCTTGAAAATCTGACATGGTATCAGAGCTTAGGCTCTGATTCTTTCGTCTTCCGCTGAATCTCTGGTTAATATATCTTCTTTGAAGGGTTGGTTGGTATATTTAGGGTTTAGATCTAAGGTAAATCTGGTTATTTTGTCTCATGAACTCAAAGATCGTGGTATTGTGGTGTTTGGGGATTGATTCTGTCTTCTGGTGATTTATTTTGCCGCTTGCCATTCCTTCGTTCTTGCTAAGTAACCCCTCAGCATTTTGCGATTATTATTACCATTTACCAAATATGGCTACAAAATTATTTTCAAATACCTCAAGACTAATTTCCCTAAAATTCACAAAGATATCAACCGACTGTTCAAATAGATCTGATTATTATTCAAGAATGTCCTCATGGATGATTTGTCCTGATCGTGTTATTAACCGACGTTGTTGTTTGAGGAGTGAAGTGAAACATGTGTCTGCTCTCGTTAAGGAGAGTTCTGGATTTGTGGGATGATTTGGTTAAGAAGGATGATAAGTCAAAGTGTCATTGGGGATATCTGCTGGTGATTCTTGATAATATCATGATTCTGATGAAAGATCTGAATTATTACTGGTTTTGGAGAACAAAGAACGAATCTGGGATAATTACTGGGTCTTATTGTTGGTGCTGTTTCTTCTTGCGCCTTGAATCTGTACCCGAAGTGAAGGTGCAGGTTCTTGACAGACATTAGAAAGGAATTACCCTAACTTGGGTATTTTTGGTGAGACCGTTTCATCTTACATCAGTTTATTTATTTTTTGTTTAGAGTTACTTGGCCGGGTTAGGGGTACCGGTGGTTGTTTGGGTCTTGTGTGTTCTGTGTAGAGGTTTAGGAAGGCTCCCACGCTAAGACCTGCGCCGGCACCTTGAGTGATGAACCGGTGATCGGGAACACTGACGTGGCTTCGCCTTGTGTTTTGTGTTAATCTGTTTTGTGTGCTATTATCGATATTATTACTTGTTCTGGTTGTTATCTGTGGCTTGAATGGTTATTATCTGTTATCGTATCTTGTCTAGTCTGTAACTATGGATGGTTAGAATAATGATGGTAATAATAATAATAATAGGAACAACTATAACAACAACCATAATAATAACAATGAAGACACATTAGTTACTATTTTTTTTGTAAGATTGATGTTGATGATTCTCTATATTTGCATGTTAGTGACTCAAGCAACCATACTATAATCAGTATTAAACTTAAGGGAAATGAAAATTACGTTGTTTGGGCAAATCTTGTGGTGTTTAAGATTTCCTGTTTATTGTTCTATTGTTCAAGGTTTCCTGGTGAGTTTTTTTAAGTAACGTCTCTAGTTTTTTCTTCGAACGTGTCATAAAATGTACCTTTTTTTTATGAGTGGTTCTTATTGAATGATTTTGTTGAATTGTTGTTTTTTCTTCACATTGTGTTAAAACGGTTATGTGGAAAAATCGTAAAGGGCTATAAGTTCTTTGTAAATCAGTTACACCTTTGTCAATTGATTTTGAGTGAAATCTGAATCTGTATGTTGATTTCTTTTATGTTTGTTTGTCTTGTGGTTCGTTTTTGGTTAATTCATGTTCTTGGAAAACTGGAAAAGGTTATCTTATCAAAGTTTTTAGTTAAACAAATTAATTTTTTAAATTCTTTGCAAAATTTTGACATGAATTCAAATATTTTTTAAATGTGGTTCTGAATTTTGAAAGTTATACTTTTATTGTTTTTAAATCATGTGATTTAAAATGTTCAGGCTAATATTTTAAGTTGTATAAGTCATGGGACTTATTCATTACCTGGAATCTTGATGTCTCTCAGTTTGCTTTGATTCTATTGTATCTTAGAGTCTATTTTGTTGAGTTGTTGAGAGATTTGTTAAGATGATAACTGTATGTTGAGAACTTCTTTGTTATATGCTACTAGTAGTGGTAATATTAAGTTTTGTTCTCAAGTCTTTTTTAACTATGTAACTTTGTTTACTAGTATCGAATCTTGTGATTCTTGTAGTTTCAACATCGTATTTAATCATATCGTGATGAGTTGTTTTAATTAAGCTCGTATCATGATGATTTGGTTGTTAAAATATGATGTGTGTTGAAACTTGTTTGTTTACCTTGTTTTTGGCAAATGTGTGTATCCTTTCTCTTGAATTCTCTGGTGTTGGCACTAGATCTAGGATTATTAAATGAAATCTACATGTTGTAGGTTTAAATGTCCGGTAGATCGTGTTAGTGTGTTTTGTATGTTCGTCTTGTTGATGACTTAAGCCATAGAGATTAGAGAAGGATGTATAAGCAGTTCCAGTTGGTTTCTGTTTATGAATCTTGTTATTGTTGCAGCCATATGTGTGTTCTCTTGTGTGAGAGATTATATTCTGGTATTGAAATCATGTGATTTTATATGTTATCAGATTTTGTTTGGGCTGTAATGTTGTTTACTGGTATAGAATCATGTGGTTCTTGTTTTTTAATATCAGTTTTAACCGTATCTTGATTAAACATGTATCATGGTGGTTGTGTTTGACATGTATGTCATGTGTTGAATCTTGTTGTCTGGCTAGTCAAACCTTGTGATTGACAATTTTAGCCGGTTGTAACGTCAAGATTTTTCTTGTGTTTTTGCAACAGTTTGGTTTCCTCCTTTGTGAGATGTCTTTGTAATTGTGAAATCATATGATGTTTCTTATTCCATTATATGTTTTTTTTTACTGCCAATTCTGATGTAGAATTGTGCGATTCTCATTTTATCAGATTTTCTTGAATCTCGTGATTCGTGCTCTAGTGAGCTGTAAATTTTTTTTTGATCAAATCAAACTTTTAAGCTCTTTTCAAGTCTTTGTTGTTTTTGTCTAGTGCTTTATAGCTTAAAACTAGGAAACGTTTTCTAGTTTATTGTCATGTATGTTCTGGTAGTGTTGTTGGTTCACGTGGTTCATTTTTCCAGAACATTGGTTATAAAGTTTTTTGGTTTACACAAAATTGTTGAGCTATTCTAGAGTTTTCTCTCTTAAAGTTTCTTTTCATCTGCATATTCACTCTTTTGTTCTAGTTATTAGATTCATGTTGAATCTGATTAGGTCTTCTATATTGTAGAGAGATTGGTGTGTTAATAATCTGGGAATGCAAAAAGTGTAGAGAGAAATTTGTTCGTGAGAGACTTCTATTGTATTGTTCTTCTTGAAGAAGTCTATCTTTTTTGTTTTCTTAGATCTGTTCTAGTGTTCTTGGCCATCTAGTTGATGTTCGTTGTTCACGTTAGTTCGTAGATCTAGTTTTGTTGAGTAGATCAACTTATTGTGTTAATGATTTGATTTGAGATTTCTTGTTTTATGTTGTAAAGATCAAGATTCTTGGTTGGTCCTGCTAATTAAAAGGATATTGTGTTCTTGTATATCATGTTTTTCATGTTATCAAGGAATTGTAACTAAGAACAAAACCTGTTATTATTTTACATGAGCATGCATCTCAAGTATGGTTTGGTTTTTTGCTTATTACATGTTTTTGATATCTAGATTTTCTTTTTAAGAAGGATACATTAACATTCAAAATAAATATACATCATAGGAATAGCCTGTTGGTGTTATCTTTTGTTCGAGGATTTGAAGTTCAACGGTTTTGAAATATGGTACTAAATACTTGTTCTCAAGATGATGAGAGTATTTAGTTTTAAAATGTTGGTTTTTTTGTAAAAGTATTGAATCCGCTTGATGTGTTACAAGAGTCTCAAATAGTTTTTTTTTACTCCAATATTTTTCTTTAAGTGGTTGAATGACTAGTCGTTATACTGGCAATCTTGCCTTTATATGTTGATTAAAGTTTTTTTATCAAACATCGCAGCCTATCACTTATCTCTTTTGAAGTTGAGTTGGAAATTAAACAAAACAGCATTTAAGTGTTATATCTTCAAGGGTTGTTTCGAAGAGAAAAGGGTCTAGTTCCTTAAATAAACTTAGCTGTTTAGTTTTTTGTCAAAAAAGAAGTGAAAATTTAGTGGTGGCTTATAGTTTAATGTAAGGAAAAACGGATTCAATGGTCTGTTTTACATATAAAAATAAATGTTCTTAGTAAAAAAAAAAAAAATTGGTCTCCATTAGCAAAGTTTTGACTTGGATACACAGCCTTTCGAAACATTTGTTTGACGCCATAGCAGTTCAGCTTATTATTCCTTTGCAGACAATTGGAAAAGATGTAAAGGAAAGGATCTTAGAAGTTCAATAAGGACAGCGAGCATAATGCTTCTGGTACTTGGTCATCATCATTCTACAAGTGTTAAGGGAAGTTCTTATTTGTTTTGCTACTATTTTTTCTCTTTTTCATATTGTTGTTTGAAGGGTCTTAGTTTCATTAGTCTTCCTCTATGCAACTTGTTTTTAAAAAATGAAAACTTGTTTTTGTTGAACAATTTGGTTAAATGTGTTAATTGTGTTTGCCTATTAAATTGAGGGGGGGTGTTGAAATATATGCCTATTGTCAATTTTATGTCAAACAAGCTAATGATTTCTAGTTGTTTTGTTTTATCTTCTAATGTAGTTTTCTATGACTGTAGTTTGCGTTCCAATGCTGCTCGTAGTCCAGTCTAATGTTGCGGTCCAGTTCCAGTCTTACAGTCCAGCTGCAACAACTTGATGGGCTCGTGATTTAGAAAGATGGGCCGCAGTTTGGTGGAGATATACAAGTCTGAATGTTGTGGGCTCATGGGCTGAATAGTGGGCTTATTCATCTTTGGGCTTACTTCAGCCCGGTTGATATTGAAGTCGGTGGACTTAATATAAAGATTATATAAATATCTTGCAAGACTTCATAAACAAGGGCTGAACATTACACTCTCACAAAAAGTTAAGACTCCAGATGATTGTGCAAAAACAATATCCAGAAAAGTTTTCAGATTTTTTGTGAATCTCTCTCTCTCGATTTATTCATTCGTAGGTCTAGGGTTCATACAGGTTTCAATAGTTGTTTTTGATCTGTGAGTGTGTTCCTGATAGATTCATAGTGTTATCGTATAGATCGTCTTGTTGGTGATCTTATGAGAGGTGTTAGAGAGTTGTTTTTGTATCTACTTTAACCTATTTTCTTTGTAATCAGATCTTATTTCAAAAGTTTTATGTCAAGTTCTTGTCAATTCATCTTTAGATCTTGAAAATCTGACACATATGCCTAAGAGAAACCCATTGGATTGCGACCAACTCAACAGGGATCAGGTATTCTGGCATATGAGACAATAAATGATAGCGGGAGCCTGGGACACGGTCGATTGAAGCAAGAGTGATCCTTACAATTCTGCCGTATATTTGATCTCTTTCATGTGGAGCTTGGAGGAGATCCACAGCCACAAGGAATCCATCATTACACGAAAAGAACTCGCGAACAAGATTATACTCATGACCCATAAGAAAATATGGTTCTTGTTAAAAATATGTTCATAATAATAATAGCAAACTTATTATTCAAAATATTATAAGACTTTTCCTTTAATATATTGCATAAGATTGTTGTGCAGATTGGGCTGGTGATTAGGAGCTGTTCGTAATAGGAGCCCATCAGGAGGAGTGGTCCAGTTAGAGTGATATTAGCCCAAGTCCATGTTGATTGATCCAGTCCGGTTGCAAGTGGATGACAAAGCTATTACTGATCCTATGTGGCGATCCGGGAATTATAATCCAATGGTCAAGATTTAACCCGAGTGTGTTTGTTTGTGGAGATCCAACGGATATTATAGGTTCGGGTGTGCTTTCTCCCGAACCTATATCAGCTATTATAAATAGAAGTCTTCTCGTCTGTTTACGAGTTTAGTTGTCGTCTCTTTATCACTTAGGGTTTTCTCTGTAATCTCTCATTAGTTCTGAGTTCTTATATTTTTGTCTTTTGTTTAGTTCTCTTTGTAGTCTAGTGTGAGAGAATATCAGATCATCGTGTTGATGATCTGATTGAGAGGTTTGTGATCTGTTAAGTGGTTGTAAAGAGTTTTGTAGTTTCTTTTCAGTAATAATATCATTTAGTCTTTTATACCATTCTTGTAACATGGTATCAGAGCTCAGCTCTGTTTGTTTTTGAGTCGCTTCCGTTTATTAGGGTTTTGGAGATCAGATCTTTCTCCATAGATCTGTGTCTCATTGAGTCGTGGTTGCAGATTGATCTTGATTGATAGATCATATCTGTAGTCTGTGTCGTCTTTGGTAGATATAGTTCTGGGTTGGATCTTGGATCTGGTTCTCTCACTGTGGATCTTGAGCTCTCTGGATCTGAAGTTAATCCCTGATCTGAAGTTAACCATCAGATCTAGGGTTTGATAAAGGCATCTTGAAGCTGAACTTGGCTTGTGGTTTTATTTTCTTGCTCTCTGACTCAAAACCCTAAGTGAAGGTTTTGAGTTACGAGTTTCTGGTGAGACTGTTCCATTCTCTTCGTTTATTTGTTGAGTCTAGGAGCAAGGCCCGGGTTAGGAGGACCGGTATTGGCTCAGTAATTGGTTGTGTCTTTATCTGTGAATTGTTTGCTATTTGATATTGTTGTTTTTTGTTAATAGTTGTTGCTGTGATATTCTGATTAGTTATCTGTATATCTTGAGGTGTGCTTGTTGAGTGTTTAGACGATTAGGATAAAGCTCCCAAGTTAAGACCTGTCCTGGCACCTTTTGAGTGATGAACCAGGAGTCTGGACACTGACTTGGCTTCGCTTTGTGTGTGCTTGAAGAGTGTATTTGCATAGGTTCATAATCTTTGTGAATCATCATGACTGGTTCTGATGGTCCTCAGGGTCCTCAGGGTCCTCAGAGTGTTATTGATCCTAATTCAAGTTTGTCTAATGTTACTCTAGTAAGCAAGTTAGATGCTAGTGATCCACTATATCTACACCCTAGTGATTCTGCTAATCTGAGCATAATAACTATTAAACTAAAAGGTACTGAAAACTATAGTGTGTGGGCTAATGCACTTCAGTTAGCTTTACAAGTAAAAAATAAGTGGGGTTTTATTGATAATTCCTGTGTAAAACCTGTTGATGATGAAGTGTTAGCCAGACAATGGGATAGGTGTAATTCCATTGTCCTTACTTGGATTCTTAATTCTATGTCAGAAGAGTTATATTTAGGTCAAGTATTTTCTAAATTAGCTTCTGATGTATGGAAAGATCTTAAAGAAACATATAACAAAGTAGATGGGTCAGTAGAATTTGATCTGTATCAGAAGATTAATTCATTTAGTCAAGGTGATCTAACTGTATCTGATTATTATCAAAAGTTGAATGTTATGTGGTTACAATTAGATCAAATATTACAACTGCCTGCTTGCACTTGTGACTCTGCAAAGGAATTTAATAGTTTTAGTCAAATGATTAAACTAATGCAATTTCTTATGGGTCTTGACAATGTTTACCAAAGTGTTAGGACAAGTTTGTTAACTAAAGAGGTTCTTCCCACTGTTAAAGAGGCTTTTGCCATAGTCTCTAGAGAGGAATCCCATAGGAATTCTGTTAACAGTGGTAAGAAAACTCAGACTGTAGGTTTTTTCTCAAAAGCTACTCAGTTTTCTGATTTTAATAAGAAGGTTAACAAAGGTTCAAATCAAGGGTTAAAATGTACACATTGTAACAAAAGTGGTCACACAGTGGACAAGTGTTTTGAGTTAGTTGGTTACCCTAGTTGGATGAGACCTAGGGGTAATCAAGGAAAGAAGGCAGTTGCTAATAACTCTGTGGCTAATGAATCTTCTGTTCCTATTACTACTTTGACTAATGATCAGTTGACTAGGTTGTTAAATTTGATTAATGAAAGACCTAGTGAGGCTACACCAAGCTGCAATATTGCAGGTAGGTTTTTTTGTGCAAATGGTTTTCTTAGTAATGATTCTTTGCAACAAAATTATGTATTAAAACCTATCTTCTGTTTTGTAAACTCTTTTGGTAACAAGTTTACTATAGGATGGATTGTAGATTCAGGAGCAAATCAACATATGGTTAATAATGATGTTGAATTAACTGATTTTGTTGATGTGTCTGATCTAAATGTGTTTGTAAATCATCCTAATGGAACAAAAGCTTTAGTAACTAAAATTGGTACTGTTTGTCTGTCTAAAGGTGTTGTTCTAAAAGATGTTCTTGTGGTTCCTGAATATAGTGTTAATTTGATATCTGTTCATAAATTGGCTAGAGATAATAAACTGTATGTAGGTTTTGATGAACACAATTGTTATATACAGGATTTAAAAACCAGGAAAAACCTGATGACTGGTAGACAACAAGATGGACTGTATCTGTGTGCTAATGCTAGTTTCATAAATAAGGTGTGTGTGAATAATTCTGTGTTAAATGATCTTTGGCATGCTAGATTAGGCCACCCTTCTGATCAAGCTATTAAACATCTTAAAGATATAATTAAAATTGATCTAGGAAATAATCATCTACCTTGTGACATTTGTCACAAAGCCAAACAACATAGGGAACCCTTTCCTTTGAGTGATCATAAGTCAACTCAAATTGGTGAACTAGTTCATCTTGATGTTTGGGGTCCTTATAAGGTTGTTAGCAGAGATGGTTATAGGTATTTCTTAACCATTGTAGATGATTATTCTAGAGCTGTCTGGGTATGTTTAATGAAGAATAAATCAGAGGTGTTTGATTATGTTAAAGATTTTATAAAACTTCTGAATACTCAGTTTAAAAAGACTGTAAAATGTTTTAGAAGTGATAATGGTCTTGAATTTGTTAATAATCAAATGAAAGAATTATGTAGAGAGTTAGGCATAATACATCAAACAAGTTGTGCCTATACTCCTCAACAAAATGGAATTGTTGAGAGGAAGCATAGGCACCTGTTAAATGTTGCTAGGGCTCTTTTATTTCAAAGTAACTTGCCTATTAGTTTTTGGACTGAGTGTATATTAACTGCTTCTTATCTGATTAATAGGACTCCCTCTTCTGTGCTACAAGGAAAAACACCTTATGAGTTAATCTTTGGTTTTAAACCCCTCCTAAGTCAATTAAAAATGTTTGGGTGTCTGTGTTTTTGTACTATACTTAATGAAAATGATAAATTTAATAGTAGAGCTGAGAAATGTGTGTTCATAGGGTATTCTTTTGAAAAAAAGGGTTATAAAGTTTATAGTTTAGATACTAAAACTATATTTTTTTCAAGAGATATAAAATTTTATGAAGATATTTTTCCTTTTAAAGAAAAAACTATTTTTGAAAAATATGATTCAAATGAACACACAGAAGTAAACCAGTTAAACTTTTTTGATATGTATGAAAACACAGATTCTGAAAATATTTTTGAAGTACAGGATCCCAATGATGAAAGGGGGGGTAAAGGTAAGAAAGAAACAGGAACACATAGGTCTCTGCAATCAGAACAGTCAAACCTAAATAAGGAGACTGATCAGTCTCATAATCAGGGAGACAGTTCTGATAGGGCAGGGTATGTGAATACTGTAGATGATAATAACAAAGAATCTGAGGGTGATACTTCTGAATCTGTTTCTGTTTTAAGAAAATCATCTAGAACTTCTGCTTTACCAAAAAGGTTTAATGACTTTGTAGTAGAGGGAAAGGTTAAATATGGTTTGGAAAATGTAGTTAAGTACTCTAATCTTTCAATAGAGTCTAAATGTTTTGCCTCTACATTAAACAAGAGTTATGAACCCAGAAGTTACAAGGAAGCTTGTACTGATTCCAACTGGGTTCAAGCTATGAATAATGAGTTAGAAGCATTACATAGAAATAACACTTGGACTCTTGTAGATCTTCCTAAAAATAAGAATGTTGTAGGGTGTAAATGGATCTACAAAATTAAATATAAGTCTAGTGGTGAAATTGAAAGATTTAAGGCTAGGCTTGTTGCTAAGGGTTACAGTCAAAAAATGGGTATTGATTTTGAGGAGACTTTTTCTTCTGTTGTCAAGTTAGTTACTGTTAGATGTGTTCTCACTTTAGCTGTTTATAATAACTGGGAACTATATCAACTTGACATTAACAATGCATTTCTCTATGGAGATCTTAGAGAAGATGTGTATATGTCATTACCAGAGGGATATCAGTCTGGGAATGAGCATAAAGTTTGTAAACTCAACAAGTCTTTATATGGCCTAAAACAGGCACCTAGGATGTGGAATGAAAAGTTATTAAATGCTTTGTTTGAATTTGGTTTCCAACAAAGTAAATGTGACTATTCATTGTTTGTTAAAAATGAAAATGGGGTGTTTACTGTTTTGCTTGTCTATGTTGATGACATAGTTATAACTGGTAGTTGTGTTAGTGAGGTTTCCAAGGTTAAAGAATTTTTAAAAACTAAGTTCTTAATAAAAGATCTTGGAAAGTTGCAGTATTTTCTAGGTATTGAAGTCATTAGAAATAATGATGGAATATGCCTGTCACAAAGGAAATACTGTACTGACTTATTAACAGAGTATGGCATGATAGGGTGCAAACCTGTTAATGTCCCTATAGATCAGAATCATACCTTGGTGACATTGTTAAAAAGAGATGAGTCTAACTTAGAAAGTGTAACAGGATACCAACAATTGATTGGTAAGTTGATATATCTGTCTCATACAAGACCAGATATATCATATGCTGTACATTTTCTTAGTCAGTTTATGCATGCCCCTACTAAAGGCCATTTAAAAATTGCCTTTAAACTCTTGAGATATTTGAAGTTATCTCCAGGTAGGGGATTGTTGTTTAAAAGGACAGATTCTCTTAACTTAGTTGCCTATTCTGATTCTGACTGGGCAAAATGTATTACTACTAGAAAATCTGTTACTGGTTTCTGTGTTTTTTTAGGAAACTGTTTAGTTTCCTGGAAAAGTAAGAAACAATCAACTGTGTCAAGATCATCAGCTGAGGCTGAGTTTAGGGCCATGTGTTCTGCCACTTGTGAGGTTATGTGGCTTAAAAACTTGTTGTTTGAGTTGGGTGTTGAGGTTTGTTTACCTGTGAATATTTTTTGTGATAATAATGCTGCCTTGTCAATAGCAGCAAATCTTGTTTTTCATGAAAAAACCAAGCACTTTGAGCTTGATTTGTTTTTCCTTAGAGAACAGATAACTAAGGGTTTGATTAAAACTTTTTGGGTTGATTCAAAGAATCAAACAGCTGATATTTTTACAAAAGGGTTATTTGCTAATTCTCATTCAGTAGCATGTGAAAGGCTACAACTGTTTGACCCATTTGCAGTTTAGTTGTAACTGGTTGATCGTTTTTGGATAATAAGTTTGTGGGGGGGGGGTGTTAAAAATATGTTCATAATAATAATAGCAAACTTATTATTCAAAATATTATAAGACTTTTCCTTTAATATATTGCATAAGATTGTTGTGCAGATTGGGCTGGTGATTAGGAGCTGTTCGTAATAGGAGCCCATCAGGAGGAGTGGTCCAGTTAGAGTGATATTAGCCCAAGTCCATGTTGATTGATCCAGTCCGGTTGCAAGTGGATGACAAAGCTATTACTGATCCTATGTGGCGATCCGGGAATTATAATCCAATGGTCAAGATTTAACCCGAGTGTGTTTGTTTGTGGAGATCCAACGGATATTATAGGTTCGGGTGTGCTTTCTCCCGAACCTATATCAGCTATTATAAATAGAAGTCTTCTCGTCTGTTTACGAGTTTAGTTGTCGTCTCTTTATCACTTAGGGTTTTCTCTGTAATCTCTCATTAGTTCTGAGTTCTTATATTTTTGTCTTTTGTTTAGTTCTCTTTGTAGTCTAGTGTGAGAGAATATCAGATCATCGTGTTGATGATCTGATTGAGAGGTTTGTGATCTGTTAAGTGGTTGTAAAGAGTTTTGTAGTTTCTTTTCAGTAATAATATCATTTAGTCTTTTATACCATTCTTGTAACAGTTCTTCATCTAGCTCTAGGTCTTCCAACCCCATCAAAGGTTCATCCATCAGAAAATCGTCTTCTTCCGACATGTACACCGGATGCAATAAACCCACAGTTGCAAAATCAGTTAGTTCACGCATGTCGAAGAACCAACGGAGGTTGATTGTCATCCATAGGGGATGAATAAGCTCCTCAGCAGTGAAATGATCCACCAACCTGGCGAAGCCAGTCACAGGGTCCATATTGATAGAGCTATACAAGTAAAATCTTAAACGCCTTTCTTCCTCTTGTCTGTAAAACACGCCTATCCTGTAGTGCAGACTCTCATCAGGCTCTTGGACTACTCTTGTCCCTGCTGTTACAAAGTTATATCCCATATCAAAATCCACAAAGTTGATTTGAGCCGGGTTCATTGTCCAAATATTGTAAACCATCAACCCCATGCCTCTAACAGCAAAAATGATGTTGCTGTTCCATACACACACTAACTGAGCATCAGTTGGCTCCTCCTGTAAATCAGTGAAGGAAACACGGAAAGTCACTGTGCTGTGATCATTTTCCCGGAGTATCGTGATCAAGTGATTTTGTGGAGCATTCACGTCAAATCCAGACGTGAAATGATATATGGATCGAGTCCCAGCCTCATTGTACATTCTACTGAATCTTTCATCCCTACGGATTACACGCCTAAAACGAGTACAAACAGCTCTTGCATTCCTGAGCTCCAGAAAGTCGAGCTTTAAGAAGATCATGAAAAGATAATCATCGATCAATGGCTAGCTCAAAACGATTCACATGAGCCATGCTGCAGTGTTAAAATTAACAGCACAAATTAGTCAAATCATCATGAAAAATACAATTTACCCTTTTAACCATAGTAACCCCACAAATTATTAACCAACTGAAATATGATAAGTCAAAGAAAAATACAAATTACCCTTTTAACCATAGAGTAACCCCACAAACTATTTTATTTAAAGTCATCCTTATGCGGCCCCCATTGGAAAAGGTAGCCCATTGCCGGCCTAACCCGGACACAAGGGACCCCTTAGCCCACGCAAGCACATCACGGGGAAAACCCGACCCACCACCCGTCGAGGGCACGATGGTGACGAACCGGTAAAACCCGATAAGATCAAGGTCAACCCCACAAACTATTAATGAACTGTGGAGTATGATTTAAATCAAAGAAAAATACAATTTACCCTTTTAACCATAGTAACCCCACAAACTATTAATGAACTAGTATGATGAATCAAAGAAAATACCATTTACCCTTTTAACAATAGTAACCCCACAAACTATTAATGAACTAGTATGATGAATCAACGACCATGTTTCTGTAGTAGCTTTCATAAACATTATTTTTCATAAACATTAAACATTATTTTTCATATACATTCCCTAGCTAGTACAATGCTTCTATAGTAGCTTTCATAAACACTATTTTTCACGAGCATTCAATTTACATACCCTATTAAAGTTTATACAATGTTGCTTCACAAATAATAAACAATGTTCACACTTTTATTATTATTATATTATTAATATTATTATTTTGTTGAGAGGAATGCTACACTAACGAATAATAGATGTTTACAAGAAAAAAAAAACACAATCAATTTAATACATGGAATCTCGTGTGTTAAAAAACTAGTATTATTAATTTTAAATACCTGAAATCTAGCAGATTGAAAGTTTATCCACACAGCAAACCTAGGGTTTTGGAATGTTGAGTCAAAACAAGGGTTTTGGAGTCAAAATATATTTTAGGCAATGCACAGCCTCCATTTCATCTAGATGTCTTTTACTGGGCCAAGAATACCTTCCTCATAAAAGTAGGCCCATAAAACTTACTCCGTATTTGTTTGCATCCTTTTTTATAACTTTCTTTTTAAACACAAAAAAAAAAGAAACTTATAAAGTATAAATCTATTGGTCACAATCTCACATTAGCTAGTATACAATCTATTGGTCAAGATTGTGATCTTGCATATAAATTATAAAGTATAAATCGGGTATATAAAATGGGTGGTGCAAACCAAAGGAATTGGTGATTTTTAGTGATTCAAATGGTAAAAAAAATTTACCGTTAACTTTTTTTTTTAAATTATAACCTATTTTCACTATAAATGCACTCAATTTTTTAACCTATTTTTCACCCTATGTCCACTCTTCACTCTTTCTTCACCTTTATGTCCGTTTAATTTAAAAATAAAATAAAATAATATCACCCTTCAAATGGCACGAAGATGGACCGAGAAGGAAAAGATAACCTTGGTTAGGACCAGGGTTAATGTTGATGAGATGCTGCCTAATGAGAGCGGTCGTTCGTTATGGCTTGTTATGGCGTAGTATTTTTGCTCACTTTCACCTATATATGGGTGGTGAAACCGATCGCACCCCACACCAACTTAGTTCAAAGTGGCCCGATTTAAAGAACAAGACATTGCTGTTTCACGATCTATACAATGAGGTCATGAATGGCGAGGGTGAGCCAAGTGAAGACGAAGGCATTTAAGTGGCTAAAATTGAGTACAAAGTTTTAAATATGTTTCGGTTTGGCAAGTTTTGAGGGCCAACCATGGCGAATGGCGAAGGTGGTTTATGTATTTCTTTTGAATTATGTATTTGATTATTCTTTTTATTTAAATTGCATTTTAAATTAAAATGCATGTGTAGTTTATTATTAAAATAAAAAAAAAATGTAACTTAGGGTAGTGTTCCATTTGCTATAGGACTATGATCTACAACCACCCTCTCTCATCTGAAGCCCTCATAACATGACAGTAGGCCCATAAAACTTACTCCGTATTTGTTTGCATCCTTTTTTATAACTTTCTTTTTAAACACAAAAAAAAAAGAAACTTATAAAGTATAAATCTATTGGTCACAATCTCACATTAGCTAGTATACAATCTATTGGTCAAGATTGTGATCTTGCATATAAATTATAAAGTATAAATCGGGTATATAAAATGGGTGGTGCAAACCAAAGGAATTGGTGATTTTTAGTGATTCAAATGGTAAAAAAAAATTTACCGTTAACTTTTTTTTTTAAATTATAACCTATTTTCACTATAAATGCACTCAATTTTTTAACCTATTTTTCACCCTATGTCCACTCTTCACTCTTTCTTCACCTTTATGTCCGTTTAATTTAAAAATAAAATAAAATAATATCACCCTTCAAATGGCACGAAGATGGACCGAGAAGGAAGAGATAACCTTGGTTAGGACCAGGGTTAATGTTGATGAGATGCTGCCTAATGAGAGCGGTCGTTCGTTATGGCTTGTTATGGCGTAGTATTTTTGCTCACTTTCACCTATATATGGGTGGTGAAACCGATCGCACCCCACACCAACTTAGTTCAAAGTGGCCCGATTTAAAGAACAAGACATTGCTGTTTCACGATCTATACAATGAGGTCATGAATGGCGAGGGTGAGCCAAGTGAAGACGAAGGCATTTAAGTGGCTAAAATTGAGTACAAAGTTTTAAATATGTTTCGGTTTGGCAAGTTTTGAGGGCCAACCATGGCGAATGGCGAAGGTGGTATATGTATTTCTTTTGAATTATGTATTTGATTATTCTTTTTATTTAAATTGCATTTTAAATTAAAATGCATGTGTAATTTATTATTAAAATAAAAAAAAAGTAACTTAGGGTAGTGTTCCATTTGCTATAGGACTATGATCTACAACCACCCTCTCTCATCCGAAGCCCTCATAACATGACATATGTATCAACGATTCCAAAAAGGACAGGAAATTCTTATTATTTGTCATTGAGGTTAACACGTACTTAAAAATATAGGGACCCGGTTTTTCTATTCGCACAGGGTCCCCAATAGCTCCTGCATTCTCAGAGACGGCCGTGCTAAGGACGAACTGAACTATGCCCAGTTTTGTGTCAACACATTGCAAGAAGAGAGCGTGCTTGTGATCAACTCAACGCGAGTATCAATTTCTACTTAAACAAACTCATTTAAAGCTCTTTTTCTTTATTTTTGTCCGTTACATGCATGCATTGGTTGAATCATTCTTTGGTTGTTCAAAGTAGCATTTCAACTTCAGCTTCTAGCCCCAGCTTTTCCTTTTTGTCTCACAATAATCCCTTTTTGATCGAAATGGAGGAAGTCGAGGCGGCCTATAAACCGTCATTGCAGATTATCTCATAATTCATGTAAGTTTCTAATATTACATAAGTGGTATCAAAGAAGAATCAATTAAGAATCAGAGACCGATGGGATCGACCACTATGTCAAAGGGATAATACACCAAAAACATTTGAAATATTAATGAGTTTTACTTGCAACCGAAAGGATCTTGATTCTTGAGTGCTGCAGGGAGGGTTTGGTTTGTTAATTAGCGGTTTCCATTGGGCTTGGCGACACATGATTTTCAACTTTGGTACCTAATAACCAACAGAAATGAAAGCAAGCAATATAAACAAATTATCAATATAACCAACCATAAGTGCCATAGCAAACAAAAGGTGTTACCAGCTGATGGATGTCATCTTTTATGGGTTTTGGGGGAAAATATCGTCCTTTCGCTTTAGAAGTGGTAATGGGTCCAGCCCATTTCTTGAGTTTACAAACTATGCGACCTCTCTCCACATAGAATCCATACCTATCTGAGATTCAGATTACAATTCATTAACAGATTAAGAGTGTGTGTGCGTGTGCGTGTGTGTGTGTGTATATAAAACTCCCTCTCAAGCTAATGACGAATATCTTTAAGCCAAGAATATGTACACAAGCTTAAGCAAAGAAGTGAATATCTTGATTAACTAGTTTCAGGAGTGGATTTATTTCATTGTTACCTGGATGAACGATGATCGATTGATTTGTTTGAGTATGCACAAATGATGTTGTGCAGGGACTCGTATATGAACAGAGGGTGGGAAAGGATATGATATGCACACACAATTCTTTATTTCCACACAAATAAAATGAGACATAATAGGGGTATTTATACCCATACAAACTGACGGTTAAATAACCGTTTTATAACTAACCGACACAACTATACTACAACCGACATGTCCCTTCATATTGGCGCCAATTCTGTGGTTTGACTTTTTTCGGTTGACTTTTGATTATCACTTCAATTTCTTGATTACAAACTTCTAACAGATTTATTTCATTGTTACCTGGATGACGATGATATGAGTATACATCTGGATATACTTTTGCTAATCTTGGATTCAATGCTGTCACTTCAGCTTTAGTAACAAACACAAAAACCGGAATTCAGTTCAACTGTCAACAACTATAACACAACACGCAAATAATATATCTGTCATCTTATATAAGAGCGAGTTTAATCATGAATGGATCCTAATTGGCTGAACCAGTGATGAAAACTTAATACCCTCTACAAGAGCAATTGAATTCACTTGTCAAAAAAAAAAAAAAAAAACGCAAATACACACGCCCGAAGAAACAAGTGGTTACCATAGGCAGCAACAGTTTCTGGGGGGATCTCCTCACGAGGGCGCTTGAGAGTTTTTGCACCTATTAAGTACAAATTGTTCACAGCAGAAACATGATGAAATTTATAATAAGGAAAACAAAAAGATTATGGATCAAGTTTCCTCTATATCTTATAAATGTTTTTAGAACCCAACCAAACAAGTGTTTACCCGAAGCAGCAGCAGCAGTTGCTGATGCAAATCTTGGATATACCACAATGTGGCGCTTTTCACTTATGGCTGGCAATAGGTAACCTGTATAAAACATGATTATAACTACTTATTGAAAAGGTAGACTATGCGATTAACAAAACATAAACAAGGATTCAAGAATTCACTTGGTGAGGCGTCTTGAGGAGGGATGGTACCGTCAGGATCACCTGCATTCTGATACTTACGGAGCCACTTCTCGTGAGCCCATCTAGGTACTTTTGAAACGACACGACATCCATCAAAGTGTAGCTCGGACTCGATATCTAATTACGATATGTTAGTTATTTTTAGGAGACAAGTGACAACTCTCATAAAATACGACACCTTTGAAACCATCAAATGTACCTGTGCCAGGTGGATATTCTGACAAATTCACATACTCAGGTCTCTCCAGAGCTTTGGTACCTATTAATTAATTAATTATTTACAAATAATATTATCAACACACAGGTTTATTATAAACACACAAAAGCAGCAGCGATTCAATATTTCAATTCAATTGAATTGAACTAAACAGAACGAATAAGAAGAATTTATACGATAACAGGCCATTAAATTCCTATATGGTATGGTATATAGGAACATATATAAATAATATAAATTATGTACCTTCACCAGCTTCCATTTCTTCTGATGTTTTAGGTTTAGGGTTTGCATCTTTGGTGAAATTTGGGGATTTCAGGGTGTATATATACGTATGGGGTGGGTCCAGATCAGTTTAAAAGTTGTTAAATTACACCCTTCTAAAAAGATATTATTATATTATTATATATATTAATCAGAAACATGACAAGGAACAGTTTCTTAACGGTAACGGCGTTTATGTAATTTTTGCTCTCCACAAAGGCAATTCGGTCATCAGTCATGTATACATATCACCCCACTTCTCTCTCTCTCTCTCTCTGATATATTCAAACCAGCACACACATACACCATCTAGAGAGAGAGAGAGAGAGTAAGAGGCAGAGGAGAATTCTGACCACACTCGAGCGGAATCCGCGACGGAGCACCGGCGCAGACGACGGCGCATGTCCTTCTTCTGGCGCGTGAACAACCTAAACCCCTCAACCAAAGTATGGCGCACCTAGGAGTGGTTATCTGGTTAAACGACTATGGACTAACAGTCGGCGGAATAGTGTGTGAACAGAGGGCAAAACGGTAATTTTGTGTGTGAACGAAGGGCAAAATGACTAGTTATTTTTATTTTGAAAATTAGTTTATTTCTTAATTCATTATATAACTATATTTTAATTTAAATAATAATAATAATTATACATTAATGCCCAATTGATGTAGATTTCATAATATAGTAGATGCAAATTACGTAAAACTTATTTTTAAATTGTTGAATATATTTAAACACATCATAAAGTTTTACAGTAAGATGGCAGACAAAGGGACAACCAATTGTGTCTATCAGTTAGATGCTCCCCCTATTTGGTTTTTTTTTTTTTTTTTTTCTGAACGGCAAAAACTTTATATATAAATATAAAAGCCCACCAAGAAACTGGAAGAAAGTACAACGCCAAACAAACGAAACAATCTTCGAAAGCCTTCCGGTTTCCAACTTTCCACAGGTTCCATACTGCAGCCAACGCAATAGTATATAGAATCTGCTTCCACCTTTTGCTTCCTGGGCTGTTCAACAAGGCATCAATTATGTCTTTAAGGCTGTTCACATTCAGTAGCATCACTTTACCTTTTATAACCTCGGTGGAATAAACAGGTTTCCTGGCATCAAGAAGCATCTTAGAAGGCCTATTTATGGTGAATGAGGTTGTGAATTGGATTTATAAAAAAGTAAAGTGATGCTACTAAAAATCGATATCGAAAAAGCATATGACTCATTACACTAGGGATTTATGACCTCAATAATAGAACAAACTGAATTTTCCGGCCAAGAGGAGGATGTGGATCATGTGATGCTTGTCACCATCCTGAGCATTAGCATTGATAAATGGGCGCCCAACGCTAGAGTTTCAATGTAGCTACGTTAGTGGTGTTAAACGAATCAAATAGTGAAAATTTACATATAAATAACTTATATGCATATATAACCTCTATGTATAATACAACCTCTCGATGCATAAAATCCACACATTCATAAGAGACCGCCTCAAGTTTGCCTCATATACGCCTATCACCTCACTCCATCGGAAGTGATGCTCTCGCCTTAGCACACCTAGTGCCACTTTTCTAAACTAAGAATGACATACTAAGGTAGCGTTTGGTATGATGGAATGGAAGGGGAAATGGAATGGACAATTACGAGGTAACGAAACATCACCAACCTCGTTCTTGCACCACACGCATCATATCTTGTTTGCATCACATACACATGTAACGCTACTTTTTTTATTTGCCTAAAACTTTCTACATTGCGACTAACCTGAAAAATTGATACACGTCAACCATCGAAATGATTTCCAATTGAAACGAATATTAAACAAGACCCAGAGCGGTCGTGAATGACCAATGATATATGTCAGAAACACAGATCAACTGAAAACTTGAATGAAACAATCCCTGCAACCTAGTAAACTTCATGAGTAGGACAGCTTATAATATACAATTCGGTAACAGTAAGCTTGATTAAGTGGTTCTTTTTTGTTGAATCTTATTTCTATACTAAAAGTGTTTGGTTGACCAATGCACATCTTCAATCCACTATTGCTGATTATCGCCATCCTTAGATCGATTATTAAATTCAAGATTTTAATCCACGTTATCCAGAAGACCAAAACCGCTATAGAGTTTTTGTTCCCTCTTTACATTCCTTCTATGCAATAACCACATTCCCACAGGATCGCAATTCGCGGTGACCAAGGGTTCGCTGCACCTGTCATGGGCACAAAATCAAGAAAAAGGAAGAAAAAGAGAGGGAAAAAACGGTAACAAACAATCCAGCTAGAATCTGTGATTATCACAAATGCATCAGATGAAATCTGAAGATATATTCCATTCAAAAAAGTAATCTAATGCAAGCATAGGATGCAACAATTTCAATAACCAGTTTGAATCACCAAGATAGACCTGTTGACCACCAAAATGAACATTTGACTAAATTGTTTTCAACTCTAAAACATTTTCTAAACCAATAAAAACACGTGTATTGTACTCTGTATTTTAATGTGCACCAATAAAAGCGACACGTGGCCAAAGAGTTTACACCAAAAGAGCCCTCTTTGGGAGTAAATGACGCAAGCTTGAAGGAGCCAATTAGAGCGTGACATGTAACCAAGAGTGTAAATTCCACAGGATGGGACTCAATTTACACACCCTGGTCCCTGTGGCATAATTTAGCCACTCGAGGCCAAGTGTTGCGCTCTAATTGGTCAAATGTTACAAACCCGTTAAGGTTCTGTGCTGCGATGAAGCTGATTAGTGGGTTTGACCCATTCTAAGTTCCAGTTTTCTAATTATCTAATTTTCTGCCATGTCTTGGGTAGCGGATAGTTTATTTTAGTAACTGCGATGTTTTGTTTTAAAAATAGGTATGTTCATTCCTTTTGGTTTTCTATCATCGTATGTTTATCATAATATTGTTTGTAACGGGAGACTTAAGCCTGTCTCGAATTGGCTATATCTGTAAATCCACAGACTTTCTACATTCTACCTTCCAGTTTTGAGTTCTATCATATTATCTTGATCATGTGTCGCAATTTAGTTGGTCCACATCACACGCGTAAATTACACATTCTAGTACAGATGTCAGTTTTTAATTGGTTAAAAAAAATAAATGTTTCTGGATAAAAATAATCTAGTCAAACGTTCATTTAGTAACTTTCCCTTATTTTACCAGCAATACGAGTCAGCATATTTAAATGTATATTAGTACATGTTTAAGAGCATTTTCTGTAATGGTACGACAACAAATAGGCAAGATTACGAGAACATCAACGAAATACAGATTTAAGAACCATTTATGAAAACTTGAATTTGTCAGTTTAACAAACAGCTAATGCGCATCCAAACATCGAACCAGGGGTGAAGTTGATTCTTATATGAAAATGAACACAAAAGAGATTAGAATCAAAACTACAAACGTACCTTCAAATAATCGAGTGGCAGTGGCAGGGTTAAAGAAAAAAAGATGAATTAATAGCCACTCTGAGTTCTTTACGTCTTGATTTACTATAACGTCTATCATAATCAGATATAGCGAAAGTAACTCTTCTCATGAAAAAGCTCAACTGCTCAAGGTACAGTGTTTCATTTCAATTCCCTCATTTTTACCGCATCAAAACTCAAACTTCATGAAGCTGTCAACATTTATTACTCTTCAAAAATTTCAAAAACGATACAAACAACAAATTGACTTATAACTATACCAACTAATGAAAGAAACGGTATAGAACCCAGATTAAAAGATATCCCTTTTGTTTCACAAGTTTTAAGAAAATCAATCTAGAAACACTTTATGCCCGTTTCACAAGTTTTGGCTCACATCAAGGATATTGCATCCAAACGGAAACTTGGTATGTAACCTATCTTAAACATATGACCCAGAGCAATCTGACCAACATCTAACATATCCTTTTGAGATAGAACACCAATCAGATTTTCAAAAGTTTTTTGACGGGGTATGAGCCGATTCTTCACCATGTATGCCAACCAGTATATTCCAGCCGCAACATATCCTTGGTTGCTTAATCCAATTATTACATCATCATTAATACACACAGAAGCTGGTTCCACACCCTTTTCCTGCATCTCGTTCCAAAGATTTTTAGCTTCATCTATCCTTTTCGTCTCATAAAGCTTTTCTATAATGGGTCCATATGATGCAGATGATGGCCGCAACCCATGGTCCACAAGTTCATGCAAAAGGTTCAAACCATCCTCTAACTTACCTTCTTTACAGAAACCCCTAATCATAGAATTGTATGTTACGACATCTTTAGAAACATTTTCTTGGGACATTTGATTAAACAGATGAAAAGCTAAGGCTGTTCTTCCATGTAAACACAGACCATTAATCATAGTGTTGTACGCAATTAACGTTTCTCCATAACCTTTATCTTTCATGTCCTTGTAAAGATTTAACGCGTTTTCTATATCGCCGATTTTAAAATACCCATACAAGAGTGTGTTATACGTGTATAGATTGGGTCTGATTCCCTTCTGAATCATCTCAAACCATAACTTTCTTGCTTCCCCAATCCATTTAATTTTACAAAGACCATGAATCATAGTCGTGTACATGATTCTATCTGGCGCATATCCTCTATCTTTAAGGTCATTAAATATACGTAATCCTTCACGTTGCATTCTTTTCAGACACAACCCGTGCACAATTTGTTGATAAGTATAAAGATCAGGATTAACACCTTTTGCAATCATAATATGAAGAAGCGCAGACGCTCTAGGATACTTTCTATCCAATATAAAATCAAATACCAACTTATCAAACGAAACCTTGTTCGGAACATACCCATCATCCAACATTTGTCGAAGAAGCTCATACCCTTTCGAAACATTCTTCTCCAAACAAAACGCTTGGATCAAGCAGTCAACCGTATCAACATCCACACCAACACCAAGCTCCATCATTTCACCATACAACTTCCAAACAACGTCAACACGCCCATCTTTAATACAACCTTGTAAAACACAATTCCAAGTCTCCAACAACGGACAAACCTCTCTCTTTCTCATTTCATCGAACACTTGGAGTGCATCTTCAACCATCCCACTTTCACACAAACACCTCACATACAATTCAAAACCAACCGAATCCGGGACATATTTCGTAAATTCAAGAAAAGTCTTGGCGGCATTCGCCGCCTTATCTTTCACAAGTGAATTAAAAATCAAACAACAAGTCGATGAGTCGGGCGAATACCCAAATGTTTCTTTAAGCCAATACAAAAGGCGAATCGACAAAAAGGCGTTATCTTGGTACAATAAGACTTGATTCAAGAAACTAGGATCCAAGAAAGTAACAGTTGGGAAATCAGATAATAATGTGTTTTCCCATCTGGGTTTTGACCTAATGGTTAGGCAAATCTGTTTAACGACGTCGTTTGGATGTAGGGGGTTATTATTATTATTAATATTATTGCTGTCATTGGAGCTGTTATCGTGAGTGATGTTTCTAAGGGGTTGTTGTTTAGGGTTTTGGATGAGTTTAGGGGATGGGCGACGGAGTAATTGAGTGAAGGAGGATGGTGTTCTTGCCATTGATTAATAATAACAAAATTATTACAAGTTAATGAGCTAATACAGATTGGAATAACAGGGAATCATTACCGATGATATTAATAACAGGAAGAAAGTTTGAAGCAGATGAACCAGAAAAAAAGAGGGCCTAAAACATCAGTGTTTTATAAGGGAAACCGATGTGAAGAACAAACTGGTTACTGTAGCCACCATGAAACCTCAACTTTGGTATATCAATATATATCTGTGAATGAAATTACGGCGTTAATGATGGTGGTGAAGATTGTGGTGCATCATGGAGTTGTAACATTTGTGCAGATGCAGGGGTTAAAATGAAAAACCGGTTCGGTTGTTTTGAGTTTAAAAATATAAGGTAGCCGGTGTGGTCGCCAAAATTACATTTTCACCGCCTTAAATTACCTCAAAACAAGTTATGATTTTTTTTAAAAAAGGTTTTTTAAAAATTGTTTGGATTAGTTATGTGATAGAGAGAAAACAAATAAGTCAATAAGTTATTTTATAAAATGTGTTTGGCTTAACTTATTCAGTTATGGAGTTTTGATAAGTCACAAATCCTTACTTTCCTCAATAAGTCATAATGAGTTTTGATAAGTCACAAATTCTTACTTTTCCAACACAACTTATCAAAGAGAAATGAAAAGTTAAAATAATAAGGACTTTTGGTTTGCTAAATACATTGTTTTAACTTATTAACTTTTTAGAGAAGTTGTAAGTTATAAAGATGTCAAAAAATGGAGAGCCAAGCATGCTCTTAGGAACGGGAAAGTACAGCCCTAACACTACCTTAATCACGATCCTATCATTTTACACACACTGCCTATACTCCTCTCTCTATCTCTCACCTACAAACACATAAGCACCAAGGTAGCCGCCTCGGCTTCTACCACCCTAGACCCAGAGGCGGAGTTAGGGGGGACTGAGGGGTATCAACCCCCCCCCCCCCCCAATGGCCCAAATTTACTAAGTTTTTAAGGTAAAAATTCGATAAAATTGTATCAAGCCCCCCTGTTTTTAAGGTAAAAATTCAATAAATTTGTATCAAGCCCCCCTTTACGCTCACTCCAATAATCTAAGCCCTCCTTATCATGAAATTTTGGCTCCGCCTCTGCCTAGACCCCTATGTGCAACCCCTACCCGTGGCACCCACGCCTCGGTGCGATGAGTAGGGGGTACCCGAGAGTCACACTACCCACCCTAACCAACATACGATTTTTTGTATAAATTTTGTTTATTTTTAACAACCACTCGTATCAGATTCTCTATCTTAATTTCTCTTATTTAAACAAAACATTTTTTTATTGTTTTTTCTTGGTTTCATGTACTCACAAAATTATATTTAAAGATGAACATTGAGTATCTATACTTAAAGAACTAGTGTAGGTTCTCTAAACATCATCTTTATTTAAAGATATTGATGGATAATGCAGATAAAAAACTTGTATTTTTTTCTATAATTTTAAAGCGGTACGTATTTAGAAAACTTGATATTCACATCTCATCCATTATTTATTTATCTTATTATTTAATTTAAAGTTATATTTTCAAAATTATCTCATTTTTTAAAAACATACATGTCATTTCCATCATTTTTATATTATTTTACTCACAAACAAATTTTTTTATTTCTCGTTTTTATATAGTAACAATAATTTGATAAGAGATGGATTGTAGTTTTCAAGTGGTGGGTTAGTTAGTTTTTAATAGATGTTTAAAAACTTCAAAGATACGAGAGTGGTTGATGAATGGGATGTGAGAATGCTTGTATGTGTGTCTATTTTTTTCTTCTTCTTTTGAGTCGAGTGTCTCTCTGAAAGTAATCACTCTATCCATATGGGTAGAGGTAACAAGTTTCTACATCTCACCTTACATTGACCCCAAGTATGATTAATTGATTGGTTTAAAAAAAGTGACTTGTCTTTTAAATCAATAAAAATAATATACTTAGAAAGTTAGAGAGAGCATTCACATCCGTTCCACTATATTATCCTTATAATTACACTAATAATTAGTACATTTTCTCTCTTTTTTAATTAAATAATATCTTTTTATACATTAATCATTGTATTTTCTATCTTCTTCACTCACAATTTCATAAAATATTAAAAAAAATAATGGCGATGAACAATGATTTTTAAATATATAAATGAACAATAACATTTTTTCTCCTCTACTCACAATCACTACCTATAACGTGGATAACTCAAAATATATGATGGGTGAGATCTGAATGCTCTAAAGGGTCTCCATTTCATCCATCAAATTACGCTAATCACTTTATTTTCTTCATTATTTTCAATTAAATAATATTTTTATACTTTTATCGTTAAATTTTCTCTCTTCTACACTCACAACTACTTTCAAATAATATTAAGAAATAAATAAGTAGCATTTTCCCCAAATATACAAACAAATAGTAAAATTTTCTCTATATTTTACTTGCAGCCTCTTTTTAAAATACGTAGAACTAAAACTCACTCGTAAAAATATTCAAGACATGTGTGAATACTCTTGACTACTAAACTCTAAGGCCTCAAGGGGCACAACTAGAATTCAATTTTCACTTAACTGATTTTAACCAACTATACATTGCCACATCACTTCACTTATTTACTTTACTGAAATACTTTTTTAGAGGTAGCACTTAATTAATTCTTTCATTTATATTTTATTTAAATTCAAAAAAAGTAAACGTTTTTTAATTTGCAGACGATAATTAATTTTATTACCGTTACTAAAATTTAAACCGTTGCAACCTTCAAGAATTCGTACCGTTACATTTTGTTCTATAAAAACTCATAACTTCAATACCAAAATCACACCAAAACCGGTTATACTTTAATCGTATCGTTAAAATGAACCAATAGAATGTAAATGAGGAGATCGCGTTAACAAGGGCATACTTGATGGTGAGAAACCATGCTGCCAATTTCCCGAGAACTTCGTTTTGGAATCGGGTGTCGGTGGTATTCAATGAAATAACCGGCACAAATGACCGCCCTAAGGATTCGCTCGTTAGTAGGTGGATTCTTCTCTGGTCCAGGTGTATCCGTTGGAACACCCTCTATGAAGCCACGATGGAGAGGCACCCTAATCTTCAAGAAGACATTGCAATCCAAGTCACGCGCGGCGACTACTACCAGGCACACATGACTAACTTCACCCATTTTGCGCCATGGCGAATGTTGCGACATTTATTTAATAATTAATGTTTAATGATTATTGTTTAATGTCGTTTAATTTTTAACGAAAGTTAACCGTGGCAAGCATTTTATGTGAATGTTTGGGATTTGTATAGGGGTAAAAGATAAAAAAAAGGTCAAAATGTAAACGGTCAAAAAATAAAAAATGGTCAAAAAATCACGGTCAAAGGTGAAAAAAAACATGGCACATTTTTATTGGTCAAGAAAAAAGACCGTTTCTTGTAACATCACGGTAACAAGAACCAGAAAACGGTTCACGGGAACCCTACCAGCACAGGTGACGGCGGTGTTACCGTGCTGGTAATGGAGTATCCGTGTCCAATTCTGGTGGCTCCCCGTCCCCCCTAAATGTGAAAAGAAATACTTAAAAAATATGGACATTTTGGTTTTTTTAATCAAATAACACCACCTACTTAAACATTAAACACGCCTAATAATTAGGCTAGTTTAAAATGGTACAAAAAAACCAAAAAAATAATGATAGGATTTCGACATATTAGACGGCAAGATCCTCCTTTTTACATAATTATATTATAAATTAACATCAAAGTATCAGCCTGACCTCTCCTTAAATAGTCCGCACTATATGTGTGTTCATGAATTATGACATCATCGAACATGCTTATGATCTAAAACCCGTGTTTGAACTCAAATGAACAAAATTCAATCTTCTTGATTACTTTAGTTACAAAATAATTCTTAAATTTCAATGAATAATATATGGTGTTTAATACTACTGTACAAAACAATTATGAAATCAAAATTCAAGGTGAAGCACCCCACAAAACCTCTGCAATAATGGTGGCAGCTTCTGCTTCACAAACATGAGCATCTCTTACCCTCCTCAACACTTCCTGCTTCAACGCCCTTTTCTCTCTTCGTCTCAACCCTTCTCCTACCTCCAACTGCACTGCAAATCTCGCCACACAGCTCGCAAACGGATGCCTCTCTGAAATAACTTGATCCTTGCCTTTCTCATTAAACATACAAGGGTATAAATACAAGAATACATTATCTCTAATATGGAAGGTGTAACAACCTTTCCACTAATTACTCAATTACAATCAATCTACATAAATATAATATTATCTATTACACCCCCGCAGTCGAAGCCGGAGGTGACCGAAGGCCGAGACTGGATCGAAAGTCTTCAAAGAGCACTCGAGGAAGACCCTTGGTAAAGATGTCAGCAATCTGGTAACGCGATGGGACATGCAGGACACGAACTTGACCTTTCTGAACTTTTTCACGAACAAAATGTATGTCAAGTTCAATATGCTTCGTACGCTGGTGCTGGACAGGATTGCCAGATAAGTAGATGGCACTAACATTATCGCAATAGACAAGAGTCGCAGAGGAGTGGGGACGGCGAAGCTCTAACAACAGATTTCGTAACCAACAAACTTCAGCGACCACATTAGCAACGCCACGGTATTCAGCCTCTGCGCTGGAACGTGAAATAGTAGCCTGGCGTTTGGACGACCAAGCGATGAGGTTGTCGCCATAGTAGACGCAAAAACCACTGGTGGAGCGGCGCGTGTCCGGGCAGCCTGCCCAATCAGCATCGGTGTAGGCAAGTAAGCGTGGGTTCGTAGAAGGACCCAGAGTAAGACCGAAGTGGCTAGTCCCCTGAAGGTAGCGAATAATCCGTTTAAGGGCGTTCCAGTGATCCGTCTTTGGAGCATGCATGTGAATACAAATCTGTTGAACTGCATACGTAATGTCTGGCCGGGTGAAAGTTAGGTACTGAAGAGCACCTGCAAGACTGCGGTAAAGAGATGGATCATGAAAGGCAGCGCCAGCATCAGATCCAAGTTTAGAATTAGTATCAACCGGAGTGGGAACGGGTTTGCACGATGACATGCCTGCTCGTTCAATAATCTCCTGAGCGTATGCATGCTGTGAAAGAAACATGGTGTCGCCGTGTCTTTTTACTGAGAGGCCTAGAAAGAAGCTGAGAGGCCCGAGATCTTTCATTGCAAATTCGGCAGAAAGATGAGACATAAGAGTAGTGCGAAGAGAATCTGAGGATGTGACAAGGACAATATCGTCGACATATAGAAGAAGATATGCAACCTGAGTGTCCTGATGTAGAGTAAATAATGAAGCATCACACTTGCTCTGTGCAAACCCCAAGGTGAGAACATAGTCAGTGAAGCGTTGATACCACGCTCTGGGGGCCTGTTTCAACCCGTATAGAGACTTCTTGAGACGACAGACATGGTCAGGATAGTCTTTGCTGCGGAACCCCATGGGTTGATACATGTATACGGTTTCGTTCAAGTAACCATGTAAGAAAGCATTGGTAACATCAAGCTGGTGAACCTGCCAGGACTGTGATAATGCGAGTGAGAGGACAGTCCTAATGGTGGCCGGTTTTACCACAGGACTAAAGGTCTCGCCACAATCTATACCAACCTGCTGTAGGCGACCATCACAAACTAACCGCGCCTTGTAACGTTCCAGAGACCCATCCGACTTAAACTTATGTTTGAATAACCACATACTCCGGATGACATTCATGTCCGGTAACCTAGGTGTTAATTCCCATGTCTCGTTTCTAATAAGAGCTTGGTATTCATCAGTCATGGCTTTATGCCACACCGGTATGGACAAGGCATCGGTAGGGGACTTGGGTATAGGTATGATGGTGGAGGTGTGAAGGTTGAGGCGGTGCTTTGGTTTGCGGATACCATCCATGGCGCGTGTGCGCATAGGATGGGAAGTCTGTGGAGGGGGAGGTGGAATATTGGGCTGAGTGACCGGAGAGGGTTGGGCCGGTTGTGGGCTAGGTTGTGGGCCGGTGGTGTGTGACGGAGCAGGAGGGGTATCGGGATGTTGGGTTGGGCCTGGTGGGCTGGGGATGGTAGGAGGGGGTGAGGTAGGGGGTGATTGTGGGCCGGATGTATGGGAAGGGAAGTGGGCCGAGGGGAAGTTAGTGGTAACAGGTTGAGGGGAGGGCGGTGGGCTAGTAGGTGGTGGGGCTGAAGGGCCACTGTATGGTGGCGGTTGTGGATTGGGTTGGATGTGGGCCCATAAAGATGGGGGGAATGTGGATAAAAAATCATAGGACGGGGGTGGGTTAATGGTATTGGCAAAGGGAAATGTAGTCTCATCAAATGCGACGTGACGAGAAATAATAATAGATTTGTTTTTGAGGTTAAAACATTTGTAACCACGGTGGGTGACGGGGTAACCCAAGAATACGCAAGGCGTAGAGCGAGGGTCGAGTTTGTGGATGGTGGTGGATGGGGTCAAAGGGTAGCAAAGGCAACCGAATACACGGAGGTGGTCATAGGTGGGTGTGCGGTGATATAGGAGTTCGGTGGGTGTTTTATTTTGAAGGTGTTTGACGGGTAATATGTTTAGGATGTAGGTGGCGGTTTCGAGGGCATGATGCCAAAAGGTGTTGGGTAAGGAGGCATGGTTGAGAATGGTGCGGATCATATTGTTGATGGTGCGAATCATGCGTTCCGCTTTGCCATTTTGAGACGAGGTGTGTGGACACGATCGTCTAAACAACATGCCATGTGTGGAAAAGAAGGTTTGGAAGGAGGAGTTTATGTATTCGGTGCCATTATCGCATTGAAAGGTTTTAATTTGTCGTTCAAATTGAGTGGATATTTGTTTTTGGAAGTGACAAAATGTGGTGTAAACTTGTGATTTGTTTGACAAGGGGTAGGTCCATAGAAAATTAGTTACATCATCAATAAACAACACATAATATCTATGACCATTAGAACTCAAAATGGGTGAAGTCCATAAATCACTATGAATCAAATCAAAAGGAAAATAAGTACGAGTAGTAGAAGTAGTAAAGGGAAGTCTAATACTCTTGCCAATAACACATGATTGACAAACATTATTATTTGAATTTGAAAATTGAACAAAATTAGAAGACTTTAAAGCTTGTAAAGGTGCACGCCCGGGGTGACCCAGACGTTGATGCCAAAGGGATGAGGTGATAGCAGCAAAGGTAGCGGGGAAGGTTGTGGTGCCGGGCCCAAGCATGAGTGGATAAAGATCACCGCTGCTGTTGCACCGGAGGATAGGGATCCGGCTCTTGTAGTCCTTCACAAGAAAACCAAATGGGTCAAATTCCACAGATACAGAGTTGTCGGTAGTGAACCGACGAACTGAAATAAGGTTTTTAATTAATTTGGGTGCATAAAGGACGTTTTTCAGGACTAAGGGTGGGTAGGGCGGTGGTAAGGTTTGGTTGCCATGTCCATGAACCGGGATGGTTGAACCATCACCGACAACTATTTGTTGACCCAAGCTATTATTAGAAAAAGAATCGAAATTAACAGAGGTGTTGGACATATTACCTGTCGCGCCGGTGTCCATATAACCAGTTGGTTCTTGATGTTGGTTTAGGTGCATGGCGTGAAGAGCCTGGTCAATATCGGTCGGTGTGTAAGCAGCATGATGAGCCTGACTGTTGGGCCTAGGGCCGAGTAGACCTTGTCCAGAATTTTGGGTGTTGTTCGGCCTGCTGGAAGTTGTGGGATAGGGACAAGGTGGAGCAGCCCACTGTTGACCAAAATAGGAGGGTGTTTGGGCTTGGGACTGCCACGGCCCAAAAGTTGGAGTGGGCCAGCCCCAATTCGGAAAAGGAGGCGACCAGTAATTGAAGGGAGGTTGAAATTTTCCTCTGCCCCAGTTGGTGTTGGTTTTTCCACGACCACGGCCACGAGTTTTCCCGCGATTTTTGAACCGATCATAGGACTGATCACCGGACGGCTGAGATGGTGGCGGTGCGGGACGTGACGAGGTCTGGAGCGCCGTTCCAGCAGCCTTGGACGCTTGGAGAGCGCTTTCTGCTCGCTGAGATTCGAGCATACACAACTTCGAACGCGCTTTATAGAATGGAATCAGCGGTTCTTGGCCTTGAAGGATTGTGCCAAAACTTTCGTATTGCTCGGTAAGACCTGCAATAAGCTGCAAAACAAGATCGTCGTTAGAGATCGGATGTCCGACACTGGCTAGTTGGTCCGAAAGAGTTTTAAGGCGCTGGCAATAGGCGGAGGCATTCGGGAAGGATTCAAGGCGGGTGGTGGTGAACTGGTGACGGAGATGGAGAGCACGGGCGCTCTTGTTATCCTGAAAGAGATCTTCAAGAGCGACCCATACTTGGTGTGCGGTTTTGTCTTGGCCAGGTTCAATGACGGTATGGACGAGGTCTTGAGAGATAGTGCTGAAAATCCATTGTTTAACAATGGAATCCAGCCTCTCCCAAGTTGCATCAGTGGTGGATGAAGAGGCGGCGGCGGTGGGTTTTTCAGGGTCCGGTGGTGGGGCGGCGGCGGGTGGTTGTCTGGGAAGGAGATGGTCATGAACTTGGTGGGCCTTGCAATGGATTTTGAACAACTCAGACCAGGTAGGCCAGTGTGCAGTGTCGAACTCCAGTTTAATGGGAATGGAGTTGGTGATGTTAGTGACGGTTACGGCTGGGTGAAGCTTGTCGGACATGGTTACAGGTTGGGATTGTGGAGGCAGGAAGGAGAAATAGGGAAGGTGAAGGGTGGCCGAGGGATGTGGAGGCAGATGGAAGGGAAGGTAAACAAGGAAGGAAGGAAGATGTGAAGAAGACGACTGCAGTGGGCAGCCGACAGAGGAGGATCAAGGTGGCGGCAGTAGGTATAGGGAGGAAGATGACCTAGCCTGATACCATGAAATAACTTGATCCTTGCCTTTCTCATTAAACATACAAGGGTATAAATACAAGAATACATTATCTCTAATATGGAAGGTGTAACAACCTTTCCACTAATTACTCAATTACAATCAATCTACATAAATATAATATTATCTATTACTCTCGATATTATTATTATTGTTCTCGCTCGCCTCTGTCCAAGTGCCAAAACATTCGTAACCTGTAAAGTGCAGATGTATAGAATAACATATCAGGATTTAAACGTACGTTAGTTTACCGTTAAAAAAAGTTATTAAACTTAGGGGTGCAAACAAGCCGAGCTCAACCAGACTCGCTAGATTAACTTATGAGAGCTAGAGTTCGAGCTTTGTTTTAAGCTCAGCTCGTTGGTAGTTTCCCAAGCTCAGGCTTGGCTAGTTTATTATTAGTTAGAGAATATATTAAATAAAAATAATATAAATATATTGAGCTAGTTTAGACTCCGAGCTCGATAAGTGAGGCTCCGGCTCTTTTACTAAACAACTTTAAATGAGAGGTGAATATTTTTAAATATTAATTAAACTAATATTACACCGCCAGGCTCGAGCTAGGGCTATGTTTTATGCTCAAGCTCAGCCTGAGCTCAATAAGACTAGGTTCGTTTCAAGCTTTTTATCAAGCTAATATAAAATAGCTCGCGAGCGGCTCAACTCGTTTGCAACCCCCGTTCATTACCATTACCATTACCATTACCATTACCATTACCATTACCATTACCATTACCATTACCATTACCATTACCATTACCATTACCATTACCATTACCATTACTCTCACCTTTGATTTCAGATCTCTGCAACTCGACAAGCTTCTTAACCAAATCCGCCTCCAACATCGCCTCAATCGCCTCCTTCCTCCCAAAATACCCGATCTCCATCACACACTCCATCGCCATTACTCGAATCATCACCTCATCACACGTTAACAACTTCACAATCCTCCCTATTTCTCCATTCGATTCCATCTCATCAATTATAGGACTCTTAATATACCTAATCAACACACTCAACGTTTGTAACGATCCAACAGTTAATAATTCAATCAACGCCCTAACTGTCTCCCCTATTAAAACCTGTCCCACAAACACATCCTTATTAAACCTTATTAACTCCGTTATTGCTAACGCTGCAGCTTCTCTCACTTCCTTCGAATACTTTCCGTTACCGTTACTGTTACCGTTATCGTCACCGTTACCGTTACATAAAACAGTTTCGAGCTTCGTAAATACTTTCGATCTAAGGATCGAATCCTGTAAATCACGATCGAATCCTTTACTGATTAATTCAACAAACTTATGAATAACATCGATTAATATTACGTCATCGGTTACGTCAGATGTACGGAGAGTTTCCGTTAGGGTTTGAACAAGCTCTCGACCGATCCACCGGTCAATCTCGGACTCAATTAACCCGGCGAGTTTGGAAATCTCGTGTGAGTTGACTCGGCGAGTCAGGAACGATTGACGAGAGTTGGATTTATGGGTGAGGGTTTTTAGAGCGGTTAGGTGAGAAGATAACGTGGTGAGATTAGGGTCGTTGGAGAGGATGGAATCGGATTCGTGTTCGAGCTCTAGAAGAGCTTTGATTGAAGGTGAAGTAGAGATGGTTTTGGAAGATGGGTTTTGGTGTAATTGGTGTGAAGCTTGTTTAAGGGCTTGGAGGATTTTTATAATTTGTTGAGAGTTGTGTTTAGGGTTGAAGATGAAAGGTTGAGCTTCAGCTTCCATGGCTGTCGTCTGTAAGGAAAGATGGGAACGAAAGAGTTTTGTGAATATAAAAAGGTTTAAGTATAGACTCCTTTTTATTTTCTTTTTGTTTTTTGTTTGGTGTTTGGTATGGCACCGGTTTTTATTTGGGTTTGTGTTTTAAATAGGTAAAGGGGTTATAAAGTCTTTAAAGTGTAATTTGTATATTTTTGGTTATCTCCTTATCTCCTTCTTTTATCTCCTTATCTTCTTAATAAAAAAAGTTACAAATTCTAATTTATAACTTATCTTCTTAATAAAAAAGTTACAATTTCTAGCTTATAACCTATCTCTTTATCTCCTTTTATCTCCTTATCTTCTTAATAAAAAAAGTTATAAATTCTAACTTATAACTTATTTTCTTAATAAAAAAGTTACAATTTCTAATTTATAACTTATCTTCTTTTCAACCCATAAAAACCTCATTTTAAACCCATTACCCAAACAATATACGGAGTATTAACTTTTTGATTAAGTCAATAAATTATAAGGAGGCCAAATAAGGAGAGCCAAACATGCACACTAGTCGACACTATGTTACATAGGTCTATTTGTTTTATTAGTAGCGAAGCTTGTAAAAAAGTTTTGGAGAGGCCAAAAGTTAGCGGACTCTTTAAATGGGAGGAGCTGAACTTAATAACGTATAAAATTTTTGGATGAAAACACGTAAGTTTACATTACTGAGCAAAAAAACGAATGAGGTCGGGGTACCTCCTGGTTCCTTAAAAGCTTCACCTATGTGCTTTACATTCTTTTTCCTTTTAGTTTCTACCCTGAATTTAGTCTCCTCTGACGTTAAAAATGAGAGAATTTATGTAATTTTGAAGACCCTAACACATTGAACCACTATTGATTAAAATCCCACTTCTCCCCAACGAAACACCTGCCAAGTTGCCTAAACGCATATGAGCGCCACAAGCTTCTTAAAACCAAGATTAATGTTTGATGATGCCCAATAAATGGCAAACTGGAGTGAGTCAAAACTATGGAAACACAACCATGGTCGTTCATGAAATAGGAAAATGATATTGAAGACTTGAAAGCTATCACCCATGGTGGAGATAGTTGAATCTTTAAGATGGGAGAAAGAAAAGGTCGGAGCTTATGTAACTACTTGAAAACCTTTAAAATCAACACTGGTTAATCTCGTCACAGAAAGAGGGGTCTCTCTATGACCACACTCCGTCATGAGAATAAGTAGTTGGACATTATTAGGATAAATGGTACCTTAATCCTGAGATTTGCGGAGGAATTTATACGTTTTGGGGGACATGATGTCATCTGGTGGTCCTGGTTGGACCTACCGTTGTCATAGTTAGTTAAGGAGTGAGTCCCATTTTGTTAAGAGATGCTGACGTGGAAGTGATAAAATGTTGATTCATGTGGGAGCTTGGACCACTATCGGTCCGACTTGGGAATATGTTAACCTTCTTGCTCGGGGAAACTGGAGGGATGTTGTTTATGGGGTTTTTGTGTTACAACTTAGACTTGTGTGGTCTAAGCTGCAGGCATGTTACCTCTTCAAATATTAAAGCTTAAAGCTTTCTATGGTTTCATGAAACTATCAATTAAGTTGTAATAAAAGTTATTAGACCATGGGTAATGGTTAATGAAAACCCTAGGTTCCACTTAAAACAAATTTGACGAAGATTTGTTTCAAGTTATTACAACTTAATTGATAGTTTCATGAAACCATAGAAAGCTTTAAGCTTTAATGTTTAAAGAGGTAATGAAAATCCTAGGTTCCACTTAAAACAAATTTGACGAAAATCAACATCAAATTCAACCAAATTAAAAAAAGAAACAAAGACCAATGGGCAAGCTTCAAGCTTGTTAGAAGCCCTAACGGAGAAAGGGCAAATGGTGAACTAAAGAATCTGACATGGCAACTTTAAAGTAGGCAATTTCAGAAGTGTTGAAGGGCATAACCCGGTGCCACGCAAAGGAGTAAAAACAGGTGTTCTCAGTGACACGACGACATAATCGGACTTAGGAACTGTTTGGTAGTCTCTTGATGGTTAAATGGTAGCCTTAAGCCTGAATGGTTAAATGGTAACATATTTGAAGACAAAACTACTCTCCACAATCACCTATGTTTTTGTTATTATTTAAAATAAAATGAGAACTTTAATTAAAAATAAATAAAACATTTAGATAAAGTTCTATTACAAATTAGAGTATAAAAAAAATGCAAACACATAAATTAAATTTTAAAAATAAAAAGAATAATAAACATATATTAAAAAAACATGGATTTCAAATTAAACTACTCCTAGTCCGACTTTTTGAGGTAGGGTAGATCTAGAGTTGTAAGATATTTAAGAAGATCATTTCGAAGTCGGAAGTTTGTATCTTTGTCACGCAATTCCGAAAGGACAACAAGGTCGAAAACTCGCACGACTTAGGGGTCCTTTACGTAGACCGGTGATATTGCATGGTCGTCGTCCTTCAAGGATCATGTTTTGCTATATCATGCACTGATAGACAATGGTCCTACTCCTCTATACGGTCATGGGCCGCAAGGAGCGCCTTATTATACCCCATTTCCACTTTAGTACACCGACGATCGTTCCACATCCTTTCTTGCCGACTCTTTCTGCTTCTTGAATTTATTTTCCTTCGAAACGCTTTCACCAACGTTGACCAAGTATGGTAGATCCCATTAGTAAGATAGTATACATGTTTGAATAATTGGCCGTTTAAATGAAATGGACACTTAAGCGCGATTTAATTCCGTTGGGTGGGAAAAGTTGGTGATTGTTGGAGAACATTGATGTCGTTTAGTGAATCAGGCGAACCAAAAATTCATGCTAAAACCCAAATCTTGTGACGCAACCACTTCTAGCATGATCATAAGGTATGAGTGATCACCCATTATATTTGTGTGCTTTATACAAACGTGCAATGGTGTGGCTTGTTGGTCTTCGTAAAAACTCGTTGTCGTATAACTTAATTACGAAATTACAAAAAATTGAAGACATGCACATGACATCCTCCCGCTCATACATAAATACTCATTGTGTTCATCAAGAGGATAACCGATTGCGAGTTGTTTAACAGCATATGTGACTCTTTGTTATGCCGTAAAACGCTTATTCATCCTCCTGTCTAGGCCCTTTTGGAACCACTCGAAATTTGTTTCTACAACGCCTACAACTTTTAAAAATTAACGTTTTGACATACGAAACCTTTGTCTAAACAAATCTTTGTTGTATTTGGGGTTGTCGACAATATCCCCGACAAATCTTCCATTAAAACATTTTGGCATTTCTCGCGATCACGTGGCATGCATATTTTTTTAGATGTTGTCGTGTCTTCATGTTTGGCTCATCTCCTGAAAAATTGTAGGCTACTATCGTTTGATGATAACATTGGATTGGCAATGAGCGGGTGAACGTAATTATGTTCATTTTCAATATCACTCAAATAAAGATGACAAGTAACGGTAGAAATTGTGTTAGGAATTGTCGTATATATGTACATATATTTTAAACTAGTTTTTATCCCGGGAGCGTCCCGGGCTGAAATATCTAATATAACATATCAATTTTACATATGGAATAGACTGATGCGCTTTACAGTTACATGCAGGAAAACTGTAATTGGTCATTCTAAAAAGAACTAACATGAAATAAGAAAAAAAAAGTTATTTATTGAAATAGTATTATAATAACCATACATATATTTTAGTTACATACTATAAAGTTTTTAGTTTATGATGGTGCACGTATATTGCAATATCGACTGCATTAGTCTAAGGGTTATGTGATGCGTTAAAAAATTCATGGGTATATGATCGGGTATATAGTTTGGGTATTTGGGTATGTGGTTTCGGGTAATGGGGTCGGGTATCACCTAATCCCAGACCCGACCCAAACCCACAATTTTTCTTAAACTAATCCCAAACCCGACACAATACCTGTCGGGTTACAAAAAATAGTCGTTGTTTTCTCCGTTTTTTATATAGCAATATGATACTCGTTGGAAAGATAATAAAACGCTCGTTAATTTGGTGTAATTTTTTTCTTCAAAAAATCTCGTATATAAAAGATATTAACGTTTAAAAGTTATGGGAGAAAACATGAGAGAGAAAATAATAAATGTTTAATATTTAAATTTAGTAGATTATGTTTTAATATATTATTTGTTTTTTTTAATTGGTGTAGTAGGTGCCACATATGATCCTACATGACATCTCTCAAAGAAGAGAATGCCTAAATAAATGACATGTAGGATTTCTCCCTTTGCAATATATATATAGATAGATTTTAGATTATTTTTAAACAACCGCTAGAAAAAACTAGCCGAGTAGCCGCTAACACACAACTTCGATTGATTCCCCCAACCCGACACTCATACACGAGTACTCTTACCCAGAACACCAACGATGGTGTTCCCGGTCTGGTGGGGGTATCGGCCTCAAATCTGTGAGCGCCCCGACCCCCTCTTAGGAGTTGTTTTAATCGTAGCTGATTTGTTATGATTACGATGACCCACCCGGTTAAGGAGGGCAACGTGTTTGAATTAAATTTTGGATGGGTGGCACCATCAAATAATGGGACCATATCGGATTCATTACGTGTAGCGTGATGCCAAATGTGCAGATTTATCCGGTTGACTGAAGACATATCCAATTTAGGTTTTAAAATTATATTATTAAATATTATGACTTAAACAAATTTATCTTTTTTTTTTTGGATAAACATGGGGAGCATGCAATTCATTGCAAAGAGCTCCCTGGGTTCAAATACCGGCACGACTGGGTGAGGGACGTTTTGTGGGACATCCTGAGAAGAGCCGGGATTTCTGCCAAAAAGGAGGCCCCTGTAAATTTTCTCACAGACCCTGCGGAAGGAAGATCCACCCTGCGACCAGCAGACCTGCTTGTCTTTGGTTGGGAGAGGGGGAAACATGCTTGCGTGGACCTCACGGGGGTATCTCCTTTGGTTGGGTTAAGGGAAACAGGGTTTGTAGCTGGGCAAGCATCTAGAAAGGCGGAATCAAAGAAAGTAGATAAGCATGCTAAAGCTTGTGCAGAGAACCAACATGTCTTTATCCCTTTGGCCTTTGATACCTTTGGCTCCCTAGCGCCAGAAGCTATTCGTTTCTTGACCAGGGTCCAACGGGTCGTCCACAGCAATAGTTCATCTCCAGGGGGACAAGGATTTGTCTTTGGTAGACTAGGGTTTGCAATTCAAAAAGGGTTGGCGGCGCAGCTTGTTGCCCGTCTACCTTCTATTGTGATGTAACTTTCGTATTTTATTTGAATTTACTCAAGTATTTAATTTGTGTTAAAAAAAAATAAACTACTTTCTGATTAATAGGTAAACAAATAATTCTTACAAGTGGGAGGCGGATAAACGGGCCACAAGTTGCGCCGCTACCCCACTTTTGAATAGAAAAACCTACTCTATAAAAAATAAAACTTAGGTCCTTCGTCGCTGGAGAGTTGCTCTGCACCACCTTTTGAACTCTTTTTAAGAACCGAATTGCCTCGGGTGCTAGCCCTCCAAATGTGTCAAAAGCAAATGGCACAAAAGCGTGTTGGTTCTCTAGACATGCAGCTTCATGTTTGACAACTTTTTGGCATTCTGCTCTCAAGGTTGCTTGCCCTAACACAAAACCCGAATCTCGAAGTCCCACCAACGGAGACACCCCTATGAGATCAACGCGCACATGTTTGCCTTGTGCCCACCCGAACACGAGGACATCTGATGGCCTTAAGGTAGACCGTCCTTTTAGGGGTCCGTCAAAAAGTTAACCGGGGCTTCTTTCCTATTCGAAATCCCTGCCCTTCGCAAGACGTCCCATAAAACATCCCTGACCAGATGATGTCTGTATTTAAATCCGGGTAGCTCCTTACAGTGAAGGGCATGTTCCCCAAACTTATCTAAACATGTTTTTTTGCAAACTGGACACGACTGATCAACTGGGAACATAGGAATCATGAGCCTGTATTTAAGGATAGGCCGGTATTCAACAGCTGACTTGTGTTGCACGAGCCCCCCAATAGGAAGGCAGCCAAGAAATCTTGAGCATGCGCTACTTTGAGGCATTCAAACACCGCTTTCTGACGCGCAGTCATGGCAAACTTCTCTACCATAGTCTGAAGGGTTTTACAGTTAAACGCACCCACCAAGAACTTTTGAGGTTTGTTGGGGGCGGTTTCCTTATCCATAAAACCCCCTAAATCTGAATCAGGAAGAAAGCAGCGAATGGTGTCCAAAGCAAGCTCATAATCCAAGTCCATCCCCACTATCCTGCTGTTTTGTAAGATGTGGTCTTGCAGTCCCCAGGATTGCACTTTAAAGGCCACAAAAGCATATGCAGACATGTCTTCTGCCGAACACAGGCCAAGACCTCCCAACCGTATCGGTAGAGACGCTAACCGCCATTAAAGATCCCCAAAGAACGCCCCCCCCCCCCACAAACTACAATGTCTTCGACCGCTTCACGAAGCCATTTATCAAAAATGGATACGGCCTCATCAGCAAAGGCTGGTTGACATGTCCGAAGGCCAAACAACAGTTTAGCAACACCCATACAAGAACGGTGCAGCAAAAGTTCACTTTGGGGGTCCCCCAATTTCTGCAGAGAAACAATCAAATCCACTGCCCGGCGAGCCCTTTTAGCACCCAAGGATCTAATATAAACGTCGTCCCGACTAACAGCACCCCCCAGGAGCTTCACACCTCCCTCTGGTCTCCCGATATCGCTAGGAAATAAACCAGGCTTCACTTTTTCCCCATTGCACGATGGCAAAAAAAATTCACATTTCTTAATATTAAGCGTAAGACCTAGATTCGGCCTCTCAGCTCGGATAATATCAAAAGCCTTAGCCACTTCCTTGGCCTCTTCTATAATAGTGCCATCGTCGAGGTACGAAGCGTATGGCCTATATTATTAATTTATTATAGCCAATTGCACGATACAAGCCATCAGTTTGCTGTTATCTATTTTTGTTTTCTATTATTTTCATCAGTTGTTTTTTTTTTCTCTAATATTACGTTCTTAGATTTATGCTAAATGAAGATTTGATAAACATTTAGAATCGAATACTAAAAAAAAAGATATAAGGTATTCTGTATGTAAAATATATTATGATAAATTTAATTTAGAAAACTCGATTAATATCATGCACGAGCCACGGGTACCACAGTGGGCCAGGGTGGTGTAATTAGGGCTGAGCAATAAACGGTAGCGAACCGCAAAAACTGAGAAACCGACATCGAACCGCTAGAACATAACCGAATTAATGTTATAGTTTCCGGTTCCGGTTCTCGTAATTTGGCAAAATCGGTTCCTGGTTCGGTTCCGGTTAAAACCGACGGGTCCGGTTAAGAACCGTTAGAACCGGTTTGAATTAAAATAAATAATTAAAGACCTATTTATTTGTTTGTCGAAAGATATTGTTTTTCTTACTAGCTTCCAAACTATCATCATCATCGTCAAAGATAGAAACTATATATAGGTTTCTTAATAAGTTCGCATTATAGAAACTAATGCCACTCGATGAGTCGATGAGCCGTTACTGCTCTTTTGTGTCAAAGATAGAAACTATATTGTTTTTTTTTTCAATTAAAATCGTCTGATACATATTCGATTATTGTAAGTTTGATTATTAAATTGTCTCTTAACCATTAGAATTTGATCAGTTTCTGTGATTTGTAAGCATTAGAATTTGATCAGTTTTTGTTTAAAACATTTTATCGTTGCTACTTTTAGTTTTGATGGTTTGAACTTTGAATGTTGCAATTGACATATGTTTTGGTTGGTTTGATTGTTTTTGTTCGTTTTTTATTTAATTGTTAATTTTATGATTTTATTGACAACCGGTTCCGGCTTAGAACCGTTACATGAGAACCGTTTAACCCGGTTCTCAACCAAACCGATTAGTAATTATCGGTTCTGGTTCTTATATTTTGGTATAAACGGTTCTCGGTTCGTTCCGGCTCTGAACCGTTGCACAGTCCTACCTGTAATTGGTAATGAGTCGGGTCACCATCGTTGTCTGCAATCGCAAGCGTGAGTGTCCTTTTGCCCTGGAACTGGTGACAGGCCAGATCACCAACATTGTCTGCGGTTGTGAGCATGATTTGCTTTTTGCCAATGGGTATACCCGGGTGGCTTGGCTTTGTTGGTCATTCAAAAAATCGAAATAAGTTGCAAGCATTGTAAGTAGAATTTCATTTCCAGATTTAATTCGATATGAGATTTATAGCTGTAACTTTTATCTTTTCTCACCACCTGGTAGAGAAACATGCGTCTTAGAGAGGATGTCTCAAATTCAAACCTTAGCAAGAGAAGTAATTTAGGATTATTGGTGTATGGTAGTACAAGTAAAATTTGCCATTTAAAAAAACACATTTTCAACTATACGTGATCAAAGTTATAGCTTTATAGCTTTATTCAAGTTGCAAGTAATACTCATTAGGTCTAAATCTAATTAACACATAGGTCTGTTTAGGCTCAAACATTCAATTGTTACTGTTCTCAATATATCATTACTTATGCATTTAAGTATAAACTAGTGTTTTAGTTATCCGCGCTTCGCTGCGGGAGCTTCTGTTTTGTTGCGGGTTTGGTGGACAGTAGAGATAACATTAAGGTGACTGTTATTCTCGCGTGCTTCACAAAAATACTCGCGACCCATTAAGTTCCAGACCAACCTTAAGATTAAAACACTTGGGTTGCCTCTTGTTGCCTTTATTCCGCGCTTTGCGGCGGTGCGCGTTCGTTATGCAGAAGTATTTAGTAGTACGTCGGGTAACAGTTTCTCCCATTCTTTCGCGCGATGTGACGATAATTCGGTTGGTATTGGTTCTTCACAGTACTGGTACATGTTTTAGCAAATGCAACAAATTCAATCAATATAGTTTAAGTGTTGCCGTAGACTCAACGCTCGTTACAACACCAATAATAATCACACAACGCTAAAATTACGTAAAAAAAGTAAAAGGAAAAGGTAAGAAAAAGTAACATATACGCGTAGGAAATTAAGTTTATAATTTTTAAAAGCATCCAGGTAAATAATAAAGAAATATTAGTAAAAGGTTTATAATTTTTAAAAGCATCTAGATAAATAATAAAGAAATATTAGTAAAAGGTTGGCCAAAAGTTGTAGCTGCCGAGTCTAGAACATGGGATGATTCGCTTGGTGGTCATGTTAAAGACCAGTGCACCATTATAAAATTTGTAACCCATTTTAAACTATTTGCTCATATATTAAAGAGACAGCAACCAAAAAGGAAAAAAAACAAAAACAAAGCCGCACATCACCACCATGTGGACCAATGAGTGAACTTGGCTCATGTTAGAACTGGACAGTGTTTAAGTGTCTTTGTAATAATATAGATATAATACCTCATTTCAACTTTGATGAAGACATGTTGAATGCATTCCCAACAATATCAAACAAACCACAACAAGGACCATATAGTAATATAAGTTGTTCAAAATCATCGAGTTGTAAATCATTTAGACGTGACATAAGAACGACTTCATCGACACTTCACTCTCCGTCAACAATTTCGTTTTGAGAAGTAGTGTATGGTACTCGTCATAAAAAACATAGTGAATTCTGATGCATTGACCATCTACGTTTGAGAAATGTCTTAAAAAATCCATACATACGAATTTAATATGTAACATGAATACATGATCAATTCATTGTATAAATTCAAGTGCGGTAACATTTCTATTCAAAAAATCATAAATGCTCCTTGCAAATAAAAAAAATGGTAAATATAAATATAAATGCACCTCCTAATTACTAAACATACCTCCATACGTGACAGGGGTATGAAAAAATATGATAGATCCTATACCCCTCATGTTTGTGAGAGGGGTACATTTAGGCTGACCGGTGTGGAATGGTGTGCCACATCAGTGCGTCACTGCAAAAGTGGGTTTTATTTCCCTCTTCTAATGACTACTTGGAAATTGAATAACGTAGCACCCTAAAAAAAAAATTTCCATAACCAACTTTGTGGCTTTAATTGTAGGAATTTGGTATTAGTCATCGATTCCAGATTGTTTGTGATTTTCCCTTTTAGTTCATTTGGGAATGTTATTTATTTGCCTTTTAAATCGCTAATCATTAATTTTCTCTACTTTTTGACGTGTTCACCATCAATTTGTTTGCATTTGATATACGAAACTTCTACTACCAACACTTAAATTTTGATTTTTTTTGTTTTTGTTTTGCGTACGTGCAACGCATATGAAGACCATCACCATCACCTTTGCAATGTTCAATTGGAGTTTTGATTTTGTGTTAACCATACATTTGATCATTAGATTTTTTTATTTATTTATCTTATTGGCACATGATTGTTGGTGAATGGTGATAAATTAAAAACAGTAAATTGGTATAGATAAAAAAAAAAGGGAGAGCGCGCGCAAATGACGAGTGGGATGCGGATGTCGCGCCTCCCAAAATCATGCGGGACACGCCGAGGTGACACCTTTCCGCACCGCTCCTTGAAACCATAACAAACAACATAGTAAAGAATAATGTAAAAGTGAACTTTTACATGTTGAAAAGTTGTTTTTTTATGATAAAACTAATCATGGTCTTACATGTTGAAAAGTTGTTTTTTTATGATAAAACTAATCATGGTTAAAATAGTATTTTTAATATAGTGTATCATAGCGAATTCACCTACTATATTATTTATACGCTTACAAGTGAAGATGGGTGAAGGTGGTGGTGACGATGACGTGGCGGTGTCATCGACTCATCGTGGCTGTGACGACGATGTTGGTTGTGTCGAGGTGGTGTTAGTAGTAGGAGGGGGGAGGGGGGTGGAGGAAAGAAACAATAACATATGCGATGTCGGGTGGTGGTAGAGACACGACAATTATAGGGATGGCAACAGGTTATTAGGTATAGATCGTGTATGGCTTAAAATCATGTATATTACTTGCCCTATTTTTTTTCAAATAAAAAAAATATTGGGAAGTCAGAGTTTCCAGAGTTTACCAAATAAGGAGGGTTTTCTCTAGAACCATTCCCTATATATATATCTCCACCACCACCTCCACCACTAACCACTGCCACCGCACCACCACCTCTACCACCTGGTATCTCACTATGCCTCTCTCAAGTAACTGTCGACCCAACGTTCCTTGAACCATATTACGCCATTCAATGCGTGGAGTTGCCTTGTTTGCACGGTGTTACCACAGGTGGAGTTACCGGCAAGTAAGGCGTTACCGTGCAGAACACCGTTTTGTGCTAAGTGGCAAAGGAGAAGAAGACCAAGCGACGCAACTGTCTTTTTCTTTTTTCCACCTCTCTGCATGTATAATAATAATAATAATATATATATATATATATATATATATATATATATTTTTATTGAGACTTCTAGAAAGCTAGATATGAGGAAACCTCGAAGTTGGGGTGGGTAATATTAATAAAGATCTTTACAACCCCTGAACCCATGTGAGGGTGGGTCAAAAAGTCATGAGATTCCTGACAGCTTTTCAGTAGACGTCTCCACATGCGCCCCCCTTTTTTTATAATATATTTTTTTTATCTCGAATAACACGTATCCAAGAACCGTAGATCCAAAGGATGTGAAAAATCAGACTTTGAAAAATGCAGATATGTTTCTTACTGACAAACAGATCGTGTGGATAGCCTGAAGAAAACACAACCCAGATCTAAAAAGAGCTTCACCACAAATGGCTTTCTCGGCTCTAATAGAACAGATCTGAAGGTTTGGAGCTTGGATAAAGCAGATCTAGATTAGAACAGGTGCTCAAAACTTGGATGAGTATAGATCTGAAAGTGCAAACAGAACCCCACATATTCATCTCGTGAGATCCCAGATCTGGAGCTTCAGATCTGGACAAAACACAGATCTATGAAACGTGAAGAAGGAACAAGCTCCAAGATCCAGGGGGTTTTACCCACGAATAGCCTCCTTAGCTCCGATTAAAACAGATCTGGAGGTTCGGAGGAAGAGAAAACCGAGTGTAGTTCGTTGCCGGTCCCACGGATGGCGCCAATGAAGAAACAATAACCTGCACGGCTGGCCGGTGTATGCCTCGACGGTGTTGAATAGGAGAACCACAGCTCGGTCTTCGTCTTCTCCGATGAGATCCAGACCTGCGAAGAGAAAGGAAAGGTGGGGCGTGGAGGTGACTGCTAGGAAACCACGAATGGAGTCCAACGTACAGACACAAAAGGTGATGGCGGCTCTAGCGGCAGCCATGTGTTATCAGGGGGTAATATGGATGTGATAACTTGTGCCCTAATGAGAGGTGAAGACCTCTTATATAGGGCTTCTCATGGGCCTTAATGGGCCGGACATCGTGGACCCCTAACTATATGGGCACATAGCCCATTGGCACGAAGCACAGTTAGGGGGTTACCTCCACACCCCAATATTAGTAAATAATATAAGAAGTAATAAGTAATAAAGATGGTATGTTGGGTCAAGCACCATACCTCTACATATATATATATATATATATCTCCACCACCACCTCCACCACTAACCACTGCCACCGCACCACCACCTCTACCACCTGGTATCTCACTATGCCTCTCTCAAGTAACTGTCGACCCAACGTAACACCCCAACCTCTCTCTGCTAGTTTTTCGGCAAGGGTTCTGGCCACATTAAGTTCACCCTAGTCATGAAGATAAGTTCCCTTTCTAGACCCACAACGGTAGCATGTTAAATTTTAAGTTCATCTCTCTCTCTAAACTCTATATCATCGCCGCCACTAAAACAGGTAATTGATCATGATGTTTTCCAATATCAATGTTTTGGCAGTTGTCGTGGTGACTGTCGGAATTGCTCAAGGTGGCGACTTACGAGTCTTTGATGCTGGGAAAAGACATCTCATCTTTTGTGATTCAAATCCATAAACCAAACCAATGTTCTCTCACTCAAAGGATCTATAGATCTGAAAATCTATTGGTTGTTGAGTCTTATGGGAATGGTGTAGTGGGCGGTTAGTTATACGGTATGGTGGTAAGAATGTGTGATGGTGTTACAGTGGGGGTGGTGTGTTGGGGAGGTGCGGTGGTAGAGGTGGTGGTGCAGTGGCTGTGGTTAGTGGTGGTGGTGGAGAGAGAAAGAGATATTTCAGGTTTGTGTGATATGTGTATATATATATATATATATACTTTTATACATATATTAATAATTGTAAAATAGGATGTTTATATATATATATTATTTAATAATATATTATAACACAAAATATATAAAAAGGGGCATTTTAGTCCGTTTCACAAAAGTTAACAAAGAAACTTAAACAAAGTTATCCAATTGGACTCAAGTAGGTGTAACTGGAAACCTCGGGTACTCAGATGGTTAAAGGTTTTGAAATTGGATTCAAGTAATTAAAATGGTAAAACCACATGGACTCAATAGTACTTTAGTCCAGATATTAAATGATCGGATAATGGAGAACAAACAACTGAAAGTGATTAATAAACTTGCAAGAGTTTGTATTGTAGAAATAAATAGTGTTAAAGTACCACACTTTATATGGTAACATTAAGTAATTAATAATTTTTAACTATAATAAGAAACATTTAAAAAAAAACCCTTAATTTGGTAGGTCACCGTTTGTTTGTTTTTTGGAAGACAAATTTCATTAACACCAAAACACCGGCGTAATCTCCAAGCTAGAGATTACCCGCCAAAAATAAGACTTACATCACTGGAAAATAAAACTTACACCAATCCTTCCACCTTACCGTTCATTTCTTAAATATACTCTTGAATCAAAGATATCCCAAAGACTTGTCACTTGATGTCGGAAACTATTTTAACCACATCCGTATCTATGCTTGTAAAGATCTTCTCGTTCCTTAATTGCCTTCCAAATACGCCAACAGGTCAACACGAGTATACCATGTACGATATCTTTCTTGGAATCCGTTCCTCCCATGAACTCAGTAACATTAAGAACATCTTTAAGAGAAAAATACAAAAAAAAGCGATAAATGACACCAAGAAGATAGAACATCTTTAAGAGAAAAATACAAAAAAAGGCGATAAATGACACCAAGAAGATATTCCATTCCAGACGCCAGTAGCCAACCTGCAAGCCGTAAAAATATAATCCGTACTTTCATCCGCTTCACCACAAAAAACACACGAGCCATCTTCTACATTGACGTGCCACCTTTGCAGAGCATTCTTTGTCGGTATCCTATCCAAAGCCGCACACCACATAAACATATTACATTTGTTTGAGCATTATTTGTAGGTCACCGTTTATTAAACGAGTAAGTTTAGGCTGATACGCTTTATTAAATGATCATGTTAGTGTTGACATGTTTAATAAACGAGTTGGTTATATTAATCATTAATCAACCAAAAAAGGATTATTTTCGTGTTGTGATTCAACTTGTGTTAGGAACTGGCATTCCTAATGAATCATGTAACACAATCGTACGTAATGCTTGTCTAATGTATCATAGTATTTTAGAGAAAATTAAATCACGTATACCTGTATACGAAGCTTTATGCATGGCATTTGAATATTTTGACAAAATTTAAACATATCTACTAAGATTTCCATGTTGCATAAATTAATATTATAGTAAGTTTGACCGTAAATAATTAAAAGAGAAAACAAAATTGAGTGTTCCGTTTGATTTGGAAATAAACGGAGTCGTAAGGTTCACGTACGGTTGAATATTCGGATTTTATTATAAGCATCTTTTTCTAAGACTTCATAAAATTGATTTATTATAAAAATATACTGTTGGTGTACGACAGGTGTGGATCCATTTTTCAGACGAAAAATAACAAGCAATATCATAAGGGAAGGGTGAACTGGGTAATCTGTGATGGCTGCGAACACCGCCTCATGTATTGTATCACGCTCACGATAACATTAATTTGTGATCCTCATCACAGCCATATCACAACCCTCAAACGTTGGTCAATGGTCATCAGACAGTTAACTAGCTAGCCGTTTAAATAAAAAACTTTTTTTAAAAACTCTATATAACCTCATTTTTTCAACCAAAATTACCAACAATCAAATAATATCTCCAACAATCAAACAACCCAAAAAAATGCAAGGCCCTTCGTATCCACTCGACTTATCTAATTCATCCGACTCGCCGGGTGAAACAATTGAATTTTTTACAAAGGTTTGCGAAGCCGCGAAGCATCAAGATAAGCGACGCCCAAAGATAAAAATGATTGACGTGGGTTCTATCTTGTTGATGGTATCTACCCTACTTGGGTTAGTTTTTGTAAAAGCTTATTCGTTTCCGACAATCAACAAAGAAATATTATTTAAGAAGCTACAAGAATAGGCGAGAAAAGACGTTAAACGAGCGTTTGGTGTATTGAAATCTAAATGGCACATAATATATCGCCCGATTCGTTTGGTTGATCAAGCGAAAATAAGGAGTGTTGTGTACGCGTATATCATATTGCACAACATGATACTTAAGGAAAAGGGGCGCGCAATATCTCCAGATTACGTTATGGATCCTCCGACACCGGTAATCGTTAATGATTATATTCTTTTTGAGTTGAGTAATGAAGAAACCCATTTTCAACTTCGACACGATCTAACAGAACACGTCGGTAGTTTAAATATCGTGTTTAAGGACCCGTACCCACCACTCACTTAATTTTATTATTTCATTTTTATTTTACTTTTACTTTATTTTGTATTTTCTAGTAATTTTTTAATTAACGTAGGGTTTTTTATTTATTGTAATCAAATTTATGACGAAGTTAGAAGATGACCTCTACTTCATTTAGAGAAAATTTTGGTAATTCCATTCGGGCGGCTTTGCATAGAAGAAACATCAACATTCCCTCACTTTTATGTTATGTCCCCTCTAACGTCATGCCATGTGTGCTCGGTAGTATGGCAAATTTTATCGAATTGGTATGGCAATACCGCCTATATTCGCCTTCTCTGTAACTGATCTCCTACAAATACACAAACACAATACCGGGTTGGAAGTAAAAAAGTGGTTGATACATGCACTCATTCTAATTGCTTGTTGGTGGATATGGAAAATTCGATACGAAGGCGTATTCTCAGGTAGAAGAATAGACATTGCAAGACTTCAGGCGGAAATAAAGAGCATAAGTTTTCATTGGGTGAAAAACCGGGCAAAGATGAACTCATTAGAGTGGTCTAATCGGTGATGGTGCTCATTTGATTACACAAAATTGTTTTCTTTTCTTGTTTGTTTTTCCCTAGCTTCTCACTAGCTTTGGTTAATAACGATCCACCATTAAAAAAAAAAAGAAACGACGTCACATTTATCGATTCAAAAGAAAATGGTGAAGAAATCTTATTTTTTTAATGTAAAATGTTCACCAAAAAAACCAGTAGCCCTAAAAACGGGGCTTTGGCCAACAACCGACCCGATTACAACATATACAATGGAAATTTACATCATTCCTTCCAAAGACAGTTTTTATACTTGGACCTACTATTAAACCACAAAAATGATAAAGGCTTCACATTCACCAAGATGTTGCAAACCTTAACGTTATTAGTTATTACCTTTAAAAACCTTATCATTACTTGCTTTCCAGACACACCAAATCGAGATCATCAGAATCCCGTCAATGACTTTAGTTAACATCTACCCAGTTGTTCACCCCTTCATATTCTTTTTTTTGTTTGTTTGTTTGTTGGAAGGCCCCTCCAGCTTCTTATAAACTCAAATTTTGGAAATCATATTCCAATTTTAGTATGAAACATATAACATCCAACAATACTTCACTTTTGTAGCACACCAACAAGTTTATGTTGAGTTGGAGTGGAAGTGATAAAAAAAAAAGACACTGTGAAATGCAAAGCATAATGCATTAAAAAGGTAAGATCTTTTTTTTGAACGACCAACATAAAACTTTTATTAGACACCAAATGTTAGCGGGATACTAGCCAAAACCCCATATACAAGCCACGAAAAATTAAGAAGGTAAGATCTAGATGGGGTGGATGAGATCCTGAAAGCGTTTTGGGCCTTACAAAGAACCATATCTTGGGCCGTTATATAAAACCCATTCAGTGCAGCTTGTGGCCCTAAGCCAGTGCTTCACGTGTTAGTTGTAGTTTCCTCTTCTCAAAGCCTATGTACCGCATAAGTATTAACATTCATCCTCTTATACCAAACCATGTCGTTCACTTTCCGCGATAATATTTTATGGGATTCTTTTTTTGGTTTAACGAGTAAAAACTTCCTAAAAGGTCACCGATCATGGAATCGGTCACTTATCTATGGTTTGACATTTCTTATGAGCACCTTCATGCAATGTTAAAAATTGACTTAAAGTTAATAAGCACCACAAGCCAATTGGCCCAGCGGTAAGCCCCATAACTTTCCTTATGGGTGGTTGTGGGTTAGATACTTAGAGTCTCACCCAGAGCAATTTGCTTTGTGTTGAGCCAGGGGGGTTTTCTTAGTTGTGGTTTCAAGCGGTTAACTTAACTTGTTTGTGGGATTAATAAATAATTAACTTAAATCATATTAGGAGAACTAATCTAACTGAATGCTTCCAGCTTTTGGTCTTATTCCTTGATGTTAATGAACCACTTCCAAGCGTTCGACAATATTTGTCGTTTATAAATTTTAAATCTGTCCACACTCACCTCTAGATGGACTCTTGCCCTCTTGGTACTGAAATAAAGTCGACTGGGCCTTAAACGTGCCATACAGGCTTCAACCTAAGTATTGGGTTGAGCTTTGGGCCCAAATTAATAATCAAAACCATTACGATATTATTCTCCCAGTTAGAGTGCACAAGGGTACCGGGTTGATAATAGGAACTTGTGTCTAAACCGGTTTGGACCCAAACCAAACCGTAGGGTCGAAACCAAACCAAACTGTACCAACAATAAAATATGCTGGATGAAACTTATCCAAACAGAAAGAACCATAAACTAGTGACTATAAACTTGGAAGATTTTATTTTTGAAGTGTTATAAACATTGTTGTTGCAAAACTTGAAAAATGTAACCAGCCTAATAACCGGTTTTTGTTTTCATAACGGTCCAAAAAGCAAAAATTAATCTGAATATCTAATCATCAACATTTCTTGTTAAACTACTAGAGGCAAAATTTAATACCTAACTAATGTTAAGTTGATACTTGTGAAAACCATGAGTATCCTTGTACTGGAAAGTGGAAATAGATTTCTTGTATACATTTTTAGTGCAAAAAAATTATACTTAAAATACTAATAACATATTTTGGTAGGAAATCCTACACAATTACATACATAGAAAACAAAATTATAAGCATATAACAAAAGAAAAACAAGAAATGCTATAATCTATATCTATACTACTATATAGTGTATTCTGGACGGGCAACATCGTCATTTCATATTTATTTATATGGGCAAAAATGTAATTTCATTAGATTGGTAAGACAAATTTAATACAAACATTTAATACGAGTCAAATTTCATTTATAATCTCTTTTTTATTAATTTTGTTTTTGTTTTTGATATATATATCAATGATGCATTTTTTAATACGATTATTTTTTTTTTAATTTGAAAAAATTACAAAAGTCGTCCTTTATGTTTATAGCTAATTGCAAACCATGTCCTTTAGAAACACAAATTACAGAAAACGTACTTTGTGTTTACAAATCTTTACACGTTATGTCCTTTGACACTAAGAGCATGTTTGGATGTCCATTTTTCACCTCCTTATGACTTATGACTTTTCCAAAAAGTCATAAGTTAAAAAAAAGTGTTTGGATGATGGTTTGAAAAGGACGTTTTAGGCATTGAATAAGGTGAAAAGGAGGTGGAAAAGGAGATTAAGTTACAATTTGTGACTTTTGGGATTAAGGAGATAAGGAGAAGGAGAGCCAAACATGCCATAACTCAGTTAACTTTTCTTGTTAAATATGGCCAAGTAGACCTCATGTGAGGGTAGATTAGTCTTTTTACCCATTCATTATAAAAATAGTCTTTTAATACATAAAACTATATACACATACACAACTCTCTCTTTTCTCACCCTTAAGTTTAATCTTTCCCTCAATCTTTGCCAACCGACACTATCACCCACCACCACTATACCCTCACATGAGGTCCCCTTGGTCATATTTTAACGAGAAAAAATAACTAGGTTAGGGTAAAAGGACGTAACACGTAAGTGTTTGTAAATACAAAGTACGTTTTCTGTAATTTATGTTTTTAAAATACATGATTCCAACCCGCAATAAACATAAAGGACGATTTTTGTAATTTACTCTTTTAATTTTTAAGACGCTCATTAACTATGTATATACACACATCTATGTCAGTTCCTCATTGCATGAACAATATTCACCTCCTTTCCATCAACACACCCTTTAAACCACCATTGGGTGCGACTGATCACATCTTCAATCACTGTGCTTCTTTCGATATCCCTAATCGGAATTTATTTTTCCCTTCCATTTACCAATTGAATCCTACTTTATACCCTTCGCAATAGCATCATGGTTTCTATATGGACGGAGTTGAGAAGAACACAAGCCGAATCACAGGTGATGTTTGTGTGTCCACAACCGGTGGTTGAATTTGGAGGTCCTACAAACCAAATTTTTGGAGTGCAATAAGAACACATTAACCGTGTGGTAATTGCTTTGATTTAGCTATTGTTTTCATGAAATCTTCTCTGTTTAGGGGTTTGTTTCTTTGTTACAACACATATAGCATATACTTTTTTTAAACAAAAAAAGGTAATAGACAAGATATGGAGCAAAATATTGATTGTAAGTTTCCTAGTTAATTTATATCAGATGTTTTGTTATTGTATTGATGTTAGCAACCATTTGTATTATTGGGAAATTAACAGTTGAGTTTGGTTAGGTAGAGGAATCAAATCTGAAATCTTTGTTTAACACATCAAAAAACATGTTTAAATTAAGATACATAGCCTAAGTGAAGATGTTCCTTCGGCGATTACTAAGTTCAGGCTAAGCAAATTCTTGATAGTAGAGGAATTCCTACTGTTGAAGTTGATTTGTATACTAATAAAGGAATTATTAGAGCTTCTGCTCCAAGTGGTGCTCCTTTGGAATGTAAGTTCTCTCATGTTTTATGATTTAAAATAGTTAATTATGTTTGTTAGTAGTGGTTGGAGTGATGTTTTCGAGTTATATATGTTAGCAAACTTGGTTAAAAATTAAGAATTAGTAACTTCCGTTGAAATGTAAGATGATGATGGTGGTTTTATTATTTACTTGTACCATATAAGGAGTCGCTCTGATAAACCAGTGGCCATAGATTTGACAGGATGTCTGACCATGTTAAAAAACAAACATAAGGTGATTTTTATTACATTTTCTTTGATACTGCAATTCATCTCCTCCCAAAAATAGCTAGAGTGCGAACTTCAATTAGATAGAATTAGAATTAGAATGATTTTTGTTGTTTAACTTTTGTACATTGACAATTAGTTAATGGATTTTGATTGTTTAACAAGTAAGGAATACGTTTATATTACGCTCACCAAAAGAGGATCGGCAACACCCGCTGCTGTAAATTATAAATTGTCGACTCCACTGCAACGTGCGAGCTCACAATACAATATCCCGCCCGCATAAAAAAATTTTGTACAAGAAACACACGTAGGGGCTCAAATGTAACATGTTATAACTTAGGTGCTTTAATCAACCGGCATAGATTGTCACCTTACTTTCCTCACCGTTTAGACGGCGCTTCAAATCAAGCAGAAAACAAACAGCGAGCTGATTAACCAAACAACGTGCAGTCCCGCTACAACGCGCGGGCTCCTGCTAGTACATATCAAAATTTGAAAGCAATAAAGTAATTTATAATTCAATACAAAAACTTCATTAAATTTAAAGTTAAATATGTTGTTTTTATAACATTTATTTGACGTTTAATATATTCTTATTGGTTTGATCTCTATCTCAGCTGGTTTGAGGTGGGAAGGTTTACCTTCTTGGAGGGTTCCTGTCCGGGTTTGGTCTCAGGTTCGAATCTCACGCTCCACCAAAAAAATAACCGCTTGGGTTTGAAAGGAGAAACCCGTGTGGTGCTATGGGATTTGATCCTGGGCAGTGGTCACTTTGCGACACAGGATTTACCGCTGAAACACTACTCTCCAAAAAAATAATCTTCTCATTTAAACCCTCCACCATACATACATACATACATACATACATACATACATACAAATTTATTTTAATTATAAAAAAGAAATTATAATAGAATGAAAGGTAGATGACCAACAAGTTATGCCTTAACCATTTTTTAATGACAAAATCAATTCTACTAAAAACATTAAATGGAAATGAGATTTTCTAATATTGTGATGTAAAATCATTAACTTGTAACACTAAATATCATTGTGTGTATTAAATTTGAATTTTCCTTAGATTTTCTGTGTATTAAAAAAACGAAATACGAAAGTTACAGCACAATAGAAGGTAGACGGGCAACAAGCTGCGCCGTCAACCCTTTTTGAATTGCGAATCCTAGTCTACCAAAGACAAATCCTTTCCCCCCAGGAGATGAACTATTGCTGTGGACAACCCATTGGACCCTAGTCAAGAAACGAATAGCTTTTGGCGCTAGGGAGCCAAAGATATCAAAAGCCAAGGGGATAAAGACATGTTGGTTCTTAGCACAAGCTGTAGCATGCTTATCTACTTTATTCGATTCCACCTTTCTCGATGTTTGCCCAGCTACAAACCATGTTTCCCTTAACCCAACCAAAGGAGATACCCCTGTGAGGTCCACACAAGCATGTTTCCCCCTCTCCCAACCAAAGACGAGCAGATCCGCTGGTCGCAGGGTGGATCTCCCTTCCGCTGGGTCTGTGAGAAAATTTACAGGGGCCTCCTTTTTGGCAAAAATCCCAGCTCTTCTCAGGATGTCCCACAAAACGTCCCTCACCCAGTCATGTCGGTATTTGAACCCAGGGAGCTCTTTGCAATGAAGTGCATGCTCCCCATATTTATCCATGCAAACTTTACGGTGGATGGGGCATGTTTCATCTTCCGGGTACATAGGGATCATCAACCGGTACTTGAGTAGAGCCCTGTACTCCACTGCGGACATGCATTGACCCAAACCCTCAATCGGGATAACGGTGAAAAAATCCTGAGCATGAGGACCCTTAAGGCATTCAATCACCGTCTTCTGGCGGGAGGACAACTCAAAAACTTCTCCCATGCTCTGAGCAGTTTTGCTAAACAGAGCATTCGCCAAAGTTTTTTGTGGCTTTGAGGGGGCGCTGTCCTTATTAGAAAAACCGCCAATATCAAAGTCCGGGAGATAGACGTTTAAGCGTTCGAGCGCTTGTTGGTAGTCCGAGTCTAGCCCGATGACCCCACTGTTTCGAAATTATTACACGCGTATTAATAATTTCCTTAATATTAGTTAAAAATCAATTCATTTAACCTTTAAAACTAATTTTAACGTTACTTCAACTGGTTGCCAAGGATACCATTTATGGTCCCTCTTCTTGTATCTACATGTATGTGTGGTCCTTGATTATAATTGTGACTCCATATACGAACAAGTATATGGCTTGTCATTTAGAGGTCCATTTAGCTCCATATACGCACGTTTGCTAATGGCTAGTAATAGACGAGAAGATGAAATATTGTGTTATATGAATTCATCATCGTTTATCTACTTTCACTCACACATAAGATTTTATCCAATTGATTTACTCTGCAAATCATGTTGTATATGAAGCATCATTCGTGTATCAATGTTTCACTTGCGTATCATCAACTATACAATCAATTGTCATATATAATCTATATCTATATCTATATCTATATCTATATATATATATATATATCTATAACTTATAATAAAAGAATTGAACTTTGATTATGTGGCATTCAATAGAGGCTTCAACCCCTCTTTGAATATGCCACATGGTATCATGTAGGATTTTTTATATAATTTAATTATTTTAGGAAATGATAAGAATTTAAAAACAAAATTAAATTTTCTCTATAATGTTTCCTCCCATAACTTTTAAACGTTAATATCTTTTATATACGAGATTTTTTAAAGAAAAAAATTACACCAAATTAACGAGCGTTTTATTATCTTTCCAACGACTACCATAGTGCTATATAAAAACGGAGAAAAAAAACAACTATTTTTGTGGGGTTTTGTTTTCAAATATATTTTACTCTACTAATAAATCATAAACGATAAACTTAACTTCATAGGCAGAGATTCTTTTTTTTTATATTTGAATATGATAACTTATGGCAGAAATTTGTTTAAAATAAATAATTAATAATAATAATAATATTATTATTATTATTCATTAATCATGTATTGGCAAATCATTAATTATGTTGTCATATTAGATATTTTATTAAGTTATATTAGATATTTTAACCCCGGGACACTCTCGGGATAAAAGCTAGTATATAATAAAAGAAAGCAATTTTAATGACATGGCACTTAAGGAAGCATTCTCCTCATTGAGTGTGTCATGTGTCATGCCATGTGGCAAATTAAAAAAAAAACAAATAATAATATAAAACCTAATCTACTAAAATTAAATTGAGTTAGTTTAGGAAAAAAGAATTTAAAAACAAATTTAAATTTTATTCTCTTATGTTTTATCCCATAATTTTTAAACGCTAATATCTTTTATATACGAGATTTTTTAAAGAAAAAAATTACACCAAATTAACGAGCGTTTTATTATCTTTCCAACGAGTACCATAGTGCTATATAAAAAACGGAGAAAAAAACGACTATTTTTTGTGGGGTTTCGTTCATACAGGAAAAAAAAAACAAAGTGTTCAGGTTATTCATTAATCATGTTTTTTCTTTTAAATCAGGTTCTTATCTACGATGTTCAAATTCAGGCCAATCGTCATGTTTTCATTGGAATTTTACTCTTCTAAAGATGCATAGGTATACTTCATCAAGAGAAGCTATGAGAAAGAATTGCGTAACACTGCAACACATGGTGTCACCTTATAGCAATGTTATTTTTTTATTTATTTAATTACAAGAGTAATAATTATTACGATTACTATTAGTATTATTATAATTGTTATATTTTTCAACTCCGGGACGCTTCCGGAATAAAATCTAGTTCAATATATACCTGACATATAATTGAGTAATAGATATTCTCGTTGCATATGTGAGGTGTAAATGATAACATAATACTTGAGCTCGTTATATAAGACAAGAAGTACTCATAACTCATTTAAACACGTTAGTAGAGGAGAACCACGTATTTGATTGTGTTTTAAATAATTACTTTTTAACACAATTCCAAAAGAATATATAGCATTTTTCTTCAAATTTAATTTCACCCATTGATTTCCGTAATCTAATGGTCATGATCATTTCTTACACTTTTTAGGCCATGTGTAGTGAGGGACTTAAAATTTAGAAATCTAGTCCATTTAATGATTGGTTCACGTGCCAGTACAGTCAGCATGGAGTCTTAAAATGAAATAGGGTGTAGTGAGGGGCTTTAAGGCTAGTGGGTGTGGAGACACAAAAAATGTCATGTCTCCTTGCCACCTAGGATGCCACCTAGGACATGGTTCATGTTCACTTGTTTGGGACATGGGTGAGGTGTGGAGACATGAGATAATATTAAATGCAATAATAATAATAAAAGTAAACAAAAATAATAATATTAAATCATGAATTTACTGTGGTGAATGGTGATTGGCTCATCCCCTATGTCTCTGTGGAGACGCGAGAGACAGAGACGCCGGTGGGGGGTGTGTGCGAGGCGGGGACGGAGGAGAGAGGGTGTGAGACGGGGATGTCTACGTCTCCACACCCATTAGTCTAAATTTAAGGGCCCCATTATTATTTTATTAAAAAAAAACTAGTGAAACATCACAACCACAAACTCTCCACCACCAACCTCCTCCTTCTTCTTCATCTCTCTCCCACACACAAACAACAATCTTCTTCTTCTTTTCTTTTTCTTCTACCCTTTCTCTCTCTCACACACACCCCGATCACCATCATCACAACCACCGACCACTGTACACCATCATCTCCACCACCGTACACCATCACAACAACAAACCCTCCACCACCACCGTAGAGAGAGAGGGAGAGAGAGAGAGAGACTTTGGGGAGGGTAAGGTGGAGAAAGGGTATTGGTTGTTGGTTTGTGATGTCCGACGTTAAAAATTTAAGGCCCTTTGCATTTTTCCATTTTAGCGACCCCATGTTTTCGTGTTTAGAGCTGATTTGGATGCTAAAATTGGATTAGCACTCGACTACGAGTACTCTTAGGAAAACCACACTTTCTAACCAAACATCAGTATCTATACTACATTATAAAGGAGGAGACATAGGCAAATATGTCCAAATTGTCCGAAGTTAAGATGGTATACCAAGAGTTTCTTTAGTATTTTCTAAATTTACCACTTTTCTTCCCTAAATGCCCCTAGAAGATAATGAACTTTTATATGAAAACGGAACTCACCCAAACTAAATAAACACACGGGATAGTAATATTTTGAACAAATTTCATATAATGGCGATGAAATATAATAATTTATGTTACCACAATGAATAATCTTATCATATACATGAGGATTTAAAAGCCAATATTGCCGATTTTCAACTGTTCAAAACAATCACCCCGATATGGCTGCACACTTGCATTCTACTCGTGTTTAGGGATTTTTTGGCTATCGTGTGCCATAATAATACTTATATTATAAACCCTTTTCATATATATGCGTCTACCCATCGACAAAGTGGATGTGATGGTTCGGCTCACTGTCTACATTGGGCAAATTTTTAGCTAATGGGCCAGGTTGGGCAAGTCTATTACAAACTTGCAAATCACAACTTTTAATATCTAAATGAAGAGTGACCTTCATATGATAGTGTATACAATATCATATTATTACTACATGTTTTTTTCATGTAAATGAACTTTATCATTTAGCAATGTGTCTTCAATGGCACGGTTATGTAGATATGCATGACCGGTCAGCTTACACAAGAGTGATGTTTATGTTCATATTGGTCTGTTATAGTAACATACCTTTGGTTTATTAAGATTTGTTTAATAATGAGTACATGGTTTTGTGGTGAACTGCAATTGGTTGTAAGTGGCAGTGCACATTTTTTTTTTCTTTTCTTTCTACGAATACTTGTTAAAACATAGTGTGCACATTTCTATTCTTTTTGCGTAACTTGCGACAAAAAACCTAAATATCATAATGTTGTATTACAACCCATTTGTAGATCCTGCTGCAACGCGCAGGTAAACCCACTAGTATATATATAGGATCCTGTAGGAAAATTGATTTGTGTAGGAAATGTAAAAAAGATTTATAGCCATAGGATCAACTTTTGAGATTAAGGGCATTTAAGTCTTTTTAATAATTTTTAAATTAATCAAATCCCATTAATTTATCATCATATCTTCAACATATCATTCAAATTATCAGCACATTCTCATCCAATTTCTCAGATCAATTCCCAAAAAAATGATTTATATTTATCTGAATTCAATTTTTTAAGACTTACATTTTTATAATAACATCAATAATGTTTTACATATTTATCTGAATTCAATTTTGATAAGACGCCTAATAGAGTCGTTGAGGTGGTCGCTTTTGTTAAATCTTTGTCGTTTTTTTGGTTGAAAAACCGCTCCAGTTTTAATAATTTGGAGTGGAAGGATTGGACGATGTATCCAATGTATATGTTGTAATTTTTGTGGCGGTTCTCTTTTTAGAGGCCGGCCTTATTAATGAAAGTTTTTGTTAAAAGAAAAAAGAAGTGTTTTGTAATAACATCAATCAATAGTATTTTATATATTTATGTATGTATATAGATGATAGTGTTTTAGCTATACACACTTTTGATCTAATTCATAATTCGGAAATAATGAGATGTGTTCATTCCTTATTGGCAGACTATATGTGTGTGGACGTTAAATATATAATGATATCCTTTTGTTTTTTTATATATGTCCACATGTGACTCTTTTCATGCACGTTTGGTAAATATGTGGTTGCCTGTTGATACTTTTTTTTGAAAGTGAACTTTATTAAGAGCGTCCTCCAAACAACGACCATCACAAACCAAGCTACAACATATACAAAGAAAAGAATACAAAGGGTACAACGTCTAGTCCTTCCAAATATTTAAACATAGATCTCAACCTAAGCCAAAGAAAAAGATAAAGATTTAATCTTTGCTACAACAATCCTTTACTTTTGACATTGACATATTTGGTTCCTCGATTTTACAAGTTTTACAAATTAACTCCTTTAGTTTCTAATATTTTAACTTTACCCCCTTTACAATATATAATATACGTTTTTAACCTATAAAGTTTTTTTTTTCCTAATTTAACTTTTTTTCCTATAACTTTCGCTCGCTAATTTCTTTTTTAAAAAACTAATTTATCTACGTGTTTAAAAATTTTGACCCTCTCGAGTTTATAAAATTTCAAGTTTACTCCTTTTCGTATCTATACTTGGAAAACAAATATTATTTTACGTGCGAATTTTATTATATGTGTTGGTACAAATACGGGTTGATCTACGTTTCGACTTAATTTTTTTTCTTTTGGAAAATTTTGAGTTTTCCCCTTTTGTACCTTTATTTGGAAAAAAAACTATTTTTTTTACGTGCAACGTTTTATATACGTGTCGGTATACATACGAGTTCGTTTACGTTTTGACACAAACATTTTTTTTTACTTTTGGAAAGTGAGTGATTTCAATATAATACGTTTTTATGCATATTTTATGTGCGCTTTCAGTTCATCCATGTTTCGACGTAGATTTTGTTTCAAATCGAGTTAAAAGCATTATGTTTTACATTTTTTAGTAATTGTTTTTTATGCATTGTGTTTTACACTTTGTGTGTTACTGCACAATTTGACCTGCCGCGCGCCGGCGCATTCTGAGTTTGCTACAACCGGTTTGTGGTGTTTAACTTAAACACCATATGGTTGTGATTAGTTTCTATTTGATTTGCATTTGAACTTCTGTTGGGCGATTCAAAGTTTGGTTTGGATCAATTCATATATAATCGTGTCCGCTACATTAAAATTTTAAAATTTGTATACGAAACCCAACAAGATCTCCACATGTCGTCTTGTTATTGATCAAACTATTCAGTGTTTATTGTTAAGAAATCAATGTCAGGTAGTCTTGGTAGAGGCTTGTGTCTCTTAAAGGTAAGATCCCAAGTTCAAATCTAAACAAGAGTGTATTTGGTGTAAGATATAATGGAGTATAACATTAGCGGTTAAAAAAAAACAAAATTCCATTTTTATTGTGGTATTTTTTACTAAAAGTAACTTTTTGTAAATTATATATATATATATATATATATATATATATATATATATATATATATAAAATGCATGGTCGGTGGCCCATGCATTTTAATATACACCCCATGACTTTTATAAATTGACAAATCTCACCTTTAATTTTCTAACTTAATAAAAACTAAGTTTTTAACTTCATAAAAATTACACTCTACTTTCTAATTTGACAAAAAGCTCCTACACTTTATAACTTCAAACTTTTGACATGTAACACATTCTACCCCAAACTTTGCTATAATATAAAATGTAACCCTCTAACTTTGTAAATGTCACTTTGACCCCTTTAGGTTTCTAAGGTTTCGGCCTTATCGTAGAACTATTTTCTTATGTTTTTATTTTTTTGGACGTGTGAGTATAAATCCGAGTTCGTTTACACTTTAACTTTTTTTTTAAATGAGCTAGGTCAATTATAAAATGTCACGTTTTGATGTAAATTTTGTTTGGAAACAAATTAGGTGAAACGTAGAGTCAACTCAAACATAAAACGTTTTCATTCGACGGTGTAAATTCGTGTTACCTACGTTTCTGACATAAACTGTGTTTGGAAACGAGTCGGCTAAAATATAAAACGGTTTTTTTGACGGTATAGATTTGAGTTACATACGTCTTTGACTTAAACTGTGTTCGGAAACGTAACGGCTCGAATATAAACGTTTTCATTCGACAGTATAACTTAATATGCATGGTCGGTGGCACATGCCACCCACAAAAAGACAAAAAAATAATTAAACTTCTAGAAATGACAACAATAACCCTTATACTTTTAAAGTTTACATTTACATTTCTTCATTTTTTAAAAAACTTTAAATAAATGTTATTTTCACCCCTCAGTTTCAACTTTTCAAACTTATACCCAGTACTTATATTCTTTAGCTTCAAAGAAAAAAACACATTTTCTCACTTAGTTATTTTTATCTATGTGTCGATATAAGTTCACGTTTCGACGTAAATTTCTTTAGAAGCGAATGGAGTCAAATATAACGTGTTTCAATGCTTATTTTATGTACGTTTTTAGTTGGTCTACATTTTAATATTTTAATTTATGTGTCGGTATAAATTCACGTTTCGATCTAAATTCTTTTTCATAAACGAGTCTGGTCAAATAAAATTGTTTTCTGTTTGTCTACGTTTTAATTTAAACAATGCTGGAAATAAGTCAGGTCAAATATAATACGTTTTCATTCGATGGCATAAATTTGAGTTATTGTACATTTTGATGCCGCTAAGTTTTGATGCAAATGTACAGATGGTGTAGTGTTAGGTGGACCCCGTCACTAAACGGACCAACCCGAGTTCGATTCCATTTCTTCGGTAACCGCAATGCTTTAAATCAGATATGTCAAAAAAACGTGTTTTCGTATGTTTAACGCATCACATAACGTGACACTGTTTAAAGCGTTGCCGCCGCAACGCGCGGCCTACGACCATAATCTAGTACATGTAAGTATACATTAAGCTATATACACTTGAAATCATGGTCGATGGATAACAAGAGGACTAAAAAAGAAAAATACAAAATTGACAAAACTACACAAATAACCCCTCAAATTTTAAAACTAACATTTGCCCTTCTACTTTTTCTAAAAACTTTATAAAATTCCATTTTCATCCTCTTGAGTTCTAACTTCAAATTTTATCACCATATTTTCATTTTTTTATGTTAAAGGAAACAAAAAGTATTTTCACACTTGGTTACTATTGTGTATGTGTCGGTGTAAATTCATGCTTCAGCATAAAATTATTTTTATGTACGTTTTCGGCTGGTCTACGTTTTGCCGTACGTGATGGTATAAATTCATGTTTCAACGTAAACGTTATAAATCCACGTTTCGACTTTCGACATAAGGTTTTTTTTTGTCGCCTCAGTGGAGACTTCCAAAGAGGTCACCCATCCTAGTACTACTCACACCTGAGTACGCTTAACTATGGAGTTTTCATGTGCTCCATATCCCAACTAAGCCCAAAACGCGTTGGTGATTAAAGAGGCGGGGCATGTCTTACGAACCAAGAATCTCTCCTGTCCACGGCTGATGTGGGATTTGTCTCGGGTGTCACATTTGTCCATGTTAATCTTCTTGGTAATCGGTATTACTACAATTACCCCCCTTAGGGACTCATCGTCCTCGATGAGGTTTGGCCCACCATCCCAAATGGCACAGGAGTGGCTCTTATACCATTTGTAACATCCGACCCTCTCACCACCAATATTGTTCGCATTGTCCCCAATGGGTGGCCTATCCAGAAGCTCACGGATTTGTTTTTGGCCGCCCCGGTGGAGACTTCCCAGGAGGTCACACATCCTAGTACTACTCCCACCTGAGCACGCACGCTTAGCTATGGAGTTTTCATGTGCTCCACAGCACAACTAAGCCCAAAACATGTTAGTAATTTAAGAGGCGAGACATGTCTTACGAACGAAGAATCTTTCCTTTTTCATGACCGATGTGAAATTTGCCTAAAATGTAAAATGTCAGATTGATCCATGTCATTCTTGTTGGTAATCGGTATTATTACACATGCCATATATTATTCTCTAGATTAATTCATAAAGTGTAACAGTACCATCTTTTGTTTTGTCTTTGTGGTTTCTTTGTTTTTCTTTTGTTTTTTTCTTCTGGTAGTTTTGTTCTCTTTTTCTATTTGTAGTTAGTTTGTTTATAGTAATGCCATAACATTTAAGTGAGTTTAGTTGTTATTAATTTCCCCAACCAAATTCGTCTACTTATATTTGACATATCCATATAAGCACGTGGTCTAAAACCGCCGTGCATAACACACCCTCTTATACTAAATTACAAAAAATAAAAAAAATAAAAAAAGAGAGCCCCAAATCATGCATCCTGCTACCACCACTCACTGTAACGGCTATAAAACCCACAGCTAGCAACTGTTTCCTCCTCAACGAAGCCACTGAATCCAGGGCCAGGGTCAAGATCATGAGGTCCATGATGCCTGAGTTCCTGTTTATTTGCTGTGTTTTGTTAAGCTTTGTCGATAATGTTGTTTACGCGGGTATCACAAGCAGTTTCGTCCGTTCAGAGTTTCCAGCCGTTGATATGCCTCTTGATCACGAAGTTTTTGCGATTCCGAGTGGTTATAATGCACCACAGCAGGTAATTAACCTATTTTATAACGTTTTAAGGCACTACTAGAAAATTGGTCATTTGCTACAAAAGTTTTTCTACGGAAAAAAATGCGTCACAAATTTTGACAAAGTTGCTACGCATTTGTGACGACAAGAAAACTCTAATTTTTTTAAAACAAATTTGTTACACAATAGAAACAAATACTTTGGAAATCGCATAGGAAATGGCGTAGGAAATGCGTCACAAATTTCCTACACCATATATTCGTAGAAAATGCGTTGAAAATTGCGTAGTAAATGGTTTTCAACGAGGTTTTTTCCAATATCAAGATTTCATTGTAAATGCGTAGCAAATCAAGATTTCGTTAATTTGCTACGCATTTACAACGAAATCTTAATGTTGGAAAAACCCTCGCGGAAACCATTTATTACACATTTACTACGCAATTTTGAATGCATTTCCTACGAATATATGGTGCAGGAAATTTGTGACGCATTTCCTATGCAATTTCCTAAGTATTTGTCCCTATTGTGTAGCAAATTTGTTAGAAAAAATAGAGTTTTTTTTGTCGTCACAAATGCATAGCAACTTTGTCAAAAATTATGACGCATTTTTTTTTCGTAAGAACTTTTGTAGCATATATTCAATTTTCTAGTAATGAGGGGGTGATACAGTGTAAGCGCGTCTCATGTTTGTAATCCAACTTCTACTAATTTCTTTTTTAAAACATTTGAAGTCACTTGTTGTAACATCATGAAATTTTCATGATATTTTTTTCTATTTTATTTTACATTTAAATTCCAATCATTCAATAAAATTCCATTTTTATTCATTCTCATTAGAAATGGTTTGTTTCATGGTATAGGTACATATAACTCAAGGAGATTATGATGGAAAAGCTGTAATAATAATGTGGGTTACACCTAGTGAACCAGGTCCAAACCATGTAAAATATGGAACATCAAAGAATAAGTATGCTTTTACTGCACAAGGCTCCGCAGTCAAAAACTATACCTTTTACAACTACAAGTCTGGCTTTCTTCATTCGTGCCTTGTTAAGGACCTTGAGGTATTAGTTAACTCGATAACATTATATACAAAGTGATTTTTAAGTGCGAAGCGTGTCAAATGTCAAGTACCAAAGACGTGACATGTGTATTTTACAGAGAAGATAGATGTGTGTCCATGGGCGGTTCTTCACTAGGGCCAGACCGGGCCTCGGCCTACCCAGTTTTTTCTTTTTGTAGTGTAAATTTTACTGAAAATTTCGGAAAATCTTTATATGTATCGAGCCCGGCCTTATCAGATTGAGCCCGGCCCTACCGGGTTTTTTGTTCAAGATCCGCCACTGTGTGTGTCTATTAAATTAAAAACATACGTACTATTATAATTGCGCTGTTCATTCATGAGTCATAATACACTGAAAACTTAAACGCACAATTTTATGTTTTTTTTTTAATTCTAAATATTTTTTCCATTATACTATGTATTAATTTAGAATGAGGTGAATAGTAACCTTCACAACATTATTTCATATTAAATATAAGTGATTTCACATTAAAACACAAATTGATATGGTGGAGTAGTGGTATGAGGTGCATTCCTCAAATGAGAGGTCATGGGTTCAAAACTAGGCTCAAGCACTTTATTTCATTTTTAGTTTCCATAGCATTTTTTAACATTAAGTATGATTCAAACATTATTTCATATTAAATATAAGTGACTTCACATTAAAATACAAATTGACATGGTGGTGTAGTTGTATGAGGTGCATTCCTCTAATGAGAGGTCATAGGTTCAAAACTTAGCTCAAGCACTTTACTTTATTTTTAGTTTTCATAGCATTTTTTAATATTAAGTATGATTGGTGGTGTAGTTGTATGAGGTGCATTCATCTAATGAGAGATCTAATGAGAGGCCATAGGTTCAAAACTTAGCTCAAGCACTTTACTTTATTTTTAGTTTTCATAGCATTTTTTAATATTAAGTATGATTGGTTTCATATAAAACCATAATTTGGGTTGGTGGTGTAGTGGTTTGAGGTGCACTTCCTTAATGCGAGATCACAGGTTCAAGGTTGGTAGATGGGCATTTTTTATTTGTTTTCCACATTGTTGCATCGGTACCTTAATAAACCAAAACAATAATGACAGCGAACGCGCAGCAACGCGCGCGGGAACCTCACTAGTTAAAATGAAATATGAAATTTTATGTTAAAACAAACTTTTGTTATTGGTTTAAATGCTCATTGTAACCAGTTTAGACACATATTGATGTAATTTTACACTCATATGTCATGTTATATAGTGACGTTCCATTAACATTTAAAAAGGTTTTTTTCTTTTTTTAGTATATGGCAATACTATCTAAATAAATGAACAAATTTTGATTTTATAATAATTTCTTTTCTAAATTAATATAAAAGTATTATTGAGTTTTGAAAAAGTAAGAGAACTAGATCTAAGCTAAAAATAGTCAAGTTAATTCTTGAATATTGATCAAATAGTGTCATCACAAAAAAAAAAAAAATCACTTTGTATTTGATCCTAAATCTCTCTTTCTATATATATTTCTTCAAATCCATTTAAAATTGTTTCATAACTAACAAGTGTTTACATGTCTTGTTGCTAATTAGTATGCCACCAAGTACTACTATCAGATCGGAGAAGGTGATTCTGCTCGATCATTTTGGTTTAAGACACCTCCAAAGATCGATCCAAATGCTTACTATAAATTCGGAATTATAGGTGAAATAAAGTTTTTTTTTCTGTCTTGCATTTTTTATAAATGATTAGTCACAAGTAGTAAAAAAACCATTATTATGACTAACTTTTTTGTGGTTAAATTATTGATTTAATTTAGGTGACTTGGGGCAAACATTTAATTCTTTGTCAACCCTTGAACATTATATTGAGAGTGGAGCAGAAACTGTGTTATTTGTTGGAGATCTATCTTACTCTGATGAGCATGAATTCGATGAAATGGGTGGCCGTTGGGATTCATATGCTCGTTTTGTTGAACGAAATGCAGCTTATCAACCATGGTTATGGATAGTCGGAAATCATGAAGTCGAGTATCTTCCAGAAATAGTAAGTCTTCAATAAAAAAACCGCTAAGGTATTATGTATTATTAGTCAACTATATATAATAATAGAATAATTACAAAATATACTTAATTAAATCATATTGTGTAATTGAAAATATTATATCTAACATATTTGAATTTTTTTTCTTTTTCTGCTTTTTATGGAACTAGAACGAAGTGGAACCATTCAGACAATTTTTGAATAGATACACGACGCCTTATACAGCTAGCGGAAGCAGTAGTCCGCTTTGGTACGCAGTGAGACGTGCGTCCGCTCATGTAATTTTTCTATCAAGTTATTCTCCATATGGTAAGTACTTAAATTACTTATTGATCATGGATCAAATTGAACATTTTCGTTTTGAGTTTCTAACTAATTATTGATAATGATTTGATTTGTGATATATATGTGGACAGTAAAGTATACACCTCAATATGAGTGGTTGCTAGCAGAGCTTAAAAAAGTGGACAGGAAGAAAACACCTTGGCTTTTTGTTCTTATGCACTCTCCAATGTACAACAGTAACAGTGCTCACTACATGGAGGCTGAAAGCATGCGAGTTGTGTTCGAGAGTTGGTTTGTTGAGTACAAGGTTGACTTGGTCTTCGCCGGACATGTCCATGCTTATGAAAGATCGGTAATTTATACTCGCTAGCATTCCTACATAAACGAATTTCTAATTTAGCCATGATATACACAACTAAGAGGGTGTTTGGAATTGCGTTTTGAATTTGATTTTTAGATTATTGCGTTTGGATTGCGTTTTGAAAACGCAGATAATCAATTTGAATAATCATTCCCAAAACGCAATAATCTAAACCAACTCTACCTCTGCTTTTCCAAAACACATAATCTATTTTGAATAATCAATCCCAGACACCCCCTAAGGTTTGCATATCTGCTTTTACTACTAGCGTATTAGATTTTTCCCATCATTAATTACTTAAACCATTGTCATACATGTTGTATAGATAATAGATTCATATATACAATGAAGATATTCAGATTTTAGACGAGTATAAGTAGATACGCTAGTAAAATACTAGATGCCCGACCAAAGTTCTCTTATATAATGACTATATACTTTTAACTTATTATGACACAAGTATATGGATATAACAGGATATCACATACAGAAAAATAATTTCATGATTTTCATAAGAATAAACATTTCATTCTCATGCACATTATTGGCCCGATGGGCTAATATCTAACACTTAATCGTAGTGGGTTGGGCCGGACTAATTATTGCCTCTAAACAAGGCGGTTTAGAGTTGGGTCTATTAACATATCCAAAAGTTTGTGGAGTGTTGAGTTTTAAATTTTTATCATACAGATTGGTTTGGGATAATTATCAAGCTAGGTTAATTATTTGTAATTCAAATTATTATTATTCAATAGTTACAAGGGTAATAATTAGAGTAGGAATAGGATGCATGTCACAGAAAGAAAATTTTCAACCATGTATAAAACTTTTACATATTCATATACATGGCCGATCAGTATTAGAGTTGTAAATGAACTGAATATCTAATGAACCATCCGCCTAGAAGTATGTTTAAACGAACAAAGAAGTCCCAAGATTTAATATTTGTTTAGTTTACATGTACAAAGTTCTAGTTATTTCATTATTTCACTCCCATCCACTATTGATATTAAGCATTTCATGTAAACACCTTATATGTATAACGTTAAATGAACACATGCAATGCATAGGTGTAAACACTTTGTCAATCCCAAACATAAGTACTTTGGATTTAACTAATAATTAAGATACGCATGCATTTCCAGCACCGGATCTCCAACATACGCTACAATATATCCAATGGTTTGAGTTATCCAATCCCAGACGAATCCGCTCCCATGTACATTACCATTGGAGATGGAGGAAACCTAGAAGGTCTTGCATCAAGGTGAACTTTGTATATTTTTTAATCAATAGTTCACATTTTTTTTTTGGTTCTTAGAAAAAAATAAAAGATTGACTATATCTCTTGTTTGCCTTGATGGATTTTGTAGCTACAACGATCCTCAACCTGACTATTCTGCATTCCGAGAGGCTAGTTATGGGCACTCTACACTCGAGATAATGAACAAAACACATGCGTTCTACCATTGGAATCGGAATGATGATGGAAAGAAAGTTAAAACCGACTCCCTTGTGTTGCACAACCAGTACTGGTTAGTATATTTCGTTTTATTTTTCATAAAAAAATCTAGATTTTAAAATGTGTTCGAACTTCAAATTAATTATTGGTTCGGTTTTCAAATTATTGAATCAACGATTCAATTAATTAAGATAGTTTCTGTCTGATAAAAATTTATGATTGTTAATTTAAATGATTATAGATGTTCAAATTTTAAATATTATAACTTTGAGAGTAACATGTAGTGTCTCATTCTCTTGTTATGATGACTGACGGCGTAGCTTGTTACCCGTCTACTTTCTATTTTGATGTAACTTGACAAGTTAAACATAAAAAAAACACACGTATATACGTTATAAAATTTATGGGACAACTAAGATGGGATATAATATAAGTTAAAAACTTAAATAGGAAATAAAAAATATTTTTTTTAATTTTATATTTATATTCAATTAATTGTTTCGTTTATTCGGTTTGATTTATCCACTTATGGTTCATTTATTTAGTTTTTCTGTAACTTTGCTTTGCATGTGTTAAAACAGGAAGTAGAGTCCGAGAGTCGGAATCATGAGCCGAATTTCTAGCCAAGAGCAACAAGAAGTGTATCCAAGTTTGTTATTTGTTATAATTTCACAAAGACATATGCATGTCATGTAATTTGTAGTACTTCCATCCCATTAATGCAATATCTAGTTTTATTTTCATATAGAAGGAAAATGCAATATCTCACTTTGCTTCAAAATCCCTACTCTTAGGACCTCAGGCACGTTTTTTAGGCTAAGTTCCGATGGATTCAGGCCAAGAATCGTCTGGACATGTCTAAAACAATTATACTAGCCCTAAGCAAGACTATAATCAACGTAAAACAATCTAAACTAACCCTAAAAAAAGCCTAAAACATGTTTAAACCCCTAAAATTATATTTTCATACTGTGTCTCGCTTAAAATGTTCTTGCTTTATAAGCGCCTTGCACTGAGGCTTAAGGCTCACCCTTTATATATCATGTATATGTTGTTCTTGTTCGAGTATCATTAGGTCACATAATTAATATGTGCACGGATTCCATTGCGGTAGTTATATCAGGACTTCAAACATATGTATAAGTTTTTTTTTTTTGACACATTCTTTCCATTTTCCTTCACTCACATGAATGCAATGTTTGTTTGTTTGTTTGTTCATGAGAGAGTTATGTAAAATTGTTGCCTAAGGCCTAACATCGAGGATTTCGACTAGTCAGCCTTATTGTTCGAGTATCATTATGTCACACAATGAGTATGTGAATGAATTCTTTCTTTCTTTCGCGGTAGTTATAATAATTCAGGACTTTAAATAGAGGTATACTTCACATAGTCACAATGCAAAGCAATGCAATGCTTTTTTGTTTATGACCAAGTTTTGTAGAATTGTTGTCTACATTCTGTAGAGTCGAGGAGGTACAGAGAGGGTCTTAGCCATCGACGACTATAGTATAGGAGCTAATTATCCGTATGTTCTCATTAAACTGCGATATCTATTGAGAATATTTCACCTTCTTGTATAACATTAGTATACAATTTATTCTAACAGTTTTTTTTTACTAAACAACCTTATTTCAATCATAAAGTGTCACCTCATTTAATCACACCACTAGTTTATCTAGGATAAACTCATAATTTGTTTGGATGGACATGTTCAAACATGATGTAATTTCCCTATTTTATAACAGTTGGACTATTGAGAGATTATATAAGTTCAATTTTCAAAATATATTTATTGACCAGAAATGACTTGTACGGAACAAATTGCTATTTTGGTTATCTGCACTCAAAGTTAAAGTGACTCATATGTTTGGTTTGTGATAAACGTTATATAAATATATAGTATATTTGCTTAAAACAGAACAGGTTTATATTATTTGTTTGTTTAACCATTGTGCTTATTCATATATTTTGATGCAAGCTTTCTGATCATTTTGAAGGGAAAGAAAATGGGATCGATAGTACCTCGGTTTCTGCTTATTGGCTTTATTCTGTTCAACTTTCTAGACAATATACATGCTGGTGTTACAAGCAGTTTCGTCCGTTCAGAATGGCCATCAGATGACATTCCTCTTGACGATGAAGCTTTTGCGCTTCCCAGAGGTTATAATGCTCCAGAGCAGGTAAACTTCTAAGGTTGTATAAGTTTTTTGTTATTTTCTACATTCTTAAGTGGTATTCGCGTCGAAAAGATCATATGTGAAATATATGATGCTCATTCTATAGGTGCATATCACTCAAGGAGATTATGATGGAAAAGCTGTAATTGTAGTATGGGTGACACCCGACGAACCAGGGTCAAACGAAGTAAGATACGGTAAAGAAGAGAAGAAATATGATTTTACTGCACAAGGGACAGTTAAAACTTATACATTTTACAACTATACATCTGGCTATATTCATGAGTGCCTTATCAGTGACCTTGAGGTATTTGTTTGTTAACTTTAAATCATTTAAAAGAGTGTTTCATGACTAACAATCGTCTTTTTATTAGTATGCCACTACGTACTTTTATGAGCTTGGGGAAGGCGAATCTGCTCGATCATTTTGGTTTCAAACTCCTCCAAAGATCAATCTAAATGCTCCGTACAAATTTGGAATTATAGGTGAGTTACTTTTGGTATAGTGGAATTATTATGACTTTGTTTTGTTTTGTTGATTAATTATTTATTATGTGTGTTTTAGGTGACTTGGGTCAGACATATAATTCTCTGTCAACTCTTGAACATTACATAGAGAGTGGAGCACAAACTGTGTTACACGTTGGAGATCTATCTTATGCTGATAAGTACGAATATGATGATATGGGCGTACGTTGGGATACATATGGTCGTTTTGCTGAAAGAATTCAAGCGTATCACCCATGGATATCAACAGTGGGAAATCATGAGATAGAGTATATGCCATATATGGTAGGTTGTGAAACTAATATTAATACCGTTACTATCGTGGATATAATTTCTTGCATTTGTTTTGTTTGTCTTTCTATCAAGCAGGGGCGGACCTAGTGTATAACTAGGTGCCGCGTTCGTTGCTGCTCAACTTCGCGCGCGTAGTGGAAAATTTGTTTTTTACGAAATTTGGAAAACGTTGCTACTAAAATGAAAAAAATTAAAAACGTTAATACTGAAATTCATTTCTAGATCCGCCACTGCTATCAAGTATCAAACATCGTTGTGTTCAGTAGATGACATTCTGTAGCGTTTCTGTTTCAGTAACACGTGTTATTTCCTTATGCCATCGTTCCAACCCTTCCTTTGATTGTTGAACATTTTTTATGCCCAGGATGAAGTTGCGCCTTTCAAACAGTATCTTTATAGATACCCCACTCCTTATGCTGCGAGTGAAAGCAGTAGTCCTCTTTGGTACGCCGTCAGACGTGCATCTGCTCATATAATTGTGCTATCCAGTTATTCTCCGTTTGGTAATTTACCGCTTTACCTTTGTTTTTCTTTCAGCTAATTGCATATTAAGGTAACTTAGCCTTCAGCTGATTCCGTTTTGAGTATTACTCTTTGTTTTTCTTTCGACAGTGAAATATACACCGCAATATAAGTGGCTGAGAGCAGAATTTAAAAAAGTAAATAGGTGGCAAACACCTTGGCTTATTGTTATAATGCACGCTCCTATATACAACAGTAATAGCGCACACTACATGGAGGGCGAAAGCATGCGAGCTGCATTTGAGAGTTGGTTTGTTCAGTACAAAGTTGATGTCGTCTTTGCTGGACATGTTCATGCATATGAAAGATCGGTTCGTCACTCTTCTTTATTTTTTTATCTTCTGATATTATATGGATATAAAAAAAGCAGTTCCATCAAACAACAACTGATATTATCAACAAAGTGTAACCGAATTTTAAAGGTGACAGTATGGGTGCGTCTGTGTCGAGTGGGTTGTGTGATGGGTCAAAATGAACAGATCAAATTAGTGAAGTGTTCAGTTTTTCTACTGCATAGCTTATAAGCCTAGTAAAATATGGCATTTCAGTACCGGATATCGAACATACAGTACAACATAACTGGTGGTGTGAGTTATCCCGTTCCAGACGAATCAGCTCCCATTTACATAACTGTTGGAGATGGTGGAAACCAAGAAGGTCTTGCATCAAGGTGGTCTTTATTTCTAATTATATTTTTTTTTATAAAAAATATAATAAAAGTGACCATCTCTCTGTGTTTCACTCTTTATTAACTGTTTCCAATTATCATGTAGTTTTAATGACCCTCAGCCTGATTATTCTGCATTCCGAGAGGCAAGTTATGGACATTCTACACTTGAGATAATGAATAAAACACACGCCTTCTATCATTGGAATCGGAATGATGATGGAAAGAGAATTGCAACTGATTCCTTTGTGTTGCGTAACCAATACTGGTGAGTACCACGTTCCCTCCTGATGATGCTGATGTTAAACTTGCATTTTTGTCTATGTTTCATAAGTTCCTAGTCAAGCATAAGGCCGTTAACGATTAGAGCCTTTAGTAAGACGATTTAGACTAGAGCGAATCCACTCATTTAGACCTCTAATACTAACCTACACCATACACATTCTACAGGAAAAAGAGAAAACTGAACAAAAATAATCTGCACACAATCACCTCAACTCCTGAACTTAACACTTATTGAAGATGCAGATACGTGCCGTCTTTAGTTCCTGAACACAGGTAATTACTATTTGTGACATCTATGAATTGAAGGTCTCAAGCTTGTGTAATTTCGGTATCTTATAACATGTTATTGCTATGTTTCAAGCTTTCAGTTATTAGCTTGTAATAAGAAGTTTGGAGCTAGGAAAATAATGGCCTTGAAGGACATCATGTTGTGTATGTTGATACTCATGATTGCTTTTTGGTTGTTTTTATGTTTTAGTGATTGACTTATGTCTTCCATTTGTTTCAAAATGGTATCTTCCTGTTTTTTAGGATCGATAAACCAGTGTGGAGTGTTGGATAACGAATCAAAACGTGTTTAAGTATAATACATTTGTACGCAGCGCATGTTAGATAATAATAAGTAGCGAGATAACAAACGATATAACCGTTATATAAACTTTTTATGTATCACACTTAAAACAATAGATATACAACTGTTGTTTATGCGAAAACCCCAAATCTTGTATCCGATTCGGGAACATGCATGAAGTTATTGTACAATTCAAAAACACATACATTGTACATACAGTTGTAACCTGCCACAATTGGGACCATGAAACTGCAATATAAGAAAATGAAACACACATGACATACATATCTAAAACAAGTTATACAAATCTACAACATAAGAAACTAAAAGCTTTTTTTTAAATCACTCTTCTCTTCCAAGTTGGAGATATTTCATTCGAATCGCCCATAATTGCTCTCCCACTGCTTGCATCTCCGGTCGATCAGCTCGAGTCGGGGCAGCACATTGAAACGACAGATTCAGCATCTTTTTGAAAATCTTCTCATCCACGTCTTCTCTCATTTGCGGGTCTACCAAATCCATCGCTTCACCATTGCTGCATTTTCCAAAGGCCTGCCAAAAGGAATATGTACAGCTTCAGCTTCTAATGCAACTATACACATCCTTTCGATGCTTGGTTACTATCAAATTATGTTTATTTTCGAAATACTTACTGAAGCTGGTTACTTTAGTTAAACTCGAATAATATATTAAACATGTTTATGACAAGGGATTGAAGATTACCCATCTAACAGTGACTTTCTCTTCAGGCGACCGCCTTGATTCAACGGGTCTTCGGCCCGTAAGAATTTCTATCAGTAGAACCCCAAAAGAATACACATCACTTTTCGGGGTGAGTTGAAAGGTTCTCATATACTCCGGGTCAAGGTACCCGACTGTCCCTTTGACTTTGGTCAACACGTGTGTTTTACCGGATTCATTATCGCCAACCCTTGCGAAACCAAAATCAGCCACTTTGGCTCTCATTCTTTCAGTCAGAAGAATGTTTGACGATTTCACGTCTCTGTGGATTATTTGTTTTCCTAAAGAAAGATTAAAATAAAATAAGAATGAAAATTCAGAAACGGGCTTGAGATCAACAACCCCTACTCGGTTTTCGCTTTGGGCTTGCCAAGTGGGCTTGTTTTAACTACAACACTAACATGTTGCCTAAACAGGTTCAGGTTAGTTTTAGGTCGAACCCAAGAACACGTTTAACTAAAAGAGTCAGGTTTGAGTCAACTGGCCGCATTCGCAGGTTGACAAATTTGACCCCTTTATTTCTATAGTTTAAAAAACGTACTTTTGCCATAACTTAAATCAGTTGTGCCAAAATTTACAAGTAAAATGGTAAATGAGCGTCGGCTTTTATAGTTTAAACGTAGTTGTTGTACAAATTTGTATTTTTGTTGTAATTTGCAATTTTATAGTACTGTTCAGAAGAAAAAACAATATTTGAGTTAATTCGGTCGTGTTCGTGTCAACCTACGAATACCCGTGTTTTGTTGAGGGACCATGTGTAAAACACGATTTTCGGGTTTGTGTTAGGTTCGACCCGCCAAAGCGTGAACATGACCTGTTTAGCACCCCCTAGCTAGTTGGCTATCCATGAAAATAAGCTAATTACGACCGTTTTGGAGATGATTTTGTATAAATAGTTTTGAATATACAAACTAATTATCAAAAAAAATATTGAGATTACTTGTGTTAATTTTAAGAAAAAAATTTGATTTTTTTCGTTATTCATTACTAAAAAAGATCATTTGTTATTAAAAAATAATGCCAAAAATAACTTTTGGTTTTAAAACGCACATCCAAACACCCCTTAAAAGACCGAACAGAACCGGGCATTACCTGCATATGAATGAAGGTATGTCAAGCCGTGAGCAATGTCGATGGAAATTTCAAGCCGTTGACTAAAATCCAGGTAATTTCCATGAATACCTGTGGAAAAAACATAACAAAATTAAAATCTCTAATATAACTATCACAAACATCAAAATCTTTTATACATAAATACATATACACACACATTTGATGATCTTACCATCTAAATGTTCCCTAAGAGTACCATTGGGCACGTACTCGGTAATAATAAGGCGTTCATTTCCTTTATCAACATAACCAAGTAATTTTACTAAATTCCGATGCTCGATTTTTGCAAGTAACTCGATCTCACTTCTAAATTCACTTCTTAGGGAATCAAAGTTCTCCTGCATAAACATTTTAATCAAAGTAAGTAACAGACTAACAGGAGAAAACAACAAATATATCATTTTCTAGATGACCCGCGAAAATATGACAATTTGACCAAAAAAGTCAAAATGAAAGATCAGTCCATTAACGGTTCCTAACATTTTCATTTTGCATGTTTGGACAAATTTTGATGTGAGTGTAGGTCCCGTTTTTCACAAGTCATGCTCAAGATAACCTAGAGTCTAAATGAATGAAAAAACGCGTGCATATGTTACCTTGCTTGCTCGTTTAATGGCAACCATTTGACCATCTTGTAGCTGAGCTTTATATACGGTCCCAAACCCTCCTTCACCTAACTTCATTGATGGTGAAAAATTTTGAGTAGCTCTCGCAACTTGCCTCATAGTCAAATGAACCGAACCAATCCTATCAAGTTTTGGTGACATCGAGAATCTACCGGGACTCGGCGGGACCCGTAGTGGACTTGCAGCAACCTTTCCAGATACAGAACCCAATTCTGATGACGGAGCTGGAGCCACTACAAAAATCAAATACATACTCAAGAATCTGAACATTTCATACGAAATCTAGAATAAATTATAATTCATAATATCACAATTTTACTCACAAGAATTTGACTCCTTAACAAGAACCGCGTCTTCTGTATCTTTCTTTCTAGATCCAAAACAAGGGCAAATAGAACTGCAACAAAGAAACACGAGTCCAGATGCTCCTTCCATGGCTAACTATTAAAAACAGATTTTTGAGTTTCTTTTATAACTTAAACACGCAAATATCTTCTATCGCCCTCTAATTATTAACAATCTGCATATAACACGAAACTAGGCTTATGAAAAAGAAACATAATTTGTCACAAACTACAAAGTTAAAACTTAAAACTCTGTAATAGATTATATACCTGGAAAAGATCATCCTCTGCATGTGACAATCCAACGGCAAATATAATCGACAATGAACAGTGGAAAACTCAATAAGAAAACTTGCAACCTCGTTTCACGACTATATGAATCACATTTCCTCGCGACTTTCTTTCCTTTGGGGACTGTAAATCAATAAAGATTGTTTCTTCGTTCATTGAACCAAGGAAAATGAGAACCAAAATAGGAAAGTGGGAATTTTTTAATTTCTCTGATATTTTGGATCAAGAATTATGAAGTTGTCTTGTTCACACCACGAAATTATTCCGCAATCACCGAGGAAGTCAACCAGAAGTCTAGAGAAACCTAATAACAATATAGAAAAATGTAAATAACCCATGTGGGATGTGAGTTGCAAATGCAAAAGATTCTTATGGAAATGACTTGGAAGCTCATAGATAACTTAAAAACAAAAACAAGAACTGATTTCTTGACTTAAAACTGCTTATTTCAAGAAACCTATTTATTTAAAACCATGTAGCTTAAAGATCTAGAATTTTGATACCCACAACATCAAATATAGAAAGTTCCAAGATTTGCTAGGAAACAACCTTACCCCCCCCCCCCCCCCCCCCCCCCCCCCCCCTCTTGTGATAAAACAAGAAACAAAGCAAAACCCTACTTTAAAACCACTTGAACTGTAACAATCCATAGAATATGATCCTAAATACCCTAAATTCATTCTTTGATACCCACAACATCAAATATAAAAAAAGTTCCAAGCTTTGCAAAAAAAAAAAAAAAAAGAACAATATAAATATACCCCCCCCCCCCCCCCTTAAATTCAAAGAATCATCGAATCGGATCACATCCTCATATGAAACAAGCCCAATTGATGAAACAAGAAACAAGGCAAAACCCTACTCTAAAACCAGTTGAACTAGACATCCAAATAACCTAATTGATCAACAAAACCCCAAATCAAGATTTGCATATTAAAGACTATAATTTCTTCGTCAAAAGAAGAAATTTAATCAGACCAAGATAACAGTTTCAATAACTAACTCAAAGCAATACAACAAAACAACAAGATACCGTGATCTGTGAAGATTCTTGAAGCAACTAATAAATAAAGTTAACTGTAAAGGAATGAATATAAGTGTGTAATTAGACAGGTCAAACCTTTAATAAATAAGATGATTAGATGATCACAACAGTGAGTATGCTTTTTTTTAAGAAAAATAGTGTGAATGAAGATTCGTTTGCAGGGGTTGGAAGCAGCTAAGAAAGCAGACAGAAAAGAAAAAGATATTGCCAATCAAGGAGACTGCCAATAGATAACGTCATTGTTCATGTAAACAAAAAAAATATCATTTCTTTAATTTGGTAAATATATTTTTTTCTCTTCTTTTTTTTAATCATGAAAATTATCACTTTGGAAGAGGAATGCCGTAACAAAGTCTGATATACCTGAGCGAGCTCGGTTAAGACAACGTAGTCTGAGGCAGACCGTGGCTAGGGCTGCCACTTAGACAGTATGACATTGGACCACTCATATAAAAGTCATTGTTAAAAAAAATTACTTTAACGATTTTTATTTAAAATACACCTAATCGGGCAAAGGGTAGAGGGTCACATTTAAAGTATAAAAATGTTTATAAAGCTTCACAGGAATAATTTAATTAAAAATTATTATTTATTTAAGTTTATCTTTTATTTTATAACTAGGGAGAGGTGCCAGCCATAAACCTTAGTGGTACCCTACTACCCCTACGGTAACAACGTCTCTGGTGGTAGGAGTAGTGGGTTCTAGGTACGTTTCACGGGTTCTAGCACATGGTTGACCAAGGAGTGTGATTTTTGTTTTTTTATGGATGTGGCTTGTATACTCTCACACATGCCATAAACCAAAACCACCACCACCATCGTCATTCACTCCAAACCACCACTCTTCACCGTCACCTTTCACCACCACCATCAAGTTTTTGTTTTTTGTAGGTTTTTGGAGGAAGAAGATGGGTGTTTGGGGAGGAAGATGTGGAGGAGATGGGTGTTTGGGGGAAGAAGATGGGCTAGGTTATTTTTTAATTTAAGTTGTGTTTTTTTTTAATCCTTTATTTGTTTTAAATGTGTTTTTATTTAATTAAAAAAATTAATGTTTGAAACCAGTGTAGTGTTACCTCCAAATTTGTGTTTCAGGATAGTGAATCAGTTAAGTGATGTGACAATGATGAAAATCGGAGTAATTTAGTGAAGTTCGGGGTAGCGTCTACCCCCTTAAGAAGATGGGATGTTAATATAAAGGTGAATAGCAGAAGTCAAATAAAAGGAATACAGTTTATCTCTATAACTTAAGAGAAGAACTTAATTAAATAATACAAAATATCACTCCATCTCATCTTCTACAAGAGAGAAAACATTAGAGAAGACAAAAGCAAGTCTCTATATTTCTAGGCTCAAATCCAAGCCTCTATAATTCATTGTGAGTGTATAAGAAAAAGAGGAAAAAAATAATAAAGCAAGTGCTTATAAGTAAGATAAAGAATAGATGGAGGATGGAATGTGTGAGGTTTTTAAAAAAAGTAAACAAATTTTTAAGAAAATTGTGTTTTTAGTTAAATTATATAGATGGAGAAGGAGAATAGAATGCGAATGCTCTTTCGTTTTGTAGCACACAATCGCTAACTTTTATTTCGAGTTGACTTGTTATCAACTATTTGGTTGTTTGACCAATCTTCTTTCAACTCTTAAGATAAAAATTACGTAAATATCGATTTTTAAGGCTAAAATCGCACCAAATGTGAAACTTTTGCATAACCATCTGGAACAATATTTGTTTTTTTTTTTAACATTCACATTTCGAGATGATACTTTTGGAAATGTAGCCATTTTGGTCAATAGTCTTTTAATTATTTGTTAAAAAAATATTGCATTCACATTATGTGTTTTATAAGTTAAAATGATGTTAGGATTAAAAAACTTATAATGATTGGATACGGAATATCATAAACATAATATTCCAACATTGTTTATATAATGGTTGTTGATGTGAACAACAAAACATTGACTGTTATTTTATTAAATCTAATTGATTCAAAAAGAAAAAAGCTTGCTTAGTTGAATAGTATTAAATTAAATGTTTAATTTTATTGACTATTATGTAATATTATATTATTACTATAAGTATTTAAAAGGTCTTGCATTTTTCATATTCTTGTGGACAACCATGTTCATATTTATTAATTTGGGTAGAGATAACGTACAAAGTAATCTTAACGTAAGAAGCGTAGGAAGCAATCTCAAGCATTAGATTAACAAGATGGTTGAATGATGATTAAAAACCCTAATCATACTTGGGTCAAACTAACCAAGGGAAAATTAGGAAAAAAATGTCTAAATTTTTTTCAAATCGTAAAAACAGAATCAAAATAACGAAAATCAAAGCATAATTTTTCATCGATTAAGATCGATTAAACCAATCTGAATGTTACACAATCAAAATACAAAATACAAAAAACAAACATCGAATGCATTCATTATCAGTAATTGGAAAAAAAAATAAGAAAAACAGAGTATTATAATAATACAATAAATCAGTTGAAAATCATATGAATCAATATTAAAAACGAACGTATTATTTGTCAAAAGCACTCGATTTTGATTCTAGAAGAAGAATTAAAGATAAAAATGGGTTATAAAAAAGTTGCAGGCGAAAAAGATGACTATGATAATAGGGAACTTTAAACGCATTCATTAAATAATAATCTATTTTTGGACGCACTCATTGAAACTCTGGACGCACTCATTTGAAAATTTGGACGCACTCATTGTACAAACAAACACACGTTACAATTTTAAACTTCTTTGTATATTTCCTTAAAAATAGACGCACCACATAAAAACAAACGCACATTAAAGCTCCAAACAAACGCACCTCCAAAAAAAAGAAATAGAAACAAACGCATGTTTCATTTTTGGCCAGTTATATAGTAAGATTTTTGGGAAAGGTTAGAATGGAGTGAGAATAATTGAAATGATAATCATTAGTATCTAGGACAATGGAATGGAGAATACATTTCTCTACTGTTTGCCATCGTTAAACCATGTTTATCCACACTCTCCTACTATTCACCTTCCAAACAATCCAAAACCCATAAACACAAAACAATAATGAAACCAATCCCATGACACTCTGTTTCAGTCTTAAACGCACCTTTATAATATAACTTCAATCAACGTGCATTTAATGTCTTGATTCATCAAAACCCAACCTTGTTTGAAACACACTTTTATAACAAGTTAAACGCATGTTTTGCATTAAATCAATAAACATACCATAAAACAACTGATTCATCAAACCGACGAGCCTCATCAATAACCCGATCAAAATCACATTCATTTAATATGGGTTTCAGGTCAACTGAAACAGGGGAAGAAGAATAATCAAGACCAGGAGTCGATCCTTCTTGACCCAAATCAGTAATCGCCTTCTTTGAAAATTTGGTATTTGAAAAGGAAACATGATTGGATGGAAGGTGTGGTGATTTTGGTGATTGAAGAGGAGGTATAATTGTGGGTAGTCGAGTAGTGTTGAACATGGTTGATTGTTGGTGTGGATCGGAGAAAGGAGATCGTGACTGGGTTGTTGACGGATTGCGAGTGGCGGTGGCTGTGACGGATTGTGAGTGAGTTCATATCTGAAACAACGAAAGGTAGGGAAGAAGGGTGGTTAGTTCAGATCTACAACAACAAAAGGAAGGAAGGAAGGGTGGTTTGAGTTAGGTATAGTTAACCATGGTTTACATGTGTCAATCTGTGATGGATTCCTACACTTCTCACGTTAAGAAACTTTGTATCGTATACTTTATCTATTAATTTAATGGTTATTAACTTATTATGTATGGGTATTGCTAAATGCACTCCTTTTTTTTATTTTTACTGGTTACACCCCCCCCCCCCCCCCCTGAAGTTTTTAAATAAATACAATATAACCTTACATTTTCTATTTTCTAGGTTATTAAAAATTGCATTAATAAGTATCTTTAGTTATTCTAGGGGTTTATCCACTTTCCATAACATGAATTTTGACTATCAAATTTCATAAACAATTTTTTACGTCTAGAGGTTGTTACAAGGAACGTATAATTCAACTTTAAAGAATATACTACATCTTTTGATTGAGCCTTCTTGATACGTATAGTTTTCATTTGTGTACGAATATAGAACAACAAATAATAAAGTGATTCTATTGATTAAGCCTAATTAATTGTGCCCATCTATCATAAAATAAAGCCTTTAATGTAATCACCTCTGTGTGTTAGAATTTTTTTTTAATTGCAATTTGTTAAACATGATTTGATTAATCCAGCGCCTAAACCTCATTTATGGCTGCAGCAAACTCAAGAGTACCTGTACGACTTCATGATCCATTCATGAAGCTTTCTTCGAGTGTAACCAATAAACTGAGGATGCAAATAGACTAGAAACTACATGGGCTTGGGATTGGAAAGTATAATGACTTTAATTAATTCATTTTATAATTAAAGGGATGAAAATTGAAAAATTGTAAAATACTTTTTTTGGAAAGGGAGTGTAAAAAGTAAATAGAGGGGGTGCATTTAGCCAACCCCATTATGTATTCATTTGCAATTTATATATACTCATTTATTTATGGAAGGGTTAGATGTCATTTTCAGTGAGTTTTTTTATGGATGCTTAACCATTAGTCCATTACTTATTTACTTTATGCGAAATATAATCATTCGGGTAAATATCAAATCGTGGAGCGAATTATTTATATGTCATTCTTTATTTACCCTCACCACAATTCACATCTGATACTTTTTACTAAGAAGTCTTATTAAAAGCATAGACGAATATTTAATAAAAGTAACTTCATGAGAAGGCAGAATTCAATCTGTGATCTCCATGTTCTTCGATGGGAGTGACTAGTGAGACTGATAAATTTTGAAATCATGCGAAGCCTCACCAATTTCTACTTGAAGATGCCCTTGACGTAGATGAACTATATCAAACCCGGATCTTATGGGTTCGTTATTACGTGTGAGCGCGGTACTAAATAAAGAATAAAATATTTATGCTTCAAATTTACACATGATTTTTCTTACCATACAATTTATTTGACCCTTTACCAATATTTCCTCCAAGATCACCGACAAAAGCAGATCATCCATCGTCTATAACTCATCTCTGCCATTGTTTATCTCTCCCACACAAGGAACTCTTCTTCAATAATCTTCCCTTAATCTCATCATAAGGTCAGTTCATTCTATACTCATTCATTACCCAACACATTCATACACATAAACATCTATTCATTACCAATTACACTGATATTGTAATATTTTTATTGCATTTGTACTGATTCTTGAATTTGGTAACTAGGGTTTTACAGATCTAAAGAAAATGAAAGTTTTTGAAAAATTCAAGATCTGGGTATTGTTAATCTGTTTAATATCTCAACTGGGTCATGGATATTATCTCCCTGGTAGCTATCCACACAAATATATTGTAGGTGATACATTGTCTGTGAAAGTCAACTCTTTGACTTCAATAGAGACTGAAATCCCTTACAGTTATTATAGTTTACCCTTCTGTAAACCCCAAGAAGGTGTTAAGGATAGTGCTGAGAATCTTGGTGAGCTTTTGATGGGAGATAGGATCGAAAACTCGCCGTATAGGTTTAAGATGCACACGAATGAGACCGAGATCTTTCTTTGTCAAACTAAGCCGTTATCGAGTGATGAGTTTAAGCTTTTGAGTAATAGGATTGATGAGCTGTATCAAGTTAATGTGATTCTTGATAATCTGCCTGCGATTCGGTATACCAAGAGGGAGAACTTTTTGGTGAGATGGACCGGGTATCCGCTCGGGGTTAAGATTCAAGATACTTATTATGTGTTTAATCACTTGAAGTTTACGGTTCTTGTTCATAAGTATGAAGAGACAAATGTGGCTAGTGTTATGGGTGCAGGGGATACGGCTGAAACAATTCCTTCGGTTGAGAAACCGGGATCTGATATTCCTGGTTATATTGTTGTTGGATTTGAGGTTACGCCGTGTAGTTTCCAGCACAATGCTGAGTCGTTAAAGAATTTAAAGATGTATGGGAAGTACCCGTCTAAGATTTCTTGTGAACCCAACACTGTAACAATGGGTATAAAGGAAAACGAGCCTGTGGCGTTTACTTATGAAGTTGAGTTTGTGGAGAGTGATATCAAATGGCCGTCAAGATGGGACGCTTATTTGAAAATGGAAGGAGCGAAAGTACACTGGTTTTCGATCCTGAATTCGTTGATGGTTATCACTTTTTTGGCAGGGATCGTGCTCGTGATTTTCTTGAGAACGGTAAGGCGGGATTTGACTCATTATGAAGAGTTGGACAAAGAGGCGCAGGCCCAAATGAACGAAGAGTTATCGGGCTGGAAGCTTGTTGTGAGTGATGTTTTTCGTGTTCCCGATCATCCAGCACTTTTATGTGTTATGGTTGGAGACGGGGTCCAGATTCTTGGAATGGCGGTTGTCACAATCCTGTTTGCTGCTCTTGGGTTCATGTCTCCGGCTTCTCGTGGGACCCTGCTCACAGGTATGCTGTTCTTTTACATGATTCTTGGAATCTTGGCTGGTTATGTTGCCGTGCGTATGTGGAGAACGCTTTTTAGTGGCGATCATAAAGGTTGGGTGTCCGTTTGTTGGAAAGTTGCTTGCTTTTTCCCTGGTATCGCATTCTTGATCCTTTTCGTGTTGAATTTCCTTTTGTGGGGCTCACATAGCACTGGTGCAATCCCGTTTTCATTATTTGTTATCTTAATTCTGCTATGGTTTTGCGTATCGGTCCCATTAACACTCGTTGGTGGTTATTTCGGTGCAAAGGCCCCACATATCGAGTACCCAGTTAGAACCAATCAAATACCCCGTGAAATCCCAGCTCAAAAGTACCCATCTTGGTTATTGGTTCTTGGTGCGGGTACACTTCCGTTCGGGACACTCTTTATCGAGCTTTTCTTCATAATGTCCAGCATATGGATGGGTCGAGTTTACTATGTTTTCGGGTTTTTATTCATTGTCTTGATCCTTTTGGTGGTGGTTTGTTCTGAGGTTTCACTAGTCTTGACCTACATGCATCTTTGCGTCGAGGATTACAAGTGGTGGTGGAAGTCATTTTTCGCTTCAGGTTCAGTTGCATTATACATTTTCTTGTATTCGATTAACTACCTTGTTTTTGACCTCAAGAGCTTGAGTGGGCCTGTTTCGGCTACACTATATCTGGGATACTCACTGTTCATGGTTCTAGCTATCATGCTCGCGACTGGGACCGTTGGGTTCCTTTCATCTTTCTGGTTCGTGCATTATCTGTTCTCTTCGGTGAAACTTGATTGAAATTTGAAAGAGGAGTATTGATGAATTTGGAGGGAAATGAGAATAAGATGGTTTGAGTTTTTGTAATGGTAGTTACTGAGGTTGTATTCTTAAATTTCTTGTTAATGTTGTATGAAATCATGGGCAAGTTATATTTGATATTAAGTTGGTTTTTCATTCATGAAGTTAAGCTTGTGCTGTCTATGATCTCTATCATGTTCAATGCTACTGTGAGATTTGTATATGTAGAAGTAGAACTGCGTGTGGACAAATCGTCCTCGATGAAGTTTATCATGCCATCTCAATTCTCAAATAACATATTATGGCGCTCGCATCATATGGTAACACCTCTGTCGTAGCCATGATATTGTCCGCTTTATCTCATGGTATAATTATGTGCATATTACATGACATTATGACGTGACCATTTTTGCTGATGTAGCATGGTGACGTCACCATGCCACATCAGCAAAAATGGCCACGTCACCATGCCACATCAGCAAAAATAGCCATGTTACCATACCACATCAACAAACATGGCCACGTCACCATGCCACATCAGCAAAAAATGGCCACGCTAGCAAAAAAACTAACCATGGTTAGTCCGAGGGTGAGGCCAAGAAGTTGAAAGTACAATGTGGTGGTGAACAATTTTGTGGTTCAGTGTGTCAGCGGCCAATAATCAATAGTTCACGGTGTTAAAATCCAATGTTCCTTTATTTTATGCTTTTTGCTTGTATGTACCGAATTGAATACTCCTGATTATACGGAGTATTTTGCAAGAACATAATTTAAGTTAGATTGTCACTTCTCACCTTAGACCACGTGTTATGGGCTCACACCCACATGCAACATTGGATTTTAACGCTTTCACGCTCTTGTGCACCATCCCAAGGTTTGTGAAAAACGAGGTAACGTTGCAAGGCGTGAGTGCAGTCACACACTTCGCACTCACGCCCCCATGTGTGCAACTTCAGTTTTGGCTTAATGAATTAATTGTTTCACCCAATAAAAAAATCCACCTCACCCCACTTTACTACCTTTTCTTGTTATAAGTTTAATTTTTATGTAGTTTAATTATTATTTTAATGAGTTGGGATAGTTAAAACTTGTAAAACCATTACACACTAAAGGTGAAAACAAGATAGTAAGAAAGTGAAACCTTGTGTTTACGTGATGCAGACACACTGACATGAAATAAAAGAAAAAATAAAAACATAACAAATAGCCTTACAAGATAACTTATTATTAATCACCTAACTATTAAACTACTTTTTATAGATCACTCAATATTATTTTATCTTTTTTAGGGTTTTCTATCTAGAAGAAGGTGGTCCACAGCAAATTCTCGACTCCCCAGGGGCAATGATTTGTTTTCTCTAGATTAGGGTTCTCTATCCAGAAGAAGGTGGCGGCGCAGCTTGTTGCCCGTCTGCTTGCTATTCTTATGTAATTTGCCCCTTTTGTTGAAATGAAAATTAATTAAAAAAAAATATTTTTCTGAATTTAACATAACAAAAAGTAAATAAAATCTTTATCTAAAATATAAAATAATTCATCAATAATTAAGTGGCCAAAAACAACATATTCTAGGATCTGTGGTGACAGTTGCTCTCTTAACTTCCATCAGCAAAAGCAGCTGCTGCTTCAGTTGATCATCAATCATCATTCATCATTCATCATTCATCTTCATGATGTTGAATTACACTGCAACCTCTCCGTTCAATTGCCACAACAATCGATTCACAGCACCTTCTCTGTCTTCTTCTGGTTACACTCTCCATCCCTCATTTCACTCACAATCTGTATCATCATCATCATCATCACCATCGCTTTCTTCTCAATTCCTTCAAAATTCCCCTTTTATTAATGTTTTTAAGCATACCCATTTCACTATTTCTCCAAGAACCAAGGTTGGTATTTCATTTTCTTATGTTTCTGTTGTAAAGTTTCTTCCTTTCTTTGTTTGGTATGGAATCTTGAAATTGGACTACAATTTGATGATAAGTAATTGTTTGTGGAAGGTTAATTCATCAAAATGTTGTTTTTTTATTTTCTTGATTACTTGTAGTTTGTAATTTTGCACACAATCTTGGTGACTCAGTCACGACACGATAAGACTCGACATGATAAGACACGATGACTTGATGGGCTAGACACGAACACTGACACAATAACTTATTGTGTCATTTTTTTCGAAACACGAACCTGTTTATCACAGGTTAACATGATAGGACACAGTAACGTGAGGTTGTTGTTGATTGAGGGTCGTGAATGTGATTGACGATGAGGCTGAGAGAGGTTGAGACTTGAGAGAGGGAGAATGTGAGATGTGGTTTCAACTTTCAACATGAGGGTTTTTCTAATTGTGAGGTCACGTATGTTAGTATAACCCCCACCCGACATCCTACTTAAAAAAAAAATTAATATGTTAACATGTCTTTAACCTTTTTACACATGGCTTATGGCTATTAACGAATGTCTTATGGTGTCGACCTGTTTAAGACACAGAACCTGTTAAGGTCAAACATGAAACTTGTTAAGGTCGTGTCATGTTATGGCGTCTCTGTCTGAAATTGCCAGCCCTAGGTGACCGTGAAAGTTTGCTTTGTAAAGGAAACACCTTTGACTTGAAAAAGTCATACCAACGCTTTTTTACTTGAAGTATATGACTTAAAATCTAGTGAATATGTTAGAAAATTTTTCCAAAATTAATCTTGTAATGCATGCCTTTGAACAACATATGTTAATGATGTAAAATGCAATTGCTAACAATAGGGTCTGAAGGTAAGGTGCGCACAAAATGAGCCCCTAAAAGTTATGATATCCGGGGCACCTGCATCAGGCAAAGGGACACAGTGTGAGATGATTGTTCAAAAGGTTAGTTATCTATGGTATAATGCTAACTTTTCAATAAAGTAACAATTTTTAAGTTCTTTTATGTTGATATATATATATATATATATATATATATATACACCTTGATGATCATATTGTTGGATAATTAGTTGTGGCCTTTTGTCCCCTAGTTTGGATTGGTGCACATATCAACTGGAGATCTACTTAGAAGTGAAGTGGCAGCAGGTTCTGAAATCGGAAACCAAGCGAAAGAGTACATGAATTCGGGACGCCTTGTTCCGGATGAAGTTGTCACAACTGTATGATATAATATAATTGTAGTGACTGATATTGCTTTTCCCATTTCTTTAAAAAAAATACAAGAATGGTCATTTTAAACCTACAGATGGTAATTGGACGACTTTCACGAGAAGATGCGAAAGAAAAAGGATGGCTTTTGGACGGGTTTCCACGCAGTTTTGCCCAAGCACAATCACTGGAGAAAATGAAGATAAGGCCAGATGTATTCATTGCTCTAGATGTATGTGTTTATAAATCTATTAGTGTGGTCATTAAAGATGAAAATATTTCAGATGCAATGTTAACAATATGCAGTTTATACACAGGTCCCTGATGAAATTTTAATCGACAGATGTGTTGGTAGAAGACTGGACCCTGAAACAGGGAAGATTTACCATATAAAAAACTTCCCTCCAGAAACTGAGGAAATCAAAGCAAGACTCATAACCCGGCCCGATGACACAGAAGAAAAGGCATGTTTGTTATCTGATCTGATGGTTCTGTATACAGGGGCGGGGAGGGGCGGCCGACACTAGTGACTATAGTATTCGTATAGAAATTTTTGGTATATAAGGTTTCGACCCCCCGAAACTAGTGACGTCCGACCCCTCTAAGTTTCTGGTTTGTATAGAGGTGGCAAGATAGGCGCCTGATTGGGTAACGGTACAAAGTGGGTTCGGGTTGAAAAGAGACTTTTTCTGTATAAATAAAAACGTGCCGATGAGTTGACTAGAAAACATTTCTTGTGCATTTCTAAAGAAATTTATTTATAACTAATGTGCTAATTATATTAATAACAATATATTGCTACAAACACAATTCTTTTAAATTGATGTGTTTCATGTTTAAATGGGTCGAACTTGTCATCTCTACCGTTTATAGTTGATTTGAATGATAATGTTTCTCTTCTCTTTTAGGTTAAATCGCGTCTACAAATTTATAAGCAGAATGTGGAAGCAATATTATCCACATATTCGGACCTTTTGAAGAAGGTTTTTTTTATCTACATTTTTATTTACACCAAGTCACCAATCTGCCTCTTCTGAATTAACTACTGATTTATTATAGTTTATATTGGGCATGTGTTTTCTTACAGATCGATGGTAACCGTCCTAAAGATGTAATATTTGGAGAAATAACCTCTATACTTCTGCAAATTCAGAAAGAAAAGGAGACAAAAAAGTCAGGCAAGTTTACAAAGATTTTGAAGTGAATACATGTTTAGTTTATTCTAATGCAATATGTTTTTTTATTTAAAATATGATTCTCTTTTAATAACCAGAAAATGCTAGTAAACTTGACAGCCAGTTCAACAAGTCACCTGCAACCAAGGTATGTGGTTATGCTATCTTATCTTTTTACGTCTATTAATCTCAGTTATACTCAGAGGCGGACCTAGTTAATAACTAGGTGCCGCGTCCGTTGCTGCTCAATTTCGTGCGCGTAGTGGAAAATTAGTGGAAAATTTGTTTTTTTTTTTACGAAATTTGAAAAATGTTGCTACTAAAATGAAAAACGTTACTACTAAAATTCATTTCTAGATCCGCCACTGGTTATACTTATTATTAATTTTATCCTTTTATAGGAAAACTGGAGAGGGATTCCCACCAACTTGAATAACATTCCTCATTCCAGAGAAATTAGGGAATATTTTTATGATGATGTGCTTCAAGCAACCCAAAGAGCTATCAGTGACGGAAAAACTCGAGTAAAAGTGGAGATTAATATTCCAGAGCTGAACCCCGAGCAGGTGAGAAACATTTATCTTTTCTAATTATTGATTTTCTTAGAATTATAAAAATATATGCTTAACTATTTATAAACAGGATGTATATCGGATAGGTACTTTGATGGAACTTGTTCGGGTTCTTGCTCTTTCATTTGCTGATGATGGAAAGCGTGTCAAGGTATGTTTATTTTGCTACTTCTAACTACTAGACGTCAAGACTTTAGATATATGTTAATAGATATAAATAGTAGAATGAAAACGATGCAGGTTTCTGTTCAAGGATCAATGGGAGAAGGAGCACTTGCAGGAATGCCGTTGCAGCTTGCAGGGACTCGGAAGATTTTGGAATTTATGGATTGGGGTAATGATGGTGCAATGGGGAACTTCATAAACATTGGTTCAATAGGTACCGAGTAAAATTAGTTCATTGACGATTTTAAAAGGTGTATTGCGCTTGCATAAAATAAGTTAAAATATTAATGTGAATATACTTTTTTTTTTCCGGTGGTCCTGTAGGTGGCAAAGAGGTTGATGAAGTAGATGACATTTTCATTTTAGTGGCTCCTCAAAATGCTATGGGAAATTGCATCATCGATGTAAATAATTAGTGTCTAATATGATTGCAGTAATTATATCATCTTAATTTTTCTAAATGTTTTAATAAAAATGATAAAGGAGTTTTTATGCTATAAGAAAAATATCGCAGAATTTTCAACCCATTTGACTCATTTTCCTTTTAGGATATTTTTTCTGTAATTTTACCTATTAGTAAAAAAATGGCACAGATCGACCCGTTTTTTATTTTACGTATATGGGTCGCAATTTCAACCATTACAAATATCTGATGTGTATAAACTATAAACCCAAAGATTGACATGTCATCATGTGGGGTAATGCAGGATCTAAGAGCGATGACTGATGCTGCTGGAAGTCGTCCAGTCATTCTCATAAATCCTAGGCTCAAGGTTGGTCCACAATTCAGTTACTACTTTTATCTTATGATTTTGTATTCTCTTTTGGTTCAAAAAATATCATCATTATCATCATACTCAGTTAATCCCACCTATAGCAAAGCTAAGGTAGGGTCTGAGGAGGGTAAGATGTAGACAGCCTTACCTCTACCCCTTAGAATAGAGAGGCTGCTTCCAGTGAGACCCCCCAGCTCGATGTGGTTTGATATCAAGCCTTGGACATATTATGCTCTAGATGTGAATTGTTTTGAAAAGGTACTAACTTTCCTCTTGAACTTCTATGACTAGGATTTACCGGCTTCAAGTGGTATTATGCAAGTAAGTTCCTACATCCTAGAGCCTATGAGCCTTTGTGGCGCGTTAGTATCTAGTTCAATCGTTACAGGAAATTTATAAGTTGACTTACATTGATAGACTATGGGTCGAGAACAAAGACTAGAGTATGCTGCATCTTTTGAAATGTGCTACCAGTTCCGGCTTCTTTATTATGCAGGAACACAATATCCAATTATGGGTGCTCTAAGGTGAACTAACACTTTCCTTTTTAGTCTAATTTTGTATGTAACCTTTTTATTTTCAATAAGAAAATGCCTGAGTGATCATAATCTTGCATCATATATACAGGATGGCTCATCCATATAGGTATGAGCTGTTCAAAAGGGTAAATGATTCAAATGGGAAGGAGAAATACGTCATTTTGTCAACGTTTCCTAGTAGACCGACTGGCGATGAAATCAACGATGCATTTGAAGGAAGAACAAGGTACAATTTTTATACCAATATCTAGAAACTGAAAACCATTTATTATATTCAATATTCATCACATTTTTATCATATTATTTCAGAGATAAAGTTAAGAAGTCATCAGGATTCTGGTAAGATTTCACTGTATTTCAACTTTGACTATAATTTCATAATAATAATTTCAATACAAAAATTACATCATAATAGAAGGTAGACGGGCAACAAGTTGCGCCGCCAACCCTTTCTGAATTGCAAACCCTAGTCTACTAAAGACAAATCCTTGCCCCCCTGGGGATGAAACATAGCTGTGGACGACCCGTTGGACCCTGGTCAAGAAACGAATAGCTTCTGGCGCCAGGGAGCCAAAGGTGTCGAAGGCCAGAGGGATAAAGACATGTTGGTTATCTGCACAAGCTTTAGCGTGTTTATCTACTTTCTTTGATTCCGCCTTTCTTGATGCTTGCCCAGCTACGAACCCTGTTTCCCTTAACCCAACCAGCGGAGATACCCCGGTGAGGTCTACACAGGCATGTTTCCCCCTCTCCCAACCAAAGACAAGCAGATCTGCGGGTCGCAAGGTGGATCTCCCTTCCATGGGGTCTGTGAGGAAGTTTACAGGAGCCTCCTTTTTGGCAGAGATCCCAGCTCTTCTCAGGATATCCCACAAAACGTCCCTCACCCAGTCATGCCGATATTTGAAACCAGGGAGCTCTTTGCAATGAATTGCATGCTCCCCGTATTTATCCGTGCAAGTTTTACGGCAGATGGGGCATGTTTCATCTTCCGGGTATATAGGGATCATCAATCGGTACTTGAGTATAGCCCTGTACTCTACTGCAGACATGCATTGACCCAAACCCTCAATCGGGATAACGGTCAAAAAATCCTGAGCATGGGGGCCTTTTAGGCACTCAATCACCGCCTTCTGGCGAGAGGACAACTCAAAAACTTCTCCCAGGCTCTGAGCAGTTTTGCTAAAAAGAGCATTCGCCAAAGTTTTTTGTGGCTTTGGGGGGGCGGTGTCCTTGTTAGAAAAACCGCCAATATCGAAGTCCGGGAGATAGACATTTAAGCGTTCGAGCGCCTGTTGATAGTCTGGGTCTAGTCCAATGACCCCACTGTTCCGGAGGATATGATCCTGAAGTTCCCAAGACTGAGCTCTGGACGCCACAAAGGCATAGACCCCAACATCTCGAGCTGAAAGGAGGCCTAAACCACCTAAACGCATCGGCAAGGATGCCAAGCGCCACTGGAGGTCCCCGAAGAAGGGGCCGCCACACACAACTATATCTTCGATAGTTTCACGAAGCCCATCATCGAAAAGGGATACCGCATCCACCATGAAGTGGGGTTGACAAGTTCGTAACCCAAAAAGTAACTTAGCGACCCCCATGCATGACCTGAGGAGTAGGAGTTCACTTTGGGGATCTCTAAGGCGGGACAGTAGTTTCATAAGGGCAACCGCACTCGTAGCCCTCCGCCCTGCCAACTCCCCAATAAAGGTAGGATCTCGGCTAACAGCCCCACCAAGGAGCTTAACCCCTTTCTCTGGTCTACCAATCCCTGTCGGGAAAAGCCCGTCCTGACTTTTCAACCCGTCACACGTCGGCCAAAAGACCTCTGTTTTCTTAATATTGAGATGAAGCCCCAGAGATGGCCCATGCACGTTGATAATGTCTAAAGCCTTAGCAACCTCCACTGCGTTGCCTATAATCGTCCCATCATCCAAATACCAGGCATGAAACGGTAAGTTACAGTGTTCCTGAATCCGCATGATAAGGGGATGTAAGGCAAGGGCAAAGAGAAGGGGCCCCAAAGGATCTCCTTGCTGCACTCCGGTGGTAGCCCCAATACAATCATTGCCCACATACAGCCTAGCAGGCTGGGCATAAAGGAACTGGACCCACGGATATATGGACGGGCATCGTTGGTGAACCTCTTGGAGAAAAACTGTACGGTCGACCATGTTGAAGGCATTGGAGAAGTCTACTGTAAGCATAGCCAGAGACCCCTCCGCATGAAAAGAGTTGAGGAACCTGTTGGCACTGTGGAGCACCGCCTCTGCCCCATTTGGTACCCCTACTCCAAATTGAAAGTCCCCCAGGTACTGGGCAATGTCTTTCCCAACCTTCTTCATTGCCACCTTAGAAACTAGCCTTCGCCAAATGCCTCCCACAGCAATAGGCCGAATTCCATTATCGGGCTTCAATAAGGGGGTGAGGGGGGCCGATGCAATGAACTCGGCAAGCGTCTTAGGGCAGGCCCCCCTAAGCCATAGGTTGACAACTTCAGTGATGGCCGCTAGCAAACCCGAGGAAGTCACAGAGCCTTCGCCCCCAATAGCATCCAACAGGTGTTGGGCACGTATCCCGTCCCTCCCACAGGATGTCCCTTTAGGGAAAGATCGGATACATTTAAGCACACACCCCTCATCAACCGATAGAGCGGGTTGGGCTATAGGGTTAGAAGGAAAGGATGGAGGCGGCACCACTGGGTGTTTATCAATGAGGGCCTTCATGGTCGATTCACATAGAGGGGCGACTCCACTAGAGCATAACACCTTTACCGCCGCCGTGAAATGACCATCCCTGACTTTTCGAAGACATTGTTTTATATTTGGTTCGCTTTCGTTGTCCTCTCCCATTTTGGCTTCGCCCCTAGATACCGAGATCTCCCCCGCGCTATCCAAAAGGGAAGAAACCAAGACCGCAAACCCAGACCCATCTTTCCATTCTCCTAACGCTTGCATGATGCTACTACACTGCAGGGATTTCCTGTTCCCTGATCTTCGCTCTTGCCTGGAGGACGGTCTGACCACCCGCAGGGTTAACCGTGGAAGCAATAACAATTGGACCCAATTGCAAACCGAACCTGGCGACGCCACTACTTTGCGTAAAGCACCTGTTAATGCTTGAGCAAACATCAGACGACAACTAGGGGGGATGCTTTTAACAGTCTGAATAGGGAGGGAAAAAACACGCTCGAGGAGGGCAACATCCCCAACCATCCCGGTTGGGTGACGTGGGTTTGCGTCGTCTACCGTTGGACATGGTTTCCGTATCCCAACAATGAAATCTTCGACATCTTCAGAGACCACGGCGAACGATACAACCTCATCGTCATGCTTGCATCCCCTACTGAGAGCATGCATCACCATGCACCTCCCACATAACCATTTATCTCCTTCCTTGAGAACTTCTCCGACATCTAAAAAAAGGTCCAGATCCTTCGAGATAGCCTCCTTCAGAGAAAGCCTTCGGTTTTTTGTGTTGAAGTGGGTGCTTTGGATGTGTCCAAGAAGGCGCAAAAAACCGCCATGCCCCGGTTTACCATCTTTACAATCGTGAAAAAGTTTAAAGGGGCAGGCCCTCAGACCACTAGCAGAGCCCTGCGCAGAACTTCGCGACTTGACATTCCGGGCCCTCCTGGCAGGGGCCATGTGCGAAAGGTAAACCGCCGAACTCGAGGTGAGTTGGGGGGCAAAGGAAACGGCGAGCAAAAACCCGTTACAGGGCGGAAAGGGTAGCAACCACAGGTTGCCCGCCCTCTAAACGAAACCCCACCTAATTCCTTACCCCACCTAATTCCTTACCCCATTGACTATTGACTTTTTAAAAGTCAAAACTTATTTTTATGGTTTAAAAGCTAATTGTAATGTTGATTGATTTATGGTGATGTTCTTGTCAGGGGTTTCTTGAATGGCATACTTTCAGCATAGAAAGAAATTGTTTGAAAGAAAATACTCATAATCAAGAACAAAACTGTTGAATATGAAGCAGAATATTATGCATCTCCTGTAAAATATTAAAGTGTATATTTTATTAGATTTTGACACCTTTTGTACATGTTATGAGCTTTTAATCTTTTTTTTGTAATTGCCATTATGCTCTTTCATATGAGAATCATTATGTTTTTGTTTTTTTTTTTTAACTTTAATTCTAAAACAACAGGAGTGGAAATTATTATATATATTAAATTGTCCCGTGATTCCAGCCCAGCTGGTTGAGGATGTGAGGGTTTACTCCCTAAGGGAGGTTCCCGCACGGGGTCCCGAGTTCGAATCCCACTGGTGGCATAAATGCCCCATGTGGGTGTGGCCTATGGATGTGTTATTCCAGCTCTGCTTCGGTGGGGTGCCGATTCGAACCCGGGTGGCTTGACTTCCGCAAAAAAGGGTTGAAGCAAGCTAATGGGTTTCCAACTGATCTACACCTTTCAAAAAAAATTATATATATTAAAAGACATCGCTACTTTGCGCCAGTAGTTTTTCTAACTTTTAGGCTTTAGCCACTATACTTTGTTTTCTTTAGTTTTCACATGGCAGCTCAAATAGTTCACACAATATTTCAGATTAAGTGTTTCTCTTTCAACTCTCTAGACAAGGTTACCCACCGGCCACCACTGCCACTTCTGAATCTCCTTCATCTTCCTCTTCTTCGATCTGCTACTTATCATCGTTTCTTGAATCGGTCGGCTTCGTGCGATGAATTCTTGACTACGAAGTGAGATGTCGATATATTAGTGTCCGGCGCTAGGCTAGGTTTACCGCATCTTCATTACATATTCAAACCCGGTTAGTTTAATTGCACGACAAGGATATGGCATGCATATTATCGAATCTGTTAGTTTAATTGGATTTTTGCCAACTTTTGTTAATCGAATGTTCTCAACTACATGCTTTTTTAGTTGTTACAATCTTAGGTATCTTTTATTGGTAGGCTCCAATTTTGTTCGCATACTTCAATTTTAGGGCATTTTTTGTATATATTTTAGTGAAATTGTAAACCTTAATTGGTTTTACTTCTTGGGAATCATGAACTTTTATTGTCGTTAGGTTACTGATTGAATCCTTATCTTCGTTTCAATTGGGTTTCTTGCATTATTATTGTATCCATTATGAATGCTTTAATTTCCAGTTTCTCTTTATAAATTATAAGGGACAATCATGTGCTTAGAATGACTATGGGTATGGTATGTTTTGATTGTTGTTGTTTGCTTGCGTCTATATTTATTGTATTGTTCCCAAATTTTGGTATGTTTCCTGCTCATGTGCTTCGATTAGTTGTTGTGATGGCGACGATTCCGTTAGTAAGCTTTGTCTTCTTCTTCGAATTACATTTTCTTGAATCTTCTTTTGTTTTTGGAAAGAAAACACAAAACGAAAAAAAATAAATCGACGATTTTGGTTCTAGCGGTGCAGCAAACAAAGTGATCAGGTGGCTACAATGTTCAGGTAGTCTACTGTCTTGACCTATAACGGCTATCCCAATGCCGATCAACCGAAATATCTATAAGCAGCTATGCGACACGATGCTAACTTGCAATAATAGTAGTTGTTGACTGTAATTTCTTGCATATCAGTATATCATAATAGTTTAATTTATATGCTGCAACATTTAAAAAGGCTTGCTTCTTTTATCATATAACTCTACCTCTATTTATGCAGATTATCCCACATAATTTCGTATTATAATTTGCAAAGCATATAAAATCATGGGCTATTCCTTGAGATTCTTTTTCTACTTTAATTGCTACATCCTCTTGAAATTGTTAAGTAGTGTACATGTTTAATCATAATAGCATTACATGTGATTATTGGATTATATGTAACATGCTGTAGTGTCAACATATTTAGTTTTGTTTTATCAAACCCAATCTGCCTCTAACTAGGATATTGTTACAAACATAGCTTTGTCATATGCTGCTGCTATATATGTTACTAATTTTCTGATTAACCTTCAACACTAGGTAATTGACGGAATCTCCGCCGCATTGGTGTTAGTATTCGTTTCAAGTGTCAATATCCTTTACACATATCTATTTCGACTGCTATATTGAGTCCTGATGTCGTGTTGATATAGTAACGAATCGATAACGACCGAACAACCGCCGCAACGCGGCGGTATCCTACTAGTTCTAATCTATTTTGGAACCTGGTAGGCCTACTGTGTCTAATTTATAGTGGCCAAGGACTATTCATGTGTTATTCGTATTTATGTTAAAATACGAAACACAAGGAGAAAACCGAAATTTGAAACATTCGAGATTAGTGTTTGAGGTGTAGTTGAGTATTTGTTATTACAGTTTTGTAATACAAGCTCAATTACCCAAACTCGTGTGTGTAGAAACCAAATATATTAATATGTTATATAATCTTAAATAAAAATACAATAAATAGTACGATGAAGTTGTTATAAGCTTGAAATTATTACAATTGTACAACTTTTAGGAACCTACTTGAGTATTTATTTCAATTTTGTTTTGAGGTGGGTTTAAGACCATGTTTAAGATAATGGGTAACCCAACATCTAATTTTTAACCACATAAGATCATAAATGGGTATACACGGGTACTCACAATGATACTTATGAACCTGATAGATAATGTGTAGTGATGTTACAATTATATTGATTCTAGCTATATTATATACAAATAATTGAAATGTCTTATTGCAATTGTAGAACTAACTAAAGAGTTAGTTCTTTATCCTATTATTACCATACTTAAACAATTGTTAAGCGAGATAATAAACCGCTTTTTTTTTTACTTTATGTTCGTACCATATGGGCCCCCTACACATATGAGACCGGATACAGAAAACGATTTTGCAATCAATTACAAGAATAAACATCAGATAAAATAAAAAATGGATATACCTTAAAACTAAAAGGGGGTCTTATGCAATTTTCTCTAAATAATATTTGCAAATTGCAATCCATCTATACATCTAAACCCTAATTTGATAAACTCCGGCGAAACTCCATTAACGCCGGCATCTGCTCCTTAAAAATCAAAGGGTATGTATTCTTTTTCTTTTATAAGTTCAATTTATTGCTTATCTTTCCAATTCCATGTTCAAAATAATATTTTTATTAGTTTTTGTATGTCAAATCTGTAACCCTAATTTATTAAATTAATAAGTTTCATTAGGAAGTGATGAGTTGATAATATGATTACAGAAAGGGGAATAATATAAAGATGCCGCTGTATGATTGTATGCTATTGCTGAAACCTCATGTGAGAAAAGAATCAGTTATAGAATTGGTTTCTAGGGTTGGGAAACATGTGTATAGAAGAAATGGGGTTCTTACTGATCTTAAATCACTTGGGACTGTTCAGTTGGGTTATGGTATCAAGAAGCTTGATGGCAGATACTATCAGGTAAACCGTTTGCTTTATGGTTTACTTTATGATCGCGTTTATTGCATGATGTTTGACACTATTTTTAAAGCAGCCATGTATCTGTTTGATAGTTTATATGTTAGGTTTTGCTCAGCTGGTATGCCGAAATTTTCAATGTAGTAGTCAGGGGCGAAGCTTTTAAGGGGCCGGGAGGTGCACTTGCCCACCGATTTTTTGCTCAATAGTGTAAATTTACGCGTTTTTGTCCGAAAATTTTATACGTTTTGAGTCCGGCTCCCTCCGTTTTAAGGTCCTGTGACTTTCGGCCCCTCTGAAAAAAAAAAAAAATTCAAGCTCCGCCATTGGTAGTAGTCTTGAGATGGCTTTTGTTCTAGGTGTTTATCTCAATGGAATGTTCTTGGTTTTAGTAGCGTGAAGCGCAAGCTTGGTTTTAAAAAGCGCTCGCGCCAAGGCTGAGGGTCCAGCGCCTGGGTTAATTCCAAAAGGCGCAGTTTTCAGGTATTTTTTGGGGTTTTCAGGCCTAAGGCGCGCACCTCATGTACCTAGGGTATTTTTATGCGGAAAAGTGTTGTACCTTGGGTTTTTTGGCTCCTACATGTAGGTAAAATGATATAAAAACGTTATTTGCATGGTTTAAAAAACGGGTGAGGTGTACGCCTCGAGGCGCGCCTCAAGGCGATTATGTAAGAAAACGAATCTGAGGCGGCGCCTCAGGGTGTTCTTTTGTACGTGCGCCTCACAGAGCTGAGGCGGCAACAAAAACTGCGCCTCAGGTGCGCCTCGGGGGTTTTTGATGTTTTGGACTATTTGTGTCAATTTCAAGCATTTCATGTCCGACTAATGTGTGTTTTTGATGAATCTGAGGATGAAATTAGTTAGTATTTTATTTTTTATAAGATATATAATATTTATATTTATTTTTTATTTCCGCCTCTGGCTTACGCCTCGGTTCGCCTTGAGGCATACGCCTTGTGAGGCGAAGGGAAAACGCCTCGAGACACGATTCCGTACTTTTGAACCTTGGTTATTTGTAAAATATAACAATATTTTGGGTAAAGGAAGCTAAGACATATGGGAAAGCTCGTCGCTTTTGCGTTTCACACCTCGATTTTAGACCTTGTCGCTTTTGTGCGCCTTTTCGCTTTCTAAAACCATGAGCGCAAGCCTCACATACGTGAGGCGCCCGGTATTAATATAGAATTTGTAAATTATTTATAGATAATGTTTACTACTTTGGTTATCCTTGAACACTGAAAAATAAGTAATAACAGAAAAAACTTTATGTACAATCTACGAAGCTCAAATATATGTGCAACCTAAGAATATGACCTAAAGAAGCTTGTTTCTAAATCCTAAACTCAAGCACTTGTTTCGTAAACACAGTTCATTTTTGGTTCAAACTAAAAATAAGTAGTCTCTTGTTTCTAATCGACAAAATCATTGTACTTTATTTCTAATTTGCGAAATCCATTAGTCAATTTCAATGGTAGACAGAAGGAAATGCGCGTCATGCGTCACTCATGCCTCTTAAAAGTTAAAACGAAGTTTAAAATATTAAAAAGAATAAAAAGGAAGGGCTTTTTCTTAGGTTGTTGCTGTTGATAAGAAAATAGAGCATATGTGTTTGGAAATTCTTATAAGTTGTTTTCCAGGCGTATTGAGGTTGCTTTTATCAAATGGGTTACTCTTGGTGGATTCAAAATTACAAGTTTATGAGTATGTGGTTGTAAATTGTTGGAAAGTTGTTTATGGTATAGGGTCAACTGATGCAAATGACAATGATGACCCCGCCAAGCTTCAACAGCGAGCTCCATTACTTAAACAAAGAAGACCGCCTCTTACGCTGGATTTTGGTCAAACATAGAGATGTCAAATTTGGTAGAGATTTAATGAATGAAGATGATAGTGATATGAGACTGATCGGAAGCAGTCTTTATGATGTTGACAGTGACAAAGATGAAGAAGACAGTGATGAACAGGAGGAAGAGTAAGTTGTGACTATTTTGCTCTATTTATCTTGTTTTAGTATGTTTTTTGTTATTATGGACTGGTGAGGTTGGCATCAATAACTTATATGCTGGAAGATATAAGATGTTAAAGAAGGGAAGCTGTCCTTCATGGCTTTTGTTGTTTGTTTTTGTGTTATGCATTTATGATAGTTGATTAATATCATACAAATGTTGCATTAGATAAATGCAGGTTGTGGATACATTCACACACCATCCGGTGTATTTGCTAAACAAACCATAGCGACCATCCGTGAACTTTACTAAACAAAAAAGTCTGGATAAATTCTTAGTGTCAATCAATTGTTGCTATTCCGTAAGGACTTTCATCGTGCAAATTAACGATATATTGTTTGATTGAGCACCTCTGTGTTTTGTGTTTCATTCGGTTGGTTCCTCAACAATTGCTCGCTGTTATTCGACGTTGGCAAATACAGCGTCCCAGAAATAACAAATCATGGATATACCATTTTCTTTACATGAATTTTATTTGAGATTTCAGGTGTGCTTTTATCTAAATAAATAGTGGTTTGGGTCAGTTTCCTATTGAACATTTATAAAAGGTTAGCAAGTTGACCCTTTTAACATGTTTATTCACTAACCAAAAGATTAAAATGTGGTTTTGTTATTTATAACTTAAAATAGTTGGGTATATTTATCAAATATCAAATATTAAAAATTTAAAAGAAAAAATCATACTTACGGTTTACATTTCAAATGTAACCATTTATACATATTTGTATTTTTTGTTGTAAATGTACAGTTTTAGTAAACTAAGATGCAAACAAAAGAAGTTTCAAGTGTTGTGTTACTTATTCATGTTGTGTCTAAATTTATGTGTATGCCATGATTTTTGGATTTGGATCTAACCCGTCAACACATGAACACTACTACCCTTTTAACTCCCTCAACATAATTTTTTATTTTCACCCATGACCTATTGGTCTAGTGGTATGGTGTCCCCTCTTATAAGTGTAAGGTTGTGGGTTCAAATCCTTGCAAATGCAAGGTAAAGGTGGAATAAAAGGGTGTTAAAAAAAAGTTTGCCGTTCAAAAAAAAAAAAAAAAAAAAAAAAAAACTCCCTCAACATAACATAACACAGTTTCGATAACATTTCTGAGTTAGCATGCCAAGGATTAAGATGCATAAACGTTGTGTTTAATAAAAAAAAATCAGTTTTAAACCCATACTACGAAAACCATATAAAAATTTAATATTATGTTCGATGTCATACACGAGTGGGAGGTTTTACTAAAATGAGCTTTTGAGCGGTAAGTATCCTCTAAAATTGATGAAGTGTGGGGTCACTAGAGCTGTCTACTGTCTACATTAGCGGAATGGTAGATAACTTTTTACATATGGATGTTAATACCATTACAATGTAGTGGTAGAGACATTGGTGGGCAATAATAGAAGACCCGGGGAATCCTGGGTTCGATTCTTGAGTCAGACTGATTTTACCAGTAATTTCATCGTCGTGCCTACAGGCAGGTAGGTTACCGGGTTTTCCCCAGAATTGGTGTTTGACAACTCGGGTACTCTTGGAGTACTTAAGTTTGTCTTAAAGGTGCCCCGAGAGTGCTTGGATTGATTTGTTGGCCATTAAAAAAAACTTTTTAGGTATGGATGTAATCGGATAGCTAAGACTGACCGTTGTGGCCCGCAAGCTGGCTGCCGCGAGCCACAAAAAATTCCACGTGGCTGACGTGATAAGACGCGACCGGCAATGAAGTGACGCGAGTCAGTCAGCGAACAGTCTGGCGCTAGACGACATGACTCGGCTCGCGTCCGTTAGCGGGTGATTCAAATTCAAAAATTAAATTTCACCCACTATATTAATTACACTCTCCCTATATATTTACCCCCTAATTTTTTTTAACACAACCTTCTTCTTCTTCTTCGACTTTTCCTTAAAATCCTCTTAAACCCTAACCTTCAATTTCCCCAATCCAACATAAATATGGCGCCATGGACCGAAGAGGAGGAACTTGCACTTGTGATCGCTTATCAACAAGTGCACGGTGGAGCTAACCCACGCGGCGGCCGCGGACCACAGTGGCATAGGGTCTTGGCCGAGTTTAGTACCCTTGTCGGGGGTACCAACCGTACCAACGACTCAATCTCCCACAAGTTTGGAGACTTGCAAACCAAGTGTCGAGTCTTCGAAGACGCGTACAGAGAGGTCCAGAGAGATTTGCCCGGTTAAGCAAAAGACGTGCTCCTCGCCTTTACTCGCTTGGAGTACCGTCGCGTTAAAGGCCACAACTTTTCCAACGAATCTGCATGGCAAATGATGCGCTCGGCAAATCTTCTACGTGGCTAGGGTTTTTGATCTATGATCATGTTCTTTGTTTTTTTTTAGTAGTGTAATCTTTTTTTTTTTTTTTTTGTCTAGTGTAATATTTTTTTTGTCTAGTGTAATTTTTTTTTTTTTAGTGTAATGTTTGTGTTTTTTATTTTATTTTAGTTTAATGTTTTTTTATAAAAAAAATTGTTGTAAATAATTAAATATAATTGGTAAAAAAAACCCGCTAGCCCTTACCCATAACACCCTCACGGGAGCAGTCGCTGGCCTCTAACCACTGCCACGTATGCTTTGACGTGGAAATTTTTTATTGGATAAAGCCCTCACTCACCTCTACCCACAACGGATGGTGTAAGGGTTTTTTTTTTTTTTTCGTTTAAAAAAATAGGAAAAAAATGATTAAGTTTACCGTTACAAATATAGGTACAGATTTTATTTATTTTATTTTATGTTTGTTTTGCTTAAAAATAAATTAAACCGAATACTAACCCGTACCCCATCTTCAAGACCGGATTCTGTTTAGATACCGGCGCCGACGACCACCGTCATCGGAGATGCTTACGTGGCAGTCGAACTTTCCGGTAATCGGTCAAACATCACGTATTCCGGTGGTGTCGTTTTCTTCTTCCTCTCATATTCATCAACGATCCCTCAGGTACATATTATTATTATTATTATTATTATTATTATTATTATTATTATTATTCACATATCTTATTGTGTTTATATTTCTCACGGTTAAGAAATTGATTATTGAACCAACACCTAAATTGTTCGCCTCAGTCAGTTATGAACTAAATTACTACTTTGTAAACTGAAGATTACGAGTCTGTCCATATAATGACTGACTCGAACCAGACGTAAGAAAGAACCGGATGACGTCATAAATATTATAAAAATAACTAGGTTAAATCTGAATATTTTAAAATTCAGTTATGGCCAGAAAATATGTATCAAAGTCGTAATTTGGACGCACTAGCTAAGTAGTTAACTCGGCCAATATATCGGTGATAATCACTGATATCTCGGTTATCGGTCATCAACCAATATATTGGTACCGATATTTGTACCGATATTATCGGCGATGTTGGCCGATATTTGACCTATATATCACCGATATTGGTGTTTTTCTTCTTAGTTCTTCCATTTTTCTTACTTCTTATAGTTGTTATTACTTTTTTATTACTGTTTTAAGTCTTAATTGTTAATAGTTAGTGTTAAATATTAGTGTTTTAAGTCGTAACAAGTGGTATTTTAAGTCGTAACAAGTTACCACTTGGTACAATTGTCAGTGTTTTGCAAGTTGTAAAAGGTTAATTTGTTAATGGTAGGAGAGTATGTTGAATTGTTAGTGTTAAATTGCTACATGTATGGATTTTGCATGATATAAAAATTGCCGATGTCTCACCGCTATAACCTATATCTCAAATATGGGTCTTCACCGATATCCGATATTTTACCGTATTAACTGCTTAGCGCACTAGATGAGAATAACAGTGTAAATAATTAGTTAGAAGATTAATTTTGGAACATAATGAAACATTATTTATTAATGTTGATAAAACTGATTAGTTTCTTCATTTGTAGATATGCAGTGCTTGGTGCTGGATTTGCTGGATTGTCAGTAGCATGGCATTTGTTAGAAGTATACACTCATTCTCGATCCGTATATTCATCTGAATTGTGATAGTTAGATGCTTTCAGTGCAGGATCTTAGCATGATTATAGATATAATTTCCATTGGTTTTTGAAGAAATAGGTTATGATTTGGTTGACATGGACTTGTTTTTTTACAGCGCAGTGCTACCGATTTACATGTTCACGTTGATGTTCTTGATGAGGTAGGAATCGGGGGTGGTGCTTCAGGAGTGGCTGGAGGACTCCTTCATCCTTATTCTCCTAAAGGTTACATCTTGTTAGTTGTTTCTAATCCAGATTTCATACATATTGTTCTTGAAGTTTATTTTTGTATTACCTTAATTTTGTATGTTTTTTTCTGCAGTTAAACCTCTTTGGATGGCAGCCAAGTGCTGGGAAGAGACTTTAAGGCTTATAAGAATTGCTGAAACACACAGTGGAGTAGTTGATCAGAACTCTGATGTGTTTATTGCTCGGAGGAAGGGTATTTTGAAACCCGTAGTCAGCTTGAAGAACATGAGTGTGATGAATGATGTAAGTTTTCTAAATTTGTATATGGAACACAAATGCAATACAGTTTTAACAAATTAATAACTCTTTTTTCCTTCTTAAAGAATGCTCAGAACTCTCTTGCCAGTTGCAGAATACAGTCTATCAATGAAGATGCAGCCAGGAGTTTAGTGCCTAATATATCTGTACCTTTGGATTTGGCCTTTTTTATGCCTGGTGCTGTAAATATACACCCCCGAGGCTATCTTGAGGTAAATAGACTCTTGTGTCATGTATCCTGTTGTTTCTTAGGGGGTGTTTCGGATATGCATTTTGACACTGATTTCGTTGGGATAAATAGATTAGTTATCGTATATTCTTATTGCTTAAGAGTCAAATAATCAATGTCATACTAGCCCCAACACAACTAGTTATCTAAACCCTAAGGGTAAAATAGAATGGTCAATTTGCTCCTTTGTCAAAACTTTATCCTGATTCAAGAGACTTTGATTCTCATTTCGAAAGGTGGTGCCCCTTAAAAAATTCACGAAAATGTCGTTTTCTGGTCATTTTATCATTAGTTTCTTGAATAATGAAAGTTTGATTCTGATTATTTATCATATAACCACGTTGAGAATGCGCATCCCGGATATCAATATAGTTCTGAGTATAGATATTTTATCATGACCAGGCCCTTTATTTAGCTTGTGAAACTCTGGCAAAAGAAATGTCTAGTGTGGGACTGGGTAAAAAGGAGATAAACTTTCACAAGAGATCTATTGGCAATCTCCTTGAATTAGAAGGTAATATATGTGATATATTTGGAGTTCCTTTGTATGTCTATGGTCTTAAAATGTATTGTTAATATTAACATGCTTGATGTTAGGTGAGTATGATGCTGTTATTGTATGTTTGGGAGCCAGATCCACTTTCCTCCAAGAACTTTCAGGAAAGTTGCCATTGAGGACTTGTAGAGGCATCATTGCCCACTTGCGTCTGCCTGACAACACCAGGTATTTACCAACATAGGATTCAAAGATCTCATTCATATGTGTATGCATGTGTGTGTTTTGGACTTTTGGGGTGGATGTGTATGTCTTGTTGGGCTGGTTAATGGGATCCTTTTTCAATAGAAGTGATTAAATTTCCAAACAAACTTGATTTTACTTGTAAACTGATAGATTTAGATAAAATGTGCCAAGTATGATGTTTTCATTTATATACCTTGAATTTGTCTGAAATTGCTCATTTAAAGTGCTAGTGACAAGTATGGTGCTTTCAACAAGAAATGAAGAAATATTTTTTTTTTAAACTTTTTTTTGCTTCTTTTTTCGTACGAAGTGCTAGTTGTTTTTATCTTTCAAGTACGACACTATGATCATTAGTAAGGACTCTAGTGATTTTGCCAGTTTGCCACCATTTTCACCTCCTGTGTCTTGATAATAGATATAGAGGTGGAAATTGTGGACTCACGTATAAATTGATCGATTTGGGTAATATTTTAATCTTAATAGGTCAACTTGGTATAGTTAAAAAAACTTTAAATGATTATGAAAACAAAGTGGATCAAAGGGGTCAAAAATCACCCAAGGTATATACTAAATGCATATAGCCTCCTATATCATTTCAATAGAAATTAGATTATTTTTGGATCTTGGTTCTAAAAAGCGATAAGCGCACAAAAGCGACGAGGTCTAAGTGCGAGGCGCGAAACACCAAATGCAAAAGCGGTAGGCTTTTCATACCCGAGGCGCGCAATAATTATCTAATTTTTTTTATATATCCCATAGGATTTTAGCTTCCTTTACCCAAAATAATGAAATATAGCTATGAATAAGGTTTTTGTATGATTTTACCTATATGTACAAGCCAAAAAACCCAAGGTATAACATGTTTCTGCATAAAGACTCGTGGGGGTACGAGAGGCGCGCGCCTCAGGGCCAAAAAAAACAAAAAAAGTTAAAAAAAAATCGCTTTTTCTGCGCTTCTTGGAAACTGCCTTGGTGCAGCTACCTAAGGCGCCATGCATTGTGCCTTGCGTCCAGGCGCGCCTGAGGTTCGCTTTTTAAAACCAAGTTTTGGATATAGTTTTTGTAATCATATTAGCCACGGTAATTTTATAAAAAAAATAAAAAAATCTGGACAATAAACTGTCCCAAGTAAGCAAACCTGACACGTCCCTAACAATTCAATATTGTCCGAACTTCTTTTTTGTTGCAACCCAACCCTCAGACCCCCACCCTCCCAAATTTTGACAACTCTAATAATATGGGGGTGAAAAAAATGGCAAACGGGGAAACAATTTTGTGGCATTATCAAAGTTTGTCCTCTTTACTTATTTAATTTTTACTATAATTCTATGCATTTATATTTAACTTAGGTTAGAAACTCAACATTTTCATGATCAAAATGTTTCAGAGAAGAATTTCTAGAACACAGCCCTTCAATCTTGTCAGATGCGTGGATTGCCATCCAGAATCCTCGAAGCCTGTACCTGGGTTCTACATGGGAATGGCAATCTTGCAACCATTCCCAAAACGTGTCAGCGGAAGAAGCTTCTAAAGCTTTGGAAGAACTTATACCAAAAGCATCTTCAGTTTATCCAAACATTTCAAAATGGGCTTTTGATGGAGCGCGTGCAGGTCTAAGAGCAATGCCGCCTCTTACAGGTAATGGGTCTCTTCCACTGTTAGGTCAAATAGATGATCTTATTGGTCAAACTCATAAGAGCAAGTTTTGGTTATTTTCGGGTCTTGGGTCTAGAGGTCTATTGTACCATGCTTGGCTAGGGAAATTGATGGCACAAGCTGTAATTTCTTGTAATGAGGATGTAATTCCTTCTGAATTGACCTCTTGGAGACCAAAATTAATCAAAAAATAGTAATTTTTTAAACACAAAAAATTCACTGAGATACAGAAATACTCCTATAGGCTACTATTACCACATAAAAGAAAAATAAATTATCAAAAGAAAAACTCAAAAAAGAACATTCACATTTCTTGTTGAATCCCTTTCTTCTACTATGCTTTAATGAAATTTACACATCTTTTCCCCTACCGTGTTCTTCCACGGTTGTTTGTGGTGGAGTTAGGTGGTAGCAATCACCAGCCTCACCATTGACTTCACATGCCCTAGGACACAAAATCCCTAGAAAGATCTTAAACAATATCCATTTATTTTTATATATTTTTTTCTTGTGTACATTGTTCGATTACATCTATCTAGAGTTCCCGTTCAATGCTCCATGGATAATGAATTTAAGTATATCGAGAGGGATGTAGGTAACGATACTGAACATCCAGATTACCCCGGCCCATCGCCATCCAATCCCTTGCATCTCTGCAAAATCCCAGTCTGCGTATACTGCTAGAAGTGTAGCCAACTGTTTAAAACACAAAAATGTTAGATAGTGATATACTCAACTCAAATCAAAGAGACGATATGGTAGTTGGTACTTACTATCTGAGCTAGTGCGAAGGCAAGCATGAGCAAGGAGCTAGGACGATCAAGGAATGACCAATTTTGAGATCTTGTCACAAAAATGAGTGCTTGGCTAATGATGCTCACTTGAAGGTACAGCGCTGCAGTGGTCTCATCATTGTTTCCAACAATCGAGTGAACACCAAAAAGCCTCTGAACGTAAGAGTTATTTCTTGTCATGTTAATTTTTTCTAAAAAACTTTGTATAATGAATGAAGATGAAGTGTCATCGACTTACAGGGAAGAAGTCGGTTCTGGTAGAGAGCCAAAAGAACATAACAGTAACAATTGCAAGATAAGTCCCAAGGACGATACCAGTGGCGAAGATTTCATTGAGCCGCCACGAATCAGGGAGTGGTGATGGTTTGACCCGATCAGTGGAGATCATCATGATGGTGCTATCGTTAAGGATAGCGATGATGAGAATCATGAACGGCGAGAAGTCAAACCTCCATATGAGAACAATGAGCATGAACCCCAACACAATTCGGATGGTGATGGAGACAGCATAGATTGTATAGTTTTTCATCCTTTGGAAGATGCATCGGCTTGTTAGTATAGCTGCAACTATCACGTTAAGCCCTGGCTCAGTAAGGATAATGTCAGACGCGCTCCTGGCAGCGTCTGTGGAATTCGACACTGCTATTCCGATGTCCGCTCGCTTGAGTGCCGGTGCATCATTCACACCATCTCCCGTCATACCGCATATGTGATTTCTCTGTTGTAATCTCTTGACGATCTCATATTTATGCTCTGTAAGAATGAAAATTAAGGTTTGTAAACATTGTCTATGATGATGGTTGAGTCATATAATATTTACCGGGAAAAACTCCAGCGAACCCATCGGCCTTCTCAATGAGGTCATCGATTGAAGAGTTGCTACCCTTGATGCTTTCTGTTAGAAGTGAAGACGATGGATACATGTCAGTGCCCATACCAAGTCTTCTGCCGGTTTCTTTTGCGATGGCAAGTTGATCTCCAGTGATCATTTTAACTTTAACACCAAGCTCTAAAGCCCTTCGAATAGTCTCAGCGCTGTCATGTCTCGGTGGATCAAAAAGCGGCAACAATCCTACGAACTCCCAAGGTGAGCCCTTACTCTCCTTTGTCTTCTCAGGTACCGTTTGTCGAGCCACGCCTAGAGACCGAAGACCTCGGTTCGCAAATCCATCAATGGTTTCCTGAGCCCTCTTTAATGCATCGCCGGTGAGATTACAAAGCCCGATGATCTATCAAGATATTTAACCTTATCAGTTATCAGCTATAAACCTTGTAATTGGAAATAAACATTAAGAAGCAAATGGTTCATTACTTCGTCTGGTGCACCCTTGCTTGACCGATACCAGTCACCCTTATTGTCAGTGTACGTGATGGCGGTGCGTCTGTCAACAGGGTTAAATGGTAGGAAGTGGACCTCTTTGATTCCGGCTCGAGCCTCTTTTGGATCACCCAGCATGTTGACGATACAAGCATCGATTGCATCTTGGTTTTCAATCCTTGAAGCTCGAGCAGCATACACAACCACCATGTCCCTATCGCAGTTCTTGACGAAAACCTGTAACCAGTTTTGACTGATTATATAACCAAAAAGTGATTTGACTTTTCCATTTTGACCAGGAAAAAAGTGAAGACTGACCTCAATTAATGTCTTGTCGACGGTTAGCTTGTTAAGAGTCAGGGTACCGGTTTTATCACTACAAAGAATATCCATGCCCGCCATTTCTTCGATGGCGGTCATTCTCTTGGTTATGGCACCTTGTTTTGAAAGGTAATGTGCCCCAATCGCCATCGTTACAGACAAAACTGTAGGCATGGCGATCGGGATACCTCCAATCAAAAGGATCAATAAATTATCGATACCATCTCTATACGGTCTTTGTTGAATTGCATATATCACCACAATCTCGATCGCCATTCCAATTGCAATTGAGCATATGCAAAAGTTACCAATGGACTTCAATACCTGTTGGAAATGACCAGCTGAATCGGTGTTGTTCACAAGGTGGGCAGCCTTTCCAAAGAAGGTCCGGACACCAGTGGATATGACCACGGCTTCAATTTCGCCTTGCTTGCACGTCGAGCCAGAGTATACTGGCTCACCAGGGTTCTTGTTTACCGGGTTCGACTCACCAGTAAGGGCAGATTGGTCAATTTTTAAACTATCGCCTTCAAGGAGACGAGCGTCAGCTGGGATAATATCTCCTAGCTTGACACTAATAATATCTCCGGGAACCAATATGGCGGCATCTTGCTCGCTCCACTCTCCGTTCCTTAAAATCTTAGCTTTCGGGGCTAGGCTTGCCATTAGGGCGCTGGCAGCATTGCCGGCATTGTTTTCTTCAATGAAACTAATGGTTGAGTTGATGAGAAGAAGCGCAACTATGCCCACGAAATCCGGCCAGTCTGGTGGCCTGCCACCACCGTTGGCTAATATAAGGGCCATGATGGCTGCAAATTCCATGACCCATGAAAGAGGATTCCACATGAACCCTAGAAACTTAAGTAATTTATTTTCCTGTTTCAAACATAACAACTCAACCTTGTTAATAATAATAGATGTTTAGAATATAATGTTATTCTATGTGTTCTTAAATTAGAACTTTGCTTTTTAGGCTGTTACATTACAACCAACCAGAGTTGACCCATGTTTTTCTTAAAATAAGCTAAAATTTTGTTTAAAAAACTCTGATCATGATCAAGCTTATTGATTATAAATGAAAGAGAACATGCCTGCTTCTCTTCAAGCTTATTGGGGCCGAAAATGTCGAGCCTCTTAGCCCCTTCCTCGTCATTCAAGCCTTCTCGCGTACAATTTAGGATCGTGAAGACATCTTCTATAGGGATTTTTTCGAGATCAATTTGGTTACTTTTAACGTCATGTAAGGAATTATCAGACATCGTGTTGATTGCTAGAAAAAAAGAAGTTTAAAATATATTAGTAATAGTGATTTTAAAGATAAATTTGGGCCTCGCGACTATCCCTCAGGTCCTCCACCATGCTTTCGAACACAGTAGAGGGATCGTCGTCATGTATAACACGATTAGAGGGAAATGTTGAAGCCCTTTTTTGTCAAGGGAAACCGGTCACTTTATATCCATGCTTTCTTACCTGCATACCGCTTTGTTTCTCTCATTTCCCACAAAATTAGGACTGCATTTCACAAATTGAGGGCAATCCATTAACATTTATGAATGTGTGGAGCATAGCCACTCAACAATATTTATCTGATTTTTCAAAGAAAATTCAATGGCTTTACAAAAATCATTCCTAATAATAGTATAACTATAATGTTGCAGGATTACAAAAAAATGGATTTGAATTATTTATATACTTGTAATCCGCGTGTAACACTATACCTTGAAAGAAGTTTGCTAGTCAAACTCAATCCTTTCCTCTTTATAAGCCAAGCTGGATCCTGAATCGGTTTCCCCATTAGCTCCATTTCAAGCAAAACGAGTCTAATATATTTCAGATTTCTCTCAAAACTCGACGACTTTCTTACCTTGTAACAGCTATCTCCAATAATTAAACTCTTTGGCTCTTCAAAAAATGTATCATGTCATCGCGGCTGCCTAAACATGCTTAAAATTGGCCGTCTATCTTCTTTCTCGTCCCTCCACTCAAACAACGCGATTGAGATGGTTCCTGCACATAAACTCTTCTCCACCTCACCCACCCTAGCCTCGAAAAATCTCCCATTGAAGATGGTCTAGACTCTAGGGAGAATCGACAAATTTCATGGTCTATTTTTCAAGGACAAATACTTGTATCATAGTATCTTAATACGATTATGTTGGCGAGTTTTCAACTGTCTGATGCTGACAAAACATGTTTGGCATTGACCCATGTTGGATTCTAAAACTGTACAGCCTTGTAGGCGACAATTTTCTTGAGTTCGTATTGGATTTAGATGGGTTGGGTGGATCGGCCACTAATGTGGAGGAATGGGCTTTCTTCGATAGAGATTTACTCATGGCAGATTTCATTTTCACCCTTGGAATTGGATTTAGATATACAACATGTCTTTATGTTTCATAGAGATATACAAACGTTCCTAGCCACATCAAGAATTTTTATTATTACTAAAATTTAAGTGCTAAAAGAGATGTGTATAAAATCACCCTTGTATTTACTATTTACTTTTGTACTTATACTTCATAACCACTTTGGAAAGTCGGCATTTCTGAAACTCATTTGAGGATCGTATGTATGGAAGGCTGCTAGCTTAATCAATCGTAGTATGGAAGGTCAGCATTTCCGAAAATCAATTGTAATCTAATTTTACTAGAACTTGAAGGTTCTACAAACGGGAATAACGGTTTAAGCCACTAGAACCGGATTCACCATCAATACAAAACTCGTACCGTCTCCATTTTTTATCAGGGCCGTGTCTGGTATAACTGGCAGGTACACACTGGTATTTAAAACTTTGACAATAATAAATGTGCAAATCATACCAACCCAGTAAGATTTTTGGTTCACGCCAAAATTGAGTGATTAACCAGCCTCTTCTGGGCGTCAATCAAAGCTCGTCACTTGACCCTGATCAAAGCTTATTTTATATGTTGCACCTTGGTTGCCCTATAGGTAACATTAATCATGTGTGTTCTAATGTTTCATAACAGTACTAAATGAGCAGCCATGACCAAAAACAGCAGGTTGGATAAAAAAGAGTCTTACCATCATGTAAGGTGCATGAAAAACATGTAACCAAACAATTTCATCATCAAATTCATTGGGTCTAACAAAAAATAATACATCAAAAACACCTCAAAACCCAAGCTTGGTTCTGCGCCAATGCCTACGCTTCGCGTTGTACCTAAATAAAAATTACAGCTTGTTAGTTGATAAAGAAAATATGTCATCTCTTTAAATCAAGATTGTTACAAAACAAAATCTGACCTGATAGTATTGTCAGTTCTCATTCGAATCCAGTGAGGAATGGGCCTGTTCTGCCTCATCTTCTTCGCAAGCTTCTTCTTGATCATGAAAGTCTTGTGGGACGGCTGTATTATTAAAATATACACAGAAGCAAAACATCACAACTTAACTTTTAAAAATGTGCTATTAGACGTTAGTAATTGTTTTAAAACTGACTATGCAACCTACAAGAAAAATAACACAACGTACGGTTCAAGTAATTAAAAATTAATCACAAAAATAAACATGTATGAATGTTCTAGACATTTACCAACTAGTGGTCAAAATATACAAGAGAAATTCTAAGAGCATTACTTCAGAGAAGAACAAGTGACAATATATGTGTCGATTAATCCTAACACAATGCTAGAACCATTATTTCCATAACCTAATCAAGGTTGGGTCCAAAGTTTGAAAACGAAATCAAGCCTCGAGGCGTATGTATGAGGCAAAATTAAAAAAAAAAACAAATGAATTTTTTTTATAAATCTAGTAAAAAATAAAATACCAACTAATTTCATCATAAGATTCATCAAAAACATAAAAAAGGCACATAATGTTTGTTAGTGACACCAAAAGTCAAACATTAAAAATACACATCAAAACCCCTTGAAGCGTCCTTGAGACGCCTCTTTTCTTACCGCCTCAAGCCCTTTAACGCGTGAATACAAAATAACCCCATGAAGCACTGTGAACACTCGCTTCCGTATCGCCTCACCTCACCTCAAGGAGCAAGCTTTGACAGTTTTTTTAAACTATGGTTGTGTCCATACAAAGATTTGAATAACTACACTATTTCACCTTTCTAAAAATAATCATACCATCTAAAAACTGAAAACTAACCACCAAAATCTGACTACAGCATTTCATGTGTTGATTACTTAATTTTCCCTAACACATTGCTAAAAAATGGTATTTTGTTTCTTAAAGTGCAGACAAAGATTGACCTAGCTGCATTATTCCAGCTTTCTGATAATAATAATAATAATAATAATAATAATAATAATAATAATAATAATAATATGTCCAGTAGCAAAACTAAGGTCAACACTCAGAATCTGCAATAGGTATAATATCTCCCAACCTTAACTATACATTAAGCAACAAAACCCTAAAAATATGCAACAAATCATCACTTATAACCCTAAAATGCTTAAAATTCAAACGGGTCAAGTACCAAAGATATCCATATTCATCGATTGGACACATAATAAGCTATAAATTGGAAGATTACCATGGCGGCGGAGAGGACAGAGTCTTCTGCTTCTTCTTCTTATCTGAGATGGTTGATAATGAGATTAGGGTTTTATATAGTTAGGGTTAGAGTCTGACTCAAGCCCATTTCCGCTTCATTTCAGGCCCACTTAGTATTGTGTAGTTGGGTTGGGGTCCGGGTTCTTTTTGTTTTCATAGTGCACAACTCAGTTTGGGCTCAATTGCTCAAAACCCGAACCCGTTTTAAGGTTGAAAACCCCGATCCACCCACACCGATTTGGACCGGGCTCAAAACCGGTTTTAGCATTTCAACCGTTTGTTAGAGAGTTTTTAGGCGAGATCAACCCGGTTCAGATTGGGAGTGATTCTCTTCTTTTTTTTTTTTTTTTTTTTTGAACGGTCAACGGTACACCACCCATAACGAAGCCCCGCACCCTTCAGGTCCGGTCCCTGGGCCCCCCTAAGGTCCAGCCCCTCATTTCAGAATAACCCTACTCTGAGTGGGATTCGAACCTGTGACCTCTCAGGGCAGGAACCCCAGAAAGTGGGTAAACCTTCTCACCTCCATTGCAACCACTAGGCTACAACTTCATGTTTAACTTTTTTTTTTTTTGATCATAATGATTTTTATTCCAGAACAAAGAAAATTACATTAAGATAACGGGTAGGCGGGCAACAAGCTGCCCCATTGAATTTACCATTGAATCAAACCTCCACCATTTATTTAATGAACTCATGCACTTTTACAATACTTTTTTTTTGTTTTGTTATAATGAACCTTCATATAGTTATTTAATTTGTTGGAGTCACAACAATATGTTACAAAAATGAGACTAGCAAAAAAATAACAAAAATGTAATATTCAAGAATCGGACATGAAAAACAACTAATGATAGAGAAAAATTTTGGGCCGTTAAGTGTTGTTCACAGAAGGACTAATATTGATTAGTTTAAAAGTTTGAAGGGGTTAATTGTAAGTCTTTAGAAAAATCAGACTAATAAGCAGTACTATTATTATAACCACGTCCACAATAATCCATGTTCTCCGGCGCGTTAATTCACGCGCCAAATCCAACGGTTCTATTCGGTTGCTCCACCCTAACGCCGTCACCGTCACCGTCAATATTTTGTAAGTGCAACTACTCTATTCGGTTATCAATGGCCTCCTCCACCATCAGAATAGTCGTTGTCGGAGACGTGGTTAGTTCATTCGTCGTCTTCACCATCTGTTTTTTTTTATTTTTTTTTTAATTGTCAATTGATATTAGTTTATTAATAATCTGAAATTGATTGATTTTTGAAGCATGATGATTGGGATCTCCAAGAGGATTCCAAGGCTCTTCATCTATTGCAGGTAATTATACCTTAACCTTGTTTAATTTTCAAAATATGTAGTGATATATAGTAATTGGAGGTAGTTTTTTATATCGTGCACACTAAGCGGTTAATGCGGTAAAATATCGGATATTGGTCAAGGACTGATATTTGAGATATAGGTTATCCCGGTGAGATATCGGTGATTTTTATATCAGGCAAAATCCATATATATAGCAATTTAACACTAATAATTTAATGTTATCTCCTATCATTAACAAATTAACCTCTTGCAACTTACAAAACAATAACAATTGTAGCAAGTGAGAACTTATTAAAACTTAAAACACTACTTAATATTTAACACTAACAATGGAGTAACAATTAAGACTTAAAATACTAATAACAACAATAAGAATTAAAACAAATGGAGAACTAAGAAGAAAGATAGTGATCGGTGATATATCGGTCAATATCGCCGATAGTACCGATATTTTGTACCGATATATTGGTCGATGACCGATAATCGAGATATTGGTGATATATCACCAATATATCGGCCGAGTTAACTACTTAGCGTGCACAGTAGAGGTGATTATGTGTACTGAAATTTATACATAATTATAGTTTTATACCTAGATGGATGGTTAAATTTCACAGCTTCAAATGTATTCTAGGGTTTTGAGGAGTAAAACTGTGATAATAGCATATACACTATACAGTATGCAATTGACAATTGACAATTGACAATGCCACACTTAAAGGTAAAACTCAAAACCTGTAAATCCATAGTCACTAGTCAGTGTGGATCATTTTATCCAGCTTAAATTCAGGTGTTAATTGCATTGTTTGATGGTCAAGCTGTATTCTTATTGGTGCCACTGTAGTTCAGATGGGCCTATCACAGTGAGTGAGTGATGCTTTCATATGTATGTGTGCGCATAGAACTGTAGGCTACCTTGAACAGAATAGTGAAATTCTCTCGTTATCACACATTAGGTTTTGTTCTGCTTTTTCTGTTATTAGTTACGACTTTTTGTTTGTAATTGCAGCCAGATTTGGTGTTGTTTACAGGCAGGTTTTTTCATGCATTGCTTGTTTCTACTTGATTATATGGCAAGCTTTCCTTCATTTTCGGTCTTGAACCTTTTTGTTTTAATTCGGCATATAGATTTAGCGGTAATGGTGACGACATTTTATTCTTTATTTTTCAACTGTCTTGTGCTGTTTTTTCTGCCTGCATGCTTTTTCAGGTGATTTTGGTAATGAAAATGTTGAACTTGTTAGAAGCATTGCTGCACTCAAAATGGCTAAAGCGGCCATTCTAGGGAATCATGATGCTTGGAATACCCAAAATTTTTCTGAAAAGTAAGTGCACTTAATATGAGCATGTAATATTAGTGGTGTTTGAAGTTGCGTTTTTACGGTGAATATCTGATTATGGATCTTATGGTATTCACTGTACACAAATAGTTAGAAATTATGTTCTTCAAACCATTAGAGAAAATCTGATTATCTACGTTTTCTTAATGGGATTTTAAAAAGTTGGTTGAGACCTGATTCTTGAATATGCCAACTTTTAATCACAAAATGTATTTTGCAAAGGCAATCCCAGACACCCAGTCACCCTTTTAGAATAAATTAGAAGAGATGCTGCCATTTATCATGGGATACCAATTTTGCCACAAAATCGTATGATTTCTACTTTCAGGCAATGGCATTGTTTTTTTAGCATAGAGAACAACTTACTTAACAAATCTGTTGATTGTTAAAACTTAAAAGGGGCAATAATGTAATATGGTAATTCTTCAAAGCTTCATCCTTTCTTCTTGTTATTTTACCTTCTTTAACCTTAGAAATTAAACCAAACTACTATAGCCCAAAATCATTTTCATAGACTGAATGGAGCAAAACCGCTTCTCTCAAGGAATAAAAAAGTCGGTTGCCTCATTCCTTTCCCAAGTTTAACTAGACATTTCACATTGGTGTACCAAACATGGCCAAAATCGAAACTGGAATCCTTATCCCAAACCAAAAAAGAACCCATCTCTGTTGAACACAAAATAAAATTGAACCCTATTTTAGTTAAATTGCTATGTTAAAAGAATTATTTACTTGACACTCAGGGAAACTATATTTGAAATTTGTGATTACAATACTGGGTGGGTGATTGGCTGTCCTGTTTGTATGGATCACCCATTTTTCTCAGTGAACTATTATATAATGTCCGTGTTATTTTTTGGTGTTTCGTGATCAATTTGAAACATGTTACATGATGAAATAACTATTTTTTCGTGTAAAATATTACTGTCTTTTCATACAACTTGTAAGACATTTTCATTGTTTGACATGTTTAGTGTACGAAGTCAAAATTAATGACACAAGATACATAATTTGGTGGCCTATATGATAATTTTGGTACATGGGTAACCGTAATGAAAAATCCAATACTTTGGTGGCCTCCACATGTTATTTCGTTTTGAAACACAAACTATGATTGTCTCAGGTAGTCTAAAACAGATATTTCTTAACGTATTATTATAATATTGATTCCAAGATAAACCGCAACAGTTCTTATTAGTTTGTACTAATCAAAGGGTACTCACAGTATTCTCTTTCTTTTTTATAATTTTTTTCATCCTCTCGCACTTGCGTAGAAAATGAAATAGAAAAAGACAATAAGATAGTACTCACAATCTAGCATGTGATTTCAAGAAGATATTTTCAACCATTCTATTTGTCTTCCTCTGATTTGCTCTCATAATTAATATTTTATTTTTTTCCTTCTAATTTTGTTGTTGAATTAAAGGCGCAAGGACGCAGTCCAACTCCAACTCGAAAGGTGAGTTTTATTTATTTTAATTTGAAGATTTTTCTCTTGTTAGTATAATATACCTCACTGTTTTTCTAACACCAAAAAATGTGTAATTCTCTTTTGTTCTTTTTTTAACTAATATCCAAGACAATTAAGATAAATGGTGGGTTTTATTTGCATGCCTTGCTTGTTAAAACTGTAACTTTAGTTGTGCTTGAAGTCAAAGGTCATGCTACCTCTGCCCCAAAACACGAAATGCGTTTTCAGATTTAGGAATTTAATTTGGAAGTACTATGTAAGAAGACTAATACAATGAATCCGATTAGACTATTACATTATTAGTCATATACTGTTCAAGTTTATTGTCATGTATTGAACCCACAATGAACAAAGTTAATGCATGTTATCAAATCCAGTTTTGGGGAAGAGCATGTTGGTTACAAACGGTTGGACTTCCATCCATTGAAGCTGAGTGTTATTGGAGGGCGTCCCTTCTCATGTGGAGGTGAAAGGTTTTTTAGAAAACAACTTCTGGCTAAAAGGTCTGTGTAATTTTTGTTTTTATCTTATGTGAATAATACAAAAAAAAAATATTATTTGGTGAACACTGAATTTTCTTCCTAAAAATAATATATTAATAGCGATTATCGGCTTCTAGAATCACGATGGTTAAAATGGTTTCTCTGGTTATATGTTTTAAGCTAAAGGCTTATTTGAATGTAGATAACTTATGTTGGAAAATATCTGTTAGATATGGAGTTCACAACATGAATGAGAGTGCAAAAAGAATATCTGATGCTGCTATGGGGACACCAAAGAATCATTCCATTATTCTTCTTGCTCATAATGGGCCCACCGGTATGCCATTTGCTCAACATACACACGTCTTTTCCAATCTCATTTTTCGTTTAACTTAATGTGGCAAAATGGCCGGGTCAGGTAACGGGTTCAGCTCAAAACAGGTAAATATTGGTACTTGTCTGATTGACCCAATAAACTTTTTATACAATTCCAAAATCTTTTTAGAAATAGTTTTGTTAAATTTTGATTTACAAACGAGATAAAAATTTCCTTTTGGTGAAGTTTCATTCAACCCATGGACATGTTCCATTCTCGCGGAACTTTTTTTATTTTACCCCTTCAATACATCAGAGATAAACTCCGAAACCAGATAAGCAAAAGGGTTTGAATTGCCACCTATACGTGCTATGGCCAATTTTATCTATTAACTTAAAGTTTTTTGTTTGTATGTTCAGGTCTTGGTTCCAACATGAATGACATTTGTGGGAGAGATTGGGTGCGTGAAGGTGGAGATCATGGTGATCCAGGTAACCATTATTGCACAAGTTTGTATTTAAAGAGGTCATCTTTTAGTACAACTAGAATTTGGTCGATCCACTAATACTTTTTCGTCCTGTTTTTATATTTATTTTTGTTTATTTATGAATGTGTTAAATGTGATTACAAAATATAATAATCTACAGGTTTGGTTAAAAATGATTTTGGAGGTTATATGAATGGAAAAAAGACTTTCGCCGGCTTTCAACTTGTTTGACATGTTCCCCTTTTAGCTAAATTTTAATTTGACCCGTTTGACATGTCATGGATAAAACATAAACATATATCAACACATACATAGGTAAATAAGTTGAAGTTGACACCCGTAGTAATTATCATTTTTTTGCATGATAAACTTAATCTCATATTGAAAATATTGTACAACTCTTTTGACACCTGGAAACTAGTGTGCCCTTCTTTTTTGAGGATGGAAGTGTACTGTCTTTTCTCTCCCACTGCAAATTAACAAATTAAAAGACATTCCATGCCCCACTGCAAATCATAGATGAATCTTTGACCAAAGTCACTTTACTGAATCCTAATATCTGAGGGATATATAAAACACTTTAATATTTATATTCCTTTTAAATATTCTTTAAATAGTTCACAATTTACATTTTATCAAGTTTAAATTCTATATTTTTCATATTGATCTCCCAAAGCAGAAATGCATTATTGATTGACGTTTTTATCTCACTCATTCCTGTCTAGTGTTGACTGGCCCTTCTATTGTGTCGATTACGTTTTCATGAGTAACTCTCGGAAGATGAATGAATTTTAACTAGAGGTGGAAATTTGATCCATTTACTTCTAAATGTCCGTGGCAAGTCAAATAGATAATCGTTTGGCTTGAAAGGAAACAGGTCGAAAGTCACCAAAAATGTTATTATATGCATGTATCTCCTAAATTATATAATTTAATAGATTACTCTTAAAATAAGGGAGCAGGGGATCTCAACGGGAGCAACCTCTCTATTCCATGGGATAGAATTAAGGTTTGCCCCTATCACACCCTACCTTCTAGCTATGCTATGAGAGTATGAGTGGTATCATACCAGGGGCGGATCTAGGGGGGCTGAGGGGTAGCGCGGCGAAGTGCATTTTTAATGCAATTTTTTTCTTCTTCGTTTTATCTATCAGCTACCGTGGAACAAATTTTTTTAGCCCGCGTTAACCCCTCAATTTTTCTTCTAGATCCGCCATTGTATCGTACTGAGTACGTTTGTTTGTTTTTTTACTCTTGAAATATATTTTGTGCTAGTATCTGACACTAACTTAATTATATGTAAAAAGATATGAATATATGGACAGAAATGTTTCAACTTTCAAGCCACACTGCCCATAAAGTTACATGTTTCATTATCACATGTATATACATTACACACATATATGTATATATAACATCATATTTGTTGATACAGATTTGGCACTTGCTATTTCTCAACTTAAAGGCAGCACCAAATGTTCTGTTCCCCTTGTTGTATTTGGTCACATGCATAAAGAGCTGGCATTTGGAAATGGTCCACGTAAAATGATTGTGGTTGGAGATGACAACACAATATACCTAAACGGGGCCATCGTACCTCGGGTCAAAAAATTATGTGACAGCCCATTGACTGAAAACCCAAAACATACGTTACGGGCCTTCACTTTAATCGACTCGAAGGAAGGGAAACTAGAGAAAATTGCAGAAACTTGGGTTTCAGTATTTGGAGACAACACCAGTGTTGAGGAGGAACACATATTATTTAGTAGTAACATGCTTAACACCTCTAATGTATAAGGTGTAAATTCTACTGTCTTAAAGCCTGTTTTATTATGTAAACTTAATTTATCCAGTATTTTGCCACTTAAATAAAGTTTTTAAAGTGTAATTATCTCAATAATTATTAGTATGTACTTTTGTATTGCATGGGCAGGTGAAGTTAACATGAAAGTAGTGGTCCACCCATCACCCAGACATGTTGAAAGGTGAAATGAACACTATGAAAGGTGATGGCAGGTCAATTTTGTAAGTATTGACTCATTTTTTTTGGGTTAGTACACCACCTTTATTTTTATTATTTTAAGGAAAAATCATCATCAAATTATTTTCTTTGATGTGTTATTTTTTGTCAGAATGATATTATTTACATCATATTTTTTGGTGTATCTACGTATAAAGTGTACACAAAGATGCTCCAAAAATCAGTGAAAAGCATTATTAAGTGTTCACAAAGATGCTCCAAAAATCAGTGATAAGGCTATATGGTGTGGAGAGCAACTCTCCCAAATGTCACATTAGCGCCACCTCATTTTCCCCCTTTCCTTCCCCAAAGTTTAGAAATGGTATTCCCCCAATTCCCCTTTCTTTTTTTTATTATTTTATATAATAATATTATATATAAAAGAAAAGAAAAGTTTGAAAATAATATTATTATATATAATAAAATATAATATATAGAACTCGGGGAGAACGGGGAATAAACCCCGAAGTCACCGAAAATTTAGGGGGGGGGGGGGGGTGTTCCCCTTGGGGGGCTTGTCCACATCATCATCCCGATCACTCTCCCCGACTCCACTCGATTTAGTCTAAGCGTATGAAGTGTACACAGAAAGGATAATAACAATAATTTCATAATGAATTTACCTTCTACAAACTCTCTATTTAGACAACCAAAAACAAATACTAGATGATTTTGTAAAATTAAATGATTTTAATAATTAATCAGTCAAATATGAAAGAAATCATATGTTTACGAGAAAAGGAAAAGCTTATATTGCCGTCCATCTTTAGCTTTGTTCAAGGCATTGGCTTTTGTTAGGACGCCAACTTCCATGCCATCCCATATGCCTTTTGACCCACTCTATTTCTTTTTATCTATTCATATGTATGTATTTTATATTCTTTGTTTGTGAAAGAATATTAATTATTAATGGTCTTTTTAGTACGGATAATTATTTTTTAACTAAAGAAGCAGAAAGAAAACATAGTAATAAATAATAATATGTTAATAAAAATACTTATAGAAAACAAATTGGCTGATGCAGTCATTATATATATTTTTTCTTGATTTAAAAAGTATTTTTTATTGTGTAACCTTGTGGATTGTGTATTATACTATTATGGCCCAGATAGCCTTTGGCTTAATGTGCCCGGGTCTAATTATTGGCGATGGTAATGAATAAATTGCGTTTGAATGTTCTAAAAAAAGTATTTTTTATTTATTTATTGCTAAGTAAATATTTTTATTAAATTATATACATAGTTAAAACGGATTTGTTTTTGAAACAAAATATAGAAGTGTTTACAAAATTTTTGACATTAATAAATTTCTTTTTCCTACCAACTATAGTTAAAGGTTTTACGTTTTTCTTATTGTTTAACTAAAAAGCACACGAACATGTCTAAATCAGTGGCGGATTTATAAATTAATTTCAGCAGTAACGTTTTTCATTTTTTCATTTTAGTAGTAACGTTTTCCAAATATCGTAAAAAAAACAAATTTTCCACTACACGCGCGAAGTTGAGTAGCAACGGACGCAGCACCTAGCTCCGCTGCTGGGTTAAATGCCTGAATTCAACAAACAACAATAGATTAATGTTAATTGATAATATAAAAAAAGATAAAATAAAAAACTAGCGGTAAAAACTAAAATTAACAATTGCAAACATGAACCAAATATTAAACTTTCTTTATAAATCAAACAAAAATTTGATATAAACCATAAATAAATTTTGTACTTTATTGTATCTTTAAATAGAGATCATCGTCACTCTACACATTACAACTATTAAAAAAAAAACAAAATAGACCTCCATCTTTTCTTTAAAAAAAAGATTTTATTTTTCCAAAAACTGATGCCAATTTCACAACATTTTGAGTAAAATCTTTAAACCCCAGATATAAAAATCCAATCTTTGATCAGGGTTTTGTGTTTCTTGGGCAAATTAATATTATTCATGAGGTGGGTATATGTTAATATTATTATTCTTGATCAATGGGAAATGTAACCTCAAACGTAGCTGCAAAGTTTGCATTCTTTCCACCTGACCCACCAACATATGATGTGTTTGAAGATAATGTTGACCCAACTACAGGTGAAACAAGGCTTGTGTTTACAGGGATTACAGCAGACAAGAATGTTGATGTTCATATGCTTGATACTAAAGGCGGGAACAAAGTTGTGGCTACCTTGTGGAAACATCCTTTAGGGAAGTTGACTGTTTTGTACTCTCATGGCAATGCTGCTGATTTGGGTCAAATGAGGGAATTGTTTATTGAGCTTAGAGCTCATCTCAGAGTTAATATCATGAGGTATTTTAGTTTCTCTAGTTTGTGTTTAGTTTATGTTTATTGATATGTGATATGTTTTGATTATATATATATTGGTATTTTGAAAGTTAGGGTTTTTTTTTTGTTTTTTTTTATTCTGTAAGTTGGGTATGCTTGTTCAGTTTTTTCCTACATAAATCTTTTTGCTTTATGGTTGTATGTGTGTTTGTTCTTGATTTTTGGTGTTTGGGTATGCATCTTGAAAGGATTTGTTTTAAAGTTTAGGTAATTACTGAGTCTTATGATGATATGATCTGATATTATTAGGTTCTTATTATTCGGTATCACATAGTCGCCTTCAAAGCGCACATCCAAACGCGCCCCTAGTAGCGTTAGTAATTGGATTAAGAAAAGATATTATGGTACTTGAAGAGAATTCAAGTTCGGATATCTACCACGCCTACTTAGATGATGATAAATCTGTGAATTATTTTGATTCACATGATTTTGCTACCTTATGAACAAAGGCAAAGGATTTAAAGGGCCAGGGGTGGCCATCCCCCCCCCCCCCCCCCCTCTGTTTTTTGGCTCAGTAGTGGAAATTTGCGATTTTTCGTAGGTAAATTGAGTCCGGACCCCGCCGATTTGCCATTACCGATCGAAAAATTTTGAGTCCGGCCTCCGCCGATTTAAGAACCAAGCTTCGCCCCTGCTTATGAACCGTTTAATCAGTTCGGATATTGTAATTCAGTACAGAACTGTCGATCTCCTAGACTTATGGCATCATAAAGTTTTTAGTAGTTATATCAGGTGTGTGGTACAAGCCATAACTCTGCATCTTAAGTTAAGCCTAGTTGTTTGGTGAACCATGAGCCCATGACGGGGTGGCGGGCTGGTAGAGGACTAGAGGTGGTGGCTAGCCGGAGCTAGTGATGTGCAGTGCAAGATCCCTTCTGAACAAGGGTAGCTAGGTCATTTTGCTTATCTGTTAGATAAACAAGTTCAGTTTTTACTAGCTAATTAAGCTACACCTTTATAGGGTTGTGTTTAATATGTTCAGTTCGATAGTCAGGTGGCAAGTTTAACCGTCTTGAAAGTCTGTACCATTTTATTGCCATATAGTTAAACGAACAATCTTTTAGAAGGTCTTGAAGACTATAATGAACTCCATAACAACGATGAAAACAATAGAAAATGGTGCCAATTTTGTTATACAATCTGTAACATTTGGATCTTTTTATAATAAATGTTTGACTTAAATGGTCAAGTATATTGCTTACCATTTTTTTTGTATGTATTCACTCTATTTATTTTCTTATATTGTAGTTATGACTATTCTGGATATGGAGCTTCCAGTGGCAAGGTAAACCAACCCATGAAAATTACTTATTATATACGTGCGCGTGTGTGTGTGTGTGTGTCCAACCCACGAAAATTGCAACAATTTCTGTTTTAAGATTAAATTACTTTCGATAAAGTCAGGGGCGTAGCTTTTAAGGGGTGGGGAGGGGCGGCCGACCCCCCCGAATTTTCGATCAGAAGTTCCGATTATATAGTATTCGTATAGAAATTTTTTGGTATATAAGGTTTCGACCCCCCGAAACTAGTGACTTCTGACCCCCCCGAAGTTTCGGGTCAAGCTTCGCCACTGGATAAAGTAGCATGCTTAAAAAATATAATTGTATTGTATGTGTATAGTAGTGATTAGACTGCAGGGAGTGGGGGCGGGAAGGGGAGGGGCAGGAAGCTTTCATGGGCTGGAACACCACCCCTAGGGGGCGTGGAGGTGAGGGCGGGAGTGGCAGGCGGGGAGAGGAAGCTTGGCGTGGGGGGAGGGGGGGAAGCCACGTGTCGAAGTGCGATTGGCCGATTTTTTTTTTCTTTTTTTTTTAACTTTAACACAATATAATATTATTCCTTTCACCATTTTTTCCCCCCCTTGCACTCCCCACAATTCCCCCCCCCCCCCCCCCCCCCCCCCCCCCCTTCCACTCCCACTCTTAAAGATTATTGATGCCATTGATTCTGGTCAACGCGATTCTCTGCAATCTATCTTAAAAGCGTATATTTTGTCACGAAAATTACTTGACTTTCTTACCAATGGTCAAACTCTTCTACTGAGTTACTAATCACTTGTTTTCTTTATGATTAGCCGTCTGAACTCAACACGTACTACGACATTGAGGCTGTCTACAATTGTTTAAAGAACAATTACGGAATCAAGCAAGAAGACCTGATCTTATATGGACAATCTGTTGGCAGTGGGCCCACATTACACTTGGCTTCTAGACTACCAAGATTAAGAGGTGTTGTTCTACATAGCGCTATTCTTTCAGGAATACGCGTTCTTTATCCTGTTAAAATGACGTTCTGGTTCGACATTTTCAAGGTAATTTACAAGTTTGCCCTTCAACTATTTGTCCCACACTTCACTAGGCTTCATATAGTTATTTTTTTTCTTTTGTTTTTGGTACAGAACATTGACAAAGTACAGAAAGTCAACTGTCCGGTTCTAGTTATACATGTAAGTAACCTTCACTTCTTTTACTTACCACGCAAAATAACACCCTTAACGTACCCTCGGGTTTTGTCCAATTCTTTAATGAGTATTTGGCGGCGCAGCTTGTTGCCCGTCTACCTTCTATTGTGATGTAACTTTCGTATTTTGTTTTAATGAAAAGGTGTGAAATTACAAGGGAAAAAAATATTATAATTTGTATTTGCTCAGTATCTTTGAATGATTTTATTAGTAAGTTTTGTCATTTAAATAAAGCTCCGCTATGCTCTTTGTTCATTCTTTCAAATCATAGGGTACAAACGATGATATCGTTGACTTCTCACATGGAAAAAGACTATGGGAACTTGCAAAAGATAAATACGACCCGTTGTGGGTTCAAGGTGGAGGTCATTCAAACCTTGAAAGTTTCCCGGAATACATAAGACACTTATGCAAGTTTATAAAAGCAATGGAGAAACTTTCCTCAAAGATGAACAAACAACGCCTTTCTTCAGTCCCAAGTATCGAAGAAGTCAAACACAACCGGTGCTTGAGATTTTGAAAAAGATGAAGAAGATGATCGTGTTTTCTTTCTTTATTACTTGCTAATAAAGAAATCTTGATGGCCCGAATCGTAACCATGGTTACAAATCAAGCAATCTTGACAACCTGAACTAAAGTCATGTGTTTTTATCTGTTTTTAGAAGAAGTTTGGTATGTAGTCTTGTTTATCCTTTGTGCATTTGATGGTAGTTGTAATTAAATTGTTTATTTTTTTATGCCAGATGTTTAGATTCATTGTTATTGTAATGTAAAATCAGAATGTGAGAACCAATGGGCATGATCTTTTTCTTTTATTATATTATGGAATCTTTAGTTGATGTTAGTAATCATCTTATGTAGAATCTGTTATAACTCATATATCTGTAAGTTTGTGGTACAAACATTAATGTAAAGGTACATGTTTCAGGTGAAACACATAATGACACTCATGACACCTGCTCTGAGTCCCTGTAGTCAAATGCTGCAAATAGCACCAATGTTTTCACCATTAAAACTTCTAGTCCCTCTAGTCATAGTGTCACATTGTAAATTTGTAATTTTATTGTTATGACTTGGTAAGGGTGGATGGTGTGGCATCGGGTACCTAGCACCCGATTAGCTACACTGGCCCGTGTGGGTCGTGTAGGCCAAATCGACTAGGACTCCCGGGTGGTAGAACCCAATGGTGAATTTTGTGTACGGTTTGGCATAAAAAAATAAAGCTCCATTATTTTATTTAAATACCATCCATATTTTATTTTTCTCACAATTCTACCTTATGTTCTCTACCAAAAATCCCAAAAAAAAAAACATAATTTTCAGTAAAAAAAATTCAATGGATTCACAAAGATCAAAGGTTGCCGCAAACAAGAAATCCGCCAAACCTAGATTCTTTTTTCATTGTTTCGTTTTTTTATTTCGCCTAGAAGCTTAAAACCGTCTAACGCGTCTAAAAAACGTACTAAGGGTCTACAAAATGTACTAGGCATTTAAAGTCTGTTGCCTCGCGTCTGAGCTGATGAAGCCATGAGTCTGAGGTAAAAGCTCTTGGCCTGACCATAGACTTTTCACATGTTCCTCTAGACACTACAAGCCCACGTGACCTCTTCAATAAAGCATCTGTTGTAAATCCTCTACATCCCCAAAACGGCTAGTAGCCGCTATGTATCATGCATTGTCACATGTCGTATGTTAGTTGGGTCGTTGATTTGATTGAAGTCCCTATCCTTAAGACACTTTGTCCACGTATCATTCTCTAAGCTATCTAGGAATTCGTGAAGTCTCTACACCTAAGACTCTATAGTTATTTATGTTAGCAAAATGGGGCGAGTCCATGTTTATATTTGTGTTTTTTCCTAAGTCTAACGGTTTTGCCAATTTAACCAAACTTGAAATGACGCTGGCAACTGGTTAGTCAAAATAATTTATTAGCAATTTGAATAATATTTAATAGTTAAAGAAGATTCCCCATGTATGAGTGTATCAAAAAAGCCACCATTTGCCCACACTACACAATCATCCAAATCTCACATATATGATCCACTTTGCATTTCATGAACATGATACAATAAATGGTGTATTTAAAAGAGGGGGGGGGGGGTTTACTTTCAATGAGACCTCCGACTTGATAGTAGTTTTGCAATATAAGACACACAACACTCGAGACAAAAACTGATTGGTGCATATACCATTGTCTTTTAGTACAAAAAAAATTAATTGAAAAGACTAAACCTTGTGCAATGAGTAGATATTAAATTAAATAAACAAAACAAAGTAAAAACAAAACAAAAAAAAAATCCTACACTTAAGGGCCAAAAATGGGCCCTTGTTTATTTTCGGGTCAGTTTTGGTTTTGGTGGTATGGCAAAAAAGAATTAACGTAGGTAGAACCGGAGCTTACTAAAGGATTTGACCTAGTTTACTTGAGGAAGGAAAAGAAAGGAAAAGATTCAAAGGAAAAGAAAAGAAAGAATGCATATCCTTTCCTTCCGTTTCCTTCCAAATCGAAAGGAAAACTAAACTAAAGGATTTGACCTAGTTTTCCTCTCATTTCCTTTCTTTTCCTTCCTTAAATGAAACTCGGGAACACAACATGTTTTGTTTTCCTTTCTTTTCCTTCCTTAAATGAAACTCGGGAACACAATCACATTTTTCTTTCCTTACATTTCCTTTCTTTTCTCTCGTTAAGTTAACTCGGGAACACAACGTTAGGGTTAAGACCGTATAATAAAGCTATCAAGGTTCTAAAACAAGGTATCGGAGGCCGAATACTTTCCAAGTAATCACTACAAAGTAGGTTGCCAAGGCCCGAGTATTTTAGGCCTAGGCCGAGTACTCCCCGGGTACTCTCCGACTAGACCGAGAACTCCCCGAGTACTCCCAACTCCGACTAGGGAGCGCCTAATGACTTTTACAACATTAAAAGCTATTATATCGTTTTTTTAGCAAGAGAAAAAATGACCATATCTTTTTTTAAAAAAACAAAGTTATATTTGACGGGATATATCTTGTATAATAAGCATTTAAATTGATTAAGATCAATCTTGTAAAAGATGGTTATAATTAGAGTGAATAGCCAAATCCGTCCCTGGGGTTTGACCCATTTTGCCACATCCATCCATTTTGAGAATTTTTGACAACTGAGCCACTGTACTTTACACTTCTTTGCCAAATCCGTCCAATTTGCAAACTCTGTTAAATACTAACGTTAAATCAGGGGCATTTTGGTCATTTCCTATTTCTTTATTGCAAATTCGTCCCTGAGGTTTGTTCCAAATTGCTAGATCAGTCCAAAATGATAATTTGTAATAAAAAATATATATATATTTATTTTTATTATCTAAACCTCACCAAAGGACCAACACCCTCGTCTGGCAATCTCCGGGGCCGTCGACTCCACCGCCAACATCACCTTCCTCCCCGACGGCAATCTCCGGTTAGTCAACGGCTCCACCAACACCCTCGTCTGGCAGTCAAACACCGCCAACCTCAACATCACCACCGCCGACCTCACCGATTCCGGCAACCTTATTTTAACCACCTCTACCGGAGCCATCATCTGGTCGTCGTTCAATAACCCTACCGATACCATCCTCCCTTCACAAAACTTCACCCTTAATGGGTAGCGATAATCCATAGTGAATATATCTTTCCCGATTTTACCAAACTGTAGTACCACATCATCTTGTTGAGTTGTGTTTTGATCGTTTAAAGACGGGCAGGGGCGAAGCTTGGTTCTCGAATCGGAAGGGGGCCGGACTCAAATTTTTTCGATCGGTAGTAGTAAATCGGCGGGGGGCCGAACTCAATTTACCTACGAAAATCGTAAATTTCCACTACTGCGCCAAAAAACAGGGGGGCCAGGGCCACCCCGGGCCCTTATATATCCTTCGCCTTTGAAGACGGGTCAACAGCGAGCTGGAAGTTCTTGACAGACGCGACAGTAACACGCCCTTTGAAATTTAAACACCAACACTGCAATTGCTCGTGCCATCTAGGCGCTTTGTTTTTCAAAACTAGTGGTTCTTTTCGGGTTGAAATAGGGGAAAGATGTGAGAATTCGTCATCTGTAAATGTCGATGGGGTAGGCGCAGTCCATGTCCCTGTCCCGTCTTGTTGAACTGCAGAGGAAGGGATTGTGTTCATGGGATTGCTAAGCATGTTATGCTTTAATATATATAATAATTTTTATTTGAATTTGACGGTGGTGGTTGTGCGGGTGGTGGAGACGATGGTGGTTGTGCAGGTGGTGGAGACGGTGGTGGTTGTCCAGGTGGTGGAGACGGTGGCTGAGGTGGTGGTTAGTGGTGGTGGTAAAAGGTGAAGAAGGGCTTGGGTGGAAGGTGAGGAAGAAGGTGAATTGTGGGTCCCACTTAAGTGTTTAAAATATTAATTTAATTTATTTTATTATTTAAATATAATAATAGATAATCAGATGGAAAATGACCAATTTGCCCTCGACTTAAAGTTAGTTTTTAACAGAGTTTGCAAATTGGACGGATTTAGCACAAAACTTCAAACCTTAGTGGCTCAGATGTCATAAATTCTCAAAATGGATGGATCTAGCAATATTGGTCAAACCCCAAGGACGGATTTGGCAATTAACTCTTATAATTACTAAGCTGGAAGGCATAGAGCAAATAGTGGATTTTGATTGAAATAAAATATGATGATTTGCAACGCACTTATTACTAAAAGTTGTTTACCACTTACAAGGAGAAACGGCTTAGTGGTCATGCGTGATTAAAAAGTTCATGGGACTTTTAATCTCCTTTCCTAGTTGACATTTATTCAATAATTATGTTATCATGTTTCTTTCACTGGCTTTTTCTTTGTATATCTATTTATCTAACGGCATTTAGGAATCATACATCCCTTAATTAGAAATTATACACATCGGCTCATATTATACACCAATAGGAGGCTATCATATACCCTAGAATATGATGTCATGTACTCAAAATATGATGTCACATGGTGTATGAAACCCAGAACTCTATGTGTCTATCTAACATACACACACACATATGGCTAACATAGAAGGGATGGCAATTCCATAATTAATCGGAAAAATGGGAAAAAATGTAATTGTTGGCATTTTATCTTTTTTTACCATTTTAATTCAAGAGGAAAGATCCGGTACAAATAGCTTTTTTGGTAAGAACTGTGAGAATCAAAGGAGGGTATTTTTTTAAAAAAAATTTTTTAAAATTTTTTTTCCCCATATTGTTAAACATGTATTATAGTATTGAAAACTAAAAAAAATAAAAAAAATAAAAAATTTGGTGTAGAGTAATTACGTGTAGAGTAATTACATAATTACTCTAGTGTAAACTAATGTATTTACCTTAATGACGTAATTACACTAAAAAAAATTTTTTTTTTATTTTTTTTTTGTATTATTCATCTAGAAAGAATGTTTAAGCACATGGGAAAAAAAATTCTAAAAAAAAAAATAAATTTTTTTTACCCCCTTTGATTCTCACAGTTCTTACAAAAAAACTATATGTATTTGATCTTTACTCTTTAATTCAAATCACTGTATTGTTTTTTTTTCTTTTAAAACTTATACCATACAATAGAAAAATTAATTTTCTTTAATTTGAGTATATTATTACTACATACTCAAAACTACTTTTTTTTTTATCAAAGCATTTATGTATTGTGCGTAATTATAATATATAAAATACGTAATTGTTACTTATAAGATGCATTTAATTATGTACAAATGTCGTGTAATTATTTACTTACTTTGTATACTTTCCATGAAATTTACTTGCAAAAACCAACCTCTTTACATATTTACAATACTAATCAACCCATGAGTACACGACCACCCATGAGTACACGACCAAACCAATGGTTAACCTAGTTAATTAAACCATCTTTTACATAAACGGATCTAATCGTAAAAGAAATCAGACGGTTATAAGACTATTTGGTGTGGTGCCCTCTTCCCCCAACTCCCCCTTATGCCACCTCAGCGCCACATCATTTCCCTTATTTTCTCCCTCAAAGTTTGGAAATGGTTTCCCCCAATTTACAACGGTCACTTTTTTTGGACCAATGGGGGCGCTCGGGACAAAGGGGAGATTTCCCTGATTTCCCCGAAAAATAAAAGGGGGGGGGGGGGGGGGGGGGGGGGGGGGGAGGAAACCACTCCAAATAGTCTAAATCAAAACTTCAATTATCTTGTTAGGATTTCTTGTAACAAACCAAATCGACCTGAAATGTTGTGCTTTTTCATACATGTAAACATTTTATTTAATATTTTTAAGGTCAAATATTAATACACTTTAAAGTTTGTAAATTCTTATATTTTTAAGGATGATATAAGTCAAAACACTATTATGCATTTTTTGTTTTTTAGGCCACATTTAAGCATTGCTATTGGAAGAGACATAAAGCACTGATATATCCCACTTATCAATCTATTCATATAAAAACCTTTCAAAAAAAATCTATTCATATAAAATCCCGTTATTTAAGATTTTAAGTAAGAAAACGTTATTTACATAAATATAACTAGGGTTTTTGTTAACCGCCGCAAATCGGCGGGACACGTTTGTTGTGCAGAAGTGTTTAGTAGCACTATGGGCAACGATTTTCCTGCATTCTTTTGCGTAATTGTGGACGGTTTCGTGAATATTATCTTAGTGATTGTTATTGTCGCGTAAGCTTCAAAAAAATATGCACGGCTAAAAGCTAAAATGTTTGGTGGTCAAATTGGAAGAAAAGAAAATACATAAGTTAGTAAGAAAGTTAATGGCCAAAGTTGGGTGGTCAAAGTTTGAAATCCTAAAAGCTAAAAGTTTGGCGGTCAAAGTTTGGTGGTCAAATTGAAAGAAAATAAAGTACATAAATCAGCAAGAAAGTTAGTGGCCAAAGTTGGGTGTTTGAAATCCTAAAAGCTAAAAGTTTGAAATCATAAACACTAAAAGTTTGATGGTCAAATTAGAAGAAAATAAAGTGAAACTAAAAGTTAATGGCCAAAGTTTTAAATCCTAAAAGATAAAAGTTTGATGGTTAAGTTGAAATAAAATAAAGTTAACCTAAAGATTAGTGGCAGAAAATAATGTTAACCTAAAAGTTAGTGGCCAATATATATATTAAAAGAAAGGCACTATTAAAGTGTCCCTCAATTAATCATTAAGAATGTTAAGAAGAGGTTAAGGAAAAAAAAATAAGAAAATAAAAAAGCAAAAGGAAAAAAAGTAGGCGCAAAATATGTTGGAGGATTCGAACTGGGATAATTTGGACAATTGGTGTTAAAAGCATGGGGAAAGTCATTGGACTGGCTTAGTTTATGCTAAATGTTCATTTCAAATTGTATGTAACACCAAAGGAATATTGCAAAACAATTAAAAAAAGGAAACGTTGCATCCACCGATTGGTGCCACCGCCTTTCTAATAAATCACAGATAGCTACTGTTGAAGTGTTTTTTCTTTAATATAGAATGGAATAGTTTTTATCTAATATATTACACGTGTTACCGAAAAGTATTCGTGTTTTTCTTGTCTTTTGTGGCAAGTCGTGGTATACAACTTCGTCGTGAGAGTTTGTTTGTATTTCCTTTTGTATTTTTTTACCTATATCATACTACCATCTATGTTCTTTGTGACCATCATCTCCTACAAACCCTAGTTGAAAGGGGTTTGCGGATAAACACACATAATAATCATGCTCAAAAGTACGGAATTGGGTACATGCAATAGTTGCAGGGAGTTACGGGTAAACACCCGCCATCCACCATGCCCGTAACGTCAATGGTACCTATCGTACGTGTTAAATCATCACAGCCAAGTGGGGGAACTAAACCCCAAATCATTCAAAACCCAAGGAAATCACGAAAATGCCATTAGTTCTAAAATGACGATATTGTCCTCGCTAAAACAACCAAATAACCAAAACGCCAAGTATTGTTCATAAAGTCTGTAAGACCCATCCCGACTAAACATGTAACACCCCAAAATCATCCATTACGCTTAATTACGCCATTAGGCGTGATTAGCAAAATAATAAAACGAGGCTAAACTCATTACTAGAGACTAATCTAGTAAATATAACAATCTAGAAACCAACTCGAGACTAAACTTGAGGGACCAAAGTTGCCAATATGATAAGTGGGTTTTATTAATGAAAATAAAACAATAAAAACACACACAATGTGTGTGTATGCGTGTATGAATCAGGAGATTCATCTCCTCCTTCACAAACCAAACCCTAAACCTCAAGAACAAGCTCAATCAAGGCCAAAATCAAAGGGGTTCTTTTTGCATGAGCCCTAAAACGAATCACCCAAGTTTGATAAACGCAAAGGTAACTTTTATTTTCCTTAATTTGATGATTTTATTCAAGCTTGAAGTGGGTGAAAATCTTGGTTGGTTACAAAACGTGAGATTCTTAGTTGTTAGAGGTTTCTCTAGCTTTAGGGAGCCTCAATCATACCTAAATTGTTTACAAATCACATTCTACATGTATGTTTGATTCTAGTCATATGATTATGCTAATATGTGAAAATTGGGGTTTAACCTCTAGGTTGAAACCCTCTATGTTTAATGATTTAGTTAACTCTTAGGAGTTTTCTTAATGAGGAATTTAGGCTAAAAAGTCTAAATAACATGATATGATGATTATTAGGTAGATGGGTATGTTTTGGATAAACTTAAACTCATGAAAATCAAGTGAATTTGGTGGGTGCACACCAAGTGTTTGATGAAATGCCTCAATAGTCTTGTTTGCAAATTGTGGTGATAACTTGATTTGGGTAATCATGGAATTACCCGCATATAAAACGTGAAACACATGTTTAAAAGATGGATCACACCATGAATGAAAAGTATAGCGAAATGATAATTGGGAAAATGAAATAATGGTGTGAATAAACTCATGAGATGTGTTAGTTATTGGATATGATGACTAACTTAACTAATCTTATGAGTATAGTGAAGGTTGATCTTGTCAAGCTAGGTGCAAGCTTGGATGGAATGGATCAACGAACAAAACGGGTCAAGCGGATACGAGCCTAAAGTGCAAGTAAATGGGAATGAATACAAGTTGTACTTACACCACTAGACTATAACATAGCTTAATTGTTGTATACATTCGTCTTAAATCTAGTGTATGTGATAATGGTAAATCCCAAGGGGTGGAATGTATTAAATGAGTTGCCTTATGTGCACTCAAGACAAAACATGGTTTACGACCTTAATTGAGACAATGAGTTATGACCGAATGGTGAAATTCATCAAACGGGTCAATTAAGAAGGTATGTGAAAAATGATGTTTTAATCCAAATGGAATCAATTGAATGAAATCGTTAAACATGATGTTAAATGGTCAAGTTGTGTCATTTGAACCATAGGTAAAAACTTGTGTAATATAGTATCTTGAACTATGGGTCTAAACGGGTCAAATGGTGAAGTCTTCATCATTTGAGTCCAACACTTGATGCTTGTATTCCAAGCATTAAGATTCACGAGCTTAAGCGGATCAAATGGCAAAGTATTATCATTTGACTTCCGGGAAGTTAATGTGTCTATCTAGAAAGCACGCAGGTAAACGCACTCGCGTATGCTTGCTTGATGCTAAGAATCATGGAGGAGGAGCACAATGTATGAATATGGGACACGGGCACCCGGTAAGTCCGTAGCTAATTAAAAACCTTCGGGCGAAGCAACATGGGTACTAAAACTACCCACATGAGATGTGGGTGCAAATCAAGTAAGTTATTTCCATAACTATGTCTAACGCGCACTAATGCGCTTAGAATCTACTAAACAAGTGAGAACGTGAGAAATGATGAAAATCTAAGTCCGGAAGGACTTAGAGGTTTTTAAACAAGCCAATGAGTCAAAAACATTGGAATTGGAACAAGAAGTTTCGCCACGAATGGCTAAATTGAAATATTTGACCATGGAGGGCATTTTGGGAATTTAAAAGATTAATAAAGGTTGATTCTAAGAACCTAAGTCAAAATGAAACAAATCGGACAAACGCTTTTGTTGATCAAGTGTCTAATGACTTGACAACTCAAACGGTATGCAATTTAAGTAGTCAAAAGTGCCTTGTTTGATTCAAGGCCTTAACGGGTCGATATGGGTAAAAATCAACATAAACACTTAAAACTTTGAACCGGGTCATAGCATCATGAACCGGACTATAATTTCAGTCAAACAAAGGTGTATTTAGTCGGCAAGTCAATACTTAGTCTTCGGGAATCATCAAATGCGGTTGCTACATGATTCCCATGCTTAAAAATCACCAAAAAACGATCAGAAGCTGTGCGCGGCCGCGCGCTTAAACCGACCGGCCGCGCGCTTAGACCTGCATGTCAGCACGATCTTTAAAATTCCATATAAAATCGTAGAAAAATCGTTAGGAGGTGTTCTTTATATGCCTGGAAAGCTCTCGGAGCGTAGAACAATTCTCATTTGAAAGTTGAAGTTAGATTTTGGGTTTTAGAAGGGGTAAAAGTGATCCGAACAGCTGCTGCGCATAAGTTGCAGCAGTTTGTTCTCCTGATAAAGGGCCGTTTGGCCTGGTTCGTTCCGTTTTGACGTGTAACGACTATCGTACTAGTTAAATGTTTCATTTGACCACTCACTAACCATTCTTTGTGTAATGGTGCTAGGTAAACATGTGATGGAAGTCCCGGAGCAAGGATCAAGTCGCGATAAGAGCCGAACACACCCGATCACTCATACAAGCTTCCGCACTAGAATCTAAGTAACTCCCGTTAAAACACAACATCTTGAAATATGTTTTAACTATTAAAATGTAAAAATTTGTGTGAATCAAACATGTATTTGATCTTAATGGGTTGACTTATAACAAATTTCAAAGTATTTAATCGGGAGTGGTTTAAGTAAGGTCCAAACCCGTATGATTTGGGCGTTGATCGCGTGATTACGGGTTAGGGTCTTACAAAACATATCTTAACTCAAGTTAATGATAAGTAGTAGGATTAAATTTACGAAAGAACTTAAACTTTCATAAACATATGCTTGACCATTAGTGTGTCAAGCCCATGAACTGTTTACGTTTCATAAATTCTGAGTGAAAAATATTTGAAACATGTTTAGAAACCCATCACAACTATTAAAGTTCTTAAAAGTCTAGCGGAAGCGTTAAAAGTTTAGATTCGCATTGCGTTCGATTCTTCGCGCGGCCATGATCTTTGCTCTGTCCCCTATTATGTCTGAACCTAGCATTAACCGCATTAAATATGGCTAGTCAATTAGCAAATTGAACTGACGAGTTGGTTAAACGTTTTAAGATTGGCTTACAGCACAACAAATCTACATATACCGGTAAATTCACATATACCAATGATTTACTATATTCAAATGATCTTTCACCCTTTTTACAAATCAAGAGGATATGACCAAAGGATTTTTTATCCGGTGACCAGTGCATCTTTCATCCGGTGACCAGAAGATCCTTCACTTGGTCACCAGAGTCTGGATGATTTTAGTAGATTCACATGGATGTATCATTTGACTTGTCGGTCTCAGGCCGTTGATTGTTTTCGACATTTTTGACCTATGGTCGAAAATTTGTTTTCTTGCACCATCAAACATTTACAGTGCGATGGTGCTCTTGAGCTTACTCGAGGACGGATGGCTCAGTATCTTTCTGAGTCAGGTATTGTCGATCGGATTTCATGTCCCTATACCCCCAACAAAATGGGGTGGTGGAGATGAAAAACCGACATCTTTCTGAGGTTGCTCGTGCTTTGTTGTTCCATGCGCATCTACAAAAGATATTTTGGTATGATGCTTTTGCTACAACCATGTTTCACATAAACCGACTTCCTACACCTATTCTTCATTTCTCTTCTCCTTACGAGATCTTGTTTGGTTCTCGTCCTGATTATTCTATTCTTCGTACTTTTGCATGTTTGTGTTATCCTTTTCTGGGTGATACCTGTGAGGATAAACTTTCACCCAAATCTACACCGTGTATCTTTGTTGCTATGCTCCTAGCTATAGTGACTATCTTTGCTATGATCCTTCATCTTCTCGCACATATACTTCTCGTCTTGTTACCTTTCATGAGTCGGTGTTTGATATTCTCGGCTCTTCTTCATCTTCAGATCCTCCTGTTTCTGCTTCTCTTCCTATCTTCTTTATTCCTCCTTCTACTTATTCCGTTGCCTCTGATTCTACTATTTCCATTCCCTTTTCTTCTCCTCCTCCTCCTTCTTCATCTCCTACGTCATTTTCTCCTCCTCCTCCTCCTCCTCCTTCCTCTTCTCCTATTTCATCTTCATCTCCTCCTCCTCCTCCCATTACTCGCACTCATCCGATGACCACTCGGTCACATGATCATACTCGTCAAGCATGACAGTTTCCTGACCATGTTACACTTCTTGCTTCTACTACTCCCACTACTCAGCCTACTAGCACCCTGATGATGATTAGCAGGTGTCTGTAAAAACTGAGACACCATACTGATCGCATAAGCAATCTCAGGCCTAGTCAATAGCACATACTGTAGCTGAGATTAGATGGATTGGATCTTTGTTATCTGAGCTACGTATTACTTTACCTTGTCCACCTACTGTTTGGTGTGAGAACCTTGGGGCCATATCTTGCAGTCAACCCTGTGTTTCATCAACGCACGAAACATATTGAGATTGACTTGCATTTTATTAGAAAGATGGTACTTGCAGGATCTCTTGTGGTTCGATATGTTTGTACTATGGCTCAGCTTGCAGATATCTTGACCAAAAGGTTGTTTTTGGCTCGCTTTGACGCTCTTATGGTCAAGCTTCAAGTTACATCGCCCAGTTCAGCTTGAGAAGGCATATTAGAGAGTAGCTTCTAGATGCATCTAATTAGTCTAGATGTTTAGTTTGTTGGTTGTGGTTGGTGTTAGTTAGTTATAACCGCCTCCTTCTTTCTCACTATATATATATATATATATATGTTGTATTCTCATTTTATAATAATAATAATAATAATAATAATAATAAGAGAGAATTACACAGATTGTCCTTTAGTTTTACCTGAAATTGCATCCTCTGTCCTTTTTTTGAATTTTTAACTCCCTGTGTCCTTTGTTTTGTACACTTGTTACACCCTCTTTCCTTTAGACCAACTGCCGTTAAAAAACTCAGTTAAGTCCCTCACGTGAGGGGCAATATTGTCTTTTCACTCCTGCCATCATCTCCCTGCCTTATAACGTTCGAAAAAAAAATTAGGGGTTTTTTATCAGATCATCCCCTGTACACACACACACACACTCAGTGACAAACACGATGAAGGCAGATGAAATCAGGGAGTATATGAAGCCCAACCGTCTTCCCAACCGTCTTCTTCTTCGTCGCACTGTATATGGTAAGTTATAACCCTATTTTTTTCAAAAATTTGTGAATGTTAAAACCCTAATTTTTTCTAAAATTTTTGAATGTAGAAATATTCAGTATTAATATGCATAATGTAGGGTTTTTCAGTTGATTTGAACGATTTAGGGTTTTCAGTAGGATAAATTGTTGGATTGTGAACGATTTAGGGTTTTCAGTGGGTTGGATTGTCAACGATTTAGGGTTTTCAGTAGGATATATTCAGTTGGATTGCGAACGATTTAGGGTTTTCAGTGGGATAAATTGTTGTTGTTGTTGATTATTGTTGTTATTATTATTATCCGAATAATAATAATTTATTGTTATTGTTGTTAGGAATGGCGATTGAAGACGATGATGATGATGATCCACCGGATCCAGCAACCGAAGACTTGACTTTCTATTTTTAGCGGAAAACGGAGTGCAGGCAGGGGATCCTTTGTCGGTTGGACTGTACCAGCAGATGGACGTAATCAAAACTGTTGCAGATGAATAAACACTGTTGCAGATGATGACGGTCGTCGGGGTGCAGGCCGGGGATCCCTTGTCTGTTGGAGATGAACCTGGATGGGGTGCTCTTGTTAGTTAAACCAACACTAACAAGAACTCCGGATCAGGTTCAAATTTTGCAAATATGTGTTTGAAGATAAGGTTCATCAAGCACTACAGATGAACCTGGATGGTCTTAGTAGGGTTTAGGGTTTAGGGTTTATGTATGTAATCATATTTTGGGTCTTGGTGAATTAATGTAATGGTTTGTTTTATGTAAACTTTGTTTTATGATTAATGTAATGATTGTTATGATTAATGATTATGGTTTGTTATGATTATTGTAAACTTTGTGTTAGTATGGTGTATGATTATGGTTTGTTATGATTATTGTAAACTTTGTGTTAGTATAGTGTATGATTATGGTTTGTTATGATTATTGTAAACTTTGTGTTAGTATGGTGTATGATTATGGGTCAAAATGGGTAAGGTTGTTTTAACAGGTTTGTTGGTGTATGATTATGGGTCAAAATGGGTAAGGTTGTTTTAACAGGTTTGTTGGTGTATGATTATGGGTCAAAATGGGTAAGGTTGTTTTAACAGGTTTGTTGGTGTATGATTATGGTTTCTTAGTGTTTGTCAATGGGTCAAAATGGGTAATGGGTCAAAATGGGTAAGGTTGTTATTCAATGCAATCTATATGGGTCAAAATGGGTCATGAGGGTTTGTTTATGTAACAGGTTATTACATATTAATGGTATGTTTGACTGTTGTTGTTTATGACAGTTATGGTATGTTTGACTGTTGTTGATAATCTGTTATGTTTTAAGGATCTTGTATGTTGACTTTAATACAGTTTTTTGACCCATTTGAAAACACATATGAATAAAGGTTTTGTTAATGCTTGTTGTTGTCCAGTTTTTTGACCCATTTACACTTTGATTGACTTAGTGTGTAGTTTCAACCTTGTTGATGTCCAGTTTTTTGACCCATTTAGACTTTTGTCAATGGTTTGTTGTTTCTAATCTAAACACAGCTTGGTTAATGCTTTATGTTGTCCAGGTTTTGACCCATTTGAGCACAGATATACCATAAACTATGACAATCAAAATTCTGACAATACATAACCATTTCATAACAAGATTTCTTACATTTCATAACCAAAATATCTTACATTTCATAACCATTGTAAGTCCTTCAAGTACACATCATGCCTAACTATTCAAGAACAATAAACTACAATAACAAAAAAAACGAAGAAAATCCAACTAAACCAAAGCTTGCTTCTTAGTTTCCTTGATTCCTCCTGACTTTCATGAAGCTTTCGAAGCAAATTAGCAGTCTGAAAGTTGGTCTGTTCACACCAACCAATAAAACCACAACCGATTGGACATACAATAGAATCTTCTACCTGGGTTTTTTGCTGTTGTTGATGTTCGAATCATCGCCAGCATTCCACACGTACAATACACCATCGTTGATCGCCCTAATTTTTTTTTGCAGTGTAGATTGTGGTGTAGATTGTGATAAATTGTGATAAAAAACCCTAATTTTTGATCTGATAAAAAACCCTAATTTTTTTTCGAACGTTATAAGGCAGGGAGATGATAGCAGGAGTGAAAAGACAATATTGCCCCTCACGTGAGGGACTTAACTGAGTTTTTTAACGGGGTTGGGTCTAAAGGACAGAGGGTGTAACAAGTGTACAAAACAAAGGACACAGGGAGTTAAAAATTCAAAAAAAGGACAGAGGATGCAATTTCAGGTAAAACTAAAGGACAATCTGTGTAATTCTCTCTAATAATAATAACAACAACAAACTATTATGAAGCTCATAGGTGTTCATCAATAGAGAACATGAGAATGGTAACTTCATGTTAAGGAATACATCATCATAAAACAAAACACTATATTTGGCGAGAGATATGTCGAGGCGGAACATGGAGGTGGTTTATTATATGAAACCTTTTCATGATTAGGAGTAGAGTAGAGTGAGAGAACACGAAGAAGATTAAAATATGCGAAACAGGTTTTCCCGCAAGTACGTTTTTATTCATGTCTTCATTTACTAGGTTTTCTCAAATGCGCTTTCTAAGCAAACATTATTTATGACTTTTATTCTTATCCATTCGTTTCTAAAATCTTAAATCACATACCCTTGTTCGGGTGAAAAATGCAAAGAACCTTATTGTATTCGCGGTCTAATCAAACTAGCCTTCTTGCTTCTCTATGCGAATACGCAAAACAATGTATTTTTGAAACCATACTTAACGAAGGCAAGTATTGTCTGGACCAAATTATAAGTTTAGGTAACATGGTTATTGCTTAGACTGTGTGTAGTCGAGCGTGATTTGGGACATTTTTTCGATTTTCGCGCCCCACACACCATTACGGTGGGGCGCTATGTGTTCAACGTTGGGGCAGCAGGCGTTATGTTAATGGCGTCGGACAACATTTGCAACCCTCCTATCAACGTTTGACAGGGAGGGATGAAAGGAAGAAAGCGGAGCATAGGATGGTTGATGATGATGATGAAGAAGAGGTACAATTAGGGGTTTTTTTTTTAAATAGCCCCCCACATTTTTTTCCCCACTACACCCCATTTTAAATTCAAGCCCCATGCTGACTCAGCTGCCACATGAACCAATTAAAAAGGGAGGCCTTAAATTTTTTACCCCCACTACACATGGTCTTAACATTCTTTTCTAGTAACTTCAAGTGAATAAATGCCATAACCATAGTTAAGAATAAGGCTGTTCATGAGCTGAACCGAGCCGAGCTAGGTTAAGCTCGTGCTCGGCTTGGTTTTAAACCGAGCCGGCTCGGCTCGGATTTAAAACCGAGCTGAAAATCAAAGCTCAAGCTCGGCTTGGTTTTAAACCGAGCCGGCTCAGCTCGGCTTTGTTTGGCTCGAATTTAAAAAGAAAAAAGAAAAATTGGCTTTCAAAATTCAATAATATAAAATATTATTCAATAGTTAACAATAACACATTAAAATAAGCTCAACCTAATAGACTACAGGCTATAATCAAGTTCAAAAAATACAAAATAAGTCTTAAATTCCAACGAAATACAATATAAGTTCATCAGCATACGAACTAACCCCCTAAATATGCAATATATGTCTGATTGAACCCCTAAATACTGACCTATTTGAAATCAAAAGCAGTATTGAGGTTGATAACTTTGACAATTATCATTATGCTATGGTTTATTTAAATAACTTGATTAGTTGTAACTTCAATCCCAAACACACAATCTCTATGCTGCTATTACCAAATATTAAACATGTAACATATTCCCAACTTTTTTAATATTTTTATAGTATATTATATGTATATAACAAAATATATTCAAAATTAGAATTATCCGAGCCAAATCGAGCCAGCTCGGCTCGTTACGAACCGAGCCGAGCTAGGCTCACTTTCCAACTAATCTGAGCCGGCTCGGCTCAATTTCAAACCGAGCCATATCGAGCGAGCTTTTTTCAAGCTAAATTCGAGCGAGCCCCAAGCCACGAGCTTTTTGGACGACCCTAGTTAAGAATGTGATGGAACTTGGTCACTTGTATGGTTCAAAATACAGTATTTGTTTAGAAGAAATCATTGTAGTCCTATGAACATTTTCAGAGCTCACAAGGATGACGTGTAAAAGGGGCCCACATAGGAATGGGCCTATTTTTGTAGGATTTCCCAACCAATCAGAAAACGAAACGCAGGTGTGATATAGTATGTGCAGTTCCACCACAGTAATGTGTACCTTTCTGGTACGTCTATTTTCCTTTTAGACTGAGACTTATACCGGCCTAAAATATTTTTCTCGAGAATAACACCTAGATCGATATAATGTTTTGTTTTGTTTGTTTTATGCAACATATATTTTTACACTTTTATTTACATAAAGTGTATAAAAATAAGTACAGTATATGATAGCATTGATATGAGTGGAATTGTTGATGCATAAACAACTTAAACTACTTATACTTTGTGCTATGCATACGTGTTATAGTCCTATACATAATTAAAACACACTACATATAGTTTAGGATCAGTGTTATCATAACCCAATGTCAATTTGTTCATATCATGATACTTATTACAGATTTTTTAAGTTATGATAATCATTTCGTCACACGTTGTAGGAAGAAGCCAATAGTCAATCTAGCATATAAGTCTATCGTCACTATTATTTCTCACTATCAAAATCGATAAAATACATGAACCAATTTTTTTACGGAGTATATGGTATTTTAGTACTCAAAGTCAAAAGTGCATATTGTGACAAAGATATTTTGGTTTTAAGTTCGTTGTAGCTCTTGATTTCACATTAAAGATTAATTTATCTATATATATATATAAAAGAAAAGACCTTTGCTGACGTGGCATGCAATTGAGGCCTCAACCTTGTGCCACGTGGCATCATAATGGAGAGTTTTTGGTGTTTTTAAATTGTTTCCTTTTTTAATTAAATTGAGTTATTTTAGGAAAAAGAATTTAAAAATAAATTTAAAATTTTCTCTCTCATATTTCCTCCCATAACTTTTAAACGTTTATATCTTTTATATACGGGATTTTTTAAAGAAAAAAATTACACCAAATTAACGAGCGTTTTATTATCTTTCCAACGAGTACCATAGTGCTATATAAAAAACGGAGAAAAAATCGACTATTTTTTGTGGGGTTTCGTTCATACAGGAAAAAAACACACAAAGTGTTCATGTTATCACGTAAAATTAGATTTTGTGGGGAATATGAGTTATTACTGATTAGAATACTATAAACATGCAATGATTGGAAGATTTTGTAATTAGATTTATCAACCCCGGGACCTCTCGGGGTAATCAGCTAGTATATTATATGTATGTTGGAAATTGTGAAAAGAGTAATTTCACAAATATAGAAAAATGATTTTTTTTCCTAACTTTTGACTAAAATATCTATTTGAAACCGAGGTTTTTATGTATTTCCTTGTGGGTTTATTTCTATGTTGTGAGAGCTTCACGACGAACCAAACCGCATCTAAAACGGAGTTAAGATAAATGAGATACCGATGCTCAAAGATTGAAGTATGAAACAATGAATGTGAAATATGGAAGTAAAATGTATAAGTGGAACCTGTCCCACATTGATACAGAGACAATAGTTGAAGTGGTATTTAAGTCATAATCACACATATATTCTTTGATAACATCATGATCATCTTCTTTCAACAAGCCATTTTAGCATTTTGTTCAAGAATTCAAGGTACCTTTCCGGTGCTTGGCAAATCCCGACATCTTCTTTCAACAAGCCTTTTTAGCATTCTGTTCACGAATTCAAGGTACCTTTCGGGTGCTTGGCAAATCTCGGCAGTACTAATTGCTCCGGCTGTTGTACCCTAGGAACGAGTTCTCATATAAACTCGGAATTTGTTTTAAGGGTCTTGTGTCAAACACGATCCCACTCATATAAACTTGGAATTTGTTTTAAGGGCCTTGTGTCAAACACAATCCCCGATCACAACATTTTGTTCTTCTACTCCTTGTATTTTCTCTTTATTTCAGTTGTAAAAGTATTGTAAGTTACTGCTTTCTTTATTTTATTGTATTGTAATCAGTAATAAAAATTGTTTATTTATTTTTATACGCGAATAATTCCTACAATCTTAAAAAAAATTTTAAAACATCGTTCGTGTATCACAAACTATTCTATTTATGATTCAAACCAGTTTTGTTTCACACAATTTGTGTTTTTTAAATGTTTTTATTTTTCTGTTTTCGAATCAAATGAGTACTTTGTTAGAAAATAGAATCGGTTACCTTTAATTTTTTTCTTCTAAAAAACGTTAAAACAGACTCTGTGGTCTTCAAAGTTGGATTTGGAAGTCTACGGTTTGTTTTTTACATAATTAAAAGTTAACATGATTTATCTAAATTTGAGATTTTATTAAACTGAAATTTTTAACTTGGCTTGTTTATAAATTTTCAGAATGTCTACTAACGAAAATAACAATGTCCTAAACCAAGTTATTCTTGGTACACATTTGCCTGCCAACATAATGGTAGCGTCCAGTATGGCAAATCATGCTGAAAACCCCAAGAAGTTCTATAGTGGTAGCGTCCAGTATGGCAAATCATGCTGAAAACCCCAAGAAGTTCTTGTGTTTGAACTTCAAAAGGTGATAATAGAAGATGTTCTACTACTTGACCACCTCAAACCTTGCGAGGTTATTGAATGAAACCGCTCCCCAACCTAAAGAAAAGGAGAACGATGTTCAATTTCCGAGTGCATTAGATGCTTGAAAGCATTCAGATTTCTTGTGTCGTAACTATGTATTAAATGGCACAGTGGATTTGTTGTTAATGTTTATTACAACATAAAGAATGTTTAAAAAATAGCAAACTTTAAACACTTTAACATGTAAAGCTCCTACCCGCTGTAAAGCTCAAGTTCCCTGCTAGTCAACCAAAGTCAGTGTTAAATGGCTTGTCTTGCTAACCTTCAAATGGATATTAAGGTCATCATCGTCATCACCAAACCCAGACAATCCCATCAATAGTAAAGTTAAAGTAGGTATGAGGAGGGTTAGATGTAGATAACCTTACCTCTACCTCATGGAAATAGAGATGTTTCTTCCAGTGAGACACCCGACTCGCTTGATAGTGATTTTGCATCAAGCATTGGACATAAAGCACATAACATTTGGAAATTGGGGCAAGCCCGATTGGTGCATGTACTCCGTGTCTTTTGGCTATCGATGCCACCACATAATGCATGATTAACAGTCCATCGTCTTAAGCGTTATTTTTACGAAATTAGTAAAATAACCTTTAGTGCAATTTTACTTTTGTCCCCTGAGGGTCCACGCATATATACATTATATGCGCACGCCACAAGCGGGACTTACAAATGGATACTATGTGTTTTTCTAAAAAGGGTCTGTGCAGGCTCTTCTGTCTACACCATGCAGACCATGGGCAGACATTGCCATCTGCAGACTGTTTGTTTGTTCGAAGACGGTTTACTAAAAAAGTCTTCACGAGCTCTTCTTGGTGCAGACTTGGCCCAACCACTTCTAACGTCTACAGTAAGTTAAAATCACCACCCACCACCTCCCATCATCACCGTTTACCTCTAAAAAAACAAACAATATGTAAGAGTAAAGGGAGTGGTGGCGTGGCAGGACGCGTTTGGTTTTTATTTTTAAATAAATAACTTTTAAATTTTTAAACCCAAGCCCTTCTTTACTCTCCATACCTTTTGAACACTTAATTTGTAACCCCACATATACTCATGGCCAATGTTTTAAAAACCGGTTTAAACCAGCCGGTTGAACCGGTTATACCGCTTACCGGTATCTTGCCCGGCACGAATCAATCCGGTATTTTAGGAAAACGGTATGGGATTTGAACCGCCGGTAAATTCCGGTATACCATTTTATACCGCTATACCGGTACCATCACAAGGTTAAACTTTGGACTTTATCGGCCCATAGTGATGATATAAGAACACGTGTGGTGAGAAAGAGCATGAACTGGTTTCTTAGATACAAAGTTATTTGTTATATATGTTACTTATCTAATGTAATTTTAGTATATTTTGATTATTGGAAACTAAAATTTCTTATCAAAGATTGTAGAAAACGAAAATTGTTATACTTTTGTTGACAAGGGTGACGGTGATTATGAATTTTATCTTTTAAGCAATTATAAATTTGATGCATTCAACACTCCAATGGCATAAACCTAGTATATCCTTCATATAAAAAAAACTTTGTTGAAAAATTTGTTACTTTTGGATTATTATTTTATTATGGATTCACTTTGAGTTATTATTTTTTTTAGAATTATAGGTTTAGCTAGTCAATCCGGTTGAACCGCCCGATACAACCCGGTTCAACCGGTTGAACCATTTTTTAGTCCAATCCGATATGGTTAAAAAACCGGTTTTTAAAACATTGCTCATGGCAACTCGCGAGTCCAAACCAAATCCCCCACTCCCACTAGTCTAACATGATTCTGTCTTTCAACCTAAAGTCACGATATTACCCTTAAGATTTCTCTTAATTAAAAAAAGAATATTTCCATAATAAATGCTTTTCAAAATAGCATGTTTATTACTATTTGAGTTACATATGATTAAATGAACAAGTGGGGTCCATTACTATGATCAAAGTGTGTGGACGGCTAGGATTGCTTAATGATGAAGTTTCTTTATTCTTTTTGTGATGAATGTATTTGATTGATATTTAACTAGTTTTTGTTAATAAAATCTGAATATATTTATGGGAAACAATTGACGTGACTAATTTGGAAAGTAAGTGATTTCAATATTGCAAAAATTAATTTTATACATACCTTAAAAGGCTTTTATGCTATATAAACTTATCTTTATTTTCCAAAAAAAAAAATATAAACTTATCTTTATTTTAGGCTATAAATTATCTCTCATTTTAAAAGTCACAACAACTAAATTGATAATCAAATCTTATATATTTAATCACTGTTTTAAAATTTAAAATGCATATGGAATCAACGTTCTTACATGCTCCATACCAAATGATGTCATATTTATTTTAGATATGACCATGTAAATCTAAAAATAGGAAAACCATAAAAATTAAAAAAAAATAGAAAAATATTTATAATTTAAATAATCTTCAAAGTATTTATGAAGTCCAATACAAATGATTATACAATAAATTTAAACAGCATTCTTGTAATAAAAAAACAAGTTAGATAACCGGATTATCCTTTTTAACTACTTTAGTTTTGTGTACTAACAAACGGCTAATCAAAACAATAGACAAAGACGACTGATTTCACGAGTCTATTAATCGAATAATCGGCTTACCCATACAACTAGTTTCATGTACCACTCAAGAACTAAATTTAGATCCGTTAGATCCAGGAACAAGGTACGTCGGTTAGTACAACCAAGTATCGATCGGTTTTACCTTTAACTTAGCTAAAACCGATTGATAAACAAATCATATATTATTTTAAAAACATTATTTCAAACTTATTAGGTATATATGTACTTTTATCTAACCTTGTCATTGATGATATTCTACAACAAACTTTTACCACCCAAAAAAAGTCATCACACTTCCATATATATATCCATGAGCTAAGGAGAAAAAGAAAAGCTCAATTATTTCTCAAAAATAGAAAAAAACTGGCTTGAGGTAGGGTAGGTTTTTCCTTATAGGTTCTCACTCTGGGGGTAGGTCACAGGTTCGATCTATGCACACCACAAAAAAATTCTCCGTGACGGTTTGAGCTAGGCAATGAGGACACCGGTGTGTGGGTAGGGATTCAAATTTGAGACCGCTAGGTTAGGGTTGTACAAGGATTTTCGTTGAAGTAAGTTTTTAAAAAAAATCCCAAAGATGGAAATATACATATACAAGAGGTGTATTTATACATTGATCTTACCCAAAAGATTATTTTATTAAAAAGCGACTTTTTATTTCTGCATAAAGCCAATAAAAAAAACTAGAGAGAGAAAGAGAGAGAGAGAGACTTTAATATTATTCTGTGCATAGTTTTGTATTGTTGCGTTGCAAGGCATTGAGTCTGTTGTAGCCAATTTCCCCCTATCATTGTCAATATGTATTAAGCTTAAGTCCAAGTCACTATCTTGTTTGTTTAATTTCTCTCTCTTCAAGATCCTGTTTCTCTCTCTAATATCTTTAAAATCATTCTTTCTGGTGTTGTTTTGTTTTGTTTGTCAACAAGGTGGTCAAACAAATGATAAAAATCCAAACTTTGTGAATCTTGAAGCTGTTTCTTGAATCTTTGTTTGATCTGTTTCATCATCTGAATTGTCTTTGATTTGAATTAAAGAAAACAAGATGACAGTAGAGGAAATCAGAGGGTCTGTTGGGTATAGTAATAATATTGATAGATTTCCCATTGGAATGAGAGTTCTTGCTGTTGATGATGATCCAACTTGTTTAAAGTTATTAGATGGCCTTTTAAGGAAATGCCAATATCAAGGTTTGTTTTTGTTTTGTTTTGTTTTGTTTTGTTATATTTTTCTTTAATTAATTAAGTTCCAATTTCATTATCTAGTTTTTGTTTGTTTTTTATATAATATGTTAATCTTTTTAAATGCAATATTATGTTACTAAACATGTTTGTTATTTGATTATACTTGTGTTTATAAGTAATTTTTATTATTATTTTTTTATTTTTTATTTTGTGTAGTTACAACAACAAATCAAGCAAGAACTGCATTGAATATGTTAAGGGAAAATAGAAACAGGTTTGACCTTGTGATCAGTGATGTTCATATGCCAGATATGGATGGCTTCAAGCTTCTTGAACTTGTTGGTCTTGAAATGGACTTACCTGTTATCAGTAAGTGTTAATTACATATATCAGAGTTTTATAGGTACAATATTATTATGTGTTTCATTAGTTTTCTTGAAAAAACAAGTGCCCATGTTACAAATTTTAGTTATTTTGACCCAAATAAGTCAAAGGTTTAAACTTTTGAGTTGATTTGACTCAAAAAAGGTCAAAATTTTAAATCTTGGAGCAAAAGGGAGTGTTTTTAATTGTTTTTGTTAACAGTGTTATCAGGAAACAGTGACCCAAAGCTTGTAATGAAGGGAATCACTCATGGTGCTTGTGATTACCTTGTGAAACCGGTACGCCTTGAGGAATTACGCAACATATGGCAACATGTGATCAGAAGAAAAGTGGAGTCAAAACCTCAGTCAAGGACAAACAATAACCAAGAAAAGCCGAATAACGAAGGTGGACAAGATGCCGGTAGTGGAGATCCAAATGGGAAACTTAATAGGAAAAGAAAAGATGAGGATGAAGATGTTGAAGATAACGGGAACGAAGATGACGACCCGTCTACACAAAAGAAGCCGCGTGTTGTGTGGTCAATTGATCTGCATAGAAAATTTGTAGCTGCTGTTAATCAGCTTGGAATTGAAAGTGAGTCGATTAATCCTCGTGTCGTGTTCATATCTAAACTTGTTTTTGTGACATATTTTATAACTGTTGTTATATAATGCAGAAGCTGTTCCTAAAAGGATTCTTGATCTGATGAATGTTGAAGGTCTTACTAGGGAAAATGTTGCAAGCCATCTTCAGGTTCCATTTATTTCCTTTATAAGGAGGTTTTTAAATCCTAATAAAAACTGTTTATCTGTTTATTGATACGAAGGGTGTTTGGGATTGCGTTTTGAATCTGTTTGTTAGATTATTGCATTTTGAAAACGCAGATAATCAGTTTTTAGTGTTTGGATTGCGTTTTGAAAATGCAGATAATCAGTTTTTTAGGCTACAAAAACGCAATAATCTATAAGCAGCTCCACCCCTGCTTTTCCAAAACGCATAATCTGTTTTGAATAATCAATCCCAAACACCCCTAAACGAGCTGTGTTCGGGTTTTGGTGATGCCAACCCAACAACCCGAGTCCCACATAAACTACGACCTGTGCCTAGTTCATCTTCACAATAACCCAAGCTTTGGTGATTGACGAATAAACATGCTTCTGTATGTTGTATTTACAGAAATATCGGCTTTATTTGAAAAGAATTAGTCAACAAGCAAACATGGTGGTTGCGTTTGGCGGTAGTAAAGACGCAGCTTCTTATATGAGAATGAGTTCACTTGAAGGGCTTGGTGATTTCCGTTCATTATCAGGTTCAGGAAGACTGCCAAACGCTCAGTTATCATCATATTCACCTTCGGGTGTGCTTGGTAGACTCAATAGTGCAACCGGGATGACTCTACATAGCCTCACGGGTCCATCGTTGATTCAACCAACCCACGCCCAAAACTTGACCAGTTCGGTTAGCTCACTCAACAAGTTCCAACCAGTTGTATTACCGACACCACCAAATCACCAACCCACAAATCTTTTTCAAGGAATTCCGACTTCGTTTGACCTTGGTCAACTTCAACCGAATAATAAACCAAATATCCATCTCCCAGATTTCAATCCAATTGATGAATCTCGTATCTTTAACGGTTCTAGCGCTTTTTCGACGTTAGGGAGTCAATCCTCGTTAAATCTTGCTTCCAGTAGTTCCACCTTTCTTGATGCCCAGAATTTTCATGACCCGTTGCCGCCTAACAGCAGCATAAAATACAGTTACCCTGCTAGCAGTAACACAGTTACCGGATTTGGATCTAATATTACTAGCACAGCCTCTGTACCTGTTGAAGGTCAAAGTCAAAGGCATGGACAGCATGGTAAACAGAGTTATGGTCAGTACTCAAGTAACGCTTTTAGCACGTTGGCCGTTGCAGCACCGCCACCCAATGGTGGTGGTTTGGGTGGACCTGTGAGTCAATCGAATGACCAGATTTGTGGGGTCTACAATAAGTCAAATGGGAATGGTAAGACTAACAGTAACAGGTCAAGCACTGAACTGAAAATCGGATCTGGTGAAAACTATTTACCTAGTGGAACCAACGGTTTTGTTGGAACCAATGGTTATGATTCCTTAGATGATCTTATGAACGGAATGATGAAACGGGTATGATCTTTTCTTATTGTTTATTTTATAAAAAGAACACATTTCTGAGTCTGTTATCGCTGTATTTTACAAACCATTTTACGAATGAACTGCATTTTTGTTTTGCAGGAGCAGGATCCAACAATCATGATGGATGGAGAATTTGGATTTGATCCTTATTCTTTTGGATCATGTATATGAGACGAATCGCGATACAGCAATCAGGTCTTGAATCCTAGACAACGGGAACACGAGGTTGCAGTAACAATGTAGGTTCTATGAGTCAAGAAGTTTGTATCAATTTGTAATTTATCTTCAGGGATAATTATCTCTAGCTTCTTTAGTATCGTCCTTTATCAACTTGTAGCCAGGTTTTCGTATCGTGAGTACATGTTTTTAGATTTTCTTGAATCTATTTTCGGGTCAACGGTTATGATGGTATAAACAAAACTAATAGTCTAACTTTCGGCTAAGACCGAAACCAAAAATGCCCAAGGTCTGGTACTCTGGTTCATAGGAATCATGTCTATGGTCAAACAAGGCTACTGTGATGATGCATGGCCACATAACTTATCAAATTTTCTCATTATGGGCATGGGTGTAGCTTTTAAGGGGCGGGGAGGGACGGCCGCCCCCCCCCCCCCCCCCCCCCCCCCCCGAATTTTCGCTCAGAAGTTTATTCGTATAGAAATTTTTTGGTATATACGGTTTCAACCCCCCGAAACTGGTTTTCAAACCCCTGAAACTAGTGATTTCCGACCCCCCTAAGTCTCGGGTCAAGCTTCGCCACTAAATTTATGGGTAACAAAAAGATCTATAATTAAGATTTAGTGTACACAAATAAGTAAGTACACACTTAAGTCAACATTTTTCCCATGCTACAAACAGGTACTTGATATGATGCCACTAGGTACATATAGCAATGCAAGGAGACAAGTAAGTTTAGTGGATAAGATATCCCTATTTGAAGTTAGTTAATCAAGCTCAACCAATTGAGCTCTTCTTTCTGCAGCTTTCTTCCTTATAAATATCCCCCATCTTAATGCAGCCTTGAGTTTGAGCCAACCAACAACCGCTTTCCCTGAACCACGCCCGTGACCTTGTGTATACACCGGACCCACCTGTGGTTCATGAGGAATATTATAACCGTATGCATCGTTGTCATAAAGACCAAAAGTAGGCCCTGTGACTCCCACACCAAAGCTTCTCAATAGCTTCTGCATATCGTCGGTTTCCAACATCTCTGAACTCCTCAAACGGACTTCCTTAGAGAATGAGTCTCCAAACGTGTGTCCTTGTGAGTCTGACCAATCTCCCGGAACATCAAAAGCTGGTCCAATGGGCTTGTAGCCAGCATTGTCACCAGACAACACTGGCGGCTGGTCATGGGTGTTTGATGGAACACCCATCGTTGGATCAGGACTTATAAACGGATATTCAATCATGTTATGAGCAGGTGGTGCAGGGAAGGTTAGTGCACTCAGGACTTTACCGTCGTATTCAACAACTCTATTCCAGTTCTCATATGCTCTTTTCACAAGCAAATCCACCGAAATCTGTTTAATAAAAGGTCAACCAACTGATTAAACTCTGTAAAGCCACTTGCTTGAAGTTCAAGAAAATACGAGTCTGACCTTTTGACTGTGGTCAAGTGACTCCAATGGGATGAATTGACCATCAGAAATAAGACCAGTTAGTTCATAAATGTGGTTAAAGATAGCACCAGTGGCGTGAGCCGAATCGGCATAGTATACATACAGCTTCCCTCCTAAAACACAAGTCTTTGCATGCTCCACTGTGTTTTCCCACATCCTATTTGACATCCCACTTCCTAAAATCTATATTATATAATGTTTTAGAAAACAAAAATAGATCGGTCACTGTTTTATGCAACTAACTCTAACAAGAACTGAACAGAAGAAGCTTACGTTTCTGAGTCTCTGCGGATCTTTGACAAGAACACGAAGGAAATCCTCGACGGTTATGACTTGGGATTTTATTAACTTCTTATGCAACGCTCCGTCTTTTGCTATTCTGTCCAATCTCCAAACTTCATCATGTAATGCAGGTGGATAATGTTTCTTGTACACTGCAAAAGTAATCAACACAATCATCTAATTCAGAATTTTGAAGATTTAGAGGTGTTAGCGTCAACCTATTTATTTATGAACAGGTTGATTCGGTTTGATGTATATAAACAATACATAATCATTAATATAGTATATTTTAATGTAAAAATTAATAATTTTTCACAAAAGATTTTTCAAGTCAACCCAACCTGATCCAACCCATTTTGACAGGTGCAAAAAAGTAGCGTTTTCAACCGACTACACAACTAGCCAAATTTGACATCTATATAAAGACGTTATGACTTATGAAAGCTTTATGTTTCATACATTCTCCTCTATGATCTTTAACCGCAAATGCCTCAGTTTTAGCTTCTTGAATTCTGATTCCAGCACAATATCCAGACGCCACCTTCAAACCGAGCCTAAACTTTCTGCTTCTAATCCAGCTCGAATTGTCGGTAAAAGTAAGATCACCAAGAGTTCCAACTCCTTCAATCAACGTTACCTGTAGCTCCCCTGTTAGAAGAGGTCTTTTCCCTTCACGGGCTTTGACTTCTTGACTTTCAAAATGGTCAACACTCCAGTTTTCAGCAACTTCTTCATTGAAGTCGCCTTCTAGAACCACTACCGTCAGTTTTGCTGATGATTCCAGTCCAGATTGAACTACATTGCCTGTGTTTGCATCTAATAAGACCACATGAATAGCTGCGCCTTGCTCTCCCTCAACTTTGCCACCTGTAAAAAGATGAGGCGGCATCCGTGTTCTAAATTGAAGTTGTAACATTTTTCCTTCTGTGCCTTGTATTTGTGGTGGTGAAGATCTGATGCATTCCAAATACGGAAAGCTAGGTTAGTGAAAGCCAAATTACTAGTTTATGGGTCAACCCACATTGGGTAACCGGTCAGAACAAGTACTTTTTGTTATGGGCCAAAACCGGTCAGGAAGAGTTGAATTGAACCATAAATAATTAGCATGTCAAATCATTTCAATGACGATTAAATTTTTTGTTACTTTTTTTTAAATCTAAAACCAACATTAAAATACATTCTGGACGACTTTCAACCCATTGAACTTTTAATCATTTTTCTATTAACATCTTACCTTCCAGCAATTTGACCATGCCCATATCTAGTCAAAGCACGCTCGACTTCTTCACTAACCTGTATGATATCAGCACCTCACATTTTTGTATGCATAAAATTGATAGAATAACTTTCAAATATGGAAAATACATCAACCACAGGAGTATCTCATTTAACATGTTTGAGTATCACAAGTTACAAAACCAGTTTCTTCCACTTTTGATTATTTATTTACATTAACGGATCGCGAGTGTATGGTCGACTACACTCGCATAATAACAAGAGACATTTAGTATAGAGCAAGAATTCTCTAGTTTGAAAACTTAATATATCAAGTGGCAGCTTTCTTTGATAGACTTATATACATCATCATCATACTCAGTTAATCCTACCAATAACAAAGCTAAGGTAGGGTCTGAGGAGCAGTGGCGGATCTAGACCAAGATTTCAAGGGTAACGTTACATAATTTTCACGGGTAACATTATACAAAACACATAAAAAAATTAAAATACACTACGCCAAAAAAGTTGAGGGGTAAGTTACCCATGCTTACACTCTAAATCCGCCCCAGCTGACAGGAGGGTAAGATGTAGACAGCCTTACCTCTACCCAGTGGGAATAGAGAGGCTGCTTCCAGTGAGACCCCCGACTCGATATGGTTTTGTATCAAGACTTGGACATAAGGCACATAACACTTAGCAAACGGAACAAGCCCGATTGTGCACAAATAGTTTGCAACTTACAATTCTGCGGAAAAGAGGCTCCAAGGACGAGCAAAGTCTTTGCAAGCTATCAACTTTGAGAGCTTCCACAATTACACTGAGCAATATAAAGCATAGTTAATCAAGAAATCATATGCAATTTACTGTTATTAGATTGTCAAATAAAAAGTCAAAATGTGTCTATAAAAAAGTCAAAATAGGCAGATTTGTGAAGCGTTGTGTCTGTTTGTTTAGGGGTGTGTAAGTGTGTTGATTAGTATGTTAAGTCAGTTGAGTAACTGTCATTATGTATGGGTATTAAATACCCTCTTGGATCCACAAGCTCTTGGTTGTTGGGCCACCTCAAAGGTATTTAGCATGGACACGCATGAACAAACGCTTTAAGTTCACAAGCGACAATTACGTAGAGATCCGTATATAAGAAAAGACTCCGGTTTAAAAGGCCGTAACTATCGGTACGGTTGAAGTTTCATGGACCCAAATGGAGGAACATGAAGGCCATGATATATCTAATCATGCTACAGACGCAGATAAAGGGTACGAAGATGACTATCAATTACGTAAAAAAAAAAAAAAAACCTCAAAACCACATGATAGAGTGAACTTGTTATAAGATCATGAACTCAATGCCTAATAGAGTAATAGTCCAACACAGTCATAAGATCTTGTTATTATTATAACAAGATTAGATGAAGTAAACAATTACCTGGCTAAACCTGGTATCTTGGGTTTCTTGGATTGAGACATATTATTGTTATTATTATCATCTTCTTCATCAATATCATCATACCCTCTTTTTTCTACTCTTGACCCATCCATGTTTCTGAAAAAAACTATGCTAAAGTTTGGAACTTTAAACAAGCTGTTGCAAGAATCTTGAATAAAAGAAGCAGATAGTAATATGATGTGAAAAAAATTAAAAAAAAAAGGTAATAAGAAAGACGAATCTTTTTTTTTGTGTTGGGCGAATAGATCTGAGGAAGATTATTATAATGATGTATTAATGTGTGCGTCTATGATGGAACAAACAGCTGGGTTTAGTCGGTGGATTACGTGAATATTATTATTATTGAATTCAAGAAACATAAAACTGCCGCGTTTTTTTTAATTGTTTCTCCTTCTCAAATCGCTACTGGTGATTGTGAAGTCAAACTTTGAATTGGCAGAGGACAGATTAGGGGTAACAAGAAATTGCGGGTTTGGGTTTAGTATAGACGAGTTTAGGTAAGTTTTTGATTGAATCTGTAAACACGTTTGATTAAATGAAAGTGTTTGTGTCGCCCTACGGGTTAACGGGTAAATTCAATAAACCCAATTAGCTTTTTTGGTTTTTAAAATTGTATTGTATTTTGTATAATAACTTAAACTAATTGGGTATTTTTTATGTAGATGTTACATTTTTAAAGTAAATTGGCGTAGTTTAAACTTAATTGCTTAAAAATATAAAAATAACATGTAAGTTTAGAACTTTAAAGTATTAAAATGTAAAAAGGTTAGTTAGATATTTTTTGCGGGATTAATGACCAGGTTCATGTCTACATGTGGACATGTTGTCTTTGGGCTCTTGTGGATCACATGATATTAAGGTTCATGTAGAACTTTTGGGTTTGTGCTGGTTCGATCCACAAACCCTTTAATGGTTATAAACTTCTAAGAACTACCATTGCTACAAGGTTGGATTTTATATATTTACACATTAGTGTACCATGGTTAGAGTAAAAGTATTTAACACATGTAAATATGTGGTTCTGAATTCATCTGTTTAATCCGTCAACCCAATATGTCTAAGCGAATAACACATATAAACAATTGTCGTGACACTCTAATCCCGATTTACGGAGAGAAAATATAAATTTATCTGGCCTAAAAGGATCATTTAGTATTATTCTTTTATAAAGTTAAATTTTATAGCATTTGATAAAAAAAACTTAAAACTCATAAAACATGTATAGAATTTCTCAAAAAGTTTATATAACAAAAACTATCGGTCAACTTTCCATCAGAAACATATTGTTGCATCAGATTTTGAAAGAAAATACTTTTGTTATAACGATTGGTTTAACAACAAACTAATATTCAAAGAAAGATGTCACTCTATCGTTTTCGTGACTCAAACTATTAATTTAACAAAATAATAATCACAATCAAAGAAAATGTCAAAATATATGTCATTTTCATATTTCGACATATGCATACCCGTCAAGATATAGAGTTCCATATTGCTTTCAAAATCAAGATATTAGATATCCACATGCACTTGTCTCATATTAATCTACGATTTAAAGAAATGTGTTTGGATCCGTGTTTTAAAATTGTTTTCCACAAAGTAAACAATATATTTTTACTCTTATTTGAAGAATTAAATATTTAAGTGGTTATTGAAGAGGTATAAATGGTTAAACCGAACCAAGAAGTTTCATCCCCGGTATGCTCAACATACCAGGGGAAGGGATGAAGATTCCCCCCAAATCCATGTCATGAACCCTCAAGCTCGGTAGGTTAACTAAACCCACCGAAGTGGCCCCAGTATATGCTCAACATGCTAGGGGAAGGGACGAAGATTCCCCCCCAATCTCATGTCATAAATCCCCAAGCTCGGTGGGTTAACTAAACCCATCGAAGTGAAGTCCAACTGATTCGGACCATCCGGGCCCCACCAGAAGCACAACTTTTATTAGGCTATATGGTGTGGTAACCAACTGCCCCAAATACCACATAAGCGCCACATAATCTTCTTCTTTCCCTCCCCCAAACCAAAGAAATGATTTTCCCTAATTCCCCCTCCCCCAATTCCTCCAACGTTCAAAAAACCTTAGCCAATCAAATGCCTCGGTGAGATCGGTGGTATTTCACCGAGTTTGCCGATTTGTTTTCGGTGGGTGTGGTGTTCCCGAGTCAACAGAGCTCCACGTAGACACACCGAGGCTTCTCCCCGAGACCACACCAACTAGCCTTACTAGTATAGATACTCCCATTTCAAGTACATGTAACAAACACAAACTTCTACACTCTAAACTACACTTTCTATCTCTAAACAAATACGTGGTCACAGAGAGGCCATCTTTCCTGCTCTGTAACAAGCTTAACGGTTTTTTATTTTGCAGGTTCATTCCCTTTCTAAGATTCAACAAAGCTGTCCTTCATCCGGTTCGACAAAAGGTCTAGTTTTTAGATCTACAGTTATAACATAAGTGATTATCTAAAGGGCAAACTAATTTTTTTTTTTTTGAACGGCAAATTTCTACACCCTATGGGACTTGAACCCATGACCTCTCCCTTAAGTGTTCCTAGAAGCTTTGCTTCTACCATTGGGCCACCAACCCCAAACTAAATTACTTACTTATCTAGTTTTACTTTCATTTTATACCAAAATGCCATTTTTAATCAATATATTCATTAATGCCTTAAATAATCAAAATTTATTAACAAATCACACACATGATTATTAAACTATAAGAACTTCAAACAATATGACTTTCAAAACTCACACACAAACCCCTATATATCAAGACCTTTGAATCAAGTCCATGCCACAAAACAATAAACTTTAAGGTAACATTCAATCATGCAACTTATATAATAACTCAAGGGAAAATTTGGCTCCCCTGCTAACAAAATCACAGTAAGTAGCTATATAAATCACAAGTACAATACTGGTAACAATCAAGAAACTCGAAAAAATTGGTAATGATACTATACACCTTCCCAACCGAGCTGTCTAGCTCTTCTTTCCCATAACAACGTTATCTTTTTTTCTTGTCTCGTTAATGCTTCGGCTTGCTCTCTTGCTTGTTCGCATGTTTCAGTAGCCGTGTTGCATTTTTCAGCCTCTTGTTGGTATTGGGCTGCTACTCGTCTTGCTTCACCAAATGTGATATTCATATGGCGCATGTGTTCTTCGTTAACAGCTTCTAGTAGTTTTAGTTCTTCTGATAGTAAATCCACAAACTGTTTTTCCATTTCTTCCTTCAAATCTGGATCATCTTTCCCACAATCTGGAGTTTGGGTGATTAAATCAGCATGATATAGAAGTCAGTATAGGAAGCATTGTTGTGGATTTTGAGCTATGGAGCAAGAATCATGATACAGTATAGTAAAATCAAACATAAAGGGATAAACATGTACCTGTAACTGTAAGATTGGCCAAGCCTGCAATATATTTAAAGAAACAAGAATTAATATACGAATCCAATTTTTTTTAGAATTTTAGAAATCACAGACTAATAATTCAGTCATTCCAATCAACTTTTGCAATGTCTGCACAACAAATGTTAAATGAATCTGCAGCATTCCATTAACTCTAGCTTAATAACATCATTTACAAAATAACCAACTCCATATTCCTTGATACTTTTACACAATATTATTATTAATGTGTGTTTTAGATTTAAAAAAAACATTGGCCAATCAAATCGTCCCACACCTCTCCACCCCTCCGCCCCACGCCAGTCGAAAACTCCCCGCCCTCTTCCAAGCCACCAAGGGGTGGTGTTTTGGGCTTGAAGATGCTTCCCCCCCTCCCCCGCCCCCACTCCGTTCACTCTAAGCGAAAAAGAGAGCATCCTCTAGATAATAATCCGGTATGCATCGATTCGACCAAAAATCAAAATCTATAGAAAAGTGAAGATAACCACATCAAAAGTGAAAATTTTTACACTAATATAACAGGAAAATGATAATAATTATATCAACATTGGAATTTTTTATTTTATTTTTGCATTAATCAGTTGTAAATGGAAGATGAGATTTATCCTAGTGATCCAATAATGAAAAAAAAAAAACTATATACTTTTATTCAACTAGAACTCAAAATTTATAAAAATCCAAGTTTAATCAAACAAGAAAATCAAGAAATCAGATCAAGATTGGAAATTTATGCATTAATCAGTAGAAAAAGGCAGAAAAGTTTCATGCTATAGCCTAATCAACAACAAAATAAATCACATAACCTGATATATAAATTAAAAAAAAAAACAAAAAAAAATCAAGTGTGTTGATTACTACCAGGAGCAAGTTTGAGAAGGGAGAGAGGAGGGGGACAATCACAGACACATGGGCTACAAGAAATGGAAGGACTTGATCCCAAATGAAGACCCTTTTGCAGCCTCCAATAAAGAGCTGGCCCAGATACACAGAGTGCTGAAATCACAGCAAAGATTACCAGACAACATCTTAACCATGACCCAGATCGCCTTGTCATTGATAGATAGATAGATAGTTAGATCTTTGTCTGTGAATGGACTGTGTGAGAGAGATCTAGTGGAGGAGTTGTAAACACAGTGTGAAAGTCAAAATTTTTATTTTTAATTGTTGATATGCATTTTTGTTTTGTTTGAAAAGATGTGGTGATCACCGACAAGATATGTTAACTGACTGTGTCCCACTCGTATAATGTTGAAGTAAACTATTGAAAAGACGGATCTTTTTAATGATAGATAGATACAGCTTCTTTTTTTTTGAACGGCAACACACTTTATATAAATATATAAAGAGCCAGCAAGCGGCTGGGATACAAAACAAGAAAGAAAAAACAAAGACAACAACCGGCCAAAACAACCAGCCCGACAAGGCCAGAACCCCCAAAGAACCACAAACTACACAATATCTAGAACATTGAATTCAACCCAGTTATCCCAGGAGGGCCTCGTAACATTCGCCCGGTTGCAAACCCAAAGGTACGAATCTTCTTTGATTAGATCAGCAACTTTGGTAACCGGGATGTAGTTGCCGTCAAAAATCATGGAATTTCTTGCAAGCCATAACCGCCATGTCGTAGCACAAACAATGGTACGGATCAGCCGTTTCCACACCTTCGAACCAGGACAATCCTTGATACGAGTCAGCAGGTCAGCGAAAAGCTCCACATCCAACGGAAATGGGATCCGAACCCATGTGAGAATCTGCCACCACAACGCCCTAGCCATAACACATTTCCACAGAGCATGATCAACATCTTCCGTACCATAGCCGCATCGGACACAGATCTGCGAAGCCATCTGAACGCCTCTCTTCGCCAATTCGGACTTAACAGCAATCCTACCAAGTGCAGCCCTCCAAAGAAAAAGATTACACTTGGGGGGGACTTGAGTAACAGGTCTTTTTTTTTTTTTTTTTTTTTTTCTGAATTTCTTCAAATAAAACCTTTTTGATTATGAGATTAGTCTTAGAAAGGTAACAATGTAACATTTTTTTAAACGGTTGCGTATTCAGACGGCATACCTCTTCATGGCTTAGTACAGGACCGACTCTGAGGGTGAGCCGGGTGGTCGACGGCTTGGGCCCGATCCTCGGGTAGGCTGAATTTGATCCAATCTCCACAAGGCCCAATATTCAAACCACCAAACTTAATACCCAATAAAAATACCTAAGGGAGGGAGGTGCCAATTTAAACCCGGGCCGGTTCAAAAATTTTGAAGCCCAAAGTGGATAATAAACATGGGGGCCCTTTTCGTAGTGAAAAAAAATTGCTTTAGATCATACTAGATTTATATACCGGGAGCGTCCCGGGGTTGAGAAATCTAATATGAAATATCAATTTTAACAATGTATCTCCAATGTTAACGCATAACCTTAAAATGTATAACTCTAATATTAAAACTTAACCTAAAACAATGTATAACTCCAATGCTAACACCTGTTGTAAATATAATTCATATTTACTGGTTTTAACATAATTAATGACTTGCCTATACATGATTAATGAATAACCAGAACACTTTGTGTTGTTTTTCCTGTATGAACAAAACCCCATAAAAAGTAGTCATTTTTTTCTAGCACTATGGTACTCGTTGGAAAGATAATAAAACGCTCGTTAATTTGGTGTAATTTTTTTTATTTAAAAAATCTCGTATATAAAATATATTAACGTTTAAAAATTATAGGAAGAAAATGAGAGAGACTAATCTAATTTTGTTTTTAAATTCTTTTTTTCCTAAAATATCTCAATGCCACATGTCATCTTTTTTTCTTTTTATTAATAGATAAAAAAGAAATAATTCAAAATAATGAAATCGTCACCTCATTATGTCACGTGACACATTCAAAGAGGGGTTGAGGGCCACCATTAAACGCCACGTAACCGACTATCAATTCTTTTATATATATATTAATAGATTAATAGATAATAGATGTTTCATATATCATCTTTGTGTCATCATCATCATCATCATCATACTCAGTTAATCCCACCTATAGCAAAGCTAAGGTAGGGTCTGAGGAGGGTAAGATGTAGACAGCCTTACCTCTACCCCTAAGAATAGAGAGGCTGCTTCAAGTGAGACCCCCGGCTCGATGTGGTTTGGTATCAAGCCTTGGACATAAGGCACAAAACACTTAGCAATCGGGACAAACCCGATCGGTGCATGTACCCCTTTGTCTTTTGGCTATCAACGCCACCACATGATGCATGATTAACCGTCCGTCGTTTTTAACGTTATTTTCACGAAATTAGTAAAATAACGTTAAAACTAGTGCAACTTTACTTTTGCCCCCCGAGGGCCACACATATATACATTATATGCGTACACCGTAAGTGGGGCGTTATCATCTTTGTGTATATATAATTATAGATCATAAAACTCAATGTCACCAATCTTATAGCCAAAATCAACTAAGTATAATTTTTTTTTTTCACAATTTGGGCCCGGGGAAGGGGGCTTTAACGATCCACATGACTCAGTATTCATGAAATTATAATACAATATGTTACATGTGTTCCTTTTGTTAACCATAACATAATGTTTGATGTTGTGACTAAAAGTATTTAGTGATAGCAGGAAGTTCCCGCGACAAAACATAGAAGCAATCAAGCAAAGGTTTGTAACCATTGGTATAATATAAATTAAGGTTTGAAATTTATCACAGTCTTGTTAAGTTTTGCTGATTTTGTTGATGGTTTGTGATTTTATTTACCAATGCATTATTTGATGTTAACATGTTCAATCATTGATCATTGTATGTTTGTTTGTTGTACCACAGATTTTTGGTAGCTGATTAATAAGCCAATCATCTCACCACCCTAAAAGGTTAGCAAATCATTTTTTCTTTAAGCATTGTTTCAGTTGGGTTGATCAATATGCTTGTTTTAATGAATTGCTTTAACTGTTTAAGGCCACGGTTACTTTTAGTGTAGGGATGAGCTCGGGACGGTATCGGTACCAACCGATACCGATACCGAAAATACCGATACCGAAATCTTACAAAACCCAATACCGATACCGATACCGAAAATATACGGTACGGTATCGGTTCGGTATCGGTACGGTACCGGTATGGTATCGGTATTTTACCTTAAAATACCGATACCATACCGATCCCGTACCGATACCGAAAACACCGAAACCGAAAACCTCTAAATGTGAATACCGATACCGAACACCCTCGGTTCGGTACGGGATCGGTACGGTATCGGTTCGGTATTCGGTGGTGTATGCTCATCCCTATTTTAGTGTACTTTGCAAAACAAAAAAAAAACCCATTTTTACTAGTCGATCGTTTTCTTTGACCTACTATTCGTCATTTTGTAAGTTGTTACTCAGGATGAAGATCAGGCGTTACTCGTGCTGAAATGCCACCAGATTCCTGACGGGTCTGATCCGGTTATACTAGCAAACGTGACGGACGTGAGTGAACTCTGGTTTTTTGAGAGTCTCTGCCCGAGAGCTCATTGTGTTTGGTGTTCGGACTGTCGCCAAACGGACACCACTTGATCAACTCCACACCGTTGAAAACAAAGGTTAACTACCTTTGTTTTTAAATCTTTCATAATTAAAATTTCATTAATGTATTTTTTTGCATTTGTATAGTTGGTAATATTGACTACTAGGTGCATGCATACAATAGAAATGGTCTATGCGTCATTGGCTTCATGGATGATCATTATCCAATTAGAAGTGCATTCTCTGTGTTGAACCAAGTAAGCTAATATCATAACAAAACGTTAATAAAAATCAGGGTCATGCAATGAATTTGTTATGCACATGCTGATTATGTGATGGATGAATATCAGAAAATGCATGGTGATTCATGGAAGAGTGTACAAGCAGATAAAACTGATCAATGGCCTTATCTTAACGATGCTTTAACCAGGTTTCAGGTACACGTATTACAAATGTTTGTTATTTGGTCTTAATATGCTTATATGTTCTTGATTCTTTTTTTTTTTTTAATCTAGAGAGGATCCTGCTCAGGCAGACAAGCTGTTGAAAATTCAAAGGGAGTTGGATGAGACTAAAATTATCCTTGTAATTAACATTTATTTTTGAATTGTTTTGTACGTTTGTTTGTATCGATTAATGTGGTAACTAATTCCTGTTTGCAGCATAAAACCATTGATAGAATCCTTGAAAGAGGCGAAAAGCAGGACAGTTTAGTCGAGAAGAGTTCAGATCTTAGTGCAGCCTCGCAGGTGCATCTTTTCTTATTGAAATGCATTTCAATACATTGTTATTTGCTCTGTAAGCTTCTGTACATATGACGTCTTCCTTGTAAGTATGTGGAGGTAGAAAATTGAGTGAATTGGATAGGCTGGGTAAGAATTTTTTATATGGGTCGGGTTGACTTAAGAATTTCAATGAAGTTAGGTTCTTTAACATGTCTTTTAAGCTTAGGTTCTTTAACTTGACCCATTTGACCCGGTACATAAAAAAACATGATCCGAATCGACCCTTCATAAGGAAATGGGCTGAATGCCACCTCTACATTATGTTATGAGAAGCTGGAGAAATAACACGAATCTAACACCATTCTACTGTTTGATTATGAAACAAATGTTCTACAAGTAGGCAAAGAAATCTAATCAATGCTGTATCATTATGTAACGTGTGGCTATGATGCAGGGTTTATCTATAAATATGAATTAAAGATCTTTTTCGTTCATCTCTGTTTGTTTTAGTATATATCTCTTATTTTTTTAAAGGATAACATATACTGCATTCATTTCAAACCATAGCAAATTACAAGTGGGTGGCAGGTAAACGGGCAACAAGCTGTGCCGCAAGTATTTGGTTTCAAAACCTTATAAGTATTTGGTTTTATACGTGGATTTTGGATGAATGTTTATTGATGTTTTCAAGTTTGAAGCTTTGTTGGATTTACCTGTAGTTTTGCCTTAACGATCCGCATCAAGGTACATGTTCTCCTTTGTCACCAGCAACCATGATTTTTCCAAGACATCAAGTTTTACGAGCTAAACCTTTCGTAGATTTATGCTTTAAAGTAGAATTGGTATAGAAATGAACACAGGAATGCGCAATGAAACTCACAATTTATTACGGAGTATCAAGGAAACTTAACTCAAAACCTTGAATACAATGAATAATCCCTACCAATAACAATGGTTTTTATAGCTATCTAATTCTATAGACTATAACTAGGATTCATAATTAATTAATTCCATAACAATTATCTATAACACATCTTATTCTAACACAATTAGGATACCACATAGACAATTATCCACAAACTAATTAATTTGATATGCTTGCCTTGCACGCCAAGCAACTCCCCTAGTCCTTCTTTCACGCACACAGCCATAGGACGGCTAGGAATTCTCCATCATGCTTGCTCTAGATAGACGACTAGGCACTTATTCGTGTTGATTCTTGCGGTTTCCATGTATCTAGTTTAGTTTCAAACATCATGTCATAATGTTATTACATTGCTTAAATTAATGTTCAAGATTTGTAATGATATATCCTCTTCGTGATCTTCGTATCTTATGCTACATAGGATAAGTAGGGTGTCGTGTCGATGTTTTGCATATGGCTGGCTACTGTTGTTTTTGAAAGTGAAGTTAATGTTCTTTGAGTTGGTGATTTAGGTTAACTGCATAAATAGAAATTGACAAATAACAAAGTTGAATTCTTATGAAGAGGAATAACAATCACTTTCGGCTTTCTGTATTGTAACATGGTTGTAGAACTTGGTATGTGAATCAGTGTTGTAGAACTCGCTAGGCGCTAACCTACAAAGTTAACGAAGATACAGGCACTCTAGAATGAAAATGCTGCAATTGTTAAGTAATGGGAGAGAAAAAAATATATAGGTAGATACACTAACCACCAAAGATAAGATTATAAGACATGTTAATTCTTATTACACTAACAAAACTACAAGCACATCAACTAAATCAAACTCCAATTACCAATACTAATCCAATTAACACTAAGCTCCTTGTCACCACATCGACGACTAATCTCCGTTGTCCAGATTTTGACGAACCACCATCGTCACCACCACTCTCTTTACGTGCAGCAGCATTAACCGGAGGCAGTGGGGGATCCACAACATCTGTCACCTGAAGCGGTGGTAGCGGCGCAGCTGCTGGTGGCAAAACCGTCTGCTCAACTTGCGCTAAGTAATCACCAGGCTTAATCGGATTGAACACGAATGGTGCCGTGCTTTTCGGATCCATACACGGACTCCCTGTCACAGGAAAATATCATTATAAATGTTCAATTTTCATCTCTCCTTCAATATAAATAAATAGAAGGTAAACGGGCCATAAGCTGCGCTGATAGCCTTTTTATATGTAGGTTTTACTTACTCATAAATGCACTGGCGGTTTTTGGATTATCGGTGATTACACCGTCGATACCTTCCTTCATGAACGAAATCAGCTCGGTGTATGGATCGCTGTAAAAATCGAGCATCATAGTCAATGATTCCGTTGAGAATCCGGAAACATACACCGATATGTTGGCAGCATGCATTTCTTCGACAATTTTCGTCGATCCAGTGGAGAAAAATATCTTACTCTCCTGAACGATCGATTGCTTCACCACATTTACTGCATCAGCATACTTTTTGATGTTTTCGGTTACCAGCTTCGATGCTGAGCTAATCGGCTTGCTGAACAACAAAACTCGCCTGTAATTGGGCGACGATGATTTGAACTTTGCTAACACTGATGTGTCATCAGACTGTATCAAAACTTGATGTTTTGGGTCTAATTTCGCGTTCTTGAGTGCATCGTTGACAGACGAGATGATGTCAAGGCCTTTCTTTGATGCTAGGTATGCAGCGTGCTACAATACGTTCAAAATATGATGTTAGAAATGAACTAAAGTAACTCGCAGCGTAGTCTGATGGTATCTAGGCGTGTAGAAAAGGCGTCCCTTTGTTCTTAGTCTAGAGTTTAAAGTTCCGTAATGAACAAATGTGTAGATTTAGAAGCAGAGTTGTATAAAAAGAACTATGGTAGTGTTAGGATACTTACTTGGATTCCGATGAGGATACCGGTTGATGCATTCTTCTTGGCAAGCTCCAAGAACTCCGACAGCGTTAGAAACTTTCCAACGTTTTTTGATTTGGGGTTTCGTAACAATCCGGCAGACTGAAAGGGGTTTTGAATCAAGGCTACATAGAAGTGAAAATTAGTTAAAGAAAGATAAATTCGAGTCGATTTGATTATGGGCAAAGTGAAAACTAGTAAACTACTCACGCTTGAGAGATTTGATCTCGTCCCAGGTGACATCGAAGGTGAAAACGCCACTTTTCTGTTGGATTCCCGGGATGGTAGTCGATCGATCCATAAACGCCGTTGCTGCGTTTGTTTTTCCTAGTAAATCAGCGGACTCTAGGCAAAACGCGACACCATCTTTTGTCATCTGAACATTGCAGTCGATTATGTCTGCCCCGTCACTTATTGCCTTCTTGTATGCGACATCAGTGCACCCAGGGTAGTCGATGCTCGCACCATTGTGAGATATGACCAAAGTATTTGCGACCTTCGGGCTTGGATTTGGATTTTGCGCCAAGCACGCTGACATCATAAACCATTGAAACTGATTAAACCGTCTTAAAACTGAAACAAGTCACTCAGTTTGGCCTGTCAGAAATGTATATCTTACCTATGGCATTCGAAGCTGATCCTGGGAATTCTGTAACAACCCCGTCGACAGAAAATTGCGAATTATCGACAAAATGCAGGTACTCCATGGCCGGGTCATAACTATAATTGTAACTTGTGAATATATCTGATGCAAAACCTAAAGCATACACTTCGAGGCCTTCTCTATGAGCATCGGCGACAAGGGTTGTTGCAGGCTGAAGGTATCCGTCTTTCCCAATTGGCCATATGTAGTCCTTCGGGACAAGAATTCCCGAAGCAAGTGTCTTGATCATCCCGAGCTTCTTTACAAGGGCGCCGTATGTTTCCTTGTTAGTAGGCTCAACACTATCGGGTGCCAAGAATGTGAACACGAGCTTGGTTATGGTCTTGTCAAAGGTTTTGCTTGTTCCCATAGCTTTCAAGAAACCAATCTCCGGTGATGAGATGTAATCAGCGACAAAGTATTGCTTGGAATCGTCGATATATCGTACTGCACTTAACTGATGCGCGCTCCAGAACGCATCGTTCTACAAAACAACACATAGTTGAAAACAAACTTGTTTTTCTGTTACATACTAAAGTATGGTATGCAATGTGTGACCCACCTGGACATTTAACCATAGTTTGCCTTTCGGTTCAATGCCGAAAACACTATCGGGTTGAACGGGAGGGTACACAAGATCAAAAACACTAGCTCTTGAGTAGATGTTTTGCACCACTGTTACATATATGTAACATTAATATTTTGTGCATGTAACGGTAAACATAAAATTGATACTAATATACACTTACAACTTATCTCCTTCATTATCTCGTCGATAGTGAAATCGAGAGGGAACCAACCATTGACATCCTGGCCGTTAATGTTGTACCGTCGTTGATGCTTAGGGAACTTGGTAGCTGCATCCGTGCAGTTATTGAGCTTTATGTCAGGAAGACAAATTCCTAGATTATCTTTGGTGAGTTGCAAGTTACAATACTTAAGGGTACCGGGCACGCTCATTGCCACAGCCGCAGTATATCCTGTCCCGGATGAATCCGGGAATAGCCCCGGGAAACCGCCTTGGGCTATCACCAACGGCTCGCCACCTAAGCATACGCAAAAATCGACGTTTTTAATGTTAATAGAAATTAGATTATGTTATGAATAATGACATTGTATTATAATGGCGAAAAAAGTGTTGACGTTACTGTTCAAAGTTAGCCATTTCTTTCCTGGTCCCGGGTCTGGGCCGGGGTGGGGACCAGGATCAGGAATGGCTTGTAGCCAAGCCCGTCTTGGAGGTTTGTTATCGCGGCCAAGATCGCCATGTATGGCGAGAGATGAATGAATCAACAGGAAACCAAAGAGTAACTCCTTGATCATATCTCGTTAAATGTTGCATCCAAAAAAGTCATAAAGACGTATCAAGAAAACGTCCTTCTATGGACCTCGTCTGTTTCTGTTGATAAAAACAACAACCTTGGATTGATAAATTATTCTAACCGTTAATATGATAAAACATTAGATTACATATATTGTACCTAACTCGTTCAACATGTTTTGAAAGAATAGGCATAATTTGTTCATGGTTTGAACACAACATACATGAATGAAACATAAAACAATAAAAAAAAAAGAAAAAAGGAAAAAAAAAACTTACATGTATATAGGAAAAAATGATATAAGAGGTGAATTACCCTTTGGAGTTTCAGAAATGGAGAAACTCTCTAAGGGAGTTTGAAGGAAATTAAGAAAGAAAATGGACATAAAGATAATGGGGAGGGTGATGACGACTGGTTAATTGTACCCACAAAGAAAACGTATTTATAGGTTGCTATTTGTTAACTTACATAACGATGTAACATATTAATATTCGGAGATTATATGGAGATCCGTTTCTTGTAAAACCTGAACCCAACCTATATTGATATTCGTGTGAAAGATTTCAACTCTAACCCGCACAATCCAGATTGTTTAAGTCGTATTCTTTAAATGAGTCATACATGTTGACGGATTATAAATGGGTCGTTAACCATATAAAATGGAAACGGAAAAAACAAAAAAAAAAGTTTTAAAGTTTTTTTTTTTTTTTTTCTAAATACTTAAACGGGTTAACCTGGACTGTTTTTAATATAGGTCGGCCCGAACCCGTTTTTTACACATGTCGTGTTAATCGACCAAACCTGTATTTTTTTTCGTGTCGGGTTCAGGGCTGCTACATACATACATACATACAAGTCGTATGATATTATGAGTCATATGATAGAGCGAAAAATAGTCATGCCAACTATATAACTATATTGGTGGTCACATCACTCATTTTTGCGTAAGTCAAACACATCATTCGGAGCTGTTTGATCTTTTGAACACCATCTTTGCATTTCATATGAATTCTCGTTTGATCATTTTCGTCTGTCATACGAACTATATAACAAGTCAATGGTGTATTAATAGTGTGTAAGTATACTTTTAGCCAGTGAATCTAAATGTATAATTTGAATCTTAAGTCTATAATTAGGGTAGGAACTTGAAAAACATGTTTAGGCCATGATCAATGATTCAACTTTTAAGGATGAAATCAATATTCCTAATCAAGGAGCAAACACAACATGGAAAGATAGCGACCGCAAATTGTGAAATTGAACTGCGCCATGAAGACGCGACTGCAAATTATGAGGTTATCAATGCTTTTCAACATCATTCTGGTGTGGAGGAGATTCGCATAACAGTATTAACACGAATTTGTTGCAAATCTATAAGTTTGTATAGGTCTTAGATCAGTTTTCCGACTATGGTTTATCTAGCAGCCCAGCAAGTACTGTTAAGAAAATGTTAGCTTGAAAAGAAAAAGGTCTAAACTTGAACAATAACTACTTATATTGACCCGGCCTGTCTGACATGTCACCCAACCCGAACAACCCACCCATTCGGCCATCTCTATTATAATTCGATGCATTGAATACATATAAAAGTGCAACTACTTGCCAGAAGAAGTGATTGCTGCTTAACCAACGGAGTGAAAGCCATAGTTTAACTTACCGGTAATTATGTCATGAGTTCATGATCATTGATGAATATTGGACAATATTATTACAGATGTCTAAGAAAAAACAAGAAAGAGTTGCAAGTAAACCCAGGTGACCCACCCATTTTGACCCACTAGTAAGTTCTGGGCATCTTTGTTACAATGCTGATCTTAGTAAATCAGAGTTTTTTGTGACTATCACTCTACCAGTATCACAATAAAGATAAAACAACTTTGTTTTTATGAACTTTGTTACAAAGATGTCCAAACATGCCATACAAAACAAGTTCAGAGTAGTTATGGCTGTCAAAAGAATGAGCATGAACGAACTACAATCCCATTATCGTTGTTAGATAAAAAAGCAGGTAATAGCTAGATCAAAAACACAAAATTATAATAAAGAAAATATATGAAGAGAGTAAGTACTTGGCTAATTAAAGTTGTCAAAACTGAAGAGAAAATAGAAGTAGCAATATGAGGGTATCCCACATCGGTGGAGAAGAAAAGAGGAAGGGTGAGTGGTGTAATATAAAAACAAATAGAGGGGAATGGGATAGGTACTTACCTGGACGGGGTCAATGGGCGATCAAGAAGGTCCATGGCCTAGGTTGGTGACCTCCATTGCACTTAGGAGGGGTGCCCGCCTAAGGTCGGCCCAAGTGGTCGAGCCTACGTCATAATTTGTGGCAGTGGAGGCCTGCGTTCGCGCGGCCTCTGCACAATATCCCAGTCAAAGTGTCTCTCGTCTTGCATAAGGTGTACAAAATTTATGGTTTCAGCTGATTTGATTAGGTCTAACCATCATTTTCTGTCTTCAATATCTATTTGCATGACCGAATAATTCATAGCTAAACCCAAAATCACATCTTTGGTTTACGGGAGATTCGGGTTTTGATACACTATCTAACTTGTATTTTTCGCTTTATTCGACTTGCAAATCAACAAGCTTTTATGGAAGGGGTTGTGGATTCATACACCCTTGCTTTAGGATTCATACACCCTGGCCCACACCACACACTAATAGGAAGCTGCCACATACCTAGAATGTGATGTCATACATCCAAAATATGATGTCACGAGGTGTATGAATCCTAGAACCCTTTATGGAAAATCTTTCAAACCAGTTTCAGTTGATTCACTTTCAACAAGTTTCATTTTATTTGCATTCAACAAGTTTTATTAGATTGGCACCCAACAAGTTTCAACCGCTTCATTCTGTTGTAATTTTACAGAATTAGCGATTTTATCAACTCGGTATATTTGTTAAAAGTCAATTTACTTGCCAAATTTGCTTGTAATTTACAGTATTAGAGATTTTATCAGCGCAATCTGCATGTAATTCACCGTATATTGCATAATAAAATAATTTGAAATCCAATTATCTTTTACCTATTTTACTGTTTTCATGTAGGGTGGACAAGGAAAGAGAGCTTATTAACTCATAAACTCGAACAAAAGATACAATTTCAAAAGGGTAAATTCGTCAATCCACCTCAATGGGGTAGCATGTCTACTAAAGTTATCCTTCTTGGAAACCTTGGAGGCAACCTTAAGATCATAGCATCTTCAATCTGTATAGGTAAATGTGTTGCCACAATGACTATTCCACCCTGGCTCCTATGATCTGCAATCATTTGCTCCAAAAGCTTCACACCTTCATCATCTAAAGCAACCGAAGGTTCATCAAGCAGCCAAATCGGCCTATCCATTGCCATCACTCTTGCAAGCTGCAATCTTTTCCTTTGACCCATTGATAGCATTCGGGCTTTCTCATTGGCCAACCGCCCGAGGCCCATGAACTCCAGAGCAGGTAAAGATTTACCTTGTTTATGTTCAAGAACTTCGAACCATTGAACATTGTCAAGAACGGTAAAATTGTTCTTAATTGCTTCTTTTAACGATAGCCAGTTAAGTTGAAGTTTGTATTGGTGGAAAACTCCTGATTCAGTTATGTCATGACCGTTCCATAGGATCTCACCAGCTGATGGTTTGGAGAATCCTGCTAGCATGCGTAGGAAGGTTGACTTGCCAGACCCGTTTGCACCTGTGAGCACGAGGGCCCCACCGTCATGAATGGATATGTTGGTGTGACGTAAGATTTGTTGGGCGTTTCTCATGCAAGAAACGTTGTTTAGAAGCAGTCGAGGAAGTGGCGGCCCGCGTAAAGACATGTTTTCTAAGTGGATCACGCAAGCGAATTATGATCTGCAATGAGGAAATCACAGATTATTATGCAAGGGATGTGGCTTGAAAGTGTTTATGTGATATAAAATGATCAGAATCAGACAATTGGTTGTCACAGAAAGTTGCAATAATCAAAGTTCATTGACAAATTCTGATTATTGTAAGAACTAAAAGATGAAATGACCAAAAAGAGCACTCATGTGAATAATGAGAAATGTTTTGTTAAACGGGAGAAAAAGCTACTCGAATTAATCAAAGTTACTTTTATTTTATCCTTCGATAATCAGTTTTGCTGCAGTTGGTACAAAACTGATCATCTGGTATTCTGTAAGCACTGAAAAAGAATTATTTGAGCCACAAAATATCATATAAGCAGAAGAATGATCTGTAAACATTAAAAGCTGATTATTGTGCCTACAAATAGTCAGCTTTAAAAGATAGAGCCAAAAGTTGATTGTATGGATTCTATTAAATCACTTCTAACCCAATCTAAAAGCTTATATGCATAATTAAAGATTCACACATTCAAGTCACTTTGCATAATGATTATTTATCTATGATGCACACATACTCAACTTCAGAGAGCAAAAAAAGAGGACAAAGCTTTGCACTAAAGATTCATAAGGCTACAAATAGATGCAATTTGAAACGCTTGTATAGAGATAGGCCACGAGAATATACCGTTAATTAACAATTCTCAACACAAAAGAAGCATAAAAAGCCAAGTCTTTCTACAATAATTAGTTCAATATTCTAGCTTACTTTTACCATTTCTTCCTGCCTTGGTTCGTAATAATTTCTTTAAACAATATTTGTTTTTTTTTTCTGTTTTAACCATACTATATTTTTTTCTTTTCTAATGAACGAACAAATCAACAAGAAGTAACTATGTGAACTAGTAAACAAAAGTACCATATTAAAAGAAAGAACAATCAAACAACCTATAAAACTGTAACGTTAACCATACTCGCTGTAATTAGCATCGTAACAATTTCGAAATGAAAAGGAAACAAACACTAAAGCTCATAACAGATCCATTTAGTCATTAACAAATATTACTACATTAAAACAAAACACTACAACCTATTCTCAGCAAGGACACGATAGCATCATAGCAGCCTTAATAAGTGTAATTTGATAACTGTGCAACACATATGTAATGTATGATATACAAATGTTGGTATATCTGAAAAATGCCTTCTAAATGTGGAACAGAAAGTTCTCCTAGGCATTTCATCAAACAGGTATAGTGCATGACTTTAATCAAACAGATAGAGTGCAAGATTTCTATAAAACAAAAAGGGTTCTTTCATATAGTCTATCGTAATCATTTACAGGCTCCCCATGTCTTTATTTCGCATTGTTAGTTAGCAAAGTATTACACTTTTTTCGAACACAACATGACGTCATATTCATAGCATAGAGGAGGGTAAGCAAAACCTTATTGTACAGACTGTAGCTGAAACAGAGAAGCTTCTGGTAAGGTGGTGGTGGCTACGGCGGAAGACGGTGGCGACGGCGGTCGGAAGTTAAATCGGAAACAAATGGAGCACCAAGATTTACGACCCTGTGCTTTTAACTTTTTTTATTATTGTTTTAAATTACAATTATGTCCCTGTGTTTTTTGCTTAATGTATGAATTCAGTCTAAGGGGCTGTTTGCTCACCTTTTTAATGAGGCTCTAAACCATTCAGCGTTGAATGATTCAGCATTCAACGCGTTTGTTTCAGCTTCTAAATGGAATGGTTAATGCTGAAACATTAAGATTTGAGATGTTACTGAACCATTAAGCACTGAACTTAGCTGAACCTTAGCGAGACTCTCTTACCAATGTGGGACAAGAAAACTGACCATTAAGAGGTCCAACTTAATGATTCAGCACTTAACCATTCAGACCTCTTAATGATCCAGCACTAAATCATCCAAACAGCCCCTAAATGCTTGAAATGGGGTGCAAACGAGCCGAGCAACTCACGAGCTACTTGAGCTCGGCTCGGTAAAAACTCGAAATGAGCCGAGCCTTATCGAGCCCGAGCTAAGCTTGAACTTAAAACAAAACAAAGCTCGTTTATTAATCGAGCCCGAGCTCGAGCCTAGTATATTAAGCCCGTCGAGCCTTAATGTAATTATAGCTTTATTAATATTTAATAATAGTTAACCCTCATTTAAGTTTGTTTACTAAACGAGCCTGAGCCAAGCTTCATTTACGAGTTCTGAGCCTATTATTTATGTTATTTTTATTTAATATATTAACTAATAGATAGTTAATGAGTCGACCCTTAGCCAAGCTCGAGCTTAAGAAATTTCTAACGAGCGGAGCTCGAGCTTTGAAAAGAAAACTCCAACTGACCCAAGCTCGAGCTCGAGCTATCATAAGTTTTTCGAGCTCGGCCCGGCTTATTTGCACCCAAGCTCGAGCTCGAGCTATCATAAGTTTTTCGGCTTTTACATATAACCGATAACCGAAGTTCGGTTTTAGGAAAAACCATAACCGTAATCGATCGGGTACGTCGGTTCAATTAGTTCGGTTAATATGTCGGTTATCGGTTATGTTCGGTTAATATCCAAACATAAAACTGTGCAAACTTGTAAACTTAAAATAGTTAGTAAAGTGTTTGGATCTTTTTCAAGAATACAAATATATATGAAAACGCAAGTAAAATACATGAAATACCGAGGAAACAAATAAAAAAATACTTCAACTATATGGATATACCTGAAAAATACATGAGTTATATAAAAGATATATTTCAAGTACATAGATGTATATGAAAGATACATGAAATATATCGGAAATATATGAAAATATGTTCCAAATACATGGATATATGTATGAAAAATACTTAAGTATATAACTATCGGTTCGGTTGCGGTTATTTCGGTTACGGAATAAGGGAAAACCAAAACCGTAACCGAATGGTTCTGTTTTGGCCATATGTTAACCGTAACCGATCGGTTAATTCGGTTTCGGTTATTTTCAGTTCGGTTTCGGTTTTTTTCGGTTATCGGTTTTCGTATGCTCACCCCTACTGGCATGTACGAGACTGTTGACTAGTGAGGTGCTGATAAGTGCATATATACACAAAGAAAGGTAAAAATGAGTTATGAGGAACCCAACCTTTTGAGTACATTTTTAAGTAGACACGAATCTTAATCATTTGGATCGTCACATAACCTTAACAACTATTCATGCACACTCTTGCGCGAGGCTGTTTTTTTTTTACTTAATGAGACATTCAATTGATTTGGCTTTACTTTGGAATCATGGCTAAATGGGATGCTTGATGATCACACATGCGATCCCAACGTGCGCTCCTTTGCTCTCCTGCAAAAATCCATTCGACCACATCATTGGACCCCGATCACTCAATTGGTTTTTTTTTTGAACGGTCAACGGTACACCACCCATAACGAAGCCTCGCACCCTTCAGGTCCGGTCCCCGGGCCCCCCTAAGGTCCAGCCCCTCATTTCAGAATAACCCTACTCTGAGTGGGATTCAAACTTGTGACCTCCCAGGGCAGGAACCCCACAAAGTGGGTAAACCTTTGTAAAATTTCATGGTTTAATCACCTTATTCAAACAAAATAAAGAACAAACAGTTCTGTACAACCAAAATACCAGAATCAACCTCTCTATAACCTATCACCCAACCCAACAGATCAGCAATAGATGATCTGTGATTACACCCAAGACTAACCTACAAAGATTGAATCTGGCTAACCTAGTTGTAAAGATTATAACGAGAGAAACCCTAATCTGATGTACAGAGATAAAACGATCTAAACTGAGAAAGAGAAGAAGACCATCTCTTTTATAGGTAGTCTGGCTACATCTCTCGAAAACAATAGACGATCAGGATTAAAGCATAAAAGAACAAATCAACGGGTGAAACATGTTAGTGTTTGTTTCACCCGGATTGCCAGCTTGGCACAATCATCTGGGCTCACACACTTGGACTGGACCTCTCCATCAGACATATCTATACAACTTGGACTGGGCCTGCTCCACTTCTGGACTTTACTCCTTATCACCCTTTAGCAGCCCACCAGCTCAAGACACAAGACCATTTTATATGCAAAATAAAAATAAACTTTATAAGAACAAAAATAATAAAAACTGATTTTTATAAAAGTGTAACTAAAATATGTAAATATAGCTACATATTTTAACACCCCCCCTCACTTTTATTCCCAAATAAGTCTATCATTTTTAACCATTTGCATATGACAAAATGTTGTGATACTGAAAGCCCTTTTGTAAAGATATCAGCTATTTGATCTGCTGATTTTATACCAAGAGGTTTAACAATCCCTTTTGAAACTTTTTCTCTCAGAAAAAATAGATCAATTTCAAAATGTTTGGTTTTCTCATGTAAAACAGGATTTGTTGCAATAGACACTGCAGCAGTATTATCACAGTATAAAGATACAGGAATTGTTACCTGAATGTGCAGTTCATTAAGTAAATTCATTAACCAGAGAATTTCACATGTCGCAGTACACATGGCTCGATATTCAGCTTCAGCTGTAGATCGAGATATAGTTGACTGCTTTTTACTCTTCCAAGTTATCAAACTATTTCCTAGGAACACACAATAACCTGTCACAGATTTTCTAGATACCAAACACTTGGCCCAGTCTGAATCAGCATAAGCTATTAAGTTAAACTCAGTGCTTTTCTTAAAACTTATGCCATTTCCAGGGGACCCTTTTAAATACCTCAACACCCTCATAGCAATCTGGAAATGAGCCCTAGTTGGCTTATGCATGTATTGACTCAATACATGAACAGAATATGCTATATCAGGCCTAGTGTGAGATAAATAGATTAGTTTACCAACTAATCTTTGGTATCCAGTAATATCTGTCAAGTTTTTACTTTCTTTTGTACACAATGAAGTCATAAGATAGTTTGACTCCAATGGACTGTTAGCAGGTTTGCATCCTGACATGCCATACTCTACTAACAACTCCATACAATATTTTCTCTGAGTCAATACTAACTCATCATTTGTACTCACTACTTCTATTCCTAAGAAATACTTTAACTGACCCAAATCTTTAATTTGAAACTTGGTTTGTAAAAACATTTTAACATGTTCAATTTCCTTTGTACAATTACCAGTAACAATTATATCATCTACATATACTAACAATACAACCATAACAGACCCTTTGTTCTTAATAAACATAGAATAATCACAAACACTTTGAATGAAACCATCTTCAAGTAAAACACCAACCAATTTTTCATTCCACATTCTAGGAGCCTGCTTAAGGCCATATAAAGACCTTTTTAATTTACAAACTCTAGTATCAGAATTAGAAAAATATCCTTCAGGTAATTTCATATATACATCTTCAACTAAATCACCATATAAGAATGCATTATTGACATCTAATTGAAACAATGGCCAACTATTCTGTACAGCCATAGCCACAACAACTCTAATAGTGACCATTTTCACTACAGGTGAAAATGTCTCATCAAAATCTATTCCTTCCCTTTGACTAAAACCCTTGGCTACAAGCCGGGCTTTATATCTATCTATTTCACCTGAGGCCTTATACTTGATCTTGTAGACCCATTTACACCCTATGGGTTTCCTTCCATTAGGAAGGTCTACAATATCCCAAGTATTATTTCTCATTAAGGCCTCAATTTCATCATTCATTGCATTGATCCAATTCTGATCATTGCAAGCTTGATGATAATATTTGGGTTCTATAGACTTATTTAAAACAGAAGTAAAACAGAAATTTTCAGTAGACAAATTTGAGTAGTTAACAAATTTTTCTAATCCATACTTCACTTTTCCCTCCACTATATAGTCATCTAACCTTTTTGGAAGAACAGAATTCCTAGTAGACCTCCTCACAACACTAGGTACATTCTGAGGTGTTTCCTGTCCCTCAGAATTAGGATTAGTTTCATTGTCATACTGCTCACCCTCAGCCCTGCCTAACTCAGCCCTAACTCTACTTGGTTGCTGACTGCTACCAGTCTCAGCATCCTCAAAAGTAGTCTCAGGACTTTGAGTTGGATGCTGAGACCCATGAGCTTCTGACTCTAAGTTGTCTATTACCCCCTTATCATCATTGGGAACACCTAGATTACCTGAGTGTTGTGTATCAGTACTATCAAATAAATCAAAAAAGTTTGTATTATTAATATTTTCATAATTTTTAGGATCAAAGTTTTTGGTTATATGACTTTCTTTAAAAGGAAAGATTGATTCATAAAACCTAACATCTCTAGAAAACATAACCTGTTTTTTATCAAGATTCCACAACTTATATCCCTTTCTTTCATTAGAATACCCAATTAACACACACTTTTCAGCATGACTTTCAAACTTATCAAAATTATTTAATACAGTACTGTAACACAGACACCCAAACACTCTAAGTCTTTCTAAAGGGGGTTTATATCCATACATTAACTCAAATGGTGTCCTACCTTTTAACACAGAAGAGGGAGTCCTGTTTATCAGAAAGACAGCAGTTAATACACATTCAGACCAAAATTTTAAAGGTAGACAACTTTGAAACAATAATGACCTAGCCACATTCAACAAATGTCTATGTTTTCTTTCAACTAGACCATTCTGTTGAGGTGTATATGGACATGAAGTTTGATGAAAAATTCCAAGTTTATTACAAAAACTCTTAAACTGAGTATTTACAAACTCAGTACCATTATCACTCCTGAAAATTTTAACTGTTCTTTTAAACTGATTTATTAAACATGTTGTAAAATGAACAATGTTATCAAAAACCTCAGTTTTAGACTTCATAAGATACACCCAAACAGCCCTAGTATAGTCATCAACTATGGTTAGAAAGTACCTAAAACCATCTCTACTAGTCACCCTATAGGGACCCCAAACATCTAAGTGAACAATATCTCCTAAACTAGAAGTCTTATGTTCACTGATTGGAAATGGTTCCCTATGTTGTTTGGCTTTATGACAAGTCTCACAGGGGTTATCATTACTAACAGTTTTAATGTTTAACTCAGATTTTAGAACCTCTAAAACCTTATTAGAAGGGTGTCCTAGTCTTGTATGCCACAAATCAGTCAATTCATTACTAGACACACTAGCACTAGACAAGACAGATGACTCACCACAAAAATATAGACCATCATGCTCATTACCAGTCACTAGAACCTTCTTGGTTAAAGAATCCTAAATGTAGCATTTAGAATCATCAAATGAAACAGTCATTTTACTATCTTTGGCAAGTTTATTGACAGATAACAGATTTACACAGTAATCAGGGACAACAAACACATCATGAAGAGTAACATTATCATTTAGTTTAACATCTCCAATTTTTGTTACCTTTGCAAAAGTACCATTTGGATGATTAACCTTTATGTTTAAATCTTTAACATCAATTTGGTTAATTAAACCTTTATCACTCATTACCATATGTTGGTTTGCCCCTGAATCACAAATCCATCCTAATATTCTATACTTGTCTTTAAAACTAGCAAATGAAAAAATTCTTTTAGAATTTCCACAAAGACTTAAAGAACACCAAAACACATTATTCCTACCTGCTGCATTACAGCTGGTAGAAGGTTCCTCAGACTTCTTATTCAACAGACTCAATAACTGAGCAACCTGTTCAGAAGTCAACATACTAGAGGAAACAGAGTTATTACTCTCAGCAGAAGCACCATTACTATTACCCACACCTTTCCTGTTCTGACCAGATCTAGGCCTCATCCAACTAGGATAGCCTATGATCTCAAAACATTTATCTATGCTATGTCCAGTTTTATTACAGTGCACACATTTCAAATTCTGATTTGTACCTTTACCAGATTTCTTTTTATCAACAGATTGATTAGACTTAGCAAAAAACCCCATATTTTGACTTGGATCTTTTGAACTAGATGTGCTAGAATTTCTATGAGATTCTTCTCTAGAAATTATAGCAAAGGCCTCCTTAACAGTAGGTAGTGAGTCCCTTATCAACAAACTAGTTCTAACAGCCTGATAAGTATTATCAAGGCCCATCAGAAACTGCATTAGTTTAATCATACTATTAAAATCATTAAATTGTTTAGCAGCCTCACAGGTACAAGCAGGTAACTGCAGTATCTGATCAAGCTGATTCCACATAACATTTAATTTGTGATAGTATTCAGAAACAGAAGTTCCATTTTGACTAAAGGAATTAATTTGTTGATATAGATTGAACACTACAGACCCATCTACCTTATTGTAGGTTTCCTTTAGTTCCTTCCAAACCTCTGAAGCTAACTTGGAATAGACTTGTCCCAAGTATAGCTCTTCAGAGATTGAATTAAGGATCCAGGTTAGGACAATGGAATTACATCTATTCCATTGTCTTTCTAATACAGGATCATCAGTTGGTTTTAAGCAATCTCCATTAATAAATCCTAACTTGTTTTTAACTTGTAGTGCCAATATCATAGCATTAGCCCATACATTGTAATTGTCAGTTCCTTTAAGTTTTACATTAACAATAGTAAGGTTTGCTGAATCACTAGGATGTAGGTAAAGAGGGTCACTAGGGTCAAGTTTACCAACTAATGTGACAGAACTATTTACCACCCTATTCTCATCATCAGTATGAAAAGGATTATCACCATCAGCCATATTTCAAGAATACACAATCAATCAAGAAACAAGTAACAAGCAAACACAGATAATGCAAAAAACACACCAGAACAGACCAAACAAAGACAGACCTAGGCGAAGCCAAGCCAGGGACTAGATCACAGGTTCGTCACTCAAGGTGCCTGCGCAAGCCTTAACTTGGGAGCCTTTCCTATCCTAAGGCACTACAGAAACCAAGAAAAACAATAAAAGATACAAACAAGAACAATCTCACCCAATAAAACCCAAGTTAGGGTTTCGCCTGTAAACTCGTAACTAATAACCTTCACTTAGGGTTATTAGCCAGAGAGCAAGAAGAAACAAGCTATCAACAGTTCCAGAGTCCAGAGAGTATTCACCCAGGTGCTCACAACCCTAGATCTGACGATGAACTTCAGATCTAGGTTCTGACACAGATCTTCTTCTTTAAACAAGAAGTCACCCGATCCTTAACCAGAAACCCTAATACTCACTCAGAACTACCAAGAACACAAAAAACCCTAAATCGTAGAAGACGATCAATCAAGAGCCTTATAGCTCTGATACCATGTAAAATTTCATGGTTTAATCACCTTATTCAAACAAAATAAAGAACAAACAGTTCTGTACAACCAAAATACCAGAATCAACCTCTCTATAACCTATCACCCAACCCAACAGATCATCAATAGATGATCTGTGATTACACCCAAGACTAACCTACAAAGATTGAATCTGGCTAACCTAGTTGTAAAGATTATAACGAGAGAAACCCTAATCTGATGTACAGAGATAAAACGATCTAAACTGAGAAAGAGAAGAAGACCATCTCTTTTATAGGTGGTCTGGGTACATCTCTCGAAAACAATAGACGATCAGGATTAAAGCATAAAAGAACAAATCAACGGGTGAAACATGTTTGTGTTTGTTTCACCCGGATTGCCAGCTTGGCACAATCATCTGGGCTCACACACTTGGACTGGACCTCTCCATCAGACATATCTATACAACTTGGACTGGGCCTGCTCCACTTCTGGACTTTACTCCTTATCACCCTTTAGCAGCCCACCAGCTCAAGACACAAGACCATTTTATATGCAAAATAAAAATAAACTTTATAAGAACAAAAATAATAAAAACTGATTTTTATAAAAGTGTAACTAAAATATGTAAAGATAGCTACATATTTTAACAACCTTCCCACCTCCATTGCAACCACTAGGCTACAACATCATTGGCGATCACTCAATTGGTTGGTTCATTACTCTCTTTAATGACCAGATGTGGTGTGAGTGTGTGACAACGGCCAATACTCATCCTAGGCTTGGTCCATCACCCTTTCTGACAAACCCAAGTGGAAAACGCGTTTAACATCTCACCATGTCCCTACGTGACAACTTCTAATACAGCATCATGTCACATGTGTGACATCCCATGAGACACCAAACTTGCCCATCAGTGTTTTTTTTTTAACGGCCAACAAAATATTTTATTAAACACCCGATGCTAGCGGGGAACTAGCATAAATCGCCCCGAATACACCTGGAAAACAGAAAAAAGAAAACCAACAGCAGCAGCCAACTTACAGACCACTAAAAGGACACAAAACCATTACCACTTCACCCTAGTTACATTAAAACTGCACCAGCTTTCCCAATCTAACTGCTGCGTTTTTGCTCTTGCCTTGACCCATAAGAAACTAAGAGATTTAATATCACTTATTAACATCCGAATAGAACACTGCTTCTGCTGGAAAACAGATTCGTTTCGCCTCTTCCACAAACACCATACGGCTGTGTGACATATAGCTTGGAACGCCTTTTTTTTTACCCTTTGACCCGTCCGCATACAAGTGCATCTTTAATGTATCTCGAAAGTCGAACGCGTAGATGTTCCCAACCTTACACCATAGAGATATAACTTGCCAAATCGATTGAGCCAAAGCGCAAGACACAAAAAGATGCTCAACCGTTTCTGGAAAATCACCACACATCGGACACCTTTCAGACCCAACATTAATGTTTCTCATTCGAAGCGCAGATCTCGTTGGTAGTCTATCCAAGCTGGCTCTCCAAACTACTATACCCACTTTTTTCGGCACCCATGAATTCCAAATCCCAGTCAACGGTGTCGGATACATCCTATTGTTCACCAGTGCTTCTTTAACGGCCCCCACAGTAAAAGAAACCCCACCCCCCCATCCCAAACCCATGTATCAGATGTTGCAGACAACACAGGGCAATGCACCTGTGATAACAGGTTCGAAAGCTCCACACCAGCAGAGCCCAGCAGAGCTTCCGGCCTCCAACCCCAGACCCACCCAGACCCGTCCAGCATCGCCCGGTCAGCGACCAAGGCCTTCTTGTTGTTCTCCAAACTGAATAAAATCGGAAACCTAGCAGCCAAAGGACCGCCAGGATCCCAACAATCCAGCCAAAACGATATACCCAGCCCGTTCCCAATGACCCCACGTATGTTCCTGACCACATCAAAACCCAGAGAGTTAATCGCAGCAATCGCACTAGCAATCTGTTTCCAAGGCCCCGGGGTCGACAATCTAGCCGGAATAGGATTCCAGCTCCTAGATGAGTGGTGAATTGCCCATATTACCCTCCTCCAAGACCCGGTTACCTCCACCTTAAATCGCCACCACCACTTCGCCAAGAGGGCTAAATTCATATCCCGAAGCGACCCGAAACCCAGCCCCCCCCCCCCTGTCAACCGGAGCAATCACACTGTCCCACGCGACCCAGTTCATCCTCGCCTTCTCGTCCGACCCACCCCCAAAAAAAGACCCTTCTCATTCTATCCAAATCCTGCAACACCCGCATCGGCGCCTTGAATAGAGAAAAATAATAAGTGGGAAGGGAATTTAAGACCGATTTCAAAAGCACAACCCGGCCTCCAAACGACAATTGTTTTGCTTTCCATATGGACAACCGTTTCCTAAACGCATCCAAGACCGGCTTCCAATGTTTATGAAGGTTCATGTTAGCACCTACCGGTAAACCTAAATATGAGAATGGAAACTCATCAGACATGGGTCTCGGCCTCCTCATTAGATCAATGTTCCCGCCATCATTGTACAACCACCAATTATAACTTTGATGGAATGACATTACACCACCAAAAGCGTCAAAGCCATTCTATTACCAAGATTAATCAAAGATACAATAAAAACAACTGCAAATCCAAAAGTTATGACACCATAAAACACATCAAAAACACGTTTATTACATAATTATAAAAAAAACACAAAATTAAAACCAACAAGATAACTATCTGTTGTACACGCTTTAAATGTCCAGTGATCCAACGTTCCAACAAGCACATCTTCAGTATCCAACTAGTCTTTTGAGCCAACATGCTCGGTTTCTCTGAAAATTCTTTAACAAAATACGGTCTTGTTGACCATGGGTCAACCCAACCCAAGAAAGCATCACTATCAACTACTGCAACTGCATCATCCACACCCAACAACCAACTTTACAAAAAGGAAAAGATTTAGCAGCAAGAAAGATTATGGCACATATTCAAGAAATATTTAGTGCCACTTGATCTTTAATTCATTTATTGTGGACTAATTTGCCATAAACGGATGCAGGCATCTTCACCAGAGCTAACAACAGTGTTGTCATCAACAAAGGAGACTGCATAGACCCCACCCAAGTTGGCACCCTTGATGGTTATACGGCTAGAGGCTGGCTTGCTTATTTCATACACAATAACACATGTGTCCAGAGACCCAGTTGCAACCATTGTGTTATCAGGTGACCAAGCTAAGCTGTTTATACGAGCCGTGTGGTATAACATGTTCTTAAGCTTCACCTGTCAATAAAAAATATAAAATAACATCATTGCTATCGTTATTAGCCACACAAGCAAAACAAATATGGACTAAATGCCACCTGCAACTTCAACCCATTTACTTAATAATGGGGCGATCTAGGTTGTGCTTTATCTCAAACGGGTCAAATAATATAATAGCTGAAAGGGAGACTCGATAACTAATAGGAGATACAACTATACAAGCCAATTTGAAGATATCCATATATAGCCCTAAATTTTCAAGAAATAATACTTGATAAGATTACCTCTCTGGTGACCCGATCCCAAACAACAGCTTCTCTATTGGCATCAGCAGAGGCAAACATAGAAACATCAGGAGAGTAATGGATAACTGTAATAGCACCTCGATGTTTTTCAAGGACAGCTTCTTCGGTAAGAGAGTCACCATTGACTGAATATATGTGCAATTTACCATCTTGCCCTCCCACAATGGCTTCAGTTCCATCAGGTGCAATTGCACATGCACTCACAGTAAACCCTAGGTCAATAGTTGACAACACTTGTGTACCATTAAGGAGGACAACACCTTTCTCAATTGAAATCAATGCAAGTTCATGCTTATGAATAGCCACACTTAAGTCAATTGGTTGACTCCCAATATCAACTATATTTGCATCTCCACACTCATCTCCAGTTAAAGGAATCCTCCAAATCTGAGTATTACATACGATAAAGAATGGTTATCGGAGTGTCAAACGTTATACCTTAAACTCTAAACTTCACATGAGTATGCAATTATACATTTTGAAAACACCTCAATAGACTTTGAAAATTCTAATCATTTACTTAAGATTTATGAATGGGTAGATTCTGGTTATCTTATATCTTTAAACCCTTTTTTGGGTACCCATCAAACAGGTCAAAAGTCCTATTTGCAAAAATCTCATAAATCATTTTTTTTTTGTATTCATATTTGAATATTTGATAGTAATTATATATAGATATTAATTACTTAAGCATCAGAGTTCAGACTCTGCTTCTCAATGTTCTTACAACGATGACATCATCAGAGTTCAGACTCAAATCAAGCATGAACATCGTGATATGAATTTCATTTTACCTTATTGTCGAAGCCAGAAGAAATGATCTCCTCATCGACAGCGGTAAGACATTTGATTTGGTTTTTATCCTTTCTTTCTAACTTACCATTGTAGCCAACCCCCCGAATCCACTTAGATATTAATCCATCATAGCTGCTAGACAGAATAGTCTCTGGGTTGGTTTTAAGCACTACTAGTGAAGTAATATTTTTCATGTGTCCACACAGAATCGTTGGATCTTTATCAAGATCACTTGCAGAATATAAATATATTGTCCCACCAAGAGAAACAGTAACTATATAATCATTTTGCCACAGACACCCAACTAGCATATCCTCAACACCACCAGAACCTGGACAACATAATGTTTTAGCAACTGTCCCATTGAAATCCTCAGATATTGTCCATATTTTAGCAGTCTTATCAGCTGATACAGTCAGTACCTACAACAAGCGTAGAAAAGGTCCTAAATTTAAACTGAAAGAATACATTAATACAAACTAAAATTTTAACTACCTGTTTACTATCAGGACTCCAGCTAACAGCATATATACTACCTTTGTGGCCATCCTCTGAAGACAGCTCACCCTTCTTCTCTGCAGTTTTTCCATCATATAGCAGCCCCTGTTTGTCAGAGCTAACAGTGATAAATTTGCTTCCATCTGGTGAGAACCTTACACAGTTGACAAAATTCGAGTGATCCCTGTGTACAAAAATATTAATGTTTAATCCAATCGTACAAAATGCTATAGAAGCATACTTGGGCATCCCTAGTTTATTGTTGTAATATTCTCTTAGATGGAAAACACTCTCATCAAAATACTATGTAGAGGTCATTTATGAATCAAACCTATGTGACAGTTTGAACTTAAATGGTGGTCCTTCATAGAAGTTGATCAAGAAGTCCTCTCCACATGTGACAATGCGAAATGGTCTTGTTGGCTTGAATGCACAACTTAGAACTCTCCTTGAATGCCCATCAAATTCTCCAACATTACTTCCAGAATCCCACCTGTTTAAGATTTGCAAAATGAGTGTACCCCAATGCGATACAAATAACATCCGGTCAAACTGCCACATTATATAGTGCTAGACATCCAGAACATAGTAGAAAGGTCAAATTTTTACGCTTATCACTTCAAAGCTTGATGCTTAAGCTAGAGATCATGAAACATATATGTTCTGAAATTTAATTGCTCAGACCAAAAACCAAACTCCAGATACATATTTAACAATTATAAGGCAGGCACTAATTTTCAAGATTCAGAAATAAACATCACATATACATCAAAACAAGAAGAACCACAGATATAAAACATACACACAGTATGTTCCAAGGAAATGGGTCCCTCCAAAATCCCAATCTCAAAACTGATTACCTGTTTAGAGATTTTCACACCTACTACATTACAATACACTCTCTGGGATAACAAAATCTTCAAAATTTCAAATGGGAAAATAACTACGTTCACCAAAATCAAAACCAGATCTTAATAAAATCTGGACAGAATTCAAAACAATATAACTAAAATATAAAAAAAAATAACGCGTGTAACCGAAAAGAAAAATATCAAAAAATCCCATTGATCCATTTCATCAAAACAAGAACCAAAGATATTGAACATACACACAGTAGGGAATGGGTCCTTCTTAATTAAAAACATAATTATCTGTTTACAGGCCTTTACACCTACTACATTACAATAAGGGTTAACAAAATCTTTAAACTTTCAAATGGGCAAATAACTAGGTTCATCAAAATCAAACCCTGATCTCAAATTCAGCCAAAATATGATGCATTTAATAAAAAAATAATAATAAAACGTCATTGAGGCATTTCATCAAACACATGGTGAACAAAGAAAACAAACCCACATGAAAGCCCGAACAAAAGACTTCCCTTTGCCATCACCAGACGCCACAATCCTCATCCCATCACCCGACCACTGCAGATCATCAATCCGACCCGACAAGACCCGGAACTCATTCTTCAAAACAAACCCATTATGCGTCCCCCAGATCCTAACCATCCCTGACACGTCAGCAGAGGCGACCCACTCGCCATTAGGAGAGAATCTGGCAACAGTGGTCTGGTAAGCATGTTCTGCATACACCTGAACCTCCAATGGTCGATCAAGATAACGGATAATAACCGATCGGCCGTTACAGTAAAGAAAAGCGTTGGTTTTGGGGTCGCCTGAGATTAATATGCCTCTGCCGCGTTCTGTTGATGGGATGCAAGCGTATGTTTCTACAAGATTCGCCATTGGCTAATTGAAGGAGGTAAAGATTGGAGATTGTGTTTGTGTTTAATTCATACAAATAACGATTACCAAAGGATTGATTGATTTGATTACTTTTGCGAAAACAACGTTCGGTGTCTAATGTAGTAATGTTAGAGAGAGAGATTATTATTATTATTGTTATTGTTTTTGTTTATATATATTTGTTCTTTAATGATGCTTTACAGTTATGAAGTATGAAAGATTATTATTATTATTATTATTATTATTATTATTATTATTATTATTATTATTACTACTACTACTGCTTCCAATGAAAAACGGTATGCCGAGTACACTCATAAGCAAAAGGTCACTCACGTCTGTGATCGCAGACGACATTAGTGACCGGCCTGTCACTAATTATGGAAGAAATCCAGCACTCGAAGGCACATTGTGGTAAAACTCTTTGCTCGCGCATGATATTTTATCACAAACGGGACTCCAGTCGGTAACATTCCCTAAAGAAAGTCATCCGGGGGGGGGGGGGGGGGTCAAGATATATGTTCACAATCATTCAAAAACATCATGATTCTTGTCTACAATATATTCACAAATGATCCTTCAACTCTTAAGGTGTCATCAAAATTACTCAACAGGTTCCGCAACATGGTATCAGAGCAAAAACATTTTTTTTTTTAAATGGAAGATATTAAAATTGTACAAAACGAGTCAAGGTTTGTGCCGTAAGAATCTTATGTGGAGGTCTTTGGCGATTTAGTGTGTTGGTGATGCTCTTATGTAGGAATAAACATAAATTTGTCTAGTTTACATGCATGTCAAAACCGAATATACAGTTTAGTTACAACCTGAATCAATTTAAGCTCATTTAAGTTGGTAATCTAATCAATTTTGGGTCATACAAAAAGGCAACAAACCCTTTTACCTTTCACAGATTAATCGGCTGTGCTATCTTGGCATGCTTAAATTTAAACTTTAGTTGGTAAATGTTATTCAGATAAAAAAAAAAAAAACCAACCTACTAGTTTATAAAGAATACGGTTGTTATTTTATGATGTAAACAGTTTATTTCTTAAATGGTTCTATAAAAAGAATATAATGACTCATGGATATAAAGATTCAAAATAAGTAATGATACAACACAATAATCCCATTGAAACCTTCCTGCAACAAAATTGGTTGGTTAATAAAACATGCATTTTAGGACTATTGTACTTTTGAAACTACATAATGTCCTAGACCACAATGTCATCCACTTGATATAACATCTTCTGTGCCAACTTTGGCCGCTATTATCGTTACATTTTCTGCTCGAAATATACATACATCTTTATGTTTACAAAAGTTAAAAAAAAAACAAAATAAACGGCAAATGGCTACATTGTTAAAATCCCGTAATTCATATCAAGGAAAGCCAGATGCATTAAAACTTAGCCATTGGTCCAGCGCCGTTTTCGAGCGGGTCGCTCAGGTTTCACATCAGATTCAGGCCGGGTCTCGGGCTGGGCAGAAGGCAACGGCTCGTTTTCTATCTTTTTAATAGCCAAAGCTTCCTTCTCACTCGGCATAGGAAGTTTAAACCGTTCGCTTCGTTTCTTTAACTTCTCAACAGTGTCCAGATGTTTATCGTCTGGTGGTTTTGCATCCTCGTTTTTCTCTTCTACCAGAGATTTTGATTTCTCCAGGTTTTCTTGAGGTTTAATGGATTCCTCCTGAACGTTCATCTGGGGGTCACCGACTTTATACTTGATATCAGTTTCTTTTTTATCAACACTATGATCCATATCTTTGTGGCTTGTCCATCTTTCGAACTTTGAACGCCCTTTTTTGGATTGCTCATCCTCTGATGAAGTGTTTTCTTTTTCTCTGTGTCTTTTGGAAGATTTCCGGGTCTCGAGATTTTGATCACTGGGCCGTTGTTCAACATTGCCTCTTGAGCTCACCTGATTTAACCAAAAGGCAAAAATAATATAAAGCTCATGTAACCTTTAACATTTATCTATTATTCGTGTTCCCAGTCCCACTGGGAGCAAATCTGTCCAGAGTTGTCGGTTTTTTGGCTAAAAAACAAGATTGATTGGGGAGAAAAAAGATTAATACAACAGTATATACAATTATTGGATAAATAAACTGAAAAGCAGGGTTACCAAATAAGTATATGCTTACTCAATGACAAAGGCACCAAAACAAATAATTTTCCAAGAGAACATAGTAGCATACCTGATGTAGGGGCAGTTTCATTACATAACCAATAATAAGAACAGAACTGCTTAATACACTTGTGTGTATCACATTACAGACAGATATAATGGGAAGTAGGAACGTGTGGTGCACGGTAACATAACCGAATTATGTATCACATTTAAAGAAAAGAGATGCATGTATTTGTGATTCTGGCAGTCCTCTACTTAAAATTGATTATGTAATGAACGTGTCCCCCTTTAGGTGTACGTAAACAATTAAAAAACTATAAAAACTTAGCATATACTTCTTCAAAAATTGCATAATAATAAACTTCTGCAAATGTCACAAAAAACGAGCCGGGGGTCTCACTGGAAGCAACCTCTCTATTCCTACGGGGTAGAGGTAAAGCTGTCTACATTTTACCCTCCTTAGACCCTACCTTAGCTTTTGCTATCGGTGGGATTAACTGAGTATGATGATGATGAAATGTCACATAAAAGGATAACCACCGACCTTTTATCCGCAGTGTCACATTACAAAAAAACTAATGTTTGCTTAGTATTGTATTCACACTTAACAGTATTTGTACATTTGTTTTGTATTTAGAGAGAGAGAGATCAGGCACATGACAAAAAGTGAACGATTGGACTCTATAAAACATGGATAAAGATATGTCAGACAACATGAAAACACAAAAGGACAGTCTGCTTATGAAAGAAGATGAAAACAAATTTATATGTGGATGCTTGAAACTCGACGAATATAAAAATAAACACATTCTGAATTTGAATATGACTGCTAAGTGAATATAGCTACAGTTCTTTAATGGCATTTATAATTTCAGAAGGTCCAAATTCATCTCAGGAAGTCAGGATTCAATAAACAAAGGATCACAATTTGCATAAGCAAGCCCTGTGTTACCTTGTTCACATGCATGACTTGTGTGGTATGGTTACTACCATGTCAAGTGTAAACATAAATTTGTTTATTTTGTAGAATAAAACTTTGTACATGAAAAAGACAGAAACTTGATCGCCTCAAAGTAAATTTATAGCTTCAAAAAGAACATCAATCTTAGTTGGTCTAATTGTCTCAACACAAAACAAGTATACTTGAGGAAGAATCTGTTTGGATTGATTTACTTAAAAGCTAGCTTACCAATTAATCACAATATAAATGGACAAACGTGCTAGGGTACCCAATACTCTGAGAATATATATCTACTTGAAGCCGTTGAAGCCCGTATAAGAACTGAAGTAAAGCTAAGCCGCAATGTTTTAGAAATCGCTAGGCGTTAATCGGGCGGTGGGGTACCGCCAAGGGATTAATCGGGATTAATTGGAATTAGTCGGATTGGGATTTTTAGGTATAAATATAAAATGTAAAAGTTAGTCTTTATATATAAATTTACAAATTTGGAGTTTAAAAGTAAACTAGTGAAGGGGTTACATGTTAAAATGCAAAAGTTATTTAAACCTAACTTCTATCACTTTCCCCTACGCATCTATTCTTCTCAGCCTCCCTCTTTCTTCTAAAGTCAAACCCTAATTCTAGTTCAATACAGCCATGGATCGGATCTCCAAATTCAGTTTAAAGGAGTAAAAACCACGGGTCCCGCACGTCCGACTAGACCCGATTATATCCGACTAGGACCGCCCAGGTCCGATTTTGACCATCTTTGACTGGGACAGATTTTAGTAACCGATTTGCTGAAATCCCAGCGGTGAGTTACCGATTACCGACTAGGCGCTAATTAATCGGCAGCTTAGAACGTCTTTTACAACACTGTAAGACAGTGAATCAGAACAGGAAACAAACCCTTGCTTTATAATCAACAGGACTACATGTGCACAAATTTATGACCCTGTAAACATACACCATCCTTAATCTTGTCTATGAGAAATTCAAAAAAAAAAAATTGAACTATGTTGAAAGTGAGTAGCTTACGAATAATATGTAAGTGATCATGAATTAATTAAACTTAACTAACATTGAACCGTCTTATCTCTCTCTCCACATCCGGCACAGATATATTGGTTTCCCACACTCCGAGACAACCAGATTGTGATTTAAGTGTTTAAAGGTAAAACTGAGGCTTTTTCTAAAAGTTAGGTTATACTAGTTAACGTACCCGGTCACTTTTTTGACTGATGTGATCTTCTCGATTCCTTCTAGAAGTAGCCAAGGAATTCGGAATAGCACCATCAATTTCTTTACCCCTTTTAAGGGATTCTTTATGCTTCTTTTCTTGCGCACCATGCATATCTTTAGCACTACCACTATAACCCCTTTCATGCCTTGAAGATATTCTTTCTTCACTATTGATCTTATTTCCATGCGCATACGCATCATCACGGCCTCGATGCCTGGAAGCGGTTTCATTTTCAAATTTCTCCCGTCTACTTATCGGGTCCCAGCCTGTTTCCTTAAACGGGTATTCTTTGTTTGAACTTCTAGAATCTTCTTTCAATTTAGTATGGCCCAACCAAGATTTTTCTTTTTCTCGTTCTTTCCACTCATCTCTTTCTCTCTGTCTTTCTACTTTCTCTCTCTGCAAACTATCATCCCGTTCCCTTTCCCGTTTTCGCCTGCTGTTACTTTCTCTATGGGAATGCAACGATTCTTCCCGTTTACTCTGCATACCCTCAGGAAAGGTATGATGACGGGTTTGAGTTTTTAAACCCTCATCCCTCTTTAAAACAGGCATCATATCCCTATCATGATCACCCTTCCAACCACCGTCATCCAATTGTTTTCTTGATCGGTATTCGTTTTTATCACTTCTTTCATTTTCTCTAGCCTTATGGCTTCTTTTCCGCATGTCATCAAGCCATACCCCTTCAGGTTCTCTCCCTTTTTTTCTATCATAATTTTCAGACTTTGGGTATGACCGATACGCTTGATTTGATTCCCACTTTCTATGGGAATACGGGTCTTCCATACCCTTCATTGCCATTTGGTGCCTTTCTCTCTCTTGTTTTTCATCACGACCCCTGGGTTCCTTCACGGGTTGCCGGGTGTTTCCACTGTGAATTGAATCCTCTTTGCCTTCACCTCTATCAACAAAAAAATGTTCTGCTTGAGTGATCATTTTTTGTTTTTTCATTTTATGTCTTAACTTTTCATCTTTGCTATCTTTGTCATCTGTGTTTTCAGCAGTAACTACATCTTTACTAGCATCATTTTGGTCAAAACTTCGATCATCAACACTGCCAATTGTAACTGGAGATGATGAATGACTCTGCTTATGGTCAACACTTTCGGTTGACTCTTCATTTTGATTATCAGTAAAACGGGGTGATCTGCTGGCTGCTGTTCTCTTCATTGGCCTACAATAAAAACCAATTGGAAAACGCTTGTTAAAATCAACTAGAAGGAAATAAATGACAAGGAAACTATTATAACACTTTTAAATCCTACCTGTCAATGTGATTATGTGACGAGTTATGCTTCTTGTTAGGGTAGGAAGAGGTCCTGTTTCTTGAATCAGGATGATCTTCAACTTCTGTTTCTGAAAAATGTGGGACCCGATCTCCTGTAACTGCCAGTTCATGAATGGAACCGACAACCGGTCCTTTCCTTCCAGAAACTTCTCTCTTTCTACCATTGTTATAAGGTTGTGGTTTATCGAAACGATCAGCTTCAGATACAATTCCATCTGCCATATCAAGGTTGTCAATTTTATTTTCTTTTAAGGGAATATCTACAAGATGCTCAGCAACATCATCTTCTGGAATAGACTCTGGAGACGGAGATCTCTGCAGGACAATCTGTTTTTTTGGAGAAAAACAAATCAGATATGCGAAAGCGGACACTGATAAATTGAAGTGTAGATTAGCCCAATTACCTCAATAATAGCATCAGAATCACGGATACGCGGTGGTCTTGTATCAATGGATGGAAGTCGTTCGCCAAATCCAGTTTCCACCTGTATTGCTTTTCCAGTTGGCTGTATTTTCCAAAGTATCATGTAATTAGACTTCCATGGCATACTAAAATATAAATTTGGTGAAATATGCAGATTTGGTAGTTTGAATCAAAATGGGTGATTTTCAAAACAAAGCACAATAGGAAGGATCATGTCGGAAGGTTGGGTTTGACCTGCAAACATCTTTATATATTTTTTTAAAATTACACAACTAAAACACTAACCTAACTCCCTTAAAAAAGGATATAAGGCTGTAAGCATTTAAATATATTTCGATTTACTTCTAACCTGTCTGACCCATTTGGCCTGTTATATGTAACATGTAACCTGAATCAACCAACTTGTGGGCAAAATGGGATATAAGTAACCAAAATTTTAAGGTAAATCATTTGACCTGTTATTTGATAAATAAAACCCAAACCATTTGTAGTTAAATTGATTATACTACTGCTTCTACAGAAGTGCAAATGCTATATTTATGGGTCTTTAATGAAACAATTTAAAGTTTAAACATAATTAGTCCATACCAATTGCATCCGAGGGCGTACAGACCCCTTAGGTAAGTCACTTTGCACATCAACTTTTCCATAGTCGCGGTTTTCAGATGAGATATCATGACCTGCAGCTGCAGCTAGCTCTGGTGGGAGATCAGGATCATACTCCTGAAATATTGAATAAAAAGGGATATTGTTTATTTATCATCAGTATCATGAGTATGGACCGCATATAAAAGCAATACATACCTGTTCAGTCCTACCACTTTCATAAACGCGGATTTTACTTTGCATTGTAGCCTCTAGGCGATGTTGTTCCTACAAACAAAAATGAAGGCAATATTTTGTAATCATGGTTCACCTTTTTCCATGTTAAGATCTATACATGTGCATGAAAATTTGTAGCACTCACCAGCTGTTTGCAATATTCCTTCCAGGTTTCCTCATTCATACCGAAGTTGAAAAAATCCGATATATCAATGCCTTGTAGCCTCCACGGTTTCTCCTCAAAACCATCAATGTCCACCTCAAATATAGTCCTGAGAAGATTACAGGAGGTTAAAACTCAGTGTAGAAGCACAAAAAAATGAATCACCCATACATACACCACACACACACATAAACACATATATATACATGAGAGAGAGTAGTCCAATGTGGTGAGAGAGAGAGAGAGATTTGGGATAATCAATTATGTAAGAATAGTCCAATTTAGTGAGAAACTGAGAACACTATTAAATATTCTTTTTAGGCTAGATTTTGTTAATTATTACACTCTTTAAGTCCGCCAAACTTCATAGGTCATAGTGCAGAGACCACAAGCAATAATCTTACACCCAATATACTAAGACTTGCTTCTAGGAACAGATTATTACATTGTGAAGACTTCTACAAATACGGTTGCATGTAAAAATACTTAATCAGAATAGTTTTTATAATACGTTTTTCGGAAATTAAAGTCAAACTTGATGAATCGCTTTAGAATATGTAGTATCTGTATGATAGTTTATCTTATAGTAATCACCTTACTAGTCCACAACCAGACTTCTTTTCTTACCTATTTCCTTTTTATGTCCAGCCAAGTATCAAACTAAGACCTGAAACCACCTAAAATAGTCTGCAAACTTATATTCACAACTTAAAAGGATTTGACATAATTCATAGAAATTCAGAATGAAAATTAATTGGAATTCACTTGAACGAAACTAAATGCATTAGATATTACTAGAGGTGACAGTTTACACCTATTTACTTATTAACATGGTCACATGGATATTATATTATTTAAAGAAAAATTAGCCAAATAGTCAAATGGGGTCAAACAGTGTACAAAGTTGCCCAAATTGTATTTTTATTTATTTATTTATTTTTTTGCATAAAACCACCTAAATCAGTTTACTCAAAAATTTACATTACACTTCATTTTGTAATCGTAATTGACACGATATAGATAGATATATAAAAACCATAAAGTTGGGCCAAAAGTGTTTTTGGTCAACCCAACACGTATATAAAACAAGCACTTGTTTTGACAGTTTGACTCGTTTGATGTAAAACGTCCAATTCGACCTAAATCATATCATTTTTAATCATACTAGACTCGTTACCCGACACAACCAAATAACCACCTATAGAGTATAAATATTCATCAGCAATCTAGATAAGAGATGATAGTAGTGTACGGTTATTACTTATGTGATGGAAGGGTGAAATCCAATCCACTGGCAAATCCACGACCTGCTCCATTGTTGTTCCAACCCGGATGAAAATTTTTCTGCATATTAGGAGGCACGTTTTTCATGCCAGCAGGATGCCAGTCACCCCTACCTCGACCAGCAAAAGATAGCAAACTTCCAGGTGGACGAACTTGACCCGGGACTCCACCAGTTGCTACAGGACCTGCTCCAGGTATAGGTGCAGCACCAGGTCTCACATACTACACAGTTCCCCAAATAAAAAGAGATTAAACTATATCAAAAAGTAACCTCATTATTTTATAATCTAGAACACGAGCTGCGTATGTCTGGATGAAACATTGTCGTCACTCGTCACAAAAGAATCAAATGTTGTCTTAGCACCATTCACAATAATTAAACATATATAAACAAAAAAAAACTTCACGGTATAAACCGAATATAAAATCATATGTCAAAACGACCAGCTAGACATCAAAAACACACAAACATATATATCCATAAAGGAAGAAAATATTTTCATTTATCAATAGAAGGAGCCATTACAACAACATAACCACATTTAGTGGTGGCCCTGATTTAATCCTTGCACCTATTTTCACACTATATACCGATCCAAAGTACACTAATTTACATTTCAAGATCAGTAGATCACCCTACATGTATTACAATTATCACTGACCTTAAACTGAGAATGAAACGGATGATACCCATGACCGCCGTACCCCATCTTCTGCACAGCAACCGCAACTCCACCTTCACCTTTCCCTGCATCACCACCCAACATATCCTTCCTTTCCCCTCCTCCTTCACCGCCCTGACCGCCATCTTCTCCCCAATCTTGCATCTCATCCATTTGTACATGACTATTCATATCAACATCACCGATAACAATCCCGATATTATCACCGCCATCATCTTCAACACCTCCATCAAATCCACCCCCTCCATTCTCCATCCCCATCATCCCCACTCCAATATTATCATCATTCAACACAATCTGCAAATCATCCTCACTATCACTATCATCCCACTCATCACCACCCTGTTCCAAACCCCGACCTCCCGACGTCGATAAACCCGGAATCAAAAACTCCTCCTCTTCCTCTCCACCACCCTCTTCAATCCCAAACTTTTCCTCTTCCTTATTATTATTATTATTATTAATATTATTATTATCCTGAAAAATGAAATCTTTTTTAATACTCTTTTCTTCTACTTTGCCCAAAACCCTAGCTCCTAAATCAGTTTTGACTACAGCTCCATCTTTATCATTAATATTATTATTATTATTATTATTATTATTATTATTATTATTAATCAAATTGTTGGAGCCATAAAGAATCTCTTCATCATCACTGGGAATTGTATGATTGAGATCTTGTACCTGAGACGACGTCGTTTGAAGAGGCTGGAGAACATCGGTGTAAAGATCTCCGAACTCATCGTCGTCTTCCATTATTAGATCCTAAAACAACAACTAACTAAACAGATAGTTGTGGGTCAAGAAGATCGTTAAAGATTGGGTTGTTTGTTGTGGAGTTTAAATTCGTATGTTAATTGAATAATAATAAGAAGAATAATTCATTGAAGTGCAGAAGAAGGAGAGATACAATTAGGGTTTGATGGTTTAGGGTTTGATGTTGTTTGAAAAGAAAGAAAACTAGAGTTACATACAGGATTTTATGTTTTGTGTTCAGTGTGTTATACCAGTTGTGTTTTACCAAGATGTTTATCTAGGGTACTGCATTTTTTTATATATTTTTATAAGCATGTGATTACTTTTTAAATGTTTACTAGCAATGAGACCCGTGGGCGTTGCGCCGTGCGGCGGGTTACAACATGCAACGGCCATTGTATACATGCGGGCGAAAAGGCGCAAAGTAAACGGAGTTGAGTAGTAAAGCCGTTAAGTTACTATCGTTAAGTTAATATTAACAAAGTTGAATAGTAACGCGTTGAAGAACCGTTCTCGCTACTCTGTTACGTTTACTATGTAAGTCTCCGTTAAGTTTACTATGTAACTCCGTTAAGTTACGTTGAATAGTAACGCGTTGCCGAAGTTCTCGGTACTCCGTTAAGTTTACTATGTAACTCTGTTAAGTTGGCGGAGTTGGATCGTATTTGACGGATTTGAGGAAAAAAAATTAAAAAACAGAGTTAAATAGTAACTTGATGGAGTTAAATAGTAACTTAGTGGAGTTAAATAGTAACTTAACGGATTACTATGTAACTCCGTTAAGTTACGTTGAATAGTAACGCGTTGCCGAACCGTTCTCGGTACTCCGTTAAGTTTACAATGTAACTCCGTTAAGTTGGAGGAGTTGGATAGTACTTGACGGAGTTGAGTAAAAATAAAAAATAAAAAAACAGAGTTAAATAGTAACTTAGCGGAAGTAAATAGTAACTCCGTTAAGGTAAATAGTAGCTTAACAGAATTAAACAGTAGCTTAACGGAGTTGAATAGTAACTCCGTTAAGTTAAATAGTTACTTGACGGAGTTACATAGTAACTTAACGAAGTTAAATAGTAAGTTACAATACATTATGCATAGAGTACAAGAAAAAAATTTGGTAATTAGAATATATATAATTTACATATTTTTATTTATTCTATACAAAGGTATAACTTTTAAGAAAATGTAGGACTTGGTTTTAGCTTCGTTTATATTGAAACATAAAAGCTAACGTTACTAAATAAATATTTTGTTGTTAATGTAACTTTATTTTCAATAAATTTTATAATTTCACATTGAAAAAACTATAAAAACGAATACGGTATCGGTATCATATTAAGACAATATTGGTTAGTTATCCAAGATAAAGCAAAATGTCACCGTATCAGTATCGAAAGTACTGGTTCGGTACAAGTATTGGTGCCAAATGTTTATCTCTAAAAAGAAAAAACAAAAGGTGCCATATACAAAAAAAGGGTTCTACTATAGTACTATTAGCAAGGACACTATTAAAGTGTCCGTGTGAATAGGTTGGTCAGTTGGTTAGGACGTCCAATGGTTGATCCGGTAACCCGTTTAGTCGTTCAGATCAACTTTTTATGTTTAGATATTTTTTTCAATCTTCTCGTGTTCACCATGTCATACGATAGATTTGGCGGTTCAATAGGTCGAGTGGTCAATTGATGGATAGCTAACATTAAATGTTATAAGGGTTGGAAGATTTGAACCCATGAATGCTTATAAGGGATGTCAATCGTGTCGGGTTGATGGGTTAGCGGGTTTACGGGTTGGTAGGTTGAAATGTGCAACCCAAACCTGACCCATATTATTATTCGAGTCTAATATTTCAACCCTAACCCGACCCACATAAATACGGGTCAACCCAAACACGACATGTTTAACCCGTATTTTTAAATGACTCATACATATTGACGAGTTATAAGTTGGTTGTTGGGTTGTAATTGGGTTATCAATAACATGTTTAATGGTGAGTATGAGTGTGACAAGTAAATAATATGGGGTGCCAAAACAAACACTATTATAACGAACTAAGCAAAATGAAAACGGAACAAAACAAAAAATATAATAAATTTCTTTTCTAAATACTTAAACAGGTTAACATGTCAACACGTTTTTATATGTATCAACCCGAACTATTTTTAAAACACGGCGACCCGAACCCGACCCGTATTTTTAAACGGGTCTTGTTAGCTGACCCAAACCCGTTTTTCCTGTAAGGTTCGGGTTAGATTTCGGGTCGTGTCAAAAATTGCCGCCCCTAAATGCTTCGATATATGTTTTAATCAAATGGATAAAGGATGACACTTTAATCAGTTGAATGAAGTATATATTTTTTTTGAAAAATTTTTCTTTGTATGTATGGTGTATGTGATACAATAAGTGTTTTATTTAGGGTTTACTATCCAGAAAGGGGTGGTGGCGTAGCTTGTTGCCCGCCTGCCCGCTATCTTAACGTGATTTTTCGCGATTATGTGTTATAAAAAGTTAGTTTCTTCCATTTTATTCCCTTTTTCCCTTAAATTTTAACTATTAAAATTATTAAATTATTCATAACATCATCCAATTTTTAATACTGATTAGACCAATATGGCAATCGGTTCAGTGACGGGTCTATATTTGAAAACATGTGGCCAAATTGATTACAATGTTTGACCCCTTTTTTCAAAGGAATCAAACTATATGTAGCCAAAACACCAATCAATTTAGATATACCGAATTGACTGCAGGAGCTCGAAATTAGCCCGACAAATAACAACCAAATCAAGTGAAGGATATATGTTATTGGGCTTTAAAGGCCCAAAGAAAGAAACACGCTAACTGCCAACATGCATTGCTTTTTTAAGGCTAAAAAATGAATTAGCATGCTAATGCACTATTCAGGAATCTATGAAATTTACAAATTAACTTTATTAATTTTTAAATTAAATTCGATATTATGTTTAACAAAAAATATTCCAAATTCGTTTTGATGCAGATACGCGAATGTGAAGCTTATACGCTAGATGACAGTGGAACATTTGACCTGAGTTGCTACCGTTACAAAAACAGACCGATAAGTGAGTTAAAGTAATACACGACTATGGACTCGCGTTCTTGACTAGCACGTATAATATATCAACTGAAATGACCATTTACACAATTTTCTCTCAACTTGTGATTAAGAGTTGTTTCATCTCCAGATTAACATGCTATTAGTATGCAACTGATATAGCTACTTTGAAAAGGCAAACATACAAAAATCAGGAAAGTTTGAAATCAAACAAACGAAAATCTTAGGAATGAAAAATATACGCGGGTATGATATTGGTGAGCTCTACCTATACAACTATATTGAGGTCTTCTCTTTTGCTCTTGATCCTTTCCTTTTCAATGCATCATAGTAATCCTGCACCAAATCAGGTATGTTATACACCCAAATGAGATCATAATTATTAGAATGCTTTTGACTTTTGAGCTTGTTCATACTGTAGGGGGGGTCCTTGCAAACATGAAACATGTTGAAAACACAATTAAAAAACAGAAATTAAACAATCAAATTGGAAGCAGCTTCTGCTCATTGTTGCCTTTGACCCCTTAAGGACCACCTGCCTGTCACAGGCCGCGTTTTACTTTTTTACCTGTTCCTAGTTGTTAGTAGTTGGTACACTGGACCATGAGTTTACCAGTGACCGGTTCTCACACCTCAAATCTTTATATAACAGATCAATAGAGATATTAAACAAGGTAGTAATGTAAAGTTCCTCACTATTGTTGCTGACTTGCTTCAATAGTTCAATCAGGTGTGATTTTCGATTAATTGTTCAGCTTTCTTCAATTTCGATTCGATGTTTCAACTAGATTTTGGACTTTTGGTTCAAATTTGTTGCTTCTTGTTAGGATCTGAAACTATTGGTTCAGTGGTAACTGGTAGGCGGAGACAAAAGCACACTGCAGGAGACGAGTGACAGGGCCGGACTTGAAATACAATTTTAAGTGTAATTAAACACTAAATTTAAAGTCTCTGTTATATTTGACTAGTTATTCATTGTTGTTTAACTGACTAATTTGATATAAAAAAACAACCCAAATTGACCCATTCGTTATTCATAACCTATCTACTATCCCAAGCCCTAACTTGAAGACATTATTCATTCATCAGTGAATATCGAATTGTTCGACATACAACACTCCAATACAAGCAACGATCACTATCACCAAAACTAAATGTCATATATTGGTCCTATTGCCACCTAATAAGAAATAAGGGTAATTACTCAATCACTTCACATATGCAAATTCATTATCACAAATCATCAACATAAAATCCAAACATAACCAAATCACATATCATAGGATTCGAACCATACTCTCAGTTAGTCGATTTAAACGTAGACTTCTGCGGAAGCGAAATCGGCCCTCGTCTCGATTCATTATCATCTAACAGCCTCTGAACCCTCTTTTTTGCACAGTACTGCCTATCAAAATGTGTCACCTAAAACACGCCACCAATCAAACTCCATCAAACAATCAAACAACTTTACCCAACTCACCAAACCCATAACAAAACCATGGTTTAGTTAATTAACAACTTAACTCACCCAAGTGCGTCTACACACTTTCTCATAAACTTGTCTACTTTTCTTGCAGTCAACAGGATACAACAGACCCACTGCAGCAATTTCAGTAGCTTTGCTGTGAGATTCTTTCTCTAGGCATGCGTAGAACGCATCACGAGCCTGTTGTTAGTTAAAGCTATTAATATGTTATGACAGTTGATTGATAAGATGAGTGATGATGAGTGGGTTTACTTACCTTGTAGCAGGTTTGTCTAGCGTTAAAGAGGACGTCTGTACGGACTTCGTCTGGGTATTTGGAGGTGTAGGTTTCCATAGCCATGGTCCTACGGATTGTTTGATGGATTGCTGTTTGTTGAGTTGCAGTCTTGCAGAAGAGTAGCTATTAAAGGCCAACAAGATAACTTGGGTAACAAATAACGTATGTATCCGAACCGGTTTTTGGGGCAAAGTCTTTAACCCGTAAGACTAAACAGACTATGAGGGCCGGCCCTGGGCCCATTTCTCATAGGGGCCAATATATGTGTACAATATAAAACGAAAAACTTATTGGACCTTTCAAATTGGCCCAGTTTGATCTATAGTTAGATATTCCACATATCCAATCATCTAATCATATCTAAATAATAATAATATAAAATAAAAACACCCTAAAAAAATATTATATTGCAACGTTAATAGCTGTTTAAAAAAATGTTAGTAGAGTTTGACGAATCATCGGTTAGCTATTATAGTATGTTATTCTGATCCTTTATTTTTGCTATGTTTATTACTATAATGTCGATCGTCATTTAAAAAAACATTTATTTTATGTAATTCGTTAGGCTACATAGTGTGGTGTGGTGGCATGAAAATGGGTCGTGGAGCCCTTCCACGCCAGCCCACCACACCGTTGCCAGGGTGCGGCACACCCGGTGGAGATTTCTACTGACGTGGGGCAACACCTAACGGTTAACATGGCGTCATTCCTTGGGCCAATTTAATTCAAAGTGTTTTAACCGTATGACAACGGTTGGTAAAAAAATTAAACGTATTATTAAACTCAATTTCATCTATATATACCCTCTTTACCTCACTGTTTTCAATACCACACACAAAACTGTCGTCTACACCGTCCACATTACCTATTGAATACCCCACCACTCCACCGTCTACACCATTTTCAAAGATGACACGTTGGTTCGAAGAAGAAGAAGAGATCGCCCTTTGCACGGCATGGGCCGAAGTAAATAGCAACAATTCACGTTGAGGGTCGATTTGGCCCCCATGTGCTACGGGAGTTCAAAGTCTTGGTAGGCGGTTCAAATCGACCCACCGATGCTAAACCGAAAGTGGACCGACCTCTGAAACAAATGTTGACGTTTCGAGACGGTCCATCAAACAACATTGCAATGAGTCCTCAACAATACCCCTGAATACGAGACGGTTGAACTCACCAAAATTGAGTACGAGTTTCGTGGCCACGGTGAGTTTCCTCACGTATCGGCGTGGCAAATGATCTAGGGAACTTAGATTATGTTTTATAGCTTAGGTTTATTTTACGTTTTTATTTTTTATATTAGATTTGTTTAATTTTGATGCTTTTATTGTTAATCTATGTCCCTCATTGTAACACCCCGACCTGGTTCTGGACCGACGTGTCACGATTACAGATCAAATACAAAAAGACATTCTATTAAACATTCGAACTAGTTTACAAAAGTTATTTTTTTTAATAATTTATTTAAATACATTACTAAAGACATAATAGTTATGCTTCCAACTTGGTTATTTAGCTCTCTCCACACATCCCCGTTATCCCTTTAACGATCTTAGTCTTCCAACTTCGATTTTTTTACAAGCTTTACCTAATTAGTGTACACGTATATAAAAAATTGGGAATGTATTCCAACAGACGGATTTATGTATTATCTCCGTTTGATTTTGTTAGGGCTACAATGAAGTTTGTCCAAACAACCACTATAACTCTAGGCAAATCTGGATTTTCATTTATAACATGTAAATTTGTAGGGGTGATCGAAGTAACATGGGTTGTTGGACAGTGTAAATATTGTTGGGTGATGAACAAATATTTTGCCTTAAAAAAGGCTAATTGTAAGCATAAAGTCAAAAGTCATAAAGAGCAAATATACATGGTAAATACTATGAAATAAAAATAGAACTGTACTGGCAGCATGCAATATACTATATTCATCCACCATAAAGTTAATCATTGAGCTAGTTAATCACCTCATTACATGACAACATGAATACTATATAAACAATATGTAAATTTTCAATAACTATTCTATGAAATTACAGGAATTAGGTTTCTATCAAATCAAAGGCTAAGCTTTTAAAAATACAAATAGACTGATCATTTATTAAAGCTAATTCGTTTTTTATGGCTTAAGGATGGATCAAAACACGATAACTTAGGTCAGATGGTTGACGTCACCCGGGTATTCCTCCATCGCACCAATTGCAGCCTGTCACCTAGACTACCCGTACACCACCACCCGTGAACCCCTTTCACCGGCAGCACCACCCGTAACCTCTCTCTCTCTCCTCTGCATCTTTGTCTCTTTCCTCTGCACACCGTGACCTAAAACACGAAAATAGTACTCGGCTTGCACGGAACTCACTACCCGGGTCACAGGCGACAGTGAACCCATGGGGGTAGTGTACGTCTTGAGAGGGGTGTATTTTTTTTTGTACTTCTTGTCATTTCTTCCGCAGCTGCATCTTTGGGCCTGCGATCCTGTTATTTGCAAACTAGAAATTTAAAAGACATCATAAAGAAATAAATTATTACAACCCATATATATATGTTTAGAAACATACTTGTATAATGCATATATGAGCTAGTGTATCAGTCTGCAAACGACTTGTTAGGTAGTTGTCATGCACTCCATCTCCATGCTTACATTGCATCATTTCTCTTTAGAGAAAATTACCATAACTTTTCTGGTCTTCTGTTCCCAAAATCAGTAAAATTATAATATAAAGGGCAAAAGGACGGAATAAACTTGATTTGGGAAAAAAATCTTTGGATGAAAGATATGCAGGTAAAGAAAAAGAAAACAGTTGTGGCCTGTGAGATAGAGTGAAGTACCTTGTCAATGATTTCAAGACAAAAACCATCTTCTTGCTCTTCATCAACAAGAAGAAGTACATGATTTAGAACTTCAAAGTACAATAATAATACACTGAGAGTTGGAAGGTTTTGATAAAAGGAAAACACATCAAATAATAAATAGTACCAAAAATTTACAAGAAGGTACATAAGATAATGTTATATTCTGTACCTGATTAAAACACCATTGTTACAAATCAAGAAACAAAAAAGGTCAAAACTTTATCATATAAAAGATCAAAAAAAAGGGTATGTAGTGGATGGGAAGATAAGTGACGAGTCATCAGAAGTGGCAACTATTTTCTGTAAATAGAGTGATGGTGGAGTGCATGCATATCAATATATAGGTCTCTCTCCAAGTGTCACTGCTTCACCATACTCCACTACCACACATAAAATACACAAATAATGAATCTAAAAAGACATAAAATACAAGAAAGAGAGACTTAGCTAGGTTACTGCAGCTAGCATAGGTTGAAGCACAATGAGTAAGCCGACAGCAAGAGGAGTGAGCACACGCAAAATCTAAACAAATGTATACTCCATATACAAGTGCTTGCATGTGCTCACTCTCTTCTGTCAGCTTTCTTTTTCTTTGTATTCATCATATATACATGCATATATATCCTGTCATGTAAAAACAAGATTAACCAAACTCAGATCTAAAGCAATCAAATTATTAATTCAAAAGAAATTAACAAAAAGAAAAAGATGTATATATACCCATCAAGAAATTAAACTAAATGAATGAATAAAGTTTGAGATCGACTAGAGTTGAGTTCTAAACTTAAAAGATGAGGCACAACAAGTATGAAGTTATTTTAAGGTTCAATTGAAGCTAGCTAGCTAGTGATATTATGAATGATAGATAATAATAGTCATCAGATTAACAAGTGGTGGAGAGTGAAAGGAGGAGACAATGCATTAAACCTCTTCATGTGGCCGGGTCTATTTATAAACTCATCATCATATCAGATTAAGGTGAAAAAACTAATTACCTGCAGCATTAATCAAGATTAGTATTATTAATATTAATAATAATAATAAGTGACTAGCTGGGAATGGTAGGTTGTGCAGATGAAAGGAAGAAGAATAATGGTACTAAAATTCGAGTTTAGTGAGGGAATCCGGGTGGTGTAAGCCGTGGGAAGTGGGGGCCCGTCCCTGTGTAACTGTATTGTAGCCGGAAGGAGGACTGCTTTTCTTTTCTGTCTGTTGAAAGCCACAGAGTAGTAGTAAGTGCACGTAATTCAAGGAAGACATCCTGTGTTTGCTTGCTTTTCTTTATACCTTCGTACACTGTTTATAAAAAACAAAATGTACCATAACTGCATAAGGAGCTAGCTAGGGGGTGTGTGTAATCACTTCACTACTTGTATAAACTAAACTTGAGGGGTAACCGATTTGGAGGGTGTGTGTAATCACTTCACTACTTGTATTAATTTTATCTATGATCATTTTCATTCTATACTAACTTGAGGGGTAACCGATTTCGAGGGGGCTTAGTTTTTAAAACGGTCTTTTCATATGATTGATTATATATGGGTATCCAGAAAAAGAAAAAGATGACGGCGCAGCTTGCTGTCCGCTTGCCAACTATTGTGATATGTAAATCTCACAGTTGTGAACATTAATATGGGTATGGATTTAACGGGGGGTTTGTAAAGATAAAAACTTAGTAAAGAAAGAAAGTAACTTCTCGCAGAGATGGTGAGATGGTCTGGAGATTATAAACACGTCAGAGAATAAGGGGAGGCCGGTTAGGATTCAAATAAAAAACTGGATGTGTACCATCTACTTTAATAATTAGTTAATTGGTTTTTATTATTAAGGGTATAATTGTCATTTTATACTAACTTAATTAACATGAAAAAACTAACGTTTATCCACATGAAGGGCCATCTATGTAACGATTTTTCAAAAACATGCAATAACACAAGGTATTCTTATGTATCATGTTCTAGCTACCTTTCCCACATGGTGTAAAAGCTGAATTGTACATATAGAAAACGACGACTAACACAATAGTCCAAAATAAAGAGAGAATAATAATGTAAATGCATGACTAAAAGAGTATCACATATATGTATCTAGAGTTAATAGTTGATGTCATGTCAACAGTTGGTGTTGTATCATCTATGTCACAAATAATGTGCATCTCAATCGTAGTGCAAATGTAAAACATAATAAAGAGATTTAGCATTGTGATAATTTATCATTTGACAATAAGCCAATTGAAAGAAGTATACTATCACATATAAACTAAGGTATCTACTATCTAATACGTCCAATTCATAAGTGACCATAAGCCAATTGAAAGAACCCATGCATAGAATATATAGGATATTTTGAATTTTATGTAACTTATTATCATTTTTTACAATTACTCAAAATACTATATGTTAACAAGGAATATAAGAGATGAAAATGTCATTTGATTTTAATATTGATAATTTGATTTGAATGTAATTGCAAATAATGGCTTTTAGTAATTTCATTTGTGCTCTAGGGTATAATAGGTTAACCAAACTGATGCTAAACATTAATTTATATATAGTACACCTTAATTAACAATACAGAATCCAAATTAAGTAAATGTTCTCTAAAATGCAAAAATGTGTAAAGGCGAGCTATTAGCATGTTATTAAAGTGCAAACATTATTAAAGATGGCCCCCTCTAAGAAAATGTTAAACCTTTAAGCTCTATAAAAACCTAAAGCACCATAGTCAAATATTAATAGCTTAAGTGCTTAACAAATGCTTCAATTTTCAACTAAAGCACTCGTGTGGATTGATAATTAATGATTAAACTATAGTCGTTAAAAGCTCTCGCTTATGTTTTTTTTTAACATTCAAACGGGGCCACTTTTATTCAATCACCAAAAGTACACCACAACATCACCCGAGCCCAATTAGCGAAGGGGCTACCCGGGCCAAAACTAAAAACAAAACAAACAGTTACAAGAAAGAAAATCGATCCAAAATTACTTACTTACTTCCCCCCTAAACCCTTATACTTATCCGTTATCAAAAACCGAGAAGTCCCACCATTTTGTTTTGTCCAAATCCGCCATGTTACCTCTTTTGATCATCCACCAATAGGACTCTCGTTTGACTTCTTCGATCAGTTTTGGTGTCGCCACATTAACGTTGTTGAACACTTTATCATTTCTACTCAACCACAGTTTCCACAATCCAAGTAGGATAATTGCATGCACCACTTTATCATTTCTCGCTTATATGTCTAGTCCTATTTTCCAAGCTAGGACCTTTAATTGCACTTTTGGTTTCTAGGCCCTTGCTTTAGTTCTCCAAGGACATTAAATCTCAGTTTTATTATTATTATTATTATTAGGTGTAAAATTATTGATCTTCGTTATAATATAAGCTTTCATATTGTCGATTTAAGCAACTTCTATCCTGGAATCTGATCCAGCTTAGAGTATTTAAAACTTTCAAGTTTTGAAATTACATTTGAATCTTCACTATCTTAGAATTTTGGTATTAATTAAATGATATAAAATGTTATATAATAGTTTTTGTTTATTTAATTTATTTGAAGAATAGTATTTATTCTAATACATAATATATATATATATATATATATATATATATATATATATTTATTATTTTTTCCATCTAAGTGTTTTTTTGCGCCTTGCACAAAGGTCACTGGCAAGGCTTATATGTTTTAATTGTGACTAGCGCCTTTATAACCGTGGATTCAACTATGGCATATATAAGATATACAAAGTACAAACACAGCCATATAGGCAAGCTTATAGTAATTGCTTAATTAATAACAATTATGTTGTAAATGAGTTTTAGCTCAACTGATATTGAAGTGAAGATTAGACTGAAAGTCACATGTCTCAAGTTCGAATCTATCCCAACTGGTTTTACTATAGTAGGCCTTTAGGCGATGGGTTTTCCCTGAAATTGGAGATGGCGGGCTTGGGTACCGAACGATGTTTGCGATCGCAAGCATATAAGGTCGCCTTTTGCCATTATTGGGTTACCATGGATAGCCGGGTTTTTATTCGTTGGTTGTTAAAAAAAATAACGATTATGCTTCACTATTACATGATCCAAGCTCCAAGGTGTAAGGGATACTGTCACACCCTCAAAATCCACTTGCGGAGTTTTACCGCGAGGCGCATGACAAACCAGGATCCAAGTCAATGATCACAATAAACAATACTAAATGAATTTCAAAAACATAGTTTAAAAATCCCAAACATCAGCGGAAGCTAAATGTCGTTACATAAACAAAACAAAACCAAATGTTTAATGTTCAAAACCATGCAACTCTAACTAGACGCCGTGCAGACGCGTGCGCCCTAGTTCCATTTTGCTACCTTAGCGACCTGAGAAAACATGTAAGAGTTTACGTCAGCACAAAAATGCTGGTGAGTTTACAGGTTTGTAATCAAAGTTCCAAGTATAACATGTCCATACTATAATAATTGTAAACCAAGTACGCTAGCTAGGCGCATGTACCATTACTACTACGATTGGAAAACCATTACTAACTCGCAAACCAGATGTTGTGCCCGAATAGTAAACCTGTTCCTGTTTGAGACAATATGCACCCGCCCGGCGCTCCATGCCGACGGGTGGGGTTGGTCACTCCCAATAGCGCTATTCACATTTCCCCGTTGTGCAAACCCGCACATTCATGGTTCCCCCCGGGACTTCCAAAGATCGTATAGTAAACCGTTTGAAAACCCATAGTATGACAGTTGTTACCAAATAGTTGTTTAACACATGTTTTCTCCCCCGAAAACGAAAACCAAGTAAAGTGGGGCCGTAAACTCACCTTAGGTTGCGTTACTTCAGATAACAGAATAAGTCAACAAGCTATGCTAGCCCCGTAAAGCGGCGACCTAACATATGACAGTTACAAGTTCTTAGACTAATAACCCGTAGGTTAGTTAGTCCCTAGATGTCCAGACCTTAACCAAGTTTGTTTGACAACACGTTTACTGTTAACATGACCCAACGTACAAGACTCGACATCCCATTGGTGACCCGAGGTTTCCCGTGTTACACAAGTATTCACCAACACACAATCATGCAATTACACTTAACATACGTTAAAGTCCATCAAGCTCTAGCACATAGTTCCATTAACACATTGTTGACCCGAACACATGTTACCAAGTTATCAGACATGTTACGGGGTTCCTAGCATGTTCCTAGGTGTCAAAACGGGTCTCGGAATGCTAAAATATACATACAGCAGCAGTACAGGCGATTAGGAAAAGTCAACTAGCAATTACGTTGGTCAACATGCAATTATGAATGCTAATCGCCTACTGTGTAGGCGATTAGGGTCATGTGGTATGCCCATTTTTGAGTTTGCATGCAATTAGGGTCATGTGACATGCATTTCAGAACTTATCAGGCGATTAGGGTCATGCAGCATGCAAAAACACAACATAGCAGGCGATTAGCCCCTAATTGCCTGAAGAGCAGGCGATTAGCCCTTCATGGTAGGCGATTAGCCTGCTAATCGCCTGTCCCTCAGGCGATTAGGTGTGCTAATCGCCACCTGCCCAGCAGTTTCAGTTTTTCGCGCGTTTAACACTCCAAATCAACCCTAGAACGTGTGTAAACCTCCAATATCAAACAAACAAGTATCCTAAACATGTTTAGATCAAAATACATCGTTTAACCTTGTTCTAGCAGCCCTGGATGCAATCATGTTTCTAAAACATAACACAAGTATCATGTAATCATCACACTAACATGCGTAAACACAACCCTAATGAACAATCAATCAGATTACTATATCAAACCATTACCATAGATCAGTAACTACCCTAACATCATGTTAATAATCCTTCTTGAATCATAAAAATCCAATCTTTTAATTAAAACCTACACATACAACACGCATAGCATCTAGAATCCACACAACAACGATTATTAACGATTTACAGAAGGCACAAGTGTTTATGAACAGGTCTGGACCATTAGGGATTCAATAAAAACGTTAGAAAAGATTGCATGGATGAAAACCACACCTTAGTTTATGATTGATTGATGAAATAGGCTTGAAATCAAGTTGTTTGATCCAAAATCGTGTTCCAGAGGTTGTGTGGGTGTTGGGATGAGTTGTGGGGCGACTAGGGTTAGTGTTATGAAGTTTAGGAGGTCAAATATTGTATTTATAGTCGTTTTTAGTCGTAACCCACGTTGCAGGCGATTATGGTCCAGTTGCAGGCGATTAGGGCTGCTAATCGCCACCCCCTTAGGCGATTAGCCCCCTACTCGCCACCTAGGAGGGCTACTCGCCACCTGGAGGAGGCTAATCGCCTCCTAGCAGCCTCCCTATAGGCGATTAGCTCACCCTAATCGCCTATAGGGTATTGTTCCAAGTATTTTGCGCGTTAAACCCCGTTTTAACATATGTTAACACATTTTCACATACCGACAAGTCACATAATGATTGTAAACACATAACACTTGCAAATAAACACATTTACACTCGTTCACCAATTCCCGGGACTCGAGACTTACATGTTCCCTATGCTTTGACGATTCTCCGAATCGTCACCCCTTGTACACTTGGTTAATGACTGACATCTAACGATCCTCTAGGCCAACCTATAATGATTCCCTAGACTCACATAACAGTTCCCGAACCATAACCCGACTCAACTAACCCAGTTAAGTACAGAATACGCGTGACTCGCTAAGGTAGACTTTAATCTAGACGACGTTGTTAACTTGAATTTGCCGGGTGTCACATCATCCCCACGTTAAAAGAATTTTCGTCCCGAAAATTATGCAAGTACCAAGAGTATGAACAAAAAAATAACAGACAAAAATAGAAACCAAGAGAGAGAATTACCCGAGTTGTCACATCATCCCCACGTTAAAAGGAATCTCGCCCCGAGATTCATTCCGTTGCTGTGGTAACGTGTCTCGATTCGAATGCCTCTTTGGGAAAGAGATGAGGATACTTAGACTTCATCTGATCCTCGCGTTCCCAAGTGTATTCCGGTCCCCGGTTCGAGTTCCATCGAACCTTAACAATGCGAATCTTACTGTGACGTAGACTGCGAATCTTGTAATCAAGGATCTCGACTGGTTCCTCCACTATCCGAAGACGATCATCAACCTTGATCTCTTCTAGTGGAACAATGAGAGACTCGTCAGTCAGACACTTCTTCAGGTTAGATACGTGGAAGACGTTATGTACGTTACCGAGCTCCGTCGGTAAATCAAGTCGATATGCCACCGGTCCGATCCGTTCCAGGATCGTAAATGGACCGACATACCGCGGGTTAAGTTTGCCACGCTTCCCAAAGCGTATGACGCCCTTCCACGGTGAAACCTTTAGAAGTACCCTGTCACCAACTTGAAACTCCAATGGCTTACGGCGATGATCAGCATAGCTCTTCTGTCGGTCCCGTGCCGCTGCCAATCGGTTACGAATCTGTACGATTTTCTCAGAAGTTTCGTACACTAGTTCAGGCCCAGTGAGTTGACTCTCACCCACTTCAGCCCAACAAAGAGGAGACCGGCATTTCCGTCCGTATAATGCCTCGAACGGAGCTGCCTTGATGCTCGTGTGGTAACTGTTGTTGTAAGAGAATTCTACTAACGGTAAGTGAGCTTCCCAACCTTTGCCAAAATCGATCACACATGCCCGCAGCATGTCTTCTAGAGTTTGAATTGTACGCTCACTCTGACCGCCAGTTTGTGGATGGTAAGCTGTACTCATGTCTAACTGGGTACCCAAAGCCTTATGCAAAGACTTCCAGAAATGCGAAGTAAAATGAGAATCACGATCCGAGATAATAGAAACTGGTACCCCGTGCTTAGAGACAACTTCTTTCAGATATAAACGAGCCAACCGATCCATGGTGTCGGTCTCCTTAATAGCAAGGAAATGGGCTGATTTCGTCAAACGGTCGACAATCACCCATATCTTATCATTCCCGCTCGGTGACTTAGGTAGCTGTGTGACAAAGTCCATTGTAATCCGTTCCCATTTCCACTCTGGAATTTCGGGTTGTTGCAGTAAACCCGACGGTTTCTGGTATTCTACCTTGACCTTAGCACAGGTCAAGCACTTACTCACGTATGAGGCTATATCCGCCCTCATGTTTGGCCACCAGTACAGTATTTTTAGATCCTGGTACATCTTGTCTGAACCAGGATGAATGGAATACCGAGACTTGTGAGCTTCATCAAGAACCAGCTCCCGAAGTCCCCCGAATAAAGGAACCCAGACGCGTTCTGCGAAGTAGCGCAGGCCATCAGGCCTTTGCTCGAGGTGTTTGTCGGCACCGTGCATAGTTTCAGCCTTAAGGTTTTCCTCCTTCAAGGCTTCTAACTGAGCAGAACGGAGTTGATCAGGCAGAGAGGAATGGATTGTGAGTTGCAACGCCCGAACGCGACGAGGGTTTGTCGATTCCTTCCTGCTCAAGGCGTCTGCCACAACATTCGCCTTGCCAGGATGGTACCTAATGGCACAGTCATAGTCGTTCAGGAGTTCAACCCAACGGCGCTGTCGTATGTTCAGGTGCTGTTGGTCAAAAATGTGCTGGAGACTCTTGTGATCGGTGTAGATGGTGCATTTGGTACCGTACAAGTAATGCCTCCAAATTTTCAACGCGAACACCACCGCACCCAATTCCAAGTCATGGGTAGTGTAGTTCCTCTCGTGCACCTTGAGTTGACGAGAAGCGTACGCAATCACCTTCTCGCGTTGCATCAACACGCAACCGAGACCATGAATAGAAGCATCACAGTAAACAACGAAATCTTCAGTGCCTTCAGGCAGGGACAAAATAGGAGCAGAGCAAAGCTTAGTCTTCAGTTTTTGGAATGCTGACTCCTGTGGTTCACCCCAGTCGAATTTTCTATCCTTCTGAGTAAGAGTGGTGAGGGGTTGAGCGATCTTCGAGAACCCCTTTATGAAACGACGATAATAACCCGCAAGGCCTAGGAATTGCCGCACCTCATTTGGCGTCTTCGGTGCTTCCCAGTCCTTGATCGCTTCGATCTTAGCTGGATCGACATGGATTCCCAGTTCATTGACTACATGCCCTAGGAATTGGACTTCGCGTAACCAAAAATCGCACTTCGAGAATTTGGCGTACAGTTGTTCTCGTCGTAAGAGTTCCAAAACTAACCGTAGATGTTCCCCATGTTCGGTCTCGTTCTTGGAATAGATCAGAATGTCATCAATAAACACGATGACGAACTTGTCAAGATACGGTTTACAAACGCGGTTCATCAAATCCATGAAAACCGCCGGTGCGTTAGTGAGACCAAAAGGCATGACCAAGAACTCGAAATGGCCATAACGTGTACGAAAGGCAGTCTTAGCAACATCAGCTTCCCTTACGCGCAACTGGTGATAACCGGACCTTAGATCAATCTTGGAATAGTAGCTAGAACCCTGGAGTTGGTCAAATAGGTCATCGATACGAGGAAGAGGATAACGATTCTTGATGGTCACCTTGTTCAACTCTCTATAATCCACGCACAGTCGAAAACTGCCATCCTTCTTCTTAACAAACAAAATCGGGGCTCCCCAAGGGGAAGAACTAGGTCTGATGAAACCCTTATCCAAGAGTTCCTGTAACTGGTTAGACAATTCTTGCATCTCAGGAGGTGCAAGACGGTAGGGGGCCCGAGCAATAGGAGCAGCGCCAGGTACAAGATCAATACCGAACTCAACCTGACGATGGGGAGGAAGACCAGATAAATCATCAGGAAAGACATCAGAAAACTCGCGCACAACTGGAATATCGTCGATCTTCTTCTCACCGGTAGTGGAAACAGATAAAAGTTCCAGAACAGCCGAATAACCCTTCCGAAGATATTTAAGGGCTTTCATGCTAGAGATGAGACTTAGCGGAGCACCGCTCTTGTCCCCGTACACAGAAAGAAATTCTCCATCAGGGAGAGGAATCCGGATGACCTTGTCGTAACAAACGATCTCAGCGCGATACAGAGACAACCAATCCATGCCTATAACCACGTCGAAACTACCCAAAGGTACCGGCATAAGGTCGATAGGAAAAGACAAACCCGACAACTCTATGCGACACTCCCGAAGAACGCAAGTAGCTTCTATCTTCTTACCGTCAGCCAATTCTATAATATATTTAGCCTCTAGAGGAACAGGTACTACATCTAGCAAACGACTAACTTCCACAGATATGAAACTTTTATCGGCACCAGAGTCAAATAAAACACTAACAGAGCGATCGTTGAGAAGAAACGTACCAGTGACTGTGTCAGGGTCCTGTCTTGCCTCTGCAGTCCCAATAACGAAGGCACGTGCGTTCCTGTTTCCGCCCCCGTTGTTACCATTTCCATTCCCATTACCATTCCCGTTCCCTCCCTGTTTCAGCTTTGGACACTCCTTCTTGTAATGCCCCGTTTCCCCACAGTGAAAACATCCCTGTTTGCCCGCAGTCCCCTGAGTAGTAGAAGTCGGAGTAGTAGCTGGGGCCTGAGTCGATGAAAGAGTCGCCCTACAGTCTTTGGCGAAATGCCCCAACTTCTGGCAGCGATGGCAACGATTAGTGTCACAACCTCCATGATGATGGCGTCCACACTTATTGCATTTCGGTAACTTTCCCGCATAACCACCACTTGACTTAGAACCCGACGAAGACGAACCCCCACTATCAAACCTTTTCCCCTGTTGAGTTGGTGCTGGTGTAGAACTCTTCACATCATTATCCCACTTTCGCTTGTTGCTCTCTGGAGCCTTAGCAGTTGAACCTTTGGCAGGCAAGATACCCTCACTCACCTTCAAGTTAGTCATCCTGTGAGCAGATCGGACCACCTCCGCGTAGGTAGGAAGATTCCCCGCAGCCACCAACCCTGCGATTTCTGGCACAAGACCCGAGATATAATGCTCAATCCTCCTGTATTCCGGCACATGTAGATCAGGACAAAGTACAGCCAACTCGTTCCGCCTCACAGTATACTTCTCGATTTCTGACCCAGACATTTTGAGGTTCCACACCTCGTGTTCCAGCTTTTGAATTTCCTCCCTGGGACAGTACTCCCTCTTCAGCAGTTGCACAAAGTTCTCCCAAGGCATAGCATAAGCCTCCCCTATACCCATAGTCTGGGTGATATCGTTCCACCAGGTCAACGCAACGTCCTGAAGTAACCCAGCAGAATACTTGACTCGGTCCTCCGGAAGACAGTTACACATCAGGAAAACAGACTCCACTTTCTCCAACCACCTGAGCAAACCTACTGCACCCTCAGTACCCGAGAACTCATGGGGCTTGCAGTCCCGAAACATTTTGTAGGTGCACATGGGTGGTGGTGGTGGATTAACATGACCACCTGTAAAGAAACACGTAAGAAAACCACGGGAAATGTAAACAAAGTTCACCGATGAGATAGAAGTGGTTAGGTCAACTTACCGCCATTGTGCCCTAGCTGGAAGGCAGCCTGCAGCAAGTTGTTCAAGTCATCCTGCGTGAGGTTCACACCCCCACGACCACCATTACCACGCCCACCATTACGGCCACCTCCACGTCCTCCTCGTGCTCCAGACATGATTCTGGCAAAAAGGACGAGAAAATTTAGTTTCACAGCCAATGATAACCACTAGCGTTTACAAGATCAAAGCTAGATCCAACCCAGGACTATCCATTTGAACCCAGAGCTCACTAGGGCTTTCATGCATTTCGGTTTATGATTTTGTGTGCACCCAAAATGATAAACCGCTCTACATGGTCCTCCAAGTGTTCTCCTAGTTCAAAGTTCAAATCACCGGACATAGATCCCTAGCTATACACCGTAATACTACGGTAGTTCATGACAAGGGTTTCTATTGGGGTAGGAAAGGGAGATGTCCGAGTCTTGGACCAATCTCAAGAGTACACAGTTAACCCCAATGTACCACACTGTCTAGTAAGCGAGTAACCCAGTAAGATAGAATGGATGATGTAACACAGAAGGGTAAGATGATTTAGAGACACCCCGACAAGTCTATAAGTGACCCAGTATAAAGTTTAGTACCATGTGATCATCTAGTGTGTGCGACTCAGTTATAGACTAGACTCTACATGCAGTCCTAGTTCACTATAACCATTGGCTCTGATACCAATCTGTCACACCCTCAAAATCCACTTGCGGAGTTTTACCGCGAGGCGCATGACAAACCAGGATCCAAGTCAATGATCACAATAAACAATACTAAATGAATTTCAAAAACATAGTTTAAAAATCCCAAACATCAGCGGAAGCTAAATGTCGTTACATAAACAAAACAAAACCAAATGTTTAATGTTCAAAACCATGCAACTCTAACTAGACGCCGTGCAGACGCGTGCGCCCTAGTTCCATTTTGCTACCTTAGCGACCTGAGAAAACATGTAAGAGTTTACGTCAGCACAAAAATGCTGGTGAGTTTACAGGTTTGTAATCAAAGTTCCAAGTATAACCTGTCCATACTATAATAATTGTAAACCAAGTACGCTAGCTAGGCGCATGTACCATTACTACTACGATTGGAAAACCATTACTAACTCGCAAACCAGATGTTGTGCCCGAATAGTAAACCTGTTCCTGTTTGAGACAATATGCACCCGCCCGGCGCTCCATGCCGACGGGTGGGGTTGGTCACTCCCAATAGCGCTATTCACATTTCCCCGTTGTGCAAACCCGCACATTCATGGTTCCCCCCGGGACTTCCAAAGATCGTATAGTAAACCGTTTGAAAACCCATAGTATGACAGTTGTTACCAAATAGTTGTTTAACACATGTTTTCTCCCCCGAAAACGAAAACCAAGTAAAGTGGGGCCGTAAACTCACCTTAGGTTGCGTTACTTCAGATAACAGAATAAGTCAACAAGCTATGCTAGCCCCGTAAAGCGGCGACCTAACATATGACAGTTACAAGTTCTTAGACTAATAACCCGTAGGTTAGTTAGTCCCTAGATGTCCAGACCTTAACCAAGTTTGTTTGACAACACGTTTACTGTTAACATGACCCAACGTACAAGACTCGACATCCCATTGGTGACCCGAGGTTTCCCGTGTTACACAAGTATTCACCAACACACAATCATGCAATTACACTTAACATACGTTAAAGTCCATCAAGCTCTAGCACATAGTTCCATTAACACATTGTTGACCCGAACACATGTTACCAAGTTATCAGACATGTTACGGGGTTCCTAGCATGTTCCTAGGTGTCAAAACGGGTCTCGGAATGCTAAAATATACATACAGCAGCAGTACAGGCGATTAGGAAAAGTCAACTAGCAATTACGTTGGTCAACATGCAATTATGAATGCTAATCGCCTACTGTGTAGGCGATTAGGGTCATGTGGTATGCCCATTTTTGAGTTTGCATGCAATTAGGGTCATGTGACATGCATTTCAGAACTTATCAGGCGATTAGGGTCATGCAGCATGCAAAAACACAACATAGCAGGCGATTAGCCCCTAATTGCCTGAAGAGCAGGCGATTAGCCCTTCATGGTAGGCGATTAGCCTGCTAATCGCCTGTCCCTCAGGCGATTAGGTGTGCTAATCGCCACCTGCCCAGCAGTTTCAGTTTTTCGCGCGTTTAACACTCCAAATCAACCCTAGAACGTGTGTAAACCTCCAATATCAAACAAACAAGTATCCTAAACATGTTTAGATCAAAATACATCGTTTAACCTTGTTCTAGCAGCCCTGGATGCAATCATGTTTCTAAAACATAACACAAGTATCATGTAATCATCACACTAACATGCGTAAACACAACCCTAATGAACAATCAATCAGATTACTATATCAAACCATTACCATAGATCAGTAACTACCCTAACATCATGTTAATAATCCTTCTTGAATCATAAAAATCCAATCTTTTAATTAAAACCTACACATACAACATGCATAGCATCTAGAATCCACACAACAACGATTATTAACGATTTACAGAAGGCACAAGTGTTTATGAACAGGTCTGGACCATTAGGGATTCAATAAAAACGTTAGAAAAGATTGCATGGATGAAAACCACACCTTAGTTTATGATTGATTGATGAAATAGGCTTGAAATCAAGTTGTTTGATCCAAAATCGTGTTCCAGAGGTTGTGTGGGTGTTGGGATGAGTTGTGGGGCGACTAGGGTTAGTGTTATGAAGTTTAGGAGGTCAAATATTGTATTTATAGTCGTTTTTAGTCGTAACCCACGTTGCAGGCGATTATGGTCCAGTTGCAGGCGATTAGGGCTGCTAATCGCCACCCCCTTAGGCGATTAGCCCCCTACTCGCGACCTAGTTCCAAGTATTTTGCGCGTTAAACCCCGTTTTAACATATGTTAACACATTTTCACATACCGACAAGTCACATAATGATTGTAAACACATAACACTTGCAAATAAACACATTTACACTCGTTCACCAATTCCCGGGACTCGAGACTTACATGTTCCCTATGCTTTGACGATTCTCCGAATCGTCACCCCTTGTACACTTGGTTAATGACTGACATCTAACGATCCTCTAGGCCAACCTATAATGATTCCCTAGACTCACATAACAGTTCCCGAACCATAACCCGACTCAACTAACCCAGTTAAGTACAGAATACGCGTGACTCGCTAAGGTAGACTTTAATCTAGACGACGTTGTTAACTTGAATTTGCCGGGTGTCACAGATACTAGGTATCATATATATAATTTGATATAATGTAATTGGTGTCCGCTTCCTTATGCCTTTTTCTTGAAGACTTAGGGGCGGTTGGTGTTTTTTTAATAAAGTTTACCTTTAAAAAAATGTATCATCATATATATAAATGCAATAAACTAAGACAGTTGAGGAAACGAATAAGACGTGCTTAATTATGAACTCCCTTGTTTTTTTTGGAAGGCGTAGATCAACTGGGAAATCCTTGTGTGAAATCCTGATCCTACCCGAGTTCGAGCCCGACCAACAGCCGTTTGATACCCCTGCCCGTAGGACTTATTAGGGCCGGTCTGCTGGAGCTGCGAGTCGAACCAGGGAAACCCCAGGCGGGAAACCCACATAATGTGGGTAAACCCTCCCCCCCCCTCAGAATCGAACCCACAACCCTTAGGTTATGTTTCCGAATCCTCATTGAGGTGGCCAACTGGACTAGCCCAGCTGGTTATGAACTCCCTTGTTAACTAGTTATAAGCAAATTAATGGTCATAAAGAGCAAATAACAATACATACTGGTGTAACAAAAAAAAAGAAAAAAAAAAAACTGTACTGAGCTAGTTAATCACCACATTAAATTACAACATGAATACTATTAAGGTTCCATCAAATGTAAATTATCAATGACTGTTAATTAAGGTTCCATCAAATCAAAGGCTTGGCCGACTTTTACAAATACAAAGAGGCTGATATCATTTATTAAAGCTAAAATTGTTTTTATGGCTTAATTTGGGTGGATCAATACAAGATAATTTAAATTGTCATTGGGACAGATCGATGATGTGAAAATATTAGGGTGAAAGGGGCACTACTAGAATCTGTTTCTTCTTTCACTGATTTTAACCAGTTATACATTGACACATCAATTCACTGATTTATTTCACTGAAATACTTTTTTGTAGGTAGCACTCCACTGATTCTTTCATTTATTTCATTTAAATTTGAGAAAACTAACCGTTATTTTAGGCAGACGGTAATTAATTTTGTTACCGTTACATTTATGCCGTTGCAACCATTTGGAATATGTACCGTTCCGGTTTGGTCTATAAAAACACCTTAAACTTCAATACAAAAAATCACACCACAAACCGGTTATACTTTAATCGTTTCGTAAAAATGGATCCGTGGAATGCAAATGAGGATTTCGCGTTAACGAGGGCATATACCTGATAGTGAGAAACACATGGGTTCATGAAGTCGATACCCCAATTTCGTTTTGGCACCGGGTGTCGGGGATATTCAATAATTTAACCGGCACAAATGACCGCTCCAAGGATTCGGTCGTTCGTAGGTGGATTCTTATCTGGTCCAGGTGTCTCCGTGGAACGTCCTCTATGAAGCCACGATGGAGAGGCACCCTAATGTTCAAGAAGACATTGCAATCCAACTCACTCGCTGCGACTACTACCGTGCACAAATAACTAACTTCACCCATTTTGCGTCATGGCAAACGTTGCGAGATTTATTTAATGATTAATGTTTACGGTTGTTTAATGTTTATTGTGTAATGGTGTTTACATTTTTAATGAAAGTTAACCGTGTTTATGTTATGTGAAAGTATGATTTGTATAAGGGTAAAACATAAAACAAGGTCAAAATGTAAACGGTCAAAAATAAAACACGGTCAAAGTATCACGGTCAAAGGTGAAGATAAAACGTGGCATATTATCATTGGTCAAGAAAAAGACCGTTTCTTTGTACCAGCACGGTAACAACCAGAAAACGGTCCACGAGAACCCTACCAGCACATGTGGCGGCGGTATTACTGTGTTGGTAATGGGGTACACGTGCCCAATTCTGATAGCGTCCCGTCCCCCTTAGAGATTAGTGGTGTAAAGTGTCTTGATACGGGTGTATTTTTGTACTTGTGGTTTCTTCCACAGTAGCTGCTGTCCCTTTTTTCTATAGATCATACAACTTATATTAACATATAGGATAATTACCCCAAACTTGCAGTGAATCATATATATCAAAATCTAAATACCACATCACCCTTGGTGGACCTACTTGTAAGCCAAGGGTGCGTACCAAAACAAAAATAAAAAAAAATTAATGTGATTTGTAGGCAAAAATACCAATCGCAACCTTTAAGAGTTCGTTTAAACCCCCGCACCCCTCAAAAAATAATTTCTAGCGCGGCACTGACCATCACCCAATACTGTTGAAATAGTTAACCAAAAATGCATTCCTACTAGGGTATCAGAAGCTGTTTATTACTTACCCCCAAAACACCAAGTAGCAATAATATTAATCATTAATCATAGTAGGGACATCTCTTTATGAAAATATGAAATCAAATATCTACCTTAATTTATCCTCAAGCTGTGGTGCCACTAAGACACATTGTATAACTTTAACATACAACTACCATTCTTTTCATAATTAAATCTTATTCATCTGTTTCAATTGATTTCAACACCCAAACCATACAACACACTAGATACACTTCTCCATCGAACCGCTAAAGAAATTCTCTTACAACTTCCTGAACATACACGAAGTAAGCATTAAGCAAGCTGTCCGAACCAGTTTGATGAGAAATTAGCCAAAGACTTTCAAAGATTTGGTTGCATGCATTTTTGGGCGATCCTGTTATTTGCAAACTAGAAATTTAAAAGCCATCATAAAGAAATAAATTTTTACAACCCATATATATATGTTTAGAATTGACATACTTGTATACATATGAGCTATAATGTATCAGGCTGCAAACGACTTGTTATTTATACAATGAAATTCTAGGTAGTTGTCATGCATGCACTCCATCTCCATGCTTAAATTACCATACTTTTCTGGTCTTCTCTTCTTAAAAACTGAAAAACAATCAGACCCAGATTTATTTTGTGTTCTTCAGTAAAATTATATATAAAGGGGAAAAAGGACGGAATAAACTTGATTTGGGAAAAAAAATCTTTGGATGAAAGATATGTAGGTACAGAAAAAAAAACAGTTTGGCCTGAGAGATGGAGTGAAGTACCTTGTCAATGATTTCAAGACAAAAACCATCTTCTTGCTCTTCATCAACAAGAAGTACATGATTTAGAACTCCAAAGTACAACAATACACTGAGAGGGGAAGGTTTGTATTAAAGGAAAACACATTAAATAATGAATAGTACCAGAAATTTGCAAGAAGGTACATAAGAAAATGTTATATTCTGTACCTGATTAAACCACCATTGTTACAAATCAAGAAACAAAAAAGGTCAAAACTTTATCATATAAAAGATCAAAAAAAGGGTATGTAGTGCATATATGATGGTAAGATAAGCTAAGTGTCTGTCCAAGTGTCACTCCTTTTCCTGCAGCTTCTCCAATATACTCCACTATCACACATAAAATAAAATACACAAATAATAATAAATATAATTAAAAACACGATAAAATACAAGAAAGAGAGGCTTAGCTAGGTTACTGCAGCATAGGTTCAAGCACAATGAATAAGCCGACAGCAAGAGGAGTGAGCACATGCAAAATGTCAACAAATGTATACTCCATATACAAGTGCTTGCATGTACTCACTCTCTTCTGTCAGCTTTCTTTTTCTTTGTATTCATCATATATACATATATATCCTGTCATGAGAAAAACAAGATTCAAACTCAGATCTAAAGTCATCAATAACCCCACTTTAATCCAAAAAAAAAAAAAGAGAAGAAAAGGATGTATACCCATCAAGAAAACAAAAGATGAGGCACAAGCTAGTAATATTATGAATGATAATAATAGTCATCATGCATATAAGTGTTTCATGAAACAAGTGATGGAGGAGTGAAAGGAGGAGGAGACAATGCTAATAGAACTTCATGTGGATCTATTTATAAACTCATCATCATATCAGATTAACGTGAACAAGTTAATTACCTGTAGCAAATCAAGATTACTATTAACAATAATAATATAAGTGACTGGGGTTGTGGAGATGGGATTGGTGAGGGAATCCGGCGGGTACTGTAAGCCATGGGAAGTGGGGGACCCGTCGCTGTGCTGTCGCCGGAAGGAGGACTTTTCTGTCGAAAGCCACAGAGAAGTGCACGTAATTCTAGGAAGACGTCCTGTGCTTGCTTTACTTTATAACTTCGTACTCTGGTTATAAAAAAACAAAACAAAATGTACCCTAACCTAAACTCCATAACCGAAGGGTTTCTTGTACTTTTTATAAAATCACTTTAGGTGACTGTATATGAGTGACCCGTGACCTATTTAATCGGTAGTTCTAGCTAAAGTCTGTCTTAGACTACGTTGTTTTATTTTAACCGGACAAAATGTATAAACTTAATTTTTCATCATCCAAAATGAAACTAAAGCTCTACTACTCCATTTACAATTATATTCCCACAACAACAGTATCAAACTAGTAGTACTATTAAGAGCATCATTATATTGAACAATTTTCACATCGTCACCCAAATTCAATTTCAAATCAGGCAAAAATAAGAAAATTAGCTTCTTTTGTATTGGTTCCTGATAACCCATTTCAATTTCTTCACTCTTATTCTCATGTTGATTATTATCATATGTAGCAATATCATAATCAATCAGCCGATTATCCTTACCAATTCCAGTCCTTTTAAACACCACCTCAGCAAACTCACATCCATGCCATTAATTACTAAGTTCCTATGTAAAGCATCCGATTAATTAACTCAAAGTCTTCTTATAGAAAAGCTTAATGGTGCATATAGAAAAGCACGATAATACAATAGTCAAACTACAAAGAGAATATAATAATGTTAAATGCAATAGAAGTACTAAAGGAGCAGGTATATCAAGCACACACGATACTACATATGGTGGCATCATCATGCTATATGACTATATCACATACATATGGATCCTATCTACTTTAGTAATTAGTCTACAGTTAACGCGTTTATGGTAAAGCCTCTAAATCTATTAAACATTTACCCATCTCTATGTATAATGCGGGCATTGCAGCATTGTCACGTGTCAAATTCTAATTAGGTGGTTAATATGCCGAAGCTCCTATATATGCTTAAGACTCTACGTACACGTGTCACGATTGAGATTTATAGAAATTTATGTAGTCCTTGAAACTAAGACGTACTATAAATGTTTTCGAATCCGCTTCACTAGTTGTTGAGAATTCAAACATAAACTCGCACATGTTTAGTGGAAAGTTCATCAATCGAAAAAAGATATATATTACAATATATTAATAGATAAGCTTAAATGAATAGTGATCTAAAATGAATAGTAATTATAATATTTCTTTATTTAATTAAATATATTATTATTTTACTATATATTATTTTATTCAATTAACTATATTATTATTTTATTCATATTAGTTTATTCAAAAACTTTAATATATTATATAGTATTAATATAAATAATATAATATAATCTAATTTCGTTACAAATTTCATGTGTTACCTTATGTGTAGATTTCTTTATTTTTTTTAAACGTTTACAACCAAAATGGAATCTCGATTGTATAATTCATTGATTGATCAACACCTCATTTAAATCTCGATTGTAAAACGCGCAACGCGCGTGATTTTATACAACGAGTTTTGTTAATATTACAATTCCACACAAAATGGTAAAATATTTTCATATGTATAATACTTAAACTAGGTGTTAGTTAGCCCGCGCTTTGCCGCGGGCGTCGCTATTGTGCATACATGTTACGCACAATGGGCGGCGGTTCGCTGCCGGGAGATCCTGTTGCGTTGAGGGTTTGGTGGACATAAAAAATAACATTAAGTGACTGTTATGCTCGCATGGCCTTCACAAAAATACTCGCAACCCATTAGGTTCCACACCAACGTTAACACTTGGGTTGCCTATTTAGTAATAAAATATTAACAAAAAGTTTCACCACTTGTAAGTTCCCATTTCAAAATCCAACAAATATTGCTCCTAGTAACACAATTTAAATTTAAAATTTATTTACGATAGAGAGTTAACGATATGTAACAAAATGAATACAAATAAATATTGTAATATAAAAAACTTGTGATAAAATTGATATATTATTAAGGTTAGTAAATCAAATAAAAACACAAAAGGCAGCAAAAGAGATTCATATTGGTTTTCAATTTTGGCGACTGTATATGACAATTGTTTAATTTGTATACTTTGAAGGGGCAAAACAGTAAATTATGTGTGGCTCATTTTAGCATCAGGACACTATTAAAGTGTCCATTACTTAATATATAGAAGAATTGTTTTTTTATTATCAGAATTTTAAAACTAGTTTGACAAGTAGAGTACTGATTTGACGACATTTTCAAACTGGTCCACTTGTGAAAAAAGATATTGCTTTTGTCATGTGTAGAAGAAACATGCCCTCACCATACATACCTTGATTTACATGGTTTAAATAAAAAAGAGCAAAAACAAAACCCAAAATCAAAGACCTTGATTTACATGGATAAATACAAAAATATGAAAGTTAGATGTCGCACATATTTAGCCATATTGGAACTCCATTACCTTTATTAACATGAATTGAACATTTAATCTACTTTTTAGAGTCATAATCTTATCCTTAATCGTTGCATCTACTTTTTGACATCATCCCTATCGTAAGAACTCTCATTAGTGTTTTCATCCGTAACAATCTTTGTTTATTAAAAACTAGGTGCATCCGTAACAATCTTTGTTTATTAAAAACTAGGTTATTTCACGAGTGTTTTTAGGATAGATAAATCTAATAGAGAGAACTACATAATTAGTGTTTATGGTTTATCATTAGTTTCACCTTTGAGTATAAAGGAATAAAAGTTTCATGTTAATGTGTTATATCATTATTATTTAACTAAGTTTACACTCACGTGACAAATGATAAACCACAAGGACCAAAGGTAAAATTACTTAAGTGGGGCCCACCACCAACCTCAAAGATGAAACTAATTGTAAACCACAAGGACTAATTATGTAGTTCTCTGTAATATTTAAAAACTTAAGTTGAACCCACCACCCACCTTCTTCCTCATCTTCACCCATCACCATTCACCATCTTCACCTTTCGCTACTACAATCAACCACCATCTGGCCTACTACATGTTCGTCTCTCGCTCTGACCTTCAAAACTCCTATTCCAAACACTGTTTTTTTTCTTTTCCTTATATTCTGATGTGTCTTTATGTAACAGGCCGTGTAGACAATGTGTATGGAGACCGCAACCTCATATGTACTTTTCAGCTACCACATGAGTATGAAGAGAAAGTCGAAGCTACTGCTTAAGTAGCTATAAATCGCCACATTTGCTTCAAGGTTCAGGTCAGTGAACGCAAATTGGAATTAATGATCCGTATGACTGAGTTTACGATTGGTATGTTTTCTACTTTTATTATTATTATTAAGTCATATTACATTTTTCAACCCCGGAACACTCCCGGAGTAATTAGCTAGTAAAATAATATATAAAAAAAACATTCCATTTCTTTCACCATCTTCCTTATATACTTCTTATTCTCTACAACTCCCTCTATTCATCAATGGCTACCTTATTAATATTTTTTTTATAAACGGCTATCTTTCTCAAACGGTAGTGTTACCTTTGCAAGCCCCATGTGGCTCTATTACATTGGTTGAAGAATGGAGAGTATGACGTGAAATATTACACGCTTAGCCTTTTAGCGCTTGTTTCACGCCCTTGGATGTGGTATGCGAAGCGCCAAATGGGCGCGAAATCCCCCACTAGCGCCTCTTTCGCTTGCCACTACATATGGTCTAAGTGGCACTACTAGAAAACTGTCAATTTCTGACCAGAATTTCCGACCAAAAAAAATTGGTCGGTATTTCCGACCAATTTCCGACCAATTACCGACAAAAAAAAAGCACTGCTTTTAGGAACAACTTTCCGACCAGATACCGACCAAAAATAAAATTGTCAGAATTTTGTCGGTAGATTCCGACTAATTTCCGACCAAAAAAAAAGAAGAAAATTAAAAAAAAAATGGTCGGAAATTCGTCGGTAATTACCGACCATTTTCCGACCAGAAAAAGTTGTTTTTTTTATTTGTAATTACCGACCATTTTCCGACAAAACTCAACACTAGGTCGGAAATTCGTCGGTAATTACCGACCAAAAGCTTTATTTTATTGCTATTCGGATATATAAATGTGCAATGTATGTAGGTGCATATGTGAATGTATTTTTTCATGAGTATATATATGTTATATACATGTGTATGTGTCGTAATCCATACAAAAATGAACACACACACACACACACACACATATACACACACACACGCGTAGAGTTATGGAATAACAAAAGTTTGTTTTAAGTAACGAGTCATAACAATGTACACACACGTATGTATGTGTATAATACGTATAATTTGGAAAAATAAAAATATTCAATGTATAATTAATGTGTACAAAAAATGGAATGAAAATAACGACGTTTAAAACTCGAAAAATTAAAAAAACGATAATCCTTGTCGGTAAATCGTCGGTAATTACCGACCATTTTCCGACAAAACTCCACACTAGGTCGGTAAATCGTCGGTAATTAACGACCATTTTCCGACAAAACTCAACACTTGGTCGGAAATTCGTCAGTAATTACCGACCATTTTCCGACCAAAAGCTTTATTTTAGTGCTATTCGGATATATAAATGTGCATTGTATGTACGTGCATATGTGAATGTATTTTTTCATGAGTATATATATGTTATATACATGTGTATGTGTCGTAATACATAAAAAAATGAACACACACACACACACATATATATACACACACATGTAGAGTTATGGAATAACAAAAGTTTGTTTTAAGTAACGAGTTTTAACAATGTACACACACGTATGTATGTGTATAATACGTATAATTTGAAAAAATAAAAATATTCAATGTATAATTAAGGTGTAGAAAAAATGGAATGAAAATAACGACGTTTAAAGCTCAAAAACTTAAAAAAACGATAAGGCTTGTCGGTAAATCGTCGGTAATTACCGACCATTTTCCGACAAAACTCAACATTTCGTCAGAAATTCGTCGGTAATTACCGACCATTTTCCGACAAAACTCAACACTAGGTCGGAAATTCGTCGGTAATTACCGACGAATTTCCGACCAAAAAAAATGTTGTTTTTTTATTTGTAATTACCGACCATTTTCCGACCAAAAACTTTATTTATTGGTATTCAATAATATAAACGTGTATTTGTTTGTATGTGCTAGTTTTAAAATTGTTAATTATTAAGTTTCGAAAGTGAACAGATTGTTTAAAGAAAGGAAACCGCGACCGAAGCAACTAACGCGATTGCTCGGTGTAGTTATATTTTTAAAATCGATCAAAAGCGGCTAAAATGAGTGATTAATTTATGAACCGTAAATAAAACCAAGAGAAGAGGTGAGACGAGACGTTACTACGGGTTCGTATACACGGTACAAGCTAACTACCCCAACCCTAGCTATTTAATCTCCCAACCCTCCTTCAATCCTTCATTTTTTTTTCAGCCGCCTCTCTTTCTACTCTCTCTAGAAACCCTAGCTCACTCTCTCTAACCTCTCCTTCTCTCGCACCTGCTCCCCCTCTCTCCCCCGTTTGCAGCGGCGGCCGACCACCACGATCTCTGGTGGTGGCGGCGTGATGGTTTTATGACCCGAAACAGGTCTTGAAAATGGTCTCGAGTGGTGAGGGTTTGCAATGACGGGTCAAGGTGGTTCTGAGGTGAGGGTGTCGTGCTATGGTGTCTGGGTTTTGAAAGGGTCGGCTGGAGGATGGATTGGGTACGGTTGGGAAGGTGACGACCAGTGGTTGTTTGTTTGGTGATGTTCAGCGGCGAGGGGGTGGTGTTGGCTTCCTATAGGGTCGAGTTTCTAGCTGTCGTTGGCGGCCGTTTTGGTGGTCACACCGTGGTGGTTTTCGGTGGTCAGCGATGGTCTCGGTTGGTTGGCTATTTTGGGTCACGGTTCAGGGGCAGGTTTGGTTGTGCTCAGGGTTCTGGTCATTTTTGAGCTCGTTTTGGTTATTTTCATGTCACGGGTCTGGGTCAGATTTGGATTTGGTTTGGGTCTGGTGCGGGTTCGGTTCGGTTTGGTAGTAATACATACCCCTATATACCTTCTTTTGATTCATCTTAGTTGGGTGAACTTAGGGCCTTGATAGTATTGTTGGGTTGCACTCTCAATAGTGTGGGTTTTGTGCAGACACTTGATTTACGAAATTGGACCTGGTCAAAGGCTGAAATCAAAGCAAATTTTGAGGATTCAGTGAGAGTAACTCCTTGTGCTGGGCATTCTTTGGTTAGTACAGAAATCTGTAGCTTAATTAGATTATTAACTTGTGAGTTTTTTCCATAACATCAATTCATCACATGTTATATTCGATCATTTTGTTGTCTAATATGACATGATATAAAATGTTGATCTGTAGATTCCATGGGAAGGAAATAAGCTTATATCAATTGCAGGGCATTCAAAGGATGCTTCTGAAGTTATCAACGGTTTGTTTGAACTTGATCTGTGTTTTCGGTTTTTAAAGATGAAAACTTAAAAAAGAGTAATATATACCTACAAGTCTTATTAAATTATTGCCGGTTAGCTATCTATTAGAGATGGCAATTTTGACTATTGACTTATGAATGGGTAAATTCAGTATGTGTTATCTCAAATGGGTCAAATAAAAATATATCTAAAAGGGGAAAGGGTCAAATGGGTGTGACGGGTCAAAAAGGTTGAAGGTTTGCCAAAATTATAAAGCATACAATTTTCTAACTTGGTTTACTCAAAGTTCTAGACTGTTATATTTACATTAGTATTGCTTTTGTAATCAAGTAATCATATAAAAACATTTTAAACTGGACAAAAAGTGTTTTCCTGTTAATCCAATGATGACGGTTTCAACTGAACGGTTGCCCAAACCACCCGACTTGTCATTTTTCCACTTCGTGAAATGTAAAGCTAATTGCAAGATAGGTGACACGTATTGTTGGTGTGCGCTTGATTCATTTTAAGGCTCTTTCATTTTATCTTTTTGTTTATTACTTTATACTCTTAGCTGCACTGATATTTATATTAAACTTATATGTTATTATATTCTTTGATTTTAACAGTGAAGGCATTCGATCTGCAAACATATACTTGGTCAACCATGAAGACCTATGGAAAACCTCCAGTATATTTTCTTAATCTCTTGCCATTATTTATATTTTTATTTTATTTGTTTATAGTACGGTCAAGAGAATATACCATGTAAGATAGGAGAATTCGCGATGATTTCTATTGATCATGAACCGCGAATATATACAAGAGCATAGCGAGCTCTTCTCTCAATTAATATAAATGCCTATCAATTCTATACATTCATTACTATATATACCACATCTATTACTCATATTTTTGTAAATCATTGACATAAAGGAGACATTTAAAAGTTAATTATGTTATGTAACTTGTACCATAGATCTCTAATTCTGTCAACTTTTTTTTGTTAAAACATGTAATTCACATTAGACCATTTAGTCCAAGTTTTTAATCTAGAAAAATAGAAACTTTAAAACCAACATAGAGATGAAATAATCGTACATATCAAGATCCTAGATACTTAAGAATACAAGGGGGTTTACATGTTTCTTTTATAGCTAAAACGAGATTGGTTCATAAAGCATGTCTAAGATAAAATATGGCTTTGGATAAAATGTAGTTTAATAATTCGACTCCAATAAGTGTAATATAACTTGATATTAATGGTTGAAATAATATAAAGTTAAATGAAAATTAGTGTTACTGTTATCATCATGTATGTTGCCTTTATTAACATATCATGTGTTACAAAAACAATTGATGGTTTTAAAAGAGTTAGATAATAGTATTTGATTACTTGAAAGAGATGTTAATTAGTTCGGATTAGACCCCTTGTCGTCAATGCCCTCAACATTCCCCTTGTTTGATCATGATTAATTTAGGATTACGTGATCATGTGACTGAAAAATGAAAATACAAAGACTATAAAATGTAAATTACTTGGGTAGGTTGTTTCTAACAAAATGTAAATTACTTGCTGCGTTTTTTCAGTGGGTCACAAACATGTGCAGCTGCGAGCGGAAGCATAGACCACGATATTTAAATGGACTTGATGCTTCAACTTTCAAAAGTAGACTGGCTGCAAATTTTGTATTTATAGTCTCAGACTCTCAGTAATGCAAACGTACAGGTTAAACCAGAACTGATTCGGTTTAGCGCGCGTATACACCTAGTTATGTTTATAATTGTATCCAAAATTTGTCGTGTAGAAAATGTCCTCCGCGGCCACTCGCGGGTAGAAATACTAGCATCATAATTTGTAGATTAATATTGTAAAGATGATTTATATAATTTATTTTTTGCATTTTAATAAAAAAATTCTGTTTTTTTTTTTATTTTTTTTAATCAACATTTTGGTCGGAAAATGGTTGGAAAGAAAATTGAAAAGTTCATCGGAAACTGGTCGGAAGAGTTTGTCGGAAACTGGTCGGTAAAACTTCATCGGAAACTGGTCGGTAAAGTTTATCGGAAACTGGTCGGTAAAGTTTATCGGAAACTGGTCGGTAAATTTCATCGGAAACTGGTCGGTAAAGTTTATCGAAAACTGGTCGGAAAAATTCATTGGAAACTAGTCGGAATTTTGTCGGAGAATCTTTCACGCTTTTTTGTCGGAAACTTGTCGGAAATTTTGTCGGAAACTTGTCGGAAACATTTACCGACTAGATTTTTCAGACAAAAGACACTTTGTCGGAAACTGGTCGGAAACGCTGTTTTCCGACCAGTTTCCGACCAAAACCTTGGTCGGAAATAGCCAGTTTTCTAGTAGTGGAACTAAGCATCAATTTCTAAAAATGTTACGATGTCTTAGGCATCCAATTGTTTGGAAACGTCATATTTGATTATTAGAACTTGTTAGTTACGTGGGTTATTATATTTAATGTGTCAAATTACATTATGTTCATCGGTTAGTTTTTTTTTTTTTTGAAAATTGATTATAACCATAACTGGGATTGATTTGGATGATAATCCATGGTTTAATTGCAAAATTTTGGATTTTGATTAAAAAAACGTTGATTTTGACCAAAGTTGACACAAAACGACAAATTGATGATTTTATTGGCCAAACTGACCAAAAAATGAACGGATCGGATCGTACTAAACGCACAACGTCCATTTTAAGGATAAGTAAGGTTGTTTTAGTCTCACTCCAATAAATATTTGTAAGTGACCAAATTGGTAGTTTTTACTTTTGACTTGCGTTTAAGACAACGTGTGCTATATGTGAATAACATGCTAAATTACAAGACTGATGGGTGTGGGGCTCGTCTCCGGCCCGTCGAGAGGTGTCAAGACCGGCAACACCGCTCCCTTGGGCTGGTCGCGTTGGTTTCATTGGTGAGGAGACGAATGTGATGGGCCTTAGAGAAGAGAATGAGAGAGAGAGATGGGAACAAAAGATATTATGAAGGGGTGGTCCATCACCAACACCCTGAGACCTTGGTCCATCACTTGGGTGATGAGCCACCTTTCTGATAACGTGGCAGCTTGTGTGGAGGCCCATCCCCAAGTATGGACCTCCTCCACACCCACCAGCCTAATTATTTATAATAAGTGACTACAATTCTCACACTTCTGAATAGAGGATTTCGAGTGTAACAAAAGCTAGATTGAGTAGTTTGATCCTCACAAGGGTGGGTTGAGGACCTTGAAACTTTAAAACTAAAACTTTGTCAAAGTGTTCGATATGAATATAAAGTGGTACATGACTTTATATCATGAATATAAAGTGCTACATGGCTTTATATCATTTAAGTTTATCATGAAGACTATGTTCTTTCTAAGTGGCACCTGAAACTCACCTAAATTACAATTGTCATAAAAAACTATGATTCTCATCAAAATGATATTATCTATATATTAATTTAGAACATATTAAGAATATATATTATCATGCTATACTTAAATTGGTTATATGTTGTTATCATGGGCGTCTAGAACTACAATAGGTTTACTATAGTCTTACGATGAGACATCATAGCCACTGATGAATGCAATATTTCAGTAGGCTATACTCTGAATTGAACTTTAAAGCCATCATAGCTTAACGTTGCCTCGTCGTAGGCACACTACTCTAGAGTTAAATTTTATAATTTTCCAAATGCTTTTGAGGGTATTAAGAGTTTTAGTCCTAATTAGCGTTGTTCAATGTTTGGTTTCACTCAAATAAATCCGAAAATCGAATCAAACGGAAACGTTTAAGACCAAATCGAATGACATGTTCGATTTTCGTCTGACATGGAAGTGTTGGTTTCTAAAACTAAATTGAGTTCAGCCTAATCACAATTTTAATCTAATCTTATTTACAAGCATTTTTATGTAAATTTAAACTTTTTTTTTGTTTTGAATATCATTATTTGTGATACACTACAAGAAATCTTGTTTGATACGATGAACATTACCTGACAACCACATGTCGTCAGTATAAGATTGTTTTATTAATTGTTTTATTACCCCTAACAAATAAATAGGAAACCCTATTCCAATCGTGTTTATGCACCATTCCTCTTTCCATCTCATCGTTCACATCGACGAATGATATCGACCTCCATTTCACGATTAGGGCTTCAAGTTCTAGCATTACTTCCTCTGTTATCTACCTCTAGCAAGTAGCAATCAGCCACCTTCGCCGACTATATTTGTGTTCGTGAATATAATCTATTCTCAATGAACAGACACGAACATAAAATCCCATCGGCAAGTGTTCATGAACCGTTCGTGAACACTTATTTCTTTAACGAACGAACATGAGCAAGGTCATATTTGTGTTCGTTTTATTCATTTGCACCCCTATGTGTATGGGTTAGTAAAAATCATCAGTGTTTAGGCTACATATGTATGGTGTTCATAGTAGTGTTATCACCAAGCATAAAGCAATAAGAACATTTTGTAACATGAATTTATATCTCCGTTTTTTTAGTTCTATAGTAGCATTGAAGAACAATTGGAACGTGAACTTGTCGAGCACAAAGAAAGGGAGCAACGTGAGAGGGTTGAAAAAGTTCAAAAGGAGGAGCAAATGCAAAACTAGTTAGAAGACATTATGAGAAAATTAGATTATGTTTTGGTATTCAATCATAGGTTTTTTGTGCCTATCTAGATCTATACGTTAAAACTGTTAAAATTTGGGTTCATGTTATTGATATATACAAGGATGGATCTTTTACAATGTGATTGTGGATTGAGGCTCGTAGTAGGAGATGGGATGGGCTATGGCCCTTGTTGATCCATTCATAAATATTGGGCCCAAACTTGTTTGGTCGGGCCTAGTTGAGTGTTACCTCTACAATTAACTTTTTGGCGTTGAAATCGAAAACCAAATGAAATTTTGATTTGATTTTCGGTTAAGACTTAAGAGAACCTTCAACCTGTACATTAGGGGTGTTCAACGAATCGAATATCGAATTTTCGAATTATTCGAATCGAATTTTTCGAATTTTTAATATTTTTTCCTGAATTCGTATTCGATTCGTATTCGCTTAAAATTCAATTTATTCGATTCGTATTCGATTCGAATAAGAAACTCGAATTCGAATCGAATTCGAATAAATTCGATTTAGTTCAAATTTACCATAAATAATAAATTGTTTTACTTTTAGTTTTAAAACTAATATAAACTCATTATTTTTAACTTATAAAATAAAAATCTACAAAATTGATAAACAACAATATGTCAAAAACGGGAACAGTAAAAATAGTAGAGAGAATAGTTTGTTAGAGTTCCATGATGTATACGGTAAATATGTAAAATATGGTTATGGTAAAAGTTGTAGAGACTATGGATTCTTAGATTTTGACCAAAATTTAGAAGTTCTTTTTTTTCAATGTGTATATTTGTGTATATAATAATGTGTATGTGTGTATATATTTAAAAAAATATGCATGTACAATTTTTATTCGAATTTCGAATCGAATCGAATTTAAAATAATAAATTCGTATTCGATTCGTATTCGATTTACTGGACTCGAATTCGAATTGAATCGAATTCGAATTCTTAATAATCGAATCGAATTTTTGGTAATCGAATCGAACTAAGTCGAATTTCGAATTTTTCGAATTCGAATCGAATTCTGAACACCCCTACTGTACATCAATGCTAATTAAAAATCCAAAATATGAAAACATAGCAAAGAGTGTTAGGATGAAAAAATGCTATATTACTATTTTAGACACCAAACTTATCATGCTTCAGTTAAAGCTTCTTTTCCTAACTTCTGCCGTAAAACAAGTCATAAAATATTGTATTTTGAAGTCACGGAGGAATTTTTTGCATTTCAGTTACGTTAGTTTGTTATGATTCATCTTCTACTGGTCATGATGACGTGTTATTATTATTTTCCTTTTTAACAGCAAGTGGTGTAACCGGTGGAGCTCCGGCTAACACCCTAGGCCAGCCTGTACTGATTACCCATTCCACTTGGATTGAGGATCTCCCCAGATAAAACCCCCACATGTGATAAACATGGCTCCGACATGAATCGAACTCTCAACCCCACATGTGATAGCATGTCGTGTTATTAATGTTTTTATTATTTCATGTTCATTGGAAAACAAATATAAACATTAACTTATTTGACAAATATAGAGTTCTCTTAGAAAAACCTAATCTAACAAAGTACAAGTAATAAATATAAATCGAAAACATTACTAGTTTTATTTTATTGATACAAACTAAAAAGAAAAAAAAACAAACATCCAACCTCTCCACTAGACACACATGACACGATAAAAAGATTCACTGCCACAATAATTTCATGATCCAATATAATAACATGGAAATCACGAACAATAAACTAAAATAAATTTACAAAACCAAAAGTTCACAACCGAGTCGACTCATCACCCGACGACGTCCACACAATATCTTTTAACGCCGGCCGTAGCTCCTTACGGCAGAACTGGTCATACTCCATCGTATCACCACTACACTTCTTCACCTCCACCACCACCAACGACGGCGCCACCGCCCATATATCCGCCGTTATCCCTAACCTCCCTTTCCTTCCTATTTCAAGTCCCTGCAGCCTTAAACTACTCTCATCACCACTCTTTTTAACACTAAACTTCATCTCCTTCGCCACTGCCTCCACCTTCGCCACCACCGTCTCTGCAGGCTTTGTGGTTGCAAACCGTATCTCCTTCTTTTGCACTCGCCTCTTCTCTTCAAACAAAGGCGAAAGATCGAAGCCTTCAGATAATGATATTATATGAAACGCGTTTAAGCTCTCGGTTTCTTTGCATTTCAATTGCATTACATCATCTTCAAATATAAGCTCTTTAGGTGCTTGTTTCTTAAACCATGGCGATTCCATGATTTTCTTGATTGTAATTCGACAATCAGGATTAGGATCAAGTAATTTCGTGATTAGTCTACGAGCGTCTGATGAAAACCAAGGCGGACACCGGAAATCTCCACGGTAAATCTTTCTATACATCGCGACTACGTTCTCGTCCTGAAACGGTAAGAATCCGGCGAGTAGAACGTATAATATAACACCACATGACCAGATATCAGCTTTGGCTCCATCGTAACCTTTATTTCCGATCACTTCCGGTGCCACGTAAGCCGGAGTTCCACACGTTGTGTGTAACAATCCGTCAGTACGTAAATGATCGGAAAAAGAACTTAAACCGAAATCGGTTACTTTTAAATTACCATAATCATCCAACAACAGGTTTTCTGGTTTCAAATCTCGATGAACAACACCACGGCTGTGACAGAAATCAACAGCTGAGATCAATTGCTGGAAATAGTTTCTAGCAACTTCCTCTTTAAGCTTTCCTTTCTCTATTTTAGAAAACAATTCTCCACCTCTAACGAGCTCCATAGCAAAGTAAACTTTCGATTTACTCGCCATGACTTCATGAAGCTCGACGATGTTCGGATGACGGACCATCTTCATAACCGAAATCTCGCGTTTAAGTTGCTCCATCATGCCTGCTTTAATCACCTTCTCTTTAGTAACAACTTTCATCGCCACGTGTGTACCTGTCTTCACGTTACGTGCGTGGTACACCTTCGCGAACGTTCCATGCCCTAGCTGTCGTCCTAGTTCGTACTTCCCGTCGAGTACAACGGTGTTTCTGTTTTCAACCGCCATCAGAATCAGTTTATACACACGTCTAAATAATAATAATAATTGTTATTATTATTATTATTGTTATCAAGACGAACAGTGTAATTAAAGATGAACGATTAGGTCACCCGTCTTCTACGTGTTTACGGTGGCAGTTTCTGCCGGTAATTGGTTTTGTAACACGGCCACCGTTAGACAGTAGCGAATCTCCTCTCATCTTTCTGCATTCCCTAACCGGCTGTAACAATCTCTTACTGAATTTTTTGATGATTATTGTTTGGATTTTGTAGGGTTTTGGATTGGAGAGTAGAGACGTAACGTAATTAATTATTCAGTTGGCTGAATTCTTTTGGAAAGGAATGTAGGACGTCGGTTTATATAGGAGGTTTTGGTTGGGGTGAGGTGAGGTTTTATCCGTTAGATCTGTGGGTTCTAGATCCAACGGCGTGGATTTATTCTCAAGTTGATGATGACTGACAAAGAAAAACACCAAAATTACCTGCATTATTTTCGTTTTTAATTTTATAACTGTTTTAGGAGATAATATAATATACGATAAATATATTTTCTCAAAGAAAATCATAATTTCTTGAGAAAATTATCCTTTGATCCTTTGTCCTATCATTACTCAATACTCATATTCGTCAATTTTCTCATATGTGTCGTTAAAGTTTGCAATTGTTTGCTATTTTCGTTTATTACCGCTAACCTTGTCTATTTTTAACGTTAATTCAAAGACATCATGGTACTTTTACCTATTTATTTAGTTTTTGCTCTTTTTTTTTATTTCTTATTCTTATTTTAATAAAAAAACAAAATGCCCTATTTTAATTATATAAAACCTATCCAACCCTCACCCCACCCTCTAATATCTCTCTTTCAACCACACCACAATGGCCTCCCGTTACCACCCACCTCTACCACCTTAATTGACATTTTTTTTTGGAAGAAGTTAGTGGATTGGACAACACAAATGATGAAAAAAAAAAATCTTTTTGGACTAAATTGCCAAACCTGACCATGCCACAGGAACTAAATTGACAATTTACTTTATATTTTTAGATCGCAAAACTTAGCTCGGTGTTAAATCTACTTTTAAATTTTCCTACACTTCTTGATATTTTCGAATACAAGCCTTTTTGTATGTGACAATTATATAAACTTGCATTCAACACAAACCAAGACATGTTTGTTTTTTATCATTTTATTTTACCCCAAACCATACACAACCATGGATAATTCAATGAACAATTTTTTATATATTTGTTCATTAAGAAAATAAATATGTTCGTATCTTTTTATTTATATATATATATATAGGGTTTGGCTAAAATAAAAACCCTAGTGAGTTGTGCAAACCATGCAAACTCTTTTCTAGCCATAGATCTTACCAATTGAATGGCTGAGATGATCACAAGTATATAATATTAATAAATGAAGTGTCCTTTTTATTTATATGTGTTAAAAAGGGTAAGATGGTCAATTACTTATAACATTGATTGTCCACCCTTGAGAACCATGCAAATTTGGCAGACGAAAAGAAGACTGAGAATACTATTCCCTGACAGTTTTACACAGAGCATTGGTTTTTCAAAAAAGTAATAAAACACTCTATAACTCTATGAAAATCAAACATCAGTTTCTCTCTCATTTTTCATTATCATCAGTTTCTCTCTCATTAAACTCTCTTCAAAAAAATTTTAATGAAAGATCAACAGGCAAGAAGGTTGATCTATTTTACTTTCATATCACATCTTCAAGTTCCTTTCAAAACACAATAAAAACGATCGATTATACAGAGTAACATTCTATTGTTAATTTTTTACAGATCAGAGTGGCGTTGAAATATTGAGGATTCACAATGAAGCAAAGTATCAAGTTACTAAGATCATCAAAACGTGTCCATCAAAGTGATATAAGGTAATACACGTATTATAGGCTTATTATATGTGTAAAAACCATGTTTTTACAATTTTTAGGGCAAACGATTACTATCTAGTCTATAGAGGGTTTTCGTAATATTTGAAATTGGAGAAATTGGAGATGTATTGAAACAGGCTTTTGGTAAGATTTGAAATATAAGTTGTGGTTTCTGGTAAATAAATGTTACAAAAAAATAATTTGGCTATAAAACCCTGTTATTGGAACTTTGTTCGGGAAAAAGTGGCAAAAATTAGGTTTTTTACATTTGTTCTGTAATATTGCCTGTATTATTTTCATATATATAGGGTAGAACAGTGTAGGTAGTGTATACATACAATGTTTGAAATTTTGTTCTGTATTATCATCAAAACGTTATATATCCCTTTTCTAGAAATTAGTTTGGAAATTTGGTGATGGATGAAAATGGTTAGATTATAATTTTGTTATACATCCCGTTTGTATAAACATTGTAGATTGAAAAGAAACACTAGTCAAATTTGTTGTTAGTAAAATTTGTTGTTAACGGGTCCTGTTGTTAACCTCCATTATTTAAAAGTGCAACTTTGTATATGAATCTAACACCAAAAACATTGTTAAAAAGGCAAAATGTTTTCCTGTCCAAAAAAAATGAGACAAAATTGATTTTGTTGATAGTTACGTTTTAGTTTTGATATATATGGTTAGATTGTAATGGAATGGGTACCCACGTTTTAATTGTGCTATCTGTCCCCCTTTTGTACCATAATTTTATCATATTTTATGTAGTTTTATAATTGTTATAATTGTTAGTTGAATAGGACAATTGTATCAAATCTTTGTAACATCCAGTGTTTAAAATGGTGTAACATAAAGAATATTTTTTGAATATAATTGTTAAACTTAAGCTTATTTTATATATGTTTTAAATATAACAATTTTTTAATACACTTAAGCTTATTTTATATATGTTTATTGACACTTTTAGAAAAATCTATACTAAAATGTATTGGAAAAAACAACAGAAAAAATGATACAAAAGGAAATATTGTTATGTGGATATAATTGTAGTAAATGTTTTTAGACTTATAAAACTTTCCTTCTCTATGAATATTACAGGAATGTGCATGAATTTTTTGGACTGAAAAGAGGTATGTGTACTTGAATTACAGACACAGAATACATAATGTTGATGGAAAAAAACAAAGATAAAAAACTTATTTTATTATGATACAGTGAGGAAAAGCCCTCGTATACTAAGAAACAAGTTACAAAAAAATCCAAACACGTTGGAAACGGCCGTAGTTGTCGACGAACTGGAGGAAACAATTGCTGACAAGACGGACAGTTCAAGAAAAAGACGGAGGTTAATAGGTAATATGATTAAAAATGTTAAAGTAGGTTAACATAATTTGATAAAATTACTACTTAATTTTACATGATATTTTTAACAGGTTATGACGAAGACAATTCAGATTATGAAAATGAGAAAACGGAATGTAGCAGATTATCAAACAGAAACGATGAGAAAAAAGGTATAGGATTGTATCTAAGTATATTGAAAAAAAAGTATTATTAGAAATATATTAATGTTGACTAAGGAAATTTGTCATTTTAATGGAAACAGGTTATGAATCAAGAACATCAGATTGCAGGATAATATCAGGAAGAAATGCAAAGAGAAAAGGTATACTCTTCTAAATAGTTATTACGTTCGTAACATTCATAAAAATAATCTTTCAGCCTGAGTATAGATAGTGTTGTTCTTCTGTTTTCACAGTTAATGAAGGAAGATCGTCGGATTGTAAGATAATTTCACAAAAAAATGAAAAGAAAAAAGGTATACATATTTATATACTTATTAACATCAGGAGGTTGTTTGAAAAATATGTTACAATTGACTAAAATGCGTCCTTTTTATATATGAAACACAGGTGTAGAAAGTAGATCGTCAGATTGTAAGTTGATATCGTCGTGGAAGGGGAAAAAAAGTAAGACATCTCAATTCTCGTAGTGTAATCATTAATTAAAAAAAATATTTTTTGGATTAAATATAATACTAATAATGGGCATTGTAAAAAAATATGACTAAAAATAACAGAAAAGCGTCACAGTGTGGTGGAGTTTCGAATCGATGACTCGAAGAAGAAGAAGGTTAAAGGTAAGGAGATTTGAAAACAGTTAACCATGTATGCATGTAAAAACAGTTAAGGAAACTAAAAAAAAATGGATGATGTGACTGACTAAATGTATTTGTTTGCCATTCACAGCAAAGAAGGAAACTAAAGAAAGAAATGAAGACAGGAAGTACAAAGATCTAGGGGAAAAAAAGGGGACTAAGAAAAGGAAGAGGAAAAGAAATGAAGCTGAGAAAGAGAGGAAGTCAGGAAGTAAGGCAGATGTGTGTGAAACTGTACAGGTTGGCGGGAAAAGAAGTGATTGGTTTCCTTTAAATACACGCTCATCGCCGCTGCAGTTTTTTAAAGGCGTTAGCGTATTACAAGAACAACAAAAGGATGCGGTCAGATGTATGGGTTTTGGGAGGTTATTGAAATTCAAAGTGAATGGCATACCTGCAAAACTAGGGCATTATGTGGTTGATAGGTTTAAACCCAAGAAAATGGAAATCCGAGTACCGAGTGGTAGGATAAAAGTAGATAAGGAGTCTATTCATAGGTTGTTGGGGATACCACGTGAAGGGATAAAATTACATGAAATGGAGGAAATGGAATATATGGAAGATGAGGTAGATGAGTGGAAAAGTAGGTATCCTGGACGTTTTGTCGCACCAACGCAGATAGTACAAAATATAAAAACTGCTGAGGACGAGGACAGTTTTAATTTCAGGCTAGACTTCTTGATGTTGTTTCTGGGAGTAATGGTAGAATGCCATAAGCAAGGCAGGTGTAGGCTGAACATTCTAAAGAAGTTGAAAGCTGCTATCTGTTTCAAAGACATTGACTGGTGTGATTATATACTGGAATCATTGAGAAAATGTAAACGAAAGTGGAAAAGGTGTGACAAAAGCAAGCCATTCACTGGACCACTCACTATTTTAACGGTATGTCTTTTAGGCAATTCTAAAAAATACATGGATACACATATATTATTTAGCTTTAAACACTAACAATAACATTATGATTAATTTGAAAATGCAGTTACTTTACGTTGAAAGCATTGAATGCAAAGGAATGAAGTTGGATAGGTCATTGATTCCAATAGAACGTTGGAACAAGATTGATCTAAAAAGAAGAGAGATGCTAGAAATCAAAGGTACTGGATTTGGAACAGGGACGTTTAGGCATTTTTTGGAAACAAATAAATCAACTGCGGGTGAGCCGGATGATAATGTTCCCCGGTTTGTGCTATCGGTAAGTTGCGTTAAAATAACTGTGGAAAAGTAAAATATGATTTTTTTTAAGAAAACAACTATCAATTATAAAAAAATTTATTGCAGGAAAAGATTACAGAAATAGGAAGCATGATAGATTCGGTTTTAAAGAGTAAAGGGAAGATTCAAAAAAAGCTTACTGATGTGTATGACAAAGAACCAGAGAACGAAGATGTGTTGACATTAGTTGCCAAGTATGACTCGGTGTTTGAAGGTGGTTTTAAAAAAGGACAAAACGAAGGCGTTGTTGGTAATAACCCGGATGAACAGATAAGGAATGTCCTAAGAAGTTTAGCAAACAAAGAAAACGTCAATCAAAAAACTAAAGAGCATACTGGAGAAGACACTGAAGATGAAGGTTAGCATGCCAATTAGTGTTATATATATGAAAAAAATACAAAAGTTGATTGTAATTAAAAATTTTTATTCGTAGAAAATGCAGATGGCTATACACATGGGAATCATGCCATGGAAGATATGGAAGAAAGAAATGTTACAGACAATTCTTTTGTAATAAGCGATATCGATATTGGTAAGCGTAAGTTATGAAAACAGTTTATGTAGTATGTACACATGTACTGATAATATATAATTTTTTGATTTAAAAAATGTCCAATAACATAAACAGGTCGTAACAAATTCACTCAGTGCGTCTCTGAAAATGTGGGAACCACAATGAATCAAGATGGACTATCAACAGAGAAATCTGCTAAACGGGTAGTGGATGATGATGTTATCGACAAATTTGAAACTGATGTTAGAGGTATGGAGAATGTTATTATTTAAAAAAATCGACACTCCTTTCATAAGATAGTTAAATGTTAGTATATCTATTTTGTGATCTTAAAGGTATGGAGAAGAAAAATACAAGAAATGCAGACAAAACAACCAGAAGCACAAACTCAGGTACGTAATTAGTTTTCCGATTATGTTAGACAGTTTTAGTTATTTAAAAAAACAATCTAAAAGTTATTTTATTTAATAGATGGTCTGGAAAAATTGGCTGAGATGGGAACTTCTACCGTCGACGACGTTCCAAGCTTTAGCCTCGGGTTAAGCCAAATCGGAGACAAAAAACAGATTGATAACCCAGGTTACTTTTTTATCGTTACGTATAGTTATAAAAGTTTAGGATTTATCTATGGACAATAAAACTTATTAGATTAATGTCAAAAATGTAGATATTCCTAGCAAAACAGGAGGAATTGATTTGGGTGAAAACATCAATGAAACTTTAGCTTCTAAAATTGTTAAAGATGTAATAGACAAGAGAAAGCAAAAGGCAAGTGGAAGAAAAGAAGGTAAAAACGTGTTAAATTGCAGCGGTATAATTAAAAGGAAAATTATTTAAATAAAAAAAATAAACTAACAGGTTTAGTTTACATGTTAGGTGGGCTTAACTCTGACAAGAAGGAAAATACTAATGTGGATGACGGCCCGAGCTTTAGCCTGGGTTTAAGCCAGTTGGAAGAAAGAAAAAGGAATTATAAATCAGGTTAATATTGTTAGTTACAGTTTTTTTCCTAAAGCTGTTACAAAATGAAACATTATAAAAATGACTTTTAAAAGGTGAATTACACTTATAAAAAATATACAAATGGTGGAATGCAGGTAAAAACTGTGATGCTGAGATTGAAATCATCCATACACAATTTATACCAGAGTATATGTTTGAAAAAAACAGCAAGAAAGTTTCAGCTGGAAAAAGTGGAATAGGATGCAACGAGAATCAAACAAAAGGTACTTGGTCGAGGGATATTGTTAACTTTTCATACAACTATGGATGATTACACAGGGGGGAAAGATAATAACTGTTTGCCTATTGGTTTTTTATTTCATAAAAATACTGAAAGGAAAAGAAGGTGAAGGGAAAGTAGGTGTCTTTAAAGCTGGTTTGGATGTCCCTGGATTCAGTCTTGGGTTGACACCACCTGAGAAAAACAAGGGGGATGATAAAAAGAAAGGTAAATTATAAACACTTTTCAATTAAAAATGATAAATATAGTTCCTTCATGAACATTAATGTTTTGGGCGCTTTCTAACCTTAAATAGGTACAGATGTTGAGTCCAAAGCGACGCGGAACCAGAAAGGCGTACAGACTAATGATGTGGTAGTTGGAACAGTGGCTGATAGGATTCACAAAGACCGGGACAGTTGTTTTGGGTTGACACAAGCTGAGACAAACAAGCACGATGGGGAAAATAAAGGTAACTTACATAACAGTGTTGAATTAAAAACGAACAACTATATTTATACTAATCTAGTTGTTTTCCGGTTTCTCTACATATAAATGCATACAGATGTTGAGTGCTGTGAAATGGGGAACCCGAGTGGCTTACAAACTGATGATGTGGTAGTCACAGCAGATGATGATAAAATTGCCAAACAACGAGACAGTTTGATTGCAAAACTGGAAATGGCGAGAAGGAACCCATTCAAAGAAAAGGAAATTAGCCGAGAACAAGCTTCAGATGTGGACATACCATCTAACTCAACTAGCCAAGAAAAAAAAATTTGGGAGTTTATATGCAAAAAGGAAGATGTGAACTCTGGAAATGGGAACAAGATAAAAGCAAGCCTGAAAGGGAAACTGTAAGATTAAATTTTGTTATATATCAAAATTTAAAGTAATTGATTGATGGCTAATATATATTTTGTGTTATTTTGTTAAATATTAACAGGAGGTTACGGGACAATTCAGAATCAAGCAACGATCCAGACAGAGAAGAAGGAAGTGAAAAGAATTCGGACATGTAAGTATGGATTTAAAAAAATATGTATCATTATTAGTTGACGATATTAACATTATTGTCTATCTAACATTCTCCGGGTTGGGTAGGGAGGTGCTGTTTAGAAGCACATACGATGTCGAAGTTAACAGAGCCATGTTGAAAAGCTTAATGCCAAAAACAAGAGTAATAGATGAGGTGATTAACAGCTGGGTGGAGGTTTTGAACTTTCAAGAGAGATACAACGCAACAGCAAGCAAGAAAAGGCTTTTTATTGGCACCAAGGCTATTGTAAGTGTTCCAAAAAGTGTAAACTCAATTTTCTTTAGGCGTTTCATAAATTTTGAACATAATATTTATTTATTGTTTTCGTTTAGATTGACTGGATGCTAAATGATGAAAATGCAACTGAGGAACAAAGAGTGGATAAGTTCAAGAAAAACATGAAGGCGGCGGTGTACGGGAATGAAGAACTGATGGACCTAAAATATTTTGACTTAGTTTTTTTCCCAATAGTGGAGTATGACCACTTTTACCTGATCGTGTTTGACTTGAGGGATGCACATATTCGGGTGATTGATAACTGGGGTGACTTGTACCCCTTGGTTCGGTTGATCGATAGCAAAGATTACTTTTCAAAGGACTCCGCATTTAAAGTGGTAAGTAAAATCTAGTTAATTTTTCATAAAAAAATAGCGACATTGTTTATTTGGTAACTTAAACAAGTATTTGTATATGTTACAGAAACATTTGTTTGTGAACTACCTAAAACAAGTGAAACATCCAAAAAGTGGTGACCTAAATGTGGCGCCTATCATTAAGGAAAACATAGCGTGGTCAACTAGGAGCAATTTGCACGACTGTGGAGTTTTCCTGATGCGGCATATGGAAAAATATATGGGCGTTGGCGAAAAGTTTGAATGCGGGTTTAGTAAGCATGGGCTGAGAAAGTTAGCGGAGCTCCGAAGACTGAGAACAAAATATGCTGCACAAATTCTACTATCAGGGGCAAATGTTTTAAGGGAGAAGATTATCGAGAAAGCAATCAGTAAGAAGATTTATTAAAATGGTGGGAGAACATTTGGTAAAGGTGGTTTGAATGTTTGTGTAAAAGGGTGTGTGCTTTTTAAAACAATTGTGTGTTAACAAAACTAAACCTACTGCTGTTGCTGATGTAACTATGTTACGCGCATCGCGGTATTTTGAAGGCACGATCCGTATGTTGATCAAAAGGCCTTGTAGTATGTTATCTTTATGTTAAACTGTAGTAGAATCTTGTACCACGTATGTTTGTAATGAACCTATGCTTTTGAGTATGTATTTTGCAGTTTAAAATTATATATTAGGTTGTTGCAAGGAAACAAAATATTATTATTTTCTTACATAGCTAATGAACCATTTAAAAATTGTATGTGATTATTTTGATTTTGAGATAGAAAATAAAACGAGAATTTTAAGTTTTATAGTACAGATACATACAAAATTAATAAATAGTTTTTTAACCTTTAAATTTTTTTTAGAACAATAAATGTAGCCTGAGGGGGTTAGGATTTAGTATTTAAGAAGGTGTTCTCATGGTGTCCTCAACCTCAAACCATAATACTTTATTCTATGATACAGCCAAAATAATGGCATCACCACCAAACACACCTCCACATGATGTTCTCAGAAACAGAAACTTTTACCCAGTTAACTATTACCTTAGGCCTCGGTACAACCCCCTTGTTGAAGTTCCTGGCCAGCTTGCTGATATAGTAGAGAATAATCCGGAACAAGGAGGAGATGCAACTAAGGCGGATGGTTATGAGCTACCACATGGTGAAATTAACCATGAGAAAGCGGTGTTACCAGTAGACAACCTGCAGGAGGAGGTTGCTGATAACATACCTACGGGTGATGTTGCGGACGTGGGAGACAGCCAGTCACAAAAGTTGAAGGATGAGGTTAATGATGATGAAAGCTTTGATTGGAACATGGCTTATGACGTCATATTCAACACGAACAACACTCAAGAGGTTCATTACACCCGGGAATCTCAATACACACCTGAGTGGGCAAAAGATTACGAGTCGGATCCTGGGGCTGAGTATGCGGATTGGACTTACGGAGCAAAAGCACGAGAAATGGACTATGAGTGGGAGATGCATGACCCATGGGAGGATGAACGGGGAACAGATTCGGAATACTCCTTTGATTCAATTTTCAGTTACCCGTAGTTTTTATGTATTAGTAGTGTCCGGTTAACTTAATCTAGTTATTTAGAAATGTACTCCTAAGGTTATTACCATAGTGTCTAGTTTAATGTTAGCTTTTTAATATGTAATTTCATGCTATCCTTTAATAGTTAAACCGGATTTTAACCTAAGGAAATTACAAGCAATAATGTGTTACATTGTAGGAAATATAGGTAACAAAATAACATCATAAGAAAAATGACACATCAGTAAAAAGAATACATTTTTGTTCTAAAAGGTAGAATGATCGTGAATAGGGAAAAAATTGGAATAAATTAGAAAAAATGCACAAGACTATTTAGGTAACCATCCAAAAACTGGTAAAGGAAGTATAAAGTGACAAAAAAAAAACATTTTGTGTATAAAAAAAAATTGTTTCTATTACGTCCAAAAAAAATGTAAAAAGAAAAATGAAATTATATTAAAACCTTTAAAACCTATATTACTATACTTTTGCTTTTTCTTTTACAGCAAAGACTAATGGGCTAAATAAAAAAGTACAACTAAGTTGGAAATGAGACATATGAGACAAGATAACTTTATGTAACATCAAAAAACATCAAAACACTCAAAACCTATATAATTTTATACAAATATAGGCTAAGCCTAAAAACCACATAGGGTATCACATCATGTATTCATTTCATCTTTTGGGCGCGAAAATGAGTCTTGGAAAAAGACAGAAAGCATTTTAACATAATAAAAAAAATGTAAAAACTATAATAAACACATATGTACTTCGGGCTAAAGGTACTGTAACAAAAAAAACAAAAATGTTACATATGAATATATGGTTGTTGTGATTTCTTATACAAAAAAAAATGTACCACGTATATGTTTATGTAAAATATACATAAATCCATTGAACTTTTTTTTAAAAAAAACAAATAGCACCATAGTAAAAAACCGATTAATAAGTAAAAAACATGCATAACAAAAATAAGAAAATCATATAACATCTAAAGACATTTAATTCCTTACCTACCTAATGTATGAAGATTAAATGTTACCAAAACTACATGTTATTTAAGTTTACTTACTTGTTTGGTTTATTGGTTAGAGGATACAGAAAATAGACTCTCAAACAAAAAAAAAACATGTCAAATTGGCAAAGGAATGGAAAGCAGAAGGTGAAACATGAAGATTATGAAGAAAAACCAAACAAGTTGAGATACATGATGGTTGGAAAAAGACTAAGGAAGTTAGCAACAACCTCAACATCTACTTCTACAACGTCCATGCGGATGTCAGATTCAACAAATATCTATAGACCCATGAAGGTTAGTATGTGTTGGTAAGTAAAAAAAATAAAAGAGACATAATTGTATGGTTTTAAAAATCGAGTGTTTCATGTTTTTTAGGGTGTGAAAAAGGAGGAGCAAGATGATCCAGGAGCATTCGAAAGACGGTTTGTGGTACATGAGGATAACAACAGGTGGACGGCAATACAACTAAGAGCAAAAGAAGAAGCCGATGACCAATGGTTTGCATCTATTAATTGGGATTTGTATTTCCCAAGTCAAAAATCATTCAATAGTGGTCCAACTAAAACGGAACCAGAATATGCTCCTAGCAGTTACGAAAGAAATAATGTAATAAGAAATGTAGAGTACAACACAAACACCCAAACAAGAGCAAAGGAAGAAGAAGACGACAAATGGTTTAGTTCTATAGATTGGGATTTGTATTTACCACGTTTCATATCATGCAACCGTGATCCACGTCAAAATGAAGAAGAAAGTTTGCAATTGAGGTTCGATTCACGAAATGTTGAACTTGATGAAGAACAAGAGGACCGATGGTTTGCTAGTATTGATTGGGATTTGTATTTACCTTCTTATGTATCGTGCAATAGTGATACTAGGAACAAAAATTATATTAAGTAACTAGAAAAAGTATATTAAGTAGCTTCTATGTTGTCTTTCTTAATATTTTCCCACATCGGATCTCATTTTACGTGTCTTTGTATGGATGTCCTAGATTTTGTTTATTAATATTAAACGACAACATCTTCTTATGTACTATTATATGATACATGAAGGTTAGTATGTGTTTGTAACTAAAAAAAATATGTTTGAAATATGTTTGAGAAACATGTTTGACGGGTGTTTGACTCACATGTAAAAGACACAACTTAGTGTAAAAATGAAGAACATTGCACTAAACCATGTTTTAAAAAAACGTAATTTAATTTAGCTGAAAAATATGTAAATAATTGTTATAAACCCATTGTTATAAAAACTAAGTAAGTAAAGGGTGTAGTTAAATGTGTAATATCCAATAACCCATATCCAATAATAATCGTGGGAAGTGTGGTAAAATTTTATGAATGAATGGTTTGATTGGTTTGGATAAGTGTGAAAAAGTAGTTCACAAACAAATGTCTTATTTAATGGTACAACACAAATTGAATAAAATATTAAAAAAATGGGTTACAAAAAGAGTGATTAAAATATATTTGTTATTGAAAGTCTAAAAAGGGTGGATAGAAAGAAGAAGCACCCTGTTATTAAATACATGTAACCTTAATAGTGATTTAAGTACTTATGATGTGACCCTATGATGTGACTATACATTGCAACTTTACACTTCAAAAATCTTGTATATTCGATTGTCTGTGAATTCACGTGACAATTAATTACACCCTTTCAACACATCTCATCTACCCAATGTAGTCACATACTTCCAAAACTGAAAAAATATAAATAAAATGACACATAGAGGAATATCGATATGTTGAAGTCCATTTGAATAGTCGTAAAAACTTCCTCAAACAATCAACATACAAAAAAATGGAGTACTGTCGTTGTGGAACAGAGGCGATTCTGAAGACTTCGTGGACAAATGATAATCCGGGAAGACGATTCTATAGTTGTCCGTTAGAGGTAATAATATACACAATTGTTTTGTTTGTAAAGATTTATAGTTGAGTTTAAGTTTTGATAAAACTAAAATAACGTATCGTGAAATAGAACAACGCCTGCAGATACTTCAAATGGTTTGATCCACCTATGTGCCTCCGCTCGACAAAGATTATACCTGGTCTTTTAAGGTCAAAGAATAATCTGGAAGAACAAGTTACCAGCCTCAAAGACGAAATTCGAAGGAAGAATAAAATAATTTGGTGTTTGGTTATCGCATTAATATTCTCAAAAGTCATTTGGGGAGGTAGTAGCTTTTAAGCGGAATGAAGTTAACTAGAATTCGGCCCTTGAAAACCTCAAAAGTTGCATGTCAACCTATGTATGTGTTATGTTGTGTACCCATGTTGTGTAACCCATGTTGTCTAATGTTTGCAATTATAAACCAACTTTAATGTTTGTATGGAAAAAAAAAGTGACATAAAATCATTTCTGGTTGTATCATTTTCTAATTAACAAAAACTGACACAACATGTTAACAGCATAACAATCCAAAAGGTAAAAAAAAAAACATACGGGAAGTAGTCTACAAAGTTAAAAGCATTCCATTAGAAAAGATAACAACAACCATAAACTATCCTGAGCCCAAAAGGGAGCACCCACCATCATGCAGTTCAACATGTTACAGACGTAACACACTAGTTAATGTTACATCCGTAACAGACTGGTTAGTGTTAAAAGTAGTAATTAAAACATAGTAGAAAGACATACAACAAAAGCATCTTCAAAAAGATAGGTGGCTCAGAGATAGTCAACATAAATACCCCTAAGCAGCAGCAGATGGGGTCTGGCTTTGCGAGCTTCCACCAGATTGCGTTGTGGCTGCATTTGACATCTTCTTGCAATTACGAGAATCATGATCGGTAACATATTGCATGCAAGTGCGACAAAGTCTAGGAGCTTTGGGGGGCTTCGCAGCATTCGTCTCAGCAGCGGACTTCAAACGTCGATTCCTTCCACAGCCTTTGGTACGAACAACCTCTGGATTGTTACATGAGATGTCCACGTCCAAAGATTGGCCAACCAACTCCTCAACAACAGCCTCGTTTGATTCAATAACAGGGGCTTCAACAGACCTGTGACCAATAAGAGGGGGCATCAGTCATTTGGTATATAATATAAACAGATTTAAAAAAAATAGAAGCATTATGAAAAAAAATAACCTATGATCAACAAGATTAATCTTGATAGCTTTTAAACGGTCAACCAAGTTAGAAAGGAGATCCGTGTCACTACGGACAACATCGACACAGTCGGTAACCAAATCTAAAATCTCGTTACGCATAACAGCTTGTGGCGAGTTGTCAACGCCATAACGATTCTCTATCGAAAAAATCCGCTTGGGCAATGCATCACGTAGCCACCTACTAGCAACATACTTGGCAGGGATCTTTTGAATATTTTTAACCCGGTAAACACAGAATACATGACGACAAAGATAACCAATACGGGTGAATCCCCTACACGAACATTCCGCCGATGCATCAACCTCGTTGAACTTGACCTGTGCAGAATACAAAACTTATTTACCCACATATTTTTTTTAATAACACACAATCAGTTGGATTACTAAGAAAAATTGTATTGCTTTAAGTAAGAGACAAAGTCATTACTATCAAATTTGGTATTGTTTAAAAAAACAGTTGCATTAATAAATACTTTTGAACATATGGCTGCCCTATGGCTGTTATGTTAAGTTGTGAATTTTATATAGTAAACTACTAGAAAAAAACAAACAGATTTAAAACACTAAACTGGAATATTTAGAAAAACTATGTAAATTTTACCTCAAACACATTTACATAGCCGTTCATTCGATCAAGGTGAGTGACAGAAAATACCAATATATCATCAACAGCCTTAGTGTTAGAGACATAACAACATTCCTTTCCCTTAGCAATCTCTTTTAGTACTTCCAGGAACAGAGAATGAGTATACAAGTCAAAGGCATGTTTTTCAATGGCTAAACCTGTCGTATCATTAAATTCAGCAGAAGACGTTTTATAACCAGCCATCCTTTGACGGTATCGTTGTGCATCAATTCGCGTCTCATAACACATCATAAACTGAACAAGAGTATTAGCACTGGTAGAGTTTACTTTGAAAGACGCATTAGAGCTTTCGCAACGGGATGTAGTTTTCATCAAGCAACACATGGGGATCTCTCGGAAATAAGCTGGTACCCAACGATCCCTAATATCATACATCTCATTCAACCAAGAATGATCATGAAGATCAAAAGTATCCAAAAGTTCTTTCCAACGACTCTCAAATGTAGAGGGCTTGATATAAACATTCCAAACCAAGCGATGTATGCATTGCCTGAAATTAGTGTTCTGCAACAAATCACCAGAAATCTACAACAAAAAACAAATAAAAATCAGTCAAAAATTCTGGAATAATAAATAAGAAAACAATCATAATCTGTTCATAAAATAAAGGTGTTACCTTCGCAGGTAACTTCTTCATAATATGCCACATGCAAAGGCGGTGGCGAGATTCAGTAAACACTTGTAATATCGCTTGCCTCATGGCCGGATCTTGATCAGATAACACTAACAATGGTTGCTTCCCATGAGCTTTCAGAAAAGATTGAAGCAACCATTTATAAGAGTCAATGGTTTCATTAAACAGAAGACCCGCACCGAAAGTTACACACCTTTTGTTGTAATCAACACCAGTGAAAGGAACAAATATCATGTTATACCTGCGTAAAAAAATATAAAAACAAGCATTATGTAACAGCCTTTACACATAAACAATACCTATAAAAAGGAAAAAAATAAGGGGGGCTAATAAGACAATAGTAAAGAATGCAACATCAGCCTTCAACAGAACAGTAGCAAACACTTACTTATTTGTCTGATAAGTGGCATCAAATGCAACAACATCTCCGAAAACCTTGTAGTTCAGCTTGGAAATTTCGTCAGCCCAAAAGACAGATATAAGTTGACCATTTTGAACAACAAAGTCATAAAAAAACTCCGGCAAACTATCGGAACGATCACGAAAGCGATCCAACACCAACTGAGAATCTTTTTCTCCAATAAAAATCCGCAACTTTTGGCTAAAATTTTTGAAATCAGCAGGAGTGCCGTGAACATTATGATGGCCCCCCTTCATTGAAACATAACAGCTGTGTGCTTTTACCGGACCAATCTTGTTGAGACTCATTCTATGAATGAACTGCTTAGCAGAAAAGCTAAGCTTCCTACCAGACTTGGTCAGATCACGGTTATGATTCTCAACAAAAGGATGGTTATGCTCCTCTACAAACTTATTAACCTTGTAGCGACCATCGTTTTTGCATAACATAACACAAATGTGTGCATTGCAATCACTAAGGGTAAAAGTAGTCTGACGAAACTTGACAGACTCGTCACACAAGGTGTCAAAAGTACGCTTCTTTTGGGGTTTACCATATTTGTTACATCGAAAATATTTATGGGTAGCAACACCGTTCCATACTTTCGATTGTCCTCTTCTAACAGAAAAACCGGCTTGTGCAGCATAATCTGAATATAGGTTAAAGGCGTCTTCCCAGGTGTCAACTGATCGTCCAACGATTGGAAGGTACTTCAACTCAACATTGGGAGTCCACATTCTTGTTCCATTAGGCGTTTCAAAGACATAAAACGGCTCTTCAATGATTTCTATAAAAATGCATAAGGCATAATATAAAATAAAATTAGAAAACAGTTGAATACAAGAATAAAATATATTAAAATAAAGTAAAAAAAATAAGGTGGACTGTAATTAGTATTGAAACATTAAAATATGCAAATTTTAGAAGTGTGTTAAATCCACTCTTTAATCTGTTTTTTTGGGTAACAAGTAGGAAAGATGTTTATGCAGTTTTACGAACAAAGACAATGTCATATGGTTTCAGAAATAATGGTTGTACAAAATAAACTTTACAAAAATGTATAACCTACATTGATTTACTGTAAGATATCAAGTTACAAAAAAAAAAGACAAAAATTTTTTTTATAAAAACATGTTATAAAAATTTTTATAAAAACCTAAGACAGTTACATTAAAAAACTAAACAGTAGTTACATTGAAAAACTAAAGATAACATTATGGTAAAACTAAATTTAAAACAAGATTAGTCTACATTTATAAGAGTCTTTAAAAAACCGGGTTCTAAGTGGGGTAACAGATAACAAAGAGGTTTATGTTGTTTAACAAACAAACATTAAAAAAAAACATAAAACTCCAATAAAAGATGTTTAAAAAAATATACTAAATGCTAAAATTCATAAAAAAAAAGTTATTCTTGATAAAAAAAATGTTAAAAAAAATGGAAAAAACATGTGAAATATAATAAAACACATCTAACACACAACTAAATACCATTAAATGTATTTTTAGGGAACAAATAACAAAGAGGTTTACCCATGTTGTTTAACAAACAAAGAACCCTAAATCTAAGAAAATGTTTATGTACATTAACATTAACGGATAATAAACCTAACAAATTCATTTTAAAAAAAACATTTTTATAAAATGCATACACCATATGAACTAGCCACAGATTTATAAGTTTCATACCCAAAAAAGGTAACAGATTTTCTAGATTACTTACATTCACAATAATCATAGCTAAAAACAAACAAAAAAAGGAATTATAAAGTCGTATAAACGTTGACCTGGTGAGGGTACGATGCCATCAAGAACAGAGGATACAGATCTGGAGGGTAACAGGTTATTGTCATCTAACAAATGAAAAAAAAAATGTTAAAAAAACCAACTACTGAACTCTCAATAAATGTAAAAAGTTGAATGTTGAAATGCAAAATAAATCATTAAACCTGACATATGTAGCACAACAGAAATAGGATCCTCATTAAATTGAAAGGAATCATCCAAATTGTGTGGGACGAGGTGGGTAGGAGAGCCAATATCACTGTCATCATCGTCATTTATTACAGGTTGTGTGGACATGTTCGATGGAGGTTGGAAGGAAGAACACATTAATGCATTTGAAAAATAAATGAAGATAGGGTTAAATGGAGGGAAAGGTAAGGGAAGAAGTTGACTATAAAAGAATGGAGAAGTGAAGTGATGCTCTGCAAAAAAAGAGTATAAAAAGGTGAAAAGGAATAGGTGGTTGACTGCCAAAATCAGTGTCAGAATACAGATAGCATGGATGGTTTAAGAAGCTACAATATGGACGAAAATACCCTTATGGAGAATGGACTAAGGGGTAGACGTGGCTGGTGATCTACCCATTGGATGGGTTTTTATAGTTTGCACAACTCATGGAGGTTTTCAAGGGATACATACCCTATATATATATATATATATATATTCGACAAAAGATCAAATACAAACAAAAAAACCGTACGAACGGTACGGATCAAAGAGAAAAAAGGTGGTGGCATTATTGTAAATAAGAACAACTTTTATTTGCAGCTTTCTTTTTCTCAGACATTATATCACTTTCACTTACCTCACTTTCTCTCTATATATATAAAAGGAAAACATACGTTCAGTCTTTAGTTCCAACATTACTCTAGAAAACAAACTATAACTACTTCACAAAAATACTAAACAAACACAATTTACTCAACAAAACAATCCATAACTACTTCACAAATTGCTCCACAAAGATATGCAATAACTACTTTAAAAATTACTCTACAACTCCAAAATTACTCTAGTAGAAACATTCAGTCTTTAGTTCCAAAATTACTCCAGAAACCAAACCATTACCACTGAAGAAAAGGTAATTATATAATTACTCTAGTTATAATTACGTATACAAATACTCTAGAGTAATCAACAGCGGTTTATAGTGTAAAGTAATTATTGTACAAGTAGAGTAATTTTGTAGGAGATCCTTCTTTCATTTCATCATGTTCTTGTTGATCCTCTGCTTTAAACAAATTCATGTTGTCTCTTTCTCAGCTCCAAGTGTAACAAAAATTACTCTGCATAGAACATGCTATACCAAGTTTCACAAAAATTACTCTGCATAGAACAAGCTATACCAAGTTTCACAAAAAGTACTCTACATAGAACAGCTTCAAAAGCCTATAGACTTGAAATCTTGTTCTTCATAAAAAAAAATAAACATCATATCCTTTATTTTAGACATTTATCGAACACCTTTTCATAGCATGAAAACTGGAAAAAATCGTATAAAAATCACATATTACCTCCGGTTTTCTAGTTTTCGATGATATTGAGCTTCATCTTGCTTGATCGTCTTCAATTGTGTTGTTAATTTTGGGTTTTTGTTAGGATTTTTAGAATGAATTTGAGATTTCTGGTTGATACCGTGGGTTTTTGTAAAGAAAAAAAAGATTTGTCTATAATTACAAAAATGCCACCGCCCTTTTTTTGTTTGATTCGTACTATTCGTACCGGGAATCTGTTTGTATATGAACTTGACTCTATATATTCATTCGATAGCATTCTAAATAAACAATTCATGAACATAAACTAAGAATTCTAAATTAACGTATAAGTCATAAACTTCAAGTTATTATAAGAGAAAATTGCTCGAATAGGCTTTGTGTTTGCTCAAATTTCACATTTAGTCCCCAATTTTTTAAAATTACATATGTAGTCCCCACTTTTGGTGTCACTTAACTCAGATAGTATCTGAAGTGGATGGAGATTAGATTATCCAGTTAAGTTGGTGTAAAATTACTAAATCACCATTATTATTAAAAAGTATAATTAAAAATAATTAAAAATTATGTGGGCCCCACCCACTTCTTCTCCCACAGTTCATTTTCCTCACCCTCACCTCCAGAGACTACCCGAGTTAAGTGACATAAAAAATTGAGGACTACAGATGTAATTTTGAAAAGTTAAGGATTAAAGGTGAAATTTTTGCTAACAAAGAGACTATTGGTTTTCTCATAATTATGAGTTTCCTCCTGAATTGGTGACTTGATGGTGGAATATGATCGCGTGACAACATTAGTGACACGATGATACTCCAGTGTTCCGTGAGTGAATCCAATTTATTAGCCGTTCAAAAAAAGTAAGTTTCTCTTATTATAATGTTTTTACATTTAAGACGTCTTTAATCTTTTACTTTAATGTTAGTACATTAATTTAATCTTTTATTGTACTTTTTATATATCATTTTCGCTTAATCAGAGTTACTTTTGACATAAAAGGAATATTATCATCAATCTTCACGTTTTTATATATAAAAGTTGTCATCAATGAAAAATGTTTTTTCTTTATGTCAATGACAAACTTTATTTCTTTATAGAAGATGAACATGGTCTAACTAACGCAAAAGGTTTTTCATTAAATTAAAACTGATATTTAGAGATCACACATACTATTATTACTAGATTATACCCCGGGAACGTCCCGGGGTTGAAAAATCTAATATGACATATTAATTTTACATATGAAATAGAATGATGCGCTTTACAGTTACATGCATGAAAGCTTCGGGTAACAGCTAACCTAAAACAATTAAAAATATATATCCAATGTTAACGCCTAACCTTAAACAATGTATGACTCTAATATTAATATCTAACCTAAGACAATGTATTACTCTAATGCTAACGCATGTTAAAAATAGAATTCATATTTACTGATTTGAACATAATTAATGACTTGCCTATACATGATTAATGATTTACCTAAACGCTTTGTGTTTTTTTTCTTGTTTTAACAAAACCCAATAAAAAATAGTCGTTTTTTTCTCCGTTTTTTATATATATGGTACTCGTTGGAAAGATAATAAAACACTCGTTAATTTGGTGTAATTTTTTTCTTTAAAAAATCTCGTATATAAAAGATATTAACGTTTAAAAATTATGGGAGGAAACATAAGAGAGAAAAATCTAATTTTGTATTTAAATTATTTTTTCCCTAAAATATCTCAATGCCACATGACATGATACATGACACACTCAATGAGGAGAATACCTCTTTAAGTGTCATGTCATTAAAATGATTTTTTTTTATTATATGTATAGATAGATAAGTTAAAATACAAACTTTAATACTTTGATTTAACCATTTATTGTACATTTTATTTATCTCTTTCGCTGAATCAGCAAATATATATATACGTATAAGTATATTATTAGATCATCACTTTGTTATATTTAAAATTGTCTATAATGAAAAATGTTTTTTAATGTTAGTGGCTTCCTTTTGAAAACGAACATGGTCTAACGCAAAAGGTTTTACATTAAATTAAAACAGATATTTTGAGATCATACATATTATCATTCTAAATTAAAATACAAATTAATAACGTTTTAGTGGTCCACATGGGAATATTATTAATTAAAGTTTAACTGGTGTGTTTGTTTTATAACGTTTTATAACAAAATATCACAACCAACGGCTGATAATTAGTTCCACCTTAATAAATATACACATGTCACCTTGTTACTTTAATTTATCGCTAAGCTTATGTTCCTTCTCAATGTCTCATATTGTCATCTACTCATCATTACAAGTTATACTTCATTCACCGTAAACAAAATATCAAGACATGACGCAAACTAAATAATTAGCCATATAAACAACTAGCTGATTACCCCGGGAGGGTTCCGGGGTTGATAAATCTAATTTTACGTGATAACCTATTACAAATTGCTCAAGTTAACTAACCACAAAATCTTCCAATCATTGCATGTTCATAGTATTCTAATCAGTAATAACTCATATTCCCCACAAAATCTAATTTTACGTGATAACATGAACACTTTGTGTGTTTTTTTCCTGTATGAACGAAACCCCACAAAAAATAGTCGATTTTTTCTCCGTTTTTATATAGCACTATGGTACTCGTTGGAAAGATAATAAAACGCTCGTTAATTTGGTGTAATTTTTTTCTTTAAAAAATCCCGTATATAAAAGATATAAACGTTTAAAAGTTATGGGAGGAAATATGAGAGAGAAAATTTTAAATTTATTTTTAAATTCTTTTTTCCTAAAATAACTCAATTTAATTAAAAAGGAAACAATTTAAAAACACCAAAAACTCTCCATTATGATGCCACGTGACACAAGGTTGAGGCCTCCATTGCACGCCACGTCAGCAAAAGTCTTTTCTTTTATATATATATATATAGATTGGTCGTTGGCACCCCAATAGGTTAATAGTATAAGTTATATATGGCCAATTTTTTAGTTTGGGGTACCAACGGCTAAGTTCGAATAGTTTAGTTTATTAAAATCTAATTCCTCTTATTGCAATTAGTGGTGAATTTTCTTTGGAAATCTGATTATTTAAACAATCAATTTTTTATTAACTAAATTCTCAAAATCGTTTTTTTCCATGTGATTTCATGTTTACTTTTTTTTTTATAAACTTTTATTAAACCTTCAAATGTATATATGATATACTTTATTGTTAAATGTTGATCAAGTGCTATACCAATGTCTTTGTTAGTGTGTTATGTTAATCGCCATTTCGCGTGGGCACCTCTAGTATTTTTTTAGTGTAGTTCATATATTCGTATTTTATTATAATTGCGTACACACTAATAATAACAATCCACTGAAATTAACACGTAAGTTATGAAGACGACCTAATGGGTTTTGTAAGCCTTGCAAAGGGACAATCGAATATTGTAATTTTATATATTAGGTTATGTTTTTTTTGACTTATTATATTGGTTGATCATGACCATGAGTTTGTAAACATTTTAGTTTTTGTTACTTATTGGTAGACTGAAAGGGACATAATTGATATTAGAAGATGACTCAGATCGCAATTGCTTGTGTATACTAATCTTCACATAAAGATAGCCACTACTTGTGTATCAATGATAAACAGTTGGTTTATTTTTTATGCCAGCTCGACCATGGTTTCAGTTGGGTTAACATCAATTAGCCTCAAGTAGATACCATATACAAGCTGGAATTGGTCTAGCTCGTATTTAGCTCGAGCCAACTTAAAGCTCAATAATTAATTACTTTAGTTTTTTAGAGGAAAACACTTGTCACTTCTTTAAATATGAGGAAAAAAAATTTATTGTTAGAACAAGCTACTTTAAAAAGATTTTAAAGGTTCTATACAATTTTTATTTGTATTACACACTAAATCAATTGCAAAATCTTTAAATATTTAGAATTCAAATACGATAAGAATAGTGTACTATGACTCATAGTTTTAAATAATCGAATTTGCATATTGAGAGTTAGATTTTAGGTGTAAAGTGTTGAAGGCGCACTATTTCATGAAATCAACATTTACGGTACTCCTTAGTTGCCCATGTGTTATTTGTTTTATTTTGACAAGTTATCATGTTTGTGATAAGGTTGTAAACAAGCAGAACTACCACTTGTTCGTATTCATTCATTTAGATTTCAACTTAACAAAATAACAAATATTTGGTTGGGCTGGGCCGTTAGGGGGAAACATGCATGTGTGAACCTCACGGGGGTATTTCCTTTAGCTGGTTTAAGGAAAAATGAGTTTGTAGCCGGACAAGCATCGAGAAAGGCAGAATCGAAGAAAGTGGATAAGCACGCTAAAGCTTGTGTACAGAACCAACATATTTTTTTGTCCCTTTGGCCTTTGATACCTTTGGCTCCCTAGCACCAGAAGCTATTCGTTTTTTACAAGGGTCCAACGGGTTATTCACAGCAATAGTCAATCTCCAGGGGGCAGGGGTTTGTGTTTGGTAGATTAGGGTTCGTAATTCTGAAATGGGTGGTGGCGCAACTTGTTGCTCGTCTACCTTCTATTTTAATGTAACTTGGCAAATTTTAACAAGTTAATATAAATGTTTATTTAATAAAATAAATAAATAAATATTTCTTGTTAGTGTTTGTTAGTACTTAGTTAGAAGCGTGTCTATTCATGTTTGTTTATTCCATAGTCTATTGTAAAAAATAGAGATGAAACATACACAATATTCATTTTTTACATAATTGCATGTTTAGATATGAAAATATACTGAAAGCGTGAAATACAAAACATGGACGATACAAAACATGGACGGCTCACCCAGCGATTAAGTCAAAATTTCACATTGTTCCCAACTTTTAAGAAATTGCATCTCCCCTAAATATGTACTTGCATGTCACATAACTCCCACCCACCTTTCTTGTTCAGGGCCGTCTCCGAAAATCTTAAAATTTGTTTGGGCCCTTGGTGAAAAAAAAATCGGGCCTTACCCCCGCAATATGATATAAATTCATCATTCAAATATATAAAAAAAACATAATGTAACGTCAATTGTTATAAAGCAAACAAAACAAAAGTTTTTTAACAAAATGATCGAACCTACTTACTTAAGCGAATCGCGTGGATCTCCTAGCGTTTTTGGAAGCAAAGTTCTCGATCAAGTCTTTATACTCCATACTTTCCAACATTTCGTTTTCAATAGATATCATTGCCAATCCATTAAGTCTTTGTTGGGACATTGTCGACCGTAAATAAGACTTCAACAACTTCAATTTAGAAAAGCTTCTTTCTGCATATGCTACCGTTACCGGAATTGTCAACAACACTCTATAAGCATTTATAGCATTAGGATAAGAATCGTGCTGCTTCTTCAAACTGTCTAAAGCATCTAAAGGGCTGACAGTGTGACTCGGTAAAAATGTCTCAATTAACTTCAACTCGAAATAAAGCTCATTAGCATCTATATCAGAAACTCCTTCATACTTCAATGCATCTTGAAGACGATAACAACACGACTTAAGATTGGCTTCATCAAGTGTCTTCAACTTTTTTGGAAACAAAAAACCAAATATTTTTTCGAATTTTTGGTATTGATCGAATCTTGTTTCAAGAGAAGCAATGGCTTGGTCAACAATACATAAAAAGTAATTCACTTTAAAATCCTCATCGGGTGAAAATACAACTTCTTCTACACTTGAAGTCTCATCAAATTGTTTTTTCCTACGTATCACACGTCTTTGAGGGAATTCCGCAACAACACCCATTTCATTGGCAATTTCTCTAGCTTCATGAATCGCATTAGACAACCCCACTTCTCTAAAATTCTTAAAGTATTTAATCAATTTGAAAACTTCATGAATAGCAACATCAAGAACCACATCCTTTGATTGCAACCTTTTGCTTACCACATTCACATGTGATAACATTTCATACCAAATAACAATTTGTACCAAAAATTCAAATTCACCCACTTCATACATTTCTAGTGATTTAGCTTCGCTTATGAGTTTAGGATCTTTATCAGAGTGCCTAACTTGTTGCAAAGCTGTTCTTACATCTACAAGTTGAGATCTAATAGGCTTAATACTATCTACACGACTTTCCCAACGAGTCACAGACAATGACTTAAGAGTCAATCCTTTAACATTTTCTTTCAAAATTTGCCACCTATTAATAGAATTAGCAAAGATAGTATAAATCCGTTGTATTGTTCCAAAAAACTCTCTAGACTTAGTAATAGTGTTAGCCATGTCACACAATACAAGATTTAGACTATGACAACCACAAGCACTATAAAAAGCTCTAGGATTTTTTTCTAAGAATCTCCTTTGAACTCCACTATGTTTTCCTTTCATGTTTGCTCCGTTATCATATCCTTGACCACGCATATCATTGATATCAAGACCAAGAGACTCCAATTCCTTAGATGTAACCTCAAAAAGTCCCTTACCGGTGGTATCATCAACAACTAAAAAACCCAAAAAAGATTCCTCGACGGTCACAAAAGTAGAGTTAAAATTCACATACCTCACAATTATGGACATTTGTTCTTGGTGACTTGTGTCGGGGGTGCAATCGAGTATGATGGAATAATACTTTGCTTGCTTTATCTTCTTGATGATTTCTGTTTTAACTTGATGAGCTAGTAATTGTATCAACTCATTTTGGATATTATGCCCAAGATAGTGTACTTGAACTTCATCATTCATGATACGCCGCACATGTTCTTTCATAATTGGGTCAAACTCTTCCAACATCTCAACCAATCCCAAAAAGTTTCCATTGCCCTTTTGATACAACTTCTCATTTGATCCACGAAATGCCAAACCATGTTTTGCAAGAAATTTCACTAGTCCAACAATTCTAAAAATGACTTGTTTCCAATAGTCTCTTTCTTTTTTAAATTGCTCATATGCTACTTTGTCAATTGTTTCATTGCAATCCAACCTTTGACGCATTTCATACCATTGATGCATATTCTTCATATGTTCTAAGCTACCTTTATGCTCTTTAAGTCGAAAACTAGCATGTTTCCAATCTGCATAACCATCACTATCCAACCCGCCTTTTGGATGCCCTTTTCTAAAAAGTTTACAACAAAAACAAAAGAGTTTGTCAATCTCTTTCGAATACACTAGCCATGCTCTATCACATGTCTCCCCATTTGATAGTATTCTAGTATACATTTTTGAAGAAAATCTTCTTCTAGTTTTATCTCTAGGACCCTTAACAATCGTCAAATCTCTTTTTGGACCTTTCTTAACCAATTCATTAATCAAGTTAGGATTAAGCATCTCCTACGTTCTAGGATCAAAAATATCAATACTTGCATCCGCGTTAACATCATCTTCACCCAAATTAGCTTCATCCATATTAACATCATTCTCCACATTTACATCATCACATTATCATCCGCATTAACATCATCTTCACCCAATTTAGCTTCATCCACATTAACATCATCTACACCCAAATTAGTTTCATCCACATTATCCTCGGCATTATCCTCAACCACATTAGCATCCGCATTAGCATCAACGTTAGAATTAGAACTTTGAGGTAGTTTAGAGAAAAATTTGTGTAACTTAGGTATACTCTTCTTTTCAATGTTCCTTTTGATTTTCTCTAGCTTCTTCTTTTTACGTTTTTGACAACCGGATTGGTATTTGTATTTGGGAGGCATAATTTCTACACAAAAAATATTCAAAGTTTCAACAACCAAATAAATTTAACTTGATGCATCATCATTCATCCACAACATCACATTCAATTATTAAAAAAACAATAAAAATTATAATACTACAAAGTACAAACCTTAAAGAATAGTTAAACTAAAATTTTAAAAATTAAAATATTACAAAATAGTAAAATACAAAGTTACAAACCTTAATGAGTTAATGTTTTGCTCCTGCCTTTGAATTTTGATCGTCCCTTATCCTTACTCCCTATCTTTTCCTTTTTTTTTCCGTTCGTCAAATCGTCAGATTGTGATGATCGCTTCTTCTTTTTTTTTTGTTTTGGGTTTGGCTCCTCCAATTCCCTTATCCTCAAAACAATACTAAACTAACCTAGATTTTTTTATTGGGTTTAATTATTAAAATTTGGATTGGGCCTAAATATTGGGTTAATTTCAAGTGTGAACAAATACACAATGGGCCTAGTTAAAAAAATTGTGGGCCTATTAAAAACTACAATTCTAAAATCACATTGGGCCTAGTTAAAAAGGAATCTCCGCACGTGGGCTAACGCGCGGAATATTCAGATAGCATCAACGGATATGTACGATGATGTACGGACGATCAAGAATTAAGAAGATCTTGTCAGATCCTGAGCGCACTCTGCGCCAATCGAAAGGCAACACGTGTCAGGGGTAGTCCAACAACCCCTGACGATGAATAGTGACGTGACTGCTTCCATGCTTCCACCATGCTGCTGTGTACAGTACCTATAAGGGTACTGTACAAACATGTCTGCCTACTACCAGACGTCGCATCAGACGCCACCAGCTGGTCAACCATGCTGTGTCAGGAAGAAGCGTCGTCTGCGCCCAATCACGTCACGTCACGTGGAATTCCAGCAGACCAAGTCATGCCTTCTCTCACATCAGCATTAATTACCACATACTTCCCGCCCATTTCTTGGGCCAAGGATATTTGGAACCAGAACTTGGGCCCAAAAGGATCACTTCAACCATGGGCCACAGTAGTCGGCCCATGCTTTCCCTATAAAAAGGAAGTCACCTCTCCTTTGCAAAAGATAGAATACTCTGCACGAGAATTAGCATAGGGAGAGTCTTTGAATACTTGTAACAATTGTCTTTGTATTTCTCAAGTAATAAAATATATCTCTTTTCATAGTGGACGTAGGTCGAACTAGACCGAACCACTTACATCTTCGTGTACTCACATTCAACACAAACTTCACACTTTTTTTATCAATTCCTAGGGTTCGGTTTCGGTTACTAGTGTGAGCGAAGGATTATAATCTGAGCGAACACGAGTATCAAACCAAACTTATCCACCTTTTAAGGTAAGTTATACCCGTTGTTTCTTCAGGCCTAATTTAAGTGTTAAATGGATTTCTATTTAAAACACACACACCAATTTATGCCCCGACAATTACTGGTCTTAGTCCGATGGCCTCCTCGACCTTCGTAAAGACGGGCCATGCAAGATTTTACCTTGTAATCTTGTATAAAATTACATCCTTGTAGAGATCCAATACATGATCAACATGTTTCATCAAAATATTTGTAAGAACATGAGACACCAATAGATAAGCTAGCTAAAATGACACCTATACACTTAATATTCCAGACAGAACAAAATATTATTGCTAATAATTCAATAGTTTAACACTAATCAAGTATATTCCAGACAATAAGTTAGTATTACTGGTACCTCTATTAGTCAACAGTTGCACACTTGGTCAATAATTAACTTTATTTAAATTGATTTTCAAAAGATAATTATAATTAAATGAAATGATTGAATTGAATAATAGTATACTTTGTACTATCAAATCTGCATGATATGCAATAAAATATGGAATGATTGAATTGAATAATTAAGGGGGATCAATTACCAATCTTTAACGAAGCTTAGTTGTTAGAATCAAAGGTGTTGATTGTTTTTCAAAAAAAGTCTGTGCAGGCTATTCTGTCTGCGTCGTGCAGACCACGTGTAATCCGCAGACAGTTGGTTTTTTGAAGACGTTTCATTAAAAAACGTCTGCACAAGCTCTTCTTGATACAGATTTGGCCCAGCCATTTTTATGAGTAAAGTTAGGGTCAACTCGGAATTTAAGATAAAAACATATGAGCTAGTTCAACTCTGAACCCTCTACCAAACTTAAGATTTACATTCATACCTGAACACTTTATATATAATACGAGTTTGCTATTTAAGAGAAGTCCATTTAGTCATTTACCACCACCACCTTTGCGGTCACCCATTCTTGTTCTTGATATACAATTTCTGTTAGCTCTAGTCATGTTCATATAGCGTGAGTATATATTTTAAATACTTTAATTCTAATTCCTGAACATATTTTGAGAAATAACTTGAAAAAGCATACATAATTAAAAGGAGAACAAGAGAGTAAATATTTAGAGTAAATTCCTATTTGAGTCCTTGTGTTTTGTTGATTTTAACTACTTGAGTCCAATATTTTCATTTTTAAACTTTTGAGTGCCTAGTTGATAGTTCCATAACACTCTGAGTCCAATTTGGTAACATCGTTAACCAAATCAGTTAAGTATAAGGGTATTTTAGTCATTTTAATACGTAGGTACAACTCTTTAATGCATAGGCTATAATGAACAAGTCTTTAAGGCATAAAGGTTTTAATAATATATAAAAAAATATTATATAGAGTAAATTCCTTTTTGAGTCCCTGAGTTTTCTTGATTTTAACTACTTGAGTCCAACATTTTCATTTTTAACGTTCTGAGTGCTAGTGTTTTAAGTTTGTTATGGTTTGAGTCCAATTTTCTAACGTCGTTAACCAAGTCAGTTAACTATAAGGGTATCTCAGTCATTTTACACATAGGTATAACTCTGTAATGCATAAGGTATAGCGTACAAGTCTTTAATGCATAAATAATATATATATATATATATATATATATATATATATTAAAGCTCTCTCTCACACACAACACACACACTCTCTCTCTCTCACACTTTCTTCACCACCCCTCCACCACACCATAAACCACCACCACCACCACACCACATTGACCATCCCACCACCACTGCACCATAAATCACCACCACTACACCACATCGATCTGAACCCTAACCCCAAATCCGGATCTGAACCATAAACCACCATCCCTAAATCCACACCTGCACACACTTTCTCCCCCTTACCCCCACCAAAACCACCACCACCGTCACCTCACCAACCACATCCACCTGCAACCCACTAAAACCACCACCTCCGTCGCCTCACCAACCACTTCCACCTCCAATCAGTCATATCATCACAAGATTCAACATCATACACACATATCGATGTGTGTGTTATATATACTCAGGTGATTCACAGGTTGGTTTACCGAGCACCAATCAAAATAGAAAGAAGGTTCCGGGTTCAACAGTTCTTCACCAAATGAAGGAGATGGTTCACTTTGAATACAAAACAGAAGGATAGGTTCGGTACCGGAGGACCCGGGTTCTGAACAGAATCTTTGACATTTTGTTCTTTCGACCCAACAACAGTTTCTTCAGTGTCAGGGATGTTATTCCCCGAACCAACAACTTTAGGAGTAGAGTTGGGGCCTTGCTCATTATTATCACATTCAGAAGCCGACACATCAGTAACATCAGTAACACAGGTTGAATACAAAATAGAAGGATAGGTTCGGTACCGGAGGACCCGGGTTCTGAACAGAAGCAAGATAAGGGTTCGGTTTATCAAGATCACTTCGGAAACAGAAGGATGGTTATCGGAAGATGACTCGATGATGTTTATAAGAGCAGATGGGTTCTGGTTTGGGGTTTGATGACCGGTGTGTGCAGATGGGTTCTGGTTCGATTGAAGAAGTGAGAGAGAGAAGAGAGAGAGAAGTGAGAGAGAGAGAGAGATCTGTGTGTGTGCAGAGATCTAGTGTGTGTGTGTTTTTAATATTATAATATAATAAAGTATAATATTTAATAATTATTTATTTTTAATGGTAGGGGTATTTTAGTCATTTCATAAATATTAACAGAAAAATCTAACAGAGTTAGAAAATTGGACTCAAACCATAACAAACTTAAAACACTAGCACTCAGAACGTTAAAAATGAAAATGTTGGACTCAAGTAGTTAAAATCAAGAAAACTCAGGGACTCAAAAAGGAATTCACACACATATGTATATATAATATACACACACAAACTACTGTTCCACCTTCAAACCACCCCTGCCACCCCACCACCACCATAAACTGCTGTTCCACCTTCAAACCACCTCCACCACTGCACCATAAACCACCACCACTGCACCTCGATCTGAACCCTAATCCCCAAATCCAGATCTGTTATTCCCAAACAAAAACCGGTCAAAACTCCAAAACCCTAACCTGCTAACATAATCCCCAAACAAAAACGAAACCCTAATGCACCTCCATCGCCTCCCATCTCCACCACTATTCACTCCATCACCACCTAACCAACTCGCCCCTTCCACCTTCAAAACACCACCACTTCAACCGATCTAAAATATGGTTTCAGATCGGTTTGCAGTGGAGATCGATGGTGGTGACTAGATGGATGTGGTTTAGAGAGAGGGAGAGAGAGATAGAGCTGATAGAGAGAGAATGGGTGTTTAGAGAGAGAGAGGATGGGAGATGAAAGAGGTTAGAGAGAGGAGGTGCTTGCAGGTGAGGTGGTTGCTACGAGATGGTGGTATATAGAGATGGTGGTGTATGGAGATGGTGGTGGTGTATGGAGATGGTGGTGGTGGTGGTGGTTGTAAGTTTAGAAAGACAGAAAGGGATCGTCCGACAGTTGGGTGGTTTGATCTGGTGGTGGTTGTATTCTGGTCCGACGGTGGTGTGGTGGTGGTGTTTGTGGTGGTTGTCTGCAAATTTAAAGAGAGGGGGATGATAATGAAGAAGAGGTGCTTAAGTAGAGAGAGGTAGTGGGGTATTTATATTATTTTTTATTTTGTTTTTAAATGATAAGGGTATTTTTGTCTTTTCATAAAAAAATAACAGACTTTGTCGATGGCGTCAGAAAATTGGATTCAGAGTGTTATAGAATTATCAACCAGGCACTCAAAGGGTTAAAAATGAAATGTTGGACTCAAGTAGTTAAAATCAACAAAACACAGGGACTCAAATAGGAATTTACTCAAATATTTATTTAGGATAAGTAGGAAATGACAATTTTAACCCTTGTTACATGAAAATGACTCATTTACCCTTCGAACCAGCACGAAGCCCATCAAAATACCCTTTTGGGTTGCTCTCAAAACCAGCCCTTGATATATATGCTCCCCAACCACCTGGAGCCTTCATCATGTAATTAGACGATCCACCACTTGACCCGTTTCCTCCACCTGACTTGACTCCTTCACTACCACTTTTGCCCCCAACCCATACTTAGGGCTGTTTATTTGATTAAGTGCTGAATCATTAAGAAGTCTGAATGATTAAGATGATCTGAATGGTTAAGTGTTGAAATATTAACAGCTGTTTTGTTGGACCTCTAATTGGTTAGTCTTCTTGTCTCACATTGGTAGGGGAAGTAAATATGGATTCATTCAGTGCTTAATGGTTCAACAACATCTCAAGTCTTAATGGTTCAGCCTTAACCATTCCATTCAGATACTGAAATAGACACGCTGAATGAGATGAATGTTGAATCATTCAGCGCTGAATGATTCAGAGGCTCATTAAGAGCCTTACCAAACAGCCCCTTAGTATCCCACCCATGCTTCGTAATCTAGTTTTTATGAACGCTTGTAAACTTGATAATAAAACTTGTATGAATTATACAATATGCCACATTGTAAGGTATTTATAGAGAATGTTTTTTTTATGACAGAAAGTAAAATAAATCAGTTATTAGGATCGAGCTCTTGAAAGTCCATGAAACTATAGTTACCAACACCACTTATATAATAACAAATTACTATTCTGACTTAAGGCATTAATTAAAAATTAGTTAATGGCATAGATGTACTTACATTCTTTTTTGTTGTATGTCTGAGCATAATTCATTTTATTCGTATGCTATGACTCTTCTTTATTGTAGGTTACTTAAATTACATCACCCTACATAAACTCAGTCATTGTAGAAATGTTAACACTATCTCTGTCAATTTGTTTTGTCTTGCTAGTTTTTCAAAATGGATGATACCAAAACGAATGGTACTTATGAGCAAAACATGTCTTGTGATATATGTTGTCCTTCTGAAACTTTTACCATATGTTGGTCGTTTTCGGTTCTTAAAGGGTCAAACATATAAGTGACTGATAACAGATGCAAGTGTACAATGGTACAATGGTACGAGTGAGCAAAACATTCATTAAAAAATGACACTGAGTTTCATAAAGGACAAATTTATATTAGGATAGCAGGCAGACGGACAACAAGCTATGCCGTCACCCCTTTCTAGATAGTGAAACTTAATTTACTAAAAACAAACTCTTACATTGAGTTTCATTAAAGAACTGAAAACAAATCAACTAACAAAACTAAACCCAAAAAAACCAACAAAAAACATAATTGTTCGGTTTTGTGCTCTTTTAACTAAAAGTTTGGGGGGGGGGGGGGGGATGCAGCCACCCCTCAGCTACCCTGATTTTTTAACTATCACGACAACATGTTGGGGTGGATTTGACATGGGAATGGGGAATTGGATGGGGCACGGCAACTTTGCCGAGGGTGCCCCGACCATCCTTATGGTTTGTTTACAATTTTGTCTCGTTCCAAAACCAAACAAAGCAGTTCGAAAACTGAAGCTATTCACACAAACCCTGCCAAACTGCACCGAACGAACATGTTTGTAATGTGTGTTATTGGATTCATGGTCCAAACTCATTATTTGGGTCAGAAGTTTTAGGCCCAAATACATAAGTAAGTGTAGAGTGGTTAATAAATACTGATAGTCTGATACTGTTGGCTAAAAGTTCCTGGCCAAATTCACTGCATTGGGTCAGTTTGTTTATCCCCAAACATTTGAAGCCCAAATAGAAACTGAAAATCAACCCATGGCCGAACAAACCCGTATCAAAAACCGAAAACTAAAAACCAAAATTGATATTGGGTTCAAATTTTCAGTTTTCTAGTCAGGTTCGGTATTTCTGTCATCCTTGAGTGTTAAATGAGACGCATAATAAAACCGAATAATGATTTGAGAAAGTTTAATACTAAAATACAAAAATATATCTAGCTTTTCAACTCCTTAATTGTAACATGATTTTTCTCCATGGTTGTCTCGTGTGAGTTCCAAATGAATCGTTGTCCCTTCTGACCCAGTAACTCACTGAGTTTCAGACATTGCTTTCGCTTCAACAAACATAATTGTAACTTACAGTAGTCGTATGTAACTGGGGCTAGCTCACTTGGTAGAGGCTCTTGCCTCTTAGTGGGAGGTCTTGGGTTCAATCCCAAGCAAGGGTGTATTATTTGTAAATATAATACTTTGGGGAGAGTAACATTTGGCCGTTCAAAAAAAAAAAACGTCATATGTTACAATTACACAAAACAATGTTTCTGGGTATGCTACATCTCTTTGTATTAAGCGCCACCTTTAACTTTACGTTTCTGGTATTAAAGAAAAGGGAAGACCTTGTTTTACTTGAATATCTACAAGTCGTCGACTGTGCAAAATTGCCTCGACTCTGCACAAAATATTAAGACCAAATTGTTCAAAATTGCAACCACATCATAAAGTTTGATGACCACATATGACATCTGAGTAGAGGTATCATTTTCAACCGCGTCTAATCAATCGAACACGTATAATAAAATAGAGCTTAAAGGAAACTGATCAAATGGGTTGGAAGGGGCCCAAAGTGTAGTTTTAAAGCATAAACCTCCTAGATCATTTCCAAAAAATAAATTATTAGTGAAGTAATAAAAAGTTTGCAACTATATTTAACAAACTAATTATTAATTGAATAGTAACAAATTTGGGGAAAATAGTGTTTCGGGTCAACATGTACAAAAGAATTGGTGTTACCTGGCCTACTCATTTTGCCACCTAATTTCATGAAAAGTACTACAAATACGTAGATGTATTTTTCCATAAATGCAAATGAAAATTTTAAAATGTCAAACACTAACCTTTAACTGAAATACCTGAGCCCTGTACTTTCTCGAAAAACTCTATTCCTGTACAACTTTACATTTTAAATACGCAACCTGGAACCTCAGAACACCTGTACATTTCCATGGTTCTTGATATCAGACCGAGCTTGTTTCAACTTTTCATTCGAGGCTTCCTTCTCTGCCTTCTTTTTTTCCGCCTCTAATTGTTTGGCGTTTTCTTCATTTGCTTGATTGAACATTCTCACAAATTTCAGCAAAGTTGTAACAACTGAAAATAATATGGTAACATAAATGCAAGTCACATAAAACTAAAATGTTGTATTACAAATAATCAACATTTTTAATGTGATTTTGTAAGTACCTTGCTCGTATGGGCAACGGGCTGGATCCTCACCAAAGTATATAATTAAAGCATCCACATTTTTACCCTATAACGCATAGGATCCTTTGCTTACAAATTTAAGATATTTAAGCAAGTATTTGCATATAAAAAGGAAAATATGAGCCATACCACACTAGAATACAGAGAAGCCAATGATCTTGCTTCACCTTCTGCTGAACAAAGGAAATCCTTCAAAGCCTACCCAACAAAAACCAAATTATTCTTAAACAGTTATATCTACAAGTAGGCAAGTAGCAAAACCCATTATCTATAGCATGCTGTTATGGGTTGTGTTTTATCTATATCGGGTCAAATAGAAAGTAGCTTGAAAGAAAACAAGTCAAACGAGTATTCTTACCTTGCGGAAACTTTCAGACACAGGTCCATCATTTTCAGACATCGATAATTCCTGGCCAACTTTCTCTAATCCTTTGATGATAGCTTGCATTTCCTCTGCCAAGAATTTCAGTTGTACCTGGACACAAATAATCAAATATAATCAAAACATAAAAGCTTCACTTATACTATAAAACTGGTGAAAAATCCAACTAGATTGATTACCTTTGCAGCAGGTTCCAAACTGCTAAGATCCTTTGAAAAATCAAGGACGTCAGGTAGTTTGTCAGCAAGCACCTACAAGCATCAAACAGAGCTACCATGAACAAAAGTGAAAATAAGTACAAAAGGAAGTGCATTACCGCTTACCGGTTTCTGATTAGGTATTACTAGTGATACATTGATGACTTAGAGAAGAATATACTTGAAGCTCAATCTGAAGATCTTATAAGCTTGTTGAAGGAAAGAAATGAGTACCTTACAGAGGTAATGCATGAGAGTCATTCTATTGTTCCTTGCTCGTGTATCTGCAAGTTTCAGGAGGCTATCTAACCTGAACCCAATTGCAGACCCTAGAACAAATTCAAATTGTTATTACTGCTAGTCTGAAAACAAAACTAATTTGCATCATAAAGAGAACAATAGTATCTTCGAATAGCATGATAAATATTGTACCCGATAAAAATGAATTCTTAATTTTTACCACTCACCCCTTGCAGTCCCCTGGTTCAAAGCATTTCCCAACTGAAGAATTGTTTGCATGACTCTCTTTAATTTACCAGAACTCCTGGTCTGATAGAAACACATGAATTATATAAGTTTCAACGGATAATATCATCACTGATTACCTGCAAAATCAATGTACCATGAAGAAACTTGCCTGCTCAACAGCGGAATTTACTATGTTTAAGTTCTTCCTAAGATCAGAAACCTAAATGGAAACAAATCTTGACATTTAGATCAAAATCCAAACCTATAACAAGCAGAGGATGCAAGTCATCAAATTATCATCTGAGTTCTGACCTGTGCATTGAACTGTAACTTAAAAGAGAAAACTCTAAGCTTAGATTCTGTACGTGGAACTTTCATTAGCTCCAAGAAAAACTGTTCAAAATATATAAAACGCTTCCATCAAATTAGGTTTAATTAGTAGAAAACTTTCAAATTAATTTGTTCAAGTTGACAAAATGTGTATTACAAACCTGTTCACATTTGCCTAATTTATCCTTCTCTCCTTTGAATCCCTGAGCACAAAAACCATTAGTTACAATGAATAAAAGCTCTGAGTGCATAACTTCACATAAAATTGCTAAAACGGATCAAAAAACCTAATAGAAGAAGAATATTAAAGATACCTACTAATCATGATTGGGACCATGCCTAAACCTGCTGCAAAATTGGTAAGTGTGCAGAAATATCCTAACTTTTGGAACCAACTGTTAAAGCTTAATCTTTTTTACTGTTGCACCTTAAAATTTAGATACATTCAAACCTACATTAGTGTAGAGCACCATAAAACAGAAACATGTATCCACATGTTCCAGTGACAAGTCTTATGCTATTTATATAAAACAAAATCGACAAAAAAACGGACAGTTAATCATGCATCATGTGGTGGCGTTGATAGCCAAAAGACAAAGGGGTAAATGCACCGATCGGGTCTGTCCTGATTGCTAAGTGTTCAGTGCCTTATGTCCAAGGCTTGATACCAAACCACATCGAGCCGGGGGTCTCACTGGAAGCAGCCTCTCTATTCTTAGGGATAAGGCTGTCTACATCTTACCCTCCTCAGACCCTACCTTAGCCTTGCTATAGGTGGGATTAACTGAGTATGATGATGATGATGATAAAATCGACAAAAAGAAAGTCATTTAAGGTATATTTATAACTTTAAGGCAGAAGATTTCTAATTCTCAAAACAAGTTGGGAGCTTGAAGTGTTTAAACTTTAAAGCTTCCCCCGTGACGTATACCGTGCACTTGCGTTTTTCTTGAATATTTCTAGAGGTTCTTTAGCAATTGGGAGAAACATTGCGAAAGCAAGAAACATCAATTCCTAGTATGCAGCAATTAAATTCCAAGGACTCAGATGACATCTTCCCAACAGATCAGGGTTTATTCTGTCTTTTAACCTTTTAAACAGCTCAACTAACAGTTTACCTGAAGCAGCTCCATCTCCTCTTTTGTTGGATAAAACTTTATGAGGTTGTCCACTTGATCAGCATCCATTGCTGAGTCTTCCAAAGCTAGAACATGATCCTGCCAAATGTCACAAACTAAGTACTACTGGAAGACCGTCAAAAATCATAATTATAAACACCTGTGTACTTGTTCCAGATTAACATGTAGTCAAGTATGATGTTCATGAATTCATTTATTTATCAAAAGATGGTAGCTCTCCATACAAACCAATTAAGTAAATCTTCTAAGGAAGAGTAGCGCTAGGTGGTTGATGAGTGACTGACCCGGTCAGTCAAAATATAGTAATACACACACCGATATATTTTGGCGTGTGCATGACCAATTTCAAGTGGCTTTTGTTGGTGGACCAAATGTCAGCTTATTGTGCATTAGTGGGTGCAACATAAATAATTTCATTGTTATTATAATATGAATAGTTGACCTTACCATCAATTCTTTCAATGGTATTTTGACCTTTGAAAGCATGATCTCACAGTTATATGCTCTCCTGTGATCAATCTGCAACATGTGCAATCAATAAAACAACTTTTATGTGCAAAGAATTGCAAGGTACTCCATTTGCATTACAAAATTGCAACGTCATTCCATTTATTAAATATTTGCATATTCATTAATATGATGAAGAAGATAATATTTACCAGTTGTACTGTTTCAGGCTTATTAGTTAATGTTGACCGAGATTTTGATTTTGCACCCCCTTGTTCTGACTTTGGGTTTGTTGCAGAGAAGAGAGACTCAAGTTCTGATATATCAATCTCTGGTGCCCTATATACATGAACCATAAAAAGAAAGAAAGAAAAATAGAAGATCAAGAACCGGTTAGGGGGAGGCATCCTGCACTTTCAAAAGACAAAGGAAGGACAAAAAACTTACTTTGCAGCTTCACCAGATTTTTGTGTCTCAGCCCACAAGCTTCCTTGTACTGCTCTTGTTAGCTTCAACCAATGCAATGGCTTCAGCTTCTTAGATTGTTGGGCTTTTAAAGAACCTGTTTTTGACAAACTACGCCCCTTCATCGTAGGTGGTGGCGGAGAAGGAGCTCCTGCAACGTGGGCGGCTCTTGGTGGGGGCGGGGGTGGGACAACACCCTTGTTTGCATTTCCTTTACCAGAAAACAGTGGAGGTGGTGGAGGCGGTGGACCTGAGGAAATCCGTGATGCAGGAGGTGGTGGTGGTGGTGGCACCGGTGATTCAACTCTTACATTTGTACCTTCATTTGCAGGATGAGGTGGAGGTGGAGGCGGAGGTGGTGGTGGAGAGGGACCAGCTTTCATAACTGGTGGCGGTGGTGGAGGAGGAGGAGGAGGAGAGGGGCCAGCTCTCATAACAGGTAATGGTGGTGGAGAGTGACCAGCTTTCTTAACGATTGGTGGTGGTGGTGGAGGAGGAGGAGGAGCGGGACCAGCTCTCATAACTGGTAATGGTGGTGGAGAGGGACCAGCTTTCTTAACGGGTGGTGGTGGTGGTGGAGGAGGAGGAGGAGGAGGAGGAGCGGGACCAGCTCTCATAACTGGTAATGGTGGTGGAGAGGGACCAGCTTTCTTAACGGGTGGTGGTGGTGGTGGTGGATGAGGAGGAGGAGGAGCGGGACCAGCTCTCATAACTGGTGGTTGTGGTGGTGGTGGTGGAGGGGGACCAGCTTTCATAACTGGTGGTGGCGGTGGAGGAGGTGGAGGGGGGGCAGCTTTCATAATCGGTGGCGGCGGCGGCGGCGGTGGTGGTGGTGGAGGGGCACCAGCTCTCATAATCGGTAGTGGCGGTGGTGCGGTTGAAGTTACCGTTCTAACAGCTTGGTCCTTCAATGGAAGGGTTGTGGGGCCCACTGTAGAAGCCAAGGATTGAGAAGGTTTAACCTTGTGATCTGCTGTGTCCTTTTTTAATGAGCTACGATGGAGGATAGAGGGCAAGGATGGTGACTCGGTTAAATGACCTGTTGACAGAGATCCTGCAGATTCAAGTGAAATACCTATTTTGTCCATCATAGGTGGAGTTTTAGGGTGTGTTGGAGTAGAAGGTTCAGCAGTAACATCCTTTAGTGATGGGCTATGAGGATGTGGAGTAAGTTTGACTTTAACCTTATTATCTGCAACTTCCTGTGATTTTTGGGAAATGATAGGTGTCTTCACAGAAGAATTTGAAGGTGACAGTGGTGGTGATCTTGCAAGGTCATCAACCTTTTCTCCACCAGACAGTTGGGGAACCGTCCCCAACTTTTCTTGGACAATGTCTGATGCAGCTAATTGATGGAGAACATTTAGAGCGGCATCACTTTTAGGGTCTAGAAAATCCACGCTGTTAAAAATCTCTTGAATTTTATCAAATGCTTCTATCGGGAGACCACCTTCTTCAAGACCAGCCAATTCTAATGGAGGTGTAGAAGCTGCGGCATCCATATCTGAGAAAAGAAGCTTCACCAAATATCGATTTGTTATATATATTCATATGTCAATGTAATACGTGTGATTGCTTGTGGAAAAATTATGGTGAACATACCTCGGCCCTGAAGTCTTTGGGAAATAGATCTTTAGCATCCCAAAGTATGTCGATTTCATCACGACTAAGCATTAAAATATTGGACCTGATAAATGCTGTGTTGAACATGGCACGATACATCATTTTTTCCCGAGCCAGATCATTATGTAAGCTTATACACTCTAGCACAATGTCACCTTGAATATGGCAATTGATATCAATTTTAATCAGCTCACATTCTGCCTGCAATAGGTTATACGATGTATTAGGTTAAAATTAATAAGACTTAGGAGACCCGGAAATACATGTATGAGGTATTCAGATTAACACATCACACAAGATGACATTTATGGCTATGCATATTAGGAAATATGATTATGTAGACTTAATATGCAATTTCTTCACATTATTTTCTTTTTTGCGTAATAAGTTCTGAGTTCAGGGATCTATGAACAGTTATCGCATTGAACTAGGGACCCAGGCATGTGATATTATATTTGTTAAAAGAATACAAATCCTCACAGTGTGTTATTACTATAAAATATTGACAAATTTAAAGCTTGTGTAGTTCATGCAACATTGTGTTCGCACTTACGTCATGCACAAATCTAAGGCAGTTTATAGGACCATTCATTATAACAAACTCCATTCAACACATCATCAAAATATGCTAAATCCATAAGAGGTAATGAAAGTATAACGGATTCAAATGATGAGGTAAAGACAAATAACGATGAGTATGAAGAGTCAAGATGATCAATAGGATGGCAAACATAAAATACCTAATTAGGGTACAGATAGAACACAAAACTTGCCTGTTTGTGGTATCGGACATTCTTGCTTCTCTTTGGGGTTGAAAACAGAAGTTTGGAAGTTTTATCACCAGAAGATAAAGGATCTCGACCATAAATCCTGAAAATAGGGCAGCAACCACCGTTTCCATCAAAATCAGGAATCGCCCGGATTATCACACAATCCAAAGTTAGTGCCCGGTCCAACGGAGGCCATTCTGAAGCCACATTTCTTCTTGATACATACTGTAAATACCTTAACTGAGAAGGTAAAGGATTTAAAGGTGACAAAAACTGTAACAACTCATGAGGAGCTTGCTTATAAACCATATCCAAAGTCTTGTATTCCCCAGTGTAATGTTTTCTGTAAATCAATAGCGCAGCCAACACGTAAGCCAAAACGGGCCAACCACCCTGCTCACAATGCATCAGAAGAATATTTTGTTGCCCAAGTGAAAGCCAACTTTCACTTGACCTTAGAAAATGATGGATAACCTCCATCGGGAGTAATGGGCAACCTTCGTATTGTCTAGGATAGTCCATAATGGTCAGATCATAGTCTGATAAAGCAGAGGCAATTTGGCTTAATTCTCTCTCACCAAAATTAAATATCAAGACGGAAGCATCCGGGTAATGGTCCTTAAGCCGACTAATTGTGTTTCCCACATAATTCTTATAATCTTCTTGTTCCCAAGCATCAGTAGTGAGACAGCAGTCAAAGACTAAACACACATCAAATACACAAAACAATATATAGTTAATAGAAGATGATTGCATTCAGTAGACATTTCAACAAATAATGTATTAAACGATGTCTGTATTACAAGAAAAAGTAAACTAAGAACAAGCAACCTCCCTAGTCCCTACACCACGACACTATATCATATATTAATATGTTTGTTTTAGAACCCTAGTAACACTCTATCATAATTAAATCTCAAATGCAGGGGAGAGTGATGGTTGTAGTACCATGTAATATGTATACATCTAACACATCATCTCTAACTTATCTTAACTGAAAACGCATTACTAGCGCACAAATTGATCAACAGCAGCCAACGTTTGTCTAAACTAAGTTGAAAATGGAAACAGCCAATTGTTTGTTATAATTTTCAAAATTCACACAAACCTTACATACACCTATCAATACTAAACAGTGCCAGCTGTCTCATTCCATCTACAAAAAAAAATCTGAAAACACAAAATTATATAATACACCTAGTTGTTGCCTAATTGAAATATCGAAAGAAGTCAAAGTCAAAAGCGTGACATAAAACAGTCTAAAACAAACTAAATCAATCTAAAGCAAGAGCTAATTGCATCAACTAATACTGAATCTAAATAATAATAATAATAATAATAATAATAATAATAATAATAATAATAATAATAATAAATAAATAAATGAGTTACCATAGACTCGTTCAGTGATCTCAACAAGTCCATCAGGCGGTTGCTTATAAAAGAGCTTCCGTAACAATGCCATACGAAGGAATCAATGATTCCGAAACCGTAGAACGGTTATTGTAAGTCGGTGTCGGTTAAATCTGGTAAGAGTTGGTTAAGAGATGGAGAATAATAATAATAATGATAATAAAGTATGAATATGATGCGTGTGAGGTTTAGTCTTGAAGGAGAAGGGAAGGTCAAAGGTGTGAAAGTGTTGTTTAATTGAAGAAGCTTGAGGGAGGGAGGAGAGAGTTGCAGTTACACGTCAAGTGAGGACGTGTGTAGCACTGTTGATTGACAGGAAAGGAAGATGAATGTGACTGTTCCTGACTCATGTCGTGTCCTAATCCTTCCTGCAACCGACCCATATTCTAAAAGCCCGTTTACACTGTTCTACATAGGCCTAAATTAGCAGTCTAACTTTAGTTCATTTGGACTCGGCCGCCAAAACCAGCCCATTTGAAAAAAAAAAAACTGGTTCAGGAACCAAAACTAGTAAAACCTACCCAAAGCGAAACTGGTACAAACCAGTAGCAAAAATCCCAAACTGGAGTAGAACCCGAAACCGAGTAAAAAAAACGTGATTTGAGACCAACTAAATAGGGGCGGAACTAAACCGGTTTGGCTTGAAACTGATCAAAGTATTTGTGAAAAAAAAAAACCAAATATGTTCACCTCTGACTAGTAGTACTGTATTAGTATCTCGCGTTGTAGCGGAGGCATAGAAACGTGAAAAAAAAAAAGATAATGCTAAGATGGAGTCGTGAACATGTGCATTCAAGAGGGTGAGGGCGTTGATAATATACGTAACTTTAAATATGAAAAACGAAACTTGGATGACAAAGCGTAACAGACCCGTGCGTTGCAACAAGGCTATAGATAATATTTGAAACCTTAAAGCATCAAAACATTGATAAAAAAATGTGAATTGGCCAAAAAAAAAAAACAATGAAAACGATTACTAGTATTAATGTTGTTTGGTTGGTATCGATTGTAGGCCTGTAAACGAACCAAACGTTCATGAACTGTTCGTGAACTGTTCGGCGGGAAGTTCGTTTATGTTCGTTTATTTAAATAAATGAACGAACACGAACATAATTTTTTGTTCGTTTAGTTAAACGAACGAACATGAACACACGTTGTGTTCGTTCATTTATGTTCATGAACGTTCATTTATGTTCGTTTATGTTCGTTTATTTTTGTTCGTTTATGTTCATTTAATCAAACTTAACTTTATTTTTATTATTTATTTCCTTTTGTTAAGTAACCTTAATTCATATGTTCTAAAAACTTAAACCTAACCCTAACATTCTAAACATATCACTTATCAGCCGCTCTCCACACTTCACAGCCCCACACTTCACAGCAGCTATCCACCCTAACCATAACGTTCATTTATGTTCATGAATCATTATTAACTTGTTTTTGTTTGTGTTTGTTTATGTTCATGAACTGTTCGTTTAAGTTTAAATGAACAAACATAAACGAACACGAACACGACAAATTTCTTAATGAACGAACACGAACACAAAAATGTGTTCGATTAGGTGTTCGTGTTCGTGTTCGTGTTCGGTTAAAGTTAAATGAACAAACACGAACACGCCTGTGTTCGTGTTCGTTCGGTTCGATTACAGCCCTATCGATTGGATTTGATAAACGATACTTTATATAAAACAATGTTTTCAACAAATTCTATATCAAAATCTTGGGAATAAAATAAACATAAACTATGTATTTAGATTTATTTAAAAGTTAACGAACGAAATTTATAAAAGAAATAAATAAATGATAAATTTAATTTTATTTAAAGGACACCTTGCACATGTCACAATCTTAATGGGTAACCACTATTCACTAAAATTGTTATTTAGCGTGTGTATGAAATATAGGTATGTAATATACGTAGTGCATGGAAGATTATAATGTATGTGTTTTGTGTGTGAAATGTTTAGTCATTTCTATGTAGTGTTTAAAAGATAATCACATGTAAATGAGTGAGAGAGGGAAACAGTTATAAAGAAGCCTCATTTAACACTTTAAAAACACACACGTTGCGTCCAGAATTAAAGATAGAGAAGGAGACGATTGGCATGATGCAGGTTATGTGGTAGGCAACATCAACATGACTATATGAGAAGAGAGACAATGGTAGCTAATTACTTCATTAATAAAGATGTCTATGTGAGAGAGAGAGAGATATGAGAAAAGACTCAAAAGGAGTTAGATAGACAAACAGAAATACCCCAAATGTATCATATACTCTTTATAAAACAAGCTATATATAGCATTTTAGCTTTGAATGTCACAATTTAATAATATAAGTCATAAGAGTATCTCCAAAGGTGCTCTAAAAATTACTATCTAAAGAGACATAAAAAGAAACGTGTAATTCCAAAGACAAAAACTCATCTAAAATAAAAGAGTTCATTCGTGTATTAACTCAACTTACGAACATGATTCACTCCTCTAAAACACTAAAACGTGACCCATCAAAATATCCTATAAGTATATTATATACGTTGTAAACTTATAATGTATTATAATACTAAGTTACGTATCCATGTATTTCACGAGTTGAATAATAAAAACGATATAATTCACAATCGCATCGTATAAATATCGAGTATTACTCACCTATAAATAAAGTAGAATAAAAAAATTAATTACAAATACTGTATCGAATATTATTCAATTATAAATATACCTTTCAGAAAAAGATTTAATGATTTAATTCAATATAATATAGGGAGTATATATGTAAAGTTAACATTACCATGGTACGAAATTACGAATCTAACGAAGGAGGGATCGAAAGAAATCTATCCAGTAACCATAGGCGGGAAAAAAGAGGGGTTACGCGTACTCACATAAAACCCCACTTTATATGGTTGTAACGTACTCATATAAAAACCCACTGTTTTGAGCCTCCTTCATCATCTCCCTGCATCCAATGGCTTGCAGATTCCCCTCACATTCTTCTACTACTTTTCTTTTCAAGGTAATATTATTATTATTCTTATTATTATTTATACAGTTTAGATATTGTTTCTAACGTTTGTGTCTTCTTTTTGATATTAGGGTAACCTGCAGAAGCCAAATTGTGGACAGCGATATGTGTCCTTGTATCCAACAGGTACGAATCAGCCTTTGTTTAGTTAGGAGATTTAGGGGTTTTTTTTTAATGTTTCATTGCACATTATCTATTGGTGAAACTGCATTTGAAGTTTATTCATAGCAATTGGTTGTTACTTATTATCATATCAAGTTTTCATTGTTTGTTTAACCGTAAGCTGGCCTGCATTTTGCTCGTCCTCAATGTTTGATATAAGATATCTTAATGGTGTGTATCACCTTCAACTGTCATTCTAATTCCAACTTTTTAAAATGTTTTAATAATTAATGTGCTATTCGAACCCTTTGTTACTAGGGGAGGGGTGCTACCCCTAAACTTTGTCAATTTCACTGATTTTAACCAATTCTGCATTGCCACATCACTTCACTGAAACACTTTTTTGGTGGTACTCGACAACGGCGCCGGCCAAATAAAAGCCGGCATCAGCGGCGAACGCAACCCAACCACCATCCTCCCTAACTGCACCGCCCGTCCTCTCTCTCTAAAAAACCACTGCTTGTATCATTAATGTCAGTGTTTTTCATTTGCTTATTGCTATATATATGTGGGTGTGGGTGTGTGCGTGTGTGTGTGTTTTATATGTGTACTACCTTTATATAACTTCAAAATTGACATAATACTTTTGCTTTATATATAAATGTTTTTAAATAGTTGTATTACATTTTCTACTGGATATGTGACATCTTACGATACTTGCTTGATTAGACAGGCACATCTTATTTGACATGGGAAGCTCTTCCTCAATGTAAAGCCACACACCAAAGATATGTAATACCCTTGAGAAGGGGTAAAACTGTGAAATCAGTGGCAAGTCCTGTTACAGCACCATTACCAGCAGACAGTGAACAGCAGAGGAAAGAATTGTGTGAAAGTTACGGTTTCAGGCAAATTGGAGAACCACTCCCTGATAATATAACATTGAAAAACATCATTGATACTCTTCCCAAAACGGTACGACACATGTACTTATTATTCGTTTTTCTATACATTGTTAAATACTTGATTTTTAACAAACAAGTAGAGGTTTTGATTCGTTTACTTAATGGGTCAATTTGGGTTATGTTGTATCTCTAATGGATCACACACTCAAACAGGCAAGTTGCAATTGTTTAGCTTACAGGTGTAATTAATCCAAATGGGTTGAGCCGCCTGTATGTTTCGTAGGGTCTTACTTTTGTTTTCACGTTATGTGGATTTTATATGTTTGTCTTTCTGTATGTTTGCGTATAGGTTGTTTATGGTGGTATAGTGTCTATTCTTTCGATGTTTTGTTTTTAATGTCTATGATGTTATCAGTACGGGGGTGTGTGTGTATGTTTTTCGTTGTGTGTTTGAGCAGAGGGTCTCCTTGGAAGCGGTCTATATCCCTAGGGGTAGAGGTAAGGCTTCCCTACATCCTACCCTACCCAGACCCTACTAATAGCTTTGCTATTTGTGGGATTTACTGGGCTTGGTTGTTGTTGTTGTGGGTTGAGCTGCTTGACCGGGTGTGGCCAAAAGCGTATCATCATTTTATGAAAAAGTTCAGATTTTTATTGAAATATTATAATGTGTGTAATCACATTTGACACTATAATTATTTTAAACAAAGTTTAGGACAAAAGGGTTTCAAATCAATCTAACTCGTGCAAAAATAACATGTGTTGACCTGTAGTACAAACTTAATATGAGAGTTCTAACTAAAAGCAATAGCAAGATAAGAATAAAATAAAAAGTTAAATGCTATTAAATATTAATCCATATAATCTTGCTATCAGGAGTCAAATTTTAGCATGAATTAGCACATTTCAGTTTTGATGTGCCATGCACTCGTATTTTTGCATTGCCATCCTTGCAACACAGACAAAGAATGTTTATTAAAAAATTTTGAATTTGGGTATCACAGTTCTAATATATACAATCTAATACTTCATTTAATATTTTCAAAGGTGTTTGAGATAGATAATGTTAAAGCATGGAAATCGGTTTTGATATCTGCATCATCATATGCATTGGGGCTTTTCATGATCTCCAAATCCCCTTGGTATCTTCTTCCATTTGCTTGGGCATGGACAGGAACTGCAGTTACAGGGGTAACAACATCTTGTATTTCTGCATTTTCTTTTATCTTTCAGTTAATCTAAAATCGAGTAGGCTTTACTATTCAAAAAGGGGTAGCGGCGCAACTTGTTACCCGTTTACCTGCCGCTCACTTGTAATTCTTGTTGGTTTTTAATTAAAGTTCATTAAATGTTAAAAAAATAAATAAAAAAATCTAAAATAATTTTGTTTCTTCAAAAGTTTTTTGTAATAGGTCATGATTGTGCACACAAATCTTTCTCAAAGAACAAACTATTGGAAGATATTGTTGGAACGTTAGCCTTCCTGCCAATGATATACCCCTATGAACCATGGCGCTTTAAACATGACCGACATCATGCAAAAACAAACATGTATGTATGATACAATTTAATCTTTTTCTTCTGTTCTTTTAGTTGACTTTTTTGTATGGTTTAAGTATCTTAATTACCATTTTAATCATCTCCAATAGACTTTGTTTTGCTTTTGGCATTTAGTGTATCTATGAATCGTTATTCAGTTGGACCATTTCAATTTTTTTTAAGGATATGTTAATGATAGAACCCAGAAATTGAATAGACAAAATTAGGGGATAATTGGCCTGGTTCGAGATAGGCTAGATCTCCAAAATCTCAAAATACGAATTTTTATTGATAATAATTGAACAAACATTACAGTGGAAGAACAAAGCTATTAATACTAATACTAAAGACGGTTACTAGCTTGAACTGATAAAAACTTCCCACTACTTTCCTCCATCATTTTCTCTTGAATTCAATAATTTAGGCGGGAACCTAAATCCGTGACTTGACCGGTTTAGCATTATGGGTATAGACCCGAACCAGGTTCCTATCAGTTAGTCAATTTACTTCACAAGATTTCCAGTTAAAGGGCATATAAGTATATTTTGTTACGGGACAAAGGGTACTTAACCATTACTGATGAGTTGCTGAGGCCTGAGGCATTTTGTCGGCAAGAAGGCGATTACAAAACCATGTTTCATAAATACTTGTGAGTTTTGTAACTATTGAGATGGTAGTTTAGAAGTCATTATTAGACTATTTGCAACGTATATAATTAATTGTACATTGTAATATAAAATGCTTCTGGAATATCATAGAAATGCAGAAGATTGACAAAATTGTGAATCTAGTGTTACAAAAGCAACATACTCAAAGGGTTGTGATGGAGATGATGACCTTTTGAATTTGATTATTTCACCAAAATGATAATGTTCCGAATTATGAAACAAGTAAATCTTGGACGCAAGATTGCACACGCATACACACATACACACACTAGAGATGCATTAGGCTCTACTTACTACTTTCTGTAATTTGTCTCAGTTATCCATAATTCTTGAATAATCTTTCTTTTTATTATTATTATTTTTTATTTGCTACAAGCCTACAACTTCTAAAGCTTAACTTCCCTGCATTAATTAAACTTTAGGCTGGATGAAGATACAGCTTGGCACCCTGTTATGAAAAAACACTTTGATGTGTCTCCAATATTCCAGAAGGCAATCATATATGCATATGGTCCTATTCGCCCCATCACGTCTATATTACACTGGTAATTTACCACGCACACATATACATACGTACACAATTGTTACATCCACCTATTGCCATCCCAGTATATAAAGGTGGCAATATCCAACCATTTGCTTGTGATATGGTCTATTTGGGTTGTGGTTTATCTCAAATGGGTCAATTAAATGGAAAAATGGAAATAAATAATCCAAACTATTAACTATTGGCCAATAACAGTCCCAACTACGAAAATCACCAATATTGGTCCCCACTTTCGACATATTGGAAACCAACGGACCCAAACTAACGGAGTTAGCCTCCGTTAGTGTGATGCTGACGTGGCATGCCACGTAGGATGCCACGTTGGATGCCACGTATGATCATTTTGCCACGTGGCATGCCACGTAGGATCATTTTGCCATGTGGCATGCCACGTAGGATCATCTTGCCACCTAAGCATGCCACGTCAGCATCACACTAACGGAGTTAGCCTCCGTTAGTTTGGGTCCATTGGTTTCCAATATGTCGAAAGTTGGGACCAATATTGGTGATTTTCGTAGTTGGGACTGTTATTGGCTAATAGTCAATGGTTGGGATTATTTATTTCCATTTTTCCATAAAAAAAACAGTCAAAAGTGGAACGGTTCATCGTTTTATTTAAAGATTCAGATTTTTATTTCAAGCCAATAATATAGTTTCAATAATTAGTTTTTAACACATTCATTATGTTTTAAATGATTATAATTGTTAGCAGTGTACCATACCTGAATAAGATCATTTCAACCCTTACGTAAGATAGCTTGTTTCTGCCCAAACTTGTTTGACCTTTTACCCAACCTGCCCAACTTGCTACCTCTCTCTACCCATGTCATATCATTGGTCCCTGTAGTTAATAAGCATCTTTTCAGGTTAAACTGGCATTTTGATTTGAACAAGTTTAGACCAAATGAAATTGGAAGAGTGAAGATAAGCCTTGCTTGTGTTTATGCTTTCATGGCAATTGGATGGCCATTAATTATTTACAAGACAGGGATAGTTGGATGGATAAATTTCTGGTTAATGCCATGGCTGGGCTATCATTTTTGGGTATGTATTACTTTCTTCTCTTTTTTTAGCAAATTAAATGAATTAAACTTAAGGAAATTAATATGTTGTATTTGCAGACGAGCACTTTTACAATGGTTCACCACACTGCACCTCACATACCTTTCAAATCTTCAGAGGAATGGAATGCGGCGCAGGCCCAACTTAATGGGACTGTACACTGTGATTATCCTCGCTGGTATCTTTCTGTGTACTTGATACCTCTTCTTAAGGAAGTGTTTGGTAACGGGTCAAACCACACTATTTAAATATAATCAAAGTGTTAAATATGATTACAAAACTGTGTTAGAACAATAAAAATATGTACTGTAAATTAAATCATTCGTATTTTCGGTGTCCAAACACATTACCTTTAACCCGTCTTATCGTGGCCCATGTGACTCCTTTTCTTAGTTAAACCTTGAAGCTTAACCCTTTTGACCTGTTAAAAGTAAAAGATAATCCAAATTGACCCATTGTAGGTCAAGAAAATCCGAACGAATTGTAAGCGGGTGACTTCGGTGCACCAAGGAAGACTTCTAGGCCTAAAAAAATTTCTATGTTGGAACAATTGTTTGTCAACTTGGCTTAATGGCTTTTGTAAATTAACTTTAGTTATGATTAACACGTTTTATATTATTGTAGATATTGTTTGGATTTATAGCTAAAAGCCTAAAACATATGGTTTCTATGATACAGGATAGAGATTCTTTGCCATGATATCAATGTTCATATACCACATCATGTTTCCTCAAAGATTCCAAGCTACAATCTTCGGGCTGCTCATAAATCTCTTCAAGATAATTGGGGAAAAGTAAGATCCTTTGCCATTTTTATCTATGTATTTAATCATTTATGCTCAAATGACCCCTTTGGACGGGTCGATTTGGGCTATGTTTATCCCAAACTAATGATATTAAGAAATTTAGCTAATAGTCAAATGTTGATCAGATTTGACTATATGTAATGGAAAACATAATAATAATTGTGTACCTGATAAATTGGTGAGACTTGAGAATGATGCTGTAAGCGTATCGGTAGATGACATCCTTGTCAGCGTGATTGGGTTCCCTTTAGGGTGTATCGTTCTTATGGCTTAGGTGTTCTTGAGTTATGAACACGGTTAAGAGAGATGAGAGTAATGGGGACGGCTACATTAGATTTTATGGTGTTAGGTTTGTCAACCCTAATCTCATAATAAGCTCTCTATATATATACACCCAAGGGACACCCTAATAATGTTAGTAAGGGTAATTCCGTCCATCAAAGAATTACCTATTATTAACTTAGGGATATTATAGTAATTGATCAATATAATATAAATGATAATGATGGCCATATAATAAATATTATAAACATAATTTATATTTATTCCAACATCCTCCCACTTGACCGAGTAATCATTTATTTTGAGTATTACATTAGTCTGCAGATTAATATTCATTTTAGTTATAAACCCAGAATGTAGCAGGGAAATACAGTCGTTGAGCTATATTCAACTCAAGACCCCCATTAATCACACTACACCCAAATTTAAAACTTAATGTTAGGATCAATCACACTTATGCCCTTAATCGTTGATTTGTAAAATTTATGTCTGTACGTCATTATGCATGCTTAACGTATTCATTAGAGACATTACAAATTCAAAACGAATGGAAAAAAATTAATCATTAGTCATGAGTCATTCAGTCATTCATAGTATGATATGCTATTGTACATGGTCATTAGTAAAACCCTTTTAATTTATTTGGCCCTTAGTGAGACTTATGGGTAATAGACCTTTAATTATTGGATCCATAAGCATATCATGAATGCATTCGATACAAAAATCTGATTTCCTCTACTTGTTCTCAAAAGTAAGTGAACAATAATTTTGCATCGAACTCTTATGCAGCTCCTCTCAAACAGTTACTGTTCGAGAAATTATGGTAGCTGACTTTATCACAATAAGTCTTCAATATAGTATTTAAATGGAGTTATTAAGTTGTGAGTCAACTGATAAATTTACCAACAACATTCAATGACCATTTTATTGTGATCAACAATACATTACGTCATGATAACTTAGGTTATTGTTAACAGTTTCTTATGACTCCTCCATGAGATAGTTATGTCTGCTGACGTTATGATATACCCCAAAATTGACATTTTATTAACAAAATTAGAATAAGAGTAGTCAATCACTTTAAGTTCTCACTTTTTATTTAGATTGCAGTCTCTTATTTCTTTAAGATATTTGTAATGTTCCATTAGATGCTTTTCAATAACCTAGACAAGTCTAGTGTTAAGCAATATGAACAATATCATAAACAAGTATCAGCTTACATTTACATAAGACTTCTAAATTATGAAGCATAAGGTAATATTCTCATTTATTATGTTATCCTCTAAAGGAGAGCAATGTTGTATGTTACATATGTAAGGACCCACTTAGAGTAAGGGGCTGTTTGGCAAGTGCTGAACCAGTAAGAGGTCTGAATGGGTAAGAGGGTCTGTACCAGTAAGTGTTGAACCAGTAAACTGGTGTTTGGTTAAACCACTTAATAACTCTATAAAATTACTATTTTACCCCCACCTTATCTTTATAAAAATATAAAAATAAAAAACACACACCACACAAAATAAAGAATCTCATCTTTTTCTTCCCACTTGCTTTCCCTTTCCCCTAGTTCTTTTCTTTCTTTTCTAAAATCAAACACACATACGATTCCACACACACACCTTCTCTCTTTTCATGTTTCCTTTTCTTCTTTTTATTTTTCATTTGATAATAATTAGAGTATAGATGATGCTAATGATGAAGAATGTTTAGATGGTGGTTAGCGGCGGCGCTGCTAGGTGGAAGAGTGGGAAGATGAGAGAGGGAGGAGGAGGGCGGCGGGAGGTGGTGAGGAAAGGGGTGGGGCTGGTGGTCAGAACAGAGAGGAGGAAGGTTGGGGGTCGGAGCAGAAGGAGAGCAGAGGAGGGCGGCAGCGTTGGGTGGGGAGAGGGAGGGCGACAACGTTGGGTGGTGGCTGCAGGAGGGGTGAAGGGGTTGTTCAGAGGTGAGGGCAAATTCTGTCCATTTTTTCATTCAACATCATCACAGTGCTGAACCATTTAGTCTTAATAATTCAGTTCCGAGGGGCAAGTTTTTGCAACCAAACACCACTCACCTCTGACCAATTCAGAGGTTACCTCTGAACGGAGCCATTTAGAGGTAAACAAACAACCCCTAAAGCTTATGGGATGAAATTAATATCCCGTAGGGTCTATCTCGGTATATTTTGATTCCTGTCACGTAAGAGGAATCCCCGGTATTCATCATGTCAAAATATGCTTGAATAACGCTTTGACTTAGGTAACATATACTTGTCAAGAGAAACGTCATCTATGTAAGGACAAGTTTTCATTAGTTGCTCCCACTCATCTTGAGGTAGGTTCTTTAATCCACTTAGTTGTTAATGAAGAGAATTTCATTATGATTCCAACACATTTTATGCTTGCATTAACCCATACATGGAATTTATTGACTTACATACTAAGTATTCTTTACCTTCAGTTTTGAACTTTCAGGTTGTTTAATGAATATATAGGTCATTGTTAGAGAAAGTTGTTTTAATTTCCATCTAATGTGGCTCTTAGTTATTATGAGCTACTAGGACGGTAATGATCCTCAAAGAAATCTTTCGTAAGACAAGTATGAAGATTCTTTGATAATCTAAGCTCTCTTGAATATAACCTTTCACAATCAATCGTATCATATAACGTTCTCATTCAGATCTAGTTTAATTATGAATACCTTTAGATAATTTAACCAAATCCTAAATGTTATTCTAATTTATGGAATTATGTTTTGCTAATAACAGCTAAAAACAATAACATAGCCTAAAATATAAAACAATGTTTGGATTATAATGAATATTATTACCATATTTTAACACTTTTACTGCTCTCACTAACCTTAGAAATCATAATGAATTCAACATGCTTAAGGTCTAACTTTTGGAAGACCCATAGATTTTAATAGAGAAAACAACCTACTGATACTTATTGTTGTTTCTCTTGATGAGGATTACTTTGTTTAGTAAGAAATCTAAGTTCGCCCACATTTAGGCATCCACAAAATTTTGTTAGGAGTACGTTAAATGCTAAGAAGACAAGTTGTGATAGAGCATTGCCCAGTGCAAGAGGTGTAATTTGAGGGTAGATCAAATTGTCATTCCCCCACCTCTCTAACTTTTGCAAGTTATAACTATGACACTTAATGATCCCACTAATCTTTTAGATCTCTTAGTACCTCCACATAATAAGTTTTAGCGATACGCGTGAAAGAGAATATTTCATATATTTTATACTTAATTTCTCTTATCGTCCAGATTTCATAAGAAATTTTAAGGACTTAGAAAGAATCTTATTAAGTATATAATGATAATGATGGCCATATACTAAACATAATAACATAATTCATATTTATTCCAATATTAAATAGGTCAAACGGGTTTTTTTTATTTGGGTGTAGTAGTATTTCATAATTAATGTGTATTTGGCAGCATTTATTACTACATTTCTTAATTAAATAACATAATTACTGTTCATTTCATATGTGACAAAGTATTTAAATGAGGCATCATGGAACTGGCGTTTAATGAAGACGATATTGACGACATGCCATGTGTACAATAAGGAAAGAAATTACATCTCATTCGAAGAGGCTGTTCCCGAGATATCCAGCCCAATCACATTCCTTAGAAAAGTAATGCCCGATTATGCATAAACATTTTTCTTTTTATTTTATTTTCCACTAGGTTAGAGACTCATGCTGACACAAGGTACATTCACAAGTCAAATGAAAAAAATCGATAAAGATTGTAATATACATGTTTTATTTATTGAAAGTTACGTAATACAATTTGTATGGATTTTTGTTGCATGCAAAATATCATAAAAAGGTTTAATGTAACCCAACTATGGATATATAAATCAACAAATGTTTGATTTGACGGGATTTAAAAACAAATAATGAAATGAATAATAACATATTTTGTAACGAAATTATTTGTTGCATCATATATCGAGCGCCACCAGTAAAAGAAGGTAGGACAACAAGTTGGCCTATAGCTGATGTATCTGTATTGCCTTCGTTAAGGACTTTAACTCTCTCACTCATAATGTTTTGCTTACCTTTAATGAAATTTAATCTTTCGATCTCAATCATACAATACGAATCAACTAAATATTGTTGGAGAAGTTGCCTTGCATTCAGAATTAGTGAGAATTTGTTACTCTTATCTTGTATCCTATAAGCAAAAAACTCCCTTATTGTTAAATTTTAGTACAATTTTTAGAGACCCTTAAACTTCACGGGTTGAATAAATATGAAAAATGGTAGAACATGTAAATAACATGAAATAACTTTATCAGATTTAGTTAATACTTGTAAACAAAACATAAAAGCAAAATATCACAATATATATACTACGAGTCGGAACTTAGTTGGGTTGGATTGTCAGGTCGGTTCAGGTGCCCGCGAGCATAATTCAAGCCACCGATGACATGGAATCCTAGTTGGAGCTTAGGTGGACACCCTAGATCGGGGCCACCTCAACCTTAGTTACTCATTTATTATATGTATATTTATTATATGTATAGATGTAGATTTTATACAAGACAAGTTGACTATATATTTTGTTGAATATTGCTTTGCTTATTAAATTCACAAAGATTGAGATTAGCAGATTGCAAAAGACTGAGGTATAACTACTTGCAACATGATTTACTTATTGTTATGCACCTCTTGGCACACGAGTATGGGACTACTTGTGACACATGACACTAGATTAAGGTTTTATGGGATAGACTCACTAAAAATGTTTTTTTAATGCTGAACCCATTTGTTAGCCGGCCACACAAAATTGGTTAGGTCCAGGGGTCAATTGGTAATCATACAGGTGTTGAGACACTTTCATTATTGGTGGTCCAAGTCATGTGCACCCAAAACACAAACAAACAATTGTTGAAAATGATAAGTATGTCTCACCTAGAGGATAATCTAAAATCAGATCAAAATTTGCATCACAATCTAAATAAGCAAATAGAAGAAGCCATTTTGTATTTTGTGACTTGTGAGTTAGTGGCATCATCTTGTATTGTTTTGATTATGTTAGGTAGCCTTCCTTTTCATTTGTTCCAACACGACGTTCTTCTTGAACGTACTGAATCACATAAAAAATGTATACTCTTGACCATTATAAGATGTAACAGTATACACAACAAGGGGGTTCAACATTGAAAGTATCATTTAACCACTTGATTGTTAGAGCTGTCAACATGGTAGCAAAGTTAGCGAATCGCCTCAAATCCCGTCCAAAAACGAAGTCTTTTTTTTCGGATTAAAGTTAAGTGCATAATTTATTTAGCTCTCATCGTATCAAGTCATGCAATTCTGAAATGAGTTGCACCCGGTGATAAAACTGAAACCGTTTTAACTAGGGAGTCAAAATGGTTATATTATTTTCACATTGCCTATTGTACATCAATACAAGTTTATTTTATCCACACTTTGAAGGGTCAGACTCAAAACAACTTTCTCGTTCTATAAACAACAATTCTATAGCCGGCCAGAGGCTTTAGGGAGTAAAGACCCTCCAGACATGCACACATGTATGCTCACACGCTCGGAACTCGCAACAAGTAGTATGTTAGAAATGCAATCTATATTTTAATATGTAGGACTATGTCTGCAACCAACAATCTCCTACCGATAAAAATCACAGTCATGTGTTCCCTTCAGCAATTACACAACATTTTATTATTATCGAGAGGCAACACAATGCATGAATTACACGAGTTGAATAATAAGAATAATATAATTCACAAATCGCATCGTATAAATATCGAGTATTATTCACTTGTAAATACAGTAGAAAAGATATGTGTTACAGATACTGTATTGAATATTATCCACTTATAAATTTACCTTTCGAGAAAAAAAAATAATTCAATATAATATAGAGACTTCCTATTAGACCATGAGTAGTGGATGTTAAATTTAAGGCCCTAAATGGGGGCCTTAAAAGGAAATGGGGTGTACTGGGGGGCCTTAAAAGGAAATGGGGTGTACCGGGGGGCTTTAAATTTAAAGCCCCATCCAATGATTACCTAATTAATATTTTATTATTTTTTAAAATTAAAACAAATATCATTTCAATACCAAATAAAAAAAAGTACAATACCAAATAAAAAAAACCGCAACTTAAAAAAAACGAAACATACTAAAAAAAAAAAAGAAACGTTTTTAGAGGTTATGTTTTTGAAGGATTTGTTGCCTATGAAGTTATGCTAGTCGTATTGCGTCTCTTTGGAGGTGGTCGATCAGTTTGGACAAAAACTCGATATCTTTTTCCATTTGCCTCGATTATTGGATCGCCACAAACTTTTTATTCTCAACCACTCTTTGTTGCATAGTTTCCAAACGTCTTTGGACAAGATCGTGAATATCTTGAAGTCGTCGATTCATTTCTTCAAAATCTTGTTTCATCTCATCACCTCCCCAAGACAACTCAGCCCTTCCACCTTTTCTCACTCTTCTATCGGACGGTCGAGCTAATTCAGTTTCCTCCTCCTCCAACTCCTCCTCGTCGACATTAACTGGATCATTTAAGTTGACGTGTCGAGCATCGGAGGTGGGTGTATCGGGATCTCGCGACGAGGAGGTTTTGCCACGTTTTGCTCTGGAGGCTCTATATCTAATACCAGACCCCATGGCCGGTACACGTGCCCACTTAGGACTTCTTTTTAGGAGCTCCCAACACCTCATATATGTGAACGTCACACGGGTTGCGTTGAATTCCTCCAACGCTTTTGCTAACACATTCCCATCCCCTTCCCCACTACCCCTACTATCTTCACAACGTTGGTAAACTTCCGAAAAAGCATGACATCTATTATTAATATCGGTCCATTTTCCCGATATTGACTCGTTGTTCCGATATTCCCCTCAACCCATGGCGTTAAAAAATATCTCTCGAATTCTCGCCCAAAACAAAGGTTTGTCTTGATAGTAAAAAAAAAAACAAAAAAAAAATGAACGTATATATTATTAGACTTTACATAAAATTGAAAATATATACAACAATAATACTAACCAACATCGGGATCCTCCGATATGTCGAGCCAAGCCCGCGCTAGTGCAAATTCCTCGTCTTTATCCCAAGGTTGATACTTCTTTCTTTGTAGAGGCCCGGTAGTTTTTTTTTTGTGCGAGCCCCCCCCCCCCCCCCCCCCCGGTTGAGAACCTTCGGCTTCATGTGGTTGTTCGGTGCTCCCTCGGCAACTGGGATAAAGTTGAGCCAAAAGATCCTGATTCAAGATAAATCCATGAGGAAGTGGTATTGCCTTGATTCTTGGACCGCCACGAACTTTTTATTCTCAACCACTCTTTGTTGCATAGTTTCCAAACATCTTTGACCAAGGTCGTGAATAACTTGAAGTCGTCGATTCATTTCTTCAAAATCTTGTTTCATCTCACACTTCCCGTCCTTCCACCTCTTCTGACTCTTCTACCGTACGGTCGAGCTAATTCAGTTTCCTCCTCCTCGTCGACATTAACTGGATCATTTAAGTTGACGTATCGAGCATCGGAGGTGGGTGTTTCGGGATCTCGCGACGAGGTGGTTTTGCCCCGTTTTGCTCTGGAGGCTCTGCGCCTAATACCAGACCCCATGGCCGGTACACGTGCCCACTTAGGACTTCTTTTTGGGAGCTCCCAACACCTCATATATGTGAACGCCCGACGAGGGTTGCATTGAATTCCTCCAACGCTTTTGCTAACACATTCCCATCCCCTTCCCCACTACCCCTATTGTCTTCGCAACGCTGGTAAACTTCCGAAAAAGCACGACATCTATTATTAATACTGGTCCATTTTCCCGATAGCGACTCATTGTTCCAATATTCCCCTCGACCCATGGCGTTAAAAAATGTCCCTCGAATTCTCGCCCAAAATAAAGGTTTGTCTTGATAGTTCGCAAAAAAAAAAGAGCGCATATATATCATTAGACTTTAAAAAAATAGAATATATTTAAAAAATACGATTTGAAAAATATAATAATAATAATACTAAAAGAAATATAATAATAATCCTCCGATATGTCGAGCAAAGTCCGCGTTAGTGCAAATTCCCCGTCTTTATCCCAAGGTTGATACTTCTTTCTTTGTCGAGGCCCAATAGCTTTTTTATTGTTTTGTGCGAGCATCCCCCCATTGAGAACCCTCGGCTTCACGTGGTTGTTCGGGTTGCGGTTCGAGCTTGGATTGAGTATCCGACACGTGCTCGGGTTTGTCTTGAGAACCATGGCCTAAGTTTATGTTCAATGTTTGAAGAAAACCCATTGGCCCATGAAAGTATTGACCTGTCATGTTTAATAGTTGTGTGTATCCCATTGTGTTCGGGTCTAAACATAGGTAATTAAACGTGTGTGGTGGTTGGGTAGTGTTTGGGCGCATCGCATTCGGGTTGCCCGGGCCGGGACACCGAAGATTGGACGGTATGGAAACATGATGTATAAAAATTGAGAGAGAGAGAGAGAGGTGTGTATAAAATTAGAGGTTGAGAAGTGTGTCAAAAATTTAGAGAGAGGTGGTTTTTTATAATTGAATTAATTTGATTTTTTAAAGGTAAAAAAGTTTTGTTTTTTTAGTATTTTGACCGTTATACGAACGTTGGGAACGATACAATCTTGATATTTTCAAAATTTGAGCGTTAAATTATTAACGCTACCAGCCCACATAGCCCCTTTAACGCCCGTTGTTTCGGTGTAGGGGGTGCTAACCGACGCTAAATTCGAATTAAGGTCCCTTTTAGCACTCCAGTACGTATGGTCTTAGGGAGTATACTATAATTTCGCCATCGCTCGTTGCGACGGTAGTGATTTTAGGCTTTCAGTTTGTTTTGACTGATTCATATGACTTAGCAAATTCAGTATATCGTAATTCGTTTGCCGGCTCCATACAATCTAGCAAACATGACTCATATACATAGAAGCTCGCATGCAGTTAAACAGAGTTTACTGGGGTATACTAGTAACTTGCTTTATCTAAACATCATTGGTAAAAACATTAGTGTTGTGGCTGGTACAGGCACATGTGACATGATTGTTTCAAAAGTTGGTGTTGTGCCTGGTCGTTGCCCGTAATTGGTGCGGGTGTTGTTGTCAAAAGAAGGCATCCATGCTTGTTGCATTCGGCTCCTGTTGTTTTGTTGACAAAAGTTGTTACCCTTCTTGAGGTCTGTTAATGCCAAAACGCTAACGATCGTCATTAAACTAATGTATATATGCAATTAAGTAGGCAAAAATGTTGCTTCCCCTTGCACGCTTTCACTATATCTTTTGTTTTCCTGCTGGACCTGTCTTATATGAGAAAATAAATGTATGACCTTTATACAGTATCGTGTGTTTACACGTTTAAAAATACAGGTGATGTTATATAGTGTACTAGCTTTTATCCCGGGAGCGTCCCGGGTTGAAATATCTAATATAACATATCAATTTTACATATGGAATAGACTGATGCGCTTTGCAGTTAAATGCAAGAAAACTGTAATCAATAATTCTAAAAAGAACTAACATGAAATAAGAAAAAAAAGTTATTTATTGAAATAGTATTATAATAACCATACATATATTTTAGTTACATACTATAAAGTTTTTAGTTTATGATGGTGCACGTATATTGCAAATATCGAACGTATTAGTCTAAGGGTTATGTGACGCGTTAAAAAATTCATGGGTATATGATCGGGTATATAGTTCGGGTATTTGGGACAATTTTTTTTAAACTAATCCCAAACCCGACACAATACCTGTCAGGTTACAAAAAATAGTCATTTTTTTTCTCCGTTTTTTTTATATAGCATTATGGTACTCGTTGGAAAGATAATAAAACGCTCGTTAATTTAGTGTAATTTTTTTCTTTAAAAAATCTTGTATATGAAAGATATTAACATTTAAAAGTTATGTGAGGAAACATTAGAGAGAAAATTTAATTTTGTTTTTAAATTCTTATCTTTTCCTAAAATAATTATAATATATATAGATTTATTAAAAAAACTCAAAAGTTAAAAAATCCTACATGATGCCATGTGGCACATTTAAGGAGGGGTTAACGCCTCCATTGAATGCCACATCATCAAAGTTCAATTCTTTTATTATAAGTTATAGATTATAGATTATAGATTATAGATTATAGATGTACCTATAATGTTTGCAGTTATTTCTTGGGCATTGTCAGTTTAGGGTTGGGGGTGTCTAGGAAAATAGTCGGTTCCGTTGTAGCTTTGTTCACAGCCATTGTCTCGTCTTTCTTCATTGAAATGTTAAGATAGCTGGCTTACCTTGGAGTTTATAGATATCGGTGGGTACAGTTTCTAGATCGGTGTAGTATCAGTCACCACCATGGTGTAATTTCATACATACCTAGGCTAGCGACAAGCCAAAAACACCTGAAACATAGATGAAAAACCGTAAGCATAATACCTCTTTAGACAATTATATGTATTATTACTCCAATTAACATTCATAGTTAATACTATTCAGAACTTTAAACCAATCCCTTATGTACCAACGTATTATCTAACTAAAAGATTGAAAAGCATGAAAGAAAACCATACGAATAAATGCATACACGACAGATTGTTATACACCTCAACCACAGAAGGAGATCGGGCAAACGGACCTCATTGATCATGTAAAAAAACAAAACTTTGTATATAGCAAAGGTTGATATAGCATTAGTAATATGACACATTAGTATACATGACGAAAACGAAACAGTGTGTGAGTCGGATAGTTAAAACGTTAGATCAAACCACAAACTAAATCATATAAAGCGGGAAACTTGATTTAATTTACGATTGTTTCCCTATACACTTTCATAAAAACAATAAATATGAGTTTTAGAGCATGTTAAATATCAATGCCAATTATAAACATCGGATTAGGTTTAATTGAAAACCACTCTTTTGTGAAAGAACCATAAGAACCCCGACGTAAAATGTGAATTTTAAATTTTTTTCCCACCGGTGTAAAAATGGGTAACCCCGACGTAAAAAAAATAAAAATAAAATAAGTTTACAGCGGTTTAAAGACCTGGGCCCATCTTGTTTTGTCTTATTAAAAAAGGAAATATTCTCTTTTATATTTTATTCAACTTTAATTTTCAACCACAAATCCTTTTTTGATTAAAATAAGTTTGTGGTTATAAAGTGAGTTCCGTAGTTCTTTCACAAAAGTGTGGTTCTCATATTACCCTAACCCTATAAACATCTAATTATTATTTATGATTTTAATCAAACGAAGATCTTAATGAGTGTCTTATTATAATTCTTGGATTTTATGTGAAGATTTCAAGATCTTCTGAGCGTCATCATAAAAATAAACTGAAAATTATTATATATAACATTTGTTGACCACCTTAGTAATAGTACTAACGGAGTTGACCGTTAGTTACTATTCAACTCCGTTAGTTACTATTCAACTTCGTTAGGTTACTATGCAACTCCGTTAACTTACTACTCAACTCCGTTAAGTTACTATATTCAACTCCATGACTATCAAACTCCGTTAAGTTGCTTTTCAAATCCGTTAATTTACTATCCAACTTCGTCAACTTATACTACCTAACACCGCCAAATTTTACGTCTACTTTTGGTTCGCTTTTTACTCTTCCATACACCGGCGATGTGCGCTATTGGTGTTACTTCGCATGGTTGTTCACCTTAGCACACCCAAAAGTCCGTTCCCGCGCGCGTATGTCGACCATCTTAGCAATAGTAACTAACGAAGTTAACCGTTAGTTACCATTCCGTTACCTGTTGCGCGCCGCAACGCGCCCGGGAAAAAAAACTAGTTACAAATATAATAAACTTTAGTACGAAAGTTGCAAAACAAAAATGTGTAGGGGCCGCAAGCAAAAATAGGATAGAGATAATAATATAATAATAACAATAAACCACACTTATTACATGGTTCTGTTTTGAGCCTCTTTATCCTCTCTCTGCTTCCAATGGCTTGCAGACTCCCCTCACATTCTTCTACTACTTTTCTTTTCAAGGCAAATCATAACGTTATTTTAATTTATACATCAATTATCAATACATATGTTCAGTTTAGATATAGTTTCTGATGTTTTTGTCTTCTTTTTGATATTAGGGTAACCTGCAGAAGCCAAATTGTGGACAGAGATATGTGTCCTTGTATCCAACAGGTACGAATCCGTCTTTGTTTAGTTAGGAAATTTAGGGTTTTTTTATGTTTCATTGCACATTATCTGTTGGTGAAACTGCATTTGAAGTTTGTTCATAGCAATTGGTTGTTACTTATTATCATATTAAGTTTTAATTGTTTGTTTAATTGTTTCATATAAGCTATCGTAATGGTGTGTATCACCTTCAACTGTTATTCTAATTCCAACTTTGTTAAAATGTTTTAATAATTAATATGCTATTTGAACCTTTTGTTATTAGGTTACAAACTGTTTTCAGAAGTTAGTAAGTTATTATAAATATAAGTAAAATAAACTACAACATTAACCAATAATAATATTTATTACGTAATCCAGAACAAAACAAAGTTAAATACTACTAATACTACTGTCCAACTTTAAAAAACTGATTGTGATTACATTTTATTGCTTATAGCACTTTAAGCGAACTATAATGTAAATTTAAAATACGTGTAGTGTACAACTATTTGTGCATACGTGGTAGATAAAAGCTTTTTATGTAAGCATATTGACAAAAAAAGGCTAATTTTACACTAAAATGGTGTAAATTTTTGGTGCATACATGAGTCAGATGTGCACTAGTAAAGTGCGACCAAGAACCGTGATATCATAGTCTTTGATGGATAATAGATATACAAGCTTCTTGCATTATAAATTTATAATTCTTATAGAATGTAATTATGTATTTCTACTCAATACTCATACATGTTTATATCATATTCATTAGTGTCTGTGTATTTCATTTGCTTATTGCTATATATATGTATGAGTGTTTATACGTATACTACCTTTATATAACTTCAAAATTGACATAATAGTTTTGCTTTATATATAAACATTTTTAACTATTTGTATTACATTTTCTAATGGATATGTGACATCTTACGATACTTGCTTGATTAGACAGGCACATCTTATTTGACATGGGAAGCTCTTCCTCAATTTAAAGCCACACACCAAAGATATGTAATGCCCTTGAGAAGGGGTAAAACTGTGAAATCAGTGGCAAGTCCTGTTACAGCACCATTACCAGCAGACAGTGAACAGCAGAGGAAAGAACTGTGTGAAAGTTACGGTTTCAGGCAAATTGGAGAACCACTCCCTGATAATATATCATTGAAAAACATCATTGATACTCTTCCCAAAACGGTACGACACTTGTACTTATTGTTCTTTTTTCTATACATTGTAGTTAAATACTTGATTTTTGACAAACAAATAGAGGTTTTGATTCGTTTACTTAATGGGTCAATTAGGGTAATGTTGTATCTCTAATGGAACAAACACTCACACAGGCAAGTTGCAAATGTTTAGCTTACAAATAATTAATCCGAATGGGTTGAGCCGCCTGACCGGGTGCGGCCAAAAGCGTATCATCATTTTATGAAAAAGTTCAGATTTTTATTGAAGTATTATAATGAATTAGCACATTTCAGTTTTGATGTGTCATGCACTCGTATTTCTGCATTGCGATCCTTGCAACATAGACAAAGAATGTTTATTAGAAAAATTTGAATTTGGGTATCACGGTTCTAATATATACAATCTAATACTTCATTTAATATTTTCAAAGGTGTTTGAGATAGATAACGTTAAAGCATGGAAATCGGTTTTGATATCAGCAACATCATATGCATTGGGGCTTTTCATGATCTCCAAATCCCCTTGGTATCTTCTTCCATTTGCTTGGGCATGGACAGGAACTGCAGTTACAGGGGTAACAATATTTTGTATATCTCCATTTTTTTATCTTTTAGTTGATCTAAAATAATTTTGTTTCTTCAAAAGTTTTTTGTAATAGGTCATGATTGTGCACACAAATCCTTCTCAAAGAACAAACTGTTGGAAGATATTGTTGGAACATTAGCCTTCCTACCATTGATATACCCCTATGAACCATGGCGCTTTAAACATGACCGACATCATGCAAAAACAAACATGTATGTATGATATGTAATATTATCCTTTTCTTCTATTTTTTTAGGTGACTTTTTGCATGGTTTAAATATCTTAATTACCATCTTAATCATTTCCAATAGCCTTTATTTTGCTTTTGGCATTTAGCGAATCTAGAAATTTTTGTTCAGTTGGACCATTTCACCTTTTTAAAGATATGTTAGTCAATTTATTTCACAAGATTTCCAGTTATAGGGGCATCTAAACAACCCAAGTATATTTTGTTATGGTACTACAAAGGGTACTTACCCAATTCATCGGCTAGAAGGCGATTACAAAACCATGTTTGATAAATACTTGTTAGTTTATGTAACTATTGAGATGGTAGTTTAGTAGTCACTATGAAACTATTTGCAACATATATGATTGTACATTGTAATATAAAATGCGTCTGGTATATCATGGAAATGCAGAAGATTGACAAAATAGTGAATCTTGTGCTCCAAAAGCAACATACTCAAAGGTTCTTGATGACGATGATGACCTTTTGGATTGATTATTTCACCAAAAAGATAATGTTACAAATTTCATCTATGAAACACGTAAATCGTGGACGCAAGATTGCATACGCGCACACACATATACACACTAGAGATGCATTAGGCTCTACTACTTTCTATAATTTGTCTCAGTTATCTATAATTCTTGAATAATCTTTTGTTCCTTTTTTTTAATTTGCTACAAGTCTACAACTTCTAAAGCTTAATCTCCCTACATTATTTGAACTTTAGGCTGGATGAAGATACAGCTTGGCACCCTGTTATGAAAACACACTTTGACGAGCCTCCAATTTTCCAGAAGGCAATCATATATGGATATGGTCCTATTCGCCCCATCATGTCTATATCACACTGGTAATTTACCAGACTCACATATACATGCATACACAATTGTTACATCCACCCTTTGCCATCCCTGTATCTAAAGGTGGCAATTTCAACCCATTTACTCGTGATATGGTCTATTTGGGTTGTGGTGTTTATCTCAAATGGGACGATTTATAAAACAGCTAAAAGTGGAACTGGTCATCGTTTTATTTAAAGATTTACAATTTTATTACAAGCCAATAATATAGTTTCAGTAATTAATCTTTAACACTTCGTTATTTGTTGATAATATAAAGCGTTAGCAGGTCAACCACACCTGAATAAGTTCATTTCAACCCTTACGTATGATAACATGTCTCAGCCCAAACTTGTTACCCAACCCACCCAACTTGCTACCTCTCTCTACCCATGTCATATCATTTGATCCTGTAGTTATTAATCATCTTTTCAGGTTAATCTGGCATTTTAATTTGAACAAGTTTAGACCAAATGAAATTGGAAGAGTGAAGATAAGCCTGGCTTGTGTTTTTGCTTTCATGGCAATTGGATGGCCATTAATTATTTACAAGACAGGGATAGTTGGATGGATAAAATTCTGGTTAATGCCGTGGCTGGGCTATCATTTTTGGGTATCTATTACTTTCTTATCTTTTCTTTTAGCAAATTAAATGACTTAAGGAAATTAATATGTTGTATTCTCAGATGAGCACTTTTACAATGGTTCACCACACTGCACCTCACATACCTTTCAAATCTTCAGAGGAATGGAATGCGGCCCAGGCCCAACTTAATGGCACTGTACACTGTGATTATCCTCGCTGGTATCTTTCTCTATACTTGATGCCTCTTCTTGAGGGAGTGTTTGGTAACGGGTCAAGTCGCAATTTTTAAATATAATCAAAGTGTTAAATATGATTACATAACTGTATTAGAACAGTACAAATATGTACTTTGTGTAACTTAAATGATTTAGAAGGTATTCTATGTCCAAATACATTTTGGATAACCTTTAACCCATTTGAGCTTGGCCCGTGTAATTGACCCATTTGTAGGTCAAGAAAATCCAAACCAATTGTAAGTGGGTGACTTTGGTGCACCAAGGAAGACTTCTAGGCCTAAAAAAGTTTTTTTTTTGGAACAATTGTTTGTCTAATTGGCTAATGGCTTTTGTATATTTGACTTTAGTTATGATTAACATGTTAAATTATTGTAGATATAATGGGAGTTATAGCTAAAACATATGGTTTCTATGATACAGGATAGAGATTCTTTGCCATGATATCAATGTTCATATACCACATCATGTTTCCTCGAAGATTCCAAGCTACAATCTTCGGGCTGCTCATAAATCCCTTCAAGAGAATTGGGGAAAAGTAAGCTCCTTTGCTATTTTTATCTATGTATTTAATCATTTATACTCAATTGACACTTTTGAACGGGTGGATTTGGGCTGTGTTTTAACTAACAAAATCAAGAAATTTAGCCAAGTCAAATACGTCAAACGGGTTGAAAATCATGTAGTCAACGTGTACAGCCTCCTGTATTGTCTTATTAGAGTGTAGTAGTATAATTTTTATAATCATGATTCATAATTAATGTGTATTTGGCATCTATTACCTACATTCCTTAATTAAATAACATAATTATTTTGCATATGATACGTGATACAGTATTTAAATGAGGCATCATGGAACTGGCGTTTAATGAAGACGATATTGACGATATGCCATGTGTACAATGAGGAAAGAAATTACATCTCATTTGAAGAGGTTGCTCCCGAGATATCCAGTCCGATCACATTCCTTAGAAAAGTAATGCCCGATTATGCATAAACACTTTTCTTTTTATTTTATTTTATTTCAATATTAATTGTCAGTTATTTATTTATCTCCCATTTTATACATGACAAGATGACTACTTGCATCATGATTGTTATGCACCTCTTGGCGCACGAGTATGGGACTAAACTAGTTGTGACACGTGACGCTAGATTAAGTTTTTATGGGATGTGCTCATTAAAAATGTTTTCTTTTAAATGCTGAACCCATTTGTTAGCCGGCCACACAAAATTGGTTAGGTCTAGGGATCAATTGGTAACCATACAGGTGTTGAAACACTTTCATTATTGGTGGTCCAAGTCATGTGCACCCAAAACACAAACAAACAACTGTTGAAAATGATAAGTATGTCTCACCTAGAGGCTAGGCTAGAGTCGAAACCTATAACAATGTATGTCTTCTACTAGACTACTACATAAAGCGCAAGTCATTATAGCAGCGCAACTTGTTGCTTGTTTACCCGCCGCTCACTTGTAAAACTTGTTGGTTATTATATAATATATATTATTTCAATAAAAAAAAATCTAAAATCGGATCAAAATTTGCATCACGGTCTAAATTTGCAAATAGAAGAAAAAGCCATTTTGTATTTTGTGAGTTAGTGGCATCATCATCTTGTATTCTCTTGATTATTGATTATGTTATGTAGCCTTCCTTTTCATTTGAATCATATAAAATCATGTATACTCTTAATCATTATAAGATGTAACAATATACACCACAAGGGGTTCAACATTGAAACTTGAAAGTATCATTTAACCACTTGATTGTTAGAGCCGTCAAAATGGTTGCAAAGTTAGCGAATCGCCTCAAATCCCATCCAAAAACTATGCCTTTTTCGGATTAAAGTTAAGTACATTGTGTTATAATCATTCATTTAGCTCTCATCTTAATATCTTATCAAGTCATACAATTCTGAAGTGAGTTGCACTCATTGATAGAACTGAAACCTTTTTAATTAGAGAGTCACAATGGTTATATTATTTTCACATTGCTTAATGTACATCAATACAAGTTTATTTTATCCACATTTTGAAGGGTCAAACTCAAAACAACTTTTACGTTCTACAAACAACAATTCTAGCCGGCCAGAGGCTCTAGGGAGTAAAGACCCTCAAGACTTAAAAACATTTGATATCAAAGGTCTATATTTACCAATCAAACCTTGAAAACCGAGGCACACGCGTATGCTCACACGCTCGCAACAAGTAGTATGTTAGAAATGCTATCTATATTTTTTTATATATGTAGGACTATGTCCGCATCCAACAATCTCCTATTGATAAAATAACATTTTATTATTATCGAGAGGCAACACAATACATGAATCTCTCAATAAACTAACATTGATGATATAAACCCATCAGCCGAATTTGTTGCCAATGGCATATTAACCTAGTGACATCAGGTGTTTATTCTCATCAAAGCGGTACATGTTTGAGTCATAGAAAGTAAGCATTAGATGAATTTTAGAAGTCAGAGTTTAGAGTTGTGTGTTCCCGGTTTAAAAAAAAACAACTAATTTAGCTATAGATGGACAAAATTACACGAATGGTGCCTGTGGTTTTCATGTAATAACGCCTTAAGGTACTAAGCAACTTTTTTAACTTCTTTAGGGCCCATGGTTTAGTTTTTGTAACAAAAATAGGTATTAAGGTTTGTTTTTGTAACAATGTTGGGTACTAATACTAACTTTCATTAAATTTCCTGTTAACTTTAGTTAAAGTGATTAAAATGCCTTTTTATAAACTAGAGGGGCCATTATGTAATAAACTTCATTTACAAAACCCTTAGTACCCAAACATGAAACTTTAGAGAAACCACATGGACTAACCATTATTTTATTAAATTTATTTATTTTTAAGATTTATAATTAAATAAGGAATATTTAATTAAAACATATTGTTTTATTAAATATATTTATCCCATTATTTAAAAAAATAAATACACTTCTAAGATAGATAAAACGTTCTAAATGTTATTAATTTATTTATGGATTTTAATGAAATTCAAAAATGATTTTTACTTTGTAGGTCCAAACCTACCAAGCCCACCAGTTCTTGAAGAAGAAAAAAAATCTTTCTTTTTTTTATTTATAAAAATTCAACTTCTGTTTGTTTATATCTTTTTTAATTTTCTTGAATTGGGTTTGCATCTTTTTGGCCAAAAATAACATTTAATTCAATCAAATAAAGAAAACATTTTTATAAGTTAAATCCAAGTTATTAGATTAATAGTTGTAACCATAACACAAGTCCATCCAACATTAAGTTAAATGTTTTCTTTATGGTTACAACTATTAATCTAACAACTTGCATTTATTTTTATAAATAATGGGATAAATATATTTAATAAAACAATGTTTTAATTAAATATTCCTTATTATATATAGTATTAATTTACAAATGGTTTGTGCATCATGGTCTTGTACAATACGCATAACAAGTGTTTTGTGTATTAAAGGTTGTACATTTGCTTTATATGTAGTACTCTACTTTGTTTTTTCCTTACTTTTTTTCCTTTCATTTTTAACTTTATTATTTTTCATCTTTTACATTTAACCCCCTACATTTTTTTTTACTTTGAACTTTATCTCATTTACCTCAAAACATAATTTTAGTTTTATGTTGCAATCCAAATTTTTCGAGTTGACACGCCGCAACGTGCGTATGCAGTTCAACGTTTTTACTTCTATTTTTCCCGTCAAACGGTGACGCTGTATTCTAAGTTTTACTAATTTTTGTGCATTATCGCGTTGCAACGGGTGTGCATGGTTCACCATTATTTCGGTGTTGTAGGTCGCTGGAAATAGTGTGACATCGATGCTACTTGGTACGGTTTTATGTCATCCGCAGCAACGCGCGGAGCTTAATTCTAGTTTAATTATAAATCTTAAAAATAAAATAATGAGTTAATTACATGGTTAGTCCCTGTGGTTTATCTAAAGTTTCATGTTTGAGTACTAAAGGTTTTGTAAATGAAGTTTAATACATAATGGCCCATCTAGTTTATAAAAAGGCATTTTAATCACTTTAACTAAAGTTAACAGAAAATTTAATGATAGTTAGTATTAGTACCACATTGTTACAAAAACAAACCTTAATACCCATTTTCGTTACAAAAACTAAACCATGGGCCCTAAAGAAGTTAAAAAAGTTGCTTAGTACCTTAAGGCGTTATCACATGAAAACCACAGGCACCATCCGTGTAATTTTGTCTTAAAAACATTTGAAATAAATCAAAGGGTCCATATTTACCGTTAAAAGAGGCACACGTGTATGCTCACACACTCGCAACAAGTAGTAGGGTTTAATACTTATACACTCTGTTCCGCTTCACTGTTCCTCCTCTTTCTCCCACACCCACAAACCCAAATCAATCAATCGATTCATTCATTTATGATTCGATAGTATCACAAAAGTATTGAATTGATGGAGTCTTTAGCTCCTTTTAGAAGGATTGAGTTTAATCCAGCAGAGAGCCCGTTAACTAAAAATACGAATCGGGTCGGGTCTTCGGGTAAAAAGAGAGATGCATCGGAGTTGGAAAATGGGTTGGATCAGGAACTCAGTTTTGGGATTACTTTTAGGAGAATTGTAAGTTTCTTTAGTCCCTATGAAAACTTACAGTTATTATTATTATTATTGTTGTTGTTGTTGTTCAGTTAAATTGTGGCTTGATCATATGATTGGAGTATTGAGGAGGGGTGTGATTGTTTGAATTATAGTTAAGAAGTGAAGATGAACATGGGATTTAGTTGGGAAAGTTAGGGTTTTTAGTCTGTGTTTGCCTCATTATCATATGAAAAATGTTCAATTAAGACAAATAAGCTGCCCAAATAACGATGATAAGTAGCTCGAAAAACGCTTACGACTATCAAATAGGTACACTGTCATTGTCTTCAATAGCACGACATGTTTAACACGATTAAGTATACGCAGTTTGATAACATGAATGACGTGATATGTTTAACACGCATTACGCATATCGGTTAGAGCCTAGAAATGTGTTTTCAATAAATTCTATTGGCTTTGGGTTATTTGCCCTCTAGTGGCTTTCAAGTATATTGGATAATTTTCAGTTTTTTTTTGTTATCTTTGTTCAACTTTTACATATTTGCCTCTTATTTCCTTGTCAATGTATGTTTTTTTCCTTTTAAGATGCTGGCCACTTTTTCTTTGTCTTGTGAGCTAGTTATCACATATAAAAAAGATTTCTTAATCTTTTTTAGTGATTTTTGATTTTTTTTAACTTATATGAGATCTTCTAGTCAAATTAATAGGAATGACAACAAGTTAAAGGTACGAAGACATGTTGTAATGGTACCTAACCGTATCATACTGCTCCGAAAATTTGAGAATATGAGTACCAAAAACCGGACTATATGGTACTTGATTTTTTCCGGTTTGGCTAGGGACGAGATCGGTACCGAACCATACCGATACCAAATTTTCGGAAAAGTGGGTACCGATTCGGTACAATACCGATTCGGTGCGGGACCACTACGGTACTGGTATGTGTTACTAAATGCTCTCTTTATATGGTATTTGGTACCGAACCGGTACCGATACAAATTATTGGAAAAGCGTGTACTGAATACCGTACCGAATCTTTCGACACGGTACCGGTATTCGGTAGCATATGCTCATATCTAGTTTGGGCCCAAACCATACCATAAACTGGGTCTGAACTCCAGGCTTGTGATCTAAGTTTAATTTATCAAAATGATCTTGTTGAATTGACTGTACTGGTACCGTGTCAGCTTTACATACTGTTTCCTTCAGAGTTATGCACATTTCTGGTCGGGAATTTTACTGAGTCGGGAATTTTACCCAGGATCGGCCTGGATTGTAAAACTCATCCTTGTCACCATCCTATTGGAGAATGGAATTTTGAGTAAATTTGCGTTTCTCTTTCTCTTTGACCCATAGGAAAAGGTTGCAAAACAAAATGTGATGATCAAATGTCATATGCTGATATGCAGAAATAACGAGGCTTATTTTTTCTCTCTCTTATTACAATTTTTTTTTACTGTAAACACATTTATCTCAAAATGGTTTTGAGGATGAAAATGGTTATATGAGCATGTTTTATTTGGAAATTGGAGATTGGAAATGATCGTACATAAGCAGGTCTGGCTTGACCTGATAAATTTTTTTTTTTTTTTGGGTTTCTCCATCAGTTTTGTTTTTGTTTTGTCATTCCTAAAGATTGCATATGACTCTCTGCAATTTCAGCTTGAATACCATGCATCAAATACATATATGGAAGTTGATTGTCGGGCTCTTACTTTAGAGGCTGATCCTTCACAATTGCTAAAATGCATGCAATTTGTTATGAGTAGCATTACAAAAGGGTGTGTTATAAAGCACATCTCATCATACCTTGAAAGTATTTAATCGGTCTTTACATGGATTATTGATTTTACTCTCTGTTGTAAAACAAGGTCTCGAAGGCCGAGTACTCCTCGAGTAATCGCTACAAGGTAGGTTGCCGAGGACCGAGTACTCTAGGCCTAGGCCGAGTACTTCCCGAATACTCTCCGACTAGGCCGAGAACTCCCCGAGTACTCCCGACTCCGACTAAGGAGTGCCTAGCGACTTTTGCAACACTGATTTTACTTCATAAATTTCTATTCTTTTTTCACTGTTGATTGTTTGACTAATAGAGTAATAGTGTTATGCTGTTGACTTTCTTGAACTTTGTGGTTAATATGATTTGACAATCTTTAGGGTGCTGGTTTGGAGAATCTTGGGAATACTTGCTTTCTTAATTCAGTACTACAATGTTTAACATACACCGAACCTTTAGCTGCTTATTTACAGAGTGGAAAACATCAAGTTACCTGTAAGTATCTAACTTATATTTCTGGTTATAAATTGGCACTTACAAATATTGAACTTACATCGAACTCCATTCTCTTTATAAAGGCCGGAAATCTGGATTTTGTGCATTGTGTGCTATTCAGAAACATGTCAGCCGTGCGCTGCAGTTATCAGGGAGATCATTAGCACCTAAGGACCTTGTCTCAAATTTGCGTTGTATCCTGCAATATATTTATGTACATTACTTTCTTGATTAAGTTGCAGACTTTGTTTTTTATTTTGTTTTTTTTTTCTTTCAGAATATCTCTTATTTCAAGTTAGGCAATAAGTTCAATTGGATTGAATTATATTTCAGTTGTTTTGAATCTTCTTAACAACATAACTAGGTATATCTAGAACTTTTAGGAATTCAAGGCAGGAGGATGCCCATGAATACATGGTAAATTTGTTGGAATCAATGCACAAATGTTGCTTACCTAGTGGAGTGCCTATTGAATCACAAAGTGCCTATGATAAAAGCTTGGTTCACAAGATATTCGGTGGTCAACTTCGTAGTCAGGTAATCCCTGTAGTAGTGGCAAATTGGCGTAACTGGTTATTTGTATGGGTCAAAACAGGTTGGGTTGACCCTAAACACTTTGCCACAATTTTCATATATTTAAATGGTTAGTGTGTCACAAAGGATTATAGAACTTACTATTTATTCTTTTTAAATAAGAAGTTTTATAATGTTTTAGGCATACAAAAGATACATCGGGTGGCCTTTTGTTTGTTTGACTTGCTTCTTTAGTTAATCATTGTTATTTTACTTTTTTGACCTGTTATTGACAACATAAAATGGGATGAAGTTGTAACCTCTTAAAGGAATTGCTTTTTTTCTACATGGGTTGGGGATACCCTTTAAGCACTCGAAAACTCTTCATGGCTGTACTTTGAATCATTGATCTTTTTTAAGGATTTGCTCATGGAGTTTGGATAAACTGTTGGTATTCCAGGTAAAATGCATGCAGTGTAACTATTGCTCAAACAAATTTGACCCCTTCTTGGATTTAAGTCTGGAAATCTTGAAAGCTGATACTTTATATAAAGCCTTTGCACAATTTACTGCTAAAGAACAATTAGATGGCGGGGCTAAGCAATATCAGTGCCAGCAATGTAAGCAAAAGGTCAAAGCTCTCAAACAGCTTACAGTCTACAAGGCCCCAAATGTTCTAACTGTTCACCTGAAACGCTTTGGGTGCCACATGTCAGGCCAAAAGATCGACAAGAAAGTTCATTTTGGTCCTACTTTGGACTTGAAACCGTTCGTCACAGGTCCATATGTAAGTCTGCTTCTTTCATTTCCGCACTACACACTCGACTTTTGAATGAAATAGTTGTACCATGTTTAGGAATACACGGGTCAGGTTACAGGTCAATAATTACAATGTGATTACATAACAACGCAGGATGGTGATTTGAAGTACACACTTTATGGTGTTTTGGTTCATGCTGGCTGGAGTACACATTCTGGTCATTATTATTGTTTTGTTCGGACGTCTAGTGGCATGTGGTATTCACTTGATGACAATCGCGTAAGAAGATGACTTGATTTGCTAAACATAGGAAGCAGATTAAACGGTCATTTTTATTTTGTTAATTTCCTTACTTATTCATTTGAACAGGTCTATCAAGTGAGTGAAAAGAAGGTTTTTGAGCAGAAAGCCTACATGTTATTTTATTTTAAAGATACAAGGAATTTTCCATCAAAAAAGACTACAGATGTTCACCACAAAGAGAAGACTGTGATGAATGGTGCAACCAATGGGTCTGCTGCGCCAAGAGACATCCAAACGAAAACTGGCCTAAGTAACTGGTCATTAAATGCTCAGACGCCATTGAAAAAAACTGCAGATGTTGCTCAACAAAAAGATAATATTGTTATGAGTGGTACGCCCAATGGGCCAGATGCACCAAGAGAGGCCCAAGTGAATACTCGTCCAAGTAATGGATCATTTAATGCTCATAAGTCTTTGGCTACTGTTGGTACCGAAAGAAATTGTTTAAGTTCTGTTGCATCAAAAGAGACCCAAACAAACACCATTCCTAGTAACGTTTCATTAAACGATCAGAAATCTTTGGTTTCTGGTAGCACACTCAGTTGTTCTAGTGCACCAAAAGAGGCCCAAATGAAGATGAAGACAGGTCTGAGTGATGGATTATTAAATGGTGAAAAGTCTTTGGCTGCTGTTGGTACAAAGGAAAATGGGCTTGACCCGGTTTCACCAAACAAGACCCAAACGAACTCCAATTTAAGTAATGGTTCATTAGGCGGTCAAAAGTCTTCACCTATTACTGGTGCAACAGAACTGGAACAGACCCAAACTAAAGAAACTTCAGAGTCTTCAGCTATTGCTGGAACCATGATAAAAGCTTTCACTACTGGTGCAACAGAGCTAGAACAGACCCAAATGAAAGAAACTTCAGTTTCAAAACGTATCTCAGAGCCCAGTAAAACAGAAGACCATACAAAGGTATACTTTCTCATAGAAAAGGGTATGGTAAGCTTGCATGGTTCAAAACTGGTCATTTTTTACGGGTCAGGAACACTTTTGCCTACATTTTAAAAAATTTATAATCAAAGTGTTAAGTATGATTACAAAAACTATAAAGTTGTCTCAGTAATAATTCAGTTTTTGAATAAAATAATTTTGGAATCATAATACATTTAACTTATGACTCGTATGATCCGCCGGACACATGGGATCTATTCCTGGTTATGGTTAAGCTTGTATTTTACACGTTTGACCACTGTCACCTTCTTAAGTTATGCTTATTTCACAACTAATTGGAAAAAAGTTTCAGGAAATTGGTGGGGGTGAGTCATCTGGTGGCCACAGTGGTGGTGATGGTTATGTGGGGGCGACTACTGCATTGCTGAAGGTATCAGGTTTGCCACAGCAAGAAAGTTCTATGGAGAACAAAGCTCTTGCCGGAATAACACATTACGCGAAGTTGTCAGATCTGTCACAGAAGGAAAGTTCTATGGAGAAGAAAGCTATTGTGGGGAAGCCGCGTAAAAAAGTGAAGAACTTTTTAAAGTGCAAGTTATTAAGTATGAAATTCAGCTCAAATGTTCTTTTGGAGACATCATTAAATCAGAGAAAGAAAAAGAAACATAAGCGAAACAAACGGGTCAAGAATCTTGGTCAAAAGAGTTTGGTCAACGAAGGCTCGTCTTCATTGGTCAAAAGCGAAGCACAGGAGACCGTCAAACCTCTTGTTGATGATGGATTTAAACCGAGAGTTATCGAAGACGGTGCTGTGCTTGCAACAAGTGATTTTAATAGTAGAAGTCAATCAAACTCTACAGAATCACATCAATTGGAAAACTGCAGGAGATCTTTGTCACAAAAAGCTTTGATTCATATGCTTACCAGAGGTATTGATGAGAGAACAGGTGACTAAAATTACCTTTTTTTTTTCCCTTTGCATTCTTTGTCAAAAAAAAAGGATTTTTTTTGTTTAGTGTGTCTTTTGAGGAAGATAATATGATTACTTTTGACCTACACGTTTTTTCCTCTAAATTTCAGTCCCTCATTGGGACGAGGACGAGTCAGCATCATCTCAGATTTTCAGAGAAGAAAGGCCCGATTTCGCTATTGGTTATACTGGAGATAAATGGTGAGTCATAAAGCCACCGTTGCACATTTTAATAGTCCGAAAATCTTGATTGATTATGCTTGCTTATAATTTATGAACTTGCGACTCAACAGGGATGAAGAATATGACAGAGGAAAGAGGAAGAAAGTTAGGATCTCAAAAACTGAATTTGACGGAAAAAACCCGCTTCAAGATATTGCAAATGAGAGGTTAAAATCACACTCAGAAAAGCAAAATGTATCAAAAAGGAAAAACAAACATTTTAAAAAGCCAAGATCTGGCAATGGGCCTTACAGGATATAATGCTGAAATTATGAGCCAAGAATTTTGTTTTCTGGAGTCGACAATTGAGAATGCCACACATATTTACCGGGTATTTTCTTAGATCGAGTTCCCGAGGTGTGGGAGTTTTTTTTTTTTTTTTTTTTTTTTTTTTTTTTTTTTTTTTTGAAATTAGGATTCTGAAACAAGGTTTACTAGTCTTGAAAGTGGTTAAAAATGTATGGTTTTTCTATTTATATTGAAGTAATGTAATACCTCTAATTGTTAACATTATATCTGTTGGTGCAAATAGTTTCCTACTTGTTTATAAAATGATATGTTTAGCATATAATAAGAGGGACTATTGAGTAAAGAACTGGTAGAACCGCATAAACATTTGTATGTTTTACTTTACATGTAATACTTATTCGATTCTTATAATCTTTTACTTAAAACTGGTTATGTATTAAATATGAACATCTAGCCATATACGTTCATAAGGCTTTTCAGGTTGGTTTATTAACGAGGTGTTTGGGATTGCGTTTTAAAATTGATTTTTAGATTATTGCGTAAACGCAAATAATCAGTTTTTAGTGTTTGGGGTTGAGTTTTGAAAATTGTTTTTTAGGTTACCAAAACGCAATAATCTAAAAGCAGCTTCACCTTTGCTTTTCTAAAACGCATAATCTGTCTTAAAAAATTAATCCCAAAACACCCTTAGGACTTTTTGTACCTTATTTATTTTCCATTTCGTTTTTTTTTTCTAAAGGAAAGTGTGTTTAGGTGAGCATGGGGCACAATGATTATTAAAACCACTACTACAACTCTAATGATAATTTGCTTCTTCAACAAGCTTCCATAAAGTATTTATGAATTAATGTCATGCTGCTAAATGACTTGTAATCTTTTCCAAAATCCATCAAATGATGTTTAATGATTCTTAATAGATTTTCATAAATGTGTTTTCTTGATGCATGGTTTTCGATTGAAGCATCAGTAATTGATGGGTTTATTAAAGAATAAATATGGAAATAGTCATCAGTGTATTGTTATATATTTATTTTTATAATTATAATTGATAATAACTATAAGTGACAATCACGATTTTTTAATGACCAACAAAAGCCTGATCATCCGAGTAAACCCAATGGCAAAAGGCCACCTACGCTCATGAACACAGAGGGCACTGGTGACCTAGCCTGCCACTGTTTCAGAGAAAACCCACCCCCAGAAGGATTGTGACCTCTGGTTAACCTTAGAGCAATTTTGCTTCATATAAGACTCGAACCAATGACCTCCACGTTAGAAAATAATGGGCTAATTGATAGTTAGTTATTTCTACAAGTAGTTTTGACCAAAAAGTAATGGTCTATTTTTTTTTATCAAATAAATATGTTTGTTTTAAAATCAATAGTTTTGTAGCACACTAACATGGGCTTAACTGTATTCGACGGTGAAATTACCAACATTTAATTATGTGCAGATCGTGCTTTAAAATTGGAATTAGTGTTATCCACATGATTACATCATTCCTGCGAATTTCGATCTAACATTTTTTTATATATATTTTCTATTTATCCTTTAACTACAAATAGAAAGAGAAGGTAATATTACTCTATATATTAAATTGCAAGGTCTTAGGGAATAGTGCTAACGGAGTTACTATTTTTCCGTTAAGTCACAATAGGATGTTAAGAACTGTTGGTTTTTTGGGTTTTGTCTGGGTTTAGGAATAGTCTTTTTTTGTCTTTATATACATACATATCGGTAGAAATTCAATTGGCTTACATTTCAACATTAACTTTTTTTTAAATGAGTCGGTTGAATATAATACGTTATTATTAGACGGCATAAATTCGAATTGCGCCCCGCAACACGGGGCATACCACTAGTTTAGATTATTTCACCTAGTGACCTAACTATAGTTAAGCCTTTTTACAGTTTCATTAAAATTATTTTACTTTTTCTAACTACAAATCATGCAAATGTTAATATTGTTCTATTGTTTGTTGAGAAATTTTGTGTGGGTCAAATGATAACTTTTCTTTTTTCAAATTAAACAATTGCCATATTCAATTTCTACTAAATAAAGTAGCATATTTGTACATGTGCACATTTAAAATTCTAGTATTTGTGAATCTATTATTATCAATTCTCCACAAACCAATACACGTGGTTTCTAAAAGAATACACATGAGCATTATAGAAATGTTTTCAAAAGTAAAGGGAGGCTAAAAGTTTTATACATAAATATGTTTGCATCGTGTTATAAAATACATGTGACTTTTGTATTGTGATTTGAGGTTCATTGGTTTCAACAAGGTCATCTTTATAAAATTTTAGCAACTTCCAAAATTATTTTATGAAAAAGTTGGTAATATGATCATGACAACGTTTAGGCATATTTCCGAGTTGCATAAACGAATGTACTATAATAGTTTTAGATGTTTTGAGTATATAACCATCTTATTTTGTATCAAACGCGTCCACGTATAAAACAAACAAACAAACGCACAATAAAGTCTTACTCATAGCAAAAACTACGTACTCATATGGTGTGACCTCGGGGTGGGTTGGACGAGTGCAAACGTTTCCTGAACTCATTAGATAGAGAGGCCACACTTGCTACCCCTGGCTCTAAAACCCACTAACACAAAATCAACACCCACGAACACAAGATTTTGCTCAAACACCCGAGCGACTTTTTCTTTTAATAAACTTCAACAAACGAATACAAATAAAAATGTTTACGAAAATAAATGTCACACTAGGGTTTATATAGCACTCTTTACAAGTAAACCTATATGAAAATGAATACTCTATATTCAAACTTTAAACTTAAAAGATAGAAATTAAACTATCCTATTCTATTCTATTACGACTTGGACTTGAGAACGTGACTCGCAAGCTACCACATCCAATAACTCCAACTCAGGCTCAGTCGCATCCAATCGCTCCATTAGCATTGGCTCGGCCAAAGTTGCATCCAATCGCATCCATTAGCTTCAACTCGGCCCAAGCCATCCTCCAGCCATACAAAGCCTTCAACTTAACACCAATCGCAGCAAATGCCACTTCCAAGTTCCAAACTTGGCCCAAGCCATCCCACGGTTCAGTTGGTCTTTAACCGCGACAAACCCTGAGCAGTGGCTTGCTCCTTTCCTCCTAATGTTGACTTCAAATAAGTCCACCCCATATCTTCCAGTTGCAGATGCTTTCTAACATGTTACAATTTTTTAACCACACATAAAAAAAAAAAGTTGACAACGAGGTAATTATTTTTACATCAAACATTCTTCTTTTGCTTTCTAGAAAGTTATATTTCTACCCATAATTAGGTCCAAATGTCATCATAAAAAATCATATATCTTACTTGAGTAAAAATTATGTCCACCACCCCCCACACACACACAACAAAACACACATAGCATGCCATCATTGAACACCTTCAACACCTTTTTCTAATTATCTCACCAACCCATGACATATTTATCAACTCCTTCCAGTCTTCACAACCTCCCCACTCACCCCCTCTTCTGTCACTCAAAACTGCCAAATTCTCCATTCCCTATATTTTCAACTTTTTTTTTCATAAAAGCTTTATACCCTTTTCTTATTCCCTTCCAACAAAAAGACAAAAGTCCTTTAAATTAACTTTTTTTCTGTTGGTTGGTATTTTCATGAAAACAAGCAAATATTATAAGCATTAAAAAGAATTGATTTTTCTTGAAGGGGTTTTCATCCACCTTGTTACCTCTTTCTTTCTCTAGCTAGTTTCAACAATGGGGTATGCTTTATTATGTTCCATTTTGGTTCTAACACTTTTCTTGAAGTCAAACCTTGGTCAACAACAAAACCAATCCATACCCAATTCAGATGAGTTCTTCATCTCTCAGTTCTTTGAAAAAATGGGCATAAACTCTTCAAAAAGTTACCATCTTTACAATCTTTCTTCCTCAGTTTGTTCATGGCAAGTTGTGTTATGTGATTCTAAACAACAAAATGTCATTGGTCTTATTGCTCCTTGTTTAGGACTTACTGGGCCCATTCCTGATAACACTATTGGCAAACTTAAACAACTTCAGTTTCTTGATCTAAACAGTAATCACATTACTGGCTTTTCATCTGATTTTTGGAGCTTAGTTTCACTTAAGTCACTTAACCTTTCAAACAATAAGTTATCAGATAATATCCCTACCAACATTGGTAACTTTGGATCACTTGAAAAACTTGATCTTTCTTTCAATAATTTCACTGGTAACCTCCCTGATGAGTTCAGTTCTCTTACTGGTTTACAAGTTATTAACCTCAACCGAAACCGGTTTAGTTCGGTTATTCCATCAGGGATCATAAGTTGCCACTCTTTGACTTCTGTTGACCTTTCCATGAACAGTTTCAATGGAAGTCTTCCTAAAGGTTTTGCCACTGCTTTTCCCAAGCTAAAAAGATTAAATCTTGCTGGAAATTTAATCAATGGAAGGGGGTCTGATTTTTCAAAAATGGTTTCTTTGAATTACTTGAATATTTCCAAGAATCTTTTTAAAGGTTCTGTTGTTAAAATCTTTAAGGGTCCATTGGAGATTATTGATTTGAGTAGTAATCTTTTTGAAGGTCACATTTCTCATGTGAATTTCAATGCATCTTTTGATTGGTCACACTTAACTTATTTGGATTTATCTGATAACAAGATTAGTGGAATGTTTTTTGGTAACTTAACCAAAGCACATAATCTTAAACACCTTAATCTTGCCAAAAACAGATTTTCCAAACAAAGTTTTATACATATTGATGAACTCCATAGTTTAGAGTACCTTAACTTATCAAAAAATAACATCATGGGTCAAATAGATGATCACATTTCAAAGCTAGCCCATTTGAAAACACTTGATCTGTCAAACAATCATCTTGTTGGAAAGATCCCACCTTTGATCTTAAAGAGCCTCCAAAATCTTGATCTTTCAAACAACAATTTAACTGGAGACATACCCTTGACACTCTTGCAAAAGCTCCCTTGGATGGAAAGGTTCAATTTTTCTTACAACAATTTAACCCTTTGTGACTCTGATATTTCACTCGAAACACTTCAGTCCGCATTCATCGGTTCAACAAACAGTTGCCCGATCGCTGCAAACCCGACATTTTTCAAGAGAAAAGTACATAATCATAAAGGACTCAAGCTTGCTTTGGGCTTAGCCATCACTTTGATATGTTTTCTTATATGTTTGCTACTTTTTGCATTTGGGTATGGAACAAGAACCATAATGCAGGGTGTTAAAGAGTCTAGCAATGAAGAAAGAACCATTTCGGGCCCGTTTTCGTTCAAAACAGATTCAACTACTTGGGTGGCAGATGTAAAGGTTGCATCTTTAGTCCCTGTGGTGATCTTTGAGAAACCATTGTTGAATTTCACCTTTGCAGATCTTTTATCAGCCACATCAAGCTTCAGTCAGGATACCCTTTTGGCTGAAGGGCGGTTCGGGCCTGTTTATCATGGGTTTTTGGGAGGTGTGGTTCATGTAGCGATTAAGGTTCTGGTGCATGGTTCAACCATGACTGACCAAGAGGCTGCAAATGAGCTGGAGTGTCTTGGCAGGGTCAAACACCAGAATCTAGTTCCTTTAATGGGTTACTGTTTAGCTGGTGAACAAAGGATCATGATTTATGATTATATGGAAAATGGGAATTTGCATAATTTGTTATATGATCTTCCTCTTGGAGTTCATGTGAGTGAAGATTGGAGTAGCGACGCGTGGGAGGATAAAGAAACTAATGAAAATGGTATTCGAAACATGGGGCCAGAAGCTTCGTTGACAACGTGGCGGTTTAGGCACAAGATCGGGCTTGGTACGGCTCGTGCATTGGCGTTTCTGCACCACGGGTGTTCACCGCCGATAGTTCATAGAGACGTGAAAGCGAGTAGTGTTTATCTTGATTACAATCTTGAACCAAGATTATCCGATTTTGGGCTAACAAAAATCTTTGGCAATGGTGCAAGTGATGACATGAGTCATGGGTCAGCTGGTTACGCCGCGCCAGAAGGTGTGGTCACGACAAAATCTGATGTTTATGGATTTGGGGTGGTGCTTCTTGAGCTGATTACGGGTAAAAAGCCCGTTGGGGACGAGTATCCAAATGATGAAAACTGGAAAGCACAAGATTTGGTTAGTTGGGTTAGAGGGCTCGTGCGGATGAGCCGCGGGTCACAAGCCATTGATCCCAAGATTCGAGCCACCGGTGAAGAAGGTGAAATGGTGGAAGGTTTGAAAATTGGGTATCTATGCACGGCTGATGATCCATTGAAGCGGCCAAGTATGCAACAAGTGGTTGGGCTTCTCAAGGATATTGAACCAGTTTAAGACCATGAAGAAAGTTAAAAGCCTCAAAAGTTTGTAACAAGATATCTTTAGAAGGTGAAAGTAAGATTTGATGGAGATTTTGTAGAATGAAATCTTTTCAAGTGATATTTTACCTCGTGTTTATCTAGAAGATAATATTGTGCTTTAACCTTTTGGGTTATGCATGTTTGTCCCTAATTACCCGAAACCGAAATCACCAAACAAACAAAGCAAAAACAAAGCGAAACAGCTCAAACTAATAACTTGACTGTTTTTTTTAACCGAAAATTACAGTAGCACTGAACTCCGAAAACCGAACGGCACCAAACTTGTTTGTATTAGGGCACATGGGGTGGTCACAATTTTATCACACCCATCACACTATCACACCTAATCAGATTCTGTCACCTCATTTCATCACATTCTATCACATTCCATCACTATGAGTACTCATATGATTGTAGAATTTGTTGTCTAGATATAATTAATCCAAATTGCAAAGATAGTTTCTTCTCAAGTAAGAGATCAAATCACAAATTGTTTCATTTTCTTTCTAGACATTATTATTATTATTCAATCTCCTATCTCCCACCCCACCACATTTTAACTTCTGATATCCAAACCTCTAAGCTTGTATCTGCCACGCGTGCGCCACATCAGCAGTATACTATCTTGTTAAAGGATTTAAGATGATGAGTTGGACAGAACCCATTCCACCAAAGTGGGGATACCAAATCCAGTTGCCCCCTTTTTCTTGTCGCTCCAAACGGGCCCAGCCATGTCGATATGCATCCATTGCACTTTCTCATCAACAAACTGCAATGCAACACATCGCGGTTTTCGTGAAATGTCTAAAACACCCTTTAGGATAATAATCACAATGGGTAAAAAAACATAATTTTCATTGACATAAAAAAGTTACCTGCTTCAAGAACAGAGCTGCAGTGATAGAACCACCTGGACGACCGCCAGTGTTGACCATATCCGCCACCCCAGATTTCATTGACTCCCAATAACTTTCCTCCATTGGCAGCCTCCAAAGTTTTTCTCCAGCGACTTCCGAGGCGGCAACCACCTCCTTAGAGAGTTCATCACTGGGTGTAAAGATGCCTGTTTTATTTTTGACAATATGACCCAAAAAAGCACGTTAATAAACGTTAGAAGTATACTCTATAGTGGCATACAAAAATGTACTTGAGGATAATATAAACGTGTAAATTTGGATGATTTAAATATTGAATAAAGTAAGTTTCCGGATTCCATTTCAAACGGTGTATGCCATGTGCACAAATACCATCTTTTCAAATAGTATAGAATCTTTGAAAAAAGTCATTCGTGTTAGTGGCAAATGGCGTTACATAAAGTAGAAATGGTTCGATATGTTTGCCATCGAAGAACCTCAAAATCAAGAATAACTAAAGTTCTGTTGCAGTAATTTCTGTTATCAGAACATATCGTGTGTATTAAGCTCCATATACCTGCAATTGAGGGCCCAAGAGCAACTACACAAGCTCCAGTCAAGGTTGCCAGATCAACTATCTGCAGAAAATATAAAAAATTTTAGGCCATTCTTTAGTGTAAAAGAATATTAATGGAGAACCTAGCATGATATGAACAAAGTAATTAAGGTTCTATTTGTTTTTACCAAGTTTTCTATTCTCTATTTTGCATTGGCGCAGCTCTTAAGGGGCAGGGAGGAGCGGCCGATCCCCCCGAATTTTCGCTCAAAAGTTCCGATTATATAGCATTTGTATAGAAAATTTTTGGTATATACGGTTTCGACTCCCTAAAACTGGTTTTCGACCCCCCGAAACTAGTGATTTCCGACCCCCCGAAGTTTCGGGTCAAGCTTCGCCACTGAATTTTTGTGGGACCCACCAACCCACAAAATAAAGCTTAAAAATTTAGCTAAAAAATGTTTGTGTGCAACAAAAACTACCTTGTCTACACCTTGATTACAAGCATACACCAAAGCATCAGCAAGTGTAAGTCTACCTTCAGCATCAGTGTTGTTAACCTGAAATATAAAAATCATGAATTATTTTTTCATGCACTCCATGTGAAAGATTTAAACAAGTTCTTGAATTATATGACCAAGATCGACATTTATAACTTCATCGTCTCAGAGGAACGTTGATGATTGTATTAAGTAGAATGCCTTGCATATACATTTGTTGATTTCTGTTTAGCTTGTTCGAGTTTTATTTTATTAAAAAGATCAGAAATAAGAAATTTTTATAAATTGACTAGTAATATACCTCGATTGTCTTTCCATTGGAGGCTGTCAATATATCACCAGGCCTCATTCCGGTTCCACTAATCATATTCTCACAAGCTGCTACAATAAAATGAACCTGTGATAGCAAAATTAAAAGCCAAGTCAATAAAAGGTGGCCACTTTAACCAATATAGTTATCAAATGGGTCAATCTGTTATGTTTAATCTCAAACGAGCCAACCCGGTAAAGTCAGTGGTATCACACTGATTAGTTTATTAACGGTTGATATTTTGGAGCACAAGTGTTTCCAGCCGACCGTCTGAGTCACTAAAGTTCAGATATTGGTGTCAACTTACGTGATCAATCATAAGATTAATGAGTACTAAATCCAGCAAATTTTGAATTTTTAAGTGAAAAAACATAATTTGAGACCGAAACACATCATTATCATCTCACCTCTACTCCAGAAGGTTTAATTTGACCTAGGGCTTTTGCAGCACCTAACACCGCTGCTGAACCACCCATGTCATACTTCATCAGCTCTATAGAGCAACCAGGACCAGTCTTAATGTTGTAGCCACCACTGCAAACATAATAAGTAGCCGCAATACAAATGGTTTGATTAAGGCATTTTTCTTAAGCACTAACGGTTCAAATTGGTTTAGCTCAAAAGTCTCCCAGCATGTATTTTAAATTTAATCCATAAAGCTCCCAAATTTCCTTATTACAAAAAGATATTTTTTTTTACAACATGATCATTGTAAATTTGTAATAATATTTGAAAAGCTAACTACTTTATAAAAAAATGGAAAAAAAAGAAAAAAAAAAAACTATTCTGATTCAACACAACCCGGCCCATATAAAAAAACCTAAATGCGTAGAGAGCCGACGGATCTCATTACCCAACATGTCCAAACCACACGTTTTGCCACATCTAATAAAAGGAAACAAATTATACTCTTGGTAAGTGTTGATGATAATTAAATTTATACAAAAGAAACAAGATTATTACCTGTCGAATGTCAACCCCTTTCCCACTAAAGCCAGCTTAGTTTTAACGGATCCACTTGGAGGCTTATAACATAAATGAATAAATTTAGGAGGATTTGTAGAAGCAGCAGCAACACCAAGATAAGAACCCATTTTCAGTTCTTTGCATTGTTCGGTATCCAGAATCTTTGCTGTAAAAACATCACTATATGCAGCAGCAATCTTTTCAGCTTCTTCTGCTAGTACCTCTGAGGACATAAATGTATAAACCGAAACGATATGAACAGAGTAAGCAAAGAGTAGAAAAACTAAAAGAATAAAAAGAAACAATAAGTGAGATAAATGTTGACTAACCAGGAGTGAGGACATTCGCAGGTGCGTTTACAAGCTCTTTTCCCAAAATTACCCCTGAACAAACATCTTCTGCGTACTTAAATTTCTTCGCTAGCTCAGGCCCAGATCCAAGACCAAAAAAATCAACAGACTTGAGAAACGGCTTCTTAGCCTCGGATTTGAATCTGTTATCTTCATGAGTACCCAACAATGTGCCTATATCATAGTCCCAAAAACGGTAACGACACATTAGACAATAGAAACATATTCAGTACATCTTGGCGGCCAGAGACCCATTATAACTTGTCACCAAACCCATCCGACCCGACCCGGCCATTTTTGAATTTGCTAATTAATAAAAACAAAATAAACCAACCTTTTGCTATTGCTGAAGCGGTGGCAAGCTTTAGTTCAGAAGTTAAGCCTTCTGAAGAGGCCAATGCAATGGCAACATTGTTTGCTTGTGAGGCCTTTGCAACTGATGCAACAGACTCGCCGAAAGCATGAAAACCAGAAGTGGACGTGCCTGTGGCCTTTCCAAGCCCAATCAAGCTGACCCGTTTCGGCCCAAGGTCTGCAACCCTGATAACCGTTGACTGTCCAGCCTTTCCAGTGAAATCTTCCTCAACAGCTACTTCAGACAATAATCCACCCAATTTAGAATCAAGTTTTTCTAAAATTGGATTTTGGAATTTTGAGTTTCCGCCTTTTGTCATGTCGGTTTCTGTGACACCTACTGCAAGTATATCTCCTTTCCATTGTAACAAATCGGTTTCTTTAGCAGCAAAAGAGATCTTTCATATTTAAAAAAGAATAAAAAAAGACGAAAGATTTAGTATTTTATAAAAAACTATACACAACCACATTTCATTACATATCAGTTCATAACAATTACAACAACGAATACTCAAAAGAATTTATTAGATGTCACAAAATGAGCGGGTCGATCAGGTGGATAAAGCGTCAAAAATGCATCAACTCAACTCACAAACCTTTTTGCCTATTTCGTCCATTTTCTACATATACCTAATGCGTTAAATATAATAAGTTAATTGCAAAAACTATGCTACTACAATAACTATATAATTGAAAGTAACTATGAAGAAAATCGACAAAATACACTTTGAGCGACTTTCAACGCATTTACAACGTTTCATCCATTTGATCCGTTTCCCTTTTAACGAATAACTTTAATTTGATCCTTTGACCAAACTTTCATTACATGGATCAAGATGATCATAATACAAAACATCAGACAAGTAAATATTCAAGTTAACACTACACATTTACAGAATTCAAATATCAACTGATACAACAAAGTTCTGAACTTATCCACACATATAAATAAATAAACAAATAAATAAATAAATAAATCCAATCACCAAAATAAGTCATATTTCACTAGGTTATCTTTTAACCTCAAAATTAACAAGAAAAGATACATAATTTCTGTTTATAAAATCATAAACACTAAAAGGGTAAACAAAAATAAAAAAATCCAGATCAATAGATCTAAATCTTCAAACCAAAATCAAGAAAAGATACATATTACATAACAATCAAGAAAAGATTCAAAAAAAATTTATAAACTTTAGGAAAAAAAATTAAAACTTGGACCTTGGGATGATCGATATTGGCAGGAAGAGTGAGGCCAAGAGTGGCCTTAGCAACAAGATGAGCCATACGTATGTTTCTTGGATAACAAGGTAAAGACAACAAGGGTGGTTTTGTAATTGAGATTGAAGTGATACCCAGATGAGATATGGATCTAAAGTTAGTGAAAATAGAGGAAGAAACAAGGAGAGTTTTGAGGGAAGAGTGTGCAACTCTAATGGCTGCCATTTATTAATGGAGTGTGTGAGTATATATAGGAGAAGGGGTTGAGTATAGATTGGATGAGTTCACCACATTACTGAGTCAATGCTTTTCTTTGGCTTTTAATAAAAAGAAGTTACAAAAATTATCGGTTATCTAATTATTTATTTCTTTAAAAAATAATGTCTCTCTAGGGTAAGGGGACGGGGCGCTTACCGATTTAGTCATGGTACCAGCACGGTAACACCGCCGTCACCAATGTTGATAGAGGTCCCGTGGACTAAATTCTGGTTCTATTTAACGCACGGTAAGCAAACACGGTTAATGGTTTTGTGTGGGGGGTTTTTTGTTTTTTATGGGTTGGGTGGTTCAGGGTAGTGCTGCCTCCAAAAAAGTGTTTCAGTAAAGCAAATCAGTGAAGTGATATGGCAGTGCAGGATTTGTGTAAATCAATGAAGTTGATAATGCTTCAGTGGAGCACCCCGTCCCCCCTAATATTAACATTTGGACGGATATGAGACTAGATACGGTTATACCTGATACTCATGTACCAATCTTTCACTCGTATGTGAAAAGAAGATTGGTCTTCTGATGATAAATGATGGTAATATATGGCACAAGTTCGTGAAGTATGTAGATTTTGTGTAATGCAAAAAAAAAAAAAAAAAAGTTATTCTAGTTTTTATTGGTCTTTCACTGCGTGACGACCCTTACGATGATGTTATAGATTGTCGTATTAAAACCTAAACTGTTTTAAGCACACAGTTTTTTATAGGGTGTGTTATTATGTTACATAATCCAATCCATGTTATTTTTTTATTTTATTTTTAAAGGATGTCCTTTACGTTTAAAATTTATGAGTTTTGTACTTTATGTTTCAAAATGTTGCATGGTTTGTTCTTTAACGCTAACTCTGTTAGATTTTAACGCTAATGTAAGGGTAAATTTGTCTTTTTACTCTTTTAAGGACTATTTGTGTGTCTGACTTCAAATTTTGGAGCAAGATGAAAATATATATGTTTGATTGCCCTTCATCTTCTTCTTCACTCTCTTCATCCTCCTACATGAATTTCCACCATCCTCAATCACCTTCATTCCATCACACCAGTCCAAATCCCCCTAAATTCTCTATAAAAATTAGTCAAAACCCTAACCCCAAAACCTCACAATCAAACACATCCACAAATTCCTCCTGTTATGCAAATTCCAATAAGCACTTAAAATATTCTTAAATAGGATATATACTCTCAATAATATAGTTTCTCACTTACCATACTGTAACACATATCTTGTATATTTTTTTTATAATCATCAAACATTAAGCTCAATCTCATCATTTTGACCATCACAAGTCTGAATAACCACTTTGACCCTCAAAAGTCAAAATTAAAACACAAATACAGAGACAAAACGAAACACACAATAAACAAACGTTAAGAAAACAGTAACAATTATAACAAATTAATAAAAAAAAAAGAAGAAGAAGCAACACATACTAAATAGTTAGATCTACGAATTCAAGCATTGAATAATAAGCAACACTCAAAACACTTTTGACAGCGGTGACAGCGGTAGTGTTGTTTTGAGTGTTGGAGGCGGTAGAGGTTTGGCGGTGACAATGGTGGGTGGTTACTCTGGTTGAAGGTTCTGTGGTGGTGGGTAGTGGACTGGTGGTTACTGACTTTAGAGAGAGAAAGGGGGAGGTTGAAGGTTTGGTGGTGATGGATGGTTGGTGTTGAGGCATCACCAAGTCAATGTTTGCAAACCGCCCATGCTTTAGGCTACTCTTCATATGCTTCGGAGATGCCTCAACAGCTAATTGAGAGTGCATCTTATAAGTGACTGCAATTCTTCATTTCCACCAGTCAATAGTGTAGCCGCTGCCAGGACGAAACTAGTGACCCATCTTCCATTTCAAAAGCGGATACCCGCCCTTCGCAATCCAGGTTCAGAAGCACAAAATTCATATCATTTCCATGACACAAACATGGCCAACAAATTCAATCAACTTGAACACAAAAACTTCAAAATGTTAATACAAAAATCAATAAACATAAAAATAAAATCCATAATAATCCTCTCAATCTCTACATACAAATTATGCAGGGAAAAGTAAAATTTTTAACATTTTGTATAACTAAACATCAATAGCATACCCTAATTCCCTATAAAAACATCCAAAATGATTACATATTACCGATCGTTCCCTCGTTAATCAATCAATCGATCTTCACTGAAGAGTAAATGAGCCTCGTAAACCAGAAGCACGCATAGAAACCAATCGTACCCGTGAGCACAAAGAAAGCATACGACGCAATCAGCATATACCCAAAGTACAGGATACCCGAAACCGGCTTTGTGATGTTAAGCTTTGTGAAGAAATAGAAAATGGTGTATAAAAAGAGATATAAAGCTGACGAACCCGATGTTAAATATGATCTCCACCACCATAGATAGTCCTCGCTGCACAGCTGGAAGTAGCATAGCACGATTGTGATTTCGGCACATGTCACAATTAAGATCACAAATACGATAAAAAGGAAACCGAAGATATAGTAGAACTGTTGTAGCCAGATGGATGTTAATATGAAAAAGAGCTCGATAAAGACTGCACCGAATGGAAGTATTCCACCAATCAGAATCGAGAAAGCTGAGCTCATGTACCAAGCTTGTTCAGGTATCTGTCTTGGGATCTTATTGGTTTTCACCGGATCTTCAAGTGCAGGCTTTTTGAACCCGATATAACTCCCGACAAAAACAAGTGGGACCGATATCCCAAACCATAAGAACACCAAAGCAAACATGGTACCAAAAGGGACCGCACCGGATGATTTCTCCCCCCAGATTAAAGCATTGAGTACAAAGAAGATAGCAAACGCGATCGCTGGGAACATGAAAGCAGTTTTGAGAGCGATCGATTTCCATTCGGTTCCTTTGAATGCTTTATAAAGACGAGCCGATGCGTACCCGCCAAAGATACCCATGAGAACCCAGAGTATGAGTAGGGCCGTCATGAGGCCACCTCGGTTAGAAGGTGAAAGAAACCCGAGGACAGCAAATATCATGGCGATTAATATCATACCAAAGAATTGAACACCAGTTCCGACATAAACACATAGTAAGTCTGAGTTAACTGGAGGGCGGAAAACGTCTCCATGAACCAATTTCCAGCCTGTTTCTTCCTGGGCTTCTTCTTGTGTTTCTAGTTGGTTGTATTTGGAAATGTCACGGTAAAGGGTTCTTAACATGATCATGGCCACCATACCCGATAAGAAAAGAACAATCATAAGTGAGTTGACAATCGAAAACCAGTGAACCTGATCATCTGCCATTAGAAGATAAGTGTCCCATCTGGATGCCCATTTGACATCACTCTCCTATATATCAAAAACCAAAATCAACCCGTTCATAGATATATATATGTGCTGAAACAGCAAACTCGAAACATAGTAATAAACAAATAAATAATGATATATTTAACCCAAGACTTACCTGGAAATCAACATCATAAGTGAATATGACTTCCTTATTTTCAACCTCTTGTGGAGGATCAGAGCTTGTGACCGTCCGTTTTGCATGTGCATCACATGTCGTTAGGCGGTTCTTGCCAGTCCAGTCTCCATCGTATTGATGCTTCACGCTGAATCCAACCAATCACAGTTGAATTAAATTTACAAGTGGGATTCGACCCATTTCGAGTTAGGTTTAATGGGTAAAAGAAAAATAGCTTTAAAGAAGAACTAAAAGTGCTTCCAGGTCAAGTTATACTAGAAACTTTTAAAGCATTTAACCATCATTACCTGAAAGCGTTAACTTCAAATCCTACAATTCTTGCAGAGTCTGTTTGAAGGTCCTTGTGATACTTGACTGTGAATGTCAAATGATTGTTGATGAAATACTTCTCTTCCTTCGTCTGCAAATAAATACAAGTTACAATAAAGCTGATAAATTACAGATTAAGAAACAGTTGGATTTTGGTTTAGTTACGGAGGGCTGTTTTGTTGCTTACTCCTGCATATTGTATTTTGCGCCCGACAAAAAATCCATGCTGATATATAATAGGTGAATCTTTTTCCAACCTTGTCATGGGAACAACCAAAGGTAGATTGTCTAATATCCTGTCAATAAATAAGATAGCCATATATGAGACATCGCGTGAAATGAGAATAAAGCCATAAAGGTTCTCCTATACTAGGTTGATAATGAGCGTTAAATTTAAATTAGTATATCTGACGCTAAACAGAGCTAATATGAAACTGGCTATCCAACCCATAAACAGAATCAGACACTCATATTTTGTTATAATATCTGAAACAAAACTGGGTGTGAAGTGACTTACATGTTAACTCTATACTCATCATCAATCTTCTCCTTAAATTCTTTGGTTGTTTTGTCATCCAGTACTATGCGACATACAACATTGCACATCTCCGGAACTCGCATTTGAAACTGCAATACAGTTATACAAATGTAATTAAAGACATAGCATAACAATAAACATAATCACAAAGATATACCCAAGAACTATAATATTTTACCTCATACGGAGAATTTTCTATACGATCACCACGAAGAACCTCACCAAGATTCTCAGCACTGTCAACTATTTTATTAGGGCGACAATAAGGAATGGAGTAGTAAGAATAAGGGAGCTGGGTCTTTGTAGACGCCAATTTGTTTACTTTTACCCTCAGCTTATCTCCCTACAACATAACAAGTATATATTTAGACATATAACAACAAGATTCGTATCAGTGGAAGCCTAATAGATAGAATACATGTTGTCATAGACAGCGAACCATACAAGAAAAATGACACATAAATCCCTAGTGACATGCAAAATGCAAACATTGTTCGACCATTTAACCATAATATTTTCCATTTTACCGTTACAGACTAGTATTCATCTTCCATATAGTGCCTGAATTTATTGTCACACACACACACTCGATCACTGTTCAATAAATGTGTGTTAAATCAGGAACATTATACATGAGAATTGAGATGCTATGTTTATCAACTCCAAATCTACATGGGCTCTCTTGAATTAAAGTTAAAGTACCATGTAACATATAACAAAACAAAACAAAAACCATGCTCGCGTATTAAGTTTGGAATTCGCAAACTGTTTCTTATCTGCACAAAATTCGCCGTTATGTTAATTCATAATAAGTAAAAGTTTTCCATGGATGCATACACACAAATACAAATCAAGCCTTGGTACTCGGGGCGTATTAGCATTACAAGACTATTAGTTTTTAAGCATAAGATTTCCATAAAGCATGTAGAACTAGAACCCACTTGATGGACATACAAGATCTAATCTTTAAGCATTATTATCAGTTTAACTTTTTATCTTCTCTTCTTTAAAAATCAGATCAATTTCATAAACATAAACTAATTCCAAGAAACCTATACTCATCAAACATACATAATCCAAATTTAAATTGTCAGTAATTAGTACTAACTACTCTAAACACCAAACATTCACATTGGAGTATAATAACATTATAACTTCAATGTCCACACAGTAACAACAGATCAATAACAAGAAGATAAAGTTTCAAACTTTCTGGTTTAATAATAATAAAAAACACAAGCTAATAAATAAAACATAACTACTACCAACGGATCTTATTAAGAACCCAATAATAACATTTATATAAAAAAGTGTTTCTTGCCTTAAAGAAATCCTGAGGAGCGACACCAGGAAGGTAGAAAGAGAGCCCATGAATGGATAATAGAAGAAACGCACAGATCCATAAGTGAAACCCCAGATGCGATCGATTAGCCATCATATCATGTAACAGAGAAATGAAAGATTTTTAGATCTGGATTTCAGATCCCTATTTCAGTCTCTCTCTCTCTCTCTCCTCTCTCTCTCTCTATATATATATATATGTATATATATGTGTGTGTGTTGTGAGTTTGGTTTTAATGGGAGAAACCTGCACCTAATTGGGATCAAGAAGATGAGTGGGGAGTGGAGACGATGAAACCAATATCAGCCGTTTGATCATTCGTCCACCCACGCTTTTCACCTTTTTATAGTTTCTACCGTCCAAAGCATCTTAGATCATGTGTAGTGGTGGGGGTTATGGGGGTTGTAGGATTAAAATATTAAAAAGTAATAAAAGTTGGGTTATGTGGGGTTGTGGAAAAAGAGTGTGTAGTGGGAAGGGAGTTATGAGGGGGGTTATAAATGATTGGTAATGATTGGTTAATTATTGTTTTTTATTTAAATAAAGAATATTAAATACTTAATATTTCATTAAATATAAAAATAATAATAAAAATAAAAATTTAAACTGAAAGTTTATTAAATTAATAAAATAATAAAAAAATATTTAATTTTAAAAACTAATATTTAAAAAAAAAAATTTGAATTTCAAACGGTTACTGTTCCAAACCGTTTGAATTTCAAACGGTTTCCCTCCAAACGTTTAAATTTCAAAGTTTGAATTTCAAACTTTCCCCCCCACCACCAAATCTCAGTCACACCTATAAATACCCCCCCTCCCTACCACCATTTCAATCACACCTCTTCCATCTTCCTCATCCTTTCCTCATCAAACACAATGAATAACACTGGCGGTTTTCAAGCAGGAGCTGCCGGACCTTCTAATGTCCGGCAGTTCACTCGACGGGTCCGGGGACGGGGCCGGTCCCGGCGACTGCCAACTCATCCTCCTCCACAACCTCCTCTTCCTCCTCCTCCTCCTCCTCAACACTGGCTAAATCCCCCTCCTCCTCCTGCTGTGGCACCACCAACTAATCCTGAAGAGGATGATCCCTGGAAGGATGATCCCTGGACGGATGAAGAATGGGCTTGGGCCCATGATTATGGCATGGCTACATATCAATTGGACCGACTGATGTTGTCGGCACCACAAACCTTCACCCCTCCTCCTCCTACCCCCTACCAGCAACCTATCCCCACCAACCAGACTACCCCCTACCACCACCCTATCCCCACCCCCCAGAATACCCCCACCCCCTACCACCAACCTACCCCCACCCCCCAGAATACCCCCACCCACCACCACCAGACCACCCCACCCCGTGAATATGGGGAGCCAACCCCTGAGGACTTGGAAGCCCTCAGGGAAATTGAGGAGGAGGAGCGCCTCTGGAGCATGCCATCCCCTCGTCGTGAGAACTACTACTTCCCATCGGATGCGAGGTCTGATGGACGGGACAGCTCACGTTCTCTGTCCCCCGAGTACTACTCATTCGAGGACTGGAACTTTTAGGCTTATATTATGTGTTTAATTAAGTAATTTAGGAATATGTTATGTGTTTATGTAATGTGTTTATGTAACGTTTTAATAAGTAGTTTAGGATTAGGAACTCTGTTTGTAATAAGTAATTTAGGAACTCTGTTTTAATAAGTAATTTAGGATTGTATTTTTATGTGTTTATGTATTTTTAGTGTACACATTTTGAAAATGCACCTGTTTATCTGCAGAAAAGATAAAATTTCATTCAAACGTTAAACATTAAAACCTTAAACATTACAAATACAACATTAAACATTAAACATAAAACATAAAATTAAACATTACACATTATTAAACATTAAAACATTAAAACCTTAAAACACTAAACAAAATCAAAACGCATCAAAGTCCACGACAGCAGATTGGTGACGGTGAAGTCGGTGCCGTAACGTTCACGATAAGCGTCGTGTGTTAGTTGAATTGCCATATGTTGGCTAACGTCAGGGTGCGCCTGCACCGTCGCTTGATAGACCGTTTGCCAACGCGTAACATTATTTTGTATGGTACTAAACTTAGCGGCGATCTGGTCGACCGTACGGTGGTCCGTATCGGTAATTCGGTTGTACTCATCCAATACATTGCGCCAAAATTGTCGCCTATTGTTCGGCGGATTTTCCTTGGTGTTGACCCACGCCCTCACCAACTCGAGTTGGTCTTGGTTCGTCCACGCTGCCATTGATGTGGTTTTGGGTTTGTATTTGGTTGGAATGGTTTGTATTGTGGTATGAATGGTTTGTAGTGTGGTGTGAATGGTTTGTGGTATGGTATATATATAGAGATTTTGTTTAAAAAAAAAAAAAAACAAAACAAAAATTCAATTTTTTTACCGTTTCCCAACGGTCAACAACAACAATCATCACCATTTCAAACACACAACGCCGCTATCCATACAACCCCCCTCACCCAAAACGCCCTATAGCGCCGGAGGGGGCGGTGTTCCCCGGCGCTATAGAGGCTCAACGGCGCCATCACCATCACCACTACACAAGGCCTTATATTCGGTTGTACGCAATAACTAAACCGTTAACTGAAAATATACGAAATCAAAGCGAAATTAACCAAAACCTAAGAGGGCGTCTGGGATTGAGTTTCAAAACAACTTATTGACTTTTTCAAGAAACCAATAAACTGTTTGTGTAACCCAAAAGCACTTTCTGTTTTGAGTTTTGACTGTTGGCTTTTAAGGGTGAAAAAACTGTTTTTGAAAAGTTATAAATCCTGGCTTTTGGCTTTTGGAAAACATTTACACATTTACTACCCACACAACCAATATTCATAATAAGTTAAGCAAACCACTTAAAAAATGGGTTATCGGTTTCTCATCCCAAAAGCTAATTCAAACACTTTTTTTAAAACTCTTTTTCAAAAAGTCATAAGCCAATAAGCACATCTCACCAAAAGCAATTTTGCATTTCCAAACTCAATCCCAAACACCCTCTAAAAATGGGTTATCAGTTTTTCTTACCCTCAGTTATTCGGCTTTAATCGAATTGAACTTTTGTAATGTCATACATTTTCTAGCTTTAATACTTCTATTTTTATGATATATATTTATTTTATGGTTTATATCTCCATTTTATGTATTTATAATTTTATACATTTATTTCATGTTTTTTAAGCAGAAAAATTAATCCTCTTTTGGTTTTGGTTATTAACTGAAATTAACCGAATTGAAAACCAACAAACTAATCAAATAAACCAAATGAATAATGAAAACGATTAGATAATAAAGTTTTATTACATTAACCAATGACTCCGGTTTCAATTAAAGCTAAATTGCTAATAATTGAACCAAATCGAACCATACACACCCCTATTGGCTATTATATCTTTTTAATACTTATAATATAATAGTATATATCAAACAAAATAAAAATAGAAACCATCATTTATGGTTCGTTTATTAGATTGCTTAAATGGAGAGATTGTGGTTGCTTCATATAGAATTTTTGTAGCCCAAAGAAGCTCACACGACACTCGTTATGGTAGTGTGTAACCATCAGTATTTGTTTATTTAGGTCCTAAAGCATGTTTTGGGTATATATGAAATTTTGATGTTTTGCAGGGGTATATATGAAATTGCCCAGAAGAATTAAGAAAAAGTGTGTTTATATTGATTTATTATGTAACCTTCGCTAAAGGGTAAAATGATAGATCCAATCGACAACTTTTTTAAAGATTTGTTGTAGTAGTGTTGCTAATGCTTGAAGGTTTGGTTTCCGATATGCGACACGCGACACTAAAGCCTATACTTTAAGTCTTTAACCCTCAACTTCACTAGGTGTCACATCACCCACTTTTCCCTATTTCGTTCCACCTCACTATAAGGATATCGTTTATTCACGTTACCTACAGCTAATCCTATTTCTTAGTGGTTTTTGGTTTAAAACAAAAAAAAAAAAATCAATCTCTTAGCATCCTGCATGTTAACAAATAACTTCTTTAAAGTCCTTTAAATAAGGAGGAAGTGGTATGCAACGCCAATTAACAAATCATATCACCATTAACGCTCCAGGTGTTTAAAGTACACCCGAAAGCCTAACCAACATCATTAGTCTTGTCATGTGACACTACGCAGAATTGTTAGTCTTCGTCATGAAGGTGTTAAGAGTGTTAAACTATAAACAACTTCAACATTGAATACGAACACAATTAATGCGTACCTTAGTTGTCATAGGAGTATCCACAAGTTGAGATATTTTACGCATTATACAAGATTGGAGTATTGGACCATCGCATGGTTAACCAAATAATATCAAAAACACTATCTACCTTGATTATGTTGTTTCTATTAGGTCTAGACAAGCATTGTTTTCTTTTTTTCTTTTTTTTCAAACGGCTAAACTAAACGGTGTACCCGTAGACACATAGTTGACATTCCAAGTTAATTAACCAAGCGTTGATAGTTTGGAACCATTCCGCAATTTGTACGAGTTTTTTGATAAAATAGTGTATTTTCCTCAAAGTTTTGTGCCTTTGGTAGGTGTCAGACCCCAACTTACAAAACTAGGAGTTCCGCTATCTTAGATTGCGGAATAGGTGACGTGTACAACTGACTTGGCAAGGGGCTATGAGGTGTACAAGAGTGGTGGTGTGTGGCTGTGACTTGGCTTGCTGACTAGGCCTATTCCGCAATCTTAGATTGCGGGAATGGGTTTCAAAAAGTGATCTCGCAATTTGAATTATCGACACACACACACATGCAGCCTACGTACACCTTTGGCTTCAACATCTAGATATTATAAACTTACAAACCATCCCTTCATCACCACCATATATTCACTTCATTATCGAACAACACCAACAGCACCTTCATCCTCTCCATCAACACCCTAGCCGATCCCCGCCTTAGTCGCAAACCACTCGACCATCACACCATCTTCTTTCTTGAGTATATGCATGCCCACACCCACTGCGTCGCATACCGATCAAGGCCATTCTTAATCCTACCATGATAATACATCAGGATATATTGCCTTCGGAAACAGAAAATACCATGACTACAATCGAACCAGGCTCGACATATACAAGAGAACCATAACCGAACAACACACTATCAATCGGACGGTTAACCGAACCATAATGAAATGCCTGATACACACCCTCGTCCACCTTGTCCAGCCTTGCCTACTTGGATATCCAGCTCATCAAGTCCCGCAATCTAAGATTGCGGGAATACTATAAACACAATTTGATTTCTGACACAAACTATAAACACAAAAAAACCCACAAAATCCACTACTTTAGCAAAAAAACTCCAATTTGTACTCTAATAACCTGGATGAGGAGTATAAATTCCATGAAAATTCAAACGTCAACATCCTTTTAAGTGCAACGTTGCGTGGAATTTAGATGTAAAAAATTGATGTAAGAAAATAAGTTATTTTGTGAATGGCAAATTCTAGAATTATAAAATAGGCCAACCAAATTAAAAAAAAAAAAAAAGACTAGTCCAAATTCATGAAAAAGTACCATAAAAACAAAACCACCATAATTCATGCAAAGCCTACAACTATGATAAATAAAAATTGACAAAAGTCTCAAAACAAAACCAACATAATTCAAGCAAAGTCTAACTAAACCCATAAAAACATCAACTTAAAAAACAATCCTAAAACAAGTCCAAACAACCATAATCATGGTGGAAACACCAATGACCCCGACATTTGATGCGGATGAACTAGCGTTTGGAGATTCTGCCGGAGGCGGAGCCGTTATCGGAGAACTTTTAGGAGGTAGAGAGGGTGGAGGTGAGCTATGTTTACGAGACAAAACCTTAACTTCAAGTTTTTCACCCTTCTCACAATGCCCATTAGCACCACTAATGAAGAAGAATGCTCCCGATTCAACGATCTTAATCGTCGTGTTGCCGTCGTTGTATTGATGGATTGGCTTCGCTTTGTTACATTTGTTGTAATCTCCTTCCTCCACTTCTAACACTGAATCCGTCTTTGGATCATATTTAAACACTACATTTTAAAAATATGTACATAATCAAGAAATTCTTGTAAGTTGCTATGTATTACCAATATAAACTATTTATAAGAAATAAAATCAATCGATCGATCAAGTTACACATATATGTATATAGCAAAAGATAAAAATAAAATTACCTAGCACATCTCCAACCTTAAACCGCTCCTTTTCAGCCCATCCATTTAACCCGTTAGGAGACGTAGGGATACGCCACGACCACGAGTTCTCTTTTCCACCAACCAAAAACTCTCTTGCTTCATACGCATCAAAATTCATCGAAAACGAAACCAAACCCGTTATAAAACACAACATAAAAAATCTAGTTGAACCCATTTTTCAAAAAGATCGAATACACTTGACAAAATGAGAGTAAAAAATTCTATTTGTTTTTGTATACTTTGAAGAGTTACATGTGTTTACTTGAGTGGGAGACTCCAATTTATAAATGTTAGGCTCGGAGCTAGGGTTGGGAAAATAATCAAGCTGTCAATGTTGCCACGTAAGAGTCGTGACCACGTAGAATGGAGTAGCCGTTTTAAATTTTGAGAATAAATCGTACTTGATAAAAACTATCATCTAATTCGAAATTAAAATACTTAATTGAATTGAATTTGAGATGGGATTAAGCCGTTTCATATTCTAACGTGTTTGGTTATATAATAATTAATAATAATAATTAATGATAAATAATGGGGATACATCCGGTCAATTTAGAAATAAATTGATGGAATACAATACGATAAAGATGGTATTTTTTTTTTTTTGAACGGCCAACAAATTGGAATCACTCACGGAACACTGGAGTATCATCGTGCCACCAGTGTTGCCACGCGATCATATTCCACCACCAAGTCACCAATTCAGGAGGAAACTCATAATTATGAGAAAACCCCCTTTTGTGAGAATCGAACCCAGGACCTTATGGCCCCTAAGTCTTATCTCACCACCAAGATACCACTAGGCTATAATGCCTTGGGTGATAAAGATGGTATTGTATAAACTTTGTTGGAAAGTTTTTATTTTGTATTTATTGGAATTAATAAAGCCTGACCATTAAACGACAGCATGGTTGTTTCTTTTCTTGGTGATGTATGGTGTATTGCTAGTTCTCCGCTAGCATTGGGTGGAATATAATTTGTTGATCGTTCAAAAAAAAATTAAACGACAGCATGCTTTCACATTTAAGTGTCCAAATATATATCTTCTTAAACCGGTTTGGATAGGGTCGTTGATGAGCCAAGCCATGTTCAACTCGTGCTCCAGCTCGAAATAAACGAGCAAGCTTGGCTTGAAATGATTCAACATGCAGAAAACTTGAGCTTGATTCACCATATTGAAATATTGATACCGATACCCGTATCGTACCAATATATTTAGTAAAAACATACCGGTACCCACTTTTGTTAAAATTCGGTACGGGTATTGTTGGTAACTGTACGAGTATGGTACCGATATCATTCCTACTAATAATAGTAGTAAGTTGTTGTTAACATAAAGTGAAGTAAATGTCATAGTAGCAACAAATGTAAGATCCAACGGAAAATAAAAAGCAGGAAAAGCTAGGACAACGCTAAGACAAGGTTAAGGCAAAGTGGCAAACAAGCGGACATGTCTACATGCTTCTCTAGAATTACAAAACTTAACCTGACAGAACATCTTTGTGTGCCCAAACATCGACCTCAACATCCTCGTAATAGCTACCTCAATCTTATGCGGTCGAGTCTTCTATGCTCATGTGGTTGCGGTTGTCCTTATATCTCCTCTATATAATTGGATTCATTGTTACATTGGTTGTTTGTGTGATTGGAATCATTCGCGCTTATATGTCGTGACACCACTTGTTTTTACGGTTTTCTGTTTGATTGTTTATTAGATGTAATAGCCACGATTTATAAGCATTTATTGAACATTGCTTATCTAGAAAGGGCTTTATACAAAGCCGGCACAACTTTCCATCGACAAGGTATTTAGTGGACATGGCTACACAAAAACTATTGTATAAATATAAATGTAAACTTAGATTATGATTACGGTTTGTGAGTTAGCATTGCTACACAAAAACCATCGAGTAATTTTGGATGAATCATAACTAACATAACGTAGATCCCGTCAACCATCAACTCGTGAACCTTTACTAGGTGGGAAAACGGTTCACGACTCAAAACCGGTCCCTAAACTGAATTTGAACAACTCTAGACACTTGTTTGAAATCAAACAAACCGCCAGTCTATAAATCCTTTTAGATCTCCTTCATGAAAACGATTAAAACTGTACCAAACCGAATAATAAACATGTGAACAACCGAACCAATTCCAAACCAATCATTTTTCGCTTTTTTTAACTGGTAAAAAGCCAAACCGTTTTTTACTATTGTTGGCCTTGGCCCAAATCACAACCAGTTTGGACAAAAAAAAAAACCAAAGGTATGCAAATCAACCTTTAACTGAAACTGTTAAACTTAATAAATTAGTGATCGTAAATCATATGCGAAGTCCTCTTTAAAGCTTTTCAATAAACCTAACCTCGTTTACAATTAGTTTAAAAATCAGTAGCGGCATATGAAGGTTTCAATTGGATCGAAAACAAAACACAAACTCAAAGAACACAGGCGATTTGTGATAAACACTTATCACGACTCTTTTTATTATTATCAAAGCAAACAAAACAAAACAAACAAACTATTCAATCGTATGAAAAACAAGATACAGACCATGCCTTAAATACTAAAACAAACCTTAGACAATTAGGAAACCTAAACCTATTTGACTTCTATTACAATACTTAAAAGATAAAGCAACAGATAAAGATAAAAACCTAAACTTGACTCTTGATTTGGTTTATCCAGTAGATAACCGACTTCCTGTTTGCAGCCCAAACCATCTTCAACATATCAATTAATCAATTACTCTTTTAGCCCATCGACAAAACCCGGCCCAACTTTTATCTAATGTCCTTTTAGGCCCGGGTCAAACAATTAACAAGCCAACAATCACCCCCCTAATTTTTGACCCGTATCATCCAATTCTTTCACGCCAAAATTTTCCCTCGATAATTCTCTAGCGACTATGCGAGCTTGTTGTTCTTCCCCGCTTTCACGCTCAATTTCGATCAACTCTTTCTCGACAAATTCTTTAACAAAACGATATTGATTCTCAAGATGTTTGCTTCGCCCATGAAACATGGGATTTTTCAACAACTCGATAACAGACTTCTTGTCGACCTTGAACCTTTCTTGATCTTTTTCACAACCCATCAAATCCGAGAACAAATTTTGCAACCAAATCTCTTGACAAGTAGTTGTAGTAGTACCAGCCTCAAAGTTCGCCTCAGTTACCTGCTTATTAACAAAGTCCGCCTCATCTTCGGAATCAAATAAAGAATTATCCGGTTGATCAACTTTCGCCATATTTTCATATCCATCATCAAACGAACTAACGCCTCCTTCCGGCGTATCATCGAACTCTTCTTCTTCAACTTCGCCTAAATAACATGAATCAAAAGATGACAAGTTTTCACTAACCTGTTGGTCATTCGAAGTATGCTTAATAAACTCGGACTCATCCTCGGCTTCAAGCTCAGCTCCTGTTACAACTAGACTTCTCTTTTCTAATAATATTGCTTCTGTTGTGACATGAACTCCATGTGGTCTTGCAATAACAAACTCATCCCATGCTTCAACATTCTCTACATTAAAACCATCCTCCATGTCAATTAAGGATGGCTTTTCTTTTAATGCTTCTGTTGGTGTAAAATCCTCTACACGAGGACTTATGGTGTTTGAGATGGGCCTCACAAATTCATGATAAGTATCATCCAAAATACACTCATTCCAAGTATGTGAACTGTCTACGTGCTTTGACCAACCATGAACTGTTGGCTCATCACCTTCTATTTTCCTTAACTCTACGCCACATTTATCACCAAAAGCCATTCTTCTGTCAATTTGATCATCAAAATTTATAAAGGCATTCCTAGCCTCAGTCACATAATTAGAAGTATCATAACCCAAACACCACAAACCCGTCTCCGTATCGCAACCGCCATGAAGCATACAATCAACATCTTCTTGTTCATGCTCGTTAAGAAGGACACGATCGTCTTCCTCCTCTATTGCAACTGTCATGAAAAGTTGCTCGTTCACCTCTTCTGTTTCAACTATATTGGCCTCATCTTTTTCCGCCGAGTTGTCCGGGCATTCGCTTGCATAATGTCCCAACTTTTCACAATTGTAGCAAGTTACCTTCGAGTTATCTTTGCATTCGTTTGCGTAATGACCCAACTTTTCACACTTGTAACAAATTACCTTCGACTTATCTCGACTCGATGAACCTTCGTGACGACTTTGAGAACCCGATGAGCCTTCGCGGCCTCGTCCTCTACCCCGACCCATGTCGGTGTTTCTTTTTCCACGCCCTTCTGCACGAGAAAACAACAACTTATTTTGGTTCTCCTCAACAGTCTTCCTCATCTTTGTTCTTTCTTCAAACGCCTTAAGTCGTCCAATCGCCTCTTCAAACGCAAGTGTTTCGAGGTCAGTAGTTTGCTCAATCACGGCTGCAATAGGTAAATACCTATCGGGGACCGAGTTAAGCAACTTTTTCACAAGAATTTCATCTTCCAAAGTAGACCCGAGACTTTTGTATTTTGTTTGCACGCTTGACAATTTGCCCGCAAACTCCTCAATTGTCTCCGAATCTTTCATCTGCAAGCCTTCTAGCTCGCTTCGTAAGGTTTGCAAACGAGCCTTTTGGACTCGGTCTGCACCCAAATACCGCACTCGAAGTGCTTCCCACACATCTGATGGGTCCTTATGTTTTGCCACCTGAAGCAAAACATCTTCGGGAATCGACTGAAAAATAAGAGCCTTAGCGGTGTTCTTCAACCTTTTGTCGACGGCATTACCGGTCACCGGATCTATGGTTTCCTCTAAGCCATGTGCCGCCAACACCGTTTCCATCATGATGGACCATGCGGTGTAGTTTGTCGCTGTTAATCTCGGGCATCTCAAAGACACACTACCCGAATCTTTAACCATGTTAGCGAGTGGTCCTGGACCTCCTTCTTCACCATCAGCCATCTTTCAACACCAAAAACGGATAAAAATCTCTTAGTGCAATCGAGTGTTAGTCGATCACAAGTCTTCAACCTTGAAGCTCTGATACCAATTGAAGGAGTCAATTGGATCGAAAACAAAACACAAACTCAAAGAACACAGGCGATTTGTGATAAACACTTATCACGACTCTTTTTATTATTATCAAAGCAAACAAAACAAAACAAACAAACTATTCAATCGTATGAAAAACAAGATACAGACCATGCCTTAAATACTAAAACAAACCTTAGACAATTAGGAAACCTAAACCTATTTGACTTCTATTACAATACTTAAAAGATAAAGCAACAGATAAAGATAAAAACCTAAACTTGACTCTTGATTTGGTTTATCCAGTAGATAACCGACTTCCTGTTTGCAGCCCAAACCATCTTCAACATATCAATTAATCAATTACTCTTTTAGCCCATCGACAAAACCCGGCCCAACTTTTATCTAATGTCCTTTTAGGCCCGGGTCAAACAATTAACAAGCCAACAGCATAGCTTACATTCTAAAGATGATTCCTGGAAATAAGAAAAGGCAATGCATATTGTACAAAATCAATCGGTACAGTACCGGCACTCGATACCAAACGTTCATCACTAATTGATTGTTTGGTGACATAACATTCAATATCTCCAATAAAAATATACTCAACAGAATGGTGTGAATTCATCTGATATGAATGTTTTTTAATATTTCACATGTCAAATTCAAGGAATATAAAAAAAGATAATCCAATTATAACCAAAAATAAAAAAATCACACCCAATAAGCCAATAAGTCTTCAAACAAAGCCATAATGCCACACCATAATCCACGCAAAGTCTAATAAACCCACAAAAGTTTCTGGAAACTAAAAAAAAAATTCATAAAACAAATGATCCCAATAGCCACAACCACTATAAACCAGGGAACAACCGAACCAGTTCCAAACTGAGTCAATCATTTTTCGCCTTGCTAACCGGTGAAAAGCCAAACCGGTTTTGACCATTTGGTCCCAAATTTCAACCGGTTTGAAAAAAAAAAAAAACCCAAAGGCATGCACCTCAGCCTTTAACCGAAATTGTTAAAATTAGTGATAATTAAGTGAGATCTTATAACATATGCTGCTTTTCAATAAACTTAACCTTATTAAGAGTTATTTTAAAAAATTCAATAGCGGCATAGGTTACATTCCAAAGTTAATTTCTTAAAAAAAAAAGGTAACCTGTATACCTTATAGCGTACAGAATCTATCAGTTTGATACCGATTCGGTATAGTATCGAAAAAAGTACCGGTACTCTATGCCTGTTTGATAGCCTCTTAATCATTCAGATCTGAATCATTCAGCATTCAGACTGTTTGTTTCAGCATCTGAATGGAATGATTAAGTACTGAACCATTAAGCTAATAAGGGATGCTGAATGATTCAGCTCTTAACCATTCAGAGTCTGTTAACCATTCAGACCATCTTAATGATTCAACACTTAATCAACCAAACAGCCCCTAAATGATTATTCCTAGTTGACTGTTTGGTGATATATATAACATTCATATATCCAATATAAATATACTCAACAGAATGGTATGAATTTCATGTTATATGAATGCTGTTTAATATTTCACATTTCAAATTCAAGAATTATACAAAGAAGATAAACCAATTATTGTATAACAAAAAGAAAGAATACCCAATAATTCTTGAAACAAATCCCCCATAATCCACGCAAAGTCTAACAAACCACAAAAGTTCCTATAACTTAAAAACAAAATTCATAAAACAAATGAACCCGATAGCCATAACCATGATGGGAACACCAAACACCATGGCATTTGTTCCTACCGCACCAGAGTCTAGAGATCCTTCATTATCGCCGTCGTCTGGAATTAGTGGTTGAGTACTAGTTATATAATACCACGGCCAAAAACCAAATTTAGAATTAGCTAGAGACGGTGCTGGTGAAACCTTAACTTCAAGTTTTTTACCCTTGTCACAATGTCCATTCGCGCCACTGATGAAAAAGAACTCTCCTGGTTGAACCATATTAATCGTGGTGTTGCCGTCGTGATGCTCTTTGATGGGCTTGGTTGTATTACATGTATTGTAGTCTCCTTCCTCCACTTCTAACACTGAATCCGTCTTCGAATCATATTTAAACACTGAATGTAACATATACAAAAAATCATAAATATTTGTGAATTTATGAACTTTTCATAAGTAAATTGAGAAATAAGTATGTTGCTTTCCTATGTACAATAATAAGTTTTAATATATTAAGCATCAAATATAAAAAGCAACGGTTTTAATAAATAAAAACTAACCTAGAGCATAGTAAAACATATAAAATCAACGTACGTATATCTTAACCATAAGTCTTAAGTCATATATAAACAAAATGGGGAAAGATCCGGTACAAATAGCTTTTTTGGTAAGAACTGTAAGAATCAAAGGAGGGTATTTTTTTTTAATTTTTTTTTTTCAAAATTTTTTTTCCCCATATTGTTAAACATGTATTATAGTATTGAAAACTAAAAAAAAAAAATAAAAAAAAAAATTTGGTGTAGAGTAATTACGTGTAGAGTAATTACATAATTACTCTAGTGTAAACTAATGTATTTACCTTAATGACGTAATTACACTAAAAAAATTTTTTTTTTTAAAATTTTTTTTTGTATTATTCATCTAGAAAGAATGTTTAAGCACATGGGAAAAAAAAATTCTAAAAAAAAAAATAAATTTTTTTTACCCCCTTTGATTCTCACAGTTCTTACAAAAAAACTATATGTATTTGATCTTTACTCTAAACAAAATAAAGATCATTACCTAGTTCATCTCCAACCATAAACCGCTCCTTTTTAGCCCATTCATTCAACATGTTTGGAGATGTAGGAACACGCCATGAGTTCTCTTTTCCGCCAACGAAAAACTGTGTTGCTTCATGGGTATCAAATTTCATTGAAAATAAGACCAAACACGTTATAAAACGCAATAGAAACAATCTGGACAAACCCATGTTATAAAAGAACTATGAGAGTAAACTTTTTTTTTTCAATTCGAAGAATTGCAGGGTTTACTTGTGTGGTTAGAGTCCAAGTTATAGAGGGAGGGTTAATACTAATTCTGGTTGAAGTGGATTTAAGATAACTAAAAAGAGTTGAAGATAAAGTTTAATTTATTTATTATTATTACTTTGTTTAATGGTTTATAATTATCAAGTTTGGGTTTAATATTTATTTAAATAGAGTTTGAGGCTAAATTAATAGCGTTAGGTTGTTTATCAAGGTTGTTTGTTTATGCCCGAATTCGATGCTTACATCAAATCAAAAGCATAATATGGGTATTAGCCCAATTTTTATGATCCCCTTTTTTTCTTTTTTTTTCTTTTTTTTTTCTAACCAACCTATAAAATAGCAATGCTAAAAAACGTTTAGTGAAATATTCCAATATGAAAATTAAAGAAGAACGTGTATACATGCCGATGCCGAGAATAACTTCTTAGCTTTAAACCCAAATTAAAGCATTTGCTAAGTTGGTTCGGTTAAGTGAGTATTGTTGGTACATGGTGATGTTTTTCTAAGATATATAATTAGCATGAATAAGGATATCCATGCATGAGACGAGGAAAGTGAAGAGACCAACGATAAAAGAAAAACTACAAACGAAATGTGTCGTGAAAATCCCCTAATTTGGACATCCTTGAACATACTTTACATATTCATTGAGGAAAAAGCAGAAACAATGGAACTAAAGGGGCGCTAAAGGCATCTCCACCAATGCATTAACGGACGCTAAGGCATGATTTGATTTGGTGGGCCTACTCTTTTGCAACCAATCAATTTTTTTAAAAGAGAGTGCTAGACACCACCCGTTGATGTTAAAGGGAGCATCACTGTTGCTTTAAAACCTACGTGATGCTTACGTGACATAATACAGCACACATGCCACTACCCTAATACTTTCAGATTTTCTCTCTCCTCAAACTGTTCAACTGGTTTACAAACTTGCTGAAGCCTTAGGTTGCTTGGACCACTAAACCAAGATATCCAAACACAAATAAGATAGGAAATTACAAAAATACCATTTAGGTTGCTTGGAGGTAATTGCTCTCTCTGGTGGGAATAAGATGCTTGTGTTACTTTTCAATGCACCTACCCCCACTACTAATTAGTGTTTGGCAACAGAATTATACATACAAAGTGATTCCCAACAAGAAAGTTAATGAATTGACTTGTATCTTCCATGACTGTTGGACAAATACACTTTTACCCTTTGAATGACTGAATAAAGGTGTAGTGGGCACACACCAAGATCATGATCAGAAGACTTTCATGACTCTTTGTCAATTGGGTTTTCTGCAATATAATACAAGGCTATACAGAATGGAATGGAATAGAATGGAGTCTTTAGGGGCACTATTTCGCTTAATCATTGTCACGTCTGCACCACATAGACAGTGGTTTCATTCAATAACAACTATGCAATGGAATAACACGTTTTTAATTAAAAAAAAAGAAAAAAGTGAAAAACAAAAAAAATGGTTGTGACAAAGAGGACCCACCTGATCATGCCCGCTAGCCATCGTTATTGTGCTCACGAGCGTTCAATGGCACCTCCTAGTGACACTTAAGAAATGGAGTAGAAGCGCTATTAGTAAGAGTATTGTTGTGGTGACGAGAGGCAATATTCGGTACCATCAGTGGTGGATCCAGATTTTTTTTTCAGTGGGTTCACCGTTTTTAGATGATCCAATTTCATAGAACTGGGTATAAAAGCTTTCGGGTCGGTTCAACAGTTCGGATCGTGTAAGGTTTATCACGTAACAAAAATACGATACAAATCATACAATAATAAAAAAACATCGTCATTAAACTCCGTCTTACAAACCAACCAAACATGCTAATGGAACCCCTGTGTATGCATATATGGTTCGGGTCGGATAAGGTTAATCACTTGAAATTAAGATACTTAAGAAGAAAAACTTTTGCAAGTATAATTATTGATGAAATTTGCAACTACCGAAACTTCTAAAACGCAGTGGGTTCGGGTAAACCCGGACCCTTGTACTTGTACTTGAATCCGCCCATACGCCTGGGTACCATGAAAGCCTAAAAAAGGCCGAAATCCAAATTTAGGAATCTTTTTGTAGAATAACAAGAGGATAAAATTGTAATTTTACAAAGATTACCATCACAATCAAATTAAAAAAAAATAGCAAGAAAACCAGGCAAAAAGCAAGGTACTACCAACAACTGCAACACATCAGTAAATACAGCATTTTCTCTCTCTAGAAACCTAACTTTCTCTCTCTAGAGACTGTTCTTTAATTGATTTCATTTACAATTACTACAGATAATACCCACCACCAAGAAGAGATGAAAAATGAAAACTTTAACATACCCATCATCAAAAAAAACAAAGTCCACACACACCACACCATCCATCCCTTCAATGGCCCATTTGGACCATAATAATAACTTTTTATGTCAAAAAGAAAGTCTTTGAAATATAGATAGAGAAACAAAGAAACACATCACAGACAGAGAAAGAGGGAACATGTCTTCCAACTCCAACCAAACCCACCTCTCACACACACAAAAACATGTTTCACATACAGACCAATTAATAATGGAACATTTTCCACAAATACCCTTCTGCAACCCTCAAAAATCTCCATCTTCATCACTCCATTGTCTACCAAACAAACCGATATATATGGGCTTTTTGGGGCTTTATCTTTGGTCAGAGTTTCATCACCATCTACAGACAAAAGCAAGAACCTTCTCACCCCTCACACCATTCATATTTCTTTATAGACTTTCTTCCCCACACCCTTCTCTCTCTCTCTCTCATCTTTCTTTATCTCTTTCTCTCTCTTCTTTTAATCTGTTATCATTTTTTTCAAGATCTGATGAGTAAGAAGATGAAAAGGGTTGCTTTTGATTCATCTCCTCATGTTTCTTATGATGATATTAAGGCAAGATATAAGCATCAAACCCTTTTCCAAGATTATCTTGACTTGCAACAGGTATACTTTTTTCTCTCTGTTTTCTTTTTGATCTGATCATTTATGTTTCAAGCTTCAATGTTGGGTTCTTGTTTTTTGTTAACTTTTAATCGTATGTTGTGATATATTATACATCTACAGAAAGGGTATTTATGTCATAGGTCTTTTGTGTTTTGATTCTCTTTAAGCGGTGTTATAAGAAGCGCTAGGCGCTAGTCAGCTGGTGGGTAACGATTAATCAGGATTAATAGGGATTAATCAAGATTAATTGGATTGGGATTTTATGTAGTTTTCAGTTTTTTATATTTATACACACACATTCTTATATGTAAAATTTTTAAGTAGACATGTTTTAACGCCCTCCCCGACCCGTATTTTGAAGTAGATAGGATTAATAACCAGAGTTTACAAATTTTGGCCAGAATCTGGGGGGGATATTATAGGTTTTGGCCGGAATTGCTTGACTGCCACCGATTTTTGGTCGATTAGGACCGGATTTGACCACTGTTGACCGCCTACTGATTAATGGGCAGATTAGATGAAAATTACTCTGTGAACCTCTGACTAGCGTTTAATTGGCGACCAACCAACCGGAGGCTAGGCCGCTAGCCGCAATTTTTACAACCATGATTTTAAGTCCCAATAGACTGCACCTTTATAAGTTTAGTATATTTGATATTATTTAGCGCCAGAATCCTTAATATTTTACTGAATTTACAGAAAACAGAGGCTGCAAGGAACAGATTGGAGATCATGAAGCAAAAGAAACATACTTTAGAAGCTGAAGTTAGGTATGGTATCATCATGCTAGTTATTTACAACATACTTGATTCAACATTTTGATTGTGCATTAAGCAATCAAGAAATTCAAATTTCCTTCAAGATTTTTATTATTGTTCTTGGCTTTTGCAGATTCTTGAGGCGGCGATACAAATTTCTGATGAAAACAAAATCATCAGCTCCACAACAAGTGAAATCACATATTGTTGAAACAACCCAATACAGAAAAAGCAAGAAGGAGAAGGTTAACCCGAAAAAGGTGGCAACTTTGCTCAGTTTACCCCAGATTCCCAACGAATTCCATAGGGAGAAACCGTTTACGAAGAAGAAAAACACCATTCCAAGTCAACCACTTCCTGTGTTTGACTTGGACAGGAATGTGAATTTGCATGTAAACAACTCGTCTCCGGTGACCGAAATAAACCAGAAATCAGCTGTGGTTCAAGCCAGAGCACCTATATTCGACTTGAACCAGATATCAGTAAGTAAACTAACTTCGATAAAACTATAAAACTCGCTTTGAAACGTTCATTGAAGTTTTTCTAACGGTTTATTGTTGGTTTACCTTCAGATAGAAGCAGCGGAATTACAAGAGAGCTTTGAGGATCTAAGGAAAGAACAACAGAACGATTTAAAGCTGTCGATTTGTAGAAATGTTGGTGATGGTTCGACAAATCGATCAGGAAAGAGGAAAATCTCGTGGCAAGATCCTGTTGCCCTAAGGGTATGATCTAATGGTTAACTAGACAGATTAGATTAAATCTATCTATATGCTTCAAGACCAAGACTTTAAATTAGGAGTTGGTAACTGGATGTGGTTATGTTGATGTTTTGATGCTAATTTTATGGCTTATAACTTATAAGGAATCTATGTAAAGAAAGGTTTGTTGAATTAGCAAGGGTTTTTTAATCTCTCTATAAAGAAATATGCTCTGATACAATCAAGAACATCTTTGTTGAAGATCTTGTTTTTTAGGTTGATGTTTTTTTTTTAAGTTGGTTTTCTTTGATAAGTGTTTGGTAAACCATAAATGATAAAATCAGGTTAGAGGTGTTTATAAGCAATTTAAATCAACTGAACAACCCAACGCGAAGCAGGTAGGTCGGTTGGTTTAAGATTTATACGATTCGTTTAATAGTTAGTGGTCCGGTCTGAAACTTAAACATGCTGTTATAATCTTGTGTACATTCTTAGACCGCTGAAACTAATAGATGGAATATAAAGAAAAAAATGCAAAAAAAAGGTACTTAGTACAGGAAAGGCTGTTCAAAAAAAAAACTTAGTACAGGAAAGGAAAGTCTGGAATTGAAAGAAAGTGAACACAAATAAAGCACTTGGACATATTTGAAGAAGCAAAAGCCATTTAATTGATGATGGTGGTCTTATTGTTGTTACTTATTTAACAAAAGCCTAACATCTAAAATGTAATCTAAAGCCACCTATTTAGTGAGCGTAGCATATTGCACATAGTTTCTTGGTCCATATGAGCAATAAGACAAGCCCTTGACTCACTCTAGAATCAACAAAGTCCATGACTTGATTGTTAGGGTGACCGGGGTGGTCGGCGATGGCCATCACGGTTGGTTTTATCACACCCAATAAGATTGTGATTGTGCCACCTCAATTTTTATCATCTCATCATACCCATCACTAAAACAAACCTCCCTTTATTACTTTTTTTCACTACCGTGATGGTGGTCACGGAATTCTTGTCACGGGACCGTGATAAAATGGTGGGGGCGGTGGTCATGATGGTCACGACCATCACGGAGTGGCCATCACGGACCACCTGCTCACCCTTAGGAAGAAACAACAATTGGGAACTCAAAAGGGAAGTCGTATATCGACTATATTATCTAGTAGAATAAAAACACAAACTTTATGGTAAATTTATTATGGCATGTCACATAAAACTAAAAAAACGCAAATTCATAACAACCGGTATCATGCAGAATGGTAAATAGTTAAAATGCGGTCTCTTTAATCACATATTACACAGCCATTCCATAACATAAAAGCAGTTTTACTGCATTAATCAGAAGCACTAGTTTGTTTGCGATCAATCCTAGTGAATGAGGTTTCAAGATCATGTATAAGTCAAATTCCACTGTCTCAAAATACACAGGGACATGCTTTGACTTTGTAAGATCACATTCCAGTTTCTAAATTATTATTATATTTTTTTCAAACCTTACATTACCTATGAAGTATTTATGCAACAAATTATTTATACAACTACTACATTTAAAAGGTATATAGGGAGGCAAATGAGGTAGTGGTGGAGTGGTTAGGAAAAGACTTGGTGGTTAGGGAGCATACAATTCAATCACACAAACTATAAGACCATGTGTAATGGTGTGTGAAATAAGCGTGAAAGGGCATTTTGGCACCCCATTTCACTTGGCTACACCGCCCCCTTGGGCGTGAAAGGGGCAATTTGGCTTTGGGCTTGAAATATTTTACGGGGTGAAATTATCTACTTTTTGATGGGCCAATCAAGTGTATTCAAGTGGATGAGGGGCGTTGAATTCCGCCTCCCACTACGTTTTGTCTAAGAATTAACACATTCTTACAGCAAATAGGGGGAGCAACAAATGTTTCATGAATCTTGCATAGTTTTTATTATTGTGTCCTATTAACCTCCAAAATTTTCAATTATCTTTTGACTACCATCGAGTTATAAGAAACTAAATGCGTACCCTATACATACATTTATGCAGATATAGGTAAGTCTAGATATTTCTTTAAATGAGTGTTTTTTTGAAAAATACTAAATAAAAATGCTGGGTTTTACTATAGTTTTGGTATAATCTATTGGATGTTATATTAGTATAAGCTAGACTATCATCAACCGGTTCGACTATACAAGACACAATGCTTCGGTTCACAACATCCACAACGGTTCTTAAACAAAATGACGCGACGGTTCAATCTTGAAGACACAACACTTCGATAACATAGTCACGTCGATTAGATTAGATATCTTATGTATATATATCATATGTCTGTTTCATTTAGCGGTTACCAAAGTTTATTTATCAAAACCTAATACATACGAAAACTCTCTGTAAACATTCGATCAAATTCGATCAAGTTCAATCTTATTATCATTCATTTATCAGTTGTTTGTTATTGATTTGCGTATATCCTTTGTAAATCTTCCAACAAATCTGGTATCAGAGCCACGGAAACGAAGAAATTATTCAAACATAAGCGTTGATCCGGCATCATATTCAAACGAAAAAAACAGAGGATCACGTCGATTGTTCAAGAAGGGCGTAAGGAGTCGAAACACAACACAAAAGGATTTACACGTATTCTTTCAACGAAGAACCTTCATCAAAACACAAAAGAAATCGTCAGTAAAATCCTTGACCCTTGCACTAATATTTCGATTCATTTTATCTAGAACAGAGTAGTTGTGTTCGGTTATTGTCATTTGATAATCGGCGGTTAGTTTTTTAGGAAAAGGGATTGCAAAAGTTTATATTAAGATTAGATACAATTAGAACCACTTGGATTACGATCAAGAATATAGTATATAGATTCCATACGTTTCGATTCATAGTGTTTGTGTTTTTTTGGCGGGATATTGTCAACAGACACAATAGTATATAGTTTATTATCTTTCAAAAGTTCTTTGACTTTCTAAAGTCAAATTACCGATCACAAAACCGAAGGATAGAAAGTAAAATTATCATCTTGAGACTATTGACTATTAAAAGTCAAGGCCCCGAAGAGAAACAACAACAAAACTTGGTTTATATTATCCTTTTGTTTTTTCGGGATTAATTATCTAAATCTCGATTACATACCAATAAAATCAAAAGGAAGAAAGAAACCATGACGACACAAGGAGGGGTACAAACACAAATTCCAAAATTATTAGGACAAAATTACTATCATTGGCATATCCAAATGAGAGTACTTTTAGAGTCTCAAGATTTATGGAATATAGTAGAGGATGGCGTTAAGGAATTACAGAATGATGCAAACGATGCCTTACGAAAGGAACATAGGGAACAAAATAAGAAAGACAAAAAGGCACTCCATTATTTATTCCAAGCATCAACAGAAACAATATTCGAAAGAATTGCCAATGCAAAATCATCTAAGGAAGCATGGGAAATTTTATACAAATCTTATCATGGGGAACGCCGTGTAAAGACAGTAAAACTACAAACCCTTAGATGTGAGTTTGACATCCTAAGAATGTCAGAAACGGAAACCATAGAAGGATATTTCGATAGGGTTACCACAATAGTTAACCAGTTAAGAATGAATGAAGAAGAAATAAGTGATAAGCGAGTTGTTGAAAAGATATTGCGTAGTATGACCAGAAAGTATGAATCCGTAGTAGTAGCTGTAGAAGAGTCCAAAGATTTAGAAGAATTATCAATTGAAGAACTTATGGGAATACTACAATCCCATGAGTTAAGACTTAAGCAATATGACACACACGTCATTGATCAAGCATTCCAAGTACAAAGTGGGACTCAAGTAAGGAATAAAGGAGGAAATAGATATAACAGCTACAGAGGAAGAGGAAGAGGAGGTAGATCAGGGCGATACGGACCCGTTATATGTTACAATTGTCAAGGGTTAGGCCATATAGCCAGAAATTGTCCGCATAAGGAAGAAAATGAGAAAGATGAATCCGCAATGGTATGTAAGGAAGATAATAAGAATCAACCAGAACAAGATAGTATGTTCATGATATTCAACATGGAAGAGGATAAGGATACAAATTGTTGGTACTTAGATAGCGGATGTAGTAACCACATGACAAGAAATAAGAGTATATTCACTACCTTTAATGATCAAGACAGACATGAAATGAGGCGGGAAATACACGATACAGACTACATAAGTCCGCGATTACGCGCGATTGCAAGATTGAAACAAGAAATTGCAATAATGGAATTGGAATATGAGATTGTACTACTGGAATATAAACCCGAATGTATTAAAGATGTTGAGGATTGTGAGAGTGAAGAACATAAGAAAATTGGAGAAAATGAGCAGGCGAACGATAAAGAAGACAATGAAAAAATAACAGAACATGATAATAAACATGACAAACTAAAGAAGCGAGAGAAACGGAGAAAAGATAAGGGAGATCATATTGGCGATGGCATTGAGGATGTGAAAGATCAGGATAGAAAGAGGCATAGGAGAGAGGATGGTTACATGGAAAGTAGTGAAAGTAATACAGAAGATCATGCCTCAAGAGGTGAAGAAAACTCACCATTTCAAAACACCTCAAAAATGGAAAGACAGGAAGAGCCAGATGTACAAATTGAAGATGAAAACTTGGACGCTACAACATCTAGTCAAAGTCCATCATTAAAGATACGAACATTGGACGACATCTATATTAGAACTCAACCATTAAGCAGTCCAGAGGTACGGGATTTATACCAAAGACATCAAGAAGATGTGAACTTTGCATTCTACACCGACTCAGATCCAATTGATTATGATGAAGCAAGCAAGGATGAAAAGTGGAAGGAAGTAATGAAGAGAGAAATAAAATCCGTACAAAAGAATGAAACCTGGGAGTTGGTTGATTTACCAAAGGATCAAAGGCCCATAAGAGTCAAATGGATATACAAGACCAAATATAATGAACAAGGGAAAAGCAAACACATAAGAGTAAAATATTATTTTATAAGGAATATAATCAAGACCGAAGACGTGGAGATAAATTTCTATAATACTAAAGATCAAGCAGCAGATATCTTCACCAAGGCATTACAACAAAAGGACTTCACAAGACTACGTACTATGTTAAATGTATTACCAGTCTAGCTTAAGGGAGGGTATTGGATGTTATATTAGTATAAGCTAGACTATCATCAACCGGTTCGACTATACAAGACACAATGCTTCGGTTCACAACATCCACAACGGTTCTTAAACAAAATGACGCGACGGTTCAATCTTGAAGACACAACACTTCGATAACATAGTCACGTCGATTAGATTAGATATCTTATGTATATATATCATATGTCTGTTTCATTTAGCGGTTACCAAAGTTTATTTATCAAAACCTAATACATACGAAAACTCTCTGTAAACATTCGATCAAATTCGATCAAGTTCAATCTTATTATCATTCATTTATCAGTTGTTTGTTATTGATTTGCGTATATCCTTTGTAAATCTTCCAACATAATCAGCCGATAAGGAGAAGGAAGAACACACAAGAGACGAAGGAACTAATTCAATTCATCGATACCTTTTTATTTCATCAGGTGGTGGTGTTAAGTACACATCAGAACTAATACAAGTGCACATGTGCGACTCTCTTCTATTGCACTTGTTATTATCTTCTTAATTCTTTCTCGTCTTCGCTTATCATGGGTGGGAGTTGGGGCTATAGACCCGTTTACTGGCCTCCACCATCAAATCGCAATTGACTCGAAAAATAGAAGTACAAGTATGGGTTGTACATATACGCCGTTTTACAACACAACGAGAAAATATTACCACTTTACAAGTTTTTAGATTAATTTTCTTCAAACACATTCGTTTAAACAAGATTAATTCTAAATCTAACACATGAGACTTTTAAGTTTGTTAGATTAAGTGTTTCCATGTTCCTACTATGCATTGTCTTCATCAGATAAGACAACTTAATATGAATGAAACATAAACTATATCAGCGTATCGATTCGACTAGCTAGTAAACGAAACGTAAGTATATGTGTTTAGATAAATGATCAGTTTGCAATTAAGATCAATCCATAACAAGAAACCTTAGAACATTATACATCCCTAGATAAAAACCTGCTAAACCATATTCAATATATATCCTTAATAGCTATTAATTGTATCAACAAAGATACATCGAAACCAGGTGACGGGTGACCAACATAAATCATAGACCTTTGCTGTTAGAAGATCTCTTTTGGGCACGAGCCTTCATCATCATTCGACGATTTTTCATATGTTTTTTTCCTTTCTTATGATCCTTCATAACAATCTCATCATAAGCACCCGTCTTGCAAATCTTACACCAGAACTTAAACTTTTTTCTCATCCTTCCACCATCACTACTCATCTTCATTTTCTTTGAATCAGATGTTTGATTCTTCACAGAACTCTTGATTATACCAAGCCCAATGTCCCCAACATTGTTGTTCTCGGATGATGTTTGTTTGTTCTTGATTATCGCGAAGCCAATGTCACCACCCGTGTTGTCGCCTTTCAAACTCTTGATCTCGGGTGTTTGTTTCTTCACTCCGAGGCCAATGTCAGCACCAGTGTTGTTTCCTTTCAAAGCTTCCACTTTTGCCATATGTTTTTTCCCAGCCAAATGATCTTTCAGACCGCGCTCACATGTGGCGCTAATGTCACACACTGCACATCTCCATTCCTCAATGATTTTCTTTGAACACAACCCGCTTGAGCCTGCAGCAGTCGGTGATGATGGTGTCCATGCTTTCCGTTTCGATCCAGACACACCTGCATCAGTTGGCTTTCCGTGCACAAAGATATTGGTGAATAATATTCATGTGTATCCAATGAAACTAACCAGCTAATGATAACACGTCAATAAATACTAGACTTACAAACAAACTTAAAAGAGAAATGATAGATATATAATAAACGTTCGAAGCAAATCTAAATGGATTTAATTAGTTATATCATTTATCATTATCATCTTAACCGATTATTGGCTATATAAACCGGCTCTTGAAATCACAATTCAGTATATTGAAAATCAACAATATTCAATCATCATATATATATATATTTACATTCTGGTTCTTTAGATTTCTTCAGTCCATATAGACCAAACCAGATTCATTAATGTGACAAGAAGTCAAGAGCAATAAATATATGAACCATAAAGTGGTTCCTTAAAATCTAGAAAAGATCGAGTATATAAGATTACATTGAAAGCAAATCTTATATATGACATCACCTAGAAGTACAAGATTGCATTGATATGAAACCAAATCAAGTAAACACTTGCCAGAAAACATCTTGTTGAGTATACTAGTACCATTAGACAAGACACGTGTCACACATGGGGGAGGGGGGGTTGGGCTGGTCACAAACTCAATTTATGATTCAAATGTAAGACTTTTACTCTTTTAGGTTAACAACAGGGCCGGCAGTCTGGCACTGGGCATGGGAGAGATGGTCATCGACTCAGGGCCTGAACCTCGAATGGGCCCGATTTTTTTTAAATTATTTATATATATATATATATATATATATATTAAATTCTATATTTGTTTTTTTAGATTAAAGTTTTGTTAGTGGAATTGGAAAAACCTTACTAGTTTAATGTAAATGTCTCAAGTTCAAGTCTTGACTCTAGCACCATATTCAATTTTTTTTTAATTCATTAATCTTTACCAGAATTTTGAGCCTAAATATTTTATTTCGCTCAAGGCCCAAATATTTTTTGTGTTGTGAGAGACGGCCATGGTTAACAAGTTTTATGTTTTAACCATATATTTGAGCTAGCAAAAAGCACAAGTCTTTCTGGTTGGCATACATTAATAAACCCAGTCGAACACCGTCCATTGGCAGGTACCACAAGGGGTAAAAACTAGAAAGCAAGATATTCACAATTACAATGAAGATTTCTCTCTCTACTTTAAGAGATCCTCATAGAAACACAAGAGTATGCCAATGACGACAATAACGCTTGGGAAAATTGTAAAAATAGACGTTTTACCAATCAAAATTATCAAACTAGACATTTGTTGGCTACGCCGGCGTTTTTGCGCACAAATAACTGCTGGCTTAGCCTCCAAATTTGACGTCTTAGCCAGCAAATGTCTAGTTTGGTAATAAACATTGGTCAAACGTTTATTTCTATAATTTTTCCATAACGCATTCTCTTTCTACTTTGAAAAATCCTCACAAATCGAAAATCTATTATGAAAACCAAAATCTAAATCAAGAAACCCTAATTCATAATATCTTTCATCACATAATCTCACTTAACAAAACTTAATCAAGGGTTGCAAGACTATAAAATCAAGAAAAAAGAATGATACTAACCAACACAATAATATCCTTTCCATGGTCTTGTGGTTGATAACCAGTGGTAATCTCTTCAATCCTAGGCAATGTCCGGAGGAACATGTCACGGTGGTGATCATGTCCTCCGCCACCATATCTCTCCTCAATCATCATCGGAACCGTTACATTATACTGTGAAAACTGTTCACCATGCAGCGGCAACGGTTGCCCTAACATCAACGATGATGGAACCACGCTTCTTCCGGCGTATAATCCGTCTGTAAAACCGTACAAATCAGAATTAGGGTTTTTATTATAAAAAAAAACAACACCTTAGAAACTTAAACTACGTTACTTAAAAGTTATAACAACATGAAAACTTTATAAAATATACAAGTTAATGGAGAGAAAAAACGCGTACGGATCATGGGCTGATCGGAGAAGTGTGTGTAGTTTGAAGAAGACGTGGGGAAGAAGTAACTGTACTGCTTATTCAGTGTATGATCAGTTGATAGAAACTTGAACTCCATTGTTGGTCTTCTTAATTCGGTGAGTATAGTTTCATATGAAACTGCTAGGGTGATGTTTGGTGGATGATATATAGTCTAATTAAATAATAAATATGGGCGAGTACGTCTAATTAATTACACATAAGATTTTTCTTTTTCTCCTTCTTTTCTTTTTAAAGAATGTTACCTTGATTTGAGCCATTGATTTCTAACTTGTAACACTAGTAACTTTGCCATAATTAGGCCAAAACTACCCATCAAAAATATGTAAACAGATATAAAATTACTTCAATTGTAATAAGAAAGTATACGGTATAAATTGTCTCCTTAACATAGTAAAGGTAGGAAGTCACCACATCCTAACATCTGTAAACCATAGTTAAGTTTATTTAACCTAATGCCGGTTGATTAAAAGGGTAATTCAGTCTTTTTATTCTTTCGTTAATCTTTGATCCAATCTCAATTCAAAATCGATTAATTAGATTCGACAATAATTCAGAATCATTTCACGATTAAATTCATGATCGATTAACTATTTTCGATTCACGATCGATTCAACTGAGCCAAAACATGAAACAAAAAAACAACAAAACCAGAGCATTCTTATATTTCTTTCTAAAGCTTCTCAGTTTTAGCCTGCCTCCAACTGCAAGCAAAATAAAATGACTAGCAATTGTGCTCCTGGTTTTCGTATTACCATATTAGCTAACACACAAAAGGGGTCCTTAATCGTTTAAGGTTTGAATTATGTTTCCGTTTGCTAGTATCTTATTAAGTTCAAAGTTTTAGTTACTATATTATTTTTACTGAATTAGAAATCAGTGAAATTATTTAACATGCCAACCGGTTTATGAAGAATATTGAATGTAGCGCCAATGCCATACAAGAAGAAGCACGGGGAGAAAGAGAAATGGGAAAAGGTTGATAGGATACTCAAATCTAAAGTCAGCATTGATATTAATTTCATGGGAAATGACAACAATAAAGTAAAGCACTTAACCAATTTATTGCGTCCCAGCTGGTGGACCCATCCTCGTTTCATCCGTAAGGCAAGAGAGTTTTGACTCCCCGGAATTGCATGTCTTGTAGGTTTTCCTCGAGGTTTTCAGAATCGGATCGGACGTTGAACCGGACCCCTGGCCGGTTCGATCGGTCCAACGAACCGGGCAAAAAATAATTCGAAACCCAAAAATAATAAAAAAAAAACCGGTCCGACCACCCGGTTTTCCGGTCCGAGGCCGGTTCACTTGCATGCCGGTCCAAACACCCGAACCGGACCGGGCCAGGTGTTTATATTTTCTTTTCTTACCCCTTCTTCAACTCCTAATCGTAAACAGGAAAAGATGATAAATAACTTTACGCTATAAACGATAATGTCACCAGCTCATTTTGTTAATTTTAGTTTTTTTTTCTAATAACTTGCAAAAACTTTAAGAAAAAAAAAAAAACTAAATATATAGTTGTATTTGATTTGTTTTTCTCAACGTTCTGACTTTAGTATTTAATTTGAAAAATGAAATGATATTCAAAATAAAACATTTTTACTATTGAACTTGGGATCAATATTCGCTTTGATGGATTTAGACCTTTATCCTACAACAAATATAACGCATTTAACTTTTTATTAATTTTAATTTTCTCTAACACCTTGCTCTTGTTATCTTTTCATAAAAAAATAAAGTGTATGGTTGATTTTTTTCTCAAACGTAAGATATAATTTTATTAACAACATAACTATATTCGAATCAATTTTTTTTATTAAGAACAAAACAAACTATGTAGCTTATTTAATTGTTATCGCAATGTTTTATATGTTATAGTTTGATAAAAAAAAAATGCATTTTCCACACTTCTTACCAACACCCCGTAGTGTAGGACCGGTGCCTTGCCTAGCCCTAATTAGTTAACCTATATTATGGTAATCCTTAGCCATTTTTATATTTTCTAACATTAAATAGACAAAATGAAGTGTGTTGATCAGGACCATGGTCATGATCTCCATATAAAAATCTGAATCTTTTTCAAATTACTAGAAAAAGCATATTAACAATGTTAAATAGTCCGTAAAATCGAACACATACTTCTTAACACGGCTAACCAATTACGTTTAGCAGAACACGGCTAACCAATTTACAACACCTTGGTAACGCAAACTGGTTGCTAGACTTAATGACATAAATCACCCTTGAAATCGAACACTTTCGAAATCACCTCGTGAGAATACTCGAGAAAACTGATTTCACGAAATCGGAACCGAAGGAGGCCTTATTTATTTGGGAACAAGTTACAATTTTAAGTTTAGAAATGATTATTACAAAGAAAATTCATGTAACACCCCGCCAGTTATAGGGTTGTATCACTTAAGAAATCAATACATCAATCCCTAAATAATAAAACATCAAAATTATTACAAAACATCCTTTGTTTTTCATTTAAGAAAATCATTGATCGTGAACCCTTTGCTCATTTCTATATAGCTTGAGTAAACGGGGTTTCTGATGCAGAAGCATCAAATATGGAATTATCTTTTATTTGAATTTTGAATTTCCTATTTTATTGTATTTATCCTAGGCTATATATTAAGATCTAGGATTCAATTGTGAGGTGACTTCTGATATTTTAATAAACATTGTAAGCTTTAAGCTTTCGGTTTCGAATCATGTGGTTCGAATCATTTGAATAAAATCATTAGTGTTCTTGAGCCATTTGAATGCGCTTCGTGCTTGCATCATTTGGTATCAGAGCTTTGGTTGATTCAAATGGCTATTTGTGGAGAGGATTATCTTCTTACTGCAGATTCGCCGACAGGGGCAGCGGTCAAGTTGTGTTCGATTCACATAGTCGCAAAATTCAGGAAACCAACCCAAAGTTTGTCATCTGGGATGGGAACGTTGGGAAAGAGGAGCATCCTGAAGATAGCAATGGTTGCAAGATCCAGGAAACTAACCCAAGATTTGTCATCTGGGATGAGAATCATGGGAAGGAGGAGCATCCTGAAAACGGCAACACAATTTATCATTTACCTCCTTGTTTTGATGATTACATGGACGAAGAGGTGACCATGGAAGACTGCTTGTGGGTCATGAAGGCCTTGAACGGGTTTGCCATTCAGGAGGACAAACCATTGAAATGGTTTGATTTTTGGTTCGGATCTGAATGGTGTGTGATAGATGACACGATGAGTTTACATGAAAAATCGTCAAATCGAGGGATGGAGGTTAAACAAAGAAGCCAGGTCAATATGATTGTTGCCGGAGACATCACGGTGGCGGTGGACGTTGTCGCAGAGGTGATTACCACTAGGGCAGTGAGAAAAGGTGGTCCGGCGACGGATATCAATGGTGATGCGATGGCTACGAGTTGTCACGCACCGTTGTTAGATGACAGAACAATCTTGCCGACAAGTTTGGAAGTGGTTTTGAAGGATTTCTATGGGTTTCGGTGTAGTTCTGATGCATGTGGGTCAATTGAAAGTGTGGAATTAAATGGGAAATTTGGTGATAAATTGGCTTCCAAGATTTGTAATGTTGAAGGTGGTGGCACTACGGTGGTGAGTGACGGTTCGGTGACTTCCATGGTAACCCCATCTTTTATGCCGGGAATAGAGTTGGAATTATGTGTTGACCCATTAATTACTGAATTTCAAAAAGATGGTGATTTAATTAAATCTCCTTATTTTTCGAAAGTTAAAAAAGGAAGCAGTTTTCAGATTGGTAAACACGTATCGGTTTCTAAAGATGAGGATCAATTTGCGGATTCCACATGTAGGCCAAATGATCCTAAATCAAGTGCCATGCATGAGGAATTACGTGGAGTCTATGTGGGAACTCAACAAAGGCCACTGAATACTCTAAATATTGCTAAAAATTCTGAAGAAGCTTGTGAATTATATGAGTGCATGAGCACAATGCATGATTTATGTGGAATAAATGGAAACGTAGATTTGTTTAGTAGTGGGTGGTCCATTTTGGCTATGCTCAAATTGAACATTGGTCAAGAAAAATGTGAAGTGAAAACGAGACAGTCAAATGCTTCATTTGACTCGGTTGGCATGAGTATGGAGTTGGGCAAGATGAACCATGGCGTTGAACTGTGTGGGCGTGCCGTGGTATTAATTATTAGTATTCGGGTTGATGTTCCTTTTGATCCAGGTGGCTTTGGGTCGGAGGCAAAACTCGAGGACGAGTTTTTTTTCAAAGATGGGGAGTATGATGCAGAAGCATCAAATATGGAATTATCTTTTATTTGAATTTTGAATTTCCTATTTTATTGTATTTATCCTAGGCTATATATTAAGATCTAGGATTCAATTGTGAGGTGACTTCTGATATTTTAATAAACATTGTAAGCTTTAAGCTTTCGGTTTCGAATCATGTGGTTCGAATCATTTGAATAAAATCATTAGTGTTCTTGAGCCATTTGAATGCGCTTCGTGCCTGCATCAGTTTCACTTAGTGCGCGGACAACAAAGCTATAAATTGTAGTAAACACAACTAGAAATCGCAGTAAAAACTGTAAGAGACGTTGTTAAAGACAACAACCATGAAAAAACCTAAAGGGTATATATGAGCTTGCCTCTAAAGGTATTCAGTGTTTTCTTAATATGTCCCTTGGGGTATGCCAATGTTCTAATGATGTGTTAAGTGGCTTACTTCCAAGCTTAACATTTACCTCGTCTTTACCCCAGCTAATTTGACTCATTATAGTTTATACAACCCTATTATCACATTAGTAATTCGAGTGTAGTTATGCAAAATGAGTTGGTTTGGACACATTACATTTATATCATAGCAAAACGCATGAGTTAACAAGGCAATATGCAGGGGTATGAATTTCTGGTACGACGCGATAAGATGACAAATAACTTGCAAAAATTTGTGGGTTTGTGTTTATTTTAAACTTTAAATGAGTTCAGTTTAGTTTTGGGTAGGGGTGTGCACAAAGCGGTTTGGTTTGGTTCGGTTCCGTTTTGAGCCCCGACCAGACCAGACCAAAACTTAAAATTTCCATTATGGCTATCAATAATCGATTGGTTTCGATTAATCAATTATTAAGACGTGTTCGGTTTGGTTATGGTTAAATTTGGCCTTGAAATTTTGACTTGGGCCTAATTATTTAAAACTTTTGGTTTATCATAGACAGATTTTATTGGGTCACTTAAAGAAATAAAATTACAAAATTACACGCTACGTGAACAAAGATTGAAGTTTTAATGTATATGTTAAGTTTTAAACAGCATAATAATAGCTAGTTGATTTGGTTGCCTTTTGTTCCTATAAAATAGAGAATGGGGATAAATATCATGAAAATCACATAATTTTAATAGCTATATGTATAATCAGTTTGATTTGGTTATTTCAGTTATGGAACACATCTAAACCGAAACTAAACTGAACCACAATTTCGGTTAATCGGTTAAGGCTTAACCAGGTCATCCGTCAATTGGCTTGTTCAGTTAATCCGGTTATGTTAAGTCGGCTAATTGGTTTATTTGCTAACCACCCCTAGGTTTCGGTGGAAACCACAACACGTTTAGCTTAATGGGTCATGTAATGCCAACGGGTGAATTCAAGGTTCGACCCACCAACCTAAAAACAAGACCCTTAGTCCTAGCTATATGCAATCCATAAAAACTGTACAAAACTCACTCTTCATGGGCTACAATTACAATTTATTATTACAAGAGAAAAAGAACAATGAAATTGAACAAAAAAGCACATGAACAAATTGCCTACATCTTGTTTGGTTCCAAAACATTTTACAGTTCATATAAGTACTTCTCAAAAAGTGGTTGTTCACTTGCATCTAAGCACACAGCCAAAGACACACTTCTATCATTGTTTGGGCTAGGTAGAACATATACGGTTCCCTCGTACAATATGATCGCGGGTCCCATGAAAATGGGCCGACCCCACCCGAAATCCGCATCATATACAGGCAGTCTAGACCACGCGTTTATGTTGAGGTTCGGGCTAGCAAAGTAACTAGGACCACGGATTAGAGCGGATAGATCAGGTTGTGTCTCGAGGTAATCAATAGCAGATCTCAAATAGTCATTGTCCATTTTGGTCAATGTGGAGTGAATCAATTTTGCACCATTTAGCAATGAATCTGATGTAAGAGCACCCGATTTGGCAACCGGGGTGGCTGTAAAGACAACGTTCCCAAGGTAGCCTCGAGGGAGGTGAGGACTCAATCTTGACCGTCCATCTGTGGCTACATATAACTTGGTCAGTTGGTCATCTGGCAGCCCTCTAGCCTTGCACGCACACCTCCATATGTGAGCCGCGAGGATCTCATACGTGCTATAATTGGGCCCGCCTTCGCTCTTGGCTTTAGCTTTGAGGGAGTTGAGTTGTTCGAGCGTGAGCTTTAGCATAGTGGTGGAGGATTTAGAAAGGGAACCTGATTTTCGGTCCATGGTAGGAGGCGGGTGGTATTCAACATGGTCATGTGTTGGGGTAGGTGGGTCGCGAGCTCGTAGTAGGGTGCGGTCAATGAACGGTGGGATGGCTACCGAGAGCCCACGGGCCATATCGGACCATGTGTTTATGAAATGGAGAGATGATAAACCATCAGATAATGTATGGAACACACCACAACCAAGAGAGACTCCACCACATTTGAAATGAGTTACCTATTAAACAATACAAAACAAAACAAGATCAATCAATTTGTTGACCAAAAAGAAAGGTCAAAAACAGAAAAGCATAAAAAATTGGTAGTTAAATCAGTTAACCTACTATATCTAAATAATATTCAATAAGGCAGGGATTATATATTGTGACATGTAACATATGCAATGTTTATTTTCTTGAAAAAAAAGAAGTTTTGAGCTATGTGACTTGTAGCATACGCATTACATGTGTTTGAATACTTTAATGAGCATTCAGACTACCCTAGTTAAGTTTATTGGCCTACATAGAGTCTTGAATGGGCATAGCAGCCTCACATAATATCCTTGTTACGTAATACCCAGGCAAATGGCATTAGTGGATAATAAACAAACACAACTTGAGTTTGAAAAATAACATTTTTCTTATAAACTTCAGAATACGGTTAATAAAGTTAGAAAATATTGTTTTTACTCACACATATTTTCTGATTATTAAAATTATAAGAACTTTGGTTATATTTAAAAGTTTTCTTTTAATTCCATATAAGTTATAAGTTAGTTAAACTAAAGGGGCAGTGCTCTAGAGGTATCCAAATTAATTGTTTTAGAGGAGATCGTTGGTTGGAATCTCGTTCATGAGACAAACGTCATACATGAGCCAGAGGTTTACCAATGTTGGCCTTCAGACAGTAGGTTTCCTCTTGAATAAGTGAAGGGCATGGGTAGCTTTGTTGGACGTTAAAGAAAAAGTAAACTAAAATTCTTACATAAATTCACCAACAATAAATGAGATCATTGCAAACTTGGTTACTATAAGGAACTAGTTTTGTTTAAAAATGAATAATAACATAATCAAATTTTGGACAAATCTATCACTTCAACCATAGATCTAGCAATTATTAATCATTTATTCCTATTCCTATCCAATATCAATATCCTATCCTTGTTTACTCATGTATGATTTAGAGGGTGTTTGAGATTGCGTTTTAAATCTGATTTTTAGATTATTGCATTTTCAAAATGCAGATAATCAGTTTTTAGTGTTTGGATTGCGTTTTGAAAACGCAGATAATCAGTTTTTTAGGCTACCAAAACGCAATAATCTATAAGCAACTCCACCCCTACTTTTCCAAAACGTATAATCTGTTTCGAATAATCAAATCCCAAATACCCCCTTAGAAGCTAGATCTTACAAACTTAATAATAAATAGTAAACTTATACTTTGGATTTAATTTTATCAATGTCTTCATAAATATTAATTTGTAACCAAAACTATATGATTATATCCATAGCAAAGCCTATACGAGCACTTAAGTTTTAAAAATCGTGTTGCTTATGCATTTTGAAAAAGCAGGGCGGAGCAAAAAACATATTATAACATACCTGAGCGAAAAACAGAGGATATTCAGAAATATCACCGGAATAATCAACGGTCGGAGTAAGACTACGAAACTCAGGCGACGGAGTAAACTCACCAAAATCATCTAAACAATAATCCGACTCTGCTTCAACAAACAAAGCACCCTCACCATTACAATTAATTACAATCCTGCCACTCTCGTCTCTACCCAACCGTCCAGCCATTGGATAGAAAGAGACAAGCACATCAGCAAGAGCCTTCTTCATAACATTTGCATCAAAAAAGTTAGACGACCCATTAGGTCTGTAGAAGTAAACAGTTAGGATATGGATCCTACCCACAACTAGATCCAGATTAGAGGTCCACAGCTGGGTCGGGGATCCGGGTATGGGTTCTGATGGTGGGATGATTGATGATTTGGTTATTGTTATGTTCATCTTTTTGGTTTGGTCAGATTTCATCATGAATATTAATATTGTTAATATTAATATTAATAATATTATTAGGGATCTGGAAACAGAAGATGGGTTTAGAGGAGAAGAGAGAATAATATTAATATGGGTTTTGGAGCACACATTTTGTTATTGGTGTGTAGGGGGTTTATATAGAGATTGGAGGTGAAGTGTGGAAGCCTTTTGGAAGCTTTTTAATTTATTTATATTTTTTTAATTATTTTTTGAAATTTAAAAGTCTAAAGTATGAATCATCGAGGTAGTTGTCATAAGGTTTTTTTTGTTTTTTTTATAGTTAATGACTTAATGATAAAAATAAGAGTAAAGAAAGAAATTTATTAAGTAATTGCAAAATAATATTGGATCATGTGATTATTTTTATGAAACAATTACCTAATCCACTGTTTGGTTGTTATTTGCTTCTGTCCGGCTGCTGCCGCCACCCTGAATCTTACATTTGCTCTTGTTTCTGACCGTTCAAAATCCAAATATTTAACCATAGTTTTTTAAGAACCAATACTCAGACACTCGGGATTATATTGATAAATAGATTACTCTTCGGCTTAAAGAACACAGTGGTGGCCAGGTCAACTCATCCGACAACTTGAAAAATCTCCTAACTCAAACTCAAATAAAATTTGTCTCAGACGACACTTTAACGGTCTAACTTATGACCTCTCATTTGTAAAGTCAAGAGGCTGCTACTCTATCAAAGGCTCGTTGGTCCAAATATATTTGTACGAAATTACGTATGATTATATTCAATTTGAAATATTTTATAAGATCATAGAAAATGTGATAAAATTTGCGTCATATTAAACACCCAAAAACAAAAAAATGTAGTAGTTTATAAATTTCATTCCACACTAGCGAGTAAAAAACAAATTAATATAACTAAGAAAAACTTTTGGTTCATGATGACCTTGGTCGTCACGGGTCATGCAAAACCTAAATAACCTAGGTAGCTAGGGTAAGTAGGGTATCGAATCCAAGGAGCATGTGGTTAGCGTCACACTAGCGGTTTGTTTGTCTAAGCTATTTACAAAACAAGTAAGCAAAACAATTATGAAGTTGGCTTATTATGAAGCTTGCTATTTTGATCTTTTTTGTTGGTTTTGAAGAAGTTGGAATTACTTAGTAATGAAAGCAACAATAAAATTTAACCAACATTCACTCCCGGGTTAGAATATGCAAGCAACTAGGATTCAAGGGTTATTATGATAGATTTGCAATTTCACTTGCATGAATCGCTAGGACAGAGAATCAAGACTTAGGCATCAACAAATAGCTACTAGGCCCTAAGTATGCTTCATTATCTAGTTCACCAAATCCTATATGTTGAGTTAAGGCATAAATGATAGAATTCATCTTATGAGCTTAAAAACACAATGGTCTCTAAACATGCAATAAGTCCAACCCAATACCAAGACAATTAAGCACAACAATTAATTCATACAAATGATGTCACGATCACAAGTAGATTTGCAAGATACAAAAACCTTTAGTCATATAATGAGTCTAACCCAATATCCCAACTTAAGTGATAGGGTTTATCTCACAAGTCTAAAGATAATGTTGAATCAAAACTTAATTGACAAGATTCATCTCTATGGTTTAAGCATACAAGAATATACACAAGGTCCAACCCAACATCAAAAGCTAATTGATGGAATTCATCCCCATGACTCAAGCACAACATAAACATACACAAAGTTCAACCCAATATCAATGATTCATTAAGAACAACACTTGTTTCTTACAAACTATAATCATAATAACAACATAATGAATCCTTAAACTTACAATCCTTCACCCGAAAGTGAAGGGGAACTTAACCAATCATGGTTTTGGAAGCTTGGATGATGATGAAGAAGGTAGGAGAATAAGCCATGAGAAGTATGGAATGGAGGTTGGGTGTTCTTAGTGATTGAAGATGAATGATGGTGAAAGTGGTGATGAAGTGGATGAAAGATCTTAATGATTGATGATGATATGGAATGGATTGGGATGGATTGAGATGATGAAAAACCCCCAAAAATGTGTATTTTGGTCGCCCAAATCGCCCTAAGGCGGCTCCCCCCCGAGTTAGGGTTTCTTTTCTTTTGTTTTATAGAAGAAATTGGTGAAAATCTGCAGCAGCCGTCGCTGACGGCCCTCTGGCCGTCTCTGACGGCAGTAGCCGTCGATGACGGCCCCGTGGCCGTCGCTGACGGCCAGACAAATCCTGACGCCCCAATTCGCGGCAGACGGCCGCCCAGACGGCTGAAAACTTGTTTTCTTCATAACTTTTTCATTTCAACTCCGTTTTCCTCCATTTTCACGGCCACGTTTTTGTATTTCAACCCTTTTTCATTTAATACAAAAATATCTCCATTTCAAATCCATTAATTTTTCCAAAACACATCCACTCTTCATTCTTTGCACTCGGTTGCTCGTTTCTTCGCCAATTTAGCACTTATAACTTGTCATCCATCAATCCTCGGCTAAGTACCTAGTTTCGGACAAAGCTACACAAAACAAACATTAAAAATACAAAAATAAACTATACAAATGTGTTCTTTTCGGACTCACATCACACCCCCACACTTATCTTTTTTCAGTCCCTGAAAAACTCTATAAAATATTTTTAGCAACAAACATAATTTGGTCTTTTCTAGGGCTCTCGCTTAAGGTTCAAAATCATACCTCATTTGAGACAAGCATTAGATGTGTTCATTCAACAAGCTCAATATATAGATTTTTCAAAAATAGAATTAAACTAGATCAAGTTTAACATTCTGTTGAACTCCTTTATATGCAACACACCCCTCGCAATCTTCACTCCTCTCGGTATAATATATGGACTAGCAAAAGACGTGCTAGTATTATTCACTCAAAGACCAAAACTGAAACTTGTTAATATAAACTTGTATAACAATCACACTTAATAAAAATGCACATATGTATAAAAGGACTTAGTTTTGGGCTTTGGGTAAAGGTGGGAGAATGTGGGTAAAAATGGCTAAAATAAAAATGTGGTGAAACCGAACTCGCTTTTGATCCTTATTGAACAACTAATACAATACATATTTTCTTTTTCTTTTCCTTTTTTTCATATGTATATTTTTCTCTTTTTTTTTTCTTTTCTTTTTCTTTCATTTTTTTTTCATGAAGTAAATACATAAACATACAAAACAAAAGTATTCACACTTTGGATCTAATAGAAGTTTGATAAAATTATTGGATGGTTGGTCGAAATATATGGTTTTGACAAACGAAGGGCTTAGGCTCAAAGTTGGCGACTAATGGTTATATTTTGGGTAAACATGGTTAACACAAGAATGGTGTAAAAGAAAAGGGTATCCTAAATTGCCTTTAACATTTAGTGCATATTCACTTAGCATGTATCAAATCATACAAGTTTTGTAACAAAGCAACAGTGGCCTACACTCAACAAATGAAATATATACATATATGTACTCAAATGTAAGTGGGCTCAAATCTCACCAAAAGTGGAAATAAGGTTACCGACGTGTGCATATAATTGTTTTCACTAGCTTGCTAAACTTAAACATGTAATTCTAATATTTTTCTAAAAAAAAAAACTTGTTGAAAACGATTCATATTACCTATCACAAATTAACTATGATTAAGAATCTATAGTAAAAACAACCTAAAATCGACCGTGGCAAAATTTTAAATGTTTGTATTTCATGTTAAGAATTTTTCAAGGACTATTTTTTTATAAAAATTTTGAAACACATCAAAATTTCCCTACCCCCACACTTTGAACGTTACATTGTCCTCAATGTAGAAATGGGAAAGACTAAAAACATTTACGGGAATGTGACAAAGTCAAACCAAAGAATTCACCCTAATCAACATAACTAAGATAGATCCTTTAAACCTCCCGGTAGCCCGGTTATGAGGACGAGTGAGGTCTCGTGAGGGTTATATAGGAAACACACCCACAACGTTTATTTACCTACCACACAAAATAAAATAAAAACAAAAAAAATAAATAAATAAAACACAAAAAGAAAAGAAAAACAAACATAAGGACAAGGACGACTCCCCTTTGATATGATGATGTCTCGAAGCCGCGTTGTCCAAATTCCACTTTGGTTGTATAGCATTTCATTCGCAAGCCCAAAAGTGGTAGTCATCTTCACCCGAATGGAGATTAAGTACGGGTGAAGTGATCTAAGCAAAACAAACACACCAAACACACAATACACAAAATAATATATACATACTCGGGGTGCCTCCCGAGAGCGCTAAATTTAAGGGTCTTTAGCCGGACCGTACCCATTTTGACTTTCAAGGTGGTCTAAGTGAACATTTTCCTACCGAGTTTGCATTATATGCTCGGTAGTTTACATGCCAATTCCATAGATGTTTAAAGATTGGCATGAGAATTGGGCCCTTATTGTTGTTATGGAGTCGTTTAGCAATAAATTGCCAAATGTCTTTTGTTTCCACCCTCCGATCTTTTGTTTTTGTTAGTTCCTCCTTAGTTTCATTTGTAATTTTTGACACATTAGGAGGAACAGGAAGTATTAAGATTGCTTCATTTTCTGGTTTTTTGAAAAATGCTAAGTCTTCATTTAGATTTAAACATTCATTTTCATGCATGGGAAGACTTGTAACATTTTCATTTACTTCAATATTAACTACAACCTCATTAGTCAACTCATTTTGCTTACATTTTAATTGGGCCCATTCCTCAGTTAATGTACGAACCTGTTCAACCAAGGCATAATGTGCTTGAGCTCTTCGCTTAGCAGCTTTTCTTTCTTCTATCACGAGAGCCATAATTGCTTCAAGCTTAGAGTTCACCGACTCTTGAGGTTCTTCCCCATTTGAGTTGTTATTGTAGTTGACTTGTGGTAGATAGTTTTCTTGACGTGGCCTTGCCCTATAACCAGACTTCAACTTTTCTTTCCAATGTTCTGGATTACTCCAAAACACTGTGCAGTCTTCATCTATGTGAATTTTCCCGCAACAAAAACAGAAATAATCTTCCGGTGGTGGTGGCATTGGATATTCGTCAGTCCCGTGAGTAAAACTTTCACCATAATAGGAATTCCTATTACAGATGTTGTCATACAATGCACGTTCCTTGTTTGCTTGGACTCTTTCATGAAATATTAGGCAATCTTGTAAGTAATGCTCTCCGCTCCCACAACATTCACATGGGTCATCATCTACCCAATTCATGGTGAATTTAAGTGTTTCGTAATGTTATAACTGCACAAACAACTCAACTACCCAAGTGAAATCAAAATAAAAATAAAAACATAAAAACACAATAATTTTTTTAGAATTTTTAAACAACTAAATTAAAAAAAAACAAACAAACAAGCAATACAATACTAAGCGCACTAGCTCCCCGGCAACGGCGCCAATTGATGACCTTGGTCGTCACGGGTCATGCAAAACCTAAATAACCTAGGTAGCTAGGGTAAGTAGGGTATCGAATCCAAGGAGCATGTGGTTAGCGTCACACTAGCGGTTTGTTTGTCTAAGCTATTTACAAAACAAGTAAGCAAAACAATTATGAAGTTGGCTTATTATGAAGCTTGCTATTTTGATCTTTTTTGTTGGTTTTGAAGAAGTTGGAATTACTTAGTAATGAAAGCAACAATAAAATTTAACCAACATTCACTCCCGGGTTAGAATATGCAAGCAACTAGGATTCAAGGGTTATTATGATAGATTTGCAATTTCACTTGCATGAATCGCTAGGACAGAGAATCAAGACTTAGGCATCAACAAATAGCTACTAGGCCCTAAGTATGCTTCATTATCTAGTTCACCAAATCCTATATGTTGAGTTAAGGCATAAATGATAGAATTCATCTTATGAGCTTAAAAACACAATGGTCTCTAAACATGCAATAAGTCCAACCCAATACCAAGACAATTAAGCACAACAATTAATTCATACAAATGATGTCACGATCACAAGTAGATTTGCAAGATACAAAAACCTTTAGTCATATAATGAGTCTAACCCAATATCCCAACTTAAGTGATAGGGTTTATCTCACAAGTCTAAAGATAATGTTGAATCAAAACTTAATTGACAAGATTCATCTCTATGGTTTAAGCATACAAGAATATACACAAGGTCCAACCCAACATCAAAAGCTAATTGATGGAATTCATCCCCATGACTCAAGCACAACATAAACATACACAAAGTTCAACCCAATATCAATGATTCATTAAGAACAACACTTGTTTCTTACAAACTATAATCATAATAACAACATAATGAATCCTTAAACTTACAATCCTTCACCCGAAAGTGAAGGGGAACTTAACCAATCATGGTTTTGGAAGCTTGGATGATGATGAAGAAGGTAGGAGAATAAGCCATGAGAAGTATGGAATGGAGGTTGGGTGTTCTTAGTGATTGAAGATGAATGATGGTGAAAGTGGTGATGAAGTGGATGAAAGATCTTAATGATTGATGATGATATGGAATGGATTGGGATGGATTGAGATGATGAAAAACCCCCAAAAATGTGTATTTTGGTCGCCCAAATCGCCCTAAGGCGGCTCCCCCCCGAGTTAGGGTTTCTTTTCTTTTGTTTTATAGAAGAAATTGGTGAAAATCTGCAGCAGCCGTCGCTGACGGCCCTCTGGCCGTCTCTGACGGCAGTAGCCGTCGATGACGGCCCCGTGGCCGTCGCTGACGGCCAGACAAATCCTGACGCCCCAATTCGCGGCAGACGGCCGCCCAGACGGCTGAAAACTTGTTTTCTTCATAACTTTTTCATTTCAACTCCGTTTTCCTCCATTTTCACGGCCACGTTTTTGTATTTCAACCCTTTTTCATTTAATACAAAAATATCTCCATTTCAAATCCATTAATTTTTCCAAAACACATCCACTCTTCATTCTTTGCACTCGGTTGCTCGTTTCTTCGCCAATTTAGCACTTATAACTTGTCATCCATCAATCCTCGGCTAAGTACCTAGTTTCGGACAAAGCTACACAAAACAAACATTAAAAATACAAAAATAAACTATACAAATGTGTTCTTTTCGGACTCACATCAGTTCACATTGATAGCATTATAAGTATTTGAAGAAACACAAGTCTAACTTCGGGTTAGGGTAGGGATGGTTAAATCAATGATTCCACAAAGTTAATCCTTCGCTAAACACTTAGGACCAGTAAGAGAGTAACGACCTAAAAAGGAGAAATGAAGTAGGAGGTGACTGGCAATAATTCTTTTTTTTTTTGTTACAGACACAAAAATGGTGGTCGACACTCTAAGTATGTGGTTTTCAGGTGTTAGCCATATTCCCATTTAAGGACAAAATGTCATCCTTAAATAGGATCCACATGGGTCGTCATCACTAACTCCTAACTTGAAATGGGCTAAACCTAGTTAGGGGGTACCTCCACTACTCCAGCCTAAAAGTTAGTATAAGACAAAGTAAGGAGTAAACCAATAATAGAGAGGAAAATGATACAGCCTTTTCTTACTCTGCGTGCCGGCTAATGATTTGTGATTGCTTAGGAAGCGGGGTGGTTATACGTGTGTCAACCGCTGATTGGCGGATAGTCTTTCTCCATTGTATTATTGTCTCTTATGACGCTGCCCGTTAGTGGAGATCGTTGATGGTGTGGCTCCTTGCAAATTGATTGGTCGAGCCACCCCGTGCTTTGTACATGTTGTCCCCTCCGTGCATGGCATGATCATGGGGCACCAACTGTCGTCAGCCGCTGATGCTCACTCATTGGCCACATGTCATTGTCATGTGTACTTTTGATCTCCTATGTACGGTGGAAGACGTTAGAATTTTCCAACTGGCAGACCTTGATTGGTTGGACGTGTGCCTCTTTATTTGCCACAAGTCCTATAATTCTGATTATTTTGTACAGGATTGTCCTTTCGTACGTGTGTCTCCTCGGCTTCCGCCAGGCTTTACGCTCAAGGAACTTAAATGCCTGCCTTAGTTGTGCGCATGTGTGCGATGTTTGAGGGTGTGCTCCTGCACGAACAGTTTCCTTTTATGCTAGCTGTCTTTGGGCCATTTTGGTGTCGACTTATCCCAATTTGCTCATGGATTTATGCTCATATCCCTTCAGTATTGATAACCTTACATCGTTAGGGGGTTGTTTGGCAACATTTGTGTCAGCAAGTGTTGAGTCATAGGTAGCTATGCACCACAAATACTTTTGTGAATGAAGACAAAGTAGTGAACACAATCATTTGAGCGGTTTAAGTTGCAGTTTTAGTGTTTTCATATATTATTTGTGAGTTTTATCACTCTTGTTGTATTATTCACTAATTAATGTAAGTTGGATGATTTTTTTTTTCTTACTTAAAATAGGCATATACTTGTTTTGAAAGTGTGAGGTGATAGCTAGAAATAAACAAAAGAAATAATCAATCACAAGACAGATACTGCGATGTTTAGTTGATTAGTATGACAAGATAATATATTTAACTATTAACTATTAAGCTAAGTCCAATACAAGATGTATTTAAAAAATACAAAATATGATGTATAGATCATGTTTATATCGAGTAATGATACTCCCCACGACCCCACACACTAATTCCATCTTGTACCGCATTCAAGTGATCATACGGTTTATAAGATAAGAATATATGCTACTGTGATAAGTGTGGAGATGATATTTTTTTAAAAGCTACACAATACTATATAAAGCTTCTAGAACAGCTACTTTTAAAAAATCTGATAAAGCTAAATAGTTGATGGCGAGTCCCACTTAAAGGCGTTTCCCACATTTATTCCACGAATATTCTAAAGTAAATTATTATATGAACACAAAAGGAGAGAACAACTATGTTAGATGTTATATTAGATTTTCGGGTGTCGTATTATTTAATCGGGTTACTTTTATTTTTCTTTTTCGAAAACCAAATCCGAAATTCAATTGGATGCTAACCCAATATAAAATAGTAAAAACCAAATCCGAGTCTATATCTCTACAAGTGTTTGTTTTTTGCTATTAAAAAGGAGGCGGCGTTGCAACTTTGTGAAATGAATTATAGTAGTGTAAAAAATAAAAAATAGAACCTTTTATAACAATAATGCAAAGTGGGATAAAGTAACAAGAACGAAGATTAAACTATTAACACCGTTAAATCTATAATCTTTGTTGTATTTTGGACATTCTTGTCAATTAATATCTTTAAAGATAGTATTTTAGGTTATGAGCAACAAAAAGTTTATAGTATTAGTTAAGTTATTTCTTTTGTATCGTTTGATTAATATAAATGAACGATTCAGAACAAGAGTATCTTTTGATATATACACAGAAAATGAAAAATATATAACTAATATATTTGCCTAACATTATTTATACGTCAACATCATAGTGTGGAAAATGAGCGTGGAGACGTGATGATCATTTATAATTATTGTGATTTCAATTTGTCCTTGTTATTAGAAAATAATAAAAGTATATGAATAATAATATGGGACGTTCCTACCTAACCACTCTTTATTAAATTCAATCCTTCTAGAAGCTCATGTTATATTAATAAAACTAGTGGACTTTCACAATTTCTCGGAGAATTCATGGGCGAGAACTGAGCTGGTATCGGTTTGATTCATGTAGCTATTTGTACGGTATCAACACTTGATATAACAATAGGTTAGGGTTGTACAAGGATTTCCATTGATCTAAACCTTTCAAAAAAAACACTTGATATAACAACCTAATATGAATCCTTTTGAAACACATTATTTTAAGATATCAAATAAAATTGTAACATATCCTTTGTTCTTTGTAATATAAAATTGTAACATATTCTTTTTCTATACATATTTCAGCTTCAAGAGGTAATAAACGATATTAGCAGCCGAGGTTTCAATTTTCACATGGCTCAACATTGTTGGTAGGGTTGCAAATTGTCGAATGGGTCAAACGGTATTAAATCAGATGTCACATTGTTGTCGTTCCACATATCATGGGTCATGCTAATTAAAAGTGTTCCATAGGGCTGCTGGTAAAAAAATTGCCCATTCCTACTGAATTTTAATTTCCTTATCTTTTACACTAACATTATTTCATAGATATGATTTGATACATTATGACCTGTTACAGCATTGAGAATACCGTCACAAAATATGGGAAAGAAACAAAAAGGATAAACCTAAAACTAAAATATATATTGATTGAGTGGGTTCTTTTGATTTATCAAACTTTTATTTTTCATTTTTTTATTATTTTTGTTAGAGTATTTAACAATGTTTTTATATATTTCAATGATTTGGAGGTGTGTGTGACTTTGTGGGAACAATATCTCGAAGAGAGAGTATAGTTTTTGAGGCAGAACAAAATTACCAATATTAGATGCAGGTTATAAAATTACAAATAAAACATCTAGCGTTGTATTTTTTAATGTAATATGTATTTTTGAGCCTTCATTATTTCAGTTATACAATTATTACTTTTACATTTTAAATCGTTCAACTTGTGTAGTACGAGTACCTAACCTAGTGTTTAATATAAAAATACTTTTCTTATTTGGTGTGGCAATTCATATGTTTTATGCATTTATCATGAAGAATGTGATTAGAGGATGTTTAATGTTTTATTAGTATGTATAATTATATGTTTTTAAGTGTTTAATTGTGTAAAACATGGTTACTTTGAGAATGGTTGTGATTTGGAGGTACCCAGAGCTTAATTTATTCAAAAAGGCCCCACAATATTCAAAAAAACGCGCCTGGTACTCCAAACAGAACCCGAGCGGACCAACACCTCCAATACTACTCCGTCAGGTTTGCCTTTGTCCATTAAAGCAGATCCGCCCAACACACATGCATTGTGGGTAGTTTTAGGGTGAAAACCTTCTAGTGTCGTAGACGTCCACATCTAAGTTATAAGTTTCTAATCAAAATAAAAACAAAGTATACTTAAAACTATTCCTATAATTATTATAATACTGTAATAATAGAAAAGTTCAAAAAGAAATTACTATTAGATGAACAATAATGTGCAAGTATCGCCGACCACCATGCTACATTAATAAATAATTCTTTAACTTAAGTTTAAATTCATGTAACCTCACAAATCACCTTCCAAGGTAATAACAAGATTATATTCATTATCAAGCTATCTATTGTCTTGATATGTGTAAAAAAGTAATGGTCAAGGGACCACTTTTTTGTGGTTTTAGACATTTAGGTGATAACGAACCTTGTATACCAGTCAAAAAGTATTTAACGTCACGTCATTATCAATTGTTTAGCTTATCGAACTCAAAGTCCTTTTTGCTCTAGAAGCTTTCGATTTAATATTTAGGCTTATTAAACATATTTATATATTTAAATTGCGTAACATACACGTTCAATAAAGTAAATTAAGTAATATCGTCCAAATCATTTCTCCTATTTATTTCTTACAATTTGTTGAACCGTATAAGATATTATTCGAATTGAAATATAAATATAATAACTAGCTTTATACATATATAGCTCACATTTTTTTTAATAGGATTGATGTGGTTAAAAAACGCCTATCAACTTTCAGCATTAATAATTTCTAAATATTAAATTTGTATTTTGCTAATTTAGTCAATGTTAAAAAAAACCCAATATGCATCATATATGATTCCCATTGGAGGTTCATCAGCATCTTCCCCTGCGACATAAACGCACTCCAAATCTCCAATGCGCTCCATATTAGCTAATATGAAACTTATTGGACCAGCTGTCAAACTAGGATTAAATGATTAATAGCGATGTTGTATCTATACGCTCCATATTGGTCAATATGAAACATATTGGGGATCTCTACAATTCAACGCAACTTGCAGATTTGTTTTTTAGCATCGTTAAAAGTGTTATATTTTGGCCAATATAGAGCATGTTAGGGTGGTCAAAATAGAAAATTAGGGTGTCATAATATCAAGACCATGTCATAAACACACTTCCAACGTTATAACTTTAGATTGACTTGTAAGTTTAAAAGTCTTTGTCAATCAACGTGTTTCTAGGCCGTATTAGACGTTAAGTAGGTCTTAAATGGTTGATTTTGCAACTATACTTGTTCTAGACCAATTATTGCAAGACCCCACGATATGGTTTTGATAATAACATAGACAAATAAAAGGATGTTGCCAATCTATATGACATTTGAAAGGAAAGGAAAAAAAGCAATAGAAAGAATAATAATTCATTACAACATCTAAATACAAACTTTATATTAGTCTCAATAAAATTCTATAGATTTAGAAATAATTTATTTAGAACCATACAAGTACTATTGAAAGAGAGGCATATGAGAAACCAATGAACCCATCATTTTACCATACCCACCAATCACACACACTCCAGATGGTCCCCACCCAAAAAACCCATTTTTTATTGTTTTTCTTCGGCCTCTATCTCTCTCTCTCAATATTTCGGCTTGGTGAAACCGATTTTTCAAGCCTAGATTGCAAGCCCCATGCCTCAAGCCGAGAAGGTGCCCCGTGCCCCCTAACTGTCTAAGCACACCGCTAACAACACACTCTCATTCTCGGTAGGGCTTGATAGTTGATATAACATCAAACATCCCTCAATTCATAATGTATGCACGCTAGTCCCACAAAAAATGGGACGACCCATCCAAAGTCGGCATCATATAATGGAAGGCGTGCCCAACTATTATGAGGTTAGGACATGCAAAATTGCTCGACCTTTGAATGAGTGCTTGCTAACAAGTTTGTTTGTGACTACAAATAGTCTAGGGCCATCCTAAGACACTCATTCATTTTTGGCCACCTTTGGGTGAATTCTTCTAGCGATGTTAGCTAATGATTCACTCTCGAGCTTGCTTGGTTTGGCAACTAATGTGGCTGCGAAAACCACATTGCCTAGGGACCTTGGTGGGAGAGATGTGCTCAATCTAGACTGTCCATATGTGGTTATGAACAATTTAGTCATCTAGTCGTTTAGGAGCCCACGTGCATCACCATAGATGAGCCGCTAGGATCTCATATGTGCTATCATGTACAATTCCATTACCTTTTCTTCTGGCTTTGATTGCATTTAGTTGATAAAATGTGAGCCATATGCCCATATGATGGAGGTGGAAACATGGACGGAAGTAGAAGGGGATTTCAAATTATCTGAACACGTACTTGTGAAAATCAGACGGTGGTCTCAAACATCAATAACCGTATGATCAATAGACAGTGGGATTGTAACCGACGACCCTTAGGTTACGTTGGACATGAGAGTGTACAATGCATGGTGTAGTCCACACCCAAGAAAAATTTCGCCACATTTAAATCATCATCGTCGTACCTTTTAAGTATAAAAAATATAAAAAGCATTAAATTAAATTTTGATATGTTGTATTTTTTAACAATCCAAACTTTTTATAATGGTAATATCGATTTGTATATGCTAGTCGATCTGTATATTCTAGTCAATTTACCAAATATTGGTATATTTAGTAAATCGATTGTAATGAATAAGAGATTACATGATGTAATGAATAAGATTACATGATATTACTATATTTTAATAGTAATATCAATTGTAATGAATAAGATTACATGATGTAAACTCTATAAGCCAAATCATAAATGTACCTGTGTAATAGGAAGTAAATACGAAGAGATATCTCCGGAGTAATCCATCGTTGGCACCATCCTACACAACTCTGTGACGGTGTAATCACACCTAAACTGTCGTACAATCAGCTTAAGCTTCAACCAACAAAAACCCTCGTCGTTACAAGTAACTTTAACTATTCAATTGTCGTCCTTTCCCAAATGTCTGACCATCGCAAAAAAAAAAAAAAAAAAACAAAAAAAAAACGAGAAAATCGGCCATGATTCCTTAAAAACTTACAATATAATATATGTGGTTTGAATTTATACACAAGTATGACAATTCATGTCGTTTTCATGCATGAGTGTAATGTAATTGAGGACAAGTGACTTACATCCATTCGGGTAACAAGAAACAAATTCAGAACCGTCTCGTGAACAAATGATCAATATCAGTTGTATGGGATGTTAGAGGTCGGATGTGACTTGTGAGATAAGATTACGTGTTCTCTAATCTTTATTTAACGTTTGGTAGAAAATTGCGTCGATTCTATTAAATACAATTATCCGTATAGGTGTTGCGATCACATGACCTTGATACAAGTGTACACATTATGAATGACATTACATATTTTAGTATAGAGTTAATTGCCAAAATGGCCCCTGAGGTTTGGCCCAAATTGCTTGTTTGGTCACTTTTTTGAATTTTCTGCCAAAAGCACCCCTCACAGATCGAAAATTGCCTAAATGACCCATATTTAACTGAGTTTTTAACTGAGTATTGAAAGTCAGTTAAGTATCAGGGGCAATTTCGTCCTTTCATGTTCTAAAGTTTTAAAACCCCATTTTAAAGCCATCTTCTTCATCTTCAAAACTTCTTCTTCTTCTTCCTCTCATAACAAACCTAATTCCCTCTGCCTACCATTAAAACAGTCTAATGTATGATTATTAAAAGTTTATAAACAAACCTTGGTTCTTTTTTTCTTCCCCGTGGAAACAGGGCATGTATCCACTCCAAATGGAAAACACCAAAACAGGGCACGATAGAAACTACGATTTGCCCCTCCATCTTCCACTGTAACAACAATGACCACAGTCACCCTATCCCCACCTTTCCACCCCTCCATCTTCCACCGTAACAAAACACTCACCACTAAATACCGTACCAGATTCAAACCACAACCCTTCTTTCCACTCTAGCCAAACAAACTAGACCCGGGTCTTTACCTTCGGTTAGAGATAATAACAATACCAATGGTGTGTCCTCCATAGTCGCTTCTTCTAGAAACAAGGCAGATGATATTCAAGCAGAATCCAAAGCATTAGGACAAGCAGTCAACACTTCTGTTTACAACCCTTAGCTTCTTAAATTCAATTCTCGTCCTTCAAGGTCTTTTTACCAGATCCGTTCGGTGGTGGTTGGTCGGATGGTTGTTGTTTGGTTCAACAGATCTCTTAGTGGGGTTGCGATGTTCAGTGGTGGTTGGGGGTGACGGTGGTTGTGGGGTATGGCGGTGGAGGCGGTGGTTGTGGGAAAATGACGGTGGAGTATGGGGGTGTTTATAAAGTTTTAATAATAATAATAATAATAATAATAATAATAATAATTTTTTTTTTTTTTTTTTTTTTTTGAAAACTGGTTTTTCATTAAAACAAAATACGAAAGTTACATCATAATAGCAGGTAGACGAGCAACAAGCTGCGCCGCCACCCCTTTTTGAATTGCAAACCCTAGTCTACTAAAGACAAAACCTTGCCCCCCTGGGGATGAAACATTGCTGTGGACGACCCGTTGGACCCTGGTCAAGAAACGAATAGCTTCTGGCGCCAGGGAGCCAAAGGTGTCGAAGGCCAGAGGGATAAAGACATGTTGGTTATCTGCACAAGCTTTAGCGTGTTTATCTACTTTCTTTGATTCCGCCTTTCTTGATGCTTGCCCAGCTACGAACCCTGTTTCCCTTAACCCAACCAGTGGAGATACCCCGGTGAGGTCCACACAGGCATGTTTCCCCCTCTCCCAACCAAAGACAAGCAGATCTGCGGGTCGCAGGGTGGATCTCCCTTCCGTGGGGTCTGTGAGGAAGTTTACAGGGGCCTCCTTTTTGGCAGAGATCCCAGCTCTTCTCAAGATATCCCACAAAACGTCCCTCACCCAGTCATGCCGATATTTGAACCCAGGGAGCTCCTTGCAATGAATTGCATGCTCCCCGTATTTATCCATGCAAGTTTTACGGCAGATGGGGCATGTTTCATCTTCCGGGTACATAGGGATCATCAATCGGTACTTGAGTATAGCCCTGTACTCTACTGCAGACATGCATTGACCCAAACCCTCAATCTGGATAACGGTCAAAAAATCCTGAGCATGAGGCCCCTTTAGGCATTCAATCACCGCCTTCTGGCGAGTGGACAACTCAAAAACTTCTCCCAGGCTCTGAGCAGTTTTGCTAAAAAGAGCATTCGCCAAAGTTTTTTGTGGCTTTGGGGGGGCGGTGTCCTTGTTAGAAAAACCGCCAATATCAAAGTCCGGGAGATAGACATTTAAGCGTTCGAGCGCCTGTTGGTAGTCTGGGTCTAGTCCAATGACCCCACTGTTTCGGAGGATATGATCCTGAAGTTCCCAAGACTGAGCTCTGGACGCCACAAAGGCATAGACCCCAACATCTCGAGCTGAAAGGAGGCCCAAACCACCTAAACGCATCGGCAAGGATGCCAAGCGCCACTGGAGGTCCCCGAAGAAGGGGCCGCCACACACAACTATATCTTCAATAGCTTCGCGGAGACCATCATCGAAAAGGGATACCGCATCCACCATGAAGTGGGGTTGGCAAGTTCGTAACCCAAAAAGTAACTTAGCGACCCCCATGCATGACCTGAGCAGCAGGAGTTCACTCTGGGGATCTCTAAGGCGGGGCAGTAGTTTCATGAGGGCAACCGCACTCGTAGCCCGCCGCCCTGCCAACTCTCCGATAAAGGTAGGATCTCGGCTAACAGCCCCACCAAGGAGCTTAACCCCTTTCTCAGGTCTACCAATCCCTGTCGGGAAAAGCCCTTCCTGACTTTTCAACCCGTCACACGTCGGCCAAAAGACCTCTGTTTTCTTAATATTGAGATGAAGCCCCAGAGATGGACCATGCGCATTGATAATGTCTAAAGCCGTAGCAACCTCCACTGCGTTGCCTATAATCGTCCCATCATCCAAATACCAGGCATGAAACGGTAGGTTACAGTGTTCCTGAATCCGAATGATAAGGGGATGTAAGGCGAGGGCAAAGAGAAGGGGCCCCAAAGGATCTCCTTGCTGCACTCCGGTGGTAGCCCCAATACAATCATTGCCCACATACAGCCTAGCTGGCTGGGCATAAAGGAACTGGACCCACGGATAAATGGACGGGCATCGCTGGTGAACCTCTTGGAGAAAAACTGTACGGTCGACCATGTTGAAGGCATTGGAGAAGTCTACTGTAAGCATAGCCAGAGACCCATCCGCATGAAAAGAGTTGAGGAACCTGTTGGCAATGTGAAGCACCGCCTCTGCCCCATTTGGTACCCCTACTCCAAATTGAAAGTCCCCCAGGTACTGGGCAATGTCTTTCCCAACCTTCTTCATTGCCACCTTAGAAACTAGCCTTCGCCAAATTCCTCCCACAGCAATAGGCCGAATTCCATTATCGGGCTTCAATAAGGGGGTGAGGGGGGCCGATGCAATGAACTCGGCCAGCGTCTTAGGGCAGGCCCCCCTAAGCCATAGGTTGACAACTTCAGTGATGGCCGCGAGCAACCCCGAGGAAGTCACTGAGCCTTCACCCCCAATAGCATCCAACAGGTGTTGGGCCCGTATCCCGTCCCTACCACAAGATGTCCCTTTAGGGAAAGATCGGATACATTTAAGCACACAACCCTCATCTACTGATAGAGCGGGTTGGGCGATGGGGTTAGAAGGGAAGGATGGAGGCGGCACCACTGGGTGTTTATCAATGAGGGCCTTCATGGTCGATTCACATATGGGGGCGACTCCACTAGAGCACAACACCTTTACCGCCGCCGTGAAATGACCATCCCTGACTTTTCGAAGACATTGTTTTATGTTAGGTTCGCTTGCATTGTCCTCTCCCATTTTGGCTTCTCCCCTAGATACCGAGACCTCCCCTGTGCTATCCAAAAGAGAAGAAACCAAGACCGCAAACCCAGACCCATCTCTCCATTCTCCAAGTGCTTGCATGATGCTACTACACTGCAGAGATTTCCTGTTCCCTGATCTTCGTTCTTGCCTGGAGGACGGTCTGATCACCCTCAAGGTTAACCGTGGAAGCAATAGCAATTGGACCCAGTTGTCCACCGAGCTTGGCGACGCCACTACTTTGCGTAAAGCACCTGTTAACGCTTGAGCAAACATCAGACGACAACTAGGGGGGATGCTTTTAACAGTCTGAATAGGGAGGGAAAGGACACGCTCGAGGAGGGCAACATCCCCAACCCTCCCGGTTGGGTGACGTGGGTTTGCGTCGTCTACCGTTGGACATGGTTTCCGTATCCCAACAATGAAATCTTCGACATCTTCGGAGACCATGGCGAACGATACAACCTCATCGTCATGCTTGCATCCTCTACTGAGGGCATGCATCACCATGCACCTCCCACATAACCACTTATCTCCTTCCCTGAGAACTTCCCCGACATCTACAAAAAGATCCCGATCCTTCGAGATAGCCTCCTTCAGAGATAGCCTTCGGTTTTCTGTGTTGAGGTGGGTGTTTTGGATGTGTCCAAGAAGGCGCAGAAATCCGTCATGCCCCGGTTTGCCATCTTTACAGTCATGAAAAAGTTTAAAGGGGCAGGCCCGCAGACCACTAACAGAGCCCCGCGCAGAACTACGCGACTTGGTGTTCCGGGCCCTCCTGGCAGGGGCCATGTACGAAATGTAAACCGCCAAACTCGAGATGAGTTGGGGGGCAAAGGAAACGGCGAGCAATAACCCTTTACAGGGCGTTAAGGGTAGCAACCACAAGTTGCCCGCCCTCAAAACGAAACCCCACCTAATTCCTTACCCCATTATTATTATTATTATTATTATTATTATTATTATTATTATTATTATTATTAGGTTATGTTATTATTATTATTATAATAATTATTATTATAATAATAATTATTATTATTATGATAGGAAACAAGTACTGTAACACTTTTGAGCTGTCCAAACTCCAAACCAAATTACAATATCTTGCAGGTGGTCAGGCGAGTAGGATTAGGAGGGGCGAGTAGGTGTGGGGCGAGTAGGGTTGGCTAGAGAGGTGAGTAGGTTGGGGAGGAGGCGAGTAGGGCTGACGGGCGAGTAGGGAGGAGGCGAGTAGGGCTGACGGGCGAGTAGGGAGGAGGCGAGTAGGGCTGACGGGCGAGTAGGGAGGAGGCGAGTAGGGCTGACAGGCGAGTAGGGAGGAGGTGACCGGGTTGACCACGCGAGTAGGCTGGGGAGGAGGCGAGTAGGATTGAAAAAAGACCGTTGGAGGGTGGGCAAAGGAGAGAGGTGAGAGGGGATTTACGAACAGAGGGTCGGAGAGGAGAGGAGATGGTGACGGGAAGGGAGGAGGAGGTGGCGGAGGGTCGGAGAGTTACGGATCTGTTGACGGCGGTGATGTTGACGGCGGTGATATTGACAGAGGCGGTGATGTTGACAGAGGTGGTGGTCGTCGGTGGTGAGGGTGGAGACGGTGGTGGAACGTGATGGTGATATCGTTGCTGGGTTTCAGATCGGAAGCAACGGAAGATGTCTTAGTCAAATGAAAATTGTGTGAAAGACACCATTTAGTCTAGCGTTATCAAGGTATAAAAAAAGCGGTATCGTTTTTTATGAGGTTGAGGATTCAACCGTGTAAATATCAATGTAGAATTAGAAGTGAGATTAAAGAGTGTGTAAATCATAATATCAATTATCAAACATTAACTTTTTAAAATATCAATCATTTTTATCATCCTATTGTCTTTTCCTTTGATGTTGTACAAGGTGACTTAGGGTATGTATGATTTGGGAATTAGGTTTGTTATGAGAGGAAGAAGAAGAAGTTATGAAGATGAAGAAGATGGCTTTAAAATGGGGTTTTAAAACTTTAGAACATGAAAGGACGAAATTGCCCCTCAGACTTAACTGAGTTTTTCTTCCTCGTCAAAAACTCAATTAAATATGGGTTATTTAGGCAATTTTCGATCTGTGAGGGGTGTTTTTGGCAGAAAATTCAAAAAAGTGACCAAACAAGTAATTTGGGCCAAACCTCAGGGGCCATTTTGGCAATTAACTCTTTAGTATATCAAAAGTGTGTTTTAGTTTTTTGAATAGACAAATCATTATCAATCATAACGATTGTTTCTACGATTCAACTTGCAATACTTTCATGTATCGCAAAACACCATTTTAAGTTTCCGTACGTGTTCATAACTTAGGCTTTATCATTAGTTTGTCCAACCGACCAAGTTCAAAGTTTTTGTGGTCAAAAAACACAATTTCTTATCCAAGCTTCAATATGTGAGTCGTTGTTTCGACATTTGCAATATCATACCTATGATCTTTATACTTTTTTTTATAACATGCGTTAATATAAACCTCTAAGCCTCTAACAACATGCACGTTTAAGAGCACACACATAATTGTGGTACAATGCGTTTTTAAGTATATACGTCAAATTGCTTGGATTTTTATTTTTCTTGCATCAAAGTTTCCGGTTCGCTTTTGTATGCCATCTCAATGTTTCGTCATATCTTTCACCTGTCATGTCACTCATGTGAATGCGCAAACACTTCCAAATGTCGAAGTATGCATACCCTTTAGTAGTTTAGCCCCCTCTTCGTCAAAAATCTAGGGGCAAAACGACCCTTCCATTATTCTTTTGAAAGTAGAAATTAGATCATCATCAATGCAAGCTCATTGGCGGCTTCTCGCCTACGCCTGCGCTACATGCCCCATGATAGAATTGCTTGGCTCCTTATCTTTCTCCTTTTCTCACTCCCTAAGCTCTAAGGAATTCATCTCTAACGTTGGAGATGGTTATACATTGTCACTTGACTTTAACTTCCTACTTGACAAATTTTGACTTTATCAATTGGTCTTATTTTTCTTCTCTATTGTCTTTTTAATCGATTTCACTTAAATTCAATCATAATATTCATCCATTCTCTGTTTATAATTTTGCTTTGGTAGGTGGAAAATCTAAATTGAATTTAATAACTCCTTTAACTTTAGTCAACACACAACTTTATACTAAATTCTAAAATTTATTTATTCATAATAATCAGTAAATAATATTTAACAACCACTTTTAGATTTTAGCGTGTCACGGTTAAAAGGACAAATGTGTCGACATAATTCGGAACAACATAAGATCATTCTCTCACAAGTCAAGGTCAAAGCCATTACCCTGAGTTGAGACAGAAAATAAAGTAGATGTAAGTTGCATCTTCTTATTCTTCGGATACAAATTTTGATTTTAGCTTTAATTAACTTTGAATACAAAGGTTAGGTGATGAAAGTAAACTAGTGAATTAAGACTTTTGAATTCAAACTTAGAGTTCTTATGTAAGCAAAGAAATTATAGGTGATGAGTTAAATTGAGGTGTTCAAATTTGGTTTTGGTTTTACTTCATACTTTCAATATGAATCAAATCAAATCAAATTTTAATATATCCTTACATTCAATTTGGATTTTTTGATTAAAGTTTTGATTTTAAATGGTGAATCGATGGTTTTATATAGGGATGCCAATGAGTTAAGCTACCCGGGTTGAAAATGATTTGGCTCAAACCGGTTTGAGGACGAGAGAGGGAACCAGTATACAAATTGGCGAATTGAGTCGGGTTGATAGCAGTTTGGCTTTTGGTAGTGAAAACCGATGACTTTGGTTTCGATTTAGACTAATAATCGAACCATGCACACCCTTAGAAGTGTATGTGTTTCCAATCGTATCATGCGGAAACCGCGTAAGTACTTATAATATCAAACATAAAAAGGTTACAATTTTCAAAGGAAATAAGGTAACTCATGATCTCATGTTTAATCTTTAGACACCAAAGTTGAAGAATTTGCCAGTGGACAATTTCAAGAATTTAACCTCCACTTTTCAAAGTCCATATTATTGCTTGCTTTACACTCCTACGATTACACGAAGTATTTATTTTCTACAAATGTTCTCAACAAGATTAGACCCAATCCCAAATCAAACTCATAAAGATTTTTCATGTCAACATGTGTTATGAAACGCAATTGTCACGAAAAAAATATATGCATTATAATTCCAGTCTAGGATTTTTTTTTATTAATCTTATTTTAATAAAAAGGGGCAAATTACATAAGAATAGCAGGTAGGCGGGCAACAAGCTGCGCCGCCACCCCTTTCTGGATAGAGAACCCTAATCTAGAGAAAACAAATCCTCGCCCCTGGGGAGTCGAGAAGTTGCTGTGGACCACCCGCTGGACTCTCGTCAGAAACCTGATCGCTTCCGGTGCCAATGAGCCAAAAGTGTTAAAGGCCAAAGGGACAAAAGCATGTTGGTTATCCTCGCACGCTTTAGCGTGCTTTGCCACCTTGTTCGACTCTGCTCTAAGTACCGCTTGCCCCGACACAAACCCACTTTCCCTGAATCCCGCTAAAGGGGACACACCCGTAAGGTCCACGCATGCGTGCTTCCCACCTTCCCAGCCAAACACTAGCAGGTCAGCCGGATGTAAGTGATAACACATGTATGTTCTTTTTTTAGACACAGTGATGTGCGTCAACATCAAATACTTTGCTACACTTTTTATAACTATAATTTCACGTCAACCTTTCTTTATATATTGCAAGTGTTTACTACACGATATTGATCATGGATAGCTGTAATAAGAAAAATCAACTAATTCATATACTAATTGCCACCACTCCATTAGTGTCTCTTATACAATATATTATTATGACTCAATGAACATGATAACATGGCCAATAAGTCAATTCTTCTAGATTCTATAGCAACAATATCTTGTCTTTTTTTTTTTAACGGCAAAAATACCTTGTATTGTCCTTGTCTATAATCTACTTTTTAATTAATAACGAAAGTTATAATCTATTTTAATATTAAATAGATAAGAGTGAAATGAGAAAGTTATTATTTAACAGAAGAGATGGGCGCGAAATAGATTGGTGAAAATATGATTTTAATGAGGTAGTGAATAGCAAAAACTGGTGAAACAGTTATACGCTAACAGTGTAATGCCCCAATATCAATATTCTAATACCGCAATGGTATCAAAATTCATGACTGTGACAGTGTTGTAGCACACACTTCATGATGTCACTAAAAAACTCAATATTTTTTTGAAGGGGTAATGCTCCAAATGGCAGGCCAAGGTCTTGAAGCAGATGCTCAGAGGCCCCATGTTTAATGGGCCCCCAAATGTTTGTAGGGTTTCTAATATTTGACAACAGTTCTGCAAATAAATAGAAAATGGGAAGAAAGCACATGGTTCGGAAGCTATTCAAGAATAGACTTCAACTAGTCTTAAGGCCCCCGTTGCGGGGCTGGGCGTAAAACTGTGCTACCATCGTTGTGGGACGGAAGCGTAAAATCGTGCTAAGTAGCAAACAAACGACGAGTAAAACTAGGAAAAACATAAAGCAAAACACTAGAATTGTTGTTTATCTTTGGACATAAGAATTTGACTTCAGTGAGCATTAATCATACAGGCTCAACAATATATATGCAATTTATTTATATATTTGCTTCCATGCTTCTATAAGTAGATGACTTCTATAAGAAATTATAGTTGTTGAAAGACATTGCAACCGAGACAGCTATAGGACATTATAGAGTTTACGAAACATGATTTAGGATCGAACCCAAGGATTTTTATTTATTCATTATTGTTGAAAGGGCTCCATTTCTATAATTCGCTTCGGGCCTCCAAATTGCTTGAGTCAGCCCTGTCAAATGGTTCTACCACAGTATGGTATCAGAATTCAAATAAGGCAACAGTGTGGCTCACACAACCAATAAAGAGAACCAAGTTTAATCGAATTAGACAACGGGCGCACTCCAACAAACTTGAGACCACCAACAACACATTAACTAATCATGAACAACTAAATAACAATATTTAGATTAGATACGACATGTCATCTCAACCGGCCTGGTCATCTCTACAACGTATATATGTTAAGAGTCTTACAGACTAGGATCTGTTGAAGCTATAAACACAAAATATGTAAAGTAGACAAAGTAATGCATGTTATTTTATAATAATAGCATAATAATTTATAAAAAAAAGCCTATTGACTTCTTAGTTGCTAGAAGATAACCGAGTAAAAAGTTGAGCCGATATATCAATCGTCCATGAGTCATGTGTGAGCCTACAATGCCTTTATAACGTCCATGTCTCAACAATAATGTAATCTTACTCCATGATTACAAAACCAAAAGAAAAGTCCAAAAAACGCCACTAGTTGCCTCTCGGCGACACTCAAAGATGTCAAAATTCATGGTAATGAGTCCACCACCATTTTGTTTTCAAACACCACATATAAACTATGTCTATAATAACCTCAACAAAAACAGGAGAAATTATACAGTGTAGATAAAACTCGCCTCTTGTTTTCGACATAGCTTCAATCATCTTAAGTCGTTTCAAGATTGATCAAGCTTTTTTTAGAAAAGACCTTCACACGCACCCACATCAGCTGCTTGCGACTCCAGAACATCTTTCCCGTTAGAGCTTGAATCAACAACCCTTTTAACACCAGCAAAAACCGCTTTCTGAAAGTAATCATCCTCCATTGTCTTTAAAACATCAAACACGGTCTTGAAATCCAACCCACCGGCGATCACCAGATGCCCCATGATCTCACCAAAGTTGTTTGGCGCTTTTGGTAGATCAATTGCAATATCATCCAGCAACGAGCCGTATGAGGTGCACCCGGTTATCAAGTCAGTTCGGGTCAGAGCCTTCTTGGTAAAAAGGTAGTCCAGGAGCTTGGCTAGCGGCTCGACACACGGTGGACTTTTCTCCAAAGCCAGAGAAACTGCTTCCTTCACAAACTGAGAATGATATTCTGGTGCTTTCAATTCCTCCAAACATTGTAATGCCTCATCTAGCATACGAACACTGAAATATTCCTCGAGTAAAGAAACCGTTTTTCTCTTAAGCTCATCCGGATTTTTTGCCATCATAGGCACAGCAGCAGCAGCAGGAGATGGTGTTTGAATAGGTCTAGTAGGAGCCGTCGCTGGAGAGATGGGGATAGAAGCGGCACCACCGGGTCCACCACTGCCTTGCAATAAGGCACTTGGCTTGCCGCTAATGAAACCGCTACTACCTTGAGGAAGAAATTTCTGACTTGGTGACGGTGTCTTGTTAAGCAACGGTGGTTGAACACCCCTAGGCATCGAGCGGGACCTCTGAACCTCCCAGTTATCATTGTCTAATCCAGGTGTACCCGGCATCATGCGGGTCCCAGGCATCCCGGGCATCATGCCACCCGTACCAGGACGGTTGAAATTAGGACTTATACTCCCCTGTGCTCTGCTGTTTCTTATGCTAGCAGTGGACCCTGCACGGAGCCCCATGTTCTTCTCAGCTTCATTATGAATCTCTGTAATCGTCTTAGCTTTCACCTTTTTAGCAAACAAAAATACGACATTATATCCTGCTTAAACACTCGAACTGAAAAAATACAACGAACTAAAAGATAACAAATTAAAACAAGAAAAAACTACCTGTTCCATCCTTGGAATCCATTTATTTGATCTGAGATCAATAACATCACGAACCATAAACCTCATACGTGGAGCCAGCTGTTGGTTTGTTGATAACTCCTTAAGTCTATTAAAATAAAGATCATTAATTCTCTTTGACTTTAGACTCTCATCGAGTTGTTTACCAATAGTAATGAAAAATTGGCAAATCGCCTCAACATTTTCCTCCTCAGGGCAAACTTTATTGTCGGTTCCTAATAGTTCCTGTCAAAACCATTTATCACAGATAAATTATCATAATTTATGTCAGTAAAACATGTATCCACTACTATCGAAACAATCATATACCAAACCTGAACAATGTGATGAACGATTTTTTCTGGGACCATTTTCTGCTTCAAAAGCTCACCGATTAAACGGATATTTCCAAGAGTACGGAGTTTTATTAATCTTTCTTTATCTCTACGTTCAGATTCTTGTTCAGGGGCAGTCATCTGCCTTATTTCTTCCCTTAATTTGTCGGCACCTTCAAACGCCTCTTGACAGTTATTTAATAATACACGCTTAAAAGTAATATCCTTGCCATCAGGTTCATCAGATGGAAACATGGGAAGCTTTGTGTTGAGATCTGAACACAGTTGAGCATACATCGGGCAAAATGTTGGCTCGAGAACAGCTTTGTCAAATATCAAAGAGATAACACCCTGAATTTTATAAAGATTACCATATTACTGATTTGTTTTTATTTCCATATGTAATATGTCACTAAAGTAGACACAAACCTTAAGAATATCAGCTGTTGTGATCCCCGAGTCAATGAGTTGACCCTTGAGAAGATCAAACTTTTCTGGAGTCAACTTGTTCAGGATACTGAAAATAAAAAAGACTCATCCATAATTTGCAATGAGATTACATTATTCCTATAATTACAACTGTTTTAGTAATTTACCCTTTAACTGTCTTCAAGACACGGTCTTTGTCAGAAAGAGCGCCTCTTCGAACGGACCATGGCACCTCAGCTTTGACAAGTGCAGGAGCAGGGCCACCAATCTATCCAAAATAATAATAAAAAAATACATTATCAACAAAGAGTCAAAGCTTTGATATAAAATAAACTTTTTGAGAAATAATTAAAAGAAAAGCTTGTAAAATACAAAGAAACTGTTGAAGAACTGACCCCTTGGTTAGGGGAGGCTTGTGTTCTACCAAATTCTTGTCGGTTGTCAAAACGACCAAAGTCACGGTTTTCTCGGCCAGCATCCCAAGACCGCTCCTCCACTGACGGTGGAGCTCTTCCCCGCCAGTCTCGGTTATCAGGCTCAGGGTAGCGCGCCTGAGGCTGAGTTGGCACCTGCAATTAAACATATCATCATATATGAGAATAAACTACGAAAATTAGGACATTAAAAAGTAGCTAATGCAAAAGTCGGGTACTTACAATTCCTTCAGATTTGGTCCAGTTTTGTGACTCACCAAAAAATTCCGTTTCAACTTCTTGTTTGACCTTAAGTATCACCTCAGGGATATCTACAACCTACCACAAAAGAAAGGACACGCTTAATTCTATCAAAGATCAACGACAAAATTATTTAAACATCTAGCAAAAATCATAAAAGTAAAATCTGTTTGAAAAAACTTATTACCAAAAGAAAATGCATGGGGGAACTAAGTTGGACATCTTTTAATATTTGGTTTTGAGATGCAATAATTAGCAATAACTCCACATCAAATAACTAAGCTAAACCAATGTTTACACAATAAGATGAAATAACAAAGCTCAAAGGCATGTGTTAAAGCCTTACCTCCCTAAGTTGTAACAGCTGGTCTCTGGTGTAATGAATACGCTCACCAAGCTCATCTCGAGAATCATTGTTCTAAGAAAGATAAAATGAAATAAATAAATAAAAAACCGTGGAGAGAGAAGAAACTAAACATTGATATATGGTACCAACAAATACATTATTTTAAAAAAGCAAACAGTAGAACAGAATTACAAATTCTAAACAACATATGTGTCCTTTTAGTAGCAACAACAAGCTAAGTTACTCTATATATAACTGATACGTATAGAATCACACTTACTTTAATTTAAAAGAATATGTGAAACTCTCATTAATAATTGAACAAAGTGTTAACTTTTAAACAAGTGCAATTTCATGTTTAGCGATACACTAGAACTTTTTAGAGATGTTTTATACGTATATTTTACCAAAAAAAGAAATTAAATCTCGCTATTTCCTCGCTATTTGTCGCTATCAACCATATAGCGACACATGAGTGCTACGCTACGCTATTTGCTATAGCAGGCGCTATGGTCGCTATTAACAACTATGAATCAGACCTCTTTTGCCACAAACACCATCTAATATCAACAAAACCAAATTTTTATATCAAAAAAACATATACAAAAGATTAACTAACATCTAAAGAATATAAAAAATAAAACATAAAACCTAATAACAAGATTATAATAATGAACACAAATATCAACATAACACAAAGAACATGTTGAATATCTCACATTCCCTTTTCAAAAACCTCAAAACCCACGACGATGGCACGTCGACAAAATAATGATATATTACAGTATAATTATATGATATGATACAAACCTTCAACATTTTTAATATCAGAATACATAGAACAGTATAACACCATCAAAATTTAAACAATTCCCCCAATGCAGTTTACTAACAATCCATATTAACATACAACACCTTAAATAAAAAAGCACATACAAAATATTCAATTCACATCTAAAAAAATATAAAAAACTAAATATTATTATAATGAACACATGTATCAAGTCAATGAGATAAAATTCAGCCAAATACAGACACAAATAGAGTTCATAACAAACGCAAAACAAAATCTTGAATAAAAGAACACATACAAAAGATTAACTTAACATCTAAAAAAGAAAACATAAAAAACAACTAAAGATTATTATTATTATGATAATGAACACAGATATTAAGTAAATGAGATAAAATTCAGGCAAATACAAACACAAAATACAGATCTAATAAGGATAAAAATAAAACAGCAACCTTGAAGGCAGATAAAGAGGGACGAAGATCAGATGAAGCAAAAGCTAAAGAATCGAAACGAGGGACAGAAGAAGAAGTTCGTCCTCGATTTCCACCACCAGGTCTCAAACTCAACACTGTCTGATCAGCCTGCATACCCTTGGTTTTGTTTGATAAATTCAACAATAACCAAAACCTTTTAAAAAAAAATAACAGTAATCAAGATTCAATAAAGAATGTTGATGGGTATGTAAAGATAGGGTTTTTGGTAGGAAAGAAGATAGCTTTCTCTCTCTACTAGGGTTAGAGAGAGAGAGTTGGTGATGATGCTGCGGGTTCTGGATATTGTGCTTCTTTTATAGTTGAAAGTTTGTAACGGTTTTTGAAGGTTTTTGTTTTTTGAGGGATCTAATTGTACTTTTTTTTATGTTCAACAGTTTTAACTCTTCTAGTTTTTTTTTTTAAGCTTGTTTATTCTGATCTCGCTATGATTCCACCTTCGACGTCATAATAATTAAGCTTCGGTGTCTTTAAGCAGTCTTTGGCAGGAACGACTAGGGATAAGCACAAAGAGTCGACTACCGATCCTGTCCCGTCCCGATCCCGATCTCGTACCGAACCGATACCGAACTGAGGGTGTTCGGTATCGATATCGGTACTCACATTTAGAGGTTTTCGGTTTCGATATTTTCGGTATCGGTACGGGATCGGTATGGTATCGATATTTTAAGATAAAATACCGGTACCGAACCGATACCGTACCGTATGTTTTCGGTATCGGTATCGGTATTGGGTTTTGGGAGATTTCGGTATTGGTATTTTCGGGATCGGTATCGGTTGGTACCGATACTGTCCCGATCTCATCCCTAGGAACGACTCCCCTAAATGGTTATTGCTAGATTAAAATCACTACTTTGCTTTCTGTTTTCTCTCTCCCAAAACATTCTTTGTAGGCACTCATAAGTCTCATCTTAATCCTTCCTTGCGGATAAGGAGGGTCTGAACGTCAAGGAATGATATTTGCCCCTAGCCCTTGTTCGATAAAAAAAACCATTAAAACTCTAACATCTATAATGATTACTTGTTTATATTAATATGCTTCAAAGAACAACTTTAACACAACTTCAAAATTATTCAATGAGCGATATGATCAGTGATATTCAGGCATGACAGTGTAAGACGTTCCATGTTATGTACTCGTCAAGCTAAATAAAAAATGCTTACGCAAAGATTCCATTGCGTATAGAATATACAATCATGAAAAATTTCACCGTTTGTGAGCAATGTTTACACATTTTAAGACAACTTGATGATGCGTAAGCCTACTAGGTGTGGGGGGCGGCATAGGGGAGGCAATGGAATGCCGGGCCTCGCTACACCACCCCCCTGGAGCGGCATAGGGGCAGCAGCGGCATGAGAGGCATCTTGTTGTCGTTGGTGCCGGTCCAACCTTCTTGGAAATCGAGATTTATTAAAAAAAAAAACCTCGTGGCGGGGCGGCAAAGATGCAAAACCTCGTGGCGGGGCGGCAAAGATGCAATGGAGCAGCACCACACCTAGTAGTCTAAGAAAACTAAAAAGAACTATTTATGTTTTCTATTGTAGGTCAAGTTTTATGATAAATCATAAATACAAAATGCATTGTCACAATTAAATGAGTAAGTTTTAGCTAACCGTCGTATAACTATAAAAAAAAAAAGATGAATTTAAATATTCCTTTTTGTGATGCAATATCTCAACAAAGGTTTAGATCTACCTAAGAGTATTCACATCCCATTCTCTATCCCCATCTATCAAATTACATTAAAAACAGTTATATTTTTCACTCATTCTCAATTAAATAATATTTTTAATACATTTATCATTATATTTTATCTTTCTTTCACTCACAACCACTTTTAAAAAAATATTAAAATTTTTTGGTGGTGAACAACAGTTTTTCAAATATACAAATAAACAGTAACATGTTCTCTCTTTTCCACTCACAACCCTTCAAAATCATTTTTTAAATATATGGGAGACACACTAACAAATTTTTGGTGGGCGGGTTGTGAGTTTTATAATATTTCATGAATACAAAATGCATTGTCATAGTCAAAGATTAAGTTTTAGCTAACCGTCGTATAAGTATAAAAGATGAATTTAAATATTTCTTTTATGATGCAATATCTTAGTAAAGGTTAAGATCTACCTAACAAGTCACCATCATACAAGATTACAAGTGATTCGGTAAATAAATAAATTTAATTATGTTTTAACTTGTTCATTAGAGGAATAACCAAAACATTGAGCACACGTTGTTACCCCATCATACTTATATTATCAAAAGGGGAGAGATAACGTATAAAGCCCCTTAACGTAAGAAGCGTAAGAAGCAATCTCAGCCATTAGATTAAGAATGCAGATTAAAAACCCTAACCATACCTGGGTTAAAACTAACCAAGCGTAAAATAGGAAAAAACCTTCTAACCGTCTATTTTTTTTTTCAAATCGTAACAACATAACTAATTTGAACCTTGATTTTTCATCGTTTTCAGATCGATTCATGTTCAGAATGATTACACAACTCAAAAAAAAAAGATCGATTACAGTGAAAGAAAAACGTAAGATCAGTATTTGATCTAAAAATAATAAAAAAACAGAGAATTAAACCAATCATATGAACAATTATGAATTGTAATAGTTGTCAAAAACTCTGGATTTTGTTTCATTAAGGATTATTTTGTTTAAAAAAGTTGCAGAGGAAGAAGATGAAGTTGGTGAAAAACAGATGCACTCATCAAATTTTCAGACGCACTCATCAAAAAATTTCAGACGCACTCATTAAAATTCAGACGCACTCATCAAAATTTCAGACGCACTCATCAAAATTTTCAGACGCACTCATTAAAAAGTTTAGACGCACTCATTGAAAATTTTGGACGCACTCATCAAAACCCAATAATTTCAAACGCACCTTACTTTAATTGTTGCAAATCTTCAACTTTTTGGAGGATACATTAATGCGTCTATATCCTTTTCTATCCTTCTTCGAACAATACAATACTCTATACAAAAACCATTTCCGTTGTGGTACTTAGATATGGGTACACTAATAAGTGTTGAGTAGAGGAACATGTTAGCAAATCATATGAAATGTTCTAGCAAACGCTCGTTCTTTCATCAATTACCATACCCATATAATACTCTGTACCAAAATGGAGGTGGTTTGTGATGAGGTCAGGGTTGGAAACTCCTCTAAATCACCTCGAAAAACCCACGTTCGGCTGGTTATGGTCGGTATCGGAGGAGGAGTCCACCGGAGAAGATGACCGGAAAGGCGGTCGGTACCGGTGGTGTTCATCTCTCCCTCACGTTACAGATTTAATTGCAGGAAAGAGGGATGTTTTGGGTTGAGTGCAAGGAAGGTTGGACTGGTGGTGGTGGTGGTGGTGGTGATGGTGGTGGTGAATTGGTGATGGTGGTGGTGGTGGTGTCGGGTGGTGGTTCGGTGGCGGTGGTGGTGGTTGTGGTGGTCAGATCTAGATTGGTATGTTTTAAAATGAAAATTGGTTACGATTTGAACAGGAAAATAGGATTTATTGTGTTTAACTGTAGTTAGGTTAGATTGACAGGTGTCAATCTCTGGTGACTTCTTATGCTTCTTATTTTAAGGGGAATACCGTATACCTTCTCTTATCAAAATATCCCCGAAACTAAACCTAATCCTCCTCTTATTAAATAGCAAAACTAAACTAAAGAAAGTAAGGGTGTGTGTAGTGGTGGGGGGTTATGTGGGGGTTATGGTATTAAAATATTAAAAAGTAATAGAAGATGGGTTATGAAAAAAGAGGGTGTAGTGGGAAGGGGGGTTATAAATGATTGGGTAATCATTGGTTAATTATTGTTTTTTATTTGAATAAGAATATTAAATAGTTAATAATATTTCATTAAATATAAAAAAATTACAAATACTAAAACAAAAAATTACAAATACTAAAACAAAAAACTACAAATACTAAAAAAAAATTACAAACCCTAAATAAAAGATAAAAATACTCAAAGGTTATATTTTTCCTCGATTTTTTTCTTTTGTTTCAAACACATTTCCAACGCTTTGCCCTCTAGGTGGTCATGCTTCTTTGTGTAAAAATCAAAGTCGCGTTGAAACTGTCGATCCCTCATGATGTCAACCACCTCTCGGTTTTCTTGGATACGCTGAGCCCCGATGTCGCGTAAGTCTTGGAGCCGCTGGTTCATTTCAGCAAATGCCGGGATTAATTGGTTCACCCCCGACGAAGACTCCGTCCGTGCGGTTCGAGCAGCCCGTCGACTGGTGGGACGAGGTAGCTCCTCCGCCCCCTCCTCCCCTGCAAAATAGGGATTTTCTTCTGGTGAGTTGAGGTCGACATAACGCGCGTTAGACGTAGGCGTTTCGGGATCAACCGATTCAGAGGTCCTCGACTTTTTTGAAGGCCTCGTATTTTTGGCCATAGATGAAGAAGTTCCAACCGTTGGGCGGACGGTGTGCCATTTGGTGCAGTCTTTCAGCACGCGCCAACATTTCACGTACGGGAAATTCCCGTATTCCTGATTGTATTCTTCCAAGGTCGCCGCCAAAATATCCTCGTCGCTTTGCCCACTTTTCCACCCGTATTCACGTACGGGAAATGCCTTGAAAGTTTGTGCATTTTTGGTTGATATCGGTCCACTTGCCCGATATCGAATCGTTCTCCCGGTAGCCCTCTCCTTTACCAGCCAGACAAAAAAATATTGCCCGGACTCTTTTCCAAAAATCGCCTTTAGTTTGGTAGTTGGCTAAAAAAACAAACCAATAATATATATAAGTACCCGTTTAAAAAACTATATGTAATAAAATATAACATAACCAAAAAATATATATCTTACCAACTATAGGATCCTCCGACACGTCAACCCACGCTCGGGTTAACGAGTACAACTCGTGGTCGGTCCATGGTTGTACGTTTTTTTTGGCACGACCGACCGTCTCTTTTCTTTTGTGAGCCTGGCTTCCTCGGCCGGTTGCCTTGCCTCGCACGGGCTCTTCCTCTTCGACCGGGTCTTGTGTCTCCGGAACCGACTCTTGCCAAGCATTTGAGGACCCGAACATTTGGGATGTCCCAAACACTTGTGTTTGGCTAAACCCACCTCCCATGGGCATCCCAAAACTCCCTCCCATGTTAATGTTATACATGTTCGGGTCCCAATTATAGGGTTGGTTTAACAGGTTCGTGGAACTTTGTGGGTTTGAACCTGAACCCGGAGCTATAGGTCGGGTGTTGTCGCCACTGGTTTGGGAACCAAACCCGAAACCTCTACCGAAAGGATTCATCTCTTGTGTGTGTGTGTGTGTTGGCTTGATCTAACTGTGAGTCTTTGGATTGTAAAGTGTGTGTGTGTTAGATTGTATATGTGTGTGTTTGTGTAGAGTGTGTATGTATATATATATAGCCTTTAAACAAAAAGAGAAAGCAGAATTTTTTTTTTTTTTATTAATGCATTAGACCGTTCAACGGTCAAGTCACAAATATCAATGCACAAAACGCCCGCTATCACCATAACTTTGCAACTCTATAACGCTCGATAGCGCTCCTGGGGGCGGTGTTTGGGGCGCTATCAACGGTCAAAACGCCCCCGTAACGTTACCACTACACACAGGAGACAATATTTAAAAAGTCAAATATGCTTCCAATGAGAACACTTTGAACCTCACGTAAGAGTTAACCATCAATAAAATCATTAAACCCTTCCTTATCCCCTCCATTTCTTCCATATCCAAAAACCATGTTCTCTGCTTCAACCAAGCTTCTCTGTTCTTCCAATCTCTCCTTCACACAAAACCCTTATCCCCAACTCCTATTTGCACCCAAAAATCAATTCATTCATCATCAAAAACCAGTAATTAGATGTGCAAGAACAAGGTCTAAACGCACAGGTAAGTCCAGGTACCCATCAGAGAAAAGGAAGCTTAAATTAACCCAACAAACACAAACCCAGATAGATAAATTCAAAGGGTATTGGAGGTTTTTTAAACTTGCTGTTTCTGTTGATAAAGACCCTGGTAAAGACTTTCTTGATGTTTCTCTTGCTTTGCTTGAACAAGTTGCTAAAGTTCTTGAATTTCCGGTAATTGTTTCATTATTGTACTTGGTTTTAGCGAATGTTGATTTACAGATGTCAAAAAGATAAGCACTACATGAATTACCAGCTTAGTTTTGCTGATTATTATCCAAATTATAACCTATTGGCTAATATAGTAATAATAATAGTTGTGGCAATGTTAACTTTTATTTTCACTTTTGTTGGAATCCCAATTGTATAATCATCATGGATTTTCATTTCCTTCGTGATTATCCATTGTTCGTCTGTGTTCGATGAATGTTGATTTGTGTTTATTTGCGTTTGCTTTTGTCTAGTACCTAAAATTAACAAACACAAGCAAACACGAACACGTTAATTTCCTTAATGAACAAACACATTATTTCCTTAGTAAACGAACACGAACAAGGCCTTCTTCGTGTCTGTTCGGTTTGTTTGCAGCCCTAATGATCATCAGAGACTTACATTTGATTTCACTCAGTTTTTCTTGCATTCCGTTTCCTTCATGATTATCCATGTGAACGAAGTCGAGTGTAACTAAAATAAAAATTAGGAGTGTCACCGGTTTAATCGACACTATGGACTATTAATATACATTTCGCCTGTTTTTTTTTTTGCAAGAAATCGTTTATTTATATATATAATTAAGTCAATCTGTTCTGATTTGATTATATAAACTGTTATATGATATTGTGCAGGTTGCTTCAATGTTACCTCCAGAAGCTTTTACGGTTCTGAGGAAATCGTTTGATGCTAGAAAGGTTGTTTTCTTCAATTCAAAACAGAATCTTGAAATTTGATAAAATGGTCAAAATCTAGTTAAGTGACTCAAAATGTATTTTTTTTTATTTATTTTTAGAGTCAAAAGGAGCCAAAATTTGTGTACACAGTGGAGTTGGATGTCGATAAGCTCCTGAATTTGGAACCCAGAACTTGGGACTTCATATCGCGTTTGGAACCCAAAATTGGGTTAATAGAGCATACGCCTCATGAAAGAGTTGTTGGTGATTTGGTCAACATAATACACGATAACAAGAAAAGTAATAGCGATGGATTATTGGGGGAAAATGGTCATTGTAGCTCATCAAGTTCTTATAAACTTCCCGTTGCTAAAAAGCCAAAAGTTGCGGTTGTGGGTAGCGGTCCAGCGGGTTTGTTTGCGGCTCTTGTACTTGCAGAATTTGGTGTTGATGTTACTTTGATAGAAAGAGGGCAACCTGTCGAGAAACGTGGGCGTGATATCGGTGCTTTAGTGGTCAGAAAGATACTGCAAGCTGAAAGCAACTTTTGTTTTGGCGAGGTTACAGTTCGTTATTCGTTACTGCATTATATTCCTGTTGCATATTGAAATGAGAAAACTGTTACTGGACTCTTTATCTATCTTATTTATCGCAGACTTATGGTTAACAGGGTGGTGCAGGTACTTGGAGTGATGGAAAGTTGGTAACTAGAATCGGGAGGAACAGCGGAAGTGTTTTGTCGGTTAGTGTACCTTCTCCATTCTAGCAACAATTGTTTTTTAATTAAGTAATAGTTTTTCCTATGCGGGCGGGTTGTGTAGCCGGTCAAAAAGGGTAATTTTGTAGCACATGTCGGAACATGCCAGGTCGGGTCGGGTATTTGTATGCATTAAAAATAATTGGTGCTTTATTGTTATAGGCGCCTTTCATCCCATTTAAACAATTTGACACTTTTTAGCTATTGTTCCATTTGTCCCGTTTGAGATAAAACATAACCCAATTCGATGAGATGCGTAAGTTAAGGAATCTAGATTGCTACCATTAGTTTTGCTCAACAACAATTCTTGGAAGATTTAACTTTATTTTTTAATGATTATCACTATTCTAACTTGGCTTTATTATTGCAACATTATCCTTTACTTAGATAAATTGAAAATGCAGGTTATGAAAACCTTAGTTCGGTTTGGAGCTCCAGAAAGCATATTGATTGATGGAAAGCCCCATTTAGGAACAGATAGACTAATACCACTTCTTCGCAATTTTCGACAACATCTGCAAGATTTGGGGGTGAGTTACATACTTACATGTCCAAATTTTGTTTAAAAGTGAAGGAACCTCACAGTATAGTATCTTTTAGTTAACAAGATTATTATTTTTCCTGTGTTTGCAGGTTAATATAAGGTTTGGAACAAGGGTGGATGATCTGATTGTAGAAAATGGTCATGTTGTTGGTGTCCATGTATCTGATTCAAGTGGAAGTTCACAGTTCAGTAGCGAGAAACTGGGATTCGATGCAGTTGTTCTTGCAGTTGGGCATTCTGCACGTGATGTATATCAAATGCTTCTTTCTCATAATATGGAGTTAATTCCAAAAGATTTTGCTGTAAGTTTCAATTAATCTTTCATATTTTTTTCCATGTATCATTTGCCTTTTTTTTTTCTAACACTTTCTGTATTTGGGTGATGAACAGGTTGGCTTACGGGTTGAGCATCCACAAGAACTGATAAACACCATTCAGGTTTTAGAAGATTTCATTGACAATGTTTTTTTTTTTTTTTTTAATTTATTTATTACTATTTTGCAAGTATCTAAAATACCATTCAGTAAATAAAAAATAAAAAAAGTTTTCACTAAAGTCACATATTAATAAGAAACAACAATGATAAACAGACGGAATGTTACTTGCAATATTGCAATTTTTATGGGACAGATGTAGGGAAATTGGTGTTTTAAGTAGCAATAATGTCAGTTCTTTTTATTTATTATTCAAACATGTAGTACTCTAAATTGGCCAATGAGGTTCTAAATGGGCGAGGGAAAGTACCAGTTGCAGATTACAAGGTTGTTGAATATGTTCAAGGAGACGACAATAGTGTACCATTTACTTCACAAAGGAGTTGTTATTCTTTCTGCATGTGTCCTGGTGGTCAGGTAACCAAAAACCTTTATTTGTGTTTCCATATCCGGTTCCAAAGGTAATTTCTATATAAATGGACCCTCTAAAATGGAATAGTTAGATGAACACTGTGTCACTATGGAACTAGGATTAGCCAGTCACTTCTTTATCTTTTGTTCCAAAAACGGTAATAACTTCTAAAGTAATTTCAAAAGAACTTCTTTTAACAATTGATGCAAACTAATAAACATCACCTTTCATCCAATCTTTGAAAAAAGAAGGGTATTTTAGGAAGATTTGGTTTGTTTGGTGTAGTAAAACATATGAATTTAGAGATCAGAATGCATTTCCATCCGTAGTATTTTTTTGGTGGTTTGCAGAGGTGGCAGTTTCGACCGTTTAATGATTTGGGTGATGTTTCAGCTTAATAGGTCACATGATTAAAATAAGAAAAATAAATTCAAAGGAAACGGGTCAAATGTCGCCTCCAGCGTATATTTAATGCACCAATGTTTAGCTTATTATTGATAACATAATTTTTGATGTTGGGCATGCTGGAATTGTCACAATGAACCTAAAAGAATTTTTTTGGCAGGTTGTTGTGACGAGCATAAATCCATCGGAACTTTGTATAAATGGCATGTCATTTTCTCGACGAGCATCCAAATGGGCTAATGCTGCACTTGCTGTCACTGTTTCACCAAAGGATTTCAGTGCTCTTAATTTTCATGGACCTCTAGCAGGTGTCGAGTTTCAGGTAGTTCTTTTAAAAGATCAGTTGTAACATGTTCATTACTTGTTATTTTGTTTTCCGTTCTCAAAATTTTAGGTTTCTTATGGGGTTTAAAACTTTTGGACTTTTTCAAGAGGGAATTCGAGCAAAGAGCAGCTACTATGGGAGGTGGAAATTTTGTTGTGCCTGTGCAAACCGTCAAAGATTTCATGAATAATAAATTGTCTGGTACAATCTTGATTCATTTCACATTTTTAACTACCAGATGTTGCAATTTCGACCCGTTTATGTTATGAATGGGTCAGTTTGGGTTGTGCCATATTGGGTTATCTCTAAGAGTGTAAAATAAAAAGATTTAGCTTAAGAGGAAGCAGGTCAAATGGGTCAAAGCCCAAAGTGTATGTGTAATGCGTAATTACTTCTAAATCATTTTATTCTGAAAATCAGGACTATTTTTTATAACCATATATGACACACTAATTATAAAAAAATCAAAGATTAAAATTAGCGTTTACCCAACCCATCCATTTTGCCACCTCTATTAACCACCGATCAATGATTGTACTCACGACTAATTTTTATGTTAGCAACTACCATACCATCATCAAGCTATCGTTTAGGAGTAAAGGCAGCAAATCTCCATGAGTTATTTCCCGTTCATATAACACAGGCTTTGCAGCATTCAATCTCAACGTTTGACCAAGAGGTTTTTTCTTTGACCTTGCTTATTTCCATCTTAATCTTCATCAACAAACAAACACAAATTTAACTGTAGATAGCGTTCTTTTTCACAAATTTGCATTTCTTGTATTCAGTTACCAGGATTTATCTCCAATGATGCCCTTCTGCATGGAGTTGAGGTAAAATTCTGTTAATTTATGTTTTTCTTTTTGGGACCCACAAAGCCGAATGTCTTTCAGCTTTGGGGACCAAAGCAGGCTCTAGACACTTGCAGTTGAACTAATTGTATACCACTTTGATCTTTTCTCCAGACAAGAACTAGTTCTCCGGTCCAGATTCCTAGAAATCCCGACACTTTCGAGAGCACATCATTGGGAGGTTTATATCCAGTGGGTGAAGGTGCTGGGTATGCAGGTGGGATAGTAAGTGCAGCTGTTGATGGAATGTATGCTGGTTTTGCTTTGGCGAAAAGACTTGATCTTTATGAGGATGATATCGAATCCATTTTTGGAAGGACTCAGAATTCTGGATCTGTGAAATACTAAATATACAATAGCATTTTAATGATTCAGTCCACAAATCTTTGATTCTTGGAAACATGTTCTCTTTGTAATATTAGGTAGTTGTAGCCGTTGTCTCAAACATAGTTGTTAATAGCGACCATCGTGCTTGCTATAGCGAATAGCGTAGCGTAGCGCTCATGTGTCGCTATATGGTTGATAGCGACAAATAGTGGGATTTTTGTAATTTTTTTTTGGGTAAATATACATATAAAATATCTCTAAAATTTTGTTCTAGTGTATCGCCAGACATGAAATAGCGCCCGCTGTTTCATCGCTATCGCGACGTAGCTTATCGGTAGTTTGTCGCTATCATCCGTTATTCGCTACTGACAACTATGGTCTCAAATAAAGGTGGCTTCTTTATTACCTATAGTGGACAAAAAGTGTAGATTTAAGAGTAGGATTAGTGGCATGTAAATTAGCTGTTATAGAAAAGTTAGATTCGAAGGACATACGTGTCATGCGAACTTGTACTTTTGATGGCTGATCAAACTGGACAGGTTCTGATGAGTTGATCCAAAGCTTACAAACAAAGCCTTGGAAAACGGGCAGTCGGGTAAAACGTCCTCTCTTTGAACACTGAAGAACTTTGATAAAAAAAATGGTTGTACTAAAACAAAGCTAAAAGAAATTGTACAAAAGCTTGTGTGGGAATGTATGACGTCATACTGATAGTCGCAAGAAACACCCTGAGCGCTTGAGAAAGCGACATCTTCAGTTGATGATAAAACAACTGAAAGATGTGCTAGACAATAGGCAAGTGATTAAACAAGTGCTGAGCAAATGGCAGTTGAGTAAACAAGTGATAATAGATAGCTATAGTTGCACATATAATGCTTGATCAGCTGTTCAACAACAATTCTTTTCTTAAAACAGTTGGTGTCTTTAGCACTTGTTCCCGTCAGTTGATCCCTTCAACTATTGTATTGATCGGTTCTTCAATCCTTGGACATTTTTCAGTACTTGTTACCAGTAAAAACATACTTATTCTTTGATGTTTCATATTTTCAGTTCTTTGCATCACATCAGTTATTATTGGGACTTAACAAAATGGAATTAAAATTTAATGACTTCCCTCAAATTTATTTGTGAAGGAGTTCAACATTCCTTCCAAATTGTGAAGGTATCCAATCAAAGAAATTGTATACTTCGGCCGCTTGTTGTCGTAGCATCTGCCATCACGCCATGTTCACGCCACCATTACTGCCCCACCGCCACCACAATCTCTACTACCCCACCACCTCCCATGTTGTTGCCACCCTTCGGCCAACACTTCTGCCATCTTTGCCGCAATCGGTAAGGGGGGGGGGGGGGGGTTGCCAACGTCATTGGGTGTAGGGGCAGCGCCAATGTGGCTTGGGGTGAGCGGCAACAACGATGTTTGTCGCACCTGGTACATGGTGCGATGGCAATAAAATTAAGTTCATTAATAATTATTAGTCACTCAAATATTGTTAAAAATATAAAATGTTTCTTCAATTCAATATTCCAAGTTTATAGGCTTGATTGACATTATTTATATTTTTTGTTTTATGTTTCATGTTTACTTGGCTGGAGAGGATTGTAGCCGGACCAGTTACGGACACATGCTTGTAGCAGATACTTAGTTGATGATTGGGCTGATAAGAAAGAAGTGTTGCTGGACTCATGAAGATTGGGCTTATGTGATGGATGCAGCTGGACAACAACCGGATAAGCTGGATTGCCTACTTGGGCTTCAAGTCTTATAATGGGCTAAGTCTTTTATTCAGCCCACTCGCCTTATTAAGTCGGTGTAATGTACGAGCGAGTATAAAACCCTAGGATGACTTTTGGAAGCGTATTATTCAACACATTTTTATTTATCTTTTCACTCTCTATGTCTTCTCTTCTTGAGTGTAGGGTTTGTTTCTAGAGTCTAATAGTTTTAGATCTCTTTTGTTGTTCCCGGTAGATTCTTTGTAAGGATCATCTAGTTAACGATTATGTGAATAAGTTGAGAGTTGAATTGTTTCTTTTGGTTTGGTTTGGTTTGGTTTGGGTATCTTATAAATATACTTGTAAAGGTTTTGTTAATAAAGTCTTTAGATTTTGTAAATTTGACAAATATCATCTTAGATTCTTTTTGGGGTTTGGAATTCATACTTATGCCTCTTTTACTTGCATATAAAATATATGTAACCACATGACACATGCGTCCACCTCAACAACAAATAACATACCTTTGAAATTTCGTCTAGTTACATGTTAGATAACCGTTACACCTGAATTGTTAAGAGATTGGGTTTGTTACCTTTTTTTTTTTTTTTTAAAGGCAAATTTCATTAAAAAAACACAAAAGCTAGGAGGATTCCCAAGACAGGAAACACACCAGCCAAAGTCACAAACAATTTACATCACATCAAATACAAAAGACTTCCAACCCTGCCAATCCACCCCAACAATTCTACCCCTACTACTCAACCACAGATACGACAATGACTTAACATCCGCCACTAACTCTACAACATTCCTATTTTTCTGAGTAAAAAGCCTCTCATTCCTCGCTTTCCAGAGCCGCCAACAAGCCACTATAAAGATCCCATATAGAATATCTTTTTTTCTCTTCGGCCATCCCGAGCACTCAACCACTTCTACAATATCTTTAACTGAAAAAAAGAAAATAGGCGGTAATTTAACCCAATTAGCGATGTCCTGCCACATACCTGTCGCCAAACCACAACCAGTAAAAACATGATCTCCACTTTCATCCTCTTCCATACACAAATCACAAATACGCTCGCCATGCAAAATATTCCTTCTACTCAGCGCCACTTTAGTCGGAATTCTGTCTAACAAAAGCCTCCACATAAACACGTTACATTTTAACGGTATCTACTTACACCACTTAAAGTCAATAATATTATTAAGGCTTCTCACTCGGTCATTTATGGCCCATTCTTTAGCAATATGAACTGAAAAATCTACCGGCCCAGACTCGAACCAAGCCCACCTATCTGGGCTATTCAATAAACTTTGGCCCACAAGCATTCTATGGCACTCAAGCAAATCACTAATCTGTTGAACCGAGGCAGGATAAATGCTCCAACTCCACTCAATCGGACCTCTACCTTCAAACCCACCAAGTCTATCAGCCACGCTACACCATTTATCTCTTTCAATACGGAACAAGTGGGGAAATAACACTTTTAGCGGAGTGTTAGACACCCAAGGATCAATCCAGAATTTGATACCTTCCCCGTTACCCACAAGACCACGAATCATCTGAGCTCCACTACTATCACCCACTTTAAATTTATGACAACTCTTAATCAGCCTCGTCCCCGTACCCGGGATGCTCGCTCTGCACGGATACGGCTCCCACTGTCGAACAGAACCGTGAATAGCATTAATAACTCGTTTCCACATAGCATCACCCTCAACCCTATACCTCCAAAGCCACTTTAACAGGAACGCATTATTGCAATCCACCAACCGACTAATGCCCAACCCACCATATTTTTTAGGGTGAGTAACCTTCTCCCAAGCCACCCAATGCACCTTTCTAATATCCGGGTCTCCACCCCACAAGAACCTTTTTATCAAAGATTCTAGCTTCGTAATAACTGCCAAAGGCGCCTTATATAAGGCAAAATAGTACGACGGAAGACTTTCTAAAACGGATTTTATCAACACTAAATGACCACCAATAGAGAGCACCTTCGACTTCCATTTGGACAATCTTTTCTTGAACACCTTGATCACCGGCTCCCAGTTATTAATCCTATTCATATTAGCACCCACACTAATACCAAGATAAATGAAAGGAGTAACACCTGAACAACAACCCAGGGAACGTGCTATCCCCGAGACCTCATCCAACCCTTTCCCTATTCCAAACAATGTGGACTTATGAATATTTATCCGAAGCCCCGAGCACAAATGGAACAATCTAAGTAACCGGCGCAAAGTATTAAAATTATTTTGCGACCACTCTCCCATAATCATAGCATCATCCGCATATAACAAATGTGACAAAACCATACCACCATTTGGGAGGCGAACACCTTCAAATGAGCCCACTTCACACGCCTTTCTCATCATCCTGCAAACGCTTCCATAACAATAATAAATAAAAAAGGAGATATAGGATCACCTTGCCGCACCCCCCTTCTCACAAGAAAATTCGAATGTAGGAGAGCCGTTCACAAGAACTGACGACCGAGCCGAGGCTAATACACCTTTAATCCATTTACACCAAACCTCAGGAAATCACATCTGTCTCATAACAGAGACCAGAAATTCCCAATTAACATTGTCATAAGCTTTGGCAAAATCGATCTTTAACATAAACAACTCTTTCCCGCATCTTTTAGCCCAAGACAACAATTCACTGATAACAAGAGGACCATCTAGAATGTATCTCCCTACTATAAACGCCGACTGCGTATCAGAAATTAACCAATCTATCACCTTTTTAGACGATTGGCTAGCACTTTAGAGACGACTTTGCTAACCACACCAATCAAGTTAATAGGCCGATAATCTCCCAAGTCCACCGGATCACTGGTCTTAGGCACCAACGTTATAAACGAAGACCCCACCCCCCTATTAATAACCCCCGTCTCCTCAAAAACTCTAAAGATCTCCATAAAATCTTCTGCAAACAAAGACCAATTTTTTTTTATAAAACGGAAATTAAAACCATCTGGCCCTGGCGCTTTATCACTCCCACACTCTCACACGGCGTCTTTAATTTCTTTTTCTTGAAACGGAGCCACAATCCATTCAGTAGAAGCCTCGTCCAACTTCTTAATATCATTAACAATAAGAGTGGGCCGAGTATACAAATCTTCCACAAACTTCGCTTTAAAAAACCGAACCACCTCTTTCTTAATCGCCTGCGGCCGCGTCACCCATTCACCATTTACGAACAAGCCCGGAATATTATTAGACACCCGACGAGAATTAATCACGCCATGAAAAAATGACGAATTTGCGTCACCCTCTTTCGCCCACCTAACCCGAGCTTTTTGTTTCAAATCCCGAGCTTTAAACGCATCCAACTCCTTTAATCTTTTATTCGCTTCTTCTAAAGCCCAAATTTCGGCTTCTGTGAGGTCACGTTCTTCTAAAGCCAACTCCAAATCAAGAATTTCAGCCCGAATAGCTTGTTCCTCCTCCACTCCAGTCTTAATTTGCCTAGCATGCCACTGCTTGATATTATATCTAAGCTGTCGGAACTTTCGCATCAAATTAATATCCGGCAGCCCCGAAGTTGTCCCAACAGTCATCGACTCCTCCACCACTTTATCCAACCCATCCCTATTCAACCAAGAGTTATAAAACCTAAACGGTTTGGGCCCGAATTTTTTTGACTCAATCTTCAACAACAAAAGACTATGATCGGACTCCACCCGGTCCAATACTCTATACTCCGCATTACTCCATTTATTCACAAAATTCCAAGACACGAATATTCTATCTATTCGACTCAGTTTATTACCCACCAAATAAGTGAACCTCCGACCCCGAAGAGAATACTCATGCAGCCCCGATTCGTCCAAAAACTCATTAAATTCGTTGGTCATCCCCTCATGGAACTTGGAATTATGTCGTTCCGATCTATCCCTAACACAATTGAAATCCCCCGCCACACACCACAACTCGTCATCATCAGTAATCAACGCTTTAATCTCCTCCCAAACCAACCTCTTGTCCACAAGTTTCTGCGGACTATAAACATTAACAAACGACACTTTCTGTCCATCATTCTTTAAATACCCCCAAACCACAAGCACATATCGGCGTTTGATAACCGACACCTTAACAAATAATTTCGAATTCCACATAGACAACAAACCCCCAGATCGCCCCACGGCATCCACAACTTCATACTCGAATTCACCCGTCCCCCACAAACGATCAACATTAACTCCCTGTAACGATTGGAACTGCGTCTCCTGAATCATTATAAAACCAACCTCATTAGCCACCTTCAACTTCTTCAGCCACATACTCTTATTTGTCGAACCCAACCCCCTAATGTTCCATGAGATACAATTCATGATGACATCAGTTGAAAACCTTCATCGCTAACCATCTGTCGAATGGATGTCTCATAACTACCAATATTCTCTACACCCAAAGCATTAGCCAAACTCACTGTTTCATTAACTTCAGTACCCGCGTCCACCCCCATTTGAATACCAAGATCTCACCTTCACTCCTACCAACATTTTCGACTAAATCTTCATTCCCAGCCACACTCCCATCAAGGTCCACGACTACGTTTTGAAATTATACAACCAACTTCATAAGTTTGAAATTATTATATTGAAATCTTTATTTATATAAAACAGAAACTAAAAGAAAAACCAATCGTATAAACTAAATCTAACCGGGTCCACTTTTAACATCATAATATTATCCATTTAAACCCATTAACTAATACTTGTGATATGAATACTCGTTTCGGTCATTTAACATAAGTTGTACCATTTGGTTATGTTACTCGATTCAATGGATTAAAGTAATAGAGCGGCCGCCAGAAAGATGTTATTTGAAGAAGAAAGGTTAAGGGCTTTGGACGCGAAGCAAAAATCTCGTGTCAAGTGGGCGCTAGACGGAGATGAGAACTCTAAATATTTTCACGGCATTATTAAACTAAATTCAGCCTCGAATAGGATCCATGGGGTTCGAGTAAATGATGTCTGGCTTTCGGATCCTACACAAGTTAAGGATAGTGTTGCTGAATTTTTTTCTAACAAGTTTAGTGTTTCAGGTGCAGCTAAACCAGGGTTCGTCTGTCCCGATGTTCCTCGATTATCTGATGAAGAGGTTTTGGGGTTGGATGCTGAATTTTCTCTTGAGGAAATTACAAGTGCTGTTTGGGAGTGTGATGGCGACAAAGCTCCGGGGCCGGACGGCCTTAATTTTGTTTTTATTAAAAAGTTCTGGCCTAAACTGAAGCAGGATTTTTTCAAGATGATGACGGATTTTCACTCGAAGGGTTGTATTAGTGATGGTTGTTTCTCGGCCTTTATAGCGTTGATTCCAAAGGGTCGTGATCAGGCAACTCTGTCGGATTACAGGCCGATTAGCTTGGTTGGGATTATAAACAAGGTGATTTCTAAAGTCTTAGTCCTTCGGTTAAAGAATGTGATGAAGCGTCTAGTGTCTGAAGAACAAACGGCTTTTTTAAGCGACCGTAATATTCTTGATGGGCCCCTTATTTTAAACGAGACGATCGCTTGGTTGAAAAAGGCTAGATTGAAAGGGATGTTTCTTAAAGTTGATATTGAGAAGGCGTATGATTCATTACGTTGGGATTTTCTGGAAGATATTATGCGCCAAATGAATTTTTCCACACGTTGGTGTGGTTGGGTGATGTCCATTATTCGGAATTCGCGCGCCTCAGTGCTAGTAAACGGATCGCCTACCTATGAATTCTCTTGTCAGCGAGGACTTCGTCAGGGGGATCCTTTGTCCCCTTTCTTGTTTATTCTCGCAATGGAGAGTCTTACTCGCATTTTGAGACGTGCGTGCGTTTTGGGGACGTTTCATGGTATTCGTGTGGGAGGTTCAGGTCCTCTTCTTTCCCATTTGTGTTATGCGGATGACGTAGTCTTTTGTGGCGAATGGTCCTCGTCTAATGCGCTTAATCTTAGGCGCATTCTTCGGGGTTTTTATTTGCTTTCAGGGCTGAGGATTAGCTCTAGGAAGAGCTGTCTTTATGGCGTGGGAGTAACAGATGCGGAAGTAGCAGACATGGCTGGAACGATTAACTGTCTGCCTGGTCGATTTCCATTTATACATCTCGGGGTCCCTGTTGCTTCAAATATGAATTTAGTCCGGAATTGGGAGCCGGTTCTTGGGAAGTTCCAGAAAAAATTGTCGGCTTGGAAAGCAAAAAGTTTGTCCTATGGTGGTCGGATAACTCTCTTAAAATCGGTTCTTAGCTCTCTTCCGCTTTATTATTTTTCGCTCTTCCATGCTCCCATTCAGGTTGTTAACTCTATGGAGAGGATTAGGCGCATCTTCTTTTGGGGAGGCTCGGATGAGGTTGATAAGATGAGCTGGCTGGCATGGGAGAAAGTTAGGGCCCCGGTCAAGTATGGTGGTGTTGGTCTGGGGTGCCTTAGGGACGCGAACCTTAGTCTACTTACTAAATGGTGGTGGCGGTTCAAGACGGACCATTCGGCTTTATGGCGTAATGTTGTTTGGTCCATTCATTCAGGTGGCCGTGGTTGGAATTTCATCCCTATGCAAGTTTCTGTGGGGGGTGTTTGGAAACAAATTGCTTGTGTGCCGAACATCTTGGATCGTATGAACTTGAATCCGAACCGGTTTGTAAAAGGGAATCTCCGTAATGGGCAAAGCATCTTATTCTGGTACGATTGGTGGGTGGGAGATGAGTGTTTTCGGACTAAATTCCCACTGTTGTTTGCGTTGGACCGGAAACGGTTATGCCTGGTCTCAGACCGGCTCGTGATGCACGAAGATGAACTTCAGTTGCGCTGGGAATGGCGCCGTTCGGCGATGACTGCTGCTGAATATACTGAGCTGTTCGACTTGTTACAGCTCCTTTTTGGGCTTCGGATTGGGCTGGGTGAAGACACTTGGGATTGGGCTCTTGGTGGATCGATGGGGTTCTCTGTCCGTCAAATGAAATCTGAATTGTTCGAAGCTAATAATGAGCTGGCCATTAGTGAATTCGAGTGGTGTAATTGGGTGCCAAAGAAGGTGGTGATTGTGGCTTGGCGCGCCTTCTGGGATAGATTACCAACCGCTGATGCCTTAACAAAGCGGAACATTCAGATAGATTCCACCCTATGCAGGATTTGCGGGTTACTGGACGAGTCGGTGGACCACTTATTTACAGGGTGCCCGGTTTTGTTAGATATTTGGCAGGTCGTGTTCGATTGGTGCAATGTTCCGAGCTTCTTTGCTTTTCATGCAAAAGATCTCTTGAAGTATCATTTGACGGCGAAACATGGGAAGCGGGTTCGTAAAGCCTTTTATGGTGTTATTCTTACAGTTTTTTGGAGCATCTGGAGAGCTCAGAATGACCTTATTTTCAGCCAAAAGGAGGTGTCAACCCGGAGAATATTGGAGGAGATCAAAGTGATGAGCTTCTTGTGGATAACTAACCGTGGTAGAATGACGAACATGACGTGGGATTCGTGGTGCAGATTTGATACGGCTAAGATGTTATAATCTGGTTCGGTGTGGTTGGGGCTGCCTGTTTTGTTTTATTTTTGTTCGGCTTCTTATTTGTTTTTGTTCGGATTTCTTGTTTGGGTGTTTTGCTAGCGCCTTGCTAGTTTTGGGTTAATAAAAGTTTCAGTTTGCCGTTCAAAAAAAAAAAAAAAAAAAAGTAATACATGGATGCCTTATTTTGTGTGGGTAAAAAAAGTAAATAGTGTAAACATCATTAATACATTTGGATGCCTTATATGGTAGAAGTAATTATTGTAAATTAGGGATGCTAGAGTTGTTGGGATGACTTTACTCGCTTTTTAAATAAATAATCGACCTTATCATTATTTGATTGTATAACATGTTGTATGAAATGATTAATTGATCTAAGAATATATGTCTAGGGGTTTGATATTCATAACTTTTGGACCTATCTTCATAACTAAGTCATGGTTAACTTTTTCTTTCTCTTTCCTAGGAGTGTGATATTATCAACCAAATTGTGATTAAAATAAAGCACAAATACACATAATTAGTAACCAATAATAATATAATCAGTGACAACAAACTTAAGAATTAATGTTGGATAAAAGCAACGCTTCCTTCTTAATTTAGTAATTTAATGCTTAAATAGGGTGTTTGGGATTGTTTTTTAGGACAGAGTATGCGTTTTGTCGTAGTAGTATGGGTGGAGCTGCCTTTAGATTATTGCGTTTTGATAACCTATTAAACGTAAATAATCTATTTTTATAAATCTTTTCCAAACACTAAAAACTGATTATTTGCGTTTTCAAAACACAATAATCTAAAAATCCATTTTAGAACTCAATCCCAAACACCCTTTTAACATAGGTTTTATCCTTTATCCATATTTTTCTTACATAAAAATCATTTAAATATTTATTTATTTATTTTGATTTAGATATTATTATTATTTTGTGATCTTACTTCACATATACAATTTTTTAACAATAAATGTTACTCATCTCTTAAATTACACCAAATTCATCCTAATCTACTTCACACATACATACATATACATATTATATCCCGGAAGTTTTTATGGATCGACAAATCTGATATGAAATGATAAAATGTGTGTTATGATGTAACTAGAAATTAATGTACTACAATATGAGAAAATAACAATTTTAATACGTTTGGATGAGGAACAGAGACATAGACATAGACAGAAGCAATCATTGCAGGGCGTGATTGAAGCGGTGGTCTTAAACGTGTGGCTTTTGTTGGAAAGGAATGGTTTTAACATATTCTGTTCTGGATGAAAATAGAACTCCTATTTACTGGTTTTAGCATAATTAGTGACTTGTCTAGACATGATTAATAAATTACCTGAACAAATTATGTTTTTTTTTGTCTAGCATGAACAAAAACTCACTAAAAAGCTGTTTTTTTGTTTTTTATTTGTTGGAAAGATAACAAAACGATCGTTAATTTGGTGTAACTTTTTTTTTAAAATATTGTATATAAAAATTAGTAACGTCTAAAAATTATAGAGAGGAAGGACATGAGAGAGAAAATGACTTTTAGAGGAAAATAAGGGTGAGGAAGCTTCACCTTGTGCCATGTGTTACTCAAGGGTATTTTATTTTTATTTTTTTTAACCCATGTCTAATATTACGTGACATACTTTCAATGAGTGATGAGGGTAAAGATGGTCGCAAATTGCAATGGTGAATATGGTCGGTGATTGTTTTTTTAAAGACATGTATGATTATTAATGATTGTATTGCTATTTACAAAACACAAATATAACTTCTACTAGATTATACCCCGGGAACGTTCCGGGGTTGAAAAATCTAATATGACATATTAATTTTACATATGAAATAGAATGATGCGCTTTATAGTTACATGCATGAAAGCTTCGGGTAGCATCTAACCTAAAACAATTAAAAATATATCTCCAATGTTAACGCTTAACCTTAAACAATGTATAACTATAATATTAATATCTAACCTAAAACAATGTATAACTCCAATGCTAACGTATGTTGAAAATAGAATTCATATTTAATGATTTGAACATAATTAGTGACTTGCTTATACATGATTAATGATTTACCTTAACACTTTGTGTTTTTTTTTCTGTTTGAACAAAACCCAACAAAAAATAGTCATTTTTTTCTCCGTTTTTTATATAGCATTATGGTACTCGTTGGAAAGATAATAAAACGCTCGTTAATTTGGTGTAATTTTTTTCTTTAAAAAATCTCGTATATAAAAGATATTAACGTTTAAAAATTATGGGAGGAAACATAAGAGAGAAAAATCTAATTTTATTTTAAAATTATTTTTTCCTAAAATATCTCAATGTCACATGGAATGACACATGGCACACTCAAAGAAGAGAATGCCTCTTTGAATGCCATGTCATTAAAATGACTTTGGTTTATTATATGTATAGATAGATAGATATAATTAAGCATAACAAACCTATAGTTACATGAATATTAACCCTAAGCATTACAAACATTAAACCAAAAGATTAAGTCTAGCATTTTTCACAAGACAATTGATAGTTACAGATTAAGAAACTGCTCTTTTCTTTTGAATACTTGGTTCTTTTCTTTTCCACCGAAAAGAGCATGGATATTATATCCCAAATCCACAAGTTTAAAATTATAAAAAGCACGATGCACGCTAGTAGGACCATCCAAGTATATTAAACAATTCTAACGTTCTGAATTTGTATTTTATAAGTATTTTTTTTGGAAGGAGTAGATCAACTGGTAAAGTCTTTGGGTTCCCTATGGGAGACCCCGGATCGAATCTCAGCGGTTTAATTTCTGCCGCTATAGCGGGACCGATCCCCTCTACAACCCCAGGCGGGAACCCCACTTTTAATGGGTAAACCCTCCCCCCTCAGAATCGAACCCATGACCTCATTCGGCCAAGCGTCCTATCCCTCATAGGGTGGCCAACTGAGCTAGCCCAGTTGGTTTGTATTTTATAAGTATAATTAACTTATTTGGGTTTAAGTTGGATTAATCAATAAACTATAAAGAACATTCTCTTAAAATTTTTAGTTTTATCCTAATAAATCAAAATGATATCACCTTTTTTCTAGACTCAAATAAGCGATAATATTTACGATTCCTAATTCCTAAGTTAACTTTAATTTTAATATTGACTTTTTAAAAGAGAGTATGGTCTATTGCAGGAAAAAAAAAAACTAATCCAAATAACATTCTCATAGGGAATTACATAAATTGTCCATGTCGTGATGTCCCATATAAACTACACATTTATCCTGTGCTCATGGTTATGGTCCTATATGTGCTCAGGTTCCAATATTTCATAAATAGAGTAATTTTATATTTATCATTTTAAATGTTTAATCCTTCACACGTTATAAAATCGTATGTAGTGAAGTCATGTCCTTTATCACCTTACTATTTTTTCCGGTGCCAAACACCAAAACTAGGGCGCCTAATAACCTTTTGCCAAACCCTTAAGTGACGTGAGGGAGAGAGGGAGAATGTGTTTTAGCCAATTACATGAGGCCACATCACCCACTTTTCTTTTAGTTAAACCATTTACCATCACGCTCTTAGGTGGTGTTTGTTTTTCTCCCAGAAACACTTCTGACCTCTTTTGTCTGCGCCGCGCAGACGCGGGCAGACGTTTGGGCGGGCAGACTGTTTGTTTTTCGGAAGACATTTCACTCCAAAAGCTCTTCCTGACCTCTTCTTGGTGCAGACTTGGACCAAAGTCTTCTAAGGTCTTCTCCTCTTCTCTTCTCCTCACCCACCACCACCACCACCACCCAATACCACCACCACCACCACCGTCCACCACCGTCACCCACCCACCACCACCACCTAGCATCGTCCACCACCATCGTCCATCACCACCACGGTTCACCACCCACCACCGTCCACCACCACCCACCACCACCATCACCCATCACCACCACGGTCCACCACCACCACCACCGTCCACCACCACCGTCCACCACCACTACCACCACCACCCACCACCACCTACCACCGTCCACCCACCACCGTCCACCACCGTCCACCACCACCCACTACCACCACCACCACCACCACTACCGTCACCCACCCATCCACCACCACCTAGCATCGTCCACCACCACCGTTCACCACCACCACCGTTCACCACCACCACCGTCCATTACCACCACGGTCCACCACCACCACCCACCACCGTCCACCACCACTACCACCACCCACCACCACCACCACGGTCCACCACCACCACGGTCCACCACTACCACCACCACGGTCCACCACCACCTACCACCACCCACCATCCACCACCGTCCACCACCACCCACCCACCACCACCGTCTACCACCAGACTGCTGTAAAAACTCAGTTTATTTAAATTTAAGTTTATTTCAGCAGCCTGCAGACGTTAACAAACAAACAGTCTTCTTCTTGCAGACTGCAGACCTTTGGTCCACCTCTTCTCCTGCAGATGTCTGCAGATGTGGTCCGCAGACTGCAGACCTTTTCCTGCAGAAAAAACAAACAGCACCTTAGACTACCCGGAGTGGGGGGGGGGGAGAGGGGCATGATGCGCCATGTGGCACTTGTGGGACCCGTGTGTGAAGGGTGAAAATTGTGAGGAGTGGAAGGGGGGGGGGGGGGGGGGCGGGGGGAATAATATTATATTGTGTTAAAGTTTAAAAAAAAAATCTGACCAATCAAAACCCTCCGCCTCTTTTCAAACACCCCCCCCCCCCCCGGTGGATTCTTCCCCACCCAAAGGGGCCACGCCTTCTTCCACGCCACTTGGTGGCGGTGTTCCCGCCCAAAAAGCTCCTCCACGCCAACGTGATACCGCCCACTCCGTTTAGTCTTATAATGGTTAAAGTCACACTCCTTACATGATGACTCACGCAATTACTTTTGCACTATTTCGTTAACAAACAAACAATCTTACTAAAATTATCTTTAAACAATTCAAAAAAACTTTACTAACCCAACATGTGTATAGTGAAACGTACCTAACATATGCAAGGAGTCGTCCAATACATAATTTAATACATAGTATTGAAGTAGAGAATTACTATTAAGCCACTATATACACTTGCAATAAACAACGCTTGTAAGGCTGATGGGTGTGGTGTGAGGGAGGGAGGATGAGCCTCCACGTAGGTAAAAATGTCAGTAGGGGAGGGTCATCAAATTTAGGATAGGCCTAAGGGGTAGTGTGCAATGTGAAGATGAGATGCAAGACGACCATAGGGGGCGGTGTGGGGTGTCTGGGATGAGCCAAAACGGCCCAAGGACGAGCCCCACACCCGGTAGCCTAAGCCACCAATCTATACATATAATATTTAGGAGCAATTTTGGACACTTGGCAATCATTCACCCCCTAGCAATTATCTCTCCTCCAATTGTGAAGTCACATGGCACTTTGTGAGAATTAATAAAATTTTCTTTATTTTTTTTAAATCAAAAATCATTATAATTAATTAATATGTTGACTTTTGGGGGAGACAATTCTCATTTATCACAATTATTAACTTTCCTAATTTTTAGAATTCTTCCCTTATACTTTTCCTTTACAAAGCTTTCTTCCCTTACACAATTTAGATGATTAAATAATAAGATGGAACATAACCTGTATCTCAAATTCGTGTCATCATCCTCTCCATTTCCAGAAACCCTAATCAAGCGATCGTTCGAATCAACCATTCTTTTACGGTGTTCTTCATCTTCAATCCAAGGTTTTATCTCTTCCATACTTTATTAATCAATCGTTCTTCATGTCTATGTTTTCTCTTTATTTTTTTCGTGTTTTTTCCAGATTTCTTTGTCGATTAAGGCCTGTTGTCTCTGTCTTGATTGAATTCGGTTATTTATCTTTTAATACTTGAGTTTGCGTGTATTATTGTTCAGTTTTACTAATTCTTTTGATTTTTGATTGATGTTTTAGGGTTTGCGTGTATTATATGCTTTTCCAGATCTAGGTTTAAAGTGTTGTGGTGTTGTCTTTCAATTGAGGTATGATTTTAGTTTCCCCCTTTTCAAATCGTTATACACATGTTAGGGATTAATGTGATTTTGTTGATTTAATTGATTCAATATTTGTTTATGGTTTTGTGTATAGTCATTCTTGTTCATTTTGATTGTCTTATTTAGAATTGTATATGTTCTTTATTAACAGTTAGTTATTATTAATTTTGAAGTTATAGTGATTTTTGTGATGTTGATGGTTTGTAATCATATATGAACATTTGCGTATGATTAGGTCATAGTGGATGGTGTTGACAGTGGCGGTTCTATCGAGCTACTGTCGAAGATTGGAGTTGTTGATGGAATCGCAGGCCTGGCAGTTCTATTCAGGTCCAGCTGTCTTTGACTAATTTGGATGATGCCCAGGCCAACAATTGACGTTGTTAAAGTTTAAAAAGCATGAAAAAGGTAATTAGCATAAATCCCTGAAACAGATTAAGCCGACCGCTTTTATAAAACGAAGACAAAAAACGAAGTTTACCTCCTGGCCTGCACCTAAGTCTATTATTGTATTAGTCTCAACATCTCTTGCTACTGAACTAATAACAGCCGCAAGAGCTTCTATCTGTACAAGTATTTGCATAAGGATTAGAATTCAGGGTTTAATGATACTAATTATTGTCCATAACTAACAAAAAATGAAATGTAATAAACTACAATGAATTTGATACAAGATAATCAGTAAATCATAAGTAATGGGGAGGAAAGGCAATTGGTTATCGTCCATTAAAAAGGCGTTGAGTCCAAGCTTCAAAGAAAAGAAAAATCAGGTTTGACACAGTGTCTAATCTTTGTACTTAATGTTATTATGTTTTTATGATAAGATGCTGCTCTACCATTGATTTGGTTAATGTTTGTAATTTAGGCATCTAAAAAGCAATGCAGCAGAAGATGATGAAGAGATAGAGGACGAAAGTAATGAGGTGGTTCCTGATAAGAAAATCCTGTATGGGTAAACAGGTTCGTATGTCGGCCTGCCAACTAACCTGTATTAGTTCGTATGTCTCTATAAGAAAATTAGGAACTGTGCCTTCACAATGGGTGGAAAATTCACAGTTACTTTTTATTAAACTAACTTGTGTTAGTTTCCACGTTATAATTTTTTAGTTCACAATGTGATCATTTATAGGATATTGTGTAATGATGCAAATCGTAATTTTGTGGGGCTGCAGGAAAGTGATGAGTCGAGTAGATGCAAAAATAGGTAAGACTGAGATGAAAGGAGATTGCATATTTGTGAGGACAAAGGATTGAATGCATTTAGTACTGAATTAAATATATCTTTGACCTCCAGTCTAGAGCACGGTCATATCCATAATTTACCTGCCATGACGGACTAAAATATAGTCTTTATTGAATGAAATTGGCTAATAATTCGGTGGGATCAATTGTGTTTACCGATTGCGCTTTGGTTTTTCATTACAATAAGTTTGAAAAAAGAAAAAGAAAGGAAAGATTAACATGGAATTTGGTTTCAATGATTTAGGCTGCAAGTTTTGGCGGAACAAACATTGACCCGTCTGCATGGGAAGACAAAAAGAACCCTGGTGAATCACGGTTCCCTGCGTAGGTGCGAGTTATTACTAGGAAGTTAGCTGAGCCGTTAGAAGAAGACTCTTTCATGCCAATTGTAGTTTATGGTGAATTGGAGTTTTGTGTGATAGTAACTTATGATGGTAAAGCTTTGGTTATAGATGGAAAAAGGAGAATTTTGCAGTCTGGCTCTATTCATTATCCAAGAGGCACTCCTGAAGTAAGTTCAATATCTTTTTTTAATGTTTTTGTCATGTTAGTGGTGATTTGTTTTGTGTAATGTATGAGAATGTGTTTGATGTTTGGTGTTTATTAGCCTTGCCATGTGTTTAAATGAAATGATCATAATTTAATGTAATATTATTAACTGTAATCTAGAAGGTGTTTATGTGTAATATCAAACTCTATATCTAGAGTCCATATGTATAAACAAATTATCATTTTGGTTTGTCTGTGTTCGATTATAGATGTGGCCGGGTATCATTGAGAAAGCCAAAGAAGGAGGATTGGACGTAAACGAGACTTATGTATTCTGGAATTATCATGAGCCTTTTAAGGGACAGGTATATTATTGAATGGGCAGCTGTATATGTGTTATAAATAAGATTACAATTTCATGATATATGTTGAGTAATAGAGGAAAACCAAAGTATATAAGAAGTTACCAAAGCAAAAATTTATAGAGTTCATGGAAATGAGTTGTTGGTAATGACCATCATTTACTTTCGTTATGTGACAGTGCAACTTTGAAGGTCGGTTCGACTTGGTTAGGTTTGTGAAGACAGTTCAGGGTGCTGGTCTGTTTGTTCATCTTCGTATTGGTCCATATACATGTGCTGAATGGAATTATGGGTCAGTTTATTAAAATCTCTACTTTTAAGTTACACTTTGGCCCATATGCCAATGCGAAATCTTATTAGTCCGTTTTTTATTTCATTTCTGTGTTTTGTTGAGCAGAGGATTTCCTCTTTGGTTACACTTCATCCTTGGAATTCAGTTCCGGACCATAAATGGCCCTTTTCAGGTACTCTATTAACCCATACAATGTTAACATTATTGTTAGATCATGTTTTGATTCTTCTTCCCACTATTAGTTCACCTATGATGGGGAAGATCGCGAGTTCTGCGAGACTTATTAGTGACCAGTTATTGCATAACTTACAAATATTATTTCAGTTATTATAACATAAAATGTTGTTGCGGGCAGCAATGGAAATTTTACTTGCTAAAATTGTCAACTTAATGAAAGATAAGAATCTTTTTGCATTGCAAGGAGGCCCAATTATTCTGGCTCTGGTGATTCTTTTGACAATTGAAGTTTTGATGGTATCTAAGCATCAAATGATATCTAAGCAACTATAGTAATTATTATATATATAATAGACCAACTACTTTGAACAGTAGTTGGTTTATTATTATTATTATTATTATTATTATTATTATTATTATTATTATTATTATTATATTATTTTATTCATATTCATATATATTATTTTATTTAAAAACTTTTTTTAACTATATTATTATTTTATTCAAAAATTTTATTATATTATATTAATATAAATAACATAATATTATGTAATTTCGTTATAAATTTCATGTGTTACCTTATATTATATTATATTTTTTTTGAAAAGTAGTGTTTCAGCGGTAAACCCTGTGTTGCAAAGCGACCACTACCCAGGTTCGAATCTTATAGCAACACACGGGTTTCTTCTTTCAAACCCAATCGGTTATTTTTTCGGTGATGCGTGGGAATCGAACCTGAGACCAAACCCGGGCTGGAACCCTCCAAGGAGGTAAACCTTCCCACTTCAAACCAGCTGGGCTGGAGATCATTGGCTTATATTATATTATATACTATTAATATAAATAACATAATATTATGTCATTTATTTACAAATTTCATGTGTTACCTTATGTGTAGATTTCTTTATTTTTTTAACGTTTACAACCAAAATGGAATCTCAATTGTATAATTCATTGATTGATCAACACCTCATCTAAATCACGATTGTAAAACGCGCAACGCGCGTCGATATATACCCCTAGTTTTTTATTAAAATTAGACATGAGCGTAACATACACTATATTAACGTACAAAACAGGTCATAACCGGGATGTCATGCTCGAGTAGTTGGGGATCAGTGGCCGAATCATCGTGTACAAGCCGTGAGTTCGTATGGTATTCTTAGGAAACGTTAATAGTGAGTTTGATACGCTCCGTTTTGATATTTTAATGTGTTTTTGGGGTTAATTACGTACTATATGATAAGTTTATAAATAAATAAGTGTTGGGAAAAAAAATTCCCATGTTTGAAACGGGTTTCGAAGTCAAGACCTCAAAGCACATACATGCACCGTCATATTCAAGGCAATGGCGAAATCTTTAGACTTGGAAGAAAACTGTTTTTTCGAAACAGTTTAGTGTAGAACATGATGTGATGAAAGGGAGGTTTATTTTGTACCCACCATGTCCAACTCCTGATCAAGTGTTTGGTCTGAAAGCCCATTCGAATAGATCCGGAATTACTCTTTTGTTACAAGATCCTGGAACTGAAGGGCTTCAAGTGTTTAATGATGGTAAATGGTACATGGTTCTTGTGCTACGCAATGCCCTTTTCATTAATATGTTAAGACTAAAACTAAAAATGTGGTGTATAAGGAAATATTTAGTAATATTTGAATAAAATGTGTATTGCATGCTTTTAAATATGAATAAAGTATTTCTACTATATTTTTTTATACGTCTTACCGCTCATATCAGGTGGTAACATTGGTACCAAATTTCTTATTCCTATAATAAATATGATACCATCTGATAACATGATTCCAGTCAAGTTCCAAAGGCGCCAATTCCCAATAAGCGTATGTTTCGCAATGACCATCAATAAAAGCCAAGGACAGTCTCTATCCAAGGTTGGATTGTATTTAAGAGACCCGGTATTCTCACATGGCTAGCTTTATGTCGCATTGTCAAGAGTTAAAAGCAGGGCAGGCGTGAAGTTACTTATACTTAATGCTGATGGGAAAGTGAAGACTAAAACAAAAAATGTGGTGTATAAAGAAATATTTAGTGATATTTGAATAGAATGTGTATTGGTTTCTTTTAAATCTTAATAAAATATTTCTGCTACATTTTTTTATATGTTTTACCCCTCAAAATAATTGTACGTTGGTGAGCCGCGTGTAACGCGGGCAAATATCTAGTAAAACCTAAAACATGTAACTTTATTTTAACCTCATAGTTTAGGTGTAATAATACCTTTGATGTATTAAATGTCACGCATAAATCAAAATAGCTTAGCTTTATACTTTTATACATCCAAAATCAAATAAAAACCAATGATGCCTATATTTTGCAATGATGATTCTTAAAAATTAAAGTAGTTGGCGCCAAAACATTCTTACCCAACTCCAACCAACGTCACTCTCTTCAAATTCTTTTTTTTTTAAAACTATTTATATAACCCCATATTTTACACTCTCTCACTTGAATATTCGCTCATCAAGTTCATCACCAACATTAATTTCCGGTATGAAATGTTATTAATTTCAAAGCACTATTATGTGTGAGCTTATTAAATGAAATTATTGAATACGTTAATTATACATTTGATGCTTTATTTAATACTTTTCTATTCTTTGGTATATGTTATTATTAAGTTACACAAGACAAAAGATTTATAGATCCACCTTAGATGAAGATCTTATTATGCTTATGATATTAAATACTATAATAATAATAATTGTGAATAATAAAAATAATAATAATGTATCATGTATTTAGTCTGATTTCTGAGAACTTGTCACTGTTCTGGGAATCAGAGACACCGATCTGCAACATCCAGACATAACATCATGTGTTGTTCATGTATTTAGCTACTACTTGTATTACTTGTGTATATATATTTACTGTAAATTAATTTAAGAGATTATTATATTATGTTTTTACATTTCGTCCAGAATTTCTTGAATTTCGGTATAGATTAAGTAAAACTATGTTAATGAGTTAATCCATTAGTTAGTTAATTTGTTAGTTAATATATTTCATAAATCATAACGTGACGGTGTGAAATGAGATATATGATATATGATATATGAAATGTGGCATTATTCTGACCTTGGATTATAAATATATTATGTTTCGAGCCGATTCAATGAATTAATAGGGAAGGACAATGGAAAATGGACAATGATCTTCTTCTGCACATGGTCTTCCATGTTTGTTTCCATAACTCTTATGATTATATACATTATTAACTTCAATCAGCTGACTTAGTTTTCTTTAATTTAATTCAACTATTTGTCTGTTTCTGTATGGTTAAAACTTTGACTGTAACAATGTGTAATAACATATTTCTATTTAATATGTTAAAAAAATGTTGTATAAAGAGATTCCATGTGTCCTAATGATCTTTAGCCCAGATGCAACCAGACAGAAAAAAAAAAAAAAACTATTTTAACATTTTATTGGTATCAATTATCATGTTGTTGTTCATTAAATATACCATCAATATATGTTGTGTGATCACCACACCATAACTGGCTCACCATTACTCTTGCATGAAGCCTGTGAAAGACACTGCAGGTTCATATATTATATATCTGTTTATATCTTATCTTTCACCTGAATATATTGAATTTTGATCACTCGAATTCGGTCATGACTCATGAGCTGTAAGTGTGGTCTGTAAAGTGCATTTTAGTCCTCTTTAAGCTTATGTATTCCTTAAAATTGTTCTTGATAATGTTAGGATTAAGAGAATACTTATTTACAGATCTGGATGTGCCTGTAAAGAATAAAGACTATGCTTTTAATCAGCTTTATACTTTTTTTGGTCATAACTTATCTTTATCTATTTGTTACAGACTTACATAATCAAGATTTATAGCAGAGAAGGAATATAGCATCATCTTTACAAGAAACTGATCCTAAAATAAGCCAAGTATAAAGACACAGAAATGTGGTGATCATATGATCAAAGGCATCAATGTGGTCAAATAACTCAAATTCAAATAGAGTGGGCGTAAGTGAACCGAATCAAAAGATAGAGAAGAATGTTAGTTCTAGGTATAAATCGCCCACACCAAAGCGCTGTCCTTCCCCAAACACGCCAAGAACATGTACGAAAACTCCCCTGCCTGTTTCAACAAGGCCGTTATCCACAGAAAGAAGACGGCCCACCACACCACAATCACAATCACAATCACCATCACATCCCTCCACTCCGGTCCATGAAACATATGTTAACATGGAACTGGCGGCCAGGAAAGCCGTAGTTGGTGGTAAATTACCAGAAACCTTATGGCCTTCACGAACGCGGACGCGTAGTCTAAGTGTTGCTTTCATGTCTGATGCATTCTCTTTATCCACAAGTAAAAGAGAGAAACCGCCACCTCAGGCTCTTTCTGACCGCACCCTGCAATCGTCATCAAATGTATCGCAAAAACGAATTGCAACACCTGAGAGAAAAAGGAGTCCACTCAAAGGAAAAAACGCCATCGTTCAGTCTGAAAATCGGTTGCCTAGCAAAACAAGTTCTAAAGTTTTGACCAAAGGTGTTGACATTCCTGATAAGCCTATTAAAACTTTTATTGCACCAAATAGAAATGTTAGAATACACTTGGAAAAATCTGCGAGTGATACCGCGAGTGTGAAGTTAGAATATGACAATCTACAAAGAATGTCTAATCTTATTTCTTCAAGTTTAACAGCAAGATCTCAATCCTTACCAGCTACTGTAGTCCGGCTGCCTTCACCCGGTAAGCAATCTGGTTTGGGCTCAAAACCAAGGCCTGCAAGTCCGGCTCCTTCTAGACGGGCTAGTCCTTCTCGCATTAGGCCATCTAGCCCATTGAGACAACCCTGCAACTCAAACAGAGTTTCTGTTCTTACATTTGTTGCTGATATTAAGAAAGGAAAAAAAGTGGCTGATCAGATTGAAGATGCTCATTATTTACGGTTACTTTATAACAGGCAAATTCAGTGGCGCTATGTTAATGCCTGCGCGGACGCTGCCTTTAAGTCGCAGAAATCAACAGCTCAGGTTTGCTTTTGTATCTACAAGGAACATTTTGAATTTATAGTGGATTACATATTGAGTTATTGACTAACAAACATATTATGTTTCATAATACAGAAATCTCTATATAATGTGTGTAGAAGTAACTCAGAACTCCACGATTCAGTCTCTGCAAAGAGGACTGAGCTCAATCAGTTGAGATTGAAGTTAAAGCTTTACTCAGGTTTAAACCATCAAGTAAGGCATTTGTTTTGATGATAATATATCTTGTTATTTAACTTGCATTTATTCTCTTGGCTAAAATATTTTTATTGTTATATATTTGGATCAGATGGCCTACCTTAATGAATGGGCTAAAACTGAAAAAGAGCATGATCTTGCTTTATCTGGTGCCATTGAAGATCTAAAGTCAAGTACTCTAAGACTTCCTGTAACAGGAGGTGCAACGGTATGCCCTTTCTTAAAACGACGTTTACATGTGTAATAATTTTTATAAATTAATAGTTGAATTTTATAAATTTCCAGGTAGATATCCGAACTGTGAAGTTGTCTCTACGGTCAGCACTTGAAGTAATGCAAACAATGGGGTCTACTATGCGGTCTACTCTATCAACGGTATAATATAATTTAAATGAGCATAAAAGTAACTTAACTTGTTATCTAATTGATAGTCATAATATTAATTACCAATGCTTAATATTTTTATACAGTTGGAGGGACATAACTGCTTGGCATCTGAACTTGCTACTGTAGTGGCACAAGAAAGAGCTCTTCTTGATGAATGTGAAGTTCTCTTGACTTCTGCAGCTTCTTTACAGGTAAAAGGATTTCAATGTGTTATATATGATTATATATAGTGTTGATATTATAAAAAACCGATATACCTTTTGTTTTATCATCTCCAATGCTGCAATATTTTCTGCCTGATCAAGGATACAATTATACAAATCATTGCATATACAACTAAGAACATAAGTTATCTTAAAATCATTATTTTTAATTGTCTTTTTTTATTTTTGTATCGGTTATCTGCAGGAAAAGGAATACAGCCTTAGGACACATGTAGTACAAATGAAACAAGAGTTGATGCCTAACTTACTCAAGCCTTGAAGCAAGCAATAATGTTACTACTTAGCGATAAACAAATGTGAACGCGGATTAAACTTTTTGTCATCTCGTGTGTGAAGAAATGTACTGACACGCGGCATAGTACAAGACATGATGAGTGTATAGATTTCCTAAGAAGCGGAAAATTGTAATATGATCACCACTGTCAAAGTTAAACTAATAAATAGTGTAAATATTAGGTGACTAAACTTGTCTTGTTTAATTAGTTTGTATTGAGAGCTTGCTTCACACCCTTTATATTTGCAGTAGGCAGATATGTCTTGAAAGGAGTTGATCATAACACTTGATTAGATTTGAATCATATGTCTCATGTTTATGGAAATGGAGGTGCCATGTCCACAATACTAGATAGCAACTTGCACTTAAAAGTCAAAATGAATTATTATCCTATATATTAATTAACTTGATGAACAGTGTTACATGTTGTTTCGGTAAATTCATAGACTTTTATGTGTTTAGATAAAAACCGGGCAAAATGGGTAGGTACGGTAGGGTCAATTGAAAAGTCAAAATGGGTATAGATCAAAACCGGCCATTTCAAAGGTATTGATTTAGTTCGGGTCAAAATAGTCCGGATCAAAATGCTTTTGGGTTGCATCGGGTTGCTTTAGAAAAAAAAGTATCAACGGGTAGCTTTACAAATACAATATTTTAAGTTTATTCAATATTTGAATATTTATAATAAATACACATAAGTAACTAAAATAACATTACGATGAAATTTTATATATCTAAATAAATTATAGAATTTATTAAGAAAATGATATTTTAAATTATAGAAAACTTATAATATATAAATCGTTTCCAATGTGTTTGGGCCAGGCCCAGGCCCAGGCCCCCAGCCCATAAAAATATACATTTTCCCAAGTGAAAATTCAACTAATAATATTTTCCTACCTAACTCCGCTCCTCAAGTAAAAATGGATCTAATAATCTTCACGCGAAAATTCATCGTAGTGATGATGCATTGAAAAAGATAATCCAGAGAAGAAAATTCTTAAAAATTATAAATTTGACCCCGAATCGAAATGAGGTTCTCAACGATATTGCTAATTGCTCTGCAAAAGAAGTACTCAAATCAATTGTTTATGATGTGTTTGGCTTGTTTGTGAATGAATGTAGCGACGTATCTAACAAGGAACAATTAGTTGTGGTTTTGTTATATAATTAATGATTATACATATGGAATTGTTATGCCTTGTGGGGAGCATGAACCGACATGTATCGTTCACCTCAATGTAGGTGGAATTCCCCTCAAGACCAAAAACTCACGGGGTGGTGGTGATGTGGACACTGGACGGTGGCTGGGTGGCCTCCACGTCAGCTCAGGTTTTGTTTTTTTGTTTTGGATTATCGTTTTAAATTAACAAATAAACTAAAAAAACATAACATAACATTACATAATAATAAATATTACATAATAATAAACCTAACTTTATTTAAAAAAACATAACTAAACACAATAAACCTAAATTAGTGTCGGCCTTAACATTTGCCACGCTGAAATGTGGGAGAATTCTCAACTGTATCGAGATTGATACTCGATTTGGGTGATTCCAATAGCCATGTCTTCGGCGGCATCGTCATGTACCGCCTGCAAAGTTGCTCTGTGGTGAACCTCAAATCATTCACACTTGTTGTGATTATCCATCCACGTTCGGTTGAGTGAATCAACCGAGCAGGTAGAACCACTAACTAAGTCTTTGAATCCACGAAGAACAAGTGTCCAAATCAGCCCTCGACCCAGTTTGGGTTATTGTTGACTTCCATCCAAGCGGTTATGAGAGAGATTTCCTCCTCTTCCGTCTAACGCGTCATGGTTGAGAGATTTGAAAGATGAAAATTAGTTGAATTTCGAAAGAAAGATGAATGAATATATCAAGAATGGGTGAGCAAATGGTGAAGAATTTGTTAAAAAATGGTAAAATTGGTGGGTTTAAAGAGGTGGAATTTGAAATAAATGGTAAGTTTAAAAATAATAATTAACCTAACCGTTTACAAACGGTCAGATTCAAAGGCCCAATCAATTCCCTCCACGTCATGCCGGTATTCACGCTAGACCCGAGGTGGTGTGAGTGGCATGAAATGGCTTCACACCCCCTTGTTAGAGTGCTAACAAATGGTTGGATTGAAAACCGATGAAATTTATTAAAAGGTAGATGCCTATAAATAGATACAGACTCAACGGAAACAAAACTAATAGAGCTAGAAAACAAGAAAGTAAACTTGAGACTCGGTAAGCTCTGACTAGGACCACTACATGTTTAACAACTTATTTAAACATATGGTTAAATCTATTGTATTTTGTGTGCTTTCATTGATTAATATTAAAAGAGTCAAACGAGTTCGTTCAATCCTGTGTTTGTGTGTTTGATCAGGGCCTGATTTTCCAACAATTGGTATCAGAGCTTGGAAGTTTTGAGAGTCGTTTTCCAAGAAGGGGGCGCCGCCCCTCGCGGAGCTGCAACGGTGGTAAAACCGGCAGTGGTTGTGATCGAGAGAAGAAAAAAAGACTAATCATAGAATAACGGGACAGCCGTACGGGCATGTTGCGGCTCGAGCAGGATCTGCAGTGGTTATTCGGTAGACATCAAGCTTGCATATAAAGGGAAAACGTAATCGGTGGTATTAATTAGTGAATCGACATAGTGTTAGTCGGTGAAGATGGTGTGAGTCAAACTGTCAAAGCTTGCATATTAGCGGTTAACAATCTAGTTGCTAGTGGGCATTTGAAATTAATGGAAGAACTGCTTTGACTTTTTTTGCAAATGGAATTATGTGGCATTCTAGTAGCATCCGTGTTAAAATAAGCCTAGTTCAAACTACTGGATATTGTTGTTGGGCTTAAATATTTATTGTTGGCTATTGGACTCATTTGTTGGGCTTATAATTAATAAGCCTGTTTGGGAAAGAGCCCAGTTGTTACGATTGTTTGTCACAGGGATATTCGTGTTATATCTCAGCCGTTGGATCAAGTTTGTTATGATCAAGTCTATCTCGTCCGTTGGATTGTTGGAAGGGTTTCTCAGCTGGCTATATAAGAGAAGCTATGTGTTCTTCTCTAGGGTTGAGAGTCTCAGTCTTGTTATCGTCTTCTTTGTATCGTCTAGGGTTTGTATCAGGTCTAATCGTCTGTTTGTAAGTATTTCATTGTATTGTTTCGTTATTGATCTGCTGTCCTTAATGCTCAGCAGATCTCAGTTGTACTTTGTATTCTGATTATAGTTTCAGTGATTTACTGAAACTATAGGGTTTGGTTGGGTGTTTTTTGGTTTGGGTTAATAATAGATTTTCGTCACGTTTTGTCGCTATATCTTTGTTGTATGATGTTGTTCTTTGTCTATGGTTGTTGTGAGCTCTCTATAGTCTAGATTCGTACTTTTCTACATGGTATCAGAGCCAAAGGCTCTCTGATTCTTGTTTTCCGCTGTTTCTTTGTTGGTTCTGGTCTTGTATTAGGGTTTTGATCTGGTTTATAGATCTTGACCTTATTTGTTCTTCAACAGATCTGATCTCTATAGATCTTGTCTGTTGCTTCTGTCTAGTATTATAAAACAATAGATCTGATCTTTTTAGATCTTGTCTATTGTCTATGTCTGGTACTCTTTGTAGATCTAGGGTGTGTCAACTATTGTTGGCTGGAAGCTCTGGATACTGATTCTGGAACGTGGTGTTGGGCTGGACATTTGTGCTGTTTGCTCTCTGGCCGTGTAACCCTAAGTGAAGGTTACAGGCTACGAGTTATCTGGTGAGATTGTTCCATTCTTGTTGTTTAAACTGTTGTTGTGTCTAGGAGCAAGGCCCGGGTTAGGAGGACCGGTATTGGCTCAGTATTTGGTTGTGTCTGTTGATTGCTTGCTTTCTTGTCTTGGTGATTTGCTATCTGCCTTACTGTCTTTGTGTATTCTTACTGCTACATATTATTAATATACATATATACTATAGTAATAAAGGTCTCCTGTGTTAAGATCTGGGCGGGCACCTATGAGTGATGAACCCACTATCTGACCCCTGACACAGCTTCGACCTCTTAGGATTTATTTTCTGTTGTTTGTGTTTTGATCTCTGTCTTCTTGTATTGTTTGCTTATTGTTTGATTCTTGTCTGGTATTAACATGGGTGATGCTGCTATTACTCATCCTACTGGTGGTGGTAGTCCAGAGAATCCCAATACCTTGATCAGTAAACTAGATATTGGTGATCCTCTGTATATTCACCCAAGTGATACCAGTGCATTGTCTATTATTAGTATAAAGTTGAAGGGTGCAGAAAACTATTCTGTTTGGTCTAGTTCTATGAGACTTGCTCTTGAGGCTAAGAACAAGTTTGGTTTTGTTGATGGTACCATTGTTAGGTCTGAAACTGATGAAGTTTTAGGCAAACAATGGGATAGGTGTAATTCTGTGATTCTTACTTGGTTATTAAATTCTGTTAGTGAAGAATTGTTTCTTGGTCAAGTTTTCTCAAAATTAGCTAGGGATGTGTGGCTAGATTTAAAGGAGACTTATGATAAAGTAGATGGATCTGTAGTGTTTAACTTGCATCAAAAGATTAATTCATTAACTCAAAATGGTAGTTCTGTGTCAGAATATTATCACAAACTAAATACAATGTGGAAACAATTGGATTCAATTATCCAATTGCCCACTTGTTCTTGTGCTGCTGCTGGCAAGTTTAATGATTTTAATACTCTAATAAAATTAATGCAATTTCTCATGGGATTAGATGAAAGTTATCAACAAGTTAGGTCTAATCTTTTGATGCAAGACCCACTACCTTCTGTTAAAACTGCCTTCTCAATAGTATCTAGGGAAGAGTCACATAGGGGTTCCAGTTCTAGTTCTAAAGGAACCAATGTGGCTTTTGTGTCAAAGGGAAATCAACCCAATGACCCTAGAAGGAGTTCTAACAGAGGACCTAATCCAAACTTAAAGTGCACACACTGCAATATGCTTGGGCATACTGTGGATAGGTGCTTTGAGTTGGTAGGATATCCACCTGGTTTTAAAAAGAGACCTCCAAATAGGAATAACAATCAATCTGGTAGGTCTAATGCTACTAGTAATGTTTCTAGTGCTAAGGTATCTTCTACTAGTGCTTCTTCTACTGTTCCTTTTTCACCTGAACAGATATCAAAGTTGATAAGTCTGATCAGTGATAAAGGAGGAAATGAAGCACAAAGTTCTAAAACAGGAGGTGAGAGTGTTTTCATCTCTGGGTTCTCTTGTTTGTCAAAAATTTCTAAGTTAGAAACTATTTTTGAAAACTGGTCAAATTGTTCAAGTTTTGTTAAATTTGCTATTAGTCATGGCTGGATCACTGATTCAGGTGCCAACCAGCACATGACTAAAAGTGATGAGTGTATGTTTAACTGTATAGATGTAGGAGACTATGATATACAGGTTAAACATCCTAATGGTACCTGTGCTAAAGTAACAAAGATTGGTGATGTTAAATTAGCAGAGGGTGTTGTCTTAAAAGATGTTTTTCTTGTACCAGACTATTGTGTTAACTTGATGTCTGTACATAAACTAGCAAAAGATAATAAACTTTCTGTGCTCTTTGATGAACATAAGTGTTATGTCCAGGATTCCAGGTCCAAGAGAGTCCTGGTGACTGGTAGGCAGAGTGATGGATTATACTTTGTTGGTGAGAATGTGAGTAGTTGTAATGTGTCTTGTAATAGTCTTAGTGATAGAGATCTTTGGCACAGTAGGTTGGGGCATCCCTCAGACCAAGTTTTAGCCATATTAAAAGATGATTTAGGAATTTCTAAAACTGATTCTAAATTGTGTGAAACATGTCATAAAGCTAAACAAGTAAGAGTTCCTTTTCCAATCAGTGGACACAAAACAAAAAATATAGGAGATATTATTCATCTTGATGTTTGGGGTCCTTACAGAGTAACTAGTAGGGAAGGTTACAAATATTTTCTAACTGTAGTAGATGATTTTACTAGAACTGTTTGGTGTTACATGATGAAAGGTAAAGGAGAAGTTTTTGAAAACTTGATAGCTTTTTATGAATTATTAAAAACTCAGTTTAAAATAAATGTTAAAATTTTTAGAAGTGATAATGGCACTGAGTTTATTAATAAACAAATGGAATCATTTTGTGTATCTAAAGAAATAATACATCAAACCTCCTGTGTGTATACACCACAACAGAATGGAGTGGTGGAAAGAAAACATAGGCATCTTTTGAATATGGCTAGGGCATTACTGTTCCAAAGTGGTTTACCCCTTAGGTTTTGGCCTGATTGTATATTGACTGCCACTTATTTGATTAACAGGGTTCCCTCTTCAGTATTGTCTGGTAAAAGTCCTTATGAGGTAATGTTTGGGTTCCCCCCTGTTCTTTGTCATCTTAGGAATTTTGGTTGTCTTTGCTTTAACACTGTCTTAAATGATTCTGATAAACTATCTAGTAGGGCAGAAAAATGTGTTTTAATTGGATATTCAAACTTTAAAAAGGGATACAAACTTTGGTGTCTTGAGTCAAAAAAGGTTGAGTATTCCAGAGATGTAAGGTTTTATGAAGATGTTTATCCTTTCAAACAAAAGGTTTTACAAACTGATGACTATTTTGATAAAAATAGTAGTTTAACAAATTTAAATTTCTTTGACAGTGTTGAAGCTAATGAAACTGAAAATTCTAATATGACTAATAATCTTCCCTATGATGAAAGGGGAACCAATAATACTCATGTAGATTCCACTAGTCAGCATTCAGGACTGACTCCCAGGACTACTAGGGGGGGGCAGATCACTCTCTTAGTGATCAGCAGCCTGGTAGTCCAGGTTGCAGTGGTCCTGATGTGGTTGACCAGGATGTGGAAATTACAAATGATGAGTTGAACCCATCTGAGGGAAGTATAAGAAAGTCCTCTAGAGTGTCTAGTATGCCTAGAAAATTTTCTGATTATCTGGTTGAAGGGAAGGTTAAGTATGGTCTTGAAAATGTGGTTAACTACTCTAAGTTGTCTAGTGACAACTTCTGTTTTGTGTCTGTTTTGAATAAAAATGTTGAACCAACCTCCTATTATGAGGCAGCCAAAGACCCTAAATGGGTTGAGGCTATGAACTCTGAAATGGAGGCTTTACATAGAAATAATACTTGGACTTTAACTGACCTACCTGTAGGGAGAAAACCTATTGGGTGTAAGTGGGTATATAAAGTCAAGTATAAGTCAAATGGAGAGGTTGAGAGGTATAAAGCAAGGTTAGTTGCTAAGGGTTATAGTCAGAGAGAGGGCCTTGATTTTGGTGAGACATTTTCACTTGTGGTGAAAATGGTGACTGTGAGATGTGTTTTAAGTATGGCTGTTCAAAATAATTGGCCACTTTTTCAGTTAGATATAAACAATGCATTTTTGTATGGGTCAATAACAGAAGATGTTTATATGACCTTACCTGAAGGTTATTATTCTGATAATGAAACCAAGGTGTGTAAACTTGTAAAATCTCTATATGGTTTAAAACAAGCACCTAGGAGATGGAATGAGAAGTTAACAACTGTCTTATTAAAAATGGGATTTGTTCAAAGTGTGTGTGATCATTCTTTGTTCATTAAGTCTAATGATAAAGTGTTTGTTGTGCTACTTGTATATGTTGATGATATTGTAGTCACAGGAAATTCAGATTCTGAGATTTCTAATGTTAAAAATGTTTTAAGGTCAAACTTTCAAATAAAAGACCTAGGAAAGTTAAAATACTTCTTAGGTATTGAGGTGTTATATTCTGAGAAAGGTATCTGTCTATCTCAGAGAAAATATTGCTTAGAGCTCTTAAGTGAGTTTGGCTATACTGGTTGCAAGCCAGTTAGTACTCCAATTGAGCAAAGCTATATTGTTTCTGGTAAACACAAGAAACAAGAAACTGTGTTAAAGAATATCACTGGGTATCAAAAGTTAATTGGCAAACTGATTTATTTGTCATTAACTAGACCTGATATTAGTTACACAGTTCAGTTTCTTAGTCAATTTATGCACAAACCTACACAGTTTCATCTTCAAGTAGCTTTAAGACTACTTAGATATTTGAAATTGTGTCCTGGAAAAGGCATTTTGTTTAGCAAATCAGATCAGTTTGGACTTAGAGCCTATGCTGATGCTGATTGGGCTAAGTGTATTATTACCAGAAAATCAATAACTGGATTTTGTATATTCTTGGGAAATTGCCTTGTTTCTTGGAAGAGTAAGAAACAAAGCACAATCTCAAGGTCTTCAGCAGAGGCTGAATATCGTACTTTATGTTCTACTACCTGTGAAGTTATTTGGCTGAAAAACATTTTGAGTGAGTTAGGTGTAAATGTTGATGTTCCTATAAATGTTTATAGTGATAGTAAGGCTGCAATTTCTATTGCAGAGAATCCTGTATTTCATGATCGAACAAAACATTTTGAAATCGATCTCCATTTCATTAGGGAGAAAATTTCAAATGGTGTTATTAATGCAATAAAGATTGATTCTAGTAATCAAGTTGCTGACATTCTTACTAAAGGTTTGGATGTTAAACAACATAATTTCCTGTGTGATAAACTTGGAATGATGGACATGTTCAGTGTTTGAACTAAGGGGGCATGTTAAAATAAGCCTAGTTCAAACTACTGGATATTGTTGTTGGGCTTAAATATTTATTGTTGGCTATTGGACTCATTTGTTGGGCTTATAATTAATAAGCCTGTTTGGGAAAGAGCCCAGTTGTTACGATTGTTTGTCACAGGGATATTCGTGTTATATCTCAGCCGTTGGATCAAGTTTGTTATGATCAAGTCTATCTCGTCCGTTGGATTGTTGGAAGGGTTTCTCAGCTGGCTATATAAGAGAAGCTATGTGTTCTTCTCTAGGGTTGAGAGTCTCAGTCTTGTTATCGTCTTCTTTGTATCGTCTAGGGTTTGTATCAGGTCTAATCGTCTGTTTGTAAGTATTTCATTGTATTGTTTCGTTATTGATCTGCTGTCCTTAATGCTCAGCAGATCTCAGTTGTACTTTGTAATCTGATTATAGTTTCAGTGATTTACTGAAACTATAGGGTTTGGTTGGGTGTTTTTTGGTTTGGGTTAATAATAGATTTTCGTCACGTTTTGTCGCAATATCTTTGTTGTATGATGTTGTTCTTTGTCTATGGTTGTTGTGAGCTCTCTATAGTCTAGATTCGTACTTTTCTACAATCCGAAAGAAACTAATTTCCATTGCATGTCATGGAAATTCATTAATTTGTGTTTGGTTAATTAAGAAGTGGCGATGGACATCCAAGTGCAAACCGAGCAACAAGTTTTTTTATCTAAAACCCGACGGGCGTGTCGTAGGAGAAACGAAAGAGCGAGGGGCTAAGGAATTCGTTTGGCGACCGAAAAGACGGAATAGCGGGGCGTTATTGCCTTTGTTGGTTATTGATATTCGTAGTGGTGAACGGTGGTTCAGGTTAGCCGGTATACGGGGAGTACCGTTTGGGATGGCAGTGGTGAAAAGAGACCAGTTCGTATCGATTTAGTAATGATAAGCTTCACACATTAGCAACTTTCAATCCGAATTTGATCAAGACCCGGTCCTTCCCGCCATGGATAAAAACGGAGTAACCAGGGTTGTTTTTGTCACAACCCGACCAAGGTGGGCCTGGTCGGAATACAGATTGATACCAAACTTGCATAACGGAAGTAACAATTATTATATTTAAGGTTTAATACAATTTCTAATTCCAACATAATAATACAATACTTAAATAAATGGTTCAAGAGTATGCAGGGACGAATCGCGGCGTCGTCGAAGCAGTTGATGATGTACAATCCCCAAGTCTATCCAATCTCTAGCCGTTCTTAGCTCTACATACTCTAATCCGCAACTAACATAACATTCCTCGCGTTCGCCATCCTTCCATAAATTGTACCTGAACACATGCTTAAAAAGAGTTTGGGTCAACAAATATGTTGGTGAGTCCGTGTGTGCGTTAAACTGGTTTTCAATAAGTTTATCTTTCGAAAACAAGTTTTATTTGGTTTAACACAAAACATGTTTAACATTCCAAAACAAGTTTAATACGATTTAACACATGGTTGCACTGGTGATGTACAAGCCACACCTCAAACCAGACACTGAATCCATCTGCTCTCATTATGGATTCCCATGGCAGAATACGTGTCACAAACCTCAGTGGAGGGTTTCCCGGGTTTCCGGGTCCACTGTGTGTGGGGGTTTCCCCAAGTAGTACTACCCACATATTAAGTGGCCCAATCTCCCGTTGGGTTAATGAGTGTGAAGGTTCGGTATTCGAGAGCACACCTTGTCACATCAAACCGGGTTATCATTCTGGTTTTTACACTGGAAGCATATGTTCACCCCAAAACAGTTTAAAACATAAAAGAGGGGATGGTTCACGAGACTCACCTGGAACAATGCTCACTGGTAGTTTATAATAAATGAAGCGTCTCATATCTCGTACTAGTATTCTCCTGGTCGAGCCCTAAGTCGACAAACATTATTAGTGTTTGGTTTTTCATTAATTAATTATTGCGCGTGGGGACGAGCTCGAGCGTATGGTGTTACTTAATGTAACTCCATGTCTCTGTTGTTCCACACTTTTGTTAAGTGGATTAGTATACTCATCTATTGTATGTTTAAGTATGATCCCAAAGTCTATTCATTTGTATCTACTAGGTATGGTTTTACTCATGATCAAACCTTTCTTGTCCAAACGGCTAGTTCTAATTAAGTCTGCACCTTAGTTCCATTGTCCAGATGTTACAACTAATATCCATTCCAATATATACGTATGTTTATATCTTACTTAAGTAGGCCATATTATGTCCGAATTGAGTGTTCAATGTCCAAAGCTACAAGCTACCTAATGTTCATGCGACTAATCTAAACGTCCAACCTTTATGTCATAGTATCCAACTCAAAGTGTCAAGTTCAAGGTATACATAATTGTCCGATCTAACTCATGGTTGATCTTATGATCCGTAGTCCCTTCTTTGTAAGCTATTGTTCGTACTAGTACACCCTTATATCCAATGTGTCAAGTGCCAAATCCGAGATGCTACGGTTCCTATTGTCAAGTTCAAAATACCCAAAACCAATAGCCGATGCTTATTATGTTCCTATGTCTGAAAGTTGTTAACACGCTCGTCAAGTCCCACACGCGAAGTTATACACATATATAAAGGTTATAATTAAGATAATTATCGAGTTCGCTAGTTCGGTTGTACCTTATGCTCGAACCTAATTCTGTTGACTAGAATGGACTCGGTTGTCCAGACAGTTGACTTTGGTTGACCAGGTTGACTCGCCGCTTTGACTTCTATTGACCAGCTTATAATGTTGACTCCGGTTGACCATTAACTGTTGACTCGACTCCTTGACCCGAACACCTGACCCGATTCATCGACTGACCCGGTTAACTCGATCAACACAATCATCAATCACTTAAGTCCGCCATCACTTGACCACCTCCGTCGCCTCAACACCAGACACCACCATCGTCTTCTGTCTCCAACACCCACAACCAGTACCATCTCTCAATTTCAACATCATAACAACCATTCAAGTATCTAGATCTAGACAGAGATGGGGTTTTTACCCTGGTTCACCGAAGATTATTACTGGGCCCGTCGGATTCCCCTTCGCTTGAGCCACCACCGTCGTTGCACAGTACCACTACCACCACCGCACAGTGGTGACGGCCGGTCAGGGACCAAGGCCGGTCCTTCCTTATTTCGTTTCCCTCTCTCCTCTGTCTTGTCCCTCTTTCTCCTTGGCCTCTCTCTCTTTCTACTGCTCTTGTTTCTATACGTGTGTGTGTGTAAGGAATGAGGGAGAGGATCTGGGTTGTGGTTGTGATTTACGTGAGAGATGAGGGAGAGGGTATGTGGGTTTTTCAATAATCAGTAAGTGTATATGTGTGTGTTATCAAATGAGGGAAGGGAGGTGGGTTTGGGGTTTTTATATTAAATGTGTGGGTGAGGTGTTAGAATAGGTGTGTGTTGTCTAACACATATGTGAGGCACATGGCACCTTTAAATGGTGCCATGTGTCTCAAGAGGTGAATAAGCAAGGGTTACGGTTAGGTTCGGGTCTCGGTGTTGGTTTGATATCGCGTATTAGTTGGGTCTCGTAAAACGTATTCTAATAATATTATGTATTTATATCGATTCGGTTTTTAGTTTCGCATAATAACGTACTAATTATCATCCCTTATAAATGGTTTACTCGTCATAAGTAATAATAATTCGCAAAAATTTTTGGGATCCACTCTGGGTTGTTACAGTTTTAATGGCAAAAGTATCCGATCGGATTTGCGGATAGATAGATGGAAGAAGATTTGTCAAAGCAGGGTGCTTTGAATCTTGTCGTGTCTAGCAAGAAAAGAAGAAAATGGAAGAAGCGGGGAGCTTGTTTTTTTCTTTGGTCGGTGGTCAAGATAGTGTAGTTCTGGTGACCCGGGAAGTGGGAGAGATGAACTAGGTCAAGGAATTGAAGTTGTCAACATCGGTATGGATGTAAAAAAACGAGTCTAATTCAAGATTAAGGGGGAGAATGAAGACGTTAATCTTGAATTGGGTTAAATCTATTGTATTTTGTGTGATTTCATTGATTAATATTAAAAGAGTCGAACGAGTTCATTCAATCCCATGTTTGTGTGTTTGATCGGGGCCTGATTTTCCTAACATAGTATAGCATTCGAATGAGTATAAGTTTAAGTTTAATTTGAATAGGTTCCTTGGATTGCAAGTAAGGTTATTATATAAGCTTGGGCCGAACTTTAGTCTTCTTATTGTTTCGTGTTCATTGTTTTTAAACTTAATAAAAAGAGTCGCACTAAATTAGTTCTACAAATCCGCTTGTGTTTGTTGTGTTGTTGTTCTTGATCCTCTTGCTTTGTTCAACAACAATGTCCCATGATATCAGTAATGATTTGATAGTTAATATCTTTGAAAGACTACCTCTCAAATCCATCATCCGATTCAGATCGCTCTCTAAATACTGGCATTCTCGCATTGCCAGCCAAGAATTCATTCGCAATCACAGCCTCCGTCGTTCCAAAAACCCTTCGAAAGTCCTCATCAGACACCATGTCTATTGTGGAGGTCACAAGTTTAAAGACATCTATACATTACACTTGGGAGATCAATTGCCGTTAGATCCTGGATCTGGCTACATCGGCATACCAGGCGTTGAGTTTCCTTATGGACATGGTAACACCGTAGTTGTGGGTATTTGTAATGGGATTCTTTGTCTGCGTAATAAGGATATTATTCTATGGAACTTTTCAATCAGGCGCCAAGTGATCGTGCCACGCCATCCTTGTTTGAACCCCTCTTCACAATATACTGAGGTAACCTTAGGCTTTTGTTTCGACTCGATCACTGATGATTACAAGGTTGTGGCTATAACTTACAACAAATATGTATTAGATGCGTGTAAAACTTTTATTTACTCCTTGAAAACAGACTCTTGGACGACGACCCCTTCCCCATCTATCTGGCTTAATGATGTGAATTCAAAGGCGTGTTTTCTCCATGGAATATTGCATTGGGTAGTTGACGGTTATTTAACTGAACCATCACCTGAAGACCGCAAACATCCTATTCGTTTTATATTGACATTCGATTTGAATAGTCATGTTTGTGGCCATATATTGTTGCCTAGGCGTTTTAGAGTCAAACAGTTAACAACCATAAATGGTTGTTTGGCAGTGGTTTCTTCGAAAAATGGCGATAGATGGAAGATTCGGGCGATGAAAGAGTACTGTAAAATTGAATCTTGGTATGTCCTTTTTGATTTTAGACTAGCAGAGGTATATGATGTGATCAGAGTTTTTCAACCTGTCACAAATGGTGATTTAGTGGCATACTATGATGGGTCTAGAGTTTATATGCCTCAAACAATGTTGTTGACAAAACTTTTGAAATTTGGACCTTATTGTTTAAACCTTGAGATAGAAACGTATGTCGAAAGCCTTGAATTATTAGACAACGAAAGAGCGACGACGTGTGGGGAAACCATATTCTCTTGGACGAAAGAAGATAATCCCAAAAGAATTCGCAGGTATTAGATAATACGATTAGGTGTTTGGTTTTGAAATATAGCTTTTAGATTTTTCAAGTCATTTTAAAGTCTTGCTGGAATCTTAGATGTTGAATTAAACTTTGTTACACAACCTTTTATATGTATTTGACACCTCTATGCATTACATGTTGCAACTTACACCTGATTTCGCACGTTAACTCAATGTGGACCATCCTGCTATTTATTTACCTTGGCTTTGGTGATTTGGACATCTCCTTTTTTATTTGAACATCCCTTATACGATTCGTATTGCCCTATACGAGTCGTATAGAGATCTTCCAATCATTGGCAATTAAACTTCGTGTTCACCTACCAACTTCTCACAAGTCGTATAGGCCAATACGGCTCGTAGAAGGGTTGCTTTTCAGACTCAACTCCCTGCATTTGCAGAGAGTTCAGTATGAAAGTAGAGAAGTTTGGTAGGTGAATACGGGAATGGTGTATTTAAACTCTATACGACTCGTATAGGCCAATACGAGTCGTAGGGGGGATGTACAGATATCACCCTATACCTCTTGTTTTCATATAGGTAGTGGCGTATGGTGGTTTCTTGGTAAACAACTAAACATACAAAACTCATGCTATTGCTACATTTGAGGAATTATACTTGGGTCCCTGTTTGACTTTTCTTTCTTCTTTGTGATTATGTATAACAGTTTTGTTTGGAGCTAATTCTGTTAGAAAATCAGGCCCTGATTAAACACACAAACACAGGATTGAACGAATCGTTCGACTGTTCTATTATTAAGCACACAATTTATAATAGACCTAACTATCTATTTATGCAGCCTCGTACTAGTTCTAACCCAACTCAAATACTAATTAAACAATTAATTAAAACCAACTAGATAAACAAATCTAGTAAACCTAATAATTCTAACCAAGGTTGTAAAAATCACGATTAATCACCAATTAATCGGTGATTAATCGCTAGTCCCCACTTTACTGATTAATTTTGGGCTAATCACTAAATTAATCGGTGGCGGTCCAGTGTTGTAAAAATCGTGATTAATCACCGATTAGTCTGACCAAGCTGGTTCTTATCGGACAAAATTGAAGCAAATCGATCAAATCAAATAAGTTCTTAGCTCAAAATTGGATGACAATCCATGATTTAGAACCAAAATCAATGAAACTCCAAAAACCTTAGTTGCGTCTGATAGTTCCGTACAATGAAAGAAGGAATGGGAGGAAAAAACGGGATATGATGAACAATGAAGGTGATTATGGTTATTTAAGTTCAGGTATTTTAATATTTAACCCCCATCCTTTGGCCCCTAAACTTCAAAATTTATACATATAAGGTATAAAATTAACATTATATATGTATAAATTTGGAAAAATACATATATAAATCCAATCCGATTAATCCCGATTAATCCTGATTAATCCCGATTAATCCCTAGTCGGTACCCCATCGGCCGACTAGCGCCTAGCGAGTTCTACAACCTTGATTCTAACTATTGAAACAAATAACCGATCCAAATCACTTGAATTATCTTTTTAACTCATCCAAAATTTCTAGATATCTTCCAAATTTGAATTATCTCTTCATTCACCCCTTTAATTCTAATTTGGATCTACTTCATATTCGCACTGTTAATGACAACTTCAATTCCTTGACCAAGTTTGACATCTCCCTCTTCTCTGGTTACTAGAATTGCACCATTCTTTACCACGATCAAAGAAAAAGATTCTTTTCTTGCTAGACACAACAAGATTCAAAGCATCCCAATCTTTTTCCGTTTGTCTACCTGCAAATCTGATCGGATACTTCTGTCAAATAAGAACAACCTACACCAGTTACTCCGTTATTATCCTTGGTGGGAAGGACCGGGTCTAACTGATCACACTTGGAATGAAAATTGCTAATGCGTGAACCTCATCACCACTTATCAACATCTTGTTATGTACTATTTGCGAAGAAAAGCTTATTAATAATACAGCTCTGGTTATTTTTGATAGGGCTTTCTTGATTTGTATATAGGTTTTGGGTTGATTTTGAATGAGATGATGATGATTCATGATTGAATATTGTTGAGGATGAAAGATGAGTAACAGACACGCCTAGAATACCCTTGATACAGTGAGAGGAAAAAACATGGCAACACACGTATGCATATCTAGTCAACCGAAAAGACCAGAATACCCTTGGATGAATCATAGAATGACATGATTGCCAGGCAGAATGGCAAAGCTGTAAATAAGCCGATCTTCAAATTTTTTTAAAATGTGTGCAGCTAATTGTACAGTGTTTTTCCTCTCACTGTATCAAGTTGCTATATATAGGAGTTTTAATATGTATACTATGAAAATTTGGAATTTCAACAATGATGATACAAATAGAAAAATAAATAAGACTATAGGGAGTGGAGGGGGGAAGAAGGGGGGGGGGGGGTGAAGCGCCATGTAGCACATGTGGGGCCTACGTGTGAAAAGTGAAAATTGTGGGGAGTGGAAGAGGGGGGGGGGGGGGGGGGGGGACGGGGGGAAGAGAATAATATTATATTGTGTTAAAGTTATAAAAAAATAAAAAAAATCCGGCCAATCACAGCAAGACATGTCACCACCACCTTCCCCCCCCCCCCCACGCCGCTCCTCCCCTCCTCGCCTCACCCTCCCGCCCCCTCCTCCACGCCCCCTAGGGGCGGTGTTCCCGCCTCCACATCAGCTTCCCGCCCCCTTTTACCTCCCCACTCCCTCCACTCTAATGATATATGGCAGCTTCCCTAGCTGATGGCTGATGTCTGGTGGTTAGAAACATGCAACTGTAGTTTTTTAAATATATATTGATGTTTGACAGAGTAGCTAGAGCTTTTAATAAAATGTATAAAATAACCAAAACGATCATAAGTAAAAGCCTGTATGCATGTTTTTTATGGTAAAAGGGGTATTTGTGTCATTTTACTCATTAAAAAAACTTGTAGTTAGTAAGAGTTTTTTCTTAAACGCTAGTGCTAGTAGCGTTTCAATATAGAGTTGTTTCTAATAACCTAAAAGTTTCAAGCTCCTTCAACCAAACAATGTTTTTCATTGAGTATGAGTTTTTTTCTTAAAAGTTTGAATCTAGAAGCTTCTAAGACCATACGTAGTGGAAGGGAAATTGGGCGTGGTTGGGGCAAATCCACACTCTTCCACGAGTTGCACACCACCCCTAAGGGCGTGAATTGGGCCAAATTCGGTTTCCCGTGGAATTTTCCACGACGTTATGGTATTGTAATCTTTTTTATTTATGTTTAATGAAGGGCCTTGAAAATTTTCAGTTAACCACCACACCACTTATTTATTTTCAAGTCCTTAAAGACCTCACATGCCACGTTTAATGCCTCATGAGACTTGAAAATTTTTACCTATCATCACACATGATCTAAAAGCTTATTGTCAAAGATACCCGTGACCCACTCAACTCAGTATCCTCCGACACAAATAGCGACCCACCCTGCAATAAGGTAGGCGGCATTTTAGAATAAAAAAAAAAAAAAACTATTAAAGTGTCCCACGTGTAAAAAGGCGACCCATAAATCCTCTAAACGTATTAAAAAATCCACAGCAAATTTTAAAATGAGACTAAATCTTCAATCAGTTTTGTAGGAGATAAACACCTTTTTTTTACTTGGGCTACAAGCTATTTGTATTAATCAAATCCGTATTACTTCTTCCCCACGCTCAATCTGTTATTTTCTAAAATTTATTAATATTTAGGTTTATCTTTATTGATTGATGATTCAGTTACTAACCAATTCTCCTTCTTTTTCCTAGTTTTAAGGATCATTCATCAATTAATTTACAACCTAAGCCATTAAAATTCTCTTTTCTTCATCTTCCTATTCAACTGTTTGTGTGTTCTTTCATATCATCATTAATTAATCTGTTTGCATTTTAATCCAGTTACATAATGTCTGACTATATCTGTACAGATTTAATGGTGCACATCTTCGAAAGACTACCACCCATATCCATCGTTCGATTTAGATCACTCTCCAAATACTGGCATTCTCGTCTTCTTAGCCCCGAGTTCCTCCATGATCACCACCTTCAATCTTCCAAAAACCCTCCTAAAGTCCTCATCAGACACCTCACCTATTGCGACAGTGACTACAAGTTTAAAGACATCTATACATTACATTCAGGACACCACTTGCCATTAGATCCTCAATCTGGATACATTGGCATACCAGGAGTTACGTTCCCTTATTCACTTCGTACAAGCGAACGTGTTGGTTCGTGTAATGGTATTATCTGTCTACGAGAAAAGGATGATATTAGTCTATGGAACTTTTCAGTCAGACACAAAGTAATACTACCACGTCATCCGTGTTTGGAGTTCTCTTTCAAATGTCCTGAGGTAGCATTTGGGTTTGGTTTCGACGCGATCAGTGATGATTACATGGTTGTTGGTATATCGTATAAAAAAACTTATTTAGATAGAAACGATATGTTTGTTTATTCTTTGAAAAAAGATTGTTGGACCGCGGTTAGTTCTTCGTTTGCTCTGCCTGCTTATCACAGACTCTTGAAGGCTTGTTTCTCTCATGGTGTATTGCATTGGCTTGTGGTACGTGGCGACAACAGTTATTATATATTGACATTTAATTTGAGTACTCATGATTTTGGCTACATTTTGCTTTCCAGGTATTGGAAAATCAGACAGTTAACGACTGTAAATGATTGTCTCGCAGTGGTTTCTTCGGAAGGTGATGATTCTTGGACGATTCGAGTGATGGAAGAGTACGATAATGTTGAATCTTGGTCTGTGCTTTATGAATTTAAAGCAGAGGTATGTGATGCTATCAGAGTTTTTCAGCCGGTTACTAATGGTGATATATTGGCATACTATGATGGGTCATGGGTTTATAATCTTAAAACAAGGTTGTTGACAAAGGTTTCGAAATTTGGAGATGATTGTTTCAACCTTGAAATGGAAACGTATGTGGAAACCTTTGAGTTATTAGAGCACGAAAGAGCGATAACTTGTGGGGAAACCATATTCTCTTGGGCAAAGAAGGATAATCACAAAAGAATTCGTTTATCGCAGGTAAGCGAATGATGCATTTTGGTATTTTTCTGGTTCTTGAAAAGTCGCGTTTTAATCTAAGATGTTCATTTAAAGTCATGTACGCAATTTTTATATATATTTGAGACCTATGTATTACTTGTTGCTAGTCGAATCTAAGTTGATGTGTTACATGTTAACTTTGTTACCTCTGATTTTCATTTGCAATAAAAAGGTTAGTTATGGCCTATGCTTGTTGAGTTGTTGCTAAGTAATTAACAAGCTGAATCAGACATGATCTATACTATTAGTCTATTACTAGATTAGAACTTTACATGACTGATGACTTTGAAACTTTGTTAGAATTTGAGGAATATAATTTAATGCTCATGTACTTCCTGATAAGTTTGGTCTGATCCATTTATTTCAATATTTTTGTGGATTTTGTGAATGTGGTTTTTAGATGTGTTATATTATGCTCAGCCGCTCAGGGTTCAATATGATATCAGCAATGATTTGAGTTTACGAGTTGTTGAGGTTAATTGATCCCAACAGTTACAGTTAAAAGTTTGTCACAAATAAACAATCTCAATGATTTTTTTTCGCTTTCGAGATGTTATTGTTTGAATTATGAGACTGTCTGTATTTTAAGCATCTCATGGATTTTTAACACACTTTTTTGATGCAGTGGAGAAAAGGCAGTATGGTTAAAATCTGGGTCTGTCCTAATGAATCTTGAAATTCCAAAAAAAAAAAAATCCACATTTTCAAGAAGAGGCTAATGAGCTAACGATTGAGGATGAAAATGATGCTCGGGTGATGCTATGGCATGAAATGGAGAAAGAGAATAGATGAAGAGGAAGAGATAACTACAGAGAATCAAAACATAGCTCTACCATCTCATTAGGTGTAATCCGTTTAAGTAAACGGTTAGGCCGGTTACTCTTACTTACATCTAAACCCTCATCTTAAATGTACCGTAACAATATTTCCTCCATCAAAAGTTCTTGACCTCAAGAACTACAAAAGAAATTGACAATGCAACAACTAACAACACGAATCTAATGTGTGAATACCATTAAAGAAACGTTTTAAATTGATATAAGCCTTCATTGGCATCAAATTCTTCTGAACGGTACTTATATGCAGGGGTGGTTCATTGCAATCTTATTGACAGTCCCTATGCTGCCCCCAATAGTAATACGCACACACACTCCATGTATCTCATTTCCCAACATAATCAGTTGTAGCACAGAACATTCCAAACACTGAACTGCATATATGATCGATGAACAGTACCTTGGCTGTAGGCTTGAACCTGTGATGGAACCTTGGCAGTAGGCTTCAAGAGCAATTCCATTAATAGCAAACCAGGTACTAGATATTTGGTCAAATTTATATACTTAGCATAAATGGCACTGGTATAGCACAAATTCGGTTTAAGAAGCATGAACACGTATATCAATATTGGCTTTTGAAATTTTCTTCAATATTGTCATCTAAATGAAAAGACTAGATGATGCAACTCCAACCACTAGCATAGCAGATGACATTCTTCTATTTGCTCAGAAAATGGGGAAGTGATATCATGAACAAGTAACAACTTAATCATATCAACAATGTATAATCATGAACATACAGAAGCAAAACACAACAACAAAGAAGAGAAGAAATAATTACAACATTGTGCAGGAACTACTGGTAAGTACACATGTTTGCTTCAATGCATAGTACCAATCTTGCTTAATCACCCTATTGAAGAACAATAAAAAGGATAGAAGATTGTAGGACTAGGAGATAAGTCCAGGATGACATCCGTTGGAACACAGCCGACGCTTCCATTCCCCGTACTACAACTAAAATTAAGAACCGGGAATTTGTTGATTCAACCAATTACTACTTGAAAATTAATCATGATCGTCCCCACAAGCCTACCAATTGTAGCAACACGTCTCATGCGTTGTCCTCCAACCAGTCAACAATAAAAGTAGCACATATATGCACATACATGGTCATCTAAAGTTAAGACGCGGAGACCTTAAAAATGAAGGCGCCTGAAGGCTTTACACGTGTCTCGTCCCTGTTGTTTAGACGCAAAGAGTGTCTCGTCCCTGTTGTTTAGACGCATACTATGTTTATTTTTGCTAAATGTCAAAAGAAATAGTATAAGCGTCAATTAGATAAAAGGCAAACAAATTTGACTACTCTTCATACAATAAGCCATTTAACAATGATCCTTTGGTTCAGTGGTGGAAAGAATTGATGGTCCCAATGTGGACTCCGGTTCGATCCCCGTTGGATGTAGATGAGGCCAGGGGGTTTTACATTGCCACTCGTTGCATGGTTTCCTCCTGGAACGTGCCTGGGTGTAGACTAGCCGATGATACCTTCGAGGGGATTTTCTTCGGAGTGTTTGAGGGCCCGGAAAAACCTGCCCTCTTTCCGGATGGTCTCCGTGGTTCGAACCCGGGGTTTTCCTTTCCCAGTATGGTCACTTGACCACTTGGCTATAGCCGTTTAAAAAAAACATGCTAAACAAGGCTAAAATTTAAATTCTTTTGTCAATGGACATTGGTTCGCATTTTCTTATTAGTCATACTATTTTCGATTATTTTAAATTTAAAAAAAAAACTAATTATATATTCTTGTTTCACGTGTTCTCCCAACAATATTATGGATAGATACCCAAGCAATCCGTAAATTTGTTTCATCTTTATATTCATGCACTGTTTTAATAATACCTAGGGCTCATTAATTTATTTATCTATATCTATATATATATATAAAACAAAGGTGTTTTGCTGACGTGGCGTCCATTGGTTGATTCAAGGCCCTCTTAAAATTGCCACGTGGCATGTTAATTTAAAGGTTTTGATGTTTTTTAATTATTTTGTTTAATTTTAATAAAAACCAACCCAAACCCTATTCCCAACCCTATTCCCGTATTTCTACAATCCTTCAATATTCCAAGGACTATAAATAATAATAATATTATCCCCAATCCAAAACCCTCAAAACCCTAGAACCGATCAACAATGGCGGCGAGGAAATCAAACGAAGGAGTGCTAGCTAGGGTTTCATCAACAATATCTGAATCACCGATTGTTAGGAACCATTACTCAACAATGGTTTTAGGATAACCATTAAACAAAACCTGTATAAAAACCCCAAGACCCATCACCATTATTATCTGTTTACATTTACATAATAAACACACGCACACTATTACACTTAAGAGGAAGAGAGAGAGACTCGATGAAGAGATAGAGAAAGAAAGCTAGAAAGAGAGAGAGAAAGACTCGAAGAAGAGACGCCGGCCCTGGTCTCTGACCGGCCGACGCGTCTGGTCTGGTAGAGGTGACGAAGGGTAGCCAATAGTGGTACCGGGTCACGACGGTCGCTGTGGTGGTGTCACGATGGCGCAACCCTTTTCTCCGACGAGGGTTCGAGTTTCGAGTTGAGGTTCTTAGGCATCAGTGGTGACGGGAGCCTGGAATAGGATTTCAGTACATTCAAGTAAGTAATTAGAATCTCTTTAACTATTTTCAGATTTGATCAGTGATAGTAGGAATTAAGGCTGGTTAATAAGTGTGGGATTAAACAAGTATAAGTAAATAAAAGAACCTACGCTATTACACATATTATAATTTGGACTTGGATATATAGATAACCAACCATAAATGTAATACTAATATTGATTAGGATATGTAAGTGATACAGAAGACTATTGAAAACATGATAGATTAATATGAAGGTGATGGTTATTAGAATATTAGAACATAGGACCGAAGTGTGAGACAATAATCAATTGGCGAATTACATAGGTGATGGTTATTAGAATATTAGAACATAGTAATATATTTAGGTATGATTGTTTACTTAAAGGTGAGTTTAGGTACCTTGAGTTCAGTTGAATTTATGTGATTGTAGTGTAATTTGTTAACAGAATTGATAGGCTTCATCTTCCAATTTTGTAGTGGTTATGTAAGTTTCATTATTTATTTCAAGGTAAGTTTTGTTAGGTTGAGTTAAGTTTAATTTATATCAGTTTAGTTTAATTTGTTAAGAGAATTGATACATGTATTGAAAGATTGTTTACATTCTTGTCTGAATTTCCACCGTATCCACCGTAGTTGGCTGCGTTAGCTGCAGTACCGTAGTATGTGGCGTAGGATTCCGCTGCTAAGGATGGAGGGATGGTGCTGGTGGCTATGATGGTGGCTGCAGCTAAAGTTATTGCTGTGGTGGTTAATATATTTAGGTATAATTGTTTACTTAAAGGTGAGTTTAGGTACCTTGAGTTCAGTTGAATTTATGTGATTGTAGTGTAATTTGTTAACAGAATTGATAGGCTTCATCTTCCAATTTTGTAGTGGTTATGTAAGTTTCATTATTTATTTCAAGGTGAGTTTTGTTAGGTTGAGTTAAGTTTAATTTATATCAGTTTAGTTTAATTTGTTAAGAGAATTGATACATGTATTGAAAGATTGTTTACATTCTTGTCTGAATTTCCACCGTAGCCACCGTAGTTGGCTGCGCTAGCTGCAATACCGTAGTATGTGGCGTAGGATTCCGCTGCTAAGGATGGAGGGATGGTGCTGGTGGCTATGATGGTTGCTGCAGCTAAAGTTATTGCTGTGGTGGTTAAGTTTGTTAATTGTAGCTTGGTGGTGGATTGGATCTTCTTTTATTATTTTTTATTAAGTCATATTAGGATTTTCAACCCCGGGACCTTCCCGGGGTAGATAGCTAGTTTTTTATATTTAAATATCATTTTATACCTATATGATAATACCTATGTGATTTTAATTTAGTAAAGATCGGCATAGAATCATGTCCATCAATCCCTATGAACCTCACAAGCATAAAACTCTCCGTAAAATAATTTCTTCTTCTTTTTCGGTTCTAAAATATTAATATTTTTATTTTGCTTTGCTATTTATTAGGAGAGGACTCTTCATCCGATTACGTGAGTCCATATAAAGACCTAATTTACAACCTAATGCCAGCCATTCTATTTTCTGTTTTCTTTATTCTTTTTCTTCAATAAACGTCTTTGTAAGTTTGTTTCCTTGATCAACAATATGTTCTTTGAAGAAGTCTCTAATGATTTGTTGGTTAATATCTTTATAAAACTACCCCTCAAATCCATCATCCAATTCGCATCACTCTCCAAATATTGGCATTCTCGCATTTTTAGCCAAGAATTCATCCGTGTTCACAGCCTTCAAAGCTCTAAAAACCCTCGAAAAATCATCATCAAACACCTCACTTATTGCGAAAACTTTAAGCTTAAAAACATCTATACATTTCACTCGAGAGACGAGTTGCCACTTGTTCCCACAATATTTGAGTTCCCTAATTATCCATCTCGTATTACTCAAGTTGTTGGTTCGTGTAACGGAATTCTTTGCATACTTACTACTGATCAACTTATTTTATGTAACTTTTCAGTTAGGCGGAAACTAATAGTGCCGCGTCATCCTTGGTTGAATGTCCCTAATATTAAGGTAGCATTAGGGTTTGGTTTTGACTCTATCACTGATGATTACAAGATTGTTGCTATATCATACTCAAATTACCCTTTAATTGATGAAAATAATACATTTATTTACTCCTTGAAAACAGACTCTTGGACTAGAATCCCCTCTCCAGCTATTAATTTTTTTGATATGGGGTCCAAGGCATGTTTTCTCAATGGAGTATTGCATTGGGTGGTAGATCATTGTCACTTATCCGGCTCGAGTCATTTTATATTGACATTCAATGTGAGTAGTCATGTTTTTGATGGCATTTTGTTTCCGAGACATTGGGGAAATCGAAGAATTCGACAGCTAATAACAATAAATGGTTGTCTAGCAGTGGTGGTATCTTTCAAAGGTAGTGATACTTGGAAGATAGCGGTAATGAAAGACTACTGCAAAACAGAATCTTGGTCTGTGCTTTTTCAACTTGAATATGATGTAATCAAAGTATTTCAAGCTGTGAGTAATGGTGATACACTCGCATACTGTGATGGGTCAGAAGTTTATAATCCTCAAACGTCTTCAAGATATCATTCGATTGAGATGGAAACGTATGCAGAAACCCTTGAATTGTTAGACAAAGAAAGAGCGACAGCTTGCGAGGAAACCATATTCTCTGGGACGAATAAGTATATAAAATCACAAAAGAATTCGATTATTGCGCGTATCAGGAGGTTGATCAGTTACCGTGTTAACTATGAATTTTAGTATTTTCTTTTCTAGTTGTTTAAGTCTTGTTTGAACCACCTCAATGATCTTTTGGTTTGATTTCTTTGGGTTATATATATTATTGCAAGTAATATGCATGTTTTGTGTAAACTCTATTCACAAGAATATATGTTAATAAGAATTTAAACCTAATTACTTGATGCATTATGAAGCATCATATGCATATAATCATAAACCCTTTGAGCAAACACAGAAAAGACACTAAATTTTGGATCATGTTGTGTGCTCTTTGTCATTGCCTCCGACTGAATTCAAAGTAAACAAACAGAACATTGAAATCCTATGGTAGAACATGGGAGGCATCCATGCAAACATGGGCAGTGGGAAAAAGCTAGCATGTGGTTGACTGATTCTCTGGATTCAATCCATTAGCCTCTCAAGTCTCCAACGTTCCTGTTTGGGCCGATCTACTCCATCATGTTGGGTAGTTGCATGGATGGTAGATGCCTCTTCGGACGAACTTATCCCCGCATAAATTCAGGAATGATTGAAAAAGCTTATTACCATTGTCAGTAAGATTGACTATACAACATCTTAGTTCCCAATTAATGTTTCTAGCAAATTGCTTTGATATGACTTACAAAAACATATGTATTGTATTATTCACAAACTATTTATAGTTGACCCTCACATTTTTCAACTTAAACATGTTTCAAGGAATAATGCAACTTGAAGTTTTGTGTGCGTTGGGACATTAGAGGTTGACGTCGTTTATTTTATTTCTATTTGATTATTGTCCGGTTATGAACATTTAGTATTTCTTTCATTGTAAGGAATTCTACTTTTTAGAATATTTAAATATTGGAACTTAAATTTTAGTATCATGTTCTTTTGGACAATCATCACTACCTGACACCAAATGTTTTCGTCATCAGTTGGGTTGATACAATACATTAGAAAATCATGTATTACACATGGTGAATAAAAAAAGGAAAATTAAATAGTTACAAATTACAAATGACAATTTTGAATTTATAAAATGACATATAAGATATCATTCGATATCTTACATAAGAAAGCGGGAATATGAGTCTTGACAATATGTGTGGTGAAATAAGAGAAGCGGGGATATGAATCTTGAGCTCACATAATTATAACAGGTGACGCAACAATTAAGGTTAGTTTTCTTTGTTTATGATTTTATTTTTTTAAATTATTTGTAATTTTAGGTTAAAATTGGAATTGTTTATAAAGTATATTTTTTTTTACAAATTAAGAGGTTAAATTGTAAATTTTGATGTAAAATAATAATTTTATTCATTTTAACGCCAATTACTAACCTTGTTAACTTTCTAAATCATGGTTAAAAGAGAAGTTTTTTTTGTTTGAAACGACGACTTTCTTTTGTTTTGCCACCGCACTCTCTAATTTAGAGAGCCATGTTGCCCCACTTTGGCAGACTATGTTATTTTAACCAGGCTTATGCTGGCTTCAAAGTTTTGCTTGGACATTCCCCAAAAGGGTTTTGATGACTAAATCCATAAGTTTTAAACCACAAGAACGAAGTAGGTAATTTCTATCAAACCGTAAAGGACCATGAGCGTAATTTACTCTAAACTGCTTTTATTAATTTAGGAAACAATCATCTATTTTATTATAATATCTTATGAGTATTTTATGTATCTTTATATCGTTAGTTTTAAAATTTAAATTAGGAGTGGATTCTTTAATTAGTTGTACTCGTTTACGTGTCTATATAATCGGTCTTTCTGTTTATTTGCATTGAGTTTTTTGTGTGCCATCACAATTCACATACAAACATACATACATACAATGTGTGGCTATAATGTTTGTAACGATTTGATGGTTGAAATCTTTGAAAGACTACCATCCGAATCCATCATCCGATTCAGATCACTCTCCAAATACTGGCATTCTCGTCTTGCTAGCCCAGAATTCATCCGCCATTACCGCCTTCGATCTTCCAAAACCCCTCCTAAACTCCTCATCAGGCACTTGGCTTATGATTCCGTCTATACATTACACACGAGAGACCAAATGCGATCTGGATACCTCACCATACCAGGAGTAAAGCTCCCCTGGGAGCATAAGAGAACTGAAGTTGTTGGTTCCTGTAACGGAATTCTCTGTCTGCGTGACAATTATAATTTTATTCTTTGGAACTTATCTATTAGGCGCAAACTAGACGTGCCACCACCACATCCTCGTTTGAAAGCAGAATTTGCAGTAGGCTTTGGTTTCGATCCAATCACCGACGATTACAAGATTGTGGCTATGTCTTGTGACAAATCTGAACCAGCTTCAGATAGAGATAAAACGTTTATCTACTCCTTGAAAACAGAGTCTTGGAGTGCAATACCTTCCCCGTCTTCTAGGTTTTTGAATTTGAATGAGAAGAGGTCGTCGGAGAAGGCATGGTTTTCCAATGGAATATTGCATTGGGTGCTTCATGGTTATTTAACTGTAGCGACAACCGAAGACCTGAGTTTGTTTACATTGACATTCAATCTGAGTAGTCATGTTTTTGGCCACATTGTGTTTCCTGAGCCTAGGAATATCACACAGCTAACAAACATAAATGGTTGTCTCGCAGCGGTTTCTTGGGAAATTGATGGGGTTTGGATTCGGGCGATGAAAGAGCATGATAAAACTGAATCTTGGTCTCTGCTTTATGAACACAAAAGAAGGTTATTTCGTAGCGTCAAAGTTTTGCAACCCATCGCTAATGGTGATGTAGTAGCACACTATGAAGATGGTGACTTACTGGCACTCTATGGACCAAATGTTTGGGATTCATACGTATGTGGAAAGCCTCGAACAAGGTTGCGTACAAAGCTTTGGGAATGTCAGCCTCGTAGTAATTGTTTCAGACATGAGATTCATAGTAATTGTTTCAACCATGAGATTCATACGTATGTGGAAAGCCTTGAATTGTTGGACAACGAAAGCGCAAAAACTTGTGGAAAAACCGCTGAGGCAAAAAAGAATACTTTATGGTGAATGTATTCTGCTTTAAGATATAGCTTTTAAATTCTATTACTTACTTGTTTGTCCCAACGCGAGTGTTATGGTTGCTAAGCGAAAACGCTGAAATAAACAAGAATTATACTATAGCTAGCAAGAACGATTTAGGGCATTAGAACTGTACACAACTTTAAAATCCGTCAATAATTTGAGGAATAAATAAAATTAAAGGTAGCTCATACGCTTGCAGATACTTGGGTCCCTGAGCCTGTTGTCTTTTCTTTCTTCTTTGGTGCTTCTTTTTGTATAACAGCTTTGTTTGGGACCAATACCAATGTCATGTTCCTGTCCCTGAAGTTTTTGCTCTCCTCAACGGCTAACTGCAAAAAAACAAACAGAATGAGTGGTTAGTACATGTGGCAAAATGGACATGTCGGGCGGGTTGGGTAATAAGTCAAACGAGTCGGGAGGGGTCAGGCCAAACTGTACACTCCTTTCTTAAAATTTTATATTATAAAGTGTAGCATTTGAAGTTACTTTTGGGCAACTTTTGACCCGTTTGACATGTTGGAGATAGTAAATGGATTAAAATTGATACTTGTAGTGAAGTAATGATCAAAGGGTTTGTGTGAGGATTAAAATTAAAATTGATCATTTAAGTTAGGGGTGTAAATGATGCGCAACCGCTCGAGAGCTACTCGGGATCGGATCGGTAAAACGCTCGAACGAGCCGAGCCTTAACGAGCTCGAGCTTGAAAAATGAATCGTTTAGTTATCGAGCCCGAGCTCGAGCTTTTCATACAAAGACCGTTTAGGCTCGTGAGCCTTAACGAGCCCAAACAAATTTTATATTATCATTATTTTATTTGTAGCATACCTACTATTTAACATTGGCGAGCCGAGCTCTAGCCATGCTTTGGCTTTTAGCTCCATTAAAATTGTTCTAAAATTATTTCGAGCGAGCCGAGCCGAGCTCGAGCTCTTGGGTTATACATTCGAGTCGAGCTCGAGCTCAAAGTATTAGGCTCGAACCGAGCCGAGCTTGAGCTTCATAAAAGCATGACGAGCCGAGCTCGAGCCCAGTCAAGCTCGGGCTCGACTCGGCTCGTTTACACCCCTAATTTAAGTATTGGGCAACATTCAGCCGTAACCCATTTGACTTGTTTCCTTTATAGCTAATATTTTTTTTTCTTATTTTACCTGTTTAACCCATTATTAATAAAAAGAACCAGGAATGACTCATTTCATATGAATATGGTACTCACAAATACAAAGATTGACCGGGTCAAGCACATGGGATTAAAAAAAATGCTTTCAGTAGAAATCATATCGCATACCTCCCCTACATCATCTCGGAAACGTCGAATAAGCTCAATAGCATTATTTTTGAACTCGTTTTCACGTCCCTTTAAGTTTACTATTAGCTTAACCTGAAAGATGACCAAAAGGTTCATATAGAAAACATGATTATATACAATAATGTGGAAATTTATAAGTACCTTGTCACCATCTTTTAGGAACTTCTGAGCAGCTTTCAAACGCACGGTATAATCATGCACATCGATGTTGTAGCTGCCATTATATATGTTTGGTTGTAAATATTAAACGAGAAAAAGAATCCCAATTGCACTCGAAGAGATAGATAACAACTAGAGGTAGTAAGATGGGGCAGGTTACGTAATGGGCCAATTTTTGGTATAGGCTGAAACAAGTTGGGGCAGGTTGTCTCCTTAAACTTTATTAGTGCATTTTGATTATAAATAATGCTTGCCTTGAGCTATTATAATCTTAATCTTTGTGTAAAACAATTTAGAACGTCGGATGCATCAAAAAATCTGTTAACTTTCAGACCATTCGAACCATTCTCCATCTAGCTGAAAAATCCTGGTTGACCCGTTTGAGAAAACAACACAGCCCATATCAACCTATTTATGTAATAGAAGGGTCAAAATTGCCACATCTATTGACGACATACCTTTTTTCCTAAAACTATATCCAGTTTAAAAATAATTAAAAAAATCAAGTGTCAAAATGTCCCACTTTAATATGCCCCGGTTTCAATTACCGGTTAAAAGTGTTACTAAAGCTACTAGTTTATAATCTTGAACAAGAATGAAGATTTGAAAATATCCGCTTTGCAATTTTAAGAAATTCAACAAGGCAAAGCATATAACATGTCAGCATATATTTATATCTTTTTTAATTGCACAGTTGAACAAAAAGATTTATCAACTACATACATATACTCTTCCAGAAAAAATAATTAGTTCACTTTTTCCGGTTGCAATGAAATTTTTAACATAAAAATTTGAATTTGAGACAAAAAAAAAACGAGTGATATAAAGGTTCAACTAAGAGAATGTTGATTACTTCAACCATGATCAACGGCTTATGATCTTATATTAGTTGATTTAGTGATAGTAGAGAAAAAAATGTCAGCTGAAGTTTCTTACCCCATTTTAAGCTCTTTTAGATCCACACGATGAGCTGGCATCAAAATTTGTACTTCGGTCAGTATACTTCTTCTTATAATGAAGGCTAAGCAATAAATCTAAAAGAACGTAAAATGCCAATTGCAAAACAAGGGAAAAAAGGCATTTACCAGAACTTTTCTTCTGCTGATCTCTTTTCTTCTTTTGTTGCTCATATTTATATTTGCTGTGAAATTAGGGGACTTTATGGTCAATAGCAATAAAAGATTTAAATTTATTAAAAAATGGACATCTTTCGTTAAAAAAAAAAGAAACTTAACAGCTTATATATAAAGGCCTCAAATTTATGTGCTATAATTACATGATTTGGTGGGAGGGATAGAAAAATACACTGCCCATGTGTTTTCTCATTTAAATCGATTAAAATAGATAGACATGTCAGGTGAAACTTATGAGTAGAGAAATACATTACAAACATATCAGCAGACATGTATAATTTTGCTTTTTATTTTTCATTTTCTTTTTTGGCTCGGTTGTGGTCTTGTGGATTTTTCCAACCAGTTGGTTAAAACAACTACCGATATCCCTATGCAACTAGAATAATTATCACTGGTATGTCAAATTATCATAAATGAAATAATTATAAAGGAGATATAACTTACTTGTAGTCCATCAACTTGACAACAGGAGGATCTGCCTCCGGAGACAATATAACCTACAAAAATAAACAACTCCATTGAGGAACAAAGAGAACGAAAGCGGTTATAAATTCCTTCCAGATAGAAGACTAATTCAAAGATACTACAAGTCTACACATTTACACACTACACGTTAACATGCATAGTTCAAAAGGGCTAATAACAATGTCCGAATATCATACGCAACCGCATTAACAAACCGACTATCAACGTACCAGGTCAAGCTCAGCGTCTTCAGCCATCTGAACAGCAGCAGTTTTAGAAACTACACCAACCTAACAAAACAATCCAATCCAATGAGACTCAACCTAACAAAACAACTAATCCAAAACATGTGCAAAAAAAAGATGATGCAAAACACTCACCATGTTTTGTTCCTCATCAATAAGCCTCACAGTACTTGACCTAAAGAGTGCAAACAAGTAAATAAATGTTGGCAAAATATGACCCGGTTTTAAGTGATCCCGACCCAACCCAACCCGACCCGACACAGAACAAGAATAAGTATATTGGTTGGGTTACAGTTAAAGAATTCAATAAAAATTAGGGCTTTTGTTATTCATTTTGTTCAAGTAATTGATAATTACTAAACCCGTAAATAAAATGTTATAATTTTGTAAAAAAAAAAAGGGATAACCTGATACTGGAAATATCAAGAGCTGGGTCGTCATCGGAGGTCTGTTTAGGGCGTCTAGAGTCTCCTTGTCGGGAATAGTTACCGCCGCCGCCACCGTAGCGGCAGGTGATGCGGCAGCAGCGGGTGGTGGTGGCGGAGTGGAGGCGGAGGTGGAAGGGTTTAGAGAGAGAAAGAGAGTTAGAGAGAGGAATTGAATGTTGTTTGAAAGGGGGAATGGTGCAGTTGGTAGTAGTAACCCCAGCCATTGATATTATTATTATTATGTAGCAGTGTAGCAGCACCACCACTGTTGTTTGTGTTGTTTTAGAGCTTTGGATGATGATGCATCTAATGGCAAAGCAGGCAAATCATCATCAATCATCATCTTATTCTTATCTCCTTTTAGTTACAATAAAGGTCCTTGTTTTTATGAAAGTTGCAATTCAACGCCTTCATGTTTCTTTACTTTCTTTTTCATAGGGGTATTTTTGTCTTTATTATTTAGGGGTATTTTTGTCTTTTCACTAAAAGTTAACAGACTTATAGCTAACAGAGTTAAAATTTTGGACTCAATAAGTTAGTTAATTTTCAGCTAGGAAATCAAGTAGGGATGAGCATACACCACCGAATACCGAACCGATCCTGAACTGATACCGTACCGATCCCGAACCGATACCGTACTGATCCCGTACCGAACCGAGGGTGTTTGGTATCGGTATCGGTACTCACATTTAGAGGTTTTCGGTTTCGGTATTTTCGGTGTCGGTACGGGATCGGCATGGTATCGGTATGGTACTGATACCGTACCGATACCATACCATATGTTTTCGGTATCGGTATTGGGTTTTGGGAGTTTTTAGGATCGGTGTCGGTTGGTACCGATACCGTCACGAGCTCATCCCTAGACTCAAGTAGTTAAAGTTTTGAACTTTGGGTTCAAATAGTTAAAACCACTATAACACATGGACTCAAATAGTAATTCACTCGTCTTAGTGACTAAGTAGGGGTAAATGACTGAAATGCCCTTCAATCTAACGGATTGATTGGATGCAATTAGTAATTTGGACTCAGATAGTTACACATTAAAAAACGAGGTACTCAGGTAGTTAAATATTTTGGTTTTGGATTCAAATAGTTAAAACTACTATAACACAAGGACTCAAATAGTAATTAACTCAACCACCACCACAATGAGATGAAAATTTGTCACTAGAAAAACCCAACCCCAAATCCGGCCTCTCTCTCCGTCATCTCCGTCCCTGGCAGGTCACCATCGTGCTACACCACCATTGTTCTCACCTTGTAAGTAACTTCAAACCATTTCCGATATCTCCTTCACCCACACCCCACCCCCACCCCTATCGCACCACCACCACCGCACCCTCGTCCCCACCGTACCACCACCACCGCACCGCACCGCACCGCCCCACGACACCACCTTTGCTGTCCACTACCAACACACCACCCCATACATCAACCCACTACACCGCACCACGTGTTGCACCAATTCCATCTTCGCACTCGCCAATAAAAATACTAGAGATAAAGAGAGAGATAGAGATGTTCAAATACGTACGATGGAGTTAGTCAATTGAATCACAATATCACATCCCAAATTTAACAAAAATAGGTGAAATTGAATTCGAACTTCACACCACTTGAAAGACAAAGCCTTATCTATATTATTACATTATAAAGAGTGAGCAATGGGTAAAAAGGTCCAAAATGTCAAAGTTAAGGTGGCAACTTAAAAGTCACAAGTGTAATTCTCTAAACTTGACCACTTTTCTTCCTTTTATGCCCCTGTTAATGCATTAAGATGCTTGTACCATGTGATGCATTAAGATGCTTGTACCATGTGTTTTTAACAATTTTGACATCAATATTGTGCATTTAACATTGAAAGCAATTCATTACTCTTCCTTCATCAATGGCATCAAGAGTTACCATCCTCTGCTCTTCTCTTACCAGCTTTAGTAATACAGTAATAATTGAACTTATAATAATCTTTCAATTGTACCTGCCCTCCTTCACTATATTCACGGGATAAATTTGTTCCAGAGGGTATGCTTCTCTTTAAATTGTTCTTCATCCGTCCTAACATCACCAGAATTCCAACAACAAATGAGTTTTCTTTAAAAATTCATTAATATTCATATAATGATATAATATTAATTTTTTAATTTTATATTTTAATTTTAAAAAAAAAATCTCTTTTTCTTTTGTGCAATGGGTTCTGTTGTTATTTATCAAGTGAGAGAGGATGCAGTGAATGCTTACAGTTTGTTTATATGCGAGAACCAATTGAGTTTTGTACTTTTGTGAAGACAAACCTTCAAAGGTTTATGTTAATGGAACTAATATGAGCAACATCTGGGCAACCGTAACATTAGTGAATTCAAGCATTCTTTCTATATATAAGTTGCAAATTATTATGGCTATCAATTAGATCAACTCTAATTTGTGTCATTGGTGATATGCGTATTTTGCAGGAAGTTGGGGTTCACTGAAACATTTAAATTTGTATAGGAGTTTTTATGGCAGGAAGTTGGGGTTCACTGAAACATTAAAATTGCATATGGAAGTACATAAGCAACTTCATGAACAGCTTAGGGTGTCAGATTGTTCTATTTTTTCCTTCCAGTATGTTTTCCCCATGCATTTAGTTTGGTTAAAGGAGACACAATGGGCAGGTTGAGATGTTGTGTAACAGGTAAATACAGTTTTGGGTTGTAATGGGTTCTTCACCGCAGGATAAAATGGGTTGGGTTGGCCATCAACCAATTAATTTGTCCATTTTTGTTTCAAAATAGATACTGAATTATTACGATAATGATTTGTTTATTCAAAACAAAACAGTTTAGGAAGCTCTAAATGATATAAAGTTGGTTTATAAGTTCAACCGGTTACAATATATTTAAAACCCGCCAACTTGGTTACAATCCGTTTACCTAACCAACCCATTTATATTTCACGCCCGCCGCAACGCGCGGGTTACCTACTATTCCATTAGTGTAAAGGCCTAGTAATCTATATGCATCTTAATTTTCCACATTTCAACTCAAGTAAGCTACTAGAAAAAATACAACCAACATAAGCATTCACAATAGCCCCTCTATAATAGTGTGAGAGGGGCCTCTATATTATATAGAGTGGGTATAAGTGGTTGTGAGTAGAGGAGAGAGAAAATATATAGATGAGACACTGTTCATCAGTAAATTTGGAGGAGATACTGTTCACCCTCTATAATTTTTTAATATTTTTAAAAGTTGTTGTGAGTAGAGGAGAGAGAAAAGGTAATGATAAAAGTATAGAATAAGTATTATTAAATAGAAAAGGAGAGAGAAATGTAGTGATTTTTAGTGTAATTATAGAGATGGAGATGAAGGATTTATTGTGAATGCTCAGCAAAAATAAATATATCATTTTGTCACAGCTTATCTTTGATATTTTATAACCAACCAAAAAGACAGTTTTACCCTCACACATAAATAAAGGGCAACCAACACAAGGTTTTAGCCAGGGTTTACTCTCTCACTCATCGTCTTCTTCAACCTTATTCCCACCCTTATCCACCTCCATCCAACCCCTCAACCCCATAACCAAACCAAACCAAACCATGGCTGCTTCTTCATCTATCTTTTCCCCAACCCATACAACCACTAACCTCCATTCTCCATGGTCAACCAAAAAAGTCAAACCAAGAAAACCACATAAACCCTCAACTCACCTCCCTACACTTCAACTCTTCAAGACCCCATCATTAAACCCATTAATTTACTCTTCTTCTTTCCCCCATAACCTAAAGTTACCATCTTTAAAACCCCCAATATTATCCACACATTCCCACCCTTTACCAGACTCCATTGATGAACCTTTCACCAAGAATCTTGAAAAGCTTGCAACTTTACAACAAATCACAAATGGGTTTGGTTCTGTTTCCAATTTGGAACTAAACCCAGAAAGGGTTTACATTAAAGAACCCATTTGGATAAGTTCTTTATTAATCAAGAATTTTTATAAAAATAGTGTTAAGAAGAGGGTAAAAGTGGAAATTGATAAAAGAAATTATTATATTTTGAGGAGGAGACAGATTAAGGCTGAGACTGAGGCTTGGGATAAGATGACTGAAGAGTATAGGGAGTTTCAAAGAGAGATGTGTGAGAAGAAACTGGCGCCGAATTTGCCGTATGTGAAGTCGTTGTTTGCGGGTTGGTTTGAGCCGTTGAGTAAGGCGATTGAGAAGGAGCAGAAATCGACTAATACTAAGAAGCATCAAGAGGCTTATGCTCCTTATATTGATTCATTGCCTGCTGATAAGATGGCTATTATTGTTATGCATAAGATGATGGGCCTGTTGATGATGGGGCATGATTATAGATATGTTAGGGTGGTTCAAGCAGCTATTCAGATTGGAATGGCGGTTGAGCTCGAGGTGAGTTAGTAATTTTTTTTATTTAAGCTCATACTTGGTTTTGTTTTACATATATTACAAATTCCTATTGACTTAAGTGCTAGTTCCACATAGGCAAAAATAATTAGGTGTTTTTGGCATATTGTTATGAAAAAGATGCAGTTATTAGGTATTATTTAATTACAGTGTGATGGATGTGTTTTTTGTTATGAAAAATATGCAGTTATTAGTAATTTAGTATTAGGGATTTACATTTGAAATGACTATCAAGTAAGTGGATAATAAGAATAAGTTTTTTTCAGCCACTCGTAAATGATTATTCAAGAGTCAAGACTGATTATTGGGCCTCAAATAATCGGAAGATTATAAATGGTTTGATTTGACATATCAAAACAACTGAAAATTATTTAGAGTGTAATAATCAAACAATCACTTTCGAAAGGGAGAATGTCCGCTTAGTTTGATGAACATATGGCTTGAGCTTGACAATTTGGTTGTAAGACATTGTATTGGATTGTTACGAAAATATTAATAGACATAATCGGATGTATTTGTATGTATCTTAACATTCATATTGTTTTTATAGCGAGTGTTGTAGATGTACTAACAGGTAATTTGCAGGTTAGAATACAGAATTTCTTGGAGAAAGCAAAGAATGGCCCGAAAACGGTCTTAATTCAAGCCCAAGAAGATGATGTAACCAAAGAAAAGGATATGCTTAGAAAACGTGTTAAAACTTTAATCAAAAGGAAAAAAATAAGGGAGGTACAAAAGATTTTGCAAAATGAAGAATATGTACCTTGGGGCAGAGATAAGCAAGCAAAGGTTCGTAATAACAATAAACTATAAAAACTGTATATATTCATTTAAAACTGTAAAAACTGTACTAATATTGAATATGAATAAAAATTAGACAATTATCATGGGATGCACGGTAGTGAGGTTACAATGCTTAATGGCTACTAATGATAAAATTGTCTATTTTATACAGCTGGGGTGTCGTCTTATCGAGTTATTGACAGAAATAGCTTATGTTCAATCTCCAGTTACTCAGTCAGCCGACGCTCCACCTGATATTCGACCAGCATTTCGACATATCTTCAAGATTATAGCAATGGAGTCAGGGTAAAGTTGTCATTTCTCATAAAAGCACCTCACTTCAATGTGTTCTTACTTCTGCATTATGCTTGCTAACAGTTGCATATTGTTTGTGCTTTTCAGTCAAATCAGAAAGTGTGGCGTTATTGAATGTGATAAAATGATCCTCACTGGACTTGAAAGAACTGTAAGTCATCCTTTGGGTTTATGTCTTCTTTTTTATTCATAAAAATTGTGTATATGTTGCCCTTCAGAGTACGACTCATTTACCTTAAGTCAGGCGGGTTTGGTTTTATTTTTTTAATCTCTAACTGGTGAAATGGGTAAAACTAAATATCATTGGGTAAAATAAAGCCACTTGAAACTTGACCAAGGTGTATTCCAACGTTAACAACCTCCTAGATTGTTTTAATTAAAATAATAAAAGATTGTTCTTTTAGTAGTATAATTTTTGTAATTATATTTAATACAGTAATTACTTTTAAGTATAAAAAATGTTAAAAGATGACAAAAAATTTACCCGACCCACCCAGGGGCGCAACTCTTAAGGGGCGGGGAACCCACCCCCCCCCCCCCCCCCCCCCCCCCGAATTTTCGCTCAGATGTTCCGATTATATAGTATTCGTATAGAAATTTTTTGGTATATAAGGTTTCAACCCCCCGAAACTAGTGACTCCCGACCCCTCGAAGTTTCGGGTCAAGCTTTGCCACTGGACCCACCATATTTCCACTTCCACTATCAAGAACCTATTGGGGTTATGTATTTTTCTATGAATTATGTTTAATCCTCGTAATATGTTAAATGCAGGCTCGACACATGATAATTCCTTATGTGCCTATGTTGGTGCCCCCAAGAAAGTGGAAAGGGTATTAATTTAACTAAGCTTTAATGTTATTATTATATGCCTTTTGCTCTTTTGGATCTCAAGCAATAATGACCACATCAGCAGGATACTTCCGAAACAACAATTGATGACATCATTTTTTATACGCTTCTAAAAAACGAAAAATATCATGTTTCAGGTATGACAATGGGGGACACTTCTACTTACCTTCATATCTCATGCGTACCCATGGATCTAAACAACAACAAGAGGCAGTCAAGAATGCTCCTGCTTCTCAAATGAAGAAGATATACGAGGTAAAAAACTTCATTACTATTTATAACTACAGTTTTATTTATAGACAGTAAATAATTGCGATAATAAACAATGTTATGACTTGCACATGAACAGGCACTGGATACACTTGGAAACACCAAATGGAGAATAAATAAAAGATTACTTGATGTTGTCGAGAGTATTTGGGCTGCAGGCGGTGATATTGCTGGTCTTGTTAATCGTGAGGACGTGAGTATGTCAAGTTATTATATTTTCTTTAAAATAATATTTAAAATGATCTTGGAAATAACTTCACTGTCCCATGAAGCTTGCGAAAGTTCCTTTTTGGCATCTAGGCGAAGCTACCTTCAAAATATTTAAAATATTTTGCTGTTTTAAAAGTAATACTGATTTTATTCCACTGCATCCCCAGGGAAAAAATAAGACTCTATTTCATGTGATTAATGGTTAAAAGCTTGTACTAAATAGGTTGTAAAGTCAGCCGTTGACCGCTTGTAGTTTAATGGGACGAGTGGTGTGTGTTTATCTAATGAATTCTTCTAAAGTTTTGAAACTGTAATTTTTATGTTTTTTGCGTTATTTTTGGTAGGTTTCCATTCCTGATTTGAATTCTGAGGACTCAAGTGAAATAAGGGAATGGAGATGGAGTGTGAGGAAAGCAAAGAAACTCAATCAAGAACTACATTCTCAACGATGTGACATAGAACTAAAGCTTTCGGTAATTATTCTATCCTCTTACTATGTTATCATCAAGTTTATTGTTATTACTACTATTATAATCATGGATATCAATAACAAAAAGATATTATTTAGCTTGTTCTAAGCTCTTTTTAAGAATTAAATTTGCAACAGGTAGCTCGAAGGATGAAAGATGAAGAAGGCTTTTACTATCCTCACAATCTTGACTTTCGGGGTCGAGCTTATCCAATGCACCCACACTTAAATCATTTAAGTTCTGATTTATGTAGAGGGGTTCTTGAGTTTGCTGAAGGAAGGCCGTTAGGGAAATCGGGCTTACGTTGGTTAAGAATACATTTAGCAAATCTGTATGGTTCTGGAGTTGAGAAACTTTCATACAATGGTCGATTGCAATTTGTGGAAGATAATATAAATGATATTATCGATTCGGCTGATAATCCACTTGGTGGAAATCGATGGTGGTTAACCGCCGAAGATCCCTTTCAGTGTTTAGCAGCTTGTATCAATTTGTCAGAAACATTAAAAAGTTCATCACCTCATACCGTCATTTCTCATCTGCCAGTTCATCAGGTAACACTAACTCATTTCTGGATATGGACAGGTTGGGTAATAGGCCAAAACCGGTGGCTTTGGTACTGGTCGGAACTGGTTGGATTGGGTTGACCTGAAATGTTTTTTGTCAAATTTTTTTATGCTTTTGTACATAGTGTGAATTGTGAAATATGATGACAGAAATCATCTTACTTCATGAAAATTTAGTTGTTTTGAAACAATTGTGTAACGGGTCAAAATGGTAACTTTCTCACTTTCAGAAAGTTCATCAGAGATGGTAATTTGAACCATTTACACGTCATGTGTCAATTTGGATTTTGTTTGATCTGTAAAGGGTCAAATGGGCTGAAAGTCATCTGAAATGCATAACCAAGTAAAGTGCTTTATTAAATAAAATCCTGTCTTTGTTATAATACAGTTATATGGTTGTAATCATATTTACCAAATTAGTTATTTATATAATTAAAAAAAGGATATAGAACTATAGAAGTAAGTGTGGGTCCACATAACCCACTTTGACATGCATTAAAAAACTGTCAGTTTTGACCTGTTACCCAACCTGCCCGTTTTGCCACCTGTATTCGTTGGTTAGGGGTTCAGATCACGGGTTCAACGTACACTGACAATCTAAATATTTTTATTTGTTATAGGACGGTTCTTGCAATGGGCTCCAGCACTATGCTGCACTGGGACGAGACACTGTATGTTTCCATTTTGGACTTACTTTTTCCCGGTCTTGGCATTTTATGTGTGTAAATGTTTGTTTATCAAATGGTATTGTACTTTTGCAGTTAGAAGCTGCTGCAGTGAATCTAGTTGCTGGAGAGAAACCTTCTGATGTTTACTCAGAGATTGCAGGAAGGTTAGCTTGTGGTGATTGTTTTTTATACGTATTTGAATGGTTTAGTACTTTACTTCGACATTGGAGCTCAAACATGCTTATCTTCTTTGACTTCAAATATGACGAGAACATATGAGGTTTTTTTATAATACATTGTTATGGCTTAAGTTTTATAATTGAGTGCATATCCTCTTAAACATGAGAAACCATAAGTTTGATCTCAAAATTCGAAAAAAAGGGTTACGAAGTATTACTCATGAGTCATGACATGTGGATATTACAAGTATGACTGCATGTCTATTAACATGTGTTAGGCTTTAAGTCGAATGTGTAGAATATCTTTTTATGAAATCAAAATTTAATAGCTCAAAAGTGTTCTAAATAAGAAAAAGAGTTGCAATTATGGCACTTCCGGCATAATTTTTTTTTCAATATATATTAAAGTTCATAGACTTCTTTCTCTTTGTTGCTTTAAGTGAAATGGCTCTACGACACCACTTTTTAAAACCAGTTCCTTGTTTTGGTTCGCCCATTAGGGTTCATGAGATCATGCAGAGGGACAGTGAAAAAGATCCAACAAGTTATCCAAATGCTTTACTAGCCAGACTTCTAATCGGACAGGTTTGTATTATGCATTATATTTTTTTTTGAGAACTTGTTGGTAGAAATGACTCAAAACTAGAGTGAATATAAAACAATGCATTCAGTTATTAATGATAAAATTGTTGGAACTATTCAGGTGAACAGAAAACTAGTCAAACAAACAGTAATGACTTCAGTGTACGGCGTTACATTTGTTGGGGCACGGGAACAAATTAAAAGAAGACTACAGGAGAAGGGTCATATTACTGATGACCAACTGCTGTTTAGTGCATCTTGTTATGCTGCTAAAGTGAGTATTCTTCAACTAATTAATAAGGATTTGGGCAAATCACCAACCCTTCATGGTATTATATTAAACTGCATGTAACTATCATGCCATAGGTCACACTGGAGGCCCTTGAAGAGATATTTGAAGCTGCACGCGGTACTATGTGTTGGCTTGGTGATTGTGCAAAGGTATTTGTTCTATATTACCATCCAGTTGGGAAATTTTAGTATCTCGTTTAAATTACTTTAAAAGTTTAATTAATGTTATTGAAATAAACTTTTCACAGGTGATTGCTACTGAAAATCAACCTGTTCGGTGGACAACCCCTTTAGGCCTTCCTGTTGTGCAACCATATTTCAAAACTAAACGACATATTGTGAGTACCTTTAAAATTAGATTAATTCCATTTTATAGTTTTTCTGTCGTTTGAAATGTGTTGACCTCAAAAAGTCAAAAGGTACATCTTTGGTTTTCTTGCAACTTTCTGAATGTCTCTAAACAATTGGTTGCAGATAAAAACCTCTCTTCAGGTCTTAGCTTTGCAACGAGAGGGTAGCACGGTAATTTTTTATTGCCCATCACTATGAGTTACTTGTTCTCCTTTCAACCATATCAAGTTTCTAAGATTTTGGTTGCATCTTTTTAATTACAGGTCGAGATTAAAAAACAAAGAACCGCATTCCCGCCAAATTTTGTGCATTCGCTTGATGGTACACACATGATGATGACTGCTGTTGCTTGTAGGGATGCTGGATTACGTTTTGCAGGTTTGATCTTTTCCATTTAATCAAAATCTCATATATTATTTCAAGATTCTAAACAATCTTAATGACTATGCTATTATTTACGAACAGGTGTACATGATTCCTTCTGGACACATGCATGTGATGTTGACAAGATGAACGTAATACTTCGAGAAAAATTTGTAGAGCTTTACAGAACGCCAATACTTGAAAATGTAAGTATATATCAGTATCTACCTTGTAAATGACCCTTTTGCCCAAGATTCTTATACTGATATTTTACGTTCTTATACTTTGCTTACACTTGATCTTGCCAGTTGCTCGAGAGTTTTCAAACGACATATCCAGGGCTCGAGTTCCCTCCCCTTCCCCAAAGAGGAGACTTTGACCTAAATGAAGTTCTGAAATCACCGTACTTTTTCAACTAATCTGCGTTATATAGACACCGCCATATTTTTACAAGGCAGCCAGATGCATCAAGATGTAGATCAATGATTATGTCTGTTAAGTATCAAGATCCTATAATGTTGTCAACATGTTGATGCTCACAGGATAAAGAGATTTGAATCTGGGTTGACCTCAAAAGTCAAAGAATACAGAGTCAAAATATGAAGTTTTTCTTAGGCGCGTTTAAAGTGATTCAACAGCAGTTTTGGCGGAAAATGTACATTTTGTGGAGGTGATTCCTTACTGGATTACGGTGCAGCAGTTGACCGTCATGGGTTTCATTAGGTGAATTCACTGTAGATTATGAAACCAGATCATGGCTGCTGTGAAGCTGAGCTAATTAGGCAGGTTCTTTGAGTCGTTTCGTGTAAATGTTATATTATATTTAATCCTGTACGATTTTGTTTGGAGAAATAAGATGATTACAATCTATTTGTTTACCGTATATGTTACCAAAATCATTTATCGAGTTTGAATTTAGTTAAAGTTGGTCAAGCGTACCTCAAAACCATTCAGTTCATACGAATGGTTGTGGTCACGCTTTACCCTGCATACATCAACTCAATGTACAAAGTTTTTTTACATGATATTAATTTATACAACTGAACAAGTTATGATCATCATCAACTGTACATGAAAGTGGGAAGAACAAATTCAATTAATTTAATTTTTCTGATTTTCAATTAAAATGTCAAGTTTATGTACACTTTCCTCGGCTTTTTCGTTCTAGTTCTTCCATCATATCTTCACCGAGCTTTCACGATCAGGAAGCAGCAGCAGTGGGTGAATGAATTGTAGTATCGGGTAACATTGCAACTGTCACCACAAAATATTCGCACCCAACGGATAAACCATATGGGTTCAATTGGCTAGAGCCCATGGAGGAGGTGGTCGGGGTTTGAGCTGGAGATGACTTCACGGTTTGTCTTTCTATATGCACAATCTGGCCCACGATATGGCTGGGTCGGTGTGGAAGATGATCAGTAAATAAGGCGACGGACTCTGAAGACAGATAGTAATGAGTGCAGTTTCGGTTTATGGCTTCATAATGTCCAGCTTCATTAAGTACAAATGCACCAATCTCATGAAGCTCCAAACGACCGAATGATATCTTCTCCTTGTTAACCTGAAAAATATATTAATTAGTATAGATATTACTCGTAAAACGCTTGTGATTTTGCTAGAAATTTTAACCTGTTTTTCGGATTGAAGCTTCGTGTACAAAGTGTTGACCACTTCTTTCTTTTCTTCCAATTCTTTTGTAAGTTGTTCATGTGATGTCTCCGTCTTTGTGTACCTATCGATCAGCTCAGCTCGTTGCCTTGTTAACATACCGACTTTCTCAGCAAGCATTCGAACACACTCGCGGAATTCGTTTATACCGTCATCCCCGTTCTCATTTGCAGAACTACACAAATAAAACGGCACATTTTCCATAAAAATTAAAAATATATATATACAATTAATCGGCTTTTCATACTATTTGTAGCGGCCCCATAGACTAGTATGACGTACGCATGTACATTTAAATTTAAATGAACAAATGAACAGGCATAACACTTAAAACAAGCAGATTTTCTTGTACGTGTTCATCTATGTCCGTTTGTTAATATCCAAACGAACATGTAAAATGCTGAGAACTTACTTGGTGAGAGATTGAGCTAAAGCACGCAATGACTCAGCAAAACTGGCCACACCACCTGATGAAACACACACTTTTAGCCTTTCAAAAAGGCTTCGGATTTTGACAGCAGACGCACGCAATGAAGTATATTCAGCCGCCCTACGGTCAGCTGTACAAAGATGAGTTTGAGCCTCTTCTCTTGCTTCATGTAGACAGTTCTCCAAGTGAGCACAATTCATCTATACCACAAATAACGAAAAACCATTAATATATATTCAACATCATATAATGACTCGCAAAAACCAGACATCAGCTAACATTACCTGAGATTCATCTAGAAGGTTCCGACTGATTTCCAACTCGCTAACCAACCTTGTAACCTCCTCCATTGCAGCTTGAAGCTTAGTTTCTGTCTCATTTAACTGATTCGATTTCTCTGTAAGCAAATTCTGCAACTCGACAAGATCGTCACTAGCTTTGACCTGTTCATCAGAAGTCAAACTTTTCAAAGGTGGTGGCATGTACTCAGCGGTTGAACTAGTGGCCAATACCATCCCCACATCCGCCACCATCGTCTCCTTTTCATCTTTTTCATCTCGGGTTGGTTCCACCATAGATGAATCCAAGTTCGGGTTCATAGTTCCAGACGAATCATTGCCTCCTGATTTCAAAAGTAATGAACTCGACGCATAAGAAGCTTCATCCATCGGCTCAGACGATGCATCTTTATTAAGCTTGTTTTCTAAAGAATACTGATCCGACAACCTATTTTCAAGCTCTTTTATCCTTTTCTCATACGATTCACACTGCATTTGTTTGACTTTTAACATATTGACCAAATGTTTCTCGTGTTCGTCTTTCAATCGCAGCGCTTCAGCAGTTTTCTCAGCAGAGTTTTTAAGTACGTTCCCAATTTCACTATCTTCAAATTCAGTTTCCGGTGAAAAAGAACAAAGGATAGCTATAGTTGAAGCAAGTTCGGCTTTAAGTTTTGCGTTTTCAACTTCCAGTTTACTGGTCCCCGCAATCTCTACCAATTCAGAAGCTTCCACAAAATCATTATAATTTTCGGTACCACTTTCGGAACCGTCTTCACCATCTTGAGACATTGAAGATGGACCCTTTTTAAAAGAAAACCCGACTAAATGCTCAGGGGCAAAACGGTCCAAATCTGATATGTCTATATTCAGTAAATTAGTATCAAAAGGAGCTACATTGACGTCACATGTGCTTGGAGTATCATATAATCCCATTGATGCTAAAATATCTCGAGGTATATACAGACTGTTAACTTTCAGAAAGTCTTCTCTTCTTCGTATTTCTGATTCTCGTTTGGTTGCAAGCCTTTCAGCTAATTGGCCCGCCATTCCCATATAGAGTTTCATTGACGCTTTTCTCCTTACTATCTCTGCCAAACATGCTCGATATGCGGGCCCGATGCCACGAACCACTTTCAAATGCTCAAATTGATCGTTTTGGCGTTTCAATGCTTCTGTGAAAACTGAAAACTTGTACCTTACGTCTTTGATTGTGTACTGAATATATGCAATCTTTTGCATGTATTTGTGGACGAAAATATTCATTTCAGTTTTCTTGTTTTTGCAGAAGATTAGGAGGTTGGAAATGGCACGCTCACAATCTTGCATTTTGGGGAGACAATTTTTGTCATGGCCCTCGTACATGGGGCCTAATGCTGACACAGCATCATGAGGACGGAGAGAATTAGAGAGTTGGCTCGTCAAACAATCGTCCACAAGTTTCTTCACCAAGCCAACATCTTTGCTGCATTAATGCATATTTAAAGTTAATGTCAATAAACATATTTATTTGACGTTTATCTAAAACTCACAATTTGATGGTTTTCTTGAACTAATAAAACAAAAAAATAAAAAAAATAAAAAATTAAGAGATTCCTCATATGCAACTTTCTAATATATACACATGATTCTCTTGGGCTAATGAACACATAATCTATGGCATTGCTAAGACCTTAATCCTACGACGTAATTGTCTACTAAATTAGTCGCTTCAAAAAAGTTTTTTCTTCTCTTGAATGAAGAGAGAATACAATAGGCTTAAATGTATGGGAGCGTTTGTATGTGCGACTGATACGGGCCGCAAAATAGAGGGGTAAATAGGCACTATTTACATGTTAAATTTTTGTTACAGCTGTATGAAACTTATCATCTAAAGCTGATTGTTTGACCCCTAAATCAAACAATCAAAATCAAAATCTGTTTATCCAAAAAATATCACATAACCGGTTCCATAACTCCAATCCTAAGGTATAATCCATATGCATATACTTGGCTTAACAATTGAGTAACATGTAGAAGAATAAACAAGAACAATTCCGAAATATAATGAACGAACCTCAAAGCTTGCATTATACTTTTCTGCTCGTTAATATGGTGTTCATGCTCCTTAACTGTTCTTTCCAAATCTCTACTGAGGATTGAAGCTTTACTAGAGAATAAATGTTCGGTTCTTTGTTTTAACTCTCCAAATTCCTGCTTAAAATCTCCAACTTTACTTTCAAACTGCCTGTGAGAATTACTACAATCATCCACCATTTTTTGCATATTATCTTCTTTCACAAAATCCAATAAACACTTGCGATCAGGAGTCTGTAACACGGGTATGAGTTTAATAGACCTAAGTCTCTCTAAATCCCTCCCAAAGTTCACTAAAAGATTCGAATGTGTCCTTTGTTGTTGGGAATAACACTTGACGAAATCCGTGTAGTTTTGGAAGATCATCTTATAGAAATGGTCCAAATTACCCCTAGCAATCTCCAACGCCTTCTCTTGCACCCGTTGCTCTCTTGCAAACCGCTCACAGGTCTCGTACTTTATAACCGTACGGCGGTAAATTGCATCCCCGAGTTGGTAATGGTACCTAAACATTCTCTCGTATGATGGCAACGCCTTTAAAGCAGGATCAGGGGCTTCATCTAATGGATGCGGATCATGTGATGACGACGACGGTCTTTGAGGGTCAGGGTAATCATTTCCAAATAACTCAACTTCTTCCGGCCCTGGCGGAACCGCATTACTCCGCATTCTCGATTTATTAAACACGAAAATCTCTCGATCATCGGATGGGAGTTTGTAAGCCGAGAGTGGATTTTGAGGTTCTAGTTTCAAATCCAAATACAAAAGAAGCTGATCACTTAACCGAATCCCGGATAGTGATTCCAAATACTGCTGGATTGATTCCACAACGGTATACTCATCACATTCAATCTCGAAAGAATGCCCGTTTTCGGCTATATGAACTAAAAGCTTCCCCCTTTGTATCACATTCTCATTTAAACTCATCTTTTAGAACCCTAAAATATCCCAATCAACCCAAGAATCCAAGATAGTTTCAAGATATGCAGACAATAAAGAGGGGAAAAAGACCACTTTACCCTTGACCAATTCAATCAAATCCAGCTATCTTTTCACCATAGAACAAATCTGCAACAATATTCAGTTCAAAGTTCAAACCTCAATAAACCCTAAAATAAATCAATACCCACCACCAAAATCTATAAAAGTTGTATAATTTAATAACCTAATAATAAATAACACAAAACCCTAATACTGATCAATAACTTAAAATCCAGTCAAGATTCAAGAAACCCACCAATATTATCCAAATCAACACTCAAATCTTTGAAAAGATAAGATTTTTAGGCAAGATAAGGATTACCCAGATAGGAAAACAAAGTAAACTTGTATATACACTAAACTTTAATGAAGGGCTTGATGAAAAATAATAATAATAATAATAATAATAATGATAATCAAGAAACAAGAAACCCAAGAGAGAAAGATAATCAATGGCGTAAAAGCGAATAGGGAAAGAAGAACAAAAGGAATTACTTAAGGATTTGGGTAAGATAGAACAAGTTCATCACGAAAGAAGGTTTATACTAATAGTATAATGGAATAATTAAAGATTCAATGAATATTATAACAATGTGATTTTTATGCTTGATTATTAAAATATAAATACTAAATAGTATGGGTGGCAGATAAACCTTATTGAGAAGATGAGTAACGTAAACCACAAGGCACATCACAAAAGATTGATCAATTCTTTTTGTACTGGTTTTGTTCTTCCTTGATCTATGTTATATGTGTATATGGAGTTGTATCATATCATGATTGGGTTTTAATGGTTGAAGTTTATAAATCGCTAATGGTGTATAGTATTTACTATTTAACAAATAACAACCTAAGGTCGAGTGTAGTGGAGCGTTTCCCGGCGTTATAATCACCCATAGCGCTCCAGCACACCGCCCCGCGGGGCGCTATGGGGCGTTATCGATTGAAGGCGTTTTGTGTATAACGAGCGTTTTACTTTGGAGTGTGTGAGAATCTGACTTTTTGACCGTTGAACGGTCATAACTTTAAAAAAAATCGTGGGGCTTTTATATATATACAGATACTCCACATACATACATCACACAAACTACAAACACACAAACACTATCAAAACACATTCACATTTTGTTGAGATGAATCCATTCGGTAGAGGTGGTTTTGGGTTTGGTTCTCAAACTACTGGCGACAACACCCGACCCATAGCTCCGGGTTCAGGTTCAAACCCACAAACTTTTATGAACCTGTTAAACCAACCCTATAATTGGGACCCGAACATGTATAACATGAACATGGGAGGGGGTTTTGGGCTACCCGTGGGAGGTGGGTTTAGCCAAACACAAGTGTTTGAGACCTCTCAAATGTTCGGGTCCTCAAATGCTTGGCAAGAAACACAGTCGGTTCCGGAGACACAGGAACCAGTCGAAGAGGAAGAGCTCGTGCGAGGCAAGACAACCGGCCGAGGAAGACGGACTCACAAAAGAAAAGACACGGACGGTCGTGCCAAAAAAATGTACAACCATGGACCGACAACGAGTTGTACTCGTTAGCCCAAGCGTGGGTTGACGTGTCGGAGGATCCTATTATTAGTAAGATATTTATTTTTTGTTATGTTACATTTTTTTTACATATAGTTTTTTAAACGGGTAATTATATGTATTTTTTGTTTGTTTTTTTAGCGAACTATCAATCCAAAGGAGATTTTTGAAAAAGAGTCCGAGCAATATTTTTTGAACTGGCTGGTAAGGGAGAGGGCTACCGGGAGAACGATTCGATATCGGGCAAGTGGACCGATATCAACAAAAAATGCACAAACTTTCAAGGTATTTATCAACGCACCCGGCACGGGTGGAAAACTGGCCAAAGCGACGAGCAGATTTTGGAGGCGGCTTTGGAAGAATACAAACACGAATACGGGAATTTTCCGTACTTGAGGGTTTGGCGCCTGCTGAAAGACTGCTCCAAATGGCACACCGTCCGCCCAACGGTTGGAACTTCTTCATCTTGGGCCAAAAATACGAGGCTTTCAAAAAAGTCGAGGACCTCTGACTCGGTTGATCCCGAAACCCCTACGTCTGACACTCGTTACGTCGACCTCAACTCACCCGAAGAAAATCCCTATTTTGCAGGAGAGGAGGGGGCGGAGGAGCTACCTCGTCCGCCCAGTCGACGGGCTGCTCGAGCCGCACGGGCGGAGTCTTCGTCGTCGGGGGTGAACCTGTTAATCCCGGCGTTTGCTGAGATGAAACCAGCGGCTCCAAGACATACGCGACATCGGGGCTCAGCGTATCCAAGAAAACCGAGAGGTGGTTGACCTGATGAGGGATCGACAGTTTCAACGCGACTTTGACTTTTACACGACGTCGCACGACCACCTAGAGGGCAAGGCCTTGGAAATGTGTTTGAAACAAAAGAAAAAAATCGAGGCTAAATATAACTTTATGAGTATTTGTATTTTTTATTTAGTATTTTTAATTTTTTTTAGTGTTTGTAATTTTTTTTAGTATTTGTACTTTTTTTAGTATTTGTAATTTTTATATATTTAATGAAATATTATTAAGTATTTAATATTATTATTTAAATAAAAAAGAATAATTAACAAATGATTACCCAATCATTTATAAAGCCCCATAACCCCCATTCCCACTACACCCTCTTTTTCCATAACCCCCTTCTATTTTTTAATATTTTAATACCCATAACCCCCACCACTACACACACTAAGAGTATCCAAATCAACAACTGTAATCTTTGAAAAGATAAGATTTTACCATTGGCATTAGATTTTCTAGTGATCTTTTTCTTTAACGACGAACGAAAGTCTGATCATCCGGATAAATCTAACGGTGTCACGGTGAAAAGGTCATTGACGCCTGCAAACACAGGCGGCACTGGTGACCCGACCCGCCACCAATCCAGAGTAAACTTACCGTATAAAGACCCACTGTGGTAAAACCCCTGGTTCAAGAAGGTTAATGGTGATTTTCTTAAACAATCTCAACTATCATCTATTGTCCGCAACCAATCGCATCTTCAGAAATCACTAATGGCGGTATCACTTTTTAATCCATTTTCCCTTGGCGGACCCATACTAATTAAAAGTTAAGCCAATTAGTTTTTGCTGATGTGGACATTCACATAAGTAGTCTACTTCATCAAAACTTTGGCACGAAAGTAGTCCATGTCATCAAAACTTTGCCTAAATGTCAGCAAAATTTTGACTTTTTTGCCACATAAGCAGTCAATGTCAGTAAAAAATGACTGGATTTACTTTTAATTATTATGAGATTGCTGAGGGAAAATAGATTAAAAGATGAGACTGCCAACAGTAATTTTTGAACCTGAGACTGTGATAGCCAACAACCAATAATTATGATTATTTAAATCAAATATTCCTTTAAATTTAGATACATGTGTTTTGATTAATTTTTGTATTTATAGAACACCATTTATAGTAAGTAAACTTATTATAAGTGGTGTTTTTGATAACCCAACTTGATTTAGTAACTTTACAAAAGATGATTATAAATGTTTCCTTCTTCTTAGATGGCGATTGAGACATGTTCAAGTGTAAGGAAAAGGCTGCAAATTAAGAAGAAAACAAACCGGAGCAAGTTGTACAAGAAGTTGGGTCAAAGTTTAATTCTAACCACAATTTGGTTATTGTTAAACTAGGAATGTTTGCATCTTCTTCAACAACAACAACAACAAAAAAAAAAAAAAAAAAAAAAGGAGGCGGAGCAAATAATGGAAGAGGTCAAAGCAAACCTTTATGTTTGGTTGTGTAACTTTGATGTCTCATTGTAAATTTTTTATATCCATTCATTAGGCTGAACGGTGAACAAACGAGAAGCACCCCCGTCCCACCCATTTTCCCCCGTCCCCAAGCCCAACACCCCACCGGGTGCCCCGTCCCAACCCAGCCCCGTCCCCCCGTCTCCCCAAGGACGCCTTGGACGGACCAATGAGGTTTGAGATAATTATTATTTTTTTTTTCAAAATTTCCCACGGCTAGTTAACGGCTATTTTTTTTTTATTTTTTTTTCAATTCTATCTATAAATATTATACCACTCTCCCATTTTTATCCACTCCATCTCATTCCAAACCCTTTATTTTATATAAACTTCCCACCTTTTTTATAAAAAAACTCATAGATCCTTTCCACCAATTTAACCAAGACCCGAATCAACCTAACCCGAATAACCCTTTCACCACACCCGGTTACACACCCGTCATTGATCCACCCATATCGCAAACCGTTCCAATATTGCCGCATGCGGCTCAAATGCTTCAAAACCCGGCGGCTTATGCCCAATTACACCCGGTAAACTACATGCAAATGCAACATTATATGAACCTAGCAAGCCAAGCGGGTTTTACATCACACTTTTCACCACAATTTTCACCACAATTTTCTCCACAATCACAACCAACTACACCTATCGGCACATCACAACCCACTACACCTATGGAAACATCACACCCCGTTGACGATGAGAACGAAATCGATGAGGAGATAGTTGCCGAAACCCAAGAGACCCCATCGACCCAAAAAGGAAAAGGGAAGCGCAAAGGAAAACAACGAGATCCAGGACCGGGACGTGGTAAACCGGTTCAAGGAGTCGCGCAACCATGGTCCGATGTTGAAGAGGAAGCCTTGGCTAAGGCTTGGCTCGCAGCTTCAAAACGCCCGACAGTTGGTAAAATTTTAAAACTTGCGCAAAATTTATATTTGTGTATTTATTTTTTACGAAAAAATATATATGTTTATTTATTTTTTTTAAAAAGCCGATTATATATATATATATATGTGTATTTATTTTTTCCGAAAAAATTTAAACGTTCATAGGTACCGCCCAAAGTGTTGAGGCCTTATGGGAGACGGCCAACGATTTTTTTCATAAGTATATGCAAGCTAAGCCGTATCGACAAAACGACGCTCTTAGCTCGAAATGGAGAAAGTTGAATGCGGATTGTGGTAAATTCAATGGAATTTACAACCGTATTAAGGCCAAACCGCCTAGTGGATGGAATGAGCAAATGATTTTTGAAAAAGCGATGGCGGACTATAAAACCGAAACGAAAAGAAATTTCTCGATGATACGGGCTTGGCAGGTTTTGAAGGATGAACAAAAATGGGCGGGGGTTCGAAACGAGGTTGAACGGGCCAAACGAAAAACCAAAGCTAAGAAAGCAGGCCCGTCCGTTCCAATCAACATTGATATGAACGACGAGCCCGATTATGAAGAACCAATTTATGTGGAGGAGGAACGCCCCCCAGGTTTATAAATTTATAGTTTTTTATATAATTTGTTCGTTTATTTTTTATACTATAAAATGTTTGCGTTTTTTATGTAGGTCGGGATAAAGCTCGAAAGGAAATGGCGGCAGGAAAGAAAGCGGTGGGGTCAAGTAGCACGAGCGGGAGCGCTTCAAAGCTTGATAAATTAACCGAAGCTATGGAAGTTTTCAACAGAGCTAACGAAGAAAAAATAAAGCTCAAGAAGGAAAAGATTCGGTTGATTGATGAATCGAAGGCGGTGGAAGAGTGGAAAATTATGGAGGCGGATCTCTCGAAGTATCCCGAAGAACGACGCGGCCCGTTGAAGAAGTTGCAAGACAAGTTTCTTCAAAAATGGAAGTAGTTTTATTTGTTTTTAGTAAATCGTATGTTATTTTTAAGTATGTTTGTTTTTTTTAATTTTAGGATGCTTTTGTAATTTTTATTTTTATAATTTAGTATTTATTTGAACATTATTTTATTTACTTATTACTTTTATAAAACTAATAAAAATAATATTAGAAAACAAAAAAAAATATATTAAATGCTTGAGACATGGGGTTGTTCATGTCTGCACACCACACCCATGTCTCAGACACCACCTAAGTGATGTGGCAGCCTACGTGGCACTGAGACATGAGGTTTTTCATGTCTGCCCACCTTATAGCCTTAGCATCTTGCTAGTATGGTGGTAGTTAAATTATCTTCCTTAAAAAAGAGGAATATTAATTTAAAACTTTTCATATTCTCCTTTTGAAAAATCACTATTTATATAAAAAAAATTCTTTAAAAACAAGTTTCAAAAGTTCTTTTTAAAAATTAAGTAAAACATTTTAATAAACCTTTTTTTTTAAATCCGGTTATATTGATTTTTTTTTTCAAACCCTCCAATCATCAAGTACCACCCAACCCTCCCACCAAGCCCCACGTGAGGCCCCCAAGCCCCTTGGGCCATGCCCTTTTTCGCGCCAAAGGGGGGTGGTGTTTGGGGCGGGATTGTGTGTTTCACGCCGGTTATAATTAATATATTGATTACTTTTGTTAACAAGTTTTTCCTTTTTATTTTGTTGTATTAATAATAGTTTATTTTCATACAATATCATTTTATTGTCAATGGAACACGATAGAAGTTCAAGTAGACATGGGAAAATGTGATCAAGTCCAAATTTTGCTTAATCGTATCATTTTAAAGTTGTGAAAGAACCAGATTTGACTAAAGATGAACCTAATACATTTATTAAAGTAAACCTGATACATCTATTAAAGCAGATTTGTGATCTTTTCCTTGCTTTAGGTTTTTTAACTTTTGATATAATTTTGCCTAACTTTTGATAGAAGTCTTTGGAGTTTAAAGCAACATAGGCATATAGCCTTAAAATCACTAAGTTTTTGGTACGGCCAATTATTACATGCTACAATCCCTCCCCTCCCTAAGCTAGGTAGAGCAAGTAGTGGACTCTTTAGACTATACGGTGCGCAGACGGGGCAACCCCCGTCCCACCGTCTCCACCGTCTTGCTCGTCCCAACCACCGCCCCGCACCCCCGTCCCTCATCTCCCCCGTCTCCCCCAGAACATAACGGACGGACCAATCAGCAACCACCGCCAATCACCGTTCGCCAACACCACCGTCTCTCGCCCCCGTCCCCGTCTCAACCACCGCCCCCCACCCCCCGTCTCCCTTCCTCTCGTCTGTGTACCGAGTAGTCTTAGAGCTCGATGTAGGCTAACGCTGTTAATTTACCACTAGCAAAAAAGCATGATAAGGTACAATAATAAACCGAATCCTACCACAAGCATCTTTGAGGGAGCGTCAAAATCTTACGTATGGGGAACCCGTGCGTTGCGACGGAGTCAACATTAAGAGGCGAGACATAATTCAAACCTTAAAATGACAATATGGAGCAAGAACATATCCAATGTTGTCACAAAACACATACAAGTGGCCCACATCAATTCCAACCACAAATTGTCTTCTTTTTTTTCATTTTTTTTTTCAGGTGATTCCACTCTATAATGACCTTGATTGAGTTGCTTTACATCAACACTTATTATTGTTGGTTAATGTAATGGAGTTGTATGTATGTGGAATGGTTTTATTGTACGTATGTGTATCACTCAACTTAGTGATGAATCTAAGTCAATCGCAAAATCCAGAGGCGTAGCCAAGTACAACCTAAGGTGTACGGCCGCACACCTTGAAAAAAAATATTTAGTGTATTTTATAAGCGAAAATCCGAGTCGCACCCCTTGAAAGTTTGGAAAAAGCCCCCGATCACACCCCTTGAGAAACAATTTTGGATCCGCTACTGCAAAATCAGCGAAGACAATTAAACTGTTTAAAGCGTGATATTAAATTATCTCACTAGATTTTGCAAAGATACGTACACTCAGTATAATCAATCACAAAAAATAACGACCAATCCATTGTGATGATGAATTAATGATGGTTTTCTTCGTCACCATAAACGTTTCTGTAGCATATCATTAAACCGTTTGTTTGTTGAAAAAAAATACCCCTATATTTTGAACACATTGATCATGGTAATAACTAATAAGTAATTGGCTTTTCACAAAAACCTATCCCCTAGCTTAACGAAGGATTAGCGTCACAATTATCATCGCTAAAACTTGTGGCCGTTTCTATACTAATCCCTTCCAACTGCTGAAGAACTTGTTTCACATCTGGTCGTCGATGTGGTAATTTGCTAGCACATTTGAGAGCAAGTTGCAAAACAGTCACCATGATCTCAACTGAAATTTGTCTCAACAATTCATGATCAAAAACCTCATCAGTCCACTCTGTTCGTACAATCATCTCTACCCATTTTGGTAAATCAAGATCTTCCACCTGACCTGGTGATTTCCCTGTTAGGAGTTCTAACATGATCACACCTAAACTGTACACATCAGTTTTCGTATCACCTTTGTCAAGCAAGGAAAGTTTGGGAGCCTTGTAGCCAAGAACCCCGGCTGTTGCCCTGATATTTGTGTTCGCGGCAGGGATTATGAGCTGTGACAACCCGAAATCAGAAATCTTGGGGTTAATGTTCTCGTCGAGGAAAATATTGCTTGATGTCAGATTTCCATGGGTTATATTGTGAAGGGTGTGGAGGCTATGCAAACCTCTAGCCACTCCTTTTGCTATTTGCATTCTTGTTGGCCAATCTACGGCCCGTTGTTTGGGTCCTTGAGCTGCATTCAAGTCAGCAAAATCAAGTTCTTGAATACGAATACGAATACTATAAAAGTATCAATAAATACAAAACATTAATTACCTAAAATATTAATTACCTAAACAAGCAGCCATATCAACTAAAACTTCTAAGAACATTCCATCTTTTTTATGGCTCTGGAGGAAGGCGAAATTCCCCCGGAGAGCTCAAACGTCAATCAACAGCAAACAGTATCATTCTTTCTCTCAAACCTTCCGGATGGGATTTCGTCGGAGGAACTAAAGGTGGAGTATAGGAGATGTGGCCAACTAACGGACGCTTATGTAGCAAGAAAAAAGGATAAGTTCGGCAAGGTCTTTGCTTTCGTCAGGTTCGAGAAGGTCAAGGACTCCGATAAGATGGTGAAGGCACTGAACAATCTTAGGATTGCAGGAAGAAAGATATTCGCTAAAGTAGCGTTGTTTAGTAAGGAAGATAGCAGATCGAGGAAAGCTTTCGAGAAGAGACCAATGCCGGCGTCTGATGCCGGGCATGTTCATCCAGTGTATGGGAGTGACACCGGTGTTGGGTCGGAGAAGTTCAATAGCCTTGGCTCGGATTGGTCATTTAGAGAAAAACTTGCAGGGAGGAGGGATACACTACACTCATGGGATGCCCAACCCGTTCAGCTGGAGGTCAAGGACACTGATAGGATGAATGCTTGGCTGGGTGTTTCGGTCATTGGAGTGGCAAAAAACTACTATAGGCTGTGTAAGCTTATAGACGGGCTGGGTACAATAAAAAATATTCGTATGGAGGTCAGGTATTTGGGGGGCTGAAAGTACTAATCTCCTTCTCTTCAAGGCAGAAAATGGAGGAGTTTATTGGCTCCAGGTCGGTATGGGTGGAATGGTTGAACGAAGTCAGCATATGGAGCGGACAACAGATTGTGTACGATAGACTGACTTGGCTCAAAATCGTGGGATTGCCATTGATATTATGCTCGTCTTACAATGCTGAGAAAATAGGTGCTAAATACGGCGAAATCGTTAGGGAGGTGGAAAGTGGTGTGGAAGATACGGACCTCTCTGGTCTGTATGTTGGTATTCTGGTTAAACAAAGGTACAAGATCGACGAAGATGTGAAGGTCACCTTTAATGGTGGAGTCTTTTCTGTTCGGGTGTCGGAGGGCTCCGGTAGATGGCTACCGGAATTTATTGTAGACAAGGTTGCTGTGATAGGTGAAGATAACTCGGATCCGATTACGGTACCTCTTTTGACATCTCCAAAGGCTGCTGAAACAACTCCGGTGAGGGTGGTTGAAAATTCATCACCGTTATCCGGTGGGTTGGAGGCGGATCAGATGCAGACCGAGGAGGCAGTGGAACGGTCACATGAGCATGGGGAGGGGACAAGTTTTTCAACGTTGCATGGGGATAATTCGTTTGTGGGGCCCGAGGTAGGTGGATCGTTTTCAGCGCCGGCAATTGGTAAAAACAAAAAAGGGGGTAATCTTTTTTCGGGTGGGCCACCACAGCTCTCTCCAAAAAATGGGCCGGATTATCTAAACAGTTGGGCTAATATGTTGGGCTCAAAGGATCCAATAAACAAAAGGAAGAGGTGTTTGGGGAAAGTGGGCCGGGGCAAAGTTAAAAGTCTGGGCAAAGCTATCTCCCCTCAGGATAAAAATAAATCTCCAGGCCTTTGTCTAACTAGCTCAGCTTCGGGTGGTGTAAGAAAGAAAAGAAGGAATACCAGGAGAGTTTTTCGTCATACGGAAGCGTCAGAGGATTTTCTCGGTAGGGATTTGGGCAGATCAAAGGAGGGCATAGACGATGGGTATGAATCCGAATGGCTGGAAGATGATGGTACGGCCGATGAAGTTTGTGACGGTGCTGGTGACGAGCTGCCGAATATGTCACAGGAAGAATTGGCTAAGGAGATTGATCTTACGAAGAATATGGGTGACGTTGTCGGTCTTCAATTGGAAGGGTTCGAGGCTGACATCGGGCAGAAAATTAATGAAGAATTGGGGCTCCAGGGTCCAAAATGAATTGTCTAACTTTTAATGTTAAGGGGGCAGGAGGGGTTGAAAAAGCAGCTAGAGTGAGAAGTATTAAGGCTGAATTTAATTTAGACTTTATTGCGATACAAGAAACTCAAATGTGTGACATATCGACATTTCAAGTCGAAAGGTTCTGGGATAAGTCAGCGTATGAAAAGGTGATTGTTAACGCTAATGGTAGATCCGGGGTGTTAATGTCTATTTGGAACCCAACAAAGTTCAACGCACATGAGATCAGGTATGAACAAAATTATATTGTGGTTGGGGGTTATTTGGGGGGGTCTCGGAAATGATCTTTGTGGTTAACGTTTATGCCCCGAATGATCCGGGACCCCGCAGGGACTTATGGAGGAAACTATTAGCGGTGATGAGAGAACTAAGTGGGATGTGGGTAATCATGGGGGATTTCAATGATGTCCGGGTAGAGGAGGAAAGGATGAATTCCGTATTCGTGCAGTCAAACGCACTTGCTTTCAATAACTTTATTGCTGAGGCTGGTTTGTTAGAATATAATATGGGAGGTAGGAAGTTCACGTATATGTCGGCGGATGGGTCGAAATTAAGTAAGTTAGATAGGTTCTTGGTATGTGATTTGTTTATGTCCAAGTGGCCTCAGGCTAAAGTCACTGCCCTGGGTAAGGATGTCTCGGATCACTCGCCGGTTGTGCTGTCTATTATAGATACGTCTTTCGGTCTGTGCCCATTTAGATTTTATAATTCATGGATTGGTAGAGATGGGCTGGACGACATCGTTGAGAGGGGTATTAACAGTCTGGTGATGTCTAGGCGTAGTGATGTTAGACTGTTGCAGAAATTAAAAATGACAAAAGATCTAATTAAGAAATGGTGGCTGGACAATGTCAGAAAGGAGGAAGATAAGCTGGGTCAGGCTCGTAATACTATCAAGAATTTAGAAACACTTGCTGAATCTAAAACACTAGAGGAAGAGGAGAAGTTACAATGGAAGGAAGCCAGGTTAGTTGTGAAGAAAGGCGAATGGGAGAAAGTGAGAGATTTGATCCAGAAGTCTAAAGTGAACTGGTTGCTTCATGGGGATGAAAACTCATCATTTTTCCACGGCATTATCAATAGCAGGAGGGTGAGAAACAAAGTCACTGGCTTGTATATCGACGGGGTGTGGGTGGAGGATCCGAAGGTCTTGAAGGAAGAAGCGGTTAAAATGTTTAAAGCAAAGTTTGAGGAACCTATGCCTAGGAGACCGAGGCTGTCGGGGGATGGTTTTAATCGTCTTTCGGTTGTGGATGCGGATACCCTCATTGCACCATTATCACTTGAGGTAATAAAGGATGCGGTTTGGGATTGTGGTGATGACAAGTCGCCGGGTCCGGACGGATTCTCTTTTGGCTTTGTCAAGAAGTATTGGGAGTTGATTAAAACGCATGTGCTTGATATTATGAACGAATTCCATGTCCATGGATCGATTCATGAGTCTTGCAATGATTCCTTTGTGGCCCTTATTCCTAAGGTTAACGACCCTTTGTCCTACTCGGACTTTAGGCCGATCTCACTAATTGGCGTGATTGGGAAAATAATATCCAAAACATTGGTTGCAAGGCTCAAAAAGGTGCTGGGAAAACTGATATCTACGGCTCAGTCAGCCTTCATTTCAGGAAGAAACATCTTTGACGGGCCACTCATTGCGAATGAGGCGGTATCATGGGCAAAGCGATCAAAAAAAGAGCTACTCTTGTTTAAGGCGGACTTTGAGAAAGCATACGACTGTGTTTCGTGGAAGTTTCTTTTAAGTATTATGCATCATATGGGTTTCCCGACGAAGTGGAAAAATTGGGTGATGGGATTACTGGTAACCGGGAAGTCAATGGTACTGATTAATGGGGCTGCAACTTCAGAATTTCAGCTCAAGCGGGGCCTTAGGCAAGGTGACCCGCTTTCCCCGTTCCTCTTCACGATAGTCATGGAAGCCCTCCATGTTATGGTCTCTAGAGCCGTAGGAGCAGGTGGTTTTAAAGGGATAAAACTCCCTGGTGAGGGTCTGGAATTATCTCATCTTTTCTACGCGGATGACGCGCTTTTCATGGGTGCGTGGTCACCGGAAAATGTTTTGAACCTGAGCAGAATTTTACGGGCCTTTTCGTTAGCTTCTGGCCTAAAAATCAACCTATTAAAGAGTTGTATTTATGGGATAAATGTGGGGGATGATGCGGTGGAAAGTATGGCTGGAATATTGAGATGCAAAAAAGGGTGCTTACCATTCACCTACTTGGGATTACCGGTAGGAGAAAATATGAGAAGAGCGAAAGGATGGAAGCCGGTAGTGGATAAACTTCAAGCAAGACTCTCCTTGTGGAAGGCAAGGACCTTATCGTTTGCTGGCCGTGTGGTTTTGATAAAAGCGGTGCTCAGGGCCATCCCGAATTATTTTTTATCCATGTTTAAAGCACCCTCCGGGGTTCTAAAGAGTTTGGATGGATTGAGGAGTAGGTTCCTATGGGGCGGTGGGTCTAATAGAAACAAAATTCGTTGGGTGGCTTGGGAGAAGATTCTAAAACCAAAACGGGCGGGTGGTTTGGGGGTGGGTAGCATTGAGGACTTGAACCTTGGCCTACTTGTCAAGTGGTGGTGGAGGTTCAAGTCGGACCCGGAACAATTGTGGTGTAGAGTGATTAAGGGGATCCACTGTGGTAGAAGTGCAGCCGGTTTTGTGCCATGTTCCAGGCACATCTCAGGGGTATGGCGAACGATTGCTGAAGTCCACAAAGATTTTGTTAAGAAGGGGATTGATTTAGAAGACAAATTCGCCTGCGCGGTGGGAAAAGGAGACTCGGTCAGGCTGTGGCTGGACAAGTGGAGCCCGGGTGGGCGCCTGAAAAATTTATTTCCTAACTTGTTTTCTTTATGTCAGGGTAAGGAGGTAATGGTGGTCGACTGCTACAAGATGCTGAACATTATAATCTGGTGGGACTTGCCGTGGTCTCGTCTTCCACAGTTCAGTGTTGAACTGGAGGAAGCAAACAGGCTATTTCTGTTGTTGAATGCCCAGAACATCAGTCAAAGGAAGGATAAGTGGACGTGGGTGGCACAGAATATGGAGGTTGAGTTCACGGTAAAACGGGTCAGACTAGAGGTTGCACATGGTTCGGGGCTGAGTACACAGCTGGGTGGTTTTAAATGGAGCAGGTTGGCGACTCCGAAAGTCAACTGCTTTGCCTGGAGGGCAGTTGAGGACAAGATACCTTCGGCTGAAAATCTGCAATATCGGGGAGTGCCAATTGGGGACAGCTTATGCAAGAGATGCGGCCTGGAAACTGAGACTTCGAGACATATTTTTATTGATTGTGTTTGGGCCCGGGTGTTCTGGTGGAATATTGGGAACTGGATACAACTACCGTCTATTTCCCAAGCTACGTCAGTGGCCCAGCTGCTGGAAGCGAGCAAATCAGTAGCTGGTTGTGCAGTAAAGGGAAGGGCATCATATGCGATCATCTTGTTGGGGATATGGAAGCTCTGGATCAGCAGAAACGAGAAAATATTTAAGGACATCAATAAAGCGACACCATTGTTAGTTGAGGAAGTAAAGGCTGAATCGTTTTGGTGGATAACTAAAAGGGCAAACCTCCCGGATGCGGACAAGACAAAGTGGTGGAGTTTCACTCTTTTTGACAACGGCTAAGGGATACCGGTTAAGGTTGGGTGGGGCGATTCCAGTTATGTTTAAACGTCTTTGTATGTATGTTTTGATATGGGTTTGTATTTCGGCCCAGGTAGCTTCTGGCTAATTGAGCCGGGGCGGTTCTTTTTTGGTGTTTGTATTTTTGATTATGGTGGAATAAAGTGGCTCCGTTTGTTTGTTAAAAAAAACTATCTCAATAAATACAAAACATTAATTACCTAAAATCTTTTATTTATTCTTTAACTATTATTCATACCCCTATTCAGTTATTAGTTTTTTAATTTTTTTGAACGGCAAATTTCTACTCCTTATGGGATTTGAACCCATGACCTCCCCAATTTAGGTGATCCTATTGGGCCACCAACCTCAATCGCAAATTTTTCTACTAAATTAACTTTTTGTAAAGTAAGTTTTTTTAACTTTTATGGTTTTTAATTTTTTTCCTAATAAATTATTTTTTTTCTAATAGATGGACTAAACATTAACTTTTTTTCTAATAAATAAAATTCTATCACATGAGACAATCTCGTTATGTGAACTTATGCGGTTGTTAAAGAAGTTATTCAAAAAAAATAACATAATTTATTGGTTACCTTTATTAAAATATGTCACCTTCGATGTTAAATGATAACAAACCGAAAGTTCGTTACTTTAATTTTGAAACGATATTCACTTATTTTAGCAAACACAACAAGGTCTATTTTACGTCTCTATGATATCTTTCATGGTAGATTTTATGGGGTTCATACATAGCATCGTTTTATTTTAAAACTCTTAACACAATTTATTTTTAAATGCAATTAATTTTTTACCTCTTCAAACTTCAAAACTGTTGTTAATATTCCATAACTAAATTGCGTTGGAATTAATGGTTAAATGCAATTACGTAGTTAATTTTGTAGGGTGGATGTAAATGGAAAATAAGGTGGATGTAAATAGAAAAACCTTATTTGGTTACCGTGGAGTAAAGCAGCAAGGCTTCCTTTGGGCATGTAATCATAGACCAAAAGTTTGTCTTCTGAGTGGAAACAATAAGCCCTCATTGTCAAAAGATTCTTATGCGTAATTTGCCCAAGCAAATTTAATTTGGCTTCCACTTCGACTTCTTTAGTTAGCGTTCTTCCACGCAATCTAATTACTGCAACGTGATCACCATTTCTCAATGTATCTTTATAATAAGTGCCATAAGTGCTCTTCCCCATTACCTCAACTGGACCGTGGAGAAGTTCGTCGAAAAGGAAACCCATGGTACCATCATTAATGCACACAAATTTTCCTCCCCCGTTTTTGGCATCATTGACCACGCCAGGGTTGCCACCACTACCATCGCCATCTTTACGTTTAGCTCCTTCCTTTACCTAGAACAACCGAACGAAAAATATCAGTCCAACTCGAAACAACCTTTATATGGACTAGTAGGGAACCTGCGCGTTGCGCCGGAGTCGACGATACAGGGTAGAAACGTAATTCAAACCTTAAAACGATTAAAAAAATCAATATGTAAGGTGTATGTTTGTGTGTGTGTAAGGAACTGTGCTTCGCAGTAGGGTAATTTTTTAAAAGCTACAATGAGACATGATAGCATGATACGTTTTATATATCATACGCAATTTGACATATATGCCAAAAAAAAAAGGAAGTAGCGGTTTGACTCATTAGTAACTATTATTATACTAATAGTCCTACTCAATATGTTGAAAGTGTCAAATCTGGAGAGATTGTCAATGAGAAGAAATCATATGGACCTTTATAAGATCCACACTAAGAGGAGGTTGGAACGGCTCATAGGTAATCAATCCGTAAAGAAGCATACCCATAAGTTTTTTCACATGATAAAAGCAATGCAATACAACTGCTAATTAAGTGTACAATAAATTTCTAGCAATGGCATCGGAAATGGAAATTGGAAGTTAGGTTAGTTGAAAATATTTCACACAAGACATCCCAACTAGAGAACTTTATAGACGTGCACAGATTGTTTTTTTTCTAGGAACCGAACCAGTTCCAAACCGGTTCGGTCCCGGTTTCGCCGGTTTGAAACACCGGTTTCGGAGTCCGATTTTGGTTCGGTTTAGTTTGGGTTCGTGAACCAATTCATGCGCACACTATTTTATTAAGAAAAGGCATCACAATTTTTTTTACGTAAAGTTCGACTTTTATTGATTGATTTTAACAATCTTTTTAACGTGTATAGGTATATATTTGTATGTGTTGAAACATTTTTGTATAATTTTATTACATATAATTTTTTATATAAAATTGTATTTTTTTAATAAAATGTGGTAATTACTTAATTTTGTTTGATACCTTCCTCAAATGCTTTATAATATAATATAAATTATAGATTAATGGTAATTGGAGATTATGATAAAAGAATGTATACAAGTAGGTTTTGCATGAAGGGTAGAAAGGGAAAAAATTACATGACATTAGGGTTTTAAGCATGAGACTTTTCTTATGTCATTTTAAAATTTATGTAACATTACATTTGTAGACATTTTTCCTCCTTTTATAATGTACTATATATTACTAGTGTTAGAATCTCATAAATTACACATGTTGAATAAATGTAATATTATATACTAAAAAAATAAATAAAAAGTAACAAAGTTGTATCTTTAACTTAAATAATCGTTTATTGTACGGGTTGAATAAACTCGCGTATTAAAGGAGTTGAATAAAATATGATATAATCCGTTAACACATACAATCGTCAACATATGTCTTTAAAAATTTAACTTTAACGCGACAGCTACATATTATGTTACGTTAATTTTTAATTTCTTTTTTCAATTTAATATTAAATTTTTATGTAATTTGTAAATGTTTATTTTGGATATTCTTTTAGCACAGTTAATTTAACTCAATTTTTAGTTGCAAATACATAAACATACAAGGCAAATTAGATTTTAATAATTATACTTTTTCTCATTGGCTACTAATAATCCCAACTAAGAATATTCTTACCACTAATCCCTACTTTTAAGTATTTTTTTACGGACCCGTTAAAATAACTTAGGGGCTGTTTGGTTGATTAAGTGCTGAATCATTAAGATGATCTGAATGGTTAAGAGGCTCTGAATGGTTAAGAGCTGAATCATTCAGCATCCCTTATTAGCTTAATGGTTCAGCACTTAATCATTCCATTCAGATGCTGAAACAAACAGTCTGAATGCTGAATGATTCAGAGCTGAATGGTTAAGAGGCTGATTAAAAGGCTACCAAACAACCCCTTAGTTTTTTTTTTGCTAACCTTGACATATGAGATGGAAAAAGTTTTATTTTTTATGTTATTGTCAATTGGCCAAGTGAGAAAACGTAGGATTCTTAAATTCCAATGTGCGAATATATAAATACTTACAAAGTTTTAAGAAGTAAAAGTTGATTAATGTATATTAGCTATCCATAAAAGTGCCCGTAATTATATAATAAGTACTTGATTGGAAAACCAGGGGGAAAACCGGAAAACCAATTTTCTATGGCCGTAGAAAGATGTCACGTATCCCTCCATTTTTTTTTAATGGCTAAGGCAGTAAGGCTTAAGGGTGTGGTGGCTCGTCCCACCCTGTCTCTACTCCGTCCCCTACACCGCCCCATTCCCCGGTCTTCGTCTCTTCCGTCCCATATGAGACATAAGGGACGGCCAATTATGAATTTAATATTATTATTTTTGTTGGAGAAAATTGCAGTTTTCGTCCCTGTGGTTTGCTTAAATTAACAGGTTCAGCCAAGGCTTAACACCCTGAGTACCTGTGGTTTCATTTTCTAACACTTTACGTCCCTGAGACTAACGTCGTTAGTTGTTCCGTTAGTTTTTGGGTAAATTGACTATTATACCCTTAATTTTTTGGGTGAAATGACTCTTATACCCTCCCTTCCTTCTTCCCCAACCCACCCACCCACCCACCACCACCATCACCACCACCTGCAACACCCACTACCACCATCTCCACCACCACCACCTGCAACACCACCACCACCATCTCCACCTCCACCGCCACCCTCCAATCTATCGTACAGGAACAACAACAGGTCTGATGGATTGGACGATTGGTACGAAACTCCACAAGCCCACTTCATTAAAATCAACGTCCCTAGTAACTCTCCTTTATAATATGTTTACACAATTTAGCTAGAGTCCATATTGCAATGAATTGAATTAATTCAAGGATGTAAATGAGTTTTTGATCCTTTTCGCTCTAATTATTCTTGATATTTATGTAATCAAAGCTCAAATCAACAATCTCTCAGACAATTTTGAGTCCATTTTGCACCAAATTGAAGAACTTCCATGATCTAACCTAGACTTTACCACTTTTGGCCCCAATTATTGTTTGTATTTGACAAATTGAACAGTTTCAACTTAGCAAAAATGACGTATGAGTTCGAATTGTGCAGGATACAGCAAGGAAGAGGTGAAGGTGCTGGTTGAAGATGGCAGTGTGTTAGTGGTGAAAGCAGAAGCCGGTGGAGTGGAGATGGTGGGAGGAGAGAGGAGGTGGTGGTGGTGGTGGAGATGGTGGTGGTGGGTGTTGCAGGTGGTGGTGGTGGTGGGTGGGTGGGTTGGGGAAGATGGAAGGGAAGGTATAAGAGTCATTTCACCCAAAAAATTAAGGGTATAATAGTCAATTTACCCAAAAACTAACGGAACAACTAACGACGTTAGTCTCAGGGACGTAAAGTGTTAGAAAATGAAACCACAGGTACTCAGGGTGTTAAGCCTTGGCTGAACCTGTTAGTTTATGCAAACCACAGGGATGAAAACTGCAATTTTCTCTTTTTGTTGACTGTTAGTATTATTATTGCATTTAATATTATTAATAACAAAAGGGGAGGTTGTCTTCACACCCTTGCATTGTCTCAAAAAAGATAAAAAACGACCCATCATAGGTGGCATCCTATGTGGCAAGGAGAACAACCAATTTGGGTTGTCTCCACACCCACTAGCCTAATGTTACACTCTCGTTATATTTACACCAAATAAACATTTGCCTAGATTTGAACATATGACCTCTCCTCTAAAAGACATAAGCCTCTACAAAGTGGGCTATCCTACATTGGCACGCATCCCTCCATTTAGTTGTTTATTTTAGTCTTTTATACCAAGTAGGTGTAATATTTGCGGGTGGTTTCAAAATTATTTGAAAAATCGGGTGTCAACGCTAGTGTAAAATAACGGTCGGTAACCCTTATTGAACCGTCTGTCACAAGATAAATGCATCCAGATCAGCTGGCCGACCTTACTTATATAAACAGTGTTTGATCATCGGTAAGCAGATCTTGTTTGTACTCTGATAGTCGGCCTTCGGTATTTATATAATAGTTAGAAAGAACACCGATGATGACACTCGAGAAAGGGGTGTAAGACCGGCGCCACTGCTCGAGACAGTAGCAGCAGGAACATTGTAGAAGGCAACGATGTTTAGCCGATATGGGAGTTTATGGAAAACTGACAGCATTTTATTGTTCGTAAACAATGTCACTCGAGGGTATTTAAAGGTCATTGCTACACGTGTTAGACCATATGTAGTGGGAACAAGATCGGGCGTTTTTTGGGCAAATTCACGCCCATCCATGGGGTGAACACTGCCCCCTTGGGCGTTTTTCGTTCAAAGTTATTTGCCGTGGAATTTTCCACGGCGTGAAAAAAAGGAGGGCCAATCATATTGCATTATTCAGTCTAGAGAGAGAGGGAGTGTGTGTGTGTGTGTGTGGTGAGGGGTTTAGAGAGAGAGGACTTGAAAATTTTCACTTAACCACTACACCCCCTTTTGATTTCAAGCCTCATGTGGAATCCACATGCCACATGTCGTTTAGTGCTTCATGGGGCTTGAAAATTTTCACCCACCACTACACATGGTCTTAGGGTTGGGGGAACATTTTTGGCATTGAAAATCATAAGGACGTTTTTTAAAAGACTTCTAAAACGATCATTTTACGAATTTTCCATAAAAACAATGTTGCCTAAACAAGGTTTATAGCCACATGCGGTGACATTAGACTGCGTGTTGTGGTACGCGAGCGAGCATCTGCGAGCGGCCAGGCAAGCCACGTGGCTCGCGCACAACACAACACCTACACATGAACCACGACGTGAGCCAACAGGCACGGACTTGATCACGTGGGCTAATGAGGAATAATTTTCGACCGTTGGCGGCAACATGCGTGTCAACATATTTTTTCTATTTTTTTTTCGGTGAGCAAGTGAAGAAGAAGACCCTGTTGGCTGTTGAAGGTTATTTTGGGGAAAGTTTATCTTTTTTATAGTAAAGAGGATGACGAGTGATGTACTTATTCTTTTTTATTTTATATTCTTTTTTACCTTTTCTTTTTACTCCATTAGTTGTTCTTTTATTAGTTTTTATTAGTTTATGACCTATTATTTTGTATAAAATTTTAATTTTATGTAATATAATGTTTTTTATATTTTTTTATTAATGTTAAAAATGGATAAAGTCATCGCTTACCTTGAAACTTTTTCCAATGCCACGTGAGCGCCCAGTTGTCAATATATCATAGGATAATATTGGGGCTCACCTTAAGGCACAACACACAGTCTTAAAACGGTTATAGCCTAAACAATGTTCAAACTATTAGAGTGAAAGGAGTGTGGTCTTGGGTTAGGAGTATGAGTTGTCACGTGGTAATGGCGGGTCCATAACTCAAGCTTTCAAAAGATAGGGGGAGTGGTGGTTTCAAAATTTATTAAAAAAAATCCAATCAAAATGCTCCACCTCATCTCCCTCGAGAGCCCCACGCTAGGCCAAGAAGCAACGCCATAGGGGCCACTCTGGACGATGTTCATGGCGTGGGTTGGCCTTTCATGCCATTCCCACGCCACCACTCTCCATAGTCTTAGAATTTAGAAATACCGGTATTTAGTTATAAAACATGTTGTCAAAAATTTATACACGTTAATAAAAAAAACATGTCATTGGGAAAGTTGAGGCGCCAGAGAAGAAAATAAAAAAATAAAAAAAGATATTAACAAAGCACAAAATACAACCATTGAAGCATAAGTAAGTTGGTGTGTGTGCGTGTATGTATGTGTGTGTATATATATATGAAGAAACAATAAGTATCTCGGAGATTATGGCTAATCACCGAGGGGTTTACACCTATGCTTATCCAAGTACAATCCTTTACCCAAACCGTTGGTTAAACCCGAGACGTGAAATAATAATAAGTGTGTGTGTGGTGAAAGTAAAGACACGAAGATGTAAGTGGTTCGGTCAAGTTCGACCTACGTCCACTGAGAAGAGCCGGATGTTTATTATTTTGGAGTTTACAAAGTATTACAAGGAGAACCTAGCTCTATAGTACAAGTGATGATTTTCGGATCTCTTCTAAAGGAGTTGATGTCTTCTATTTATAGGAGAACTCGCGGGCCTAATGGAACGGCCCACGAAGAATGTATCCGATTTGGGCTTTCACTTGTGCTTGGTATAGCTGGGCCAGCAAAATGGCGGGAAAGACTGGACCATGCATGCTGACGTCACGGGCTGTTGACTAGCTCTGCAAAGTTGACACGTGACGCCCTCTGAGAGGACGCCGGCGGCATCCTTCCTGACACGGTATGGTTGACTTACCTGCTGGCGTCTGACGTGACGTCTGACAGCAGGTAAGCATGTCTGCTGGGTACTGTAGACGGCGGCATGGTGGAAGCATGGAAGCAGTCAAGTCGCTGTTCATGTCAGCAGTGGTTGGACTGACTGTGACACGTGTCGCCTTCTGGTTGGCGCATGCTATGTCCCAGATCCTAGTGAATCTTCCTGATCCTTGATCGTCCGTACCTCGTACCAAAAGCTGGTTATGAAAGGATATTCCGCGCGTGGGCACACTCGCGTCTGTTCTCCTGGTGTAATGATGTTGACGAGATTGAATCACATGCTGATTGAGTTCCGCGGGTGGCGGAACCAGTTAGCTCCTAGGATTGTTGAAAAGAGGGATAGGGATGCCGCCTCCGCCAGGATTAGGCTCCCTATCCCTTCAATATATATATATATATATATACACTTTTAAATAGATTTTTTTTTATTAAATGTAACCTTAATTCAAAAATATCAACATTTTATGTGATTACCAACGACTATGTTCCTACTAGGGCTATTCACAAGCCGAGCTGATCGACTCATTTACTGCCGATTCAAAAATCAAACGAGCATTTTTCGAGCATTAAATTTCTAAATGAGCGGCTAACGATTTGTGTTGCCCTATTTTATAGTGTATCATCCCGTTTAAATTTGAAAAGAGTGACATTGACAATGTTGGATCTGCCTTAAAAAGTAGCCACATTTCATAGCATAATATTTTTAGTGAATGCGAATCTTGTGGCTAATAAGGTGATGAGCAGATGGTAGAGAACAACAATGGTGAGACCGAGAGACAGTCGACCCAGTGTAAGAGCGGGAGGCAATGAGGCATTTGGGTAAAAGATTACTTAACAGCTTAGGGTTTACTTTTAGATTTAGTGTTAAGTCTTTTATTGAACTGATTGGGTTAGTATGTATAAATATAATTGTATAGTTACTAAATCTAATAAAGTGGTATATATATACACACATACATATTACATAAACAAAAATAATAATACAATCCGAACCGAGTCAACCAAACCTTTGTTTGTGCTCGTCTCGTTTACAAACCGAACTGAGAAGATCGACTCGTTTACAACCGAGTCAAAAATTCGAACGAGCATTTTCGAAGTAAGTGACAAGCTCCAAGCAATTTGGACAACCTTGTTCCTGCGACACCTCTCTTGTGTGTGTATGTAGTATGGATATTTAATCATTTAACTTTTTTTACCCATATGTAAACCCAAAATACACATGTGTAAAACTCGCATACATGTTTTTTTTTACATCTCTAAGTTAGAGGTAAAAATAGGTTGTGGGAAAAAAGTAAAAAAACTGATTTGATCTTAATCTTACTGCTTTATTACTTTAAGTAATTTCTTTTACGTAATTCAATAATTCACATCTCAAATACCATTTTATATTTCCTAAATTTCATTAATGTCTACAAAATATTTTCTTTATTCAACATGTGTAACACACAAAATTTCTCACCTACTCTGTCACTCTGTGTATACACATATATGACGAGTATAAATCAAAACTAAAAAAATACAAATGGAAACTTAATTCTAATTGACAGTTGTGTAAACGAATAACTTGTTTGTATGAATGACTTTGCTAACAAACATTCTATAGATGATTAGATGACAATTTATCATTCCCATCTTTTAAAAAAAATGAAGTAGCGAAGTAGCTAGTAATTACCTTTTTGCTCATGTTGCGAAAGAACCCTTTGCCTTTGGAGAGAAGTAAGCCCACTTCATCAACATAACTGGATTTTTGAGAAGTTCTAAAGTCTTTATTCAGTTCCATATCTTGACGCTCCTGAAACTTAAGTGCAATCTTAAGCTTTTTCACAAGAATTGATATTGTCGGTCTTTGTTCACGAGAGTCATGCAAACATTGGAATGCAATGTTTGAAAATGTTTCCAACGCATTTGGGTTTATTGGTGGCTTGAGATCTTTAAGGATGATCTGGTCTAATTTCTTACGTTTGTAGCTTTCTATCCACATAGGCACTAAAATCTCAGGCATGCGACCCTTTGCATGTTTAAAGCATAATCTACCACATAGGACTTCAAATAGGACTACTCCAAAAGAGTAAATGTCGGATTCTTTGGTTAGGGAATATGTCTTCATATATTGGGGATCACAGTAACCAGGGGTACCTACAACATTGGTAAAAATAAGCGTGTGCAATTGATTAGCAGGTCCTAATTTTGAAAGTCCCAAGTCAGAAATTTTGGCATTCCAAGCTTCATCTAGTAGGATGTTGGCACTTTTTATATCTCTGTGGAGAACCCTTTGTTGGCTATCCTTGTGATCATGAAGGTAGGCTAGCCCCCTTGCAACATCAAGGCATATGTTGAGACGTTGTTTCCACGTGAGAGTAGTGGAACTTAAATGACGATCTAGGCTTCCATTAGAGGCATGTTCATACACAATGATCTTCTCACCATCCTCGTCACAAAATCCGAGGAGAGAGATGAGATTACTATGTGCATAACGGGAAAGCATCATGATTTCCTTCCAAAACTCGGGATCTCCTTGCCCATATTCACGATTCAGACGTTTAATAGCAACTATGCTTCTCCCCTTGGAGTGAGAGATTTCTCCTTCGTACACCTTCCCAAATCCACCAGCTCCGATAACTTTACCACTAAAATTGTTTGTGGCTTTTTTTAACTCTTCCAGATGGATTTTAAGATGTTCAAACTCTTTTGTGACGGATGCCATTAATCAATTAATAACGCGAGTGATTAGCTAGAGCAAGTGTTCCGCTAAACTGGAAGTTGTGAATTTGAAAGAGAGCCAACTCTAAAGAAAACGCTTTTATTTTCTATATAAATGTCGTAGTTCAAAAAAAAAAGGAAAAGAACCTTGGAGGGCGGCAGAGTACAAAAAGACAGGAAAGGAAATGGAATAAAAGGGCCGGCAAATAACTTGGCTTAACTGCAAAAAAAACAAGGCTTGAGCCTTGAGCTATCTGTTGGTGATGTCTAGAGAACAAGGAAAACCTTTTGAGCACAGGAACCATGGAGAGACAAAAATGAGCCTAGAATTAATCGGTTTTATTTTAAAGTATCTATGATTATTATAAAATACTCTATTAAAATTTCATGGATTGATGACTGCTGTTTTTTCTTTCGTATTCAAACTTAGCTTTTTATTCAAATTATGACATAGATGAGTTCATATTGATTCTTGAGTTTATTTGGTTCAGTCAGATTATTTGGTTGAGTTAAATTGTAACGAGCTATCGTATAATATTGACTTGTGTCAATTCCACCGTAGTTAGCTTAACTAAGAATAAGACAAATTGTGTGGTTTTAACCCATGTCCAAATTAAGAGTAGAAGGAGGGGCGGGAGGAGTGTCCACGGGCGGGAACATCGTCCCATGGGGGCGTGGAAGGGGGCGGGGAGAAGAAGCCGGGCGTGGGGGGAGGGGGGAAGCCACGTGTGTATTTGATTGGCTGGTTTTTTTTTTAATCTAAGACACAAATAATAATAATAATAATAACCAAATGTTCGTAACTATGTTTAATTTTCGATAGCTTGTTGGGTTTTTTTTATGCTTACCAATCAACCAAATGTTCGTAACTATGTTTAATTTTCGATTTTTATGTTGTATGGGTTGTTTTTTTGTGTAAAAAGATAAGAGTTTGTTGTTAGTTGTGTGTGACTAAGGGTAAAAACTGGTCGATTTGATTAATGTTGTGTTACTACTAATTTTTTTTTAATTCTTTTGATCTTTTTAAAAAGTGACGTGAAACCCAAGTGGTTTTATTACTCACACGTTATCTATAGATTGACTTGTCGAACATTTTGAAATACATTTTGTGGTTTTATGTCTTGATTTTATATAAAAATGTATTTAATTAGTAAAGTTAGTTGTGTAAAAAGTTTCTAGTTAGTGTACTACGTGAGCTTCTATATGGGCATTGCCCATCATTGAACTAATCTGATCAAGTATATTAACCATTTTTCATTTCTTTGGTTAGATAATGAATAAACCTTATTTTTGTGGTTCTGACATTTGATCTTTTTTTCAAATTCAATATTTTTAGCTGATTGGAACGCTTAGAGCTCTTTTATTATGGATTTCGTTGTGAATGTGTTTGATTATCTCAAAATCACTTTAGAAGAGTTAAAAAAGCCACCAAGAGTTTTGGTATCAAAGTTTAAAGACTTTGTGGATTTGGAAATGTGTATGAAAGAAAAATCTCTCACTTTAAGTGGCGATTCATGAATTTGAGCAATGAGGCCCCAAGTTTTGGATATAAATAATGTTGCTTCCCAGTTACCCTATATTGATTCTTGGGTATTTATCTCTCTTATTGGTTTTTGTGACGAGAAAGGTGAGAAGATATTTGTGTACAAGTATGCATCTAATGGATACAACGCTTCAAGATATAACGCAAGTGGGCTACTCTACCTTCATAGTTGATGATGTCAAAATACATAGGTTTTTTAGAACATAGATTTTTTTATGATTCAATTGTTGCTCTTTATAAAATGTCATGTAATCTTTTGCATTATTATTGGTACTTTCAAAAAAAAAAATTCAATGTATAACCCAAAAGCTTTTATTTTTACATGATGTGGTGTTGTTTGAAGTTCTTTGTGGGCGTCTATGTTTTAGACATAACACGGATTTATTAGATTTTAGTACCAACGTAGAAACAAAGTTACTAACATAATCAAATTGTGCCGTTAACAATTTAGATTCACTTATGTTCTCAAGTTCACACTTATGGAGAGAAAAGAAAAGAAAGGTTTCTTTCGTTTCTGTTTGTTTCTTTTTCCTCCATTTTCTTTTCCTTCTATTTCTTTCCAAGGTAGAAGGATGGCATTGGCCTCATTTGCCTTCTATTCTTTTTCGTTCCTTTAAAAAAAAATGACAAAATTACATAAAACAACATTTATGTATTATCAAAACTGCACCTTTCACCTTTATATTTAAAAAGCACTCTAATCAACCTTAACCTATGTTATTTATTACAAATCCCAACCTTTAAGACTAACTGAGTTAGTTTTCCCAGTTAACTCCTCTCAGATGCCTTGCATGTGAGGGCTTTTTAGTCATTTTCTTTGTTGTTTTATTTAAATGTTTATTAAAAAACTAAACACTTTAATCACCTGTCACTATTTAACTAAACACTTTAATCACCTGTCACTTTTTAATAAACATTTAAATAAAACAACAAAGAAAATGACTAAAAAGCCCTCACATGCAAGGCATGTGAGGGGAGTTAACTGGGAAAACTAACTCTGTTAGACTTAAAGGTTAGGATTTGCAATAAATAACATAGGTTAAGGTTGATTGGAGTGTTTTTTAAAGATAAAGGTGAAAAGTGCAGTTTTAGTAATACAGAAAGGTTGTTTTCTGTAATTTTGTCAAAAAAAATCGAGAAAACACATTCTTTTCTTTCCTTCCATTTTCTTTCTAAAAACAAACTCTGAAACACAATCAAACTTTTATTTCTTTCTATTTTCTTTCTTTTCTCTTTTTTAAGTGAACTCGGGAACATTAAAGTTGGTGTTTTTATTGTGAAAGAATAGTGGACTAGTGAGCCTTCCAAGTAATACAAGCTGAAACATGAAGCACCTTTTTTTAGACGGAAATCAAAATTAATCAAACTTATCAAGCGTACCTTTTTTTTGAATCCTTCGAGGTTCCTAGGCTTTATTTTTGCATTTCCACTGTGTAGGTGTATTCTCTAATTAGTCATGATGGTGAATTTCTGCTATCTAACTTTTACATAGTTTCTAGGCTAATTGATTGTGTTATTTGATATAGGGGCTGTTTGGCAAGTGCTGAATCAGTAAGTGCTGAACCAGTAAGAGGTCTGAATGGGTAAGAGGCTCTGAACCAGTAAGTGCTGAACCAGTAATGGTTGTTTGGTTGTATGTCTGAATGAGTGTGCAAAATGACTATTTTATCCCTTATACATAATTTATTCAATAAAAATCCTAATTGTATGTTATTATTATTATTACCATCAAACTACAAAACCACCTAGACCAAAATACATTATTATTGCAAAACCAAAGAATCTTTTTTTTCTTCTTATTAAACACACACACATGACAGAATCATTTTTTGCTTTAACCCCCACACACACCACACTCCCCTGTTTCCTTTTCTTCTTCTTTTCTTCACCATTTAATTCACATCATTATAATCATTTTGTATTTATATATCTCATGGTTTGATTGAAGAACAATGGCTGGAGCCTTTTCGACCCTTTTCATTCTTGATATCAAGGGCCGCTCAGAAGTAGAGAGAGATGAGAGTGACGGCAGCGGCTGGTGGTTGGAGGAGGTCAGAGGAGACGAAAGCAGAGGAGAGGAAGAAGGGTGGGTGGCGGCGGTTGGAGGTCGGAGGAGGGTGACGAGGGCTGAGGGTGGTGTGGGGAGGAGCGGCGGCAGGGGGAGGATAGGAGGAGCAGGGTTGTTGGCGGCAGAGGAGAGGAGGAGCAAGAACGAGATGAGAATCAGGAAGGAGAAGATGAGGAGCAGGAAGGGTAATCAGGGTAATCAGACTCCTCTTTTTTCATTCAGCATTGGTATAAAACTGAACCATTCAGTCTGAATATGGTTCCATTAAGAGGTCTGAATTCATGAACCAAACACTCCTACCTCTGACCGATTCAGAGGTAGGCTCTGAACTGAATCATTCAGCTGTCAAACAAACAGCCCCATAGTTGTTTTAGGGGTTGTTTGGTACCCTTTGAATGATCATTTACAAGCTACATTTGAATGGTTCGGTTAAGATGTAATCTTAAGTATCAACGGTTAAGAGGTAACATCTTAGTGGTTGCCTCTTAACCTTTCAGAGGTTATGGACCACTAAAAAGCGGCTACCAAACAACCCATTCGTTATTAGTTTTAGTCATTACATAAGGTATTCTAACAAAATTGTTTTTACCCTGTATCGGTTTTAGTGAGAACCCATTTAAAACAGTATATTTAATTCTTACCTGGCCCTTTTGCAAGGCTTAGGTATGACCATTGTTTCTTAGTGGAAACATTTCAAGTGTACCAAAATGTAAAAGGCATTCAATACGTTGTATGATAGTAGTTGGTTCAAAATATCTTTAGTAGATTAACATTTATTTAGGGAAGGCTTATTGCCTAACATGGTTGATTCATATGGTTTTACATTTCAAATAAAGCTTAATCCTCTACTCTAAATTTTAGTTGGATTTTGCCATCAAAGGCTTGTTTGCATTTCAAATTATATATAAGTGTGTATTTACAGGAAAACATATCTTAAGTTCTTAATTCAGGAATATTAGGATCATAATCTCCACCGCTTCTAACCTCATAGTTTCACTAGCTTAATGAAGGCATGGTAGCCGGCACAAGGTGTCACCACCATCATCTTCATAACTTGTGGTTACTGGTCTAATCGCTTCCAACCGCTAATGAACCGGCTAAACATCTAGCTGATGCCATGGTGATATACTGATATATAAACACATTTCAAAGCTAGTTTCAAACCACTCAACAACTCATTATGAAAACCGCATAAGCATCTTATATCAATTCATGATTGTAAGTCTCATTAGTGGTTCACTATTTTTCCACAATCAAAGCTGCTCATTGTGGTAAGTATAGACCATTGATCACCTCTCCTAGATATTTCCCAGTTAAGAGTTCAAACATCGTCATACCCAAACCGTAGACATTAGCTTTCTTATCAACTCTTGTCAGCACGAAAGCGTTGGGAGCCTAGTACCAAGACTCATGACCCTTGCAATCATAGTTGAGTATGAAGAAGCATGACGATGACATACCAAACCTCTAGCCACTCTTTTAACTATTTGCATTCTTATAGGCCCATCTATCTGCTGTTTAGGGTCCTACATCTACATTTTAGTCAACAAAATTAAGTGTCTTTATTATGGAATAATTCGAATCCTAAAGAATTATCAAACAAATAAAGTTATATGAAGTAGGGTGAGCATTTCGTGGTTCGGACCCACTAGAACCGTGGACCCGATCCGCAAGAACCTTGGATCCAAACCTTTTTAACCACCGATCTATTTGGCGATGAATATTTTTTGTCTCCAAACGATGAATTAATGATGATTTTGCTCGCCAGTATAAACTTTTTTGTAGATTATTAGCCCATTTGTTTGTTGAAAGAAAACAACTTTATATTTTAAACACGCTGATTAAGGGGTTGTTTGATAAGCCTCTTAATGAGGCTCTGAACCATTCAGCGGTGAATGATTCAACATTCAGTGCGTTTGTTTCAGCTTCTAAATGGAATGGTTAAGGCTGAACCATTAAGATTTGAGATGTTGCTGAACCATTAAGCACTGAAACATTAAGCACTGAACTAGGTTGAACCTTAATAAGGCTCTTCTACCAATGTGGGACAAGGAAACCAACCATTAAGAAGTCCAACTTAATGATTCAGAACTTAATCATTCAGACTTCTTAAGGGCTGTTTGGTAGCCTCTTAATGACCATTCAGAGGCTACCTCTTAATGGTCCATAACCTCTGAATGGTTAACAGGTAACCTTAAGTCTGAATGGTTAAGAGGCAACCATTAAGATGTTACCTCTTAACCATTCATACTTCGATTAAATCTTAACCATTAAGAGACTATGAACCATTCAGATGTAGCCTCTTAATGGCTATTCACAGGCTACCAACCATTCAGAACTTTTTAATGATTCGTCACTTAATCAACCAAACCATATACATATTAACCGAAATATACTCCTAAGGATATTTTGAATTATATTGTAATTATTATATTTATGATTTGTATTTATCTCTCATTCTCTCCCGTAAATACCTGGAGATAAGTTAGGCAATTCCATAATATTAGCTAATTACAGTTGTAATTGTGGTGTATATAATCCTTGTAATTGGCTCGAGCAAGAAATTGTGATTGATTTCAATACATGAAATGAATCAAGAACTAGGGATGATTTCCGCGCGTTGCGGCGGATTTCGGTCAGTTAGGTTTGTTACGCATTGGTAATTGATAATGTACTTGTACGGTACCCACACTCGATGCTGATTTTGATAGCACCGATTCTGGTGTTGGTACTGGTGTCGATGTCGGTTCATTTTGTCTAGCACCGATGTCGATATCGTTTGGTTTATATCATAAAAAAGTTGTATAAAGGTTATTGTGACTCGACTTTCCAACTCCTTTTACTATAATACGATAAGTCTCAAAGTTAACCCCATTTTATGATTTTACTACCCTAAAGTTCTATAAGCCCTCCCTTAGATAAATAACGAACTTTTCCATTACAGCCTTTTCAAGTCTTTTTATTAGGAAAAAACTCACACTATATTACACTTACAAAATTAATGTTTTTCAGCTCATAGTGATCCAGATTCAATTCTTACTCTCCCCATTATTTACTGCGACATCCAGGTAAAGAGTGAACACGGGTGACGTCGGTTCGACTCGGATTGGAGGCGTGGTTTCACCGATTATTCTATTGTTGTGCCTTTGGGTGGGTGGAGGTCGGGTGTCCGCGCATTTTGGAGAGCTAAGGGGTGGCGGCGGTCGAGTAGTCGACCTTGGCCACAACGCTCGGTGTCACGGTGATTGACACATCCTACCTACGGTTAATAAAATGATATGCCAAGAAAGAAAACCCTTAATAAATGATAGTGTATAAGAACACGTTTTCACTCACGCCATTTAAGAGAACGAAACACACATATGTTTGCGAAAGTAAGAATGTAACATGGTTTTGTGGCTAAAGTTTAGAACAAAGAAGTTTTGTGATATAATGTGAAAAGGCAGAAATTTACTGGCGCAAAACCATGAAGGCAATTGATATATATAATAATTACCCACGAAAATCAAAGCAACATACACTATAATGCAAACTAGTATTTACAACAAAACAAATATTGATTCAAGGATGATAGAATTATAATCTCCACTATCACTAACCTGCAGTTTCACTAGCTTCGTGAAGGTCCAGCACCACTTGTGGCTGTTTCTGATCTAATCTCTTCCAGCTGCTGAAGAACCTGCTGCACATCTGGTCTACGATCTGGTAATTTGGAAACACAGTCCATAGCCAGCTGCAAGGTATTCACCATCTCGTCTTCATCAAGTGGAGTATACCTCAGCAGTTCAAGATCAAGAACCTCACTAATCCATTCTGATTCTATAATCGAGCCTACCCATTTTGGCAAATCTCGATCTTCCATTTTTCCAGGTGATTTCCCAGTTAGGAGTTCTAACATAATCACACCGAAGCTGTAGATATCGGTTTTCGTATCAGCTTTCTCAAGTTTAAAACGTTCGGGAGCGTGGTAGCCGAGAACCCCGGCTGTTGTACTTATATATAAGTAAGGGGCAGCTCTTATGATCTGTGATAACCCGAAATCAGAAATCTTGGGATTAATGTTCTCGTCGAGGAAAACGTTGCTTGATGTTAGATTTCCGTGGATTATATTATGATGGGTGTGGAGGCTATGCAAACCTCTAGCCACTCCTTTTGTTATTCGCATTCTTGTTGGCCAATCTACCCATGGTTTGGATCCTTGACCTGCATTCAAGTCAATATAATCAAGTTCTTGAATATGATATAATCTATGTTTTAAAAGATTATACAAGAAAAACAAATTTATTAAGAGGGTGTTTGGGATTGAGTTTCAAAACAACTTATTGACTTATTAGCCAATAAGTCAATAAGCTGTTTGTGTAACCCAAAAGCACTTTCTGTTTTGACTTTTGGCTTTTAGCTTTTAAGGGTGGAAAAACTATTTTTGAAAAGTTAGAAATCCTGGCTGTTGGCTTTTGACTTTTGAAAAAAAATTACAAATCTACCACCCATACAACCAATATTCACAATAAGTTAAGCGAAACACTTAAAAAATAACAATATATTGACTTTTTGACGTTTCTCATCCCAAAAGCCAATCCAAACACTTTTTTTTAAACTACTTTTCAAAAAGTCATAAGCCAATAGTATTAGCAATTATGGAGATAAAAAGATAGGGCAAAAAAGGATGATGCTAAAAAAATTCATCGAAATATATTTATTCACTTACCATGGAGAAAAGCAGCAACGCTTCCTTTAGGCATGTAATCGTAGACTAAAAGTTTATCTTCTTTGTTCAAATAATAAGCCATTATTTTCAAAAGATTTGGATGACTCAATTTTCTAAGCCAATTCAATTCGACTTCGACTTCAGTCTGATTTTTAGTAAATTCTCCTCTCAATTTAATTACGGCAATGTGATCACCAGTTTCTAAATTTGCTTTGTAATAAGTCCCATAAGTGCTTCTCCCCATAACCTCAGCTGATGCACGCAATATATCATCTAATGCGAAACTCATTGTACCATCAATGTGTACTGGTCTATCTTTTGTCTTCATGTCATTATCCGCCGGTGGGGGTGCCGACCCTTTATCGACTGTTGCAGTGCTGCCACCATGACCTTCGGCCTCTTTTTGTTTAGCTTCTTCCCTTTTCTAGAACAAGCAACAAAAAAAACGAAAAAAATCAACCGTAGAACTTACAAGGATATCTATATATAGTTATACATATAGGGTTAAGTTATCCTATAATAAAGGTAAATAAATGAGAATGATACAAAAGACACGATGGATAATAAAATATAACACAATGCCTAGAAAAAAAAAAGACACAACAACGACAATAAAATAAAAAAAAGATACTGTCAAGTAAAGACATAATAATCTAGCAAAAATTCTAAAATTACAAGCCAAAAATCTAAAAGGAAAACCTAAAATTCAAGAGCGTAGAGTTCGATAAGACGATTTCATTATCATTATAATACTATAATGTGATTGAATCCATTTGAAACCCACGTTTTTTTTTTGAACGGCCAATTGAAAATTTGAAACCCGTGTTAATACTGAGAGTTATGGCACACAATGTTAAAGCAATAAAAGTTGACATGGCATGCCGCCCGACTTGACACACATTCATTTTGCCAGCTCTAACTCTAACAATTGCAATTGATACAAAACCAATTCTAGTTTTATATAATCAAATCAAAATAGAAATAAAATAAAAATAAGTATAGGCAGAATATGAGAGAAATAAGGGGAAAAGACCATTCAACCTTTAAAACATCGATTCACTCCAAATTTTGTTTCATATACATCGGTATATTTTTATTATAAACGTGAGTATTTTATTATAAAAGTGTAAAAACAACAATCTAAGTGATTGGAAAGTTTATAACAATTTTTCATTCTCATATTTTTCTATAAAAGAAAAGCAAAGTAGCTAATTACCGTTTTGCCTTTGTTAAAAAAGATATCTATGCCTTTGGAGAGAAGTTCATCAACATAATTGTATTTCCCAGAAACTCCGCCAAGATTAGTCAGTTCTGTTTCATGACGCAGTTGACGCTTAAATGCGATCTCAAGCTTTTTCACAAGAAGAGACGTTGTTGGTCGATGTTCACGAGAGTAATGTAAGCACTGGAAAGCAATGTCTGAAAATGTTTCGAAAGCAGTCGAGTCCATTGGTGGCTTGAGATCTTTAAAAGTAATACGGTCTAGTTTTTTATGTATGTAGTTTTGCTTCCACATAGGCACTAAAATCTCTAACTGACCATTGGTCACTTTAAAGCACAATCTCCCACATAGAACTTCAAATAAGACGACCCCAAAAGAGTATATATCTGATTCTTTAGTTAGCATGTACATCTCCATATATTGGGGATCACAGTAACCAGGAGTACCCACTACATTGGTGACAAGAACACTGTGTTGCTTATTAGCAGGTCCAACTTTTGAAAGTCCCATGTCAGAAAGTTTAGCATTCCAATTGTCATCTAGTAGAATGTTGGCACTTTTTATATCTCTGTGAAGAATTCTTTGTTGGGTTCCCCTGTGATCATGAAGGTATTTTAGACCCTTTGCAGCATCTAAGCATATCTTGATACGTTGTGTCCATGTGAGAACATTGGAGTTTAAGTGGCGATCAAGGCTACCATTGGATGCGTGCTCATACACAATGATCTTCTCACCATCCTCGTCACAATATCCAAGGAGGGTAATGAGATTCTTATGTGAGTATCGAGAAAGCATCATGAGCTCCTTGAAAAACTCAGGGTCTCCTTGCCCAAATTCACGACTCAAACGCTTAATAGCAACTATGCTTCTTCCCTTAGAGTGAGAGATTTCACCTTCGTACACCTTCCCAAATCCACCACTTCCGATAACTTTGCTACCAAAATTATTGGTGGCTTTTTTTAAATCTTCAAGATGGAGTTTAAGATGTTCAAACTCTTTCATGAAGGAAGCCATTACTTGTGGATCAGAAATATGATAGAGAGGTGAAAGCAAGTGTTTTAGTCAATTAAAGATGAGAACTTGAAAGAAGATGTAATATAAGAACATACACACAATATGTGTTTGTATTCTCTTTGATGAAAGAAACCTAAAGATGGTTAATGTGCTTAGGGGGGACTATGCACCGGGTACCCCTAACCGACTGGCAACACCGTCGCCAGTCACTTGGGTAGGGATAGTCGGTAAAGTTGAGTGGGTGGTGTTTACTTATTGAGGTAGCCAATGATTGTGTGCTTGTTTACCAAAAGGTTTTCGTATGGTATGTCTTTGTGTGGTGTTTTCGCCGTAGAGGACACCTTCCTTGACATGACGAGTTCAATGAACATATGCCTATAATATTGGCCGACTTACAAAAACGCATTCTATATTAACAACTTGTACATTTCAGAATGAAGGTGGTTCGAAATTCCCAAAGTCAACCCTCAATTGATGTATTGCATGTTATTACAAAATAACTTAATTCCAGCTAGTATAAAAACAATCTGTCGGTGGTTGTCATGTTTCTTTTGATGACGTAATTGCTGACATTTTAACGAATATGCCAAGAAATTATTTTTATGAAATGTTTAATTCTAGTTGTGATAGCCTAAACAATCTGTGTGGGTGTGTGTTATCAGATATTAAATGCTTAATGCAATTCCTGTTATTAATAATTAAGTCATTATTATTAAAGTTTAATTAGCTTCTTTTGGCCTTATCTTTGTGTTCGTTTTATACAAAACTAATGAGTTACAGCCTCGATTACTACTATTCAACTTTATTAACTTTACTTTCATACCACGTCACCCGTTCAATAGTTTTGTGCTTTCAAGCATTGTTTTGAAACTCGGATCGGGAACAGGACCCTTGGCCGGTCCAGGTTGGACTAGGTACCTATTGAACTGGTGAACCGGGTTGTCGGACCGGAAACCCGTCCGGTCGAAACAGAAAAATGAGGGGTCGGGCGGATTTTTATAGTATTTTCTCGTTTTTGTTGACTTGTTAACCGGTGGGGTCCGGTTCTGACGTCCGATCCGATTTTAAAAACATTGCTTCCATAACAGAAGAGTGTATATATACGCCACCCGGTTTCAATATCAGTTTCGGTTCGGGTTAGAACTTGGTTTTGGTACTCAGCCCGGTTTGAATGTACACCAAGGCATCCTTTCTTTAATTTTCTTTTCCTGGTTGTGTCCAGCTACTAAGCCCAGCCCAGAAAAAATAATTATTTTTTATTGGTAAAAGCCCATTGTATCTGGGCTTTAATTTTTTATTTATAGAGGACGAGCATCTGGGTTATATCTCTACTACCTTATTAAGGAGGAGAGATGGGTAAGAAAGTAATTTCACCATCATTTTAAAATGGCATACAAAAGGTCACAAGGTAAACAACTATATTTTTGCCAAATCCTTCCCTTTATGCCCCCATGTGCAACATTTGATTACAAGTGTACAAATGACTAATGCAAGTCATCTCTATTATTATTATTATTATTATTATTATTATTATTATTATTATTATTATTATTATTATTATTATTATTATTATTATTATTATTATTATGCATGTATGACGCCGTTAAGGGAAGCTACTTGCTAGGTACTTATTCTACAACTGATTGGTTTGTATAGACAGTGTCAAGGTAATGAACCACAGTTCACATGTATTAGTGTTCACATAACATTTCACTCGGTCAATACCTATATTTTGCATGTTCTCTCTATATGATTTATCTTATAGATAATGTTGTTGCAAAAGATTTGTTTATTCTTTATTTTATTTTTGTTTTGGTTTAGGTGATCAAGATGCAAGATGCTATCGTATATGAGTATAGAAGCACCAAAATCATTTATTGAACTTGAAAATTACAGTTTACCATTCTCTCGAACCGAGGAGGGAAATATATACCAATTTGCATTTGGTGGTCAGATAATAAATTGTCCTTTGAAAATTGGTATATTGTTGAATTAGCACATAAATTTTATAAATAACATAAGCGAAACTTTTAGCGCAACAAGCAGGGAAAAACATAAACACCCACAGCAACGCGCGGGCATTTTTACTAGTTTCTCATAAGCCTAACACCAGAAAACAGCCGCTACCCTATTGATACACGCCTCAGTAAGCTGCTGAAATCGGTAGCTTGCTGGTCTTTTAATGCTTACCATCTAGGTTCGTAACTATGTTTGATTTCATATTTTTGTGTTGTATTGGTTAGTCTATTATGTAAAAAGATAGATTTGTTGTTAGTTTTAGTTGTGTGTGACTTGGGGTAAAAAAAACTGATCGATTAGATTAGTTTTTTATTACTACTAATTGTTTGGATTCTTTTGATCTATTGAAAAGAGTAGGGATGAGCTCGGGACGGTATCGGTCTGACCCCGAAAATACCGATCCACAAAACTCTTAAAACCCAATACCGATATTGGTTGGTATCGGTATTTTATATTAAAATACCGATACCGTAAACCTCTAAATGTGAGTACCAATACCAATCACCCTCGTTTTGGTACGGGATCGGTATCTGTTCGGTTTCTAATTAGTGTACTATGTTAGCTTCTATATAGGCATTGGTGATCATTGAACTAATCTGATTAAGTATATTAACCATCTTTCATTTCCTTTTGTTAGTGGATGAATAAACCTTTTTTTTTGTGGTTCTGACATATGATCTTTCAAATTAAAAACTTTCAGTTGATTGGAACGCTTACTTCTAGCTCTTTTATTATGGATTTTGTTGTGAAAGTGTTTGATTATCTTAAAATCCATTTGGAAGAGTTAAAAATGCCACCAAGAGTTTTGGTATCAAAAGCTTTTAGAGTTTGTGGATTTGGAAATGTGTATGAAAACGAAGACTCTTATTTTAAGGGGTGAAACAAGGTTGCTATTAAGCGTATTGAATCATGAATTTGAGCAATATACCCTGAGTTTTGGAAGGAAATCATAATGCTTTCTCGTTACACAATGTTAATTCTTGTGTCTTTGTCTCTCTTCTTGGATTTTATGACGAGAATGGTGAGAAGATCCTTGTGTACGAGTATGCATCTAACGGAATCTAAAATCGTCACTCAAGGTTTTCTATTTTAACATGGACACAACGTCTCAAGATATGTCGTAAGTGGGCTAACCTACCTTCATAGTAATCAAGATTTTATTACTGGTTAAAGATTATGAGCGTTTGTATCAAACATGTTTATGTAATAATCTTTTTAATGCATAAAGTAAATTTTAACAATTTTGGTGTTGTGATAACTTGTTTGTGCATGTTTTTCAACAATTACAAAACAGTGTAGTTAGCTTGTTTGTATTTGTTATCTTTTGGTTTTGGTTGAATTTGTTTTGTAGTTATTATGCAATTACATATATTCTTTATAAATTAAGTGAAACAAGTAATCCAATTCAAAATTGAAGTTTTGTAGAATTCAAAGTTAAAGTTGGGCATGTGAAATTGAAAATTATCGAAACCTATCAGTTTTAACTAGTAGTGTAAAAAATGTGCTTAGATTGAGATTAATCGCTCATTGGAGGTTTGTTGCTTGGATTTTACCAGATCAGTCACATTGGACTGTCAGAGTCAAAATCGGTCAACAATCGCCAAAATTCGGACATAGTTGGTCAAAATTTGACCAAATCAATCAAGTAAAATGACTTCTTACCTCAATTCGAACCAAAATCAAAACAAGTTAGAGCGAAATCAACCCAGTCAAGGGTCAACCTAAGGTCGCCTGAGATGATACTCCATGATTTTGAAACCTATAAACGAACCAAACATCCATGAATTGTTTATGATCTTGTTTGGTGGAAAGTTCGTTTAATAAAATGAACTAACATCAATAAACGTTGTTTTCGTTTATTTCTGTTTGTGAACGTCCGTTTATGTTCGTTCATTTATATTCATTGTTAATGTCCGTTTATGTTCATGTAAATACAAACATAAAATGGGCTTTCTAGCTACTTGTATAAATATAACCAACTAGTAATTAGGTTTTTTTAGTAATAAAAAATGAGCTTTCCAATTGAACTTATCATAAACGATCACTTGTTTACTATATAAAAACTACTTATTATTTGTATGCATGAACCTTATTTGTATGTTTTTTGGATTAATTGTAGTATGTTAAACTTATTCGTGTGTGTTCATTAATTTTAAATATATTTGTTTCTGTTTATTAAATCATGTCCATTTGTGTTCGTTTTTTGTTTGTTCAATCAGGTTCATTTATGTTTCTTTATGTTTATTTAGGTTTTTTTTTTCCTTTTTCTTTTTGTTTATGTTCATGAACTGGTCGTTTAAGTTTTAAACCAACGAACATGAAGTTGACAATTTTCCTAATGAACGATCACAACCAAACAAATTGTGTTCAATTATTTGATTGTGTTCGGTTAAAGTTTAAATGAACAAACACGAACATGCCTTTGTTCGTGTTCGTTCAGTTCGTTTACAGGAGTGTTCCTATAATCTCTCCTTTGTACTAATGAGTTCCATTCTATTACTAGTAGTTGATGATGATTATATACGAAAATCATTCATATTTTAAAGAGACTTGTGTGAATATTTTACTTGTTCACTTCATCACGTTTACTTGCATCCATTACTTGTTCCATCATGTAACTACTAGTTTAGGGAGGGTGTTGGTTCACATGTGTACCCATGTTGCACTTGGTTCACATATGGCTATGGAAACATGTCTCATTAACTTAATATATATAGTTTTTGGCTTGGGTCAAAACTCAATATATAAGCTGTAGCTATCATAACAAAAGGAGTAAAAATTGCCCTTATAGTTCATGAAATGGATGTCCGATTAGCTATAGACCAAATCCATGGGTAAATGAGTTTTTTCTACATGTTTGGCGATAACATATAATAGTGGTTGACTTTGGGCATTGAATGCTTGAAGAAAGTTTCATTAGGTATGCACAGCCAAATTAGCTTCTGGCCTTATCTTTGTACTAACCAATGGGCTCATAGCCTAGTGGTACCCACTACCAATGATAAGTGTTGGGCATGAGAGGAGACAAGTTCGAATCTTGTGGGCAGCACCTTGAGGTAATTTGCCGGGATCATAACCCTTGTGGGGTGGGATGATCGGTATCCAATATGGATACCAGGGGCCAGAGGGTCTCCTCCACATACCCTTTTTTTTATCTTTGTACTAATGAGTTGAGTTGCAGGGGACTACCACTTGATGCTTGGACAACCCACAATGAGAGTCGATGGACGTGGTATTATGATAGATAATCCATTGCGGCGCTTCCTTCTTCCTGTTGGTGGCTTTTTATATGATGAACACCAGATGTACTGGTCTTTATACGGGATGAGATGACAGCAAATCCTTTTCTAAATGCTGCAATAGTCAAAGGCAGCGAAACTATACACGTAATGCATCACTAAAGACTGCATCTAAAAGGACAATACATCTTGCATTTGGTTATTTGTAGTGACTACGAATTACATGTAGAAGGAAAAGAAGTAATTACACCTGCAATTTAAACCATAAGTACAACAAGAAGATGAGTAATAACAAGTTAAAATTCACAAAGCTATTAACTCTGCATACAACTTGCAACCTGAGTCAAAACAGTCTAGTCTTCATGAAACCTTTCTACAAGTTTATCACAAAAGACGGGTCTTCTAATAGAATTTTTATGTTACATTAAGCCAGATTAAATATTAGGATATTATGTTAGAAGATTAAATCAATGCTTACAAATACTTAGGACAAACAAATGCTTAGGACAAACAATGCTTATAATTATTATTAAGGTAGTTATGGGTAGTGATTTCAACCACCACTTGAAAGGGTCCAACGGTTGAAGATATACATAAGGGAGACGAGGCACTACACTTGTATTTTTTCATTTTCACTGATTTCCACCAATCTTACACTACCACATCACTTCACAGAAACAAAGTTTTGCAGGCAGCACTACCCTGAACTACCCTAAAAAAAATTCCTCACAAAACCTCCAAAGTTCACGGGTTCTACTTCACTATTTCACTACCCAAACCCACTACGCCTGTCACCGGCGGCAGTGTTCCGTGGGGTAGTAAGGTGCCCCGTCCCCCCTAAGTCAATAAAAGATCCTTACTAAATATATTATTTTCCAAGTGATGAGGCCTTCAATACCTGTGGTGTACCAATAAATTGTGTAATTCAGGAATAGATTGGGGGTTTTTGAGTTGCACTTCTAAATAATTATTTAATTACACTCAAACAATTTAAAGATTCAACGCATGTAAACCTTTCGAGATGATGAGCAACGTAAAAAACAAGGCACATCACAGGAAGTCAGAAATGCTTGCTCCTTCCTATTAATTAGTACTTGCCGGTTCTCTTCTTCCTCCACAATTTGAGTTTTAGAATAACACAAATTTGTGATGTACGTAGCAATAGCGGTCTGGAACTATGTTATGTGTACGCAACTAGATTATGCTACATTTTTATGGCTGTTTGATTCTATGTTAAATTCCGTGGTTTGATATTTATAGGGGCTAAAGGAAACTCAAAACCCCTATTCCTTTGATTGATATTTAGGATTATACATCTATGTAAAACGAAGCCTCGTGGGTTAACCGGTGGTATAGAAGGAATCATCATGGGTTAAATGATTGCATAGAGGTAATTGCTGTGGATTTGAACCCATACGACTTTTTGTGGGAGCAAACACAATACTACTTGACCACTAGTTCAAACAATTTGTGGGTGGTTGTCATGTTTCTTTCTTTAACCTAACTGCTGACTCTTTAACCAAATTGCCAAGCAACTAGATGTGATAGCCTAAACAATTTATGTGGTGTTATCATGTCTGTTTAGTTGACCTTAGATATCAATTAATAAATGCCTCCTGCATACCAGAGCCGGCCCAACTACTTTGGAGGCCCTAAGCGAACTTAAAAATTGGGGCCCTTATAGTATTCCTTAAGCTTTGTAAAATAGGTGGATCGAATCGGATAGCGGTTCTTAGCGGTTTTAGGTTAGGATTTGAGTCATTCTTAGGCGTTTAACATGTTAAGCGATCAAGACATAGAACTCTAATGACTCTATGTATAAAATGTCCTGAAAATAAACCAAGAAACAATAAGAATAGAGCGAAGACATGCTCATAACTTAAACACTACAACAGAGGAAATCATGTTGATATTTGATTACAATACAAATGAGATATGGAATACTTTCATATGCTTATTTAGCCCTAGGAAGACCTGTTCAGACTTTATGTGCCAACAACATGGAAAAAAAGAAGAAGAAAAAAAAACAGCGTGGCATCTGAGATTCGAAACAAGTTCCCATGCTTGATAAACTTGAGTTCTTTCCACTAAGCTACAACAATGTAAAATATATATTAATTTGGTTTATAAATGGGGGCCCAAAAAACTTGGGGGCCCTAAGCCATAGCCTTGGTTTGATACATAGATGGGCCGGCCCTGCTGCAGACAGTACATTTTCTATTATTAATTAGCTACGCAATATATATCACTACTAAAAAATTGTCATTTTGATACAATTTTTTCCTACAAAAAATGCGTTACAAATTTTGACAAAGTTGCTATTCATTTGTGACGACAAAAAGAAACTCTAATTTTATGAACAAATTTACTACACAATAGTGACAAATAGTTAGAAAATTACATAGGAAATGGCGTAGTAAATGCATTGCAAATTTTCTACACCACATTTTCGTAAGAAATGCGTTAAAAATTAAGTAGTAAATGTATAGTAATTGGTTTTTGAGGTTTTTTTCTAACATTAAGGTTTCGTTGCAAATGCGTCACAAATTCAAATTTGCTACGCATTTGCAACAAACCTTGTTGGAAACCAATTATTATACTCCTAAATATACTCCTAAAGATATTTTGAATTATAGTGTAATTATTATATTTATGATTTGCATCTATCTCTCATTCTCTCCCGTAAAAACCTCTAGGTAAGTTAGGCAATTCCATAATATTAGCTATTAGCTAGTGACATTTGTAATTGTGGTGTATATAATCCTTGTAATTGGTTGGAGCAAGGAATTGTGATTGATTTCAATACATGAAATGAATCAAGAATTACCCACGAAAATCAAAGCAACATGCACTGTCATGCAAACTAGTATTTACAACAAAACAAATATTGATTCAAGGATGATAGAATTATAATCTCCACTATCACTAACCTGCAGTTTCACTAGCTTCGTGAAGGTCCAGCACCACCATCATCACCACTTGCGGCTGTTTTTGATCTAATCTCTTCCAGCTGCTGAAGAACCTGCTGCACATCCGGTCTACGATCTGGTAATTTGGAAACACAGTCCATAGCCAGCTGCAAAGTATTCACCATCTCGTCTTCATCAAGTGGAGTATGTCTCAACAATTCAAGATCAAAAACCTCATTATTCCATTCTGATTCTATAACCGAGCCCACCCATTGTGGTAAATCTTGATCTTCCATTTTTTCGGGCGATTTCCCAGTTAGAAGTTCTAACATGATCACACCCAAACTGTAGACATCGGTTTTCGTATTAGCTTTCTCAAGTTCAAAAAGTTCTGGAGCCTGGTAGCTGAGAACCCTATTTGCCTTCATATATGACCTTTGGGCATCTATTATGAGCGACAACCCGAAATCAGAAATCTTGGGGTTATTGTTCTCATCAAGGAAAATGTTTCTTGATGTTAAATTTCCATAGATTATATTGTGTTGGGTGTGGAGGCTATGCAAACCTCTAGCCACTCCTTTTGCTATCCGCATTCTTGTTGCCCAATCTACCCGTGGTTTGGGTTCTTCAACTGCATTCAAGTCAGTAAAATCAAGTTCTTGAATACGAAAGAATCTGAATTTTGGAAGATTACCAAACATATAAATATATAATACTAAATAATGAAGGTATATAGTTGTTGGTTTTTTGTAATCTTGTTCTTGTAGTCTACAAGAAAAACACATTTATTAAGTATTAGCAATTCTGGATAAAAAATAATACAAACAAAGAATGATGTTAAAGATATTCTAAAGCGGTATGTTTATTAAATTTGGGGATGTTTGGTAAGCCTCTTTTGAGGCTCTAAACCATTCAGCGCTGAATTATTCAGCATTCGGCGCGTTTGTTTCAGCTTCTGAATGGAATGGTTAGGGTTGATTCATTAAGACTTGGGATGTAGTTGAACCATTAAGCACTGAGCTAGACTGAACCTTAATGAGGCTCTCCTACTAATGTGGGACAAAAAAACTAACCATTAGGAGTTTTAACTTAATGATTCAACACTTAACCATTCAGACATCTTAATGATTCAACACTTAATCAACCAAACAGCACCTTAATTATTTTAAAGTCAAATTAGTATCTTTACTCCTTTACAAAAAGGTTTGGAGCAATTCAAGCAACACATATCTAAAGACTGACGACAAAAATCAAGAGTTAAATGGGTGATGGACGGGGATGATAATACGGCTTTCTTCCATGGTGTTATAAATGGGAGGAAGGCTAGCAATATGATTCCAGGTTTGATGATTGATGGTGAGTGGATTACTGGATTTCTAAACCGGCCTTGGTAAAAAGAGAAACTCTTAAACATTTTAGAAAGCACTTCACTTAACAGGTAAAAATTAGACCGGACCTTATTTTTGATAACTTAAAGATGAGGTTAAAGCGACGGCTTTCAATTGTGGTCCGGATAAGGCACCAGATCTGGACGGTTTCAAGTTCAGGTTCATACAAAAATTTTGGAGGTTTTTTGAACTCGATTTTGTTAATGTTTGTCTAGCTTCCACGAGTATGGAGAGTTTAGCAAGGGGTATCCCTAAGTCCAAAACACCAGTGGTATCCCTAAAAGACTACCGTCTGATTAACCTTGTGGGCATTATTAGTAAAGTGGTCTCCAAGGTGATGGCATTGAGATTTAAAAAGTGTTGGGTTGGGTGATTTCTGAATCTCAGACAACCTTCCTAAGATATAGATACATTTTGGACGGATCGCTAATGTTGAATGAAATGTTAACCTGGTTAAAAAAAAGGCATTTATTTTGAAAATAGACGTTGAGAAGGCTTTTGATAACGTGAATTGGCGAACTCTTATTATCGATTCTAGATCAAATGGGCTTTCCGTGTAAATGGTGCTCGTGGATTAAAGGGTATTGGAATTGGCTAGGACGACGATTTTAGTCAACGGGCTCCTACTTATGAATTTTAGTGTGAGAAGGGGTGAGACAAGGTGTCCCGTTGTCCCCTTTTCTTTTCATTTCTTTTTTTTTTTATTGTGATGGAGGCTCTTTCATGTATGGTTAACAAAGCATGTGAAGTTGGGGAATTCATGGGGATTAAAATGAATAACGATGTCCCAGTGGTTTCTCATCTTTTTTATGCAGACGATGCATCAATATTGGGAGGATGGTCTGAAGAGAGTATTGTGGGCTTATCTAGACTTTTGAGGTGCTTTTACTTGTGTTCGGGTTTGAAGATAAACATTCACAAGTCCCATTTGTTTGGTATAGGAGTGGGAGAAGAGGTGGTGGATAATATGGTTGCCATATTGGATGTAGGAAGGGGTATTTCCTTTTGAGTATTTAGACATAAAAGTTGGGGCCAATATGAATAGAGTTAACAATTGGAGATCAGTGATAGATTTATTCAAAAATCGTTTATCTTCTTGGAAGGCTAGAACTCTCTCCATTGGAGGTCGAGTTACTTCCCATATACTATTTTTCTCTGTACAAAAGCCTCATCTAAAGTCATTGATAGGTTGGAGAGTATCCGAAATAGATTTCTTTCGTCGGGTACAAGTGAAGAGAAGAAAAATTATTGGGTTTCTTGGGATCAGGTGACGGCTCCAAAAGACAAGGGTGGTCTGGGTATAGACAATCTAAAAGAAATTAATGAAGCTTTACTGGTTAAATAGGTGTGGAGATTTAGAATTGACAAGCATTCGCTTTGGAAATGTGTCGTCGCTACAGGTCACACGCAAAGAGTTAGAAACTTGAGCATTCTTCCTTTAAACAAGTATGTTGGAGGCTGCTGGAACACTATAGTGAAGTTAGGAGATTCTATAAACTTTGGAGGCAAGAAATTGAATCTATGGTTTAAAGGGATTACGGGGAACGGTGCTCATATTCGGTTTTAGGTGGACCTTTGGAAAGGAGATAAGTTATTTAGAGACAAATGGCCTAATCTTTACAACCTAGAAGGAGATAAAACTTGCTCTATTGCTAAGCGCATTGCTAGTCTCGAGCCGGGAATTGGGGTGGATTGTGGGTGGGTTTTGATATCGGTAACGTGGTAGCTTGGTCGGAATGGCTCGAGTGTAGCAGAATGTTGATGGACGTAGTTTGTGGATCCAAGGTCGATAGCTGGAAATGGATAGAAGATTCCAACGACAGCTTCTGAGTTAGATCAGTGAAGATTTTGTTTTGGTTGGACAAAGATTTTTCAAGTAACTTTTGTTTCAAATGGGTCAATTGGGTGCCAAAAATGCAACAATTTGGCATGGAGAGCAAAAATGGATAGAATTCCTACTAGGATGGCGCTTGTGAAGCGGAATCTTAGAATCGTTGATGCTTCATGCCCGTTATGTAAGGATAGCGAGGAAACGACAATTCATTTGTTTTCAGGTTGCAGCTTTACAATGGAAGTTTGGGAGGCAATCGGTGCTTGGTGTGACTTAAATCCGGTTATCGCCATTGACATCAGAGACCTCCTACGAATTTACAAGAAAGCCATAAGAGGTAAAAAAAGGTAGAAAAGTGGTAAATGGCATCATTATCACCACTTTTTGGGTTATTTGGAGAGCGAGGAATGACGTCATTTTCAACAATAAAGAGCCAAGAATCAGAGAGATAGTGGGTAATGTTAAGTCTTTAGCATTTTTTTTGGTTAAAAAGTCAGTCTAGGGTCACAAACATTGTTTGGAAGGATTGGTGTGATCACCCATTGTATATGTATATTGTATAGGGCGTCCTTTCTTTTTGGGGTTTGCCGGTGTTGAATGAAGTTTATATATAGTTAAAAAAAAATAATAGAAGAACTTACCATGGAGAAAAGCATTAAGGCTTCCTTTTGGGATGTAATCGTAGACTAAAAGTTTCTCTTCTCCGTAGAAATAATAAGCTATCATTGTCAAAAGATTTGGATGTCTAATTTTCCCAAGCAAATTCAATTCAACTTCGACTTCTGTCTTATTTTTACGCTGTGTTCCCGAGTTAACTTAAAGAGAGAAAAGAAAGGAAAAGAATTGAAGGAAGGGAAGAGAAAGGAAAAGAAAGGATAAATGTTCTTTCCTTCCCTTTCCTTCCAAATTGGAAGGAAAACTAAACTAAAGAATTTTAACTAGTTTTCCTTCCATTTCCTTTCTTTTCCTTCCTTTAATGAAACTCGGGAACACACCTTATTTTGTTTTCCTTTCTTTTCCTTCCTTTAATGAAACTCGGGAACACATATTTCCTTTCCTTTCTTTTCTTTTCTCCCGTTTAGTAAACTCGGGAACACAGCGTTAGTAAGATTTCCTGTCAATCTAGCTACGGTAATGGGATTACCAGGTTCCAATTTTACTTTATAATAAACCGCATAAGTGCTTTTCCCCATAACCTCAGCTGACGCACGCAAAATATCATCTAATGTGAAACTCATTGTGCCATCAAAATGTACAAGTTTATCTTCTGTCTTGGTGGCATTATCAGCCAGCTCTTTCCCGGCTGTAGCAGAGCTGCCACCACGATCTTTGGCATCTTTTCTTTTAGCTCCTTCCCCTTTCTACAACAATTGCAACCAAAACAAAACGAAGAAAATCAACGCTTGAACTTTTAAGCACATTTTAATATAACCTATCCATATGCACCATATATATAATAATTACTGTTGTTAACTTTTAGGTAACTATTTTTGTGAGAATTTTGTTTCAAAATTTAAATGGCTTGGAGTGAAAGCCAAGTAGATGAGTTAGTTTGTTCGTTTAAATTGTTTCCTGATGATACCGTACGAGAATTAGAGTCATTGTGATGTGATTTCTTTTTCTTTTCTTTTTTATGGTTAATTTTCTCCTTATTTTTACACCCCTTTTTTGATACACCCTTATTGCCTGATGTGATGCGATTTCTGGTTATGATTAATAAAAGAGTCGAACAATTGTTTGTTCATACCACGTGTATATTATATGAAGGAATTCAAGTGCTTGGCCTAATAATTGGTATCAGCGTGACAAGCCGACAAGGACGGTTAAGGTAAGAAGATCAAGTACTTGTGTAGTGGATCAAGCAAGTGAAGAACATGACCACTTACGAAAGCTGATCAAATCTGTAATGACCTATCAAAAAACAACAAGCCGTGAAGGATTGATCAAACGTGGGCCGTGTGAAACGAACATGATCAAAGCGAGAATAAATACTTTGATGTGTGAGAGATCAATCGGAGCTAGGGGTGTTCATCGAATCGAATTTTGAGTTATATAATCACTAAATAGCAAACCAAAATCCAAACCCAAACCCGTGTAACACCTCAATTACCATATTAAACTCGTTAATAAAGTTGTAGGATCTTGGGCTTAACACACTAAAAGCTTAATTACTAGGTTTGATATTGTGTTAACCAAGTTAAAAACCTAATTGAAACTAGAGGGGCTAAACTTGTCTAATGCCAAAAGAGGGGATGACTAAAAGCAGGGGCGAAGCATCTTGGGGGCCAGAGGGTTCCATGGCCCCACCGATTTTTGGCGCAGTGGTGGAATTTTGTGATTTTCATAAATAAACTGAGTCCGGGTTTGAGTCCAGCCTCCACCGGTTCGAAAACCAATCTTTGCCACTGACTAAAAGCAAAAGGGTGGGGATCGATTTCATCATATGATGAACGATCAAAATACCACCCAAAACACACACTTACACCCTCTAGCCTTAAATTGCTTCAATTCTTCAAATTGGAAAGGGAATCAAGAGCCAAATCATTGCATGTTTGTGCAAAACAATTCCTTTAAGTGATCTAAGTCTAAGGAATGTCAAAAAGATTGATTTGAAGAAATATTGTATGTGTGTAGTATTTTTAATTCAAGTATATATAACACAAATTGGTTGTTAAGAGGTGTAATTGATGTTAGGCAAGACCTCGTAAACATCAAACCAACTTAAATGAAAGATAAAACTTTGTATCTTGCAAAGATATAAACAATTCATGTGCACTAGTGAAGGGTGTTTTGACCATATGATAAAATCCCCAATTTTTATGCTCATAGGGATTTCAATGCTTTAGAAATGATTAATTCTTGTTAAAATCATGGGAAGATGTATAACTAACAAATTGAAAGCTTGGGAAATGGTAAATTTAGTGGAAAAACTATGCTAGCTCATTTGCTTAAACACAATGCCCACTAGGTGTTCAATTAAATGCCTAAGTGGAATAATGGATCTCTAGAGCATATGAAAATCATGGGTAAAATTGTCATAGGAAATTGGTAGGAAATGCCCTAATGATCACCATGGTTTAATGCTTTAGGCGGCGCAAGTGAGACCCCGTGAAGCAAAGCCGAGCCAAACACACGCCAAAAGGGAAAACTCTAAGTATGTTTTGCTCCATACAAATTATTTATTTATGTGTTGATTATGTGCTTACGTATGTTGATTGAAGGGTATCATAGGATGAGAAATCTAGATACTAGAGAACTTGAATAAAGACTTGTAGGGGACATGTAAAACCAAAGCATAGGTAGTCATAGGGACTATAGAGGCGGATGTGTTGTTTAAGAAATCAAGCATGGTCGTGAACGATGGTGAAACAAAGAATCCTCATGGCCATTGGTATAAATGGCCATCACCTTGCTCAATCTTATCCGAGTTTTAGACATGTAAGACCAAGGTATAAACATCCCAAGTTGGGTTGTAGAGCCCGAGGCATTGTCCCAGCCAATCTTGACTAAGGTCTCGATGGGAAACATTCATTCATATGCTAAGGAAGTTTTGGCATGAGGACTAGGAAATAGGACAGGAATGTCCGGATTCAATAAACAAGTCAGCTAGTTTTAATCGGCTAGTTGAAATCTAGTCATAGGAATTCTAGCACAAGACTCAATTAACTTGGGGTAGGTGCGGATATTATCATAGTCTAGAGAAATAGACGAGAAAAACTAATCGTTCGAGTGTTGAGGAATGTGTATAGTCTCAATGCTATCAAACGGGTCAAATAGGTAAACCTCTAATTGTAGCTTAAGGTTATGTAGGAACCTTAAGGACTTCATGAGTATGAACTCATGGCCATACTTAGGAATGATTCCTTGATAAGTTAAATTAATTTTTTTTATAGATACATTCTCTTTATATTAAACCAAAGACAGCCAATTACAAGTGATACGTAGGTAAACGGGCCACAAGTTGTACCGCTACCCCTTTTGGTATTGCAAAACCTACTCTATGAATTAATTAAGCATGAAAATTTGATTAAGTAAATTAAATGGGTCAAATTGGGTGAGTGTTCCCAAACCGAACTGAGGTGTTGAGGAGTTCCCGTGCATTAGGGGGTACGCTCTCACGGCCGTCAAGGAGTTGACCTTGGACATAGCCCCGAAAAGATGAGTTTACTCATGAGATTCTTTTTTGTTAAAAAAAAAAAACTTAATAATGTATGTGAGTTATGGCATACATTGTTAATTGCAATAAAAGTTGACATGGCATGCCGCCCGACTTAATCCCATGTAGTCGGAGTCACCCGCCCATCCTTTAATTAATATAAAGCCAAATTTTAGTTTTATATAATCAAAACAGAAATAAAATAAAAATAAGTATTGATAGAATTTGGGGGAAAAGACCATTCAACCTTTAAAACATCTACTCTCCAAATTGTGTTGTGATTACGTCGCTATATTTTTAAATATATTCACGTAACAATTTATCATTCCCATATTTTTTTTTAGAAAAGAAAAAGAAAAGCTGAGTAGCTAATTAGTAATTACCGTTTTGCCTCTGATAAAAAAGATATGTTTGCCTTTAGAGAGAAGTTGATCAACATAACTGTGTTTCCCTGAAGTTCCGCCAACATTTGTTAGTTCCATTTCATGATGCTGTTGACGCTTAAGTGCGATCTCAAGCTTTTTCACAAGAAAGCACACAAAACTTAAAAATCAAGAAAACAAAGTCATACATAGAAACAACTCTCCATGGGAAGACCAAAAGACAACGATGAAGAAGGATGGCAGGAAGCTCCAGTTCGAGGAAGGAAACAAGCTAACAAAAAAGGAGAGAGTCAACACGTAAAGGACGCAGTCAAGTTTTTCATCTCCAACCTTCCAAACGGGTGCACTCCGTGGGATGTTTCGTACTTTTTTGGAGGGTTCGGGGAAGTGGTTGGATCGTACATTGCGAAGAAGAGGGACAAACAAGGGAACAGGTTTGGCTTTATCTCCTTCAGAGGTATTAAAAATGTTAGAGAAATGGAAGCAAGGTTGCAGGGAGTCAAAATGGGAACATGCAAACTTCTTGTGAACGTGGCAAAGTTTGCAGTAGAGAACGTTGGATGGTTAGATCAAGAGGCTCAGAAGATTAGCAAGAAGGATAACTATTCCCACAATCAGGAGGAGTTTCCATCAATAGGCAAGAAGCAAGAAGCCTCCCAAGAACACAACCACTATTCTGATAACTCCTTCTGGAGGGGTGATCTCTCTTTCAAGGAGATGTGTGCAGGGGTCAAAGGCCATTCGAATGAGACGGCAAGTTCGAGTGGTTTGTCGAAAGTCAAGGAGTGGCATGTTCCGGGGAATATGGTGGCATTCAGTGATGTGCATGGCAAAGCCCTGGTGGGTAGAACGGTTAATCTTGAGTCCCTTGTCAAGCTGGATAAACTCCTTTTGGGGAAAGGGTTCCAGGGAATGGAGATTCAATACATAGGAGGTCTGTCGTGCCTTTTAAAATTCAATGATAACCAGGAGGCTTCGGACTTTCTCCTAAGCACTGATGTATGGAAACCTTGGTTCGAGTCACTGGATGTGTGGATGGGTCAAGTTTTTCATTACGAAAGGGTCGCTTAGATCAAGATTTATGGGGTTCCTCTCCACATCGCTTCAAAGGAAACGTTCGATAGTGTTGCGGGTCTTTTCGGTAAAGTTATCTATCCGTCCCAGTTATGCTCCAATGATCAGGATCTCTCGGTGGAGATGGTGGGTATTTTGGTGAGCGATGGGGTTAGAATCCGTGATGAGGTTAATCTACGCTGGAGAGATAGGGTTTTCAGAATTTGGGTGTCTGAAGAAGACAGAGTCTGGGAACCGGATAGTGTCGGGATGGTGGCCGGAGTGGCTGTCCGATCGGAGGTGGAGCCGGTGAATGTGGTGGGTAATATGGAAGACCAACAGCCTCCGGTTGTTTTTTCGGAATTTGATCCAGTAGCCCTACATAATATGGATATTGACAATCCATGCAGTAATGATGGTGCCATGCAAAAGGAGGTTTTCGAAAAAAGGGATGGTTTGGGTGACGATTTGGGTACCACCTTGGAACCTGTGGTGGAGTGTGCTCCTGTGGGGCCTATGTCGGATCCCATAGCTGATGTTGCTGTGTCTGAGAATTTTCAACCCAAAGGTCCCACCACGTCCAGTAGGACTTTTAGAAAGCTGGATAAAACAAGGCCCAGAAGAGAGCCCAACAAAGCCAAGTCTATTAGCCCAACTCTTTCCAGGCCTAAGAAAAGGTTTCGTTTGGACTCAGATGACCCTTACGATCTGAACAGGTTTATTGAAGTAACTCAGGGGAAGCCTCCTTTAGCTGCAAACACTGCGTCTGCTCCTCAGGGTGATGGGTCTTTTGATCTCAATAAGGGGACGGAACAGGAAGGGGCTTGTAATGATGAGAATGCTCCGATCAATGGTCCGGGTCCGGTTGATAAGATGCAAGGGGAAATGGCTGAGCTGGTTGACTTGGGCTCCTTACTTGGAGCCGATTTCAGCAACGATTTGGATCTGGTCAAAGAAGCAGTCACGGAAATAGGTAACAATGTGGTGGAATTATGAATTTCCTCTCTATTAACGCTAGAGGGCTAGGGGGTGTTGAGAAACGCCCCTGGATTCGGGATTTAAAAAAGACTCACAACGCCCACTTTATTGCTATACAAGAGACCAAGATGGAATCCGTTTCAGTCTCGATTGGTTCTAGTATCTGGGGATCCAAAAAGTTTGGCATGGAGGTGGTTGGTTCGGTTGGCCAGTCGGGTGGTATCATTTGCCTTTGGGACTCTTCTTTCTTTGAAGCTGTTTCGTCGGCTAAAGATAGGTACTTTCTCTCTGTTCGTGGTAGAATCAAGGGTAGTGGAGAAGCTCTGAACTTTATTAATGTCTACGCGCCGCAAGGCACGGAGGCTAAACGTCTCTTGTGGAACCGTATTGAAGCTGAGTTGGGGAACGCGGATGGTTTTTGGTTGGTCGCGGGGGATTTCAATGCGGTTCGGGCTGCTGTTGAAAGGAAGAATTCTTCCTTTAAAGTTTCGTGTGCTAACAACTTTAATGCCTTTATTTTCAACAGTGGCCTTCTAGAATACAATATGAGGGGTCGTCAATTCACGTGTATTCGGAATAACGGTCAGAAGCTTAGTAAAATTGATCGGTACCTTGTGAATGCGGGTTTCTTTAATAAATGGCCGGAAGCGTGCCTTCGTGCGCTCCCGAGTCTTCATTCTGACCACAGCCCTCTTCTTCTCTCGACTGGTGATCTCAACTATGGGTCTAGACCCTTCCGGATTTTTAATTCTTGGTTGGAGGCGTGACGGGTGGTTCAAGGAACAACCCGTTATAGTGTTAAAACGCATAGATTAATCACATTTAATCATGATATTGCTTGGAGTTGGATAACTACGGTAGTTATGGATGCAGGTATGATAAGGGAGCTAAAATGGCGGAAAACGGGCTTTTGGAACGGATCGGAAGCATTGGAACGAGGTGGAAAGAAAGAAGAAAAAAATCAAGATTTTCCACAAGCCCACCGTAGGCCTACGCCAAGGGCGTTCCCCTACGGTGGCCCATGGACACAAATTTCAGCCGTAGGCCAGGGGAGAATGGCCGTCAGGATTTCAACTTCACCGTACCCTTACGGTGGCACCGTAGGGGTACGGTGGTCGCTGCATTTGTTTGTAACTCCTTCATTTAAAGACCACTTTATGGTGCCTTTTCATCATCTCTTTCATTCTAAACGTTTCTCATCACTTTTGGGCGAATTTTGGCTGCAACTAATCATTGGAAACATTATCTAATCATTGTTTTGATGTTTGTAATCCTTATGAACAATTGCTTGAAGATGATAATGATCCACCAAGCTATGTTAGGCTAGAACTCTTGATGATCATCTTTGGTGAAGTTTTTCTTAAACTTTTCTATGTTTGTTTCTTTCATTTCTAGAACAATAATCTAGTATATGTTTGCTTGATTGTTGTGGTGTTTGAACAATTGTTTGTAGTAGTTAATCAATTTCTTAATTTCTAGTCTCAATCGTACGTTCTTGGTGTTGCTAACAACCGAGATATTGCGGGTAGGATTTGGGTTGGATAATTGATTAATCGGTCATCGGGAAACAACCTCGCGTTAATATAATCCGAGTACTTTGTTCCCTTTTATCACAACAATTGTTTAAACATGAGTTATGTCTATGTAACTCTTTCTAGTGGAACTTTTGCATAAGTGTTTAAGGAAAATGGATCCAAAGATGGTCATTGCTTTCATAATCTTGAGAACAAATCCATTTTAATTCAGTAATTTAGTTTATTTTTACTAAGTATAAATCCAAAACAATCAACAATCTTTGATCTTAAATTTCGTTACTAGTTAAATATTAGTTAATTTACAAAGTTATTAGTTTACACACAATCCACAAACTCCCTGTGTTCGATACCTTCTTGCCACTATCTTTAGTTGTAATTGGGAAATTTTACGTGTACCACGACAAGCACGTCAAGGCGCCCTTGTTCGAGGAGGTTGTTGTTAAGGCAGCAGAGGAGTTTGAGTTTTCTGGACCTCCGGATCTGTTTTTAACCAGGAAGTTTGCTCATATTAGAGCAGCCATTAGACGATGGAGAGAAGAGTTTAATAAGACTTCCAATGAAGCTATTGACGCGGCCAGGTCTGAGATTACTAGATTGGAGGTGACTATGGAAAGTTGTGATCTTTCCGAGGAAGAACAATGGATCTTAGCCGAAAGCTCCAAGATTTTGAAAGAGGCTGAAGTTCGGAAGTGTATGGATCTCAAACAGAGGGCGCGTGTTAAATGGGCTATTGATGGAGACGAAAATTCGAAATTTTTTCACGGGTCCATCAATTGCAGGAAAGCGGTTAATTCCATTCCGGGCCTCTTGATTGGCGGCAAGTGGGAGGCTAATCCTTCGCTTGTTAAGAAGGAGGTGTATTCTTTTTTCAAGAGAAAGTTTTCGGAAGATCATGCTAAGCGCCCGGGGTTCTCGTCTGAATTATTTAAATCCATCACTGAAGAGGATAATGCTTTGCTGGTCGCGCCCTTTTCGTTGACTGAAATCAAAGCCGCTGTGTTCAGCTGTGGGGACGACAAGGCTCCCGGGCCCGACGGGTTCAATATGAGATTTATCAAAAAATTTTGGCACCTCTTCCAATCGGATTTCAGCGCTATGATGACTCATTTTTTCAACAGTGGCAAAATTTCAGTTGGGAGTAGTTCTTCCTTTATTACACTAATTCCCAAATCTAAAGACCCGGTGGATCTTAACGGATATCGGCCTATTAACCTTGTCGGGATAATAAGCAAAACCATCTCTAAAATATTAGCCAACCGTCTTGTTAAAGTCATTGATAAAGTCGTCTCCAACACTCAAACAGCCTTCATCAAAGGGAAGTTCATTCTTGATGGTCCGTTGATTGTCAACGAAGTCATATCGTGGGGGAAACGGAATAAGGCGCGGGCGTTTATCCTCAAGATTGACTTCGAAAAAGCGTACGATTGTGTTAATTGGAATTTTGTGGTGGATATTTTATCTCAGATGGGGTTTGCGGATAGGTGGCGGAAGTGGGTTTTGGGGATCTTGAGCTCGGCTAGATCTTCCGTGTTAGTCAATGGAGCGCCGACCTTCGAGTTCCAGTGTGGCCGAGGTATGAGGCAAGGAGACCCGTGCTCCCCTTTCCTTTTTCTCCTTGTTATGGAGGCGTTGTCCTGTATGTTTCAAAAGGCTGTCGATGTGGGGTATTTTCATGGAATCAAATGTGCGAGTGTTGGCCCTACCATTTCTCATCTTCTCTTTGCCGACGATGCGATCATTATGGGAGAGTGGGACAGGTCCAATCTTGCTAAGGCGGTTAGTATTCTAAAATGCTTCTTCATTTGTTCGGGACTCAAGATCAATATTCACAAATCCATGCTTTTTGGGGTGGGTGTTTCTTTGAATGAGGTGGAATCCTTAGCTTCGGTTGTTGGTTGTAAATTCGGGAACCCGCCCTTTACCTATTTGGGCCTTAGGGTGGGGGCGAATATGAACCGAGTTAGCAATTGGAGACCGGTGTATGAAGTTTTTGAACAACGGCTATCCGCTTGGAAGGCCGCGTGTCTTTCCATTGGTGGTAGAATAACGCTTATAAAAGCGGTTTTGGAGAGCCTTCCCTCCTATTATTTTTCGCTTTATAAGGCCCCGACGAAGGTTATCGACGATCTTGAGAAGTTGATAAGAAGGTTTCTCTGGGGTGGTTCCGATGAGGTCAGAAAGCTCCACTGGGTTGCGTGGGATCGGGTGGCCTGCCCTAAAAAGGCTGGTGGACTTGGGCTCACTAAACTCAAATTCGCCAATATAGCGCTCCTTAGTAAATGGGTTTGGCGATTTAAAGCAGGTGGTGATTCGTTGTGGAAACAGGTTATAAACGCTTTCCATTCGGGAGGGCGTTCGTGGGATTTTATTCCTGTGTTGAGTGGTAGCTGTGGCACGTGGAGTAACATAGTAAAGATGATGTCGAAGGTGGTTATCGCTGGTGTTCCTCTGCGCAGATTTTTCAAGGGTAAGGTTGGGAAAGGGGACTCCATTTCCTTCTGGTTGGACCCCTGGTTTGGCTCTGTTCTGTTGAAAGAGGTCTGCCCGAACCTGTTTGCGCTGGAAAGTAACAAAAAACGCAGAGTGTGTGACATCATACAAGGCGCTGACAGGGTCTGGTCTTGGCGAACTGAACCCAGTTCGCTGGACGAATTGGAGGAATTGGGTTTTCTCACTGCTGCGCTTGAAGATGTTTGTTGTTCGGACTGTGAAGACTCCTGGATATGGATGGGTAGTGGGTCGAAGTTCTTCTCGGTTAAAGCAGTGAAGTCGCTTTTCTATGATGAGATGGATTTCAGCAGCAACTATATTATGACCTGGTCGAATTGGATCCCGAAGAAATGTAATGTTTTTGCGTGGAGGGCGGAAATGGACAGGATCCCTACGACCGTGGCTCTTCGGCGGCGTAACATCAATGTTGGGGACGGGGTCTGTTTTCTGTGCAGCAGTGGAGAAGACTCGGTGGACCATCTCTTCACTTCGTGCATTTTTGCAGCCACGCTATGGCATCACGTTAGCGCTTGGTGCAAGGTTCAAGGGTTGTTCGCGTTCTCGTTTCGAGACTTGCTTGAGTTCCATAAATTCTCGGGGTTGAAGGGCACCAAGAAGGACCTCCTCCACGGGATTATCATTACCGGTTGTTGGTGTATATGGAACGCCAGGAACAAGTTTATTTTCGAGAATAAAGAAGTGCGGATGGAAAAGATTATTGGGGATTTAAAGGCTTTCTCTTTCTTTTGGGCTAAACATAGATTAAAGCTCGCCTCGTTGTCTTGGGGAGAGTGGTGTAATTTTTCCTTTATGTAAGTTTGTATAGTTGTCTTGGCCGCTCCGTCTTGGAGTTTGGCGTTTTCTAATGAAGTTCACCTTTCAAAAAAAAAAAGCTTTTTCACAAGAAGAGACATAGTTGGTCGCTGTTTACGATTGTAATCTAAACACTGGAATGCAATGTCTGAAAATATTTCGAAAGAAGTGGGGTCCATTGGTGGCTTGAGATCTTTAAAGATAATCCGGTCTAGTTTTTTATTTATGTAGTTTTGTTTCCACATAGGCACTAAGATCTCTAAATGGCCGTTGGTCACTTTAAAGCATAACATCCCACATAGAACTTCAAATAAGACAACTCCAAAAGAGTATATGTCGGATTCTTTGGTTAGCGTGCACGTCTCCATATATTGGGGATCACAATAACCAGGAGTACCCACTACATTTGTGTAAAGAACACTGTGTTGTTGATTAGCAGGTCCAACTTTTGAAAGTCCCAAGTCAGAAAGTTTTGCATTCCAGTTGGCATCTAGCAAGATGTTGGCGCTTTTTATATCTCTGTGTAGAATTCTTTGTTGGGTGCCTTTATGATCGTGAAGGTATTTTAGACCCTTTGCAACATCTAAGCATATTTTGAGGCGTTGGGCCCATGTGAGAACGTTGGAGCTTAAGTGGCGATCAAGGCTACCATTGGATGCGTGTTCATACACAAGGATCTTCTCACCATCCTCGTCACAATATCCAAGGAGGGTAATGAGATTCTTATGTGAGTATCGAGAAAGCATCACGATCTCCTTCAAAAACTCAGGGTCTCCTTGGCCCAATTCACGACTCAAACGCTTAATAGCAACTATGCCTCTTCCCTTAGAGTGATAGATTTCACCTTCGTACACCTTCCCGAATCCACCTCTTCCGATAATTTTGCTACCAAAATTATTGGTGGCTTTTTTTAAATCTTCAAGATGGATTTTAAGATGTTCAAACTCTTTCATGAAGGAAGCCATTACTTGTGGATCAGAAATAAGATAAAGAGGTCAAAGCAAGTGTTTTAGTCAATTAAAGATGAGAACTTGAAAGAAGATGCTATATAAGAACATACACACAATATGTGTTTGTATTCTCTCTAATGAAAGATGGTTAATGTGCTTAGGGGGGACTATGCACCATTGGCAACGCTGTCGCCAGTCACTCGGGTAGGGATAGTCGGTAAAATTGAGCGGGTGGTGTTTATTTATTGAGGTAAGCAATGATTGTGTGCTTTCGACAACACTGCTGTCGGTGTTAAAGGTTTCCTTATGGTGTTTTCGCCGTAGAGGACACCTTCCTTAACATGACGAGTTCAATGAACAGATGCCTATATATAATATTGGCCTACAAAAACACATTATATATTTAAGTATTTAATTACAACCTGTACATTTCAGAATGAAGGTGGTTCGAAATTCCCAGAGTCAACCCTCAATTGTATTACATGTCTTCACAAAATATCTTAATTCCAGCTAGTATTAAACAATCTGTCGGTGGTTGTCATGTTTCTTGCGATGACGTAATTGCTTACATTTTAACGAATATGCCAATAAATTATTTACATGATGAAGCCATGATTTTTATAAAAATGTTTAATTCCAGCTGTGATAGCCTAAACAATCTGTGTGGGTGTGGTGTTATCAGATATTAAATGATTAGACTATGGGTAATGGTTAATGCTCTTTAAGTGACATTTTTCGCCACATAATCATCATAATGCTCTTTTAAAGAATGTGTAATGGTTAACCTCTTTTTTAATGCCCTATCAATAATTACTTTCCTTATTTTTTTTTTCTTTGGTCATTATTAGGGGTGTAAATGACACGTAGCGGCTCGAGATCGGCTCGGTAAAAATCTTGAACGAGCCAAGCCTTAACGAGCTCGAGCCCGAGCCCGAGCCCGAGCCTGAAATATGGCTCGTTTAGTTATCGAGCCCGAGCTCGAGCCCTAGATACAAAGCTCGATTGGGCTCGCGAGCCTAATCGAGCCTTAACGAGCTAGAGCCCGAGCCCGAGCCTAAGTTACAGCCGAGCCTAAGTTATAGCCAAGCTTTTGCGAGCTCGAGCCGAGCCGAGCCGAGCTTGAGCTTTGGATTTTGCTAGCGAGCCGAGCTCGAGCTCAAGATTGTAGGCTCGAACCGAGCCGAGCTCGAGCTCGAGCTTCACAAAACCTTAACGAGCCCGAGCCGAGCCCAGTCAGGCTCGGGCTCGGCTCGGCTCGTTTACACCCCTAGTCATTATGCTAGAAATGCCCCTCGTTCTTCATGCCCTTATAATACCAGGGGGACGGTGTTAAGGGTGTTATCAAACTCTTTCATGCTCACAATGCCCATTAAACATGGTGTTAATGCAATTCCTGTTATTAATAATTAAGTCATTATTAAAGTTTAATTACCTTCTTTTGGCCTTTGTCTTTGTTTTCGTTTTATACAAAACTAATGAGTTAGAGCCTCGATTACTATTGTCTATTGATGCTTTGATAAGAAACTTCACTTCTGTCTACATTTTACTATTCTTCAAGTTTATAACTTCACTTCCATACCATTACCATACTTCACCGGTTCATTAGTTTTGTGCTTTCAAGCATTGGTTTGAAACTCGGATCGGAACCGGACCCTTGGCCGGTCCAGGTTGGACTGGGCACCTATTGAACTGGTGAACTGGGTGGTCGGACCGGAACCCGTCCGGTCGAACTGGAAAAATTAGGAGTCGGACCGGATTTTTATAGTATTTTCTCGTTTTTTGTTGACCGGCTGGACCAGTGACCTGGTGGGGTGTCCGGTTCGACGTCCGATCATGTTTTGAAAACATTGTTAGGTTCGGGTTAGAACTTGGTTTTGGTTCTCAGCCCGGTTTGATGTACATCAAGGCCTACATTACATACATCCTTTCTTTAATTTTCTTTTCCTGGTTGTGTCCATCTACTAAGCCCAGCCCAGAAAAAAAAATTATTTTTTATTGGTAAAAGCCCATTGTATCTGGGCTTTATTTTTTTTATTTATAGAGGACGAGCATCTAGGTTATACTTCTCATAAGCTGCACACCAGAAAAACAGCCGCTACCCTATTGATACACGCCTCTGTAAGCAGCTGAAATCGGTAGCTTGCTGGTCTTTTTATGCTTACCAATCAACCAGAGGTTCGTAACTATTTTTAATTTGTTACTTTTGTGTTGTATTGGTTAGTCTATTATGTTAAAAGATAGATTTGTTGTTAGTTTTTATTACTACTAATTGTTTGTATTCTTTTGATCTTTTAAAAAGAGTAGGATGAGCTTGGGACGGTATCAGTCTGATCCCGAAAATATCGATCTAGAAAACTCTTAAAACTAAATACTGATATTGGTTTGGTATCGGTATTTTAAATTTTTAATACCGATACCTTACCGATCCCGTACCATACCGAAAACCTCTAAATGTGAGTACCAATACCAATCACCCTCGTTTTGGTACGGGATCGGTATCTGTTCGGTTTCTAATTAGTGTAGGATGTGAGCTTCTATATAGGCATTGGTGACCATTGAACTAATCTGATCAAGTATATTAACCATCTTTCATTTCCTTTTGTTAGTGGATGAATAAACCTATTTTTTTGTGGTTCTGACATATGATCTTTCAAATTAAAACTTTCAGTTGATTGGAATGCTTGATTCTAGCTCTTTTATTATGGATTTTGTTTTGAAAGTGTTTGATTATCTTAAAATCCATTTGGAAGAGTTAAAAAAGCCACCAAGAGTTTTGGTATCAAAGCTTTTAGAGTTTGTGGATTTGGAAATGTGTATGAAAAGGAAGACTTTCACTCTAAGGGGCGAAACAAGGTTGCTATTAAGCGTATTGAATCATCAATATGAGCAATGATACCCTGAGTTTTGGAAGGAAATCATAATGCTTTCCCGTTACACGGTGTTAATTCTTGTGTCTTTGTCTCTCTTCTTGGATTTTATGACGAGAATGGTGAGAAGATCCTTGTGTACGAGTATGCATCTAACGGAATTTAAAATCGTCGCTCAAGGTTTTCTATTTTAACATGGACACAACGTCTCAAGATATGCATTAAGTGGGCTAACCTACCTTCATAGTAATCGAGATTTAATTACTGGTTAAAGATTATGAGCGTTGTATCAAACATGTTTATGTAATAATCTTTTTAATGCATAAAGTAAATTTTAACAATTTTGGTGTTGTGATAACTTGTTTGTGGATGTTTTTCAACAATTTCAAAAAAATTGTATTTAGCGTGTTTATATTTGTAATATTTGGTTTTGGTTGAATTTGTTATGTAATTATTATGCAATTATATATTCTTTATAAACTAAGTGAAACAAGTAACCCGATTCAAAATTGAAGTTTAGTAAAGTTCAAACTTAAAGCTGGGCATTTGAAATTGAAAATTAACCAAACCTATTAGTTTTAAGTAGTGTTGTAAAAAATGTGCTTAGATTGAGATTAATCGCTCATTGGAGGTTTGTTGCTTGGATTTTACCAGATCAGTCACATTGGACTGTCAAGGTCAAAATCCGTCAACAATTGCCAAAATTTGGACATAGTTGGTCAAAATTTGACTAAATCAGTCAAGTAAAATGGCTTCTTACCTCAATTCAAACCAAAATCAAAACAAGTTAGAGCGAAATCAACCCAGTCAAGGGTCAACCTAAGGTCGCCTCAGATGATACCCCATGATTTTGAAACCTGTAAATGAACCGAACATCCATGAATTGTTTATGATCTTGTTTGGTGGAAAGTTCGTTTAATTAAATGAACTAACATCAATAAACGTTGTTTTTGTTTATTTCTGTTCGTGAACGTCCATTTATGTTCGTTCATTTATATTCATTGTTAATGTCCATTTATGTTCATGTAAATACAAACATAAAATGGGCTTTCTAGCTACATAAATGTAACCAATTAGTAATTGGATTCTTTTAGTAATAAAAAATGATCTTCCTAATTGAACTTATCATAAACGATCACTTGTTTACTATGTATATAAAAAAACTACTTATTGTTTGTATGCATGAACCTTATTTATATGTTTTTTTGTATTAATTGTAGTATGTTAAACTTATTCGTGTGTGTTCATTAATTTTAAATATATTTGTTTCTATTTATTAACTGATGTCCATTTATGTTCGTTTTTTGTTTGTTCAATCAGGTTCATTTATGTTTCTTTATGTTTATTTAGGTTTTTTTTTCTTTTTCTTTTTGTTTATGTTCATGAACTGGTCATTTAAGTTTTAAACGAACGAACATGAACTTGACAATTTTCTTAATGAACGATCACAAACAAACAAATTGTGTTTGATTAATTGATAGTGTTCGTTTAAAGTTTAAATGAACAAACACGAACATGTCTTTCTTCGTGTTCGTTCAGTTCGTTTACAGGAGTGTTCCTATAATCTCTCCTTTGTACTAATGTGTTCCATTCTATTACTAGTAGTTGATGATGATTATATACGAAAATCATTCATATTTTAAAGAGACTTGTGTTAATATTTTACTTGTTCGCTTCATCACGTTTACTTGCATCCATTACTTGTTCCATCATGTAACTACTAGTTTAGGGAGGGTGTTGGTTCGCATGTGCACCCATGTTGCACATTGCACTTGGTTTACAAGAAAAAACATAACTAGAGACCTAGTATATGGCTATGGAAACATTTCTCATTAACTTAATATAGTTCTTGGCTTGGGTCAAAACTCAATATATAACTTGTAGCTATCATAACAAAAGGAGTAAAAATTGCCCTTATGGTTCATGAAATGGATGTCGGATTAGCTATAGACCAAATCCATGGGTAAATGAGTTTTTTCTACATGTTTGGCGATAACATATAATAGTGGTTGACTTTGGACATTGAATGCTTGAAGAAAGTTTCATTAGGTATGCACAACAAAATTAGCTTCTGGCCTTATCTTTGTACTGTGAGTTAGAGTTGTAGGGGGCTACCACTTGATGCTTGGACAACGTGCAATGAGAGTGGCTGGACATGGTATCCGGATAGATAATCCATTGCGGCGCTTCATTCTTTCTGTTGGTAGCTTTTTGTACGATGAACACCAGTTGGACTGATCTTTATACGAGATGAGATGACAACAAATCCTTTTCTAAATGTTGCAATAACCAAAGGCAATGAAACTATACACGTAATGCATCACAAAAGACTGCATCTAAAAGGACAATACATCTTGCACTTGGTTATTTGTAGTGACTATGAATTACATGTAGAAGGAAAAGAAGTAATAACACCTGCAATTTAAACCATAAGTACAACAAGAAGATGAGTAATAACAAGTTAAAATTCACAAAGCTATTAACTCTGCATACACCTTGCAACCCGAGTCAAAACAGTCTAGTCTTCATGAAACCTTTCAGCCTAATTGGCCCGGTTAACCTTTAGATAGGGCAAGGCGCCTATGACATTGTTGTAGTCACTGTATTCGACTTGAACATGCATCAGACAATTTGATCAAACACCCTTTATTTGTGGAAATTTTGTTTGGCCCAATTCAACATGAACAATTCTTTAAAGAAATCAAATTGTTGATTTCATAGATTTGAACACTAACCGTTCTAGAGAAATGTGTTCTCCTCTTGGCATTTTTCTTTCTAAGCAAATGTTGTTTCCCAGCTCTCCTCCTCACAATTTCGTCCATAAGGTTTGTTCAAAATAATCATTAGAGTCCTATAGTTCAAAAACAACCAAAACAGTACATGTGGTTTCATATTCGTTTCAATTGGACACACCCCCACTAACTTCATCCATATCATCATTAAGTTTTTAGTGAAATTACTAAAATACCCCCTTGTAGGGGTGTTCAAAAAATCCAAAATCCAATCCGAAAAAACTCTGATCAAAATTCTTTTTCCAATATTTTGATGGATCCGACCCGAATCAGAATTACTTATTCGGATCGGATTTGGATTTTAGAATTTAAAGTTTCGATTATTAGAATATTCGAATAAAATGGGTTTTAGTAAGTGAATGACCCAACCAAATAATAAGCTTCGATTGGGTTTTAGTAAGTGAATGACCCATTGCTTGAAAATTTGTTCAGCTCATGAGGCATGAGGGCAATACTAAACTCTAGTTCTTCAACATCGCCCATTTATAAAGACTATTTTGTGTTACGTTCCATAGTGCTTGCTTTTGTGTTCAAACTATGTTTTGAAGTTTGGTTTTATGTTTAAGTCTACGTTTTGAAGACTATGTTTTGACGTTTCAATTTTGTATTTGTGATTAAGACTAATTTCTATTTTTGCTTTTGTATGTTTATCGAATTCAAATTGGTAAAATGTTATGAACCATAAATTAAGGAAAAATAAAAAAATTGAAAAATTGTTGTTCGATTTAATTTGGATTATTCGGATTTATCAGAATCCAGTACGAATCGAATCATATTTTGGATAGGTTCTTAAAAGTTTAAAATCTGAATAATCCGATCCAAATAATCAGAATAACCCGTTATCCGATCCGATGAACACCCCTACCCCCTTATATTTCCCTATCTCCCTCCCCATCTTCTCTTTCTCACCTATACATTCCACCACCGCCCTCAATCATCATCAAACACCGCCATCCATACCATCTACCACCATCCTCCGCCGCCGCCACCGTTAGCCACCGCCATCACCACCAGCCACCAAATATCATATTAAAAAACCCAATTGAACCCAATCACATCATTATCACCCATTGATTGATGAATCTTGGGGAGATTTTGGGCTGCAAAAGCATAAATAGGTTATACCTTAAACGAGTTACTAATCGGTTGCCATATTGTTGTTGCTATATAGCAGGAAGAAAATAGATGATTAGTTAGATGTGAGAAAAGAAAACTTATTGGATGAAAGTGACAAAAATGATTAAATCACGTAGACGAAAATGACAATTTATTCAAAAGAAATGATGAAAATTACAAGCAGTGTTGAAAAATAAGGCCGAGTTGACCGATTACTTTCCGAGTACTTGCTCTTAGGTAGGTCGTCGAGTATAGCCGAGTTGGCCGAGTACTCCCCCCATAGGCCGATTTAAGCCATGAGTACTCCCCCGATTATGCTAAGACTCGCTTTAGGGTATGTCGCCAAGAAAAACCCAAACCAAATTTTGCAACACCAATTACAAGTAACAAAAGGGTGGAAAACTCAATAAATAAGCTCCAATTTCCATTTAAAGTTTGCTAGAGGATTTTTGTCGTTATATTTTTCGGTTAGAATAAATTTGTAATTTTATAATAATTATTTAGTTTATTAAACCAGTAAAACAAATCTTTAAAAAATATGTTGTACGAAAAGGTTTCTTTATCAATCTTTGATAAGTCTACCTCGGCTGAACTAATGTATACGTTCATATATGTGTGTATATCTTTGGCATAATATATTGGGTAAGTTATCCTACATACCGTAATAAAAATGAAAAATGTGAGAATAATATAAAAAACATAATAAATCACTAAATATGACACAATTAGCCATAACATATAACACAAAGCCGAAAAATATAATATAATATTAAAGAAAAAAGACACAATAATGAAACAAGAAAAAAAACACAATGATGTAACGTAAATTCTTAAAAGTAAAAGCTAAAAACTAAGATTGTAAGGTTCAATGAGACGGTTCTAATCCCGCTTGAATGAGTTCAATCGAAATCCGTTTGATACCCTTCCTACGACTTTCTATTTTTCTTTCACTATGTATTTGATCGTAACCCTAATACATTATCATTATCACTTAAATAATTTATCAAGGTGAGTTTGTTTTTACTAAAGCAAAATTAATGCGTAGCATAGAACATTGGCGGATCTTTTAGGGGTCATGACCCTCTTTTTTTCTCAATAGTCTAAATTCACGGGTATTTCGTCTGAGAACTTTATAAGTATTAAGTCTGTCCCCTAATTTAAGGGTCGCCCTTTTAATTACTTACGATGGTGACTAACTAATAAACACCAAAAGTTAAAGCATAAAAATGAAAAATCTAGGAAGCTGACGACTCACTTTTGTCAAACCAATTATTTCAACATCTAACAGCAACATTCACACGATGATGAGAACCAATTATTTTCGAAGCAATTTCCACTCTCTAACTATGTACTAAATTTCAACATATTGGCCTATTTCTTATTTCGTTTGCATATATAATTAATTAATTATATAAATATATAATGAAATTTCAATGAAATAGAATCGAAGATGATCAGTCTGCAACCCAATCAACACTCCTCTCTTTACCAAAAAAAAAAAGTAATTTCATTTTTTAGTTGAATTAAAGAAGAGAGCAAACCATCCCAAACATTTCTTTTTAGAATTTTAAAATAAAAGTACCTGTGACACATATACACACAATAATCAGTTGTAAATGAACTATTAACACATATTTGTGTAGATAAGTGAAGTAATATAAAAAGGCAAATTGGATTTTAATAATCCAACATTTCTCTTTTTGGCCGATAAAAGTCCAACCTGAGTTTTTTCCCTCTACCAGTCCTACCTATTAGACATTTTGCTATCAATGGACCTCCGCAACTCACACTAACGTCGTTAGCTGAAACTCACAATACTAGGAAATTATTCATGGGATTTGAAAAAGGGAATCGAGACGATGATATTGGTATGTTCAATTGCAGAAATAACCATGATTTGTCAGTTGTAGGTTGATGTTCTTCTCAGATGGGATGACTGGAACCGACGTGTTGTATTTATAATGATTCCTTATTTAAATACCGCAGAGGTATCTCCAAATATTCTTGAGAATGGGTTAATTAAGGATAGATATGCCATGTTAACGTATTTGTCTCGCGTTTCGCGATCCAACCGATATTCATACAGAATAAGAATCATCAATTCATATTCATGCTTAATGAAAATAAAAAATAAACCATCTCAATTCATGTTCACACACATGGGAAAATCAACTTAAATTATGATATTCATACTTAGCTACGAAGAATGATAGGCTTTTGAAGAATTAGGAGAGGAATCCAATTTTATGAGTATACAAATTTCATTAAAAAAAACTAAAAATTTTGAATTTTAGTTACCTGAAAACTTAAGAACGAATACAACAAATAAAAACAATGTAAAAAATGGTACGTTTAGCAACACCAAAATATCAAATTAGTTAACTTTATAGATAGTTCTAGTCTTCTAGACATCTAGGTGAGTAAACAAATTTAATAATTTAACTATTTTTCTTCATAAAGTTTGAAATAATAATATAAACTCCGGTGACTTGTTTTTGGGGGTTTACCGTTTACCTATTCAACAACGCACATCTAATTCACAACCCGACCCGAATACCCAAAGTCACCTATATATACATTCAGTTCAAACTACATCATCTCATCAATGCATGATCCGCCATTAAAGACCTCTGTATTTCTTTGCCAAAGACTTCTCTTATAGGTCAACCCTTTACAAAAACAAACTTAAATTAGTTACCTTTTCTTTAAAAAAATCTGTATTATTGTTATTAGTATTAGCATTATGTATCAATATATGGTTTCTTGTTGCAGTTTTATTTGATTGATCAGTTTCTTGTTTCTGGGTGATAAAAAAAGGTGCAAAATTTATTACCCATCTGTTCCAAATTAGGATCTTGAAAAGGGTTTATTGGAAATTATGGGTGGAGATGGTTATCGTCTTAGAGGCAATTCATCAAACACTTTATCTGCATTAACTGTGAATGAGGGGAATCAGGTAAACAACAATTTGATTGAAGAAGATGATGATGTTGTGCAGCTGATTGAAGATCAGGAACAAGAGATTATGCAATTGAGAAGACACTTGGCTGAATTCTCGGTCAAGGAAGCGCGTATTGAAAGCGAAAAGAATGTTCTTGAGAAACGAATTGGTTCGATGTACAAAGGGTTTGAGCAGCAGCAACAGGACCTTGTTGAAGCTGGATTGAAAGCTATGGCTTATAGACAAGAGATAATTGAAGAGAATGTACGGCTTGAGTATGCGCTGAAGGTAGCGCAGGATGAAGACTCGGTGTTTGTATCGTCTTTGGTACCTTTTCTTGCTGAACAATCTCTTTATCCTGCAAGTTTAGATGCATATTCTATTGTTAGTAATTTGAGGGTCTTGTTTAAGCATCAGAAAGAAAGACTTGCTATAGCCGAAGAACGGCTAAGAGATTCTCAATATCAACCTATGGTTTTGCATAGGAAAGAGGTGTCTTATAATGATTCTTCTTCGCATGAATGGGCCCGTTCAAGCGGTTCTCCATCACCAGAACCGGTTCATTTGGGTGTGGAGAGACCAAATAAAGGAGAAGATGTAGTGAATACTCCTTATTTACCGTCAATTCTTGAAGAAGAACACGAACAAGAACCTTCTTCTTCATCACACCATGAAGCTGATGATTCGGAAGAAGATGAATATGATGATGTGGATTATGCTAATAAACCACTTCCGACTGTAGACGGTTTGCAGATTTTTGGTGAACCTTTCCCAGGTCACGAAATTCAAGCACGTGGGCACTCAGGATATGGAACCACTTGTTGTGGGTTTGAGTGGGTTCGCTATATGCAAGACGGGTCAATGAAATACATACAAGGCGCAACACGTCCCAGTTATATCGTTACAGCAGATGATGTAGATAATCAACTTGCTGTATTAGTTCAGCCACTTGATGACAAACAACGAAAAGGTGAAGTTGCAAAATGCTTTGCAAATGACAACAAAAAGATCACTTGTCATCCTGATATGCTTCGTGAAATCGAGAGAAGAGTAAGTATAGGTCATGTGAGTTTTCAGTTGTTTGTTTGGAGAGAGTCTCTAGACAGAGACCCTTGGGAACCAGCGATCTTGGAAATCAAGAAGAGTAGCTACAGGATTAAGCTTAATGGACCGAACAATGTTGTAGTAGTTGATGATAAGTATACACCAGCAACCATTATTAGTTTACCAGAAGAAGAACCATCATTGTTCTCTATACTTGGACCAGAGGGTAATGAGCAATACCAATGCGCAGTCGATAACTCAACTGACATTAACAGCTCAAGAGATGCAATCGTCCTAACGATGAGATTATTTGTCAAACGAGCTCTTGATAAAAAGCTAGGGAAGAAGAAGAGAAGAGGTCTGTTTTTTTAAGTAAGTTTTATGTTGTATATTAGTACATAGGTTCATCATGTAATATTTGTTCAATTGTTTTTGCTTACATTGGTTAATAAGTTAATCGTATACTGTCATGAACTCGTAGCTCAATATTGCCGTGAACATTCTAGACATAAACATATCGAATACAGGAATTTAGAAAAACTTTATTAATGATGAACAATGTGTAGACGTTCTCAACCTACTATAAAACGAGAACGTGTGAATGACGTGTACATGTAATGTTGACAAAATATAGACTGTTAATAATGTATGTTGGTTGGAGATGTGTCAATAACGCGGTAATGGAAGATGCGAGGGTTAAAGGATACGGCACAACTAAAGTAATAAAATAGGCGCTACGGTATGCGAGTGGTTAGTTTGAAGAAAAATCACGAAAATGGACATGTTTACTCACTTTATTTTACAAAATAATCATCGGCTTTTAAACCTATAAAAAATAAGACATTCGAAATCGACCAATCAGCCAACGCCAAATAAGCACCGCCAGCTAATGTTTAGTCGTCGGCTAAGGCTTGCTTAGTCTACAAAAATAGCCAATCAAACCAATACATGTGTTAAGGCCTTCTAAGGCTTAACCCTCGCTTTACATGTATTGCCCGTTGGTTGGTTCGTTTGTGGTCCTTGATGTACTTTACAAAGGTTTACGTGTTAGGCTAATTCATAATCGTCTTAGCAAGCAATGCTTGTTTGTTGGCTTCATGTCCATTTTGATAATTCTAAAAGTCAACATGTCTAGTTTGGTAAATTTCTCTAAGGCTATGGGTGTGGTACCAACCCCCCCCCCCCCCCCCACCGCCCACTGCGACGTCGTCACCACCGCCTACACCTCACCACCGTGCAGGAGAGAGATAGAGAGAAGAGGTTGAGGAGATCGGGGAAAAGTTACCCAAAACACCGAAATTTGAAGACCGGGGGGGGGGGGGGGGGGGGGGTGTGTGTGTTCCCCGACGGGGGAGGTGCCACCTAGGCTCTATGACCACCTCCCTGTCTCCCACACCCCATGGCCTATTTATGAGGTATGGTGAATATTCACGGCAACAAAGTGCATTTGATGTCAAGTATAATGTGTAAAAACTACAGCCGTGTACCCTGTACTGGCGTAGAGGTTAAACAACCCTTAAGTACAACTTAAGGACAACACAATTTCTTTTCTTTTTAACTTTTTTTCTTTCATAATTAATGAAAACAAAGATAAGAACTAGCGGCGCAAAGGAGTTGAGCTGAGCCCGAGCTCAACTAAGCTCGAACTTTGTTTCTAAATCTCGAGCTCGGCTCGTAGGTATTTTTCAAGCTCAGGGTCGGCTCGTTTATTTTTATTAACTAGGTTTAACACCCGCGCTTCGCCGCGCGGCAAATCGATTTTTAACAAAATTTATTCGAACCAATATCACGTATTGCGACGGTTCGGTTGAACCACCCGACAAACCCGGTTGAACCGTCCGGTATGGCCGGTTGAACCAATATTCCTAACCATTCATACCGGCCGATTAAACCGGTTGAACCACCCGACATACCCGGTTGAACCAATATTCCTAACCTATTTCTAAGCCTACTACGTATGTTCAACCGGTTGAACCACCTCCTACGACCGGTTGAACCACCCAACATACCCGGTTAAACCGTCCGGTATAGCCGGTTGAACCAATATTCCTAACCTATTTCTAATCCTACTACATATAAAGACAAAACTTACAAAAAGACAAAAAAAAGCCTATATAATAATAATTTGAACTAATGGCATAACCGTAAATACCATGAAAAATCTGTCCTATTCGTATACTATTTATAAGCTTGACAAGAATTGTTATATTAACTAGAAAAGGTTTAAGGCCCATTTAAGTAACCCGTTTACAGTGGTATTATTGACACACTAAAAAAAGTGTCGCTATAACTAATTAAAGTTTTGGTGATACTTATAAAATGTGGGTAAAATGTTATAGTGTTAGATGTTATTCACATTTTGCATAACAATTTATAAGAAAAACTAGGTTTAAAACCCGCGCTTCGCCGCGGGGCAAACCGATTTTTAACAAAATTCACGTTGCGACGGTTCGGTTGAACCACCTGTTACAACCCATTGAGCCACACGACATACCCGGTTGAACCGTCCGGTATGTCCAGTTGAACCAATATTCCTAACCATTCCTACTGGTTGGTTCAACTGGTTGAATGACCTGGTACAACCGGTTAAACCACCCGACATACCCGGTTGAACCATCCGGTATGGCCGGTTGAACCAATAATGCTAACCTATTTCTAAGCGTACTACATATGTTCCGTTAAATAGTAACCAAGTTAAGTTGATATTCACATTAGTACGCGCGTGTAGCCCAACCGTTCTCGTTACTCCGTTAAGTTTACTTTGTAACTCCGTTAAGCTTACTATTCAACTCCGTTAAATGACTTAGTTCACGGAGGTGAATAGTAATTGACGGAGTTAAACCAAGTTAAGAACCGATTGAGCCACCCGACATACTTGGTTGAATCGTCCGGTATGGCCAGTTGAACCAATATTCCTAACCATTCCTACTGGTCTGTTCAACTTGTTGAATGACCTGGTACAACCGGTTAAACCACCCGACATACCCGGTTGAACCATCCGGTATGGCCGATTGAACCAATAATGCTAACCTATTTCTAAGCGTACTACATATGTTCCGTTAAATAGTAACCAAGTTAAGTTGATATTTACATTAGTACGCGCGTGTAGCCCAACCGTTCTCATTACTCCGTTAAGTTTACTATATAACTCCGTTAAGGTTACTATTCAACTCCGTTAAATGACTTAGTTCACGGAGATGAATAGTAATTGACGGAGTTAAACCAAGTTAAGTTGCTATTCACATTAGTACGCACGCGTAGCCCAACTGTAACGCCCCGAAAACCCACTTCATTTAAAGACGTTGAGAGGCGGGATTAATAAAATGAGATTGAGTCAAGAGGTTATAAGTTGGAGGGTGGAAATTGTCAAATACCCAAAGTCCATATTATAATTATTAAATATGATGGTGTTTTGGTCGATCATCAGGAAAGAAGAAAAGGGCTCCAACCCTAGTCCAACTACCAACTCGATTTAGCAAGAATTCAAAGGGGAAATCGATGCATGAGCCAGAAATGGATGATTTAAGGTCAATCAAACCCAAAGGTACCTTCTATTTGGTAGATTTTGATGTTAAGGTTAATTTTGGAGTTGATGAAACCTAGGGTGTGTATAAAAACGTGAATCAAGGAAGAATGGAGGTGTCTAGATGTTGATAGACACTAGAGGAACCATAATTCATGATACTACATAGGGCTATGCTTGATTCTTGTACTAGTTAGATTGTTTTTACACTTGTGATGAAAGTGGGTATTGATCTTGGTGTAATCCAAGACCATTCTTAGTTAATTGTTGAGTGCATTGAAAAGAAAGTGATGATTTGCTATGTTGATAACTATTAAATGAAAGGTATGTAATGTAGGGAAGAAATATGATGATTTATGTTATGAGCTATGAAAGTATGCATGAAATGCTTGTACATTGTGTTTTAAATGTTGTATGCACACCAAGTGTTTGATGAAATGCCTAGATTAGTCTAACTTGTGAAATTGTAGGCAAGATCGAACAAGTATGAAAGTAGTATGATAATAAATATAATTGAAAGTGAGTTAGCATGAGAATTGTGTTCTAGGGAGCATTCATGTAGGGATTTAGTGTTATGAGGTATTCTTGGGCTATGTTGCTAGTTGGAGATTATGAAGGCACTAGTATGTATGTGAGGAAATGTATGAACGTATATGACAACCGTTGTGATCATATGGTTGTATGTGTTCCGAAATATATGAGACATATATGATAATAAGTGGTATTACATGATGTAAGAATAAATGTGGTTGTGAATGTATGTTTTAGATATGATAGAAGTTAACTAATGAAAGTCAATGTAATATTTGGTTGAGAATGGTTGTTAGTGTGATATGATTATGTATGCTAACAATGATGTGAATATGATAATATGAAAGGATAGGAAGGATGGACTCAACCATGGGAAGCTAATGGGTCAAGAGGAGGCAAATAAACAAGCATGAACTTGGAGGACTTGAGGTAAGTGATTCCCGAACTTAACTCGCACTTATGATATTGAATTATATGTTCAAGTAGAATGGGATTCTTGAAAGATTAGGTAGCTTATAGAAATGCCAAGGTAAGAAACTTGGTAATGGGTCAATAATAGATTTACCATGTTTGGTTGACTATGGAGGAGACAAACGGGTCATCAATGCGAACATGACTCCTTTATTGGGAGTGATTAAGGGTCTTGAAATAATATTGAAAACCCAAATCTTATCTCTTGGAAGTTGTAGGGATCGAATACGGGGTTGGATATCGGAATCGGGGCTTAAAATGAAAGAAATTAGGGAGATGAGCTGCAGTTGGAGCAGGGCTGCGCTGGCTTGGAGCAGGGCTGCGCTGGTCTGGTGCAGGGCTGCGCTAGTTTGTAGCAGGGCTGCGCCCCATGCTGAAGTTTCTCTGAGCTGCGCTAGGGTGGCGCAGGGTTGCGCCCCTAGCTGCGCTTCCACTTGTTTTTCCTCCGAAATGACCCGAAATGATGGATAGTTGTATATGGGACTTATGTAGGTTAAAAACGGGCCTTAAGAATATGTTTAGGCACGTAAGAGGATGCGGTTTGCAAATATGATCCTAGTACGGAATGATACATGTGCATGTAGTTTAATTGATACGTTGTTTGATGGTATCAAATACGATAAGTAAATTGTCATGATTATGTAGATTGAAAATGTGATGTACATATGTGTACTCATGCTCGGGTTTGAGAGAGAGTTTCATGTATGTAAGGGTTGGTAATTATGCGTAGATTGAGTATAGGATTGAAACATCATATTGTCTTAGAGATTAGCGAAGAAAGAGTAACATGACGGGTCAAAGTAAGTTATATGAGGGAATTGTATGCTTGAATGTATTGTGGGATTATATGAGGAAATTTTATGCTTGTATGTATTGTGGGATTATATGAGGGAATTGTATGCTTGTATGTATTGTGAGGTATAGAGGAAATTGTATAATTGTATGAGTTGTGGGGTTATTAACCTTTGTTATGAGATTGATAGGAGATGCAGGTATGTAAGTATGATCGCAGGAGACATGGAGGTTCGGATCGGGGTAACCCACCCGAACTTGAAAGAAGGCTTTTAGACGGGATCACAACGTTTTGTGGATGTTACTTCCGCCTCATGAGTAGATTACATGAGGTCACCTATTGAACTAACTAAGAGGGTGTTTGGGATTGAGTTTGGAGATGCAAAAGTGCTTTTGGTCAAAAGTGCTTATTGGCTTATGACTTTTTGAAAAGGAGTTTTAAAAAAAGTGTTTGGATTAGCTTTTGAGATGAGAAACGTCAAAAAGTCAATAAATTATTATTTTTTTAAGTGTTTCGCTTAACTTATTGCGAATATTGGTTGTATGAGTGGTACATTTGTAATTTTTTTCCAAAAGTCAAAAGCCAAAAGCTAAAAGCCAGGATTTCTAACTTTTCAAAAACAGCTTTTTCACCCTTAAAAGCCAAAAGCCAAAAGTCAAAACAGAAAGTGCTTTTGGGTTACACAAACAGCTTATTGACTTATTGGCTTTTTCAAAAAGCCAATAAGTCAATAAGCAGTTTTGAAACTCAATCCCAAACACCCTCTAAATGGTTATATGGTGAATGCAGGTTGTCTTGTTTACCTAATGAAGTAAGGAAAAGATCGAGATCAAGCGAGGAGGCAGATTGTACGAGGTCACGGTCACATAACTTAATATAGATGAGTTTCGTTGAATGCAATAAGAAACAGTTGGAGATGTAATACCTAAATTACTTAGTAGGATCGCTTTATAAACATACAATGTTGTTTTTAAAGAAATGAATTTTTCGGTTGGCATTTCCGCTGCGAGTTTTCTGTAAATTGGTTTAGGGTGTTACACCAACCGTTCTCGCTACTCTGTTAACTTTACTATGTAACTCCGTTAAGGTTACTATTCAACTCCGTTAAATGACTTAGTTCACGGGGGTGAATAGTAATTGACGGAGTTGAATAGTAACTCGCAGGAGTTAAGGAGTAACTTGACGGAGTTGAATAGTAACTTAACGGAGTTAAATAGTAACTTAACTGAGTTGAATAGTAACTCAGTTAAGTTACTATTCATAAGCCCTTCATGTTTTGTATATATAAATATAAATAATTAATTTATATCAATTATAATTATTCTTTAATATACAACTAGAATTTGACCCCGCGCGTTGCGGCGGGGCCACACTGCGAACACTCTATAGTCCAGAGACGATAATGCGAATGATATACCAACGGTCTGCGTTTATCAAAGAACCATTGTTGCGGCAGTTGCAATGTTGGCTCCTAAGAAAAGCCTAAAATATTACATGTTAGGCATAGTTTCAAAACAAAATAATGGCTAGATTGAATTTAGTGGTAAACTTCAAAAACAAAACATGACATTAGCATACCAAGTAGAACAACAAAACCCCTAAATTTATTTGTTACGTATTACCACTTGAAAACAATTACCAAAAAGCCATGCTTACTCTTTTTATACAACCAAAATGTTATCAAACCCTACACACAGAACCACTATACTTCCTGTTCGACCAAACTGTGCCTCCAAGCTTCACTAAGAAAAAGCTTTAGCCATAAATGGTTATACAATATAAGTATAATCATGTAACACAAAAGGGTTTAAACCAAATTCAAATTATGTGAAAAGTGTGAAAGGAAAAAACCATCATGGCATAGCTTACACCAAACTCATACGCCGAGCAATGTATGACATCAGCTTGATTGTTGGCGTAACTCAGAGACGAACCAGCGTAGTGACCCAAACCGGCCTAGTCTAAGTCTGACCATGCACAACTATATGTTTAGGGATGTACTGACCTGTTAACGCATTGGTGGCATGGGGACGTAAAAAGGAATATGGGACATCCGGAATTCATGGTATCATGAATCCCTTCCTATACTTGGTTTCAATTTAATTTTCATGTTTCATCTTCTCAACTATTATAAATACTTCCATAGCAATATGTTATATAAATTGTCAAACCTGCAAATCTGCATTGTTTATATGTTATACTTTAATATATGAGGTAAATTGATCAGAACTTACTTCAGGCATCTAATTGTGACATTCTTCAACACTCAATGATCTACTGCACAAAGACCTTCATTGAACATTTAAGTAGCAATTAATAGCCTCAACACAAAAGCAACAACTAATTTTAAAAAACTCTCAATCGGAAATGAAAGATCCTAGAATTCCATGTACCTTTATTCAAGCTATAATCACCAAAACCATACACTTGGTTAAAAACGACCATGCTCCATGAACCCCTTTTCTCCAACCAGGACCTGTAAAAGTTATATCATCACCTCCGTTATGGCTTCATTTTACGCATTAATTATCCACTCAATCGAGCAAACAAACAAACAAAATTAAATGACTAACTGTTACCTTCATTCAATCGATCAATGGTCTGTCTACAGCGGTGGTGTTCGGCTGAAATGGATTTATAAATAACCGACATGTAAATCAGTTCTATGCCTGAAATCGAAAGAGAGAGAGGAACGTGATTAAATCACAAAAACTAATTGGGGCTGCTCGTTGAATCCCCAAATAGCCTATTTGTCTTTCTCATTAAATCAATTTAAATAGCAAGTAAAGCTTGTAAAGGCAGAAAAGGACACGTAATAGAGTAAGAAAACGTATATAAAGAACGTACCGTCCGACAAGTCAGACGAAAACAGTTGCCACGGGAGCACAACCGTCTGCAGCTGGCCTAGGAAGCGGAGGAAGTGTTTTGGAAGGCTATGGACTTTAGAAGTTGATGATCGAGATGATGGCTGCGTTGGTGGTGTGAGGATGGCGCAACACTCTGTGTGGTTAAGATGGGGATAAGAGAGAGAGAGATGTATATCAGAGAAAATGAAAGATTGAAACAATCAAGAATGAAGATGTAGTAGTATCTAGAAACCATTGAACAAACAAAATCATGTACAACTAATACAAAGCTATGTACAATATCATTAAGCACACAAAACCAATTAAGCACAGAGTACAACACTACAATGCACAAACCATTTGTAAATTAATATACTATATAATTTGGTTATTTTTCATACATTAATTAACATTTATATAAAAAGTGGGCTTGTTTAGGCAAGCAAGCCAGTTCGAATTTGATAAACGAGCTCGGGTTCGTTTACTAAACAATCATGTTTTTAGGCTTGTTTGCAGCCCTACGGAGTCAAAAACATGAAAACAACCCCATACGACCAAAAGTTTAAAAACACGAGTGACACTAACTAACGAAGGTCAAACCCACAGGTAAAGACGACCCCATATCTATCTCTCTTTCACTTGACACAAAATGGTTCAGAAACAAAGGGTTTGTGTTTAATTAATTAAATTCCATCATCTGAAGCATAATATCTTCACTCTTCCAAAGGTATATTTCTAAATTCTATTCAATTTATAAGTACAAATTGTTGTTTAATTGTTTTCTGTTGTTACTGTTTTCTTCTTGTTTTGCTTCTGGTTATTCTCTTATCTGTATATGGTTGTTGAGTTTATGTAAGCATATACAAGCTTTGATTAGGACCAAATAGTGTATATATAGCAGTTATAAGTAAAAAAAATATATATTATGACCGAAGAAACACCGGTTAAACGCCTATATGGACGAGCAATATGAAGATATATTTTATTGATGTTTGACTGAACCATTACACAAGACTCGTATATAAGCGAATACTGATGTTTCAATAAGTATAAGAATTTATATAGATTCAGTCAGGAATCCATAGAATGGGTAACGCTGTAACGCTTAGAAGTGTAAAAATTGTGTTTTTGGTAGTCTTTTTCAGTGTGCTTCAAACATGGTTCGATTTTTATCAATATACCTAATTACGTGCTAACATATGGTTTTGGAGCACATAAGAATGGTTTGTAGGATCATAAAAATATGAAATGGGTTGAATGTCTCTCGTAGTGTATTTTAATGCATAAAACTATTACTGCTATTGAGCATTAATCGCAAGGCCATGTGATCCTAAAAGATAAATAGATCAATATATTGTCTATTTCCTAGCTACTATAATTATAAACATCAGTTAAACCATTTAGCTATTGCAGTACCAGTTAGTGATATAACAAACATAAAGCGAGCCCAATGACATGACTTTCTGTAGGATCTTATTCCAAATGGTTACAGGCCGAACAGGTTGAATTAAAAGTAGTACATCGTTACTGAAGTAATATAGTTTTCATAATTGTATTGAGCACAGTCGCACACTATTCGTTTATAAAAAAAAATTATAATGTTTGGACCTTGGACAGTAAGCATTGCGGGGCAGACCCACCCAAACCCCACAAAAAGTAAGTTAATTGTTTCGACTAGGTACCCATAACCCAGCCCAACGTATTGTGATCGTGTGTGAATACCCTACATGAAAAGTGCGTTGTTGTACGTATGGTTTTGGATCATATAAGAAAGATTAGTTGTAAGTTTTACTACTTATATAGTTTACCACCATGATTTTCATGGGTATTGACTATTGAAATTAAATAACTCGTATCAGTTACTTACTTTAGAATTCTTCAAAGTTTTACTACAAGCATCTCTAGCTATAGAACCATTGGGGGCGGATCCAGCCGCAAAGCCGTAGGCCCAAGAAAAATATCATTTTTTAGTGTTCAAAAGGCCCAACAATAGAATTCCTGAAGGCTGAAACCATTTTTTCTTCAATTGCAGCATCAGGGGCACCACACTATTCCAGAAACCCTTTTTTTTTTCCACCCTATCCCACTCTGCAAATATCTTCAGTTGAACAAAAAGAGGAGTCACAGAAGCATGATGATAATGCTGTGAGTTAACTTGGTAAGATAATTGAAGAATGATTGTATATTGATTGTGTGTGTAATTGGTACAAGTACAGAAGATTATGTAGAGTACAATGTTTCGACCATGTCCCTCTAATATATGCAATGTTGCAGAAGGCGCTAGGCGGGCGGTGAGGTCCAGCCTAGGGACTATTCGGGACTAGTCGGGACTAGGCGAAAATTAGGCGGAATTAGGCGTTTTGGTATTTTTATACGTATTATATATGTATATACACAAATTCAGGTGTTTTTTGAAAATATGTTAAGATATATACACATAATACTTAGAAATACTTAGATATATACACATAATACCTAGAAATACTTAGAAATTTAAAAATAAATAAATAAATAAAAACCCACCGCCTAGGCCTGCCTAACGGCCGACTAATGGCCAAAACGCCCAGAACCTCGCCTAGGGCTTATTTCCAAGGTTTGGTCCCGCCTAGCGCCTAGGCGCCGCCTAGGCCGACTTTTACAACACTGAATATGTGGAAACTATATAATCTTAATATCAGGAATATATTCTAGACATCAATTCCGAATATATGTCTAGTATCCCCCTGCAAGATAAGGGTCGCCGGGAAGCGACCCTTAGCTTGGACCTTAAGAACATGAATCTTTGAGAGGGAAGAGGCTTTGTAAAAATATCTGCAATCTGATCGTCTGTTTTGATGAACTGCACTTAGAGTTTTCCTTGAGCGACCTTTTCTCGAACAAAATGAAAATCCACTTCAACATGCTTTGTGTGGGCATGAACGACTAGATTTGCTGATAGATACGTAGCACCTAGATTATCACCCCACAATGTGGGTACCGATTTTATAGGAACACTGAGCTCATGTAAAAGGGCTTGGAGCCAGGTGAGTTCAGCAACTGTATCAGCTAAAGCTTTGTACTCTGACTCTGTAGATGACCAAGAGACAGTTTTCTGTTTCCAAGCAGACCAGGACACAAGCTGTTAGACAACTCTTAGAAGTTTTTTAGGAAATATTATAGGTTTTGGAGGTAGTTTATTACTGTACTTTGTGTTGAAATTAAATTGTGATATTTAGGTCAAGATTTGCTAATTATATTGTTGTTCACATAAACTGGAATCTGTCTGACTAGTTTAAATTTGATCATGAATTCACTTTAGTATAGAAAATTTGTCATAGTGAAGTATGAAATTTTAGGTTCTGAACTAGAGTTGTGTGGGAGCATTTTGGTAATTTACATGATTACATCAACTACGGTCCTCACACTTTTAATTAAGATATAGACTTATATTATTTAGACATGTTTTAGGCTTCTTTATGGCCAGTTTAGGTTGTTTTAGGCTAACTCAAAGCTTATTTAGGGTTGATAAAATTGTATCATACCTGTTCAGACGATTTTTGGCCTAAATTTCATCAGAACTTGGCCTGAAAGTAGGGCTTTTATAGCGAAGCGAGAAGGCTGCACTAGGCTTAGGCGCACAGTCGCAAGGGCGAAGGATATTGAGGGCCAGGGGTGGCCCTGGCCCCCCCTGTTTTTTGGCGTAGTGGTATAAATTTGCGATTTTCGTAGGTAAATCGAGTCCGGGTTGAGTCCGGCCCCCGCCGATTTGCCACTACCGATCGAAAAAAATTGAGTCCGGCCCCTCCTGATTCGAGAACCAAGCTTCGCCACTGCACAGTCGCACACCAGGGTGAGCCTTGACAACAAGCGTTATGTAGTAGTCTTGTTATCCACTTATCCCCTAGTGTGAGAACGTCAGAATTCCTTACTCAGCAGCTAGGTAAATAACAACTGTGAAAATGATTTTACAGGTTTTATAGGTTAAAATGGTTACTGAGCCCAACCCGCTTTTACCAGCAGTCATCAGTTGTCTTTATTTGACCTGGCTCATTTTGTGCCTCTCATAATGAGATTCTCTGGATCCGCTAATGCACTATTGATATCAAATTATCAAACATCATTTGCTTGCTAGTTTTCTCTTATTACTCTTGGCAATCCTGTCCCAAAGATAAAAATTTAGGTTCATGTGGACTTTTTATAATATAAGGTTTCGGGTTGTTTTGGGGTGTATAATATTTGTAATGGGCCTTATTTGTTAGAACTAAAAATAAGAAGAAAAAAGTGTCTTCATGAGCGAAATCAAATAGAGAATGCTCATTCAGGTTTTTCTCACCCTTACACCGGACTTCTTATTTGAATCATATCCTATTCATCTTCTTGAATAAGGTTAGGATTTATATCTTCATTTCTCTCTATTGAATCTGATTTCATACATCCTTTTCATGCTGTTATCACATCATTTATTCTAATATTCATTTCTCGACATTGTTGAATTCCTATATAATATGCTCTTATGCTATAAAGAGGATTTGATTGGTGTCTGTTGCTATTCATATTTACTAGTGCTTCGAGTTTGCAACCTACATAAATGATACAAATACCTCATTACTAGCATTACTTTACTAACTTGGAAGGAAATTTACTCTATTTAATGACACAAAATTGCTGGTGTGGACCACATGAATGCCTAGATTGACAGTTTCTGTCTTGTTACGTGCTTCAACTCCATTCCGGCGTTATACCACTAGGCTATTCTCTGCAAAATCCTTCATCTGGGCATGGCCTGCAATCCTTACCTCTATCTCTAAGAATAGAGAGGCTGCTTCCAGTGAGACCCCCGGCTCGATGTGGTTTGGTATCAAGCCTTGGACATAAGGCACAGAACACTTAGCAATCGGGACAAACCCGATCAATGCATGTACCCCTTTGTCTTTTGGCTATCAACGCCACCACATGATGCATGATTAACCGTCCGTCGTTTTTAACGTTATTTTCACGAAAGTAGTAAAATAACGTTAAAACTAGTGCAACTTTACTTTTGCCCCCCGAGGGCCACACATATATACATTATATGCGCACACCATGTCACCAAGCTTACTTTCTCCAATCTGTCAAACTACTTTTCTTCATAAAACATTCATATTTTGAATACAAATACATGATGAAATTCATAACACATCATATTCATTTTTATACGTGGTGAATGGGCCTGCTAACCTACATCTATAGCCTGCATTGTGCAACGTAAACTCATTAAAATAAACTCATTTGGCTCAATACCGTCCTAAAGTGTTGCGCTAGACAACCTAATCAACCTGCATTGTGAATTTCCAATGCTCGTGTCATCCTTAAATCCATATTTCAAGACATACCCATGAACTTGCTTTCCCAACTTAACATCATACAATGGAAATCAAGCATTTAAAACAACTTCAGTCTTGTAGTTTTTGTCAGTTATAAGGGATCCTACTAAGCGTTTAAAACAACTTCGCTCGTGTAATTTGTGTCAATTAGAAGGGATCCTACCTCTCCAACAGTCCAAAGTTGGTATTTTGAGAGACGGGTTCCTCCCTGAAGCCTATCAATTTTGTTTTCTTTCTCAGTATTAAGTGAAATCGGTTTGGTTTCTGTCATATATTCTTAATCTGCAACCTCTAATCCTAGATATCAGTCACATGGGATCCTTGATGATTAATATAGTAACTTGCAAATACTTAGTCGCTTCATCTTCATTCATATGTGCCAATTCACAACTTTATTTAGTATAGATATTATGCCATTATGTCTGAATGTGTTGACTTTTGCTGCAGAGTTGACTTCGTCTTCATTAAGCAAAAGAGTTGATTTTGTCTCCATAACAAGTGATGGCAGGTGAAGACGAAAGAAACTTGGTGGAAATCTTGGAAGAAAATCACCCGATTGACATCAACAAATACACAAATTATGTTCACTCCCCACAATGTGGTGCCATCGCAACTTTCTTTGGGAACACCCGTGACACGTTTGATGGAAAAACTGTAATAGAATTAAGATACGAAGCTTATGTCCCAATGGCTATTCGTTGCTTAAAATCCATTTGTTCATCAGCCAGGTCCTTGTGGAACATCAATGCCATTGCTGTGGCCCACCGACTGGGCCCTGTTCCCGTAGGTGAAACAAGTGTTTTTGTTGCTATTTCATCTGTTCATCGCGTTGATGCATTGGATGCTTGTAAGTTTGTGATTGATGAGCTCAAAGCATCTGTACCCATATGGAAGAAAGAGGTCTACTCAAATGGTGAAGTATGGAAAGAAAACATGGAGTTTCTTGAGAGAAGGCCAGAAATTGGGAAGCTTAGGTCCTGCTGCAGACCGAAAGTGAAGGTGGAGGATGATGAGGCTGTAAAAAACGGTTGTTGCAGGCCGAAGTTGAAGGTGGAAGACGATGGATCTGCGGAATCTTGCGGTGGCAATGCATGATCATCAAGAATTGTGGTTAGTTGTTTTCAGTTTTCTCTTTGTATTTTGGCATTGTAAACATAATATGCTATAAAATACCTGCGTTTATGATTCATATAATGAGCCCTTTAAAATTTAAATCTGTCTAAAGCTTACAAGCATTCTATTTATATGATACTAATATCTAAAATGGGGCGTGTAGTAATGTCATATATAGGCTTGTCAAACCTGGGGATGTAAACGAGACAAATCGAACTCCGAGCTCGAGTAGGCTCGAGCTCGGCTCATTTACTTATGACGGCTCGAGCTCAAGCTCAACTTGTGAGTAGTTTTTCAAGCTTAAGCTTGGCTTGGCTAATTTGCTTATTAGTTAATTTCTTTAAATGCATTTATAATTGTGTTTTATAATTTTTTATTATAATTTGTATATACAACATAATATATATTATTTAATTATTTTATCATGATTTATTTTAATAATTTTATATGTGTGTGTGAGGTTATCTCGAGAACACCGAATATCGTAAGAACCGTGTGAACAAATGAAAAAATCAATTAAAATCAATTTTTTTTAATACAAACTTCATTATGATTAAAATACAACATTAAAAAAAATTACCTTCCAAATAAATCATCTTTTCTTGCAAAAACACTTTAAAATGATTTTCTTTACACGTGTAAATGAAAACAATTTATACATGTGTATGCGGTTAACTTACAAATGGATAAAATCACTTTATTTTTGTATACGTTTAAATATTTACGCGTAAATTATTTTATGATGTATTTATTAATAATGATAACTGATAAGTGTGAAAAGAAATTTTGAATTTGAATAGTTTTTGAACGAGTTCTCGTGGTTCTCACAAAATATATGCGTTCTCAAAATAACACACCATATATATATTTCATATGTTAAAGAAAATTATATCATATTAGTAATAGGCTCGTGAACTAGCTTGAGCTTCATAATTGATGTTCGGGCTTGGGCTCTAAACAAGCTTATTTTTTAGGCTCGAGCTCATTTAAGCTCGGCTTAACTCAAATTTTTAACGAGCTAATCTTGAGTAGCTCACGAGTGGCTTAGCTCGTTTATACTCTAGTTGAGCCGAGTCATAGAGATGGTTAAAATAACGTTAGGATATTCTCAACTCACTTTTTAGGTTTGATTCATTAAAAGATCGAGTTTGCCTAGCTTTTAGACCAGATAAGCTCACGGATTTCTAACAGGTAAGTTGTCCCATGTATTCTCCTATTTCATGGACTATTCCACAACGTCATGTGGTATCGTTGTATCCTCCGATACAAGCCATTTTGTTATTATTATTTTTAATTCGTCCCTGGTGGGGCACTAGGAAGCGCAAGCATTATATGGCACACATTTAGTTTTTCATTGAGGCACTCCAAAAGGATATGTTGGAGTGATCAAGAACCCACACGTTTAAACATACGTTTGAATAGGTGCGCTCTTTAAACATTTGCACATTAACATACATCTAATCTAACTACAGTGAGAATAATAAATTGACTTTAACATCTAGTTATAGTGAAGAGACCAATAAATGGATATAAACAAGAGTGTGCAAATCTATTGAAAACGACTGTTAGAACTAAATCTTTTTGAAAAGATTATATTAAAAGCGAATCAATAAATATATATAAAGTTCTAAATTCGTTGTCACGATAGTGGTCGTTCTCAGCTTTGACATTCTCCCCACTTTCATGTCTTAATATTACTTGAAAAATTCGGAATATTTAATGAAATATGCACGTTCAAACCACTAACAAGAAAACCTTTTCCTTCTTAATTAAATGTCAACTACTAGTACACATTCCTCACTAATTAATTGATTCATTGTTATTGTCAAGAACATCATAGCATCACATGTTAAAATAGTGGACCATAGAGTTAACATACTGATTTATTTATAGAAGGTACGTTAAAGCATCTACAATGCATTCATCTAAAAAAATGTCTCAAATGGTACGTTACTTAAAGAATGTCCTCTCTCTTCCAGCAATGCATATATGCATTGCAGGCTTGCAGCGCCCATGGCATAGTGGCATCCCGGGGTAAGATAAGGCTTTTTAGTCCCGAGTTCGATTCCCATGAGGGATTTTCCCTAGATTTATTTGGGATTTCTTCCTGAGTTGGTGTATAGGTACTATTGCCTAGTGGAAAGATATGATCGGATGGTTCCGCTAGTGACATGATGATACTTTAGTGGTCTGTCAGTGATCCAAATTTGCCGTTCAAAAAAAAAAGATATGCCATTGTCGCGGCTCGTAAGTGTTGACCGAGTCGCTAACACATATTGGTTCATTTCGATTGGCCAGATTCGACTTTCAATTCATCCATAGGGAAATAAAGTTTAAAGGTAGATAAAGAAAAAGGAAAGTATATCTTTATATTATATTTGACGAATATGCCCATAGATATATAACAAAGGACCTCAAAAAAGACAGCCAAAAAAAATTTAAAATATGGTGGAACAGAGAATGTGTGCAGCAGGCATGGGTGGAGGCTTTTGCTTTTAAAAGGGCATCGTTGGTAACTCCCATATTAACTTTATGCCCACTTTGCTCTTTTTGCCTTTTGCCCCCAATCTTCATGTTTAGGCATGGAAGAATAACACACACATCAACAATGATTTTGATGCTTCCATATCCATATATCACTTCACTTGATCATTTACCCAATGTTATTTTAATCTTATGACATTTAACTTGTTATGTCTTGGTGAAACTATAATGTGTGTTGCCTATGATATATGCTACTAGGACGATTTTGTTCCGATTCTTGTTTTTGATGGTTCATAAACGAAGTTTTTGTAAAGTTGAAATGGTTGTAGATGGAGGTTGTCATGTTGCAAAAGAGAAGCATGTCGGGATCTAAATCAACGAGGCGTGGTTTCAAATTACTCGGGTTTAAAGTGAAATCAATATACCTTTTAATATTCTTGATAGTAAGTATATTAAAAGTAAAATGTTTCTATAGATTCATATGACCTTGAAGTTGAACTTGGTTAATGATTGGATTCGCATTCATTACAAAACCAATTTTAGATAGAAAACCATATAAATACTTATACGTGTGTTGACTGCTTATAATATAAGAGAGAAAGACAGTAGATTATGAGATTATATAATTACATTATATGGTTAAAATTATATGTACATACATTATATGGTTAAACAGTTTAACTACACAAGTAACACAACTATCTATACATAAAAAACCCTAGCTCCGAAAACTTAGGAAGGCGAAACGGCGATTGACGGCGGATAGGTAATTTCTTACGTATGCATGGCTTCTCGTGATCGGTATAAGGTGAACAAGTGGTACGATGTTCCTGTTAAGAAGAATCAACACAGTTTTAATCATCAGAATACGGCGCGGGTGATCGATGGAGTAAAATTCTTTGTCTCAAACTTACCTGAGCGATGTTCGCCGACGGATCTAAGGGAAGTCCTGAGCAAGTATGGGGACGTTCAAGCGATCTACATTGCTAGGAAATATGACAAACTGGGTAAGCGGTTTGGTTTTGCCACGATCAAAGTGTCTCGTAATGGGTATGATTTGGAAGATAGGTTGAAGGATGTATGGATAGGTAGCTACAAACTGTTTATTGTGCCGGCACGATTCGTGGATGGTCAGAAAACAACTGAAGATAAGGGGAAGAAGATTGATCCATTGGTGCATAGGGAAAAAGTTTGGAAACCGGTTGATGTCCAGCCAAGGACTACGGAGGATGATAATGGTTCTGGGGACGTTGGTAATCAAACGGTTAATTCTGATAGAGAGGAGGGTGCCTCGAGAACGTTTAGAGACACCTTGTTGAACAGAAAGGTGGATCCGCCTTTGCCGGAGGTGGTGATTCAATCGGAGGGTAAACATTTACAGGAATGGTATGATACGGGGGTTATTGTTAAGGTTAAGTCGTTGGAGGTGTTGTCATCTCTGAAGAATAGGGTGAAGAATGTATGTGATAGTGGGTGTGACATCCGTTATCTGGGAGGTTTCCATGTGATGTTGAATTTCGTGGATCCTGAAGTAAAACTCCAGTTTGCTAGTAATGTGGATAGTTGGAAGGAGTGGCTGGATTCTGTGGAATCTTGGAGTGGCCAAGTGGTGGAGGTGGAAAGAATAGCATGGGTGAAGGTGTTCGGTTTACCGGTGCATGTGGCTGAGGTGGAGGTGTTCAATAATATTGTTGCGCATCATGGAGCAGTGATTCAGTCTGCGTTCTTTGCTGAGGACGGGGACTTATCATATGCTACGGTAGGTGTATTAGTAAAATCGTTGGATAGGATTGCTGGCCGTTGTAAAGTGTTGTGGAATGGGTGTTCATTCATGATTCGTCTTGAAGAAGATTTAGAGGAATGGTTCCCTGATTGCCTAGGGGAATACGAGGAGGAAGTTGAGACTGTCCAAGAAGTGCCGGTTCAAGCTTGTGATGAGGTTTTGAAGGTTACCGATGTTAATATGGAGGACAACCCAGGCGCCCATGTGAGAATAGAGCAGAATGGGTTACCACACCTTAATGGAGTGTTTGATGACTCGGTAGGGGGCGGTTCAGTTTCGAGGAGTTGTAAGCGTAAAGGTGGTAGGTACTCAAAGAAGAAAGGAGCGAACCGTAGATCAGTGTCACCCCTTGATAAGGATAGGCCGAAGAAGCGTGTTCGGGAGGATAACGACTTGTTTGACATCGATCGATTAATATTTAATAATCCGGTTTCTAGTGTTGCAGGTTTAAATGATAATGTTCAAGATCATGGAGAAGATTTTTGTACGCCGGATCTGAATGAAGTAGTGGGTGGGAATGCGGTTATCCAAGGCTGTATCGATCGGGAAACTAGCATTCGTAGAGAGGTGGAAGACACTATGTTGTTTGCCAGGGATCTTGGTGTTGAGAACATTGAGAATTTTGAGGAACCGCTACGTAAAACGGTAGATGAAGAGAGCTTACAGGTGGTGGATCAATGAATGTGCTCTCCTTGAATATTAGAGGTATGGGTAGGGTGGACAAGGCGGATTGGGTTTCGAATATACGTTTGTCTAATGAGGTTGGGTTTCTTATGTTGCAAGAGTCTCAATTAACGTCTTTACAAGGGGTTAACTTGGATCGGTTTTGGGGTAGAGGGGAGTATGAAGCTGATTGGGTTGAAGCTACGGGTTGGTCCGGTGGTATTGTGTCGATGTGGGATAAGAAATTGTTTAAGAAAACGGCGGTTCATAAGCATAGAAATATTCTTATCGTTCATGGGGAGGTTAAACATAGTGGGTTGGTTTTACGATTAGCGAATGTATATGCTCCCCAAAAGATTGAAGACAAGAGGGTGGTGTGGATGGAATTAATCCGGATGATTGATCAGGAGCCGGGGTATTGGATTGTAGGTGGTGATTTTAATTGTGTCCGTAATCGAAGCGAAAGGAAAAACTCAAAGTTTAATGTTGGTATTTCTAATGAGTTTAACGAATTTTTAGACAGGGTGGATTTGCATGAGTATGGGCTTAAAGGGCGGAAATTCACGTTTGTTGCGGGGAACAAGTGTAGCAGAATTGATAGGATATTCGTGTCTTTGAATTTCCTTATGGAGTGGCCTAATGCGGAGTACCGGGCATTGGCGAGAGGGAAGTCGGACCACAGTCCGCTTGTTCTCAAGTGTGTTTATCGGAACTATGGCCCAAAACCGTTTAAGTTTTATAATTCTTGGCTTGAGCGGAATGGGTTTGATGAGGTGGTTAAAAGGGCCGCGGACCTGTTTGTTGATAATTCGATCCCGGACATTTACCTTATGCGCAAATTGAGAGCCATTCGCGTGGCTATTATGGAGTGGAAAAACCGTATGTCTATTACTGAAGAGGAGGAATATAAAGTGATCTTAGAAGAATTAGAAGAACTGGACGTGGTGGTGGAATCTCGTGACCTCCAGGATGAAGAAAAATGGGTGTATGATGAAGGAACTAAAAGGGCTAAAGAGATTGAAGATTGTAAAATCAAAGACTTGAGACAAAAGGCTAGGGTGAAGTGGGCTAAGGATGGGGATGATAACTCTAGTTTTTTTCATGGGGTGGTGAATAAAAGGAGGGTGTCGAACGCTATCCCGGGCGACGTGGTGAATGGTGATTGGGTTACTAAACCCTCTTTAGTTAAACGTGAAGTGTTTTCTTTTTTCAGGAACAAGTTCGTGGAAGATATGGTGGAAAGACCTCAGCTTAGGTGTTATGACTTGAAGACTCTTTCGAATACTGAAGCGGACTCTCTTGTTGGTATTTTTACGAAGAAAGAAATCAAGGAGGCGGTTTTCGAGTGTGGTAGTGATAAAGCGCCAGGGCCGGATGGTTTCAACTTTCGCTTCATTAAAAGGTATTGGAGTATTTTAGAAGACGATTTCATGAAGGTTTTCCAGAATTTCTATGATTCGGGTAAAATCTCTCGGGGGGTTGGGTCTTCTTTTATTACTTTGGTGCCAAAGGTAGAGGATCCGGTGGAGTTTGGTGAGTATAGGCCGATTAATTTGATAGGAGTTATTAGTAAAGTTATATCCAAAGTGCTGGCTAATAGATTGAAGACGGTCATGGATTCGGTTACGCATGAGACCCAGTCGGCTTTTTTGGCGGGTAGATATATATTGGATGGCCCTTTGATTATTAGCGAGATTATGTCTTGGGCTAAAAGACGGGATAAAGATTTATTTTTGTTTAAAATAGACTTCGAAAAGGCGTACGACAATGTCAATTGGAGGTTTTTGGTGTCTATTATGAAACAAATGCGGTTCCCGGAAAAATGGTGTGATTGGATATATGGGGTCGTGGAGTCAGCGGCGTCCTCGGTCCTGGTTAATGGCTCTCCCACGTTTGAGTTTTCATGCAGCAAAGGTATTAGACAAGGTGATCCTATCTCGCCTTTTTTATTTATTTTCGTTATGGAGGCCTTTTCTAGTATTATTCGTAAGGCTTGTGTTATGGGGTCGTTTGATGGGGTGCGTTTGCCTAATGATGGCCCGGTGTTATCGCATTTGTTGTATGCGGATGATGCTATGGTGATGGGTGAGTGGTCGCAATTTAATTTTAAGTCTCTTAGAAGAATGCTTCGGGTCTTTCACTTATGTTCGGGCTTGAGAATTAACATTCATAAGTCTACTTTATATGGGATTGGGAAGAGTCTTGCTGAGGTGCAATATATTGCGACTACTCTAGGGTGCCGGGCTGGGGAGACCCCTTTTAAATACCTGGGCATTCAGGTGGGTGGTAACATGTCCAGAGTCAATAGTTGAGAGCCAGTGGTTCAGGTTTTCAAAAAGCGGTTATCTTTGTGGAAGGCTCGCACTTTATCAATGGGGGGCCGGTTGGTTTTGGTGAAATCTGTATTGGAGAGCCTTCCATCGTATTATTTTTCATTGTTCAAGGCCCCTGTTGGGGTTATTAATTCTCTTGAAGGTCTGATGCGGCGGTTCTTATGGGGTGGGACGGATGAGATTGGTAAGATTCATTGGGTGGCTTGGGACCGCGTGGCTAAGCCTAAGGTCGACGGTGGTTTGGGTTTGAGTTCTTTACTTGATTCGAACCGTGCGCTTTTGTTTAAGTGGTTGTGGAGATACAAAATGGAAGAGAAGGCTTTGTGGCGTAGAGTGATAGAGGCGCTTCATGTTTCGAACCGTAGATGGGATATGTTGCCTTGGAATAAACAGTCTTCAGGCCCGTGGAGTAAGATGGTGAAGGTGGCATACGCCACTAAAATTAATGGTATCAATGTTTTAAATATGATTCGGGGTTCTATTGGGAATGGGTTGGATATCCGGTTCTGGGTGGATACGTGGATTAATGATGTTCCTTTGAAAGAGTTATTTCCGAATTTATTTGTTCTTGAAAAAAATAAGTGGTGTAGAGTGGCCGATAGGATTTATGGCAATAGTGAGGATAGGGGTATTGCGTGGGAGTGGAAGAGATACCCGGCTTCTAATATAGAGATGATGGAACTTATTCAATGTCATCGTATGATTGGGACGGTTAGATTGACACAAGCCAGTGACTCGTGGAAATGGAATAGTGGTTCGAATGGGTCATATTCAGTCAGTGGGGCTCGTAAGTGGTTGCGTAGTGGTGATGGGCCGGTTGAAGGGTTCCGGTTCAAGTGGTGTAAATGGCTCCCTAACAAATGTAACGTCTTTATGTGGCGCGCCGCGTTGGATAGACTCCCTACGGCTAGTGCTCTTGCTCGTAGAAATGTGTTTGTGGGAGATGGGTCGTGTAAGTTTTGTGGAGAGGTGACTGAATCTTTAGAACATGTTTTGACGGCGTGTGCAGTTCCGAACGGTTTGTGGATGGGTATTGCTTCGTGGCTCAGGTTGCCGCCTTTGTTCGTGTTCTCTGTTCATGACATTCTCAACATGGTGGATCAGTTCGATATGTCTCCTTCAAGGAAAAAGGTTTTATATGGTATTCTTATTATTGCTTGTTGGAAGATTTGGATGACACGGAATGAGGTTATTTTCAGACAAGGATCGGTGAATGTGATGAAGATGCTCTCAGAGATTAAGGCGATTAGTTTTCTTTGGTTTAATAGTAGAACTAAAAATGATAGGATTGATTGGAAAGGCTGGTGTTGTTTTGATGTAACTTGATGTATTGGTTTTGTGGGTATCTCCGGCTTGGAGATAGCCCGGTTGTGTTTTAATGAAGTTAGCCTTTCAAAAAAAAAATCTATTTAAGATTGGTAATGTATTAAAGGTCATTCTATATTACTATACTTTTATAAGCAAGATAGATAAAATAGAAACCCATGTTTTTCGTACAAAACATGTATGTGTGTGTGTGTGCCCACATTTATGAACAATACGGTTTGCCACATCGAATATTTACATTTCACAACTCTACATTTCTATAAACTTTGATCATGTCATTTCACATAAATCTTTATTTAGGTTAAACTTGATACTTGATGGTTTTGTATTTCGTTAGATTATTAATATTTACCTTGGCTAAAAATATTTCAATGGAAATACTTAAATCAAATGTAATTGTAAAAGCATAAATATATGATTGGCATCTTTTTTAATTGAAAATATAAACATTCAAAACTCAATATCGACTTTATTGGAAGTTTATGAGATACAAAAGTCATTAAAAGTTAAAGGGTCAATGTATAATAAAGCTTAAAGATGGTGATGAAATATGAAAATAAAATATGCGTATACATAAAAAGTATTTAGATTGAGAGAAAAAAGGTTTTTCATTTGTTTAGCTTTCAGTGTCGTTTGCTTTAACTTGGTTTGCCCTTCTTTCTTTTTCTTTTTTTCCTTTTTGTGTTTATCTGGTTGATAATCCACAACGCCACCACGACCTCTCGTTTATTAATAGTAAGTAGTGACATATAAATATATATCTATTATCTTTTGCAAAATAATAAAAAGTTTGTTCAAACAGTTTAGTTATGTAAAAGTTGTCTTATAATGCAACAAACATACAGTCATGTATGCTTAAAATGATATCAACACATGTTTTATATTTATCGAATATCATAAAATGAATACTGATGGTGTTTTTCGGTAGGTATTGGTTCAGTTCATTGTGTTACCAGCGCAATATCAGTATGTTACAGGTAATCAACTGAGAAACAATAGTTCAGGTGTGATATTTATGAGCAACTTTTTATGGTCTAGTTATGGTTGTATGTGTCTAAAGGACTGAATTAATCAAATCAATATTAAACCAGTCTGTATAGTTTTTATTTTTAATAATAACCAATGTTTTATATCACGGAAAAGTTAAATAGTTTTTTTTATAAATAACTTGTTAGTGGTTGGTTATAAGCATAATTGGGTTTATTAACTGAAATTAGTTTAAATTCACTTACGTCCAAATCCAATAGTTCACCGACATCTATTAACATAACCATTATAAGTTTATAACCGAATTCAATCATTTATGAAAATCTAAAATTAAAACATTGGTTATATTTCAGTTTTAACACCTGCCAAACTAGGGATGAGCAATTGGTATGGGGCACCGAAAAATACTGGTAACGAAACGTATCGATCGAATTTTGGTACTACTCAATTTTTTTTGTGATTTTCGGGATCGGTACTTTTGGTTCGGTACATTACAATATTTCACCTATGTTTTACCTTTGAATACAGTAATGTACCATAACGAGCACTTTCGGTCCCATTACTTCATTTTTGATGATTTTTTAGATCGGAACTTTCGATACCAAGGTCATAGATAAGCTATAAGTAAATGAAAATTTAAATTTATATATATTGTTGTTGTTATTTACATGTAAAAATGTGTCTTTATATGTTTAAAGTTACAACATTTGATTCTTTTAACTGATGTAAAGCATTCACATCATGTTCTTTATATATCTACTTTTTCGAAACTATAGAAGAAAAATATAGTAAGATTTTCTTTCGTTTGTATTCTTTATCAGCATCTCTAAAAAAAGAATAATTATTTACGAGTAAGATGGAAATAAAGATCGCGAAGTGAGAGATTGTTAAAAAGTAAACATAAATTTAGAGATAGTGAGTATTTTTTTTTTAACGGCCAACTAAACAACGCCGGGTACTTCGTACGCGGCCCTCCAGTGGCAAAGACAGGGGGACAGCCCGGCCCACTCCGGACGCACGAAGCCCCTAGCCCGCCCGACAGCCCGCTTCCAGGGAAAACCCGACCCACATACCCGCCAGAAGGCACGACAGTAGTGAACCGGTAAAACCTGACGAGATCAGGACTCGAACTCATGACCATAGGCCATGAGTCATTCATCATTTCTCATTATATCCTTTGTGGGAATCGAACCTGAGACCTCCAAAAGAGATCTCTGATCCATTCACCAACTCAGCTACCCGTGAAAGAACGAGAAAGTGAGTATTTTGATTAAACTCTAGTGATAGAGACTGGTCAAAATAAATTATCCTTAAATTTCACGTGTATATAAGTGTATTCCCAAAATGTGTACCTTTGTTGTTGGCTTAAAAACTAAATGATAGCAGGTTTGATTAGAATTTTCAAACATGGTTGAACTATAGACTAGTCATCCCTTTTTTTTTTTTTTTTTTAAGGCAGGTTGGTGTAACCAGTGGAGCTCCGGCTAACACCCTGGGCCAGCCTGTACTGATTATCCATCCCATCTGGATTGGGGATCTCCCCAGGTGGAACCTCCACATATGGTAAATATATATAGCTCTGACTGAAATCGAACCCTAAACCTCCACATAACCTCCACTCTAGCTCCCCTAATTTTCACCTAGCTAGCTTCATTGCCACTAGTCATCCTTCCTCCTTTGTTTCTTAACATTCTCAGAATTTTTAACTTGTTCTTTCATTTACTGATTTTTAGAAAGTACAGTCTAACTAAATAAAGTAATAGCACTTATTTAAACTAAACCTAAAACAAACGTACTAAAAAACTAAGTCTACGTAACGAAGATAAACATTCAAATAATTTAAATAATAATTGCAACTTAATTTATACTTTCTGAATTGCAAACCCTAGTCTACTAAAGACAAATCCTTGTCCCCCTGGGGATGAAACATTGCTGTGGACGACCCGTTGGACCCTGGTCAAGAAACGAATAGCTTCTGGCGCCAGGGAGCCAAAGGTGTCGAAGGCCAGAGGGATAAAGACATGTTGGTTATCTGCACAAGCTTTAGCGTGTTTATCTACTTTCTTTGATTCCGCCTTTCTTGATGCTTGCCCAGCTACGAACCCTGTTTCCCTTAACCCAACCAGCGGAGATACCCCGGTGAGGTCCACACAGGCATGTTTCCCCCTCTCCCAACCAAAGACAAGCAGATCTGCGGGTCGCAGGGTGGATCTCCCTTCCATGGGGTCTGTGAGGAAGTTTACAGGGGCCTCCTTTTTGGCAGAGATCCCAGCTCTTCTCAGGATATCCCACAAAACGTCCCTCACCAGTCATGCCGATATTTGAAACCAGGAAGCTCCTTGCAATGAATTGCATGCTCACCGTATTTATCCATGCAAGTTTTACGGCAGATGGGGCATGTTTCATCTTCCGGGTACATAGGGATCATCAATCGGTACTTGAGTATAGCCCTGTACTCTACTGCAGACATGCATTGACCCAAACCCTCAATCGGAATAACGGTCAAAAAATCCTGAGCATGAAGGCCCTTTAGGCATTCAATCACCGCCTTTTGGTGAGAGGACAACTCAAAAACTTGTCCCAGGCTCTGAGCAGTTTTGCTAAAAAGAGCATTCGCCAAAGTTTTTTGTGGCTTTGAGGGGGCGGTGTCCTTGTTAGACAAACCGCCAATATCGAAGTCCGGGAGATAGACATTTAAGCGTTCGAGCGCCTGTTGATAGTCTAGGTCTAGTCCAATGACCTCACTGTTTCGGAGGATATGATCCTGAAGTTTCCAAGACTGAGCTCTGGACGCCACAAAGGCATAGACCCCCACATCTCGAGCTGAAAGGAGGCCCAAACCACCTAAACGCATCGGCAAGGATGCCAAGCGCCACTGGAGGTCCCCGAAGAAGGGGCCGCCACACACAACTATATCTTCGATAGCTTCGCGAAGACCATCATCGAAAAGGGATACCGCATCCACCATGAAGTGGGGTTGACAAGTTCGTAACCCAAAAAGTAGCTTAGCGACCCCCATGCATGACCTGAGCAGCAGGAGTTCACTTTGGGGATCTCTAAGGCGGGGCAGTAGTTTCATAAGGGCAACCGCACTCGTAGCTCGCCGCCTTGCCAACTCCCCAATAAAGGTAGGATCTCGGCTAACAGCCCCACCAAGGAGCTTAACCCCTTGCTCAGGTCTACCAATCCCTGTCGGGAAAAGCCCGTCCTGACTTTTCAACCCGTCACACGTCGGCCAAAAGACCTCTGTTTTCTTAATATCGAGATGAAGCCCCAGAGATTGCCCATGCACGTTGATAATGTCTAAAGCCTTAGCAACCTCCACTGCGTTGCCTATAAGCGTCCCATCATCCAAATACCAGGCATGAAACGGTAGGTTACAGTGTTCCTGAATCCGCATGATAAGGGGATGTAAGGCAAGGGCAAAGAGAAGGGCCCCCAAAAGATCTCCTTGCTGCACTCCGGTGGTAGCCCCAATACAATCATTGCCCACATACAGCCTAGCCGGCTAGGCCCACGGATATATGGACGGGCATCGCTGGTGAATCTCTTGGAGAAAAACTGTACGGTCGACCATGTTGAAGGCATTGGAGAAGTCTACTGTAAGCATAGCCAGAGACCCATCCGCATGAAAAGAGTTGAGGAACCTGTTGGCACTGTGAAGCACCGCCTCTGCCCCATTTGGTACCCCTACTCCAAATTGAAAGTCCCCCAGGTACTGGGCAATGTCTTTCCCAACCTTCTTCATTGCCACCTTAGAAACTAGCCTTCGCCAAATGCCCCCCACAGCAATAGGCCGAATTCCATTATCGGGCTTCAATAAGGGGGTGAGGGGGGCCGATGCAATGAACTCGGCAAGCGTCTTAGGGCAGGCCCCCCTAAGCCATAGGTTGACAACTTCAGTGATGGTTGCGAGCAAACCCGAGGAAGTCACTGAGCCTTCGCCCCCAATAGCATCCAACAGGTGTTGGGCACGTATCCCGTCCCTACCACAAGATGTCCCTTTAGAGAAAGATCGGATACATTTAAGCACACAACCCTCATCTACTGATAGAGCGGGTTGGGCGATAGGGTTAGAAGGAAAGGATGGAGGCGGCACCACTGGGTGTTTATCAATGAGGGCCTTCATGGTCGATTCACATAGAGGGGCGACTCCACTAGAGCACAACACCTTTACCGCCGCCGTGAAATGACCATCGCTGACTTTTCGAAGACATTGTTTTATATTAGGTTCGCTTGCATTGTCTCTCCCATTTTGGCTTCTCCCCTAGATACCGAGACCTCCCCCACGCTATCCAAAAGGGAAGAAAGCAAGACCGCACACCCAGACCCATCTTTCCATTCTCCAAGCGCTTGCATGATGCTACTACACTGCAGAGATATCCTGTTCCCTGATCTTCGCTCTTGCCTGGAGGACGGTCTGACCACCCTTAGGGTTAACCGTGGAAGCAATAACAACTGGACCCAATTGTCAACCGAGCCTGGCGACGCCACTACTTTGCGTAAAGCACCTGTTAACGCTTGAGCAAACATCAGACGACAACTAGGGGGGATGCTTTTAACAGTCTGAATAGGGAGGGAAAAGACACGCTCGAGGAGGGCAACATCCCCAACCATCCCGGTTGGGTGACGTTGGTTTGCGTCGTCTACCGTTGGACATGGTTTCCGTATCCCAATAATGAAATCTTCGACATCGTCGGAGACCACGGCGAACGATACAACCTCATCGTCATGCTTGCATCCCCTACTGAGAGCATGTATCACCATGCACCTCCCACATAACCATTTATCTCCTTCCCTAAGAACTTCCCCGACATCTAAAAAAAGGTCCCGATCCTTCGAGATAGCCTCCTTCAGAAATAGCCTTCGGTTTTCTGTGTTGAGGTGGGTACTTTGGATGTGTCCAAGAAGGCGCAGAAATCCGTCATGCCCCGGTTTACCATCTTTACAATCGTGAAAAAGTTTAAAGGGGCAGGCCCTCAGACCACTAACAGAGCCATGCGCAGAACTTCGCGACTTGGCGTTCCGGGCCCTCCTGGCAGGGGCCATGTGCGAAATGAAGCCGCCGAACTCGAGATGAGTTGGGGGGGCAAAGGAAACGGCAAGCAAAAACCCTTTACAGGGCGGTGAGGGTAGCAACCACAGGTTGCCCGCCCTCTAAACGAAACCCCACCTAATTCCTTACCCCATTATTATTATTATTATTATTATTATTATTATTATTATTATTATTATTATTATTATTATTATTATTACTATTCTTATTATTATATATTACTTATTGTTATTATGATTATTATTATAATAAAACAAAGGAAGCAGGTCCCCCAATTGTTTACAGGACGTTCCTTCGAAAAAAAACAAAGAAAAAAAAAAGAAAGGTACGAACTTGGAATCAGGTCGAACGAAGAAAGGAAACAAGTGGACGGAAGTGAAAAACAGGTCGAACGAAGAAAGGAAAAGGGCGAACGTGAAGCTCGAAAGTGGAATAAACGGACGAACGAAGGAAGAACAAGCAGGTCGAATATGGAATAAAAGGTCGAACGTAGGTATAACGGTTATGGAAAAAGGGACGAACGTGGAATAGGCCGAGTGGTTTTGAAATTGGACCGTTGGAAGGTAGGAGGGTGAGGGTGACCGGAGGAGAGGTGAGGATGGTGAGGAAGGTGACCGGAGGGGTGGAGGAAGGCGACCGGGGGGGTGGAGGGATGTTAGAACAGGGGTCGACAGTCACCGGAGACGGAGACGAATGAATCGCCGGAGAAGAAAGAAGGGTGGAGCAGATCGTCAGGTTTTGTGTATTGGGTTGCCAAATTTGGATCTGTTTCTAGCAGATCGTCAACTGAGAGGTGTTTGGATAAAAAAATATCTAAAGTAATTGAAGATCTTAATACAATCGATAGGCGATAGCACATCGTTAGTTAGTTAAAGAAATAATCTTAGATCGGAATTCGTACCTTTTTGTTTAAATCAGAAATGGGTGGCGGCGCAGCTTGTTGCTCGTCTACCTTCTATTATGATGTAACTTTCGTTTTTTGTGTTAGAGTTAAATGCCAAAATGGCCCCTGTGGTTTGACCCAAATTGCCACTTTGGTCACTTTTTTGAATTTTTTGCCAAAACCACCCCTCAAGTATCGAAAAGTGCCAAAATGACCCATATTTAACTGAGTTTCTAACGAGGAACAAAAACTCAGTTAAGTCTGAGGGGCATTTTCGTCCTTTCATGTTATAACGTTTTAAAAAGCCATTTAACTGAGTTTTTAAACCCTTCTTCTTTCTTATTCATGTTCAGAACTACTACTTCTTCTTCTTCTTCTTCTTCCTCCTCTCAAATGTAAATCCCAAATCATACACACCCTAATTCCCAAATCATACAAAACCCTAATTCCCAAATCATACATAATTGTGGATTTCGTTTGTCTTCCAAATCATACAGGTTTCGATTAACTAACCTAGACGATGGTATTCTGCAAATGTGGAGCTCCTACTATCATACGTGTGTCTTCCACCTCTGCAAACCCTGGTAGACGGTTTTTCTGCTGCAACAAGAAGGGGGGGACCTGTGGTTTCGTTTGTTGGGCTGAACTACCCTTGGGTCAGATTCCTAGTAGTAGCAATGATAGTGAAGAGAATGAAGAACTGAGACTCAACAACACAGCATTGCAGACCTTGGTTGGGACACTCAAATCCGAGAAAAAGAAGCTGAAAACTTATCTATGGATGACTTGGTTTGGAATCATCGTGTATTATATCATGTTTTAGTTCAATGTAGGTCGTTTTGTAATGATAAAAACTAAATGTATGTTGTTTCTTATTGTAATGATCATCTTTTGTTGAAGTTGTAATGTATGTTTGCAATAATCAAATGGCAAATGGGTCAAAATGGATATCCTGTTAAAGACCATTGAACTGAGTAATCAAATGGCAAATGGGTCAAAATGGATATCCTGTTAAAGACTATTAATAGAAGCAGACAAAAGTTACCAGTCATAATACATACCAAAAGACCATATCATAGCTGTCAAATACATACCATAACCCATACCATAGCAGTCAAACTAGAAAAACACCCAAATGACAAGTTTTAATACATAAAGTGGCATAATTAAACTGAAACTGAAAACTACATAACTTGTGAACCCCCAACTTGTGAACCAGCAGCTTGTGAACCCCCAGCTTTTGTGCCCCCAACAGCTTTTGAACAGGTCCTTTTGTTATGTCCTGGTTGCTTGCAAATCTTACATTTGAGAGGATTACCCTTCCTTGGCATTTTGGTACCCTTTTCAATAGCTTTTGACAACTTTGCAACCTCATCCTTTTCAAAAGCACCCTTTCTCCTCTTCTTTTTAGGTCTTCCAATAGGCTTGTGGTATTTAGGAGCTATCAGGGTGGTGGGACAGTTAAAGGGTTCCCACATGTCAGTTCCATTTAGTGGTTCAATGGTATGGTCATACACCTTCTTCCATGTATCAAGCCAGTAAGCTTTGTGAACATACTTCTCAGGAACTCCATCATCCAATCCATGCAGTGCCATATTCCATATACAAGCTACAACATGCCTACATGGCATTCCAGTCAACTGCCACCTCCTACATGCACAACTCCTTTCATTCATGTTAACAGCCCTAACCTCATGCTCTGGACCACTCACCTGATAAACACATTGTATCATATTAACACATAGACATCCATATTCCATAAACATAACATTCTACACTTACTTGATACTTTCCAGGGCCACACCAAATGACAGAATATTGGCTAGCATCAGTTTTTATCTTCTCAAACAGGTCTGTGGCTCTTGGTGTTAAAGGGCCTGATGTTTTTGAAATCATCACCCGAACAATCATCAACCTCTTCATACAGTACTCCCTTATAAATTCTAGACAGGTGATAATGGGTTTATCCCTGCCTAGGATCAACTGTCAACAACAGCCTTATATTCATCCATGTTAACCTCAATATCATCATCTGCATTGTCCTCATCAACTATGTAGTCTCTATCCTCCCTATCACTACCCTCATTATTATCCTTATTATTATCCTCATCACTACCCTCATCACTACCCTCATCACCAGGCCAATAATCATCATCATCTGGATCAGGGTTTACATGACTACCCTGTTTCACCTTGTTCTTCCTAATGGCCACAAGTCTTTTACCACATTCTTTAAGTATAAAACAATCACTACCATCACTACCCTCATCACCAGCCTCACCACCCTCATCACAACCTTCATCACCACTTAAATTTACCACATTATCCTCATCACCACCCTCAGTAGGATCAGGCTGTGTTGCCTGGGTTATGACACCTAAATCACTAGGATCAACCTGTGTTGGATTACTTGCATTGGAAGAGATTAGAAAAGGATCATAAAATTTTGCCTGGGTTATGACACCTAAATCACTAGGATCATCCTGTGTTGGATTACTTGCATTGGAAGAGGTTAGAATAGCTTGAACATAAATTTCTATCTTCTTATGTTTTCCAGCAGCTGTCAACATTCTATTATAATCAGTTGCACCATTCAATGGTCTTAACCCAAAGTCTAAATCGTCACCTGGAACTTTAAAATAATACCTAAAAACTGAAATATCCTGTTCTGAATACCCAAGTTCTAATACCATATCATTCAGCATTGTTGAAACATTACCATCAACATAATCAATATATGCCAGTTTACCTCCCACATATCTACAATCTGGAAAATCAGTCAGCTGACCATCATAATGCAATTCCACTGAAAAAAGCTGGTGATTGTTACCTGAAAACAAAAAAAAAATGTATTCATCATGTTGAGCAGAGGTGATCGTGTGGAGACAACGATATTGAGCAGAGATGAAGACGACCAACAATAAGCAATAATAACTTACGGTATTCAAGCAGAGGGTTGAAATCAGCACCCTTGTCTCGAAACTTCCACATTATTGAGCAGAGATGAAGACGACGAGCGATATTACAACGACAAGGATGATCAGAGATGAAGAAGATGAAGAAGTAAAACCTTAGGGTTTTTACTGGGAATAAAATTGACTGAATAGGGTTCAAAATGGCTTTTTAAAACGTTATAACATGAAAGGACGAAAATGCCCCTCAGACTTAACTGAGTTTTTGTTCCTCGTTAGAAACTCAGTTAAATATGGGTCATTTTGGCACTTTTCGATACTTGAGGGGTGTTTTTGGCAAAAAATTCAAAAAAGTGACCAAAGTGGCAATTTGGGTCAAACCACAGGGGCCATTTTGGCATTTAACTCTTTGTGTTAATGAGAAATGAATTATGTTTTAAAAAAATTTTGCAAAAAAAAATAAATAAATAAAAACAAAAATTATACTTACTATATAATTAAAATCATTAATTAAAACTAATTAAAATTCAAACTTTCACTCAGACCTTCAACGTATAATTCATATGCTGCGTTTTAAGATTAACTTGTAACAGATGTTAGGTTCACACACTCATGCTTATTGAAAGTTGTAGCTTTTGTGACATTAAAATCGCATTTTATACCCAATATCTTGGTCATGACTCATGAATAATTCATGATAGAGTTATTTAACTATAAGCTATTATTGTTTTTGTTATCTTTGTTTATTTACATTACAAATAAACAAATTAAGGGTATGTTTGGCAAAACTAGCTGGAAGCTGGAAGCTGGTAGCTGCAAGCTCTTAGCTGGAAGCTGATAGCTGGAAGCTTTTTAAATATATTTTGGTGTTTGGCAGAATAGCTGGAGCTTTTGATAAAAATGTATAAAATGACCAAAATGGGCATAATTAAAAGCTTGTAAAGAAGGTTTTTATTTTATTTTTAAAATAGAATGGGTAGTTGTGTCATTTACTAATTAAAAGCTTGTAGCTAGTAGAGTTTTTTCTTAAAAGCTACTACTAGTAGCTTTTCACTATAGAGTTTTTTCTCTAACCTAAAAGCTTTCAGCTCCTTCAACCAAACAAAGTTTTTTATTAAAAGCTTGAAGCTTTTCACATATAGGGTATGTTTGGCAAAACTAGCTGGTGGCTGGTAGCTGTAAGCTGGAAGTTGGTAGCTGCAAGCTGGTAGCTGGAAGCTGGTAGCTGGAAGCTTTTTAAATATATTTTGGTGTTTGGCAGAGTGGCTGGAGCTTTTAATAAAATGTATAAAATGACCAAAATGGGCATAATTAAAAGCTTGTAAGGAAAGTTTTTATTTTATATTTAAAATAGAATGGGTATTTGTGTCATTTACTCATTAAAAGCTTGTAGCTAGTAGGAGCTTTTTCTTAAACGCTAGTACTAGTAGCTTTTCACTGTAGAGCTTTTTCTCCAACCTAAAAGCTTCCAGCTCCTTCAACCAAACAATGCTTTTTATTGAGTAGGAGCTTTTTCTTAAAAGCTTAAAGCTTGAAGCTCCTAAAAGCTCCTTACCAAACATACCCATAGTTGATTAAACAAAAGGTAAATTTATGGATAGCAATGTTTATTTAATAATTTGACCAGTTATTGAACAATCTTTTATCTTCTTACCAACTTACGGACGATTTCAAAAAACTAAACGACATCATAAATAACTGAAAAATGATTTTATATATAAATACTAGCTGATTACCCCGGGAGGGTCCCGGGGTTGATAAATCTAATTTTACGTGATAACCTATTACAAATTGCTCAAGTTAACTAACCACAAAATCTTCCAATCATTGCATGTTCATAGTATTCTAATCAGTAATAACTCATATTCCCCACAAAATCTAATTTTACGTGATAACATGAACACTTTGTGTGTTTTTTTCCTGTATGAACGAAACCCCACAAAAAATAGTCGATTTTTTCTCCGTTTTTTATATAGCACTATGGTACTCGTTGGAAAGATAATAAAACGCTCGTTAATTTGGTGTAATTTTTTTCTTTAAAAAATCCCGTATATAAAAGATATAAACGTTTAAAAGTTATGGGAGGAAATATGAGAGAGAAAATTTTAAATTTATTTTTAAATTCTTTTTTCCTAAAATAACTCAAGTTAATTAAAAAGGAAACAATTTAAAAACACCAAAAACTCTCCATTATGATGCCACGTGACACAAGGTTGAGGCCTCCATTGCACGCCACGTCAGCAAAAGTCTTTTCTTTTATATATATATATAGATGTATATTAAATATTAAAACATATATATAAATGTATTTAGCGATTGCTGTGAATTTGTGATGTTAGCAAAATATGAAGCGTGAAATAAACAAAATATGAAGGTTGCAGTAAGTAGTAAATGAAGCAGCAATGGGATTCTTCCAAAAAGAAAATGCATTTCAACTACTTATTCTCTTTGTTGATTCAACCAGCCGACTTAAATGTTCTGGTTCAAGAGTAGTTAACCAGCCTGGTTGTGTATGCTGTTCTCAGTCTGGTGGGTCAATTCGCTCTTTTTTTTAAAACATGAAGAAAATATTCTATTTTTATAATTATATTTTTTAAGACTAGTTTGATCATTAAAGTCTTTTTTTCTAATATATGATAACTATTATATATTCTAAAAACAAAACTTGACAACATTAAAGTTTTATTTTTATATGCACTTAATATTAATCGTGAAAGTATTTAAAATTCACAAAAAAAAAAGTTATAAGAATAGAGGGAAATGATTGTTAATTTAAACCTTAGTCTATAGTCATTTAGTTGTCATTTGAAATGAATCTATAATTAAAAGTTGAAAGATGTAGGTAGGCCTATAAATGAATCAAACGAATACGGACAAAGCTTTCTTCTTATTTGTTTGTTAAGATGTTTAGTTGTTTGTGAACTTTTCGTGAACACAAGGGTTGAAAACAAACACAAACAAACGTTTAATATGCAACTAATTTAAAAAAACATTGTTAACATTAGCCATTAGACAAAGTAGATCCACTAAATGACAAGGCAAATTATATTTAGACTTAATCATACAAAATTACTTAGACATGAATACATAATTATCATAATTCATATGTTCATAATTATCCCACAAATGTATTGATTCTTGAGTGCCTAACTTCCCTAAATTCTTCATATTATCTTCGATTTCTTGAGAACACTAAAAAACAAGCATTAATTAGATAAGGGTACATAAACTTGCATAATAACTATGCACGTAAACATGTAGCATTTTCAATACATGTAGCATCTCCAATTGCATAGTAAGGAATCATAACAAAAGACTGATTTTTTCCATTAGTTTAGTACCACCAACAATTAAAAAAGATTGATGTTTCAGGAATGTATGAATAATCAAAACATTTAATTAAATAATTAATGTATAAGGTGGAAAAATTTAGGAGGGAAAATAATAAATCTTTAGGTGGAAATAAAAGTTAGGAGGAAAATTGAAAAACTAAAAACTTTTAAGTTTTAACTAATGAACATAAAAAAAAAAACAGATATAAACAAATGAACATAACCAAACATATTTCCGAACGTTCACGGACGCAATTTCACGAACGAGACCTTTATTTGTGTTTGATTGTTTAGTTAATCGAACGAAATTTCTTGTTCGTGTTTGTTTATTTATTAAACAAACGAACATAAACGAACTTTCCGCCAAACAGTTTACGAATCATTCGCCTAACGTTTGGTTTGTATACAACCCTAGATATAGACATTTTTTTATAAAAAAAAAGGATCCATCCCAAGGGTCTTTTTTAATTATTTAAGGATAGTCAGAGAAAAATATATCATTACTACAACATATAACGTTATTAAGTATCTTTTTTAATTCATAATCTAAATGTTTACTTTTTTAACGGTTTTCTTAGTAAATTTATAATTTAGATAACCTTTTAACGTTATTTTGTGATTAGTTTTTCAAATTTTTATGAATTCATGAAAGTATCGTATTCGTGTTATAACTATTGGCAGTGTCAAAAAAAATGTCATATATATAGTTCTTGAAACACAAAACGACTTCTTGCCGAAATTTACATTTTCGCGTATTGTAAGAAAAATGTTTTTTCATCTTTCATAATAAGTCATAATCAAACCAGATTTAAGTAAATATTTTTTACTCACATATCCTTGAAAATATATTTTCTTTTGCATATATCATATTTGGGTATCTAATATCTAGAGGTATTAATGGGATTTTGTTATTTTTAAGTTTTTTTTGGGCTGTTTATTGTTGATTGAAACTTTATTCCTTGAAACTTGAAAGATCACAATACTACAATAGATCTAAAAGCAAAGTAGAGTTGCAGAGAAGTAATGATACGGAGGTAGTAGGCAGGTAGAGTGGGTGTAGTCTTATCCCATCCACATGATATTGCTCTTCAAATCTATATCCCCTCTTAAGTCGCACTCATTGTATGAAGTTTCTTAGACCGATCGGTGGGTGCCAGCATAGGACCCGGTTTGCTGATGCCGTGCCGGGTGACACCGCCCCCTAGGGCCGGCAACGGCATGACCATCACCAACATACCGGTCTTAACGGTCATGTTACCGTTACAAAAAAAAAGTTTTTTTTTATTATTATAAATACACAACCCTTCCATTCACATTTTATTTATACAACCTTTCCATTCACATTCTTTTTATACAATCTCTCAATATTTATAAAAAAATTCAAAACCCTCAAACAACTATGTCATCATCTTCTTCGTCTTCTTCGGGTTCCTCATCTACAAACAAAGCCGTAAATTTTTTTATAAATGTCGTGGCGCAAGCGGCGCAGATCGTTGCCGAGGAAGAAGGAGATGAAGTCGACTCGGTACCTCGAACTAGGCAAGCGGCTATAAACAGAGACCGAGAAGGTTCGTTTTATATATTTTTTTAGATTATTTATGTGTATTATATTTATTTTTTTTAAGATTGTAGTTGTTTATTATATTTAAATTTTTTAAGATTGTAGATGTTTAATCTAGGCGTAGGTTCCGAATGAGTGGGAGACTGTTCTTACGTATAGCCGATGACGTGTCGATTTTTCACCCATTTTTTACCTTACGATACGATGCTAGAAAGAAAAGGAGGTTCACCACCCTACAAAAATACACAGCGGCACTTCGGCAACTAGCGTACGGGACTACGACGGATGCGTAGGACGAGTATTTAAAGATGTCCAAAAGAACTACACGAGAATGTTTGTACAAGTTTAGCAAGTGAGTGGTGAAGCTTTATAGCAAGAGATGTTTGAGAAAACCAAACTCCGGTGAGGCTCAACAATTGTATCAGTTCCACCACCAACGACATGGTTTTCTAGGAATGATCGGAAGCATTGATTGCATTCATTGGCCTTGGAGAAACTGCCCGAATGCATGGCGCGGAATGTTCACACGAGGGGATCAAGGACATCCATCAGTAATCTTGGAGGTTGTGTGCTCACAAGATCTATGGGTTTGGCATGCTTTCTTTGGCATTCCTGAATCGAACAATGACATTAATGTCATTAACCAATCAGAGGTTTTTGACGATGTCATGAAAAGAACCGGTCTGGATACCAGGTTTACAATATCAGGGGTCGACTAACACGGTCTGTATAAGAAACAAATCGGGTTCAGATCAACCCATATGAAAGGAGAGAAAAAAAACCATTGAATTACTTTACTAGCACACTTAAGAACCTTAGTTAATATAACATAGGTGTAAATTCAAAATATAAGATGAAGCTGTTGCTGCTGCTAAACAAACACCACCTAGTCCACTAAGGTCGAGGGTCTGGAATAAAGCCCCTGGGGAATGAGCTTTAAAGCCCCCAATGTTCTAACAACTACGATGTGGTTTAAAGCCTTTAACTTTTAATAAATAAGTAAATAAAAAAAAGAGAAGAGAAGAAAAACATTAATTGGTTTAAATCATGGGCCCCCGCCATTTATATCCCATCATGCCCGCTAAGACTGGAGGGTGTGGATGCGGTTACCACCCTTGGGTAGGTGGTACCCAAGTGGCTACACCGCCCCTCCCCCTTTGGGTATGTAAATCGTCTACCTCAAACGGCTAGTAGTAACTGAGATTGGCTGGGTGGCAATAGTTATATTGTTGACGGTTCGAAAGTTGAAAAAAAAACTAATAAACCAATTTATTTCCTTTAAATACAATGTTTTCTACCTAAAATTTCATCAAACAGCCATCTTTACTTAAAATATTATAAAAAAACCACCATTTTCGCTCCAAAATATATTACCATGGATTCTCAGAAATCTAAAGCCGGTGCAAAGAAACAATGATTTGTCGGTTCTTCCGCCCGGGGCGCCTGTCCAGACGCCCAAATTGGTTATCAAACGCAATTTCCACAAGAGCAACCATGAATGTTTTGATACCCGCCATATAGTTTTTCGCCACAACAACAATTTTTTTTCACAACCGTAATTTCCACAACAGCTTTACTCAAATACTCCACAACATGGGGATACTTTCATTGCACACGTTCAAGAATACGGGATAGATGGCATTAAACGTTATGCAATGAGGGAAACTACACAAGCCTCGCGTGTCGAGCCAAACTGACGGCTTTCGATTCATGAAGGTATTAACAACGATGATATTGATCATGAAACACAAGAGCTTCACTAAAATTTGAATGATGAAATATATGATATTCAATTCAACGAGGCTAAAGAAGAAGATGATGATGTTGTGGAGTTAACACAAAAATCAACAAGATTCCTCGATCGGAAGAAGAGTGAGTCATCGGAAGCGGACAATTAACAATCATCTACACTCGATGACGTCGGGACTAGTCGTATTTCGGACCTCAATGAAGACAACGCACCACCTAGAGAAAAAAAAGACAAAAAGAAAGTGGTCAAGTCGTCTAGCGTGAACAGTTTGATAGACGAACTCGGTGCTTATAGAATAATGAAGGAAGACAAGATTAACCAAGTTGGTGGACATAAAAATGGAACAAAGTGAAAAAGCAATACCGTTGTTGGTGGATCAACGTGTGTCTTTGAAGGATAAACTTGACGCTTTGAGGCATAAAATTTATGATCGAGATGTCGAGACATTTATGAAACCGCACAACGAAGTGACTGGTCCGGTGTTGCAAGTCATCTTTAATCGGAAGCGTGAAGAGCCGCCAAATATAACTGGCATTGCGATTTTTAGTTACCTTTTCTTTCAATTCTGTACTTCTTCTTTATATTTTCTTAGTTTTTTTCTCATAGGTTTTTTTTATTAATGTAAGTTTTTTTATTTATTTTAAAGAAATTTAGTTTTGATTGAAATGTTTATTGTATTTTCAAATAAAAAAAATGTTTAGGGTAGTTTCTAGCTCCACACTCTTAAAATATGTTGTTTTAGGGTAGTAAAGATATAACTCTTATGTGCCACTATATGATTGGACATTGTTAAGGGTTGGGGAGGACTTGCACAGTGTCCTGTTTTGACGAAGGCAAAGACCGGAAGCATTAACCATACCGGGTAGCCTAATCAAAACTTCCTATATAATAATGTTTTCTTTTTGGACGACACAAGTCTCTATGACTACAAGGTGATAAATGCGAGATGGTTTACATCCTTATAGGAGGGGGGGGGGGGGGTCACTACCCGTTAGTTTTTTCAACTTCACTGTTTTCAACAAATCATACACTACCAAATCACTTCACTGATTTCACTCACTGAAACAGTTTTTTGGAGACAGCACTTCACTGATTCTTTACCTAACAAACAATTATTTTTACACATATAATAATATCAATTTGGGGGAAATCAAGGAGGGAGAGAGAGATAGAGAGAAGCAGTGTTCCCGTGCGTTAACTATAACCAGAAAATGGTTCATGGATCAACTACCAGCATCATCGGCGACGATGTTACCGTACTAATAGTGAGGTACTCGTGACCAAATTTGGTGTGTCCCGTTCCCCTAATAAAAAGGTATACAAATTAATAACTATATGCATGTATACTAGGAGTATACTCATGTTTACATTACCTATATATTAGTTTAGAAACTTTCATGAATAGTACTAACGGAGTTACTATTCAACTCCGTTAAGTTACTATTAAATTCAGTTAATTTGCTATTTAGCTTAACGAAGTTACTATTCAACTCCGTTAGGTTACTATTCAACTCCGTCAGGTTACTATTCAACTCCGTCAGGTTACCATTCAACTCCGTCAAGTTACTATTTACTCTACTTTTTTAATTTTATTTAAATTTTCATGAATAGTACTAACGGAGTTACTATTCAACTCCGTTAAGTTACTATTTAATTCAGTTAAGTTGCTATTTAGCTTAACGGAGTTACTATTCAACTCCGTTAGGTTACTATTCAACTCCGTCAGGTTACTATTCAACTCCGTCAGGTTACTATTCAACTCCGTCAAGTTACTATTTACTCTACTTTTTTAATTTTTTTTCCTAAATCCGTTATTTTTCTCCGTTAAGTTACTATTTAGCTCTATTTTTTTTAATTTTCTTTACTCAACTCTGTTAGGCTACTACTCAATTCCGTCATGTTACTACTCAACTCAAGTCCGTCAACTACTATCCAACTCCGTAAAGTTACTATTCAAGGCCGTCAAGTTACTACTCAACTCCACTCAACGCCATTAGGTTACTACTCAACTCCATTAGGCTACTGTTCAACTTCGTTAGCTTAACGGAGTTACTATTCAACTGCGTTAAGTATTTAACTCCGTCAAGTTACTATTTACTTTTTTTTTAAATTTTTTTCCGCAACTTCGTTTTTTTCTCTGTTAAGTTACTATTTAGCTATGTTTTTTTTTATTTTCTTTACTCAATTCCGTCATGGTACAACTCAAGTCAACTCAACTCCGTAAACTACTATCCAACTCCGTCAATTTACTATTCAATGTCGTCAAGTTACTATTCTGCTCCACTCAACGCCGTTAGGTTACTACTCAACTCCGTTAGGCTACTATTCAACTCCGTTAGCTTTAACGACGTTACTATTGAACTCCGTCAAGTTGCTATTTACTCTGTTCTTTTAATTTATTTTTTCCCGCAACTCCATTTTTTCCTCCGATAGGTTACTATTTAACTCTGTTTTTTTAATTTTCTTTACTCAACTCCGTTAGGGGGCTACTCAATTCTGTCATGTTACTACTCAACTCACCTCAAGTCCGTCAACTACTATCCAACTCCGTCAAGTAACTATTCAATGCCGGCAAGTTACTATTCAAGTCCGTTAATTATTGGTTCGCTACATCAGATCCGAAATCCAATATTCTTGCAACTTATACACCAGTAACAGACACTAGAAAATTAAAAGAAATGATGTTTTAATACTAAAAGAAATTACGTCGTCCTTCCACTGTTGTACGTTACATATACAGAATTAGATACCGGTTGAACCTAGGCGTAACGCGCCGTCGTGCCGCCTCGATTACCACTAGTTAGGTATTAAATTGAATGGCTGTTGCATAGAGGAGAAGAATGGTACAATTTTTAAAGAAAAAAAAACCACTTTTATGTTTCTTAAGCATCACCCAATAAAAATATATATATCTTTGCCATCTACGTAAAGCTATCAGACCCAACAGTAAACAAAATAAAGACACTGATTTAAACTAAAGAAAATAAAAAAAGGGACCAGCGCATGTTAACAAAACCAGCACACGTTAGCCATTAAACCAACTCAAAAAATACAGTCTCCCATAATTTACACTTGACCCCCCTCTCTTTCACTGTCACTGACACCACCACAGACCTTATCATCCCCACCTGATTCTCTCCTTTCCCTCTCTCTCTCTCTCTCCTACATATAACCCTCTGCAATTGTGTATATTGTCACTCACACAAAATTTGCAGACAAAAAAAAAAAAAAAAAAAAAAACAAACTGACCCATATACCCACATTTATTTCATGTTATTTGAACATTTCCATTAACTTCTTCACTTGCATTGAATGACGATGATCATGCTTCATACTACTAGATTTTTAGTCCTCTGTTTTCTTCCCCTGTTTTTCACCCTGTCTTTATCGTATGAAGCTCGTAATCCTGAAGGTTTTCATCCTCTCTAACTAGTAAATTTTTAACCTTTTATATATTTGTTTTGTGGGTTTTTTATTTCTTGAATTGTTTTGCAGTTATGGCTCTGATGTCGGTTAAAAATAGTTTGAATGATCCTCATGGAGCTTTTAGTAACTGGGATGAAGACTCTGTTGATCCCTGTAGTTGGGCTATGATTACTTGTTCACCTGATAATCTTGTGACCGGCCTGTAAGTTTCTTTTATTATTATTTAATTTTTTTACTTGTGCATACATATGTTGTATCTATATGCAAAAGATTTTGTCATAAAAATGTGTTTTTTTTTACTGTTTTATCTAAAGATTAAAACCCTTGTGTGGTTTTGTTACAGTGGAGCTCCTAGCCAGGGTTTATCAGGAATATTATCAGAGGTTATTGCTAATCTTACAAATCTCCGTCAAGTGTAAGTTTTTTTTTTTTTTTTTTTAAATAATCTTGAAAATATTCTTGTAAATATATGTTTTCTTGAAAATAATCTTGAAAACATTATTGAAAATAATCTATAAAATATTCTTGAAAATAGTCTTGTAAATAATCTTGAAAACATTATTGAAAATAATATGGGAAATAGTCTTGTAAATTTTTTGAAAATAATCTTGAAAACATTATTGAAAATATTTTTGATATTAATCTTGAAAACATTTTTGAAAATAATCTTGAAAAATAATCTTGAAAACATTTTTGAAAATAATCTTGTAAATATTTTTGAAAATAATCTTGAAAACATTCTTGAAAATATTTTTAAAAATATTCTGATAGAAGAGCCAACTTTAACTAATGATCACAACAGGTTGTTGCAGAACAATAACATCTCCGGCCAAATTCCAGCAGGATTAGGGAACCTTCAGAAGCTGCAAACATTAGATTTGTCAAACAACAAATTAACTGGTCATCTGCCTGAGTCACTAAGTCTTTTAAAAGACTTACAATACCTGTGAGTAAAAAAAAAAAAATCAACCATCTTTCTCTCACTAAAACCCCTTATTTGAAACATGATCTTTGATGGGTCAATTTTAGTTTTCCTATAATTGACAGTTGCATTGTTTTTTTGGATATTATTTCTTAATTTGACATTATTTGAGTTTTGAGTTTTGACCCCATATTTCTTTTTTAATTTTGTCATGTATTGAGTAGAAGGTTAAATAACAACAGCTTGTCTGGAGCTATTCCCTTGTCCTTAGCTTCTGCTACTCAACTTTCACTCTTGTGAGTTTTATTTTTTTATTATATTATTTTGTTTGTATAGTCTTTGTCTACAGTTTGTTACCTGCATGGTTCTGTAAACATGTTTGAAATCATTGAATCATGGAAAGTTTTTACTCTATTTCAGAGATTTGTCAAACAACAACCTCAGTGGTCCTGTCCCTAAGTTTTCAGCAAGAACCTTCAAGTATGTATGTCAGTATGTGTAAATCTTTAATAAAGATTGCATTTTTTTTTTTTTTTTTTTTTTTTTTTTTTTTTTAAAACCAATCTTTATTCAACCATGAAAAAAATTGCATTTTTGTATTATTTTATTTATTGGGTATTAAAAAAGATTGGATTTTTATGTGTTTCTTGAACAGTATTGTGGGTAACAATATTATTTGTGGAAGTCATGCTAATGAAGGTTGTTATGGGTCAACTTTGCCTGAGCCTCTTTCTTTTGAGCCTAATTCACCTTCAGGTTTGGACTTTTAAGGAATATGATACTCTCTCTAAAACAAGTTTATGTCTTTAATAATTTGGATATTTTTAGGTAAAGGTAAGTCGAAAAAGGTAGCGGTTGCTCTTGGAATCAGTTTCGGCTGTCTTGCGGTTCTCGTCGTGTCTCTCGGGGTTCTCTTGTGGAAGAGAAGCAGAAAGCAGAAGCAAAGCGTTCTTGATATTAATGGTATGTGTGAATTTGTTGTCTTACATTCAAGGTCAAACGAACGCGGTTACTATTACATATTTGATATGATTCAAATTGGAAGTGAGTTTTGTAAACCTTGTTTAAATATTTTAAAGATTCTATGTGTACATTGTTAATGGTAAATGTGTAGTTGTGCCTGACTTTGTAACTAGGAAAGTGTAGGTTTGACCTCAAAAGTCAAACCTAGAATTAAATTTATGTTTGTTTATGTGTAATGATTGACTCTAAGGTCAGCATAAATCTAAAACATTAACTAATATGGTTTTAAAAAATGTTTGTGATAAATTTTTGAGATATGCAGATTATAAGTTTGACCTGAAAAGTCAAAATTCATTTGTTTCTGACTGAAAGCTAATTGATAACAGATATACCAGAAGAGGGTCTAATGACCTTAGGCAACTTAAGAAACTTCACATTCAAAGAACTACAGTATGCAACCGATAATTTCAGTACAAAAAACATTCTTGGTGCTGGAGGATTCGGTAACGTTTACAAGGGAAAACTAGGAGACGGGACCATGATCGCAGTTAAACGTTTAAAAGACATTAATGGGACGGCTGGAGAATCACAGTTCAGGACAGAATTGGAGCTCATTAGCTTAGCGGTTCACAAGAATTTGCTTCGGTTGATTGGTTATTGTGTGACTCCGGTGGAGAGGCTCCTGGTTTACCCTTTCATGTCTAATGGCAGTGTTGCATCAAGGCTTAGAGGTTTGTACTTTTGTTACCTTATGTAGTACTGTTTATAATACAATACAATTCAGTACTGCATCATGCATCATCCGAAAGTTGACTTTTATAATGACGAAAACACGCATGATGCGTTTAGGCCCCGCTACACAAATGTAGGATGTGTTATGGGTACCATGACAAAGTTGTTAAAGAGTTGCTACATTATTTCAGGTAAACCATCATTGGATTGGAATGCTCGAAAAAAAATTGCAATAGGAGCTGCACGCGGTCTATTATATCTACACGAGCAATGCGACCCAAAAATTATCCACCGAGACGTGAAGGCAGCTAATGTTCTTTTAGACGAGGATAATGAGGCTGTGGTAGGCGACTTTGGGCTGGCTAAGCTCCTTGACCATGCTGACTCACATGTCACCACTGAGGTTCGTGGTACCGTGGGCCACATTGCACCGGAATATCTCTCTACCGGTCAATCGTCGGAGAAAACTGATGTTTTTGGTTTCGGGAATTTGTTGTTGGAACTGATAACGGGAATGAGAGCTTTCGAGTTTGGGAAAGCGGTTAATCAGAAAGGCATGATGCTTGAATGGGTAAGCTTCTTTTTATTACCGAATTGTATCATAAACAGTAGTACTAAGATAATAGGCCATACGGTACAAGAACCATATTCTATTACCGTATGGCCTACTGTAACGTACATGCATTACCTAGTTGTACCCTATGCGGTCGCGGGCTAGTAGTGATCCTAGACATGCCTTGTTAAGAAGTTGTACTAGTTGTATACATGCATCAACAACTTGTACATTCAACAACTATATTCTTTTCTACTCATTGCCTACTTGTACCATTTGGTCTAGTAGTTAAGAGTTGGTACACTAGGTTGTACAAAGGCCTTGTAGTAGTTACATCTAAATATTGTACCAGCTTTGCACAATCATTGAAAACTTGTACATTTGTAAGGTACAAGTCTTTCATGCGGTAAGGTACGAGTCTACTAAGATTCAATAAACTTGTACATTTAAAGGTTGTAGTAACATTTTTCAGTACACATTAATGTAAATGATACATTGATACCTTTCAAATGCCTCTAGGTGTAACATTTTTTTTTTACTCTAGGTGAAAAAGGCGCACCAAGAGAAGAAGGTAGAACTCTTGGTAGACAAAGAGCTCGGTACCAACTATGATGAGATCGACGTGCGTGAAATGCTACAAGTCGCGTTACTTTGTACTCAGTACACCCCAGCTCACCGACCACGGATGTCGGAGGTGGTTAGGATGCTAGAGGGGGACGGTTTAGCCGAAAAATGGGCAGCAACACAAAACAATATGAACCACACCACCATTAGAAAGAATGAGATGGTCCAAAAACTTGATGACAATGATGATGACTATACATCAAGCATGCTTGGGGTGATGTTGATGGATGATGACCATGATGCACATGCCATGGTGCTATCGGGTCCTAGATGATAATCAAATGTTACATACACAAATAGGAATGTTTTAAAAAAAAGTGTAAACATTTGGGGGTGAAGTAGTGAATATATATTTTAGTAAATATAATTGATATTTTTTATTTTATTTTGTCTTAAAATTAAGATCTAGTTTGAATTTCTAAGTTAAATGCTACTTGTAGAAAACATATTTGTCGATTGGGAATGTTAACTATATGTTATCCTTTTTCTCTCTCTATTTTTTTTTATCATTTTATATTGTTAATTATACCCTAACTTTTAATTTTAATCCTTATTTAATATAACATCATGAAACTATACTATATACAGGGGACGGTTCAAAGGGTAACTAAAAATAAAATAGAGCACACATTTTGTACGGCTATCTTTTATTCGCTCTTTCATTATATGTTTCTTGTGATGTTTTGTTGAAAATTGGTTTTGTACTGAACGTGCTAACAAAACATGTTTAAAAAAGCAATATAACAAATAAAAAATAAAAAATAAGCATCACGAAAATACCAAATACGTGTATTAAATATTGAAGTTGTTTAAAAAAATATTTTTTTTATAAATACATAGGATGTAGGATACAATTAAATTTAAATATATGTGTGATTTAGTCGATGTTTTTGGTGCGGAAACGCTACAAAAATGATGGTTTGCCCATTTTGCTCAAAGCAAAAGAAGACGAAAGCGAAAGTGGGAGTCTTGACTAAAAGTTGGCCGAGACAATGTTCCCCTTTTATGTGCATGCCCTTCTTGTTCTCACTACTTCCAATTTTTTTTTTTTTTTTTTGCTTTTTTCATTCAAAAACATTACAAAAAATTGTAACTTAATTGATACTTTGAAGCACGATATTATTGATATACAACATCTTATTAATATAATCAATATATAGGATAATTATTGTGATATCAAGCTTTTAATACTTTTGGTTTCTAGCCCTGAAAGCTATTGAATTCTTAAATACGGTCTAGTGGGCCACACATAGTAATTTTTCGACCATAAAACCCAAAGTTTTGTTTTTAGTAAGGTCGGTCCAGTGGACCGTGACAGCCGTTTACCTGCTATTTTATTGTAATCTTCCTAACTTTAATGTAGATGTTTTCACTTTGATAGAAAAAAGTTATTAAATTTTGTTGTATTTTTTTACCCAGACGATGACTATTAATTAAAGTTGTGTGTTGTTAGTATTATTTAGTGTGTCTGGTTTAAACTATGGATACTCAAAATTATTTGTATAACTTTATTTCAATTTAAATTGTGAATTTTAGTTTATGTCACATCACTCCGCGTCACTTTCACAAACAAAGTCAAACAAAGTTAAAAAGAAACGATTTGGAGATAAAATTTTTGCTTTTTTTAACCTATCATAACTTTAGTATGAGGGTAGAATGGGAATATTTTGTCAATCACATAATCGTTCCAACAATCCAACTCTCTTTTAACTTTGTTTGGCTTTGTTGGTGAAAGTGTTACGGTGTGGTGTGACATAAATTAAAATTCTTAGTTTAAAATACAAAACTGGATCATAAAGATTTAAAAAGAATAAAGTTATAAATGTGAGTTGTGAATGCTTTTGATAGTTTAAACATCACAAAGTAAAATGTTTTGGGTGTAGCATGTTAAAAGTTCCCTTGGAGCTTTTATTCACTATGTTACTTTCAAATATTTACTTATTGTAAATTAACGAGCAAGAGATCCTGCGCGTTGCGGCGGGCACGTTAAAACAGTAAAAGAAACTAACAACGACACGGTAAAAAGCAAGAATTACGTAATTGACATATATTCACACAAAAAACGACGAATACCCTCGATAAAAAGCACAACTACAAAAGTGTCATGCGTTCACACACAAAATGACGAATATACCCTCGAACAAAAGCAAAAATTACGTAATTGCCATATGTTCATACACAAAATGACGAATATACCCTCGATAAAAAGCACAACTACACAAGTGCCATTCGTTCACACACAAAATGACGAATAGAACAAAAACAAAAATTACGTAATTGCCATAGTTATTATGACCGTAGATTAAGAAATGGATGCACTGGTTATTATTCACAGAGTTGGTCTTTAAATATAGAGTAAATGTTATATTCTTATAATGCAAATTGAAACATGATTTTATGCGCACATACACATTTTGATCTGACAATTTTAACACCACTAAAACTACAGAATGTACACTTACTGACCAAAACCAAAAAAGAATTAACCGATAAATCCGAATCGAATCAGTCTATCCAATTTTATAACCTATGGTTTGGTTTTTTTTAACCAAAAACTACAGTCCGGTTTTGGTTATACCTCTTTCCATAACCGAACCGAATCAATCACCAAACTTGTTTGAGAGTTTGTTATGGGATTTACGGCCCAAATTGCCAAAAGTTTTAGGAATTGATTAGTAAGTAGTTAACACAAAAAATAGACAAAAAGTTAAGGCCCAACTTCATTATTTTGGGGGAATTTCAGGCCCAAATGCAAAACCAAAACTGGTCATTTTTCTAAAACCAAAATTTCGGTTTGGTTCAGTTTGAGAGCAAAAACGACCCAAATCGATCATGCAAACCGCTACGTGACAGTCTGACAACCATGATCCGTTATTTAAGAAATGAATAAGTTGTTTTGACTTTTGAGTCTCGATCATGAAAACATCCCGATGTGAGCACACAATGTACGTGACCAAAGCATTTAAGTAGCAAGTCTTACCCCAATCAACCTCATATAGAACCAACCCTGTGAACTGAAGACTAAATGGGTTTTAATAGCCGTTGGTAAATTTCCAGTGCATAAGTCCAAAACAACCAAATTTTTGATCAAGTATGGGTATATCGTTACAACGAAAATAAATCACTTTGAAAATGTTGACAAATCTGAAACTATCGACCTTTTGCTTTGACAAATTTGCCTCTCGAGGCTTTCTTCTCCATCTTCTCTCTTTTCTTCCGAGTTTTTTCATCCTCTTCAACTCCCTGTTAATTGGCATAAACCAATGAAAATAATGCATACCGATCCAGTTCCGTAAATGGGTCATGTTGGTAGGGTAAACGGTCAATATGAGTATTCTGTATAGGTCAGGCAGGTTGACCCTAAACATTTTTCTCCAGAATTTACAGATGTATGATGAATAGGAATCAATCACTAGAAATCATACATATAAGGCAATTTAGTCAGGCAACACATGATCATGTCAGGCGACAATTTCGGTCTAATGTATTAAATAATTTTTATTTTTATCATTTAGATCAATGATATAGGAGGTTTATAGCACTAAAAATGAACTTTGGGCGACTTGACCCGTTTGACCTATGGACTTACATATTAACTTTTTTCTATTTTACTTTATATAACTGTTTGAACGATTGGAGACAAAACATAAACCGGAATTTAACCATTTATAAATTTGGGGGCTCCATCACTACAATTTCATATTTATAGTTAGAAGCGAACAGGAGTGAATTTAACTATTTAAGTACAAAAAGTACCTCAGAACCTTGAGGAAGAAATCCCTTAATCAAACCCCATCCTTTATACACTGCAAATGCTGGTATCTGAAATAAGAAAGGAAAGAATCGCTTGAGGAAGCTTCTAAAAACATACATGATGAAACACACAAATAAGGCAAGCATCGTACCACAGCGTATATCCACCAAAACTTCCCAGATATGATAGATGTGAGTTGCACAAAGCAAGTAATGTAGATAACATCATGTAGGTATCTGTAGAGAAAATATAAAAAGAAGATAAGACTGATACACCGATGACAAATAATATGAAAAATATGTTAGCTCGAATGGTCGGCATTTTCATTCGATTAAGATCATCAACCTCTACTGTAAATAAAATTAAAAAAAATATATATTAAACAAAACCAAGTTAAAAAGATTACTTAAATGACCAATATGGTAATGACTTGGGTAAGTTGGAGACAAAAAAAAAAAAACATACCCACAAGCTCCACCGGTACTCATATCAAAACCACCATCTAAAAGGTCCCCATCATCAGTATAGGTAGGTTTAGCCATTGATGCTAGTTGATTATAGCATAGATAGTATGCGGCTGAAGTTAATATTAGGCCAATCCAATGCAGCCAAGTAAAAGTCGAATAAAAGACCCCTGCCCTTAACAAGAGAAAAATGGCCTACATGTCCTCAACCGACAATATATCATAAATTAGACCTCTATATGTACAAACATAAATATAGATAAAGACGGAAACATTAACAAATATCATCAATGATCACCACATATATGTGGATCTATAATGAAGAGACACTAGTGAAACATAATTTTCACGGACATTGTGCAGAACAGTGCCTACAACCTGATTGTGTTTTTTATATATTTTGATAAATATAGTAATTATTGATGGGTTACTCAAGAATATCCAAGTCCATGTATGTATGCTTGAAGAATTGCCAATAAGGACTTTTGCAGCCAATTTGTTTCATTCTCAAATTATAAGGAAATGGATGTTTTTCTATAAAACATGACAAACCCGCTTACTAGCTTATGATGCAGCCCCCTAATCATACTATGCAACATATCAAACAAAACCGTGGTAAAGTCTATGCATCCCTAAAGATGCATTCACACTATGGTTAGCCGTTGGGGATAACTTGAAAACTAAAGTCAATACCAAAAAACATGAAAGCATGTTGATCTAAACCATTTGTTTACGTGTTTATAACACGTTTGGAGCATGTAGCAAGTAGTGGCAAATTTTAACCGGTACTCTTGAATCTTGATACCTATCCTTACACTAAACAAAACTGTGAAACATAGAGAAATCAACAATGAGCACAAGAGAACTAGAGCAAAACTAAAGACGGCGGGTAACACGTTTAGATAAACCATCCCATAAACTATAGTCAAGAGATAATACAGAAAGTCGGTGAAGCGACAGAGATACGCGAGTTACACAGCTGATATGACACTAGACTATAGTGTTCATTCAATCATTTGAGAGTGATATGCTAAAAAAAACTTATTTTTTTATTAAAAGTTGCTCAAACAAACATTAAGCATACACAGAGCAAAATAAATAATATGCAACAATTCTGGTATTCATAGTTAATGAACATCATCGATGGTATCGAAATGGATCTAAAGAGTATATAATAATAATAATAATAATAATAATAATAATAATAATAATAATAATAATAATAATAATAATAATAATAATAATAATAATAATAATAATAATAATAAGCAATTTGAAACAAACAACGGGTAAAAAAAAAAGAAGTTAGGTTAGGTTAGTTACATTGGAAGCGATGATGAGGCGAAAGAGATTGTTCATATGACGACTGTTCTCTTCCCTTCGTTTCTTTGCACCTTGATTAGCCATATCTTCTTCTTCTTCTTCGATTGATTGATTGAAGGAAATTAGAGAAGAATGAAAAACCCTAGACCAGATTAATTGTGAAGATAGAGATGTTGATGCCTTAATTGCTTGCTTACTTTCGTTGAATACTTGACACCTACAATGACCACAGCGATCTGAAACAAAACACCCCACCCACCAATGTCTATTGCATTTCGGGTTTTAGTTTTTTACTAGTGGGGTTTTATCGCGTCATGAGACCGACATTCGGTCAGTATTGGTTTGGTTTTTCTATATTACCGGTTTGACGTCGCACTTGATATAGCAACCAAAAGAGAAATTCACAAACAATAAAGGCGTTATAGGCCCAAAATATATCGACACGTGTTTTACATCGATCGACAAACATAAAAACAAATAACGGTGCACTTGAAAAATAAAGGCGAAATAGAAGTACTTTTTACATAGACCAAGTTTTTAAACATGATTCATTAGTATTTTCAAACCATTTCCATAACAACATTTTTAATCATGATTAAAATCACGCACACTAGTTTTGTCCTCTATAATGAGTTGTTCATTCTTATGGTGTTTGCTTGGATGTATATGTTTTGGGTTCAATTGCATATTTAGTACTTTTTTGTATTTTAATTTAATGTAACGTATGTTTTATGACAAGGGTGAATGTTGAATGGAGTGATTTGTCGTGTTAGGGTAGGTGAAGGTGGTGTTGAAACCGGTGCAAAGATAGGTGGTGGTATTGAAAACGATAAAGGAGGCATAGAGGGATGGTGTTGAGTCAGTGTATGAGGGCGACGGCAAATGTTTGTTGAAATCGTTAGAAAAAGGTGACATTGCTTTATTGAATTTATGGAGAAAAATTTAACTGGATTTTTACTTTTTAGATTATATAAATTTTAAAGTTTTTTAGTTGTACATTATAGTTGGTTAGATTTTTAATTACTTTATTATGATAAAAATGATTCATATATTTGTATGTTACAAAAATCTAGTGAATTATCAATTATGCATTTAGCCAACTGTGGTTTGCATAAAATATTTTCTTTAATAACTTTGTTCAACTCTTGTGATGTGGTGGTAAAGGTATTAGGGTTCTAAATAAGAGGTTGGAAGTTCAAGCTTCATAATAAGCAAAAAATGTATTTAAAAAGGGATTAAAAATGGGTATAAAAATAGAGAGGAAATTAGGCGTTCAAAAAAATAAAAATAAAAAAAATTGGTAAGAAATGGTGAGGAGAACAACTATACGAGAAGCCCAATTCAAGAAGGCCAAGCATCTGTAAGAAATGGTGAGGAGAACAACTATACGAACGGGGGAGATAACACAAAAAGATGAATACAATATATCTAATTGGCGGTATCCTTGGAGAAATGCTTTTTAGGGTTTTCATAGGGTACAAACATAGGGCTACCAAATGCATTATGGAGTGGGAGAGATGCGCGATTTTTGATGACATGGGGTAGGAATATTATTGTAACAGTAGGAACTACAGGTGATTTTGGGGACGTTTTACATTGTGTTAGTATCTTACTTGTACAATGTAATGTATATTTTGGGTGTTGAATGAAACTAATTTGCCGATAAAAAAAAAAAAATTGGTCAACCCTTGTACGCGTCCATGAATTCCATGCCACCATGGACTGGCCCACGAAAATGGAGCATTGATGCTCGGAATTGAATAATATTAAATTATTAAGCATCCTCATTTAGACAAAACGCAGTAGTCCCTATTGAGATTCAACCAATCATTGCAAAGAGAGGATACATGACTTTAATACCATTTATAATAGCCTGATCTCTTGTACCATTAACATTGTGCGTTTTTTCTATTATAAAGTAACATATTTGTTTTTTAGTTGCTCGAGTAAAAATTTCCCAAGACGTTACTTATCACAATACTACTCTTACTCAAGCATATTTTACTAAGAAGTTCTCCTCACATTCTCAGTCATTGTGCGGAAAATGTGTAATGATATTTGAGGCTAAACATTATGTAAAGAATCATGGGTTTAACACACAAACTCAAACATAACACAAAGATCATCCATACCAATTTATTGAAAACCCTAAAAATACAAAACATCAAACACAAGACAATCTTCTCAACGAACTTGAGAAAGATACAAACAAAGCTATATACACCTAATCACCATGATCAGAGCATGAACGCTAAACCTATACAATGATTTGACTCAAAACAAAGACGAAGATAACCATTCACATACTCGGTAACCTTCTATTAAACCCAACTTCCACCCCTTAGCTATTCTTACTTTAATCCAAACACTCCATAGCATTATACGTGACATATATATACAACGTCAGACAACACCGACGAAAAACATTCACCGACACCAATGATTGGCACCTACACTTTACGTATAGCTAATACGTGAGGTGTATAGGTCCAGATTGGGGGGGGGGGGTGTGTATATATATACTGGGGAATGTGTGCCAAGTGTAGCTAGCTCACTTGGTATAAGTTGTTGCCACTTAGCTATGGGGTGTGGTTTGGAGCCCTAGGGGCTTTAAAGCGTCACGTAAACAATAGGGGGCTTCAAAGTCCCTCCTTTAACTTAGGTATTGTGATTTGGAGCCCCTCCAATCATTTATATTTAATTTTTTTTTATTTAAAAACAATAAAAAAACAAAAGAAATATTACACCTTAAGACATCATCCTATTGCAGCTCCATTCCTACACAGTAGGTCCACCACCACCGTAGCCACATCTAGCACCATTCGAGGTAATAACTACACCATATTACTCGTCTCTTATTTCCGAACAAAAGCCCTATGGTCTCGATGGTTAAGGGTTAGAATTGAAAACAAATTCTACAAATTTTGATTAGAATTGACAACAAATTCTACGAATAATGAAGGCTTTTTTAGGGTTTTTGGATAGGGAAAAAGTTCGACCCGGAGAGGGTGTTAGCGGGCCCCACCATTCAACCTTTAGCGCCCGTTAATGTGTTGACAAGGGCTTTGATATCACCACTCATTGCCGGCGGCGGGGCAGTGTGTAAGGCTCTAACCAATTGAGGTGGCTGGAGACATTACTTTACACCTTCTAGCCTTAATGGATGGTGTTAGTCACAAACAATGAGTCCATTGTTTATAAATATAGAAGTTTGGAGTAACCAACATTAACTTGTTCAACAAAATAATATATAATGGGGATGTGTGAAGAACCAAAACCTTTTTATAATCCTAACAATGCTATTGAAATATTCTCTACCCCAATTGCACGTGCTAAGGCACTGTTATCAATTTGTTTGCTCTTCTAAATCATGCCAATTATATCATGTTTTTAATAGAAACCTGAAACAATCAGAAGTTAACTTTAAACTATGTTTTACACCCTCAAATTAATGTAAAGAGAGTAACTTTACTTAATGATAGTCTATTAGAAGATAGACTTTTTTGTATAAGTTTGCATCAAAATATGGATAAAAATAAACATATTGTACTATAAGGACGAGCTTGGTATCATTACCGAAAGTACTAATTTTGAAAATCGTTGAAATTGGGTACTGATAATATACCGAAAGTACCAATCTTAAGAACACCAAAAGTGGGTAAAGAATTGGTACCAAACATGATTCAGTAAAGTAAATTAAATACCGATATCGAGGAAGGAGGGGCACCACCAGCAGAGAATCCGTGGAGCACCTCCACGACACCAATCGCAATCCGCCACCTGGATCACCCGCGTTAACCTCTCCCACCAGCAGCACCACCCGTGGAGTTTTCTAGTTCCCTTCTCTCCTCTGCACCTATGACCACTTTCGTTAACTAGAACAATGGATTGCTTCACGAGACCACTACCCGTACCACTGACGGCAGTGTTACCGTGGAGGTAGCGATCTACCTGTGAGCATTTCGTGAAGCGTCCCGCCTCCCTCAGTTTGGTTTCGACATTTATTTGGTATGTTTACTCATCCCTATAGTAACACTATATTAGAATTTTCGAAAAATATTATATATTCAAAATTATTAAAAAAAAAATAATGTAAAAAGTGGTGTGTTGTAGCAATAAATTAGAAGGTGAAAAATAAAATAGGAAGGCAGATCCCATCGTGCCTTGCGTCTCCAAGAAAGCAGGGTTGGTTTAGTTCGGTTGTGTCTCCACAAATTTAGGGTTCTTCATCTCATCTCCTTCCTTTTCATCGGTTATTATCCATAATCGGATATATATTTCTATTTACAGAATTCCTCTTATCCTCTTATAATAATAATACCATCATCACTTTCTCACACTCTTCCTTTCACATCATCTGTCTTTGCACTTTCTGAAAATCACCCACCTAACATAATTCAGGTCTGTTCTCTAATATCTACACCCTTTTCTTCAATCTTGCTTCAAGATTTTGTTTAGATTATGATCTTTTGGACTTTTGGTTGTGGGGTTTCTTTAAAAGCCACAAATTTGATTTTTTTTTTGTTTTTTATATTATTTAATTGTTTGATCAATCAATTTTTGTCAAATTCTTGTAATCTGAGTAAAAAGATTTATGGGATTCAATCAAAACTTTGAATTTTTGCTTCCCACTTAAAATTTGATCAAAACAGGGCTCTATTTTTTTTCTTTCTGTTATGATATTAAGTTATTAATATTTTATTGCTAATTGTTTTTAGATTTGAGATAATTGAGAGTTGAGATCATTTCTTGAAGATATTTTTTTTTTTTTTTTTTTTTTTGCATTAAGTGGTGAAATTTGTATATCAAGATTAAAGAACTGGATTAAAGATGAGGAGAGCTTTGGTCAGATCTTTTGGGCCGATTCGATATGCTTTTCGACATCATGGGCTTGCAAAAAGATTATTGATATTGAATATAAATGATGGGAATTATGAGAGATCAGCTTATAATAGTTGTAAATGTGGGGGCACTTCTTATATATTTTCAAGAAACCTGTCTTCTGATGCTGCTGATGTGAGCTCCAAAGGTTCTGATTTTTTTTTAGTTTTTATTTTTAAATGTTATTTTTTCATTGATTTATGCTAAATAATGTATATGCTTATGTTGTGTTTATAGCAGAAGGGAACAGAAGAGGGCCACTTGTGGAGTATGAGCGAAGAATAGCAGCCGGTGATCTTGAGGATGGTGATATTTCTCAGGTAATTCAAGACATGTTTGATAGTTTTTGTAAAATGTTTAGAGCACCCTTTAGTTATTGATTAATAGCCGAAAGTACAAAACACATGTTTTTTACTATGTGTTTGCAGATAGGCACTTTAAAGGAAATTCAAAGACTGTATGATGAGCTTGTTGTATCAGCCGATGCTTGTCGACTGGATCGTTATTCTGATTATGGGAAAGCCGGGAGGTAACTCTTGTTATTACTTTGTTTAATTGTAATTGTACATTTATACCGAGCGAATGATTTTGAAAACCAAACACTTGCTTATTACATTTGAAAATGGATATGGAACTTTTCTGTTGCAACTGATATGACCCAAAACAGATTTTTTCACCCCTAAATAAGAAATAAGAACGCAGATTCTGTTTATCCAAACGCTAAAATTCCAAGCTTCATTATGTGTTTATTTTATGCATATTTTGCCTTCTCGTTACTAATGTTTTAAGTTGGATTACAGGAGTAGGTGGTTATGGTCACGTCTCCTTCCACAGTCCTCAGTCTCACCGGTAAAAGGACTTTATCTCTATGGAGGTGTTGGCACCGGAAAAACCATGTTGATGGATTTATTTTATGATCAACTGTAAGCACCGTAATTCGTAATTTGAGTAAATTTCTAAAATTTAGTTCTTGATTTTTTGTTGGTTTATAATCTACATAAGTAAATTTCAAATTATTAGGCCTTGCAATTGGAGGAAAAAGAGGATTCATTTTCATGACTTCATGTTGACCGTTCATAGTTGCTTGCAGGTAAGTTACTTTCTTTATGTTTCATAGCTAGCTAGACAATATTGGTATATATTTTCTTCTCTCTCTGCACTAGCTGACTTTCATAGTCAAAACACATGAATTTCACCTTCTAAACCGACATAAATTCGTTATATTTGAAACAGTTATGATGGCTGGATAATGTTTCCATTTATAAGATTCAACATATACAAAAATGTCGTTGGTTTGATTATAAAACCTATGTTTAATATTAATCATTAATTTTGATTCAAGTACAGTAGCATTGACCTCAAGTTATTGTGGAACAAATATTATGGATTCAGATTTCTTTATAAGCTCTAAGAGATGAAGCATAGTTTGATAATATGGTTGTGCATCACTATGCAGAAGCACAGAGGTGTGTCTGATCCGCTTGAAGTCGTTGCAGGAGAGATATCCGATGAATCCATCTTATTATGTTTAGATGAGTTTATGGTATGCTGGAATTTTAAGTCTATACCAAACCTTGTGGCTATGGTTTGATTTTTTTACGGGTCATTGATTATCCTTCCGCTTATGTTATTCATAGGTTACTGATGTAGCTGATGCTTTAATACTAAACCGTTTATTCAGCCATCTTTTTAGCAATGGTGCTGTAAGTGACTAACAACTTAATACGCTTTCCTCTTCTCTCTCTTTTTTTGTTTTGTTTTTTTTAACTTGTATCCTGTTATAAGCCTTTACTAAGGGCGAATGACATTAATATTCGAGTGAACAAAGCTGAATGGTTTATATTTTTGTTTGTGATGGAAGTATAGATACTTGTTGCTACATCAAACCGTGCACCCGACAACCTTTATGAAGGTGGATTGCAAAGAGACCTTTTTCTACCATTCATTGCTACGCTAAAGGTAGTTTCGTTAAATTGCACTTTGGGTGACTTTTAAAGCATTTTTTTTTTCTAGCTAACTTTTTTGGTTTTACACTTTAACCACAAGTACATGAATTATTCTTTTTATTATTCCATTCTTTCCCATTTTTCCTGCTAATTATCATGTTTTTGTTTCATTGATACAGGAAAGATGTGTAGTGCATGAAATTGGTTCATCAATAGATTATCGGACAAGGACCTCGGTAAAATACTAACTTTTTCACTCTCAATTTTAAGATATATAAGTCAAGAAAATATTATCTTTTTGTGAAAAAAATGTAAATAAAGGCTACCTTCAAAAGAAAGGCAATGCATGTGTTAATTACATTTTTTTTGTTTGAAATGAAGGCTGAAGAAGGTTTCTACTTCGTAAAGAATGACTCAGATGATTTCCTTATGCAAAAGTTTAAAGAGTTGGTTGGGGAACATACGCCTCAGCCCGATGAAGTGGAAGTTGTTATGGGTAGAAAACTACAAGTATGTCCATTCTACTAAAAAAAAAGAAAAGAAAATATGCTATTTCATTCATTTTCATATTTTTCGAATAAAACAATGTGGTTATTTTTTTATCACCCATTGACCCGGTTAGAAATAAAAAGTCACCTAAATCAACCCTTTAATAAATAAACGGGTTGAAATTGCCAGCAAATCTCATCACATATATTTATTCAGCAAGAGTCACACAATGTGCATTGTGGAACTTTTATATCTATTTAATGCAAAATTTGAGCGTTGGTAATGAGAATTCCTAAAGTGACAGCTAACTTTTTACGCCTGTATATCTAAGGTGGCTAATTTCAGTTTATGGTATATATGACATGCATTTCGTTTTCATGTAACTCTATTTTACTTATCATGTGCAATGGATAGGTACTGTTGGGTGCTAATGGATGTGCATATTTCCCTTTTGATGAACTTTGTGACAAACCTCTTGGTGCTGCTGACTATTTTGGATTATGCAGTAAGTAAATCAATTAATGTTAGATTTCAAATAATTAATTCGTGGAGTCAAAACTTAGTTATGAATCAGTTATGTTTATAGTTGTATATGATTGCCAATATTCCGGTGCTCAATGATTTAGGAAGAGTATTCATGTGCTTAACAGTACGAGGAAAAGTTTGACTTTAGAGGCCAACATTGTCCTACTGTAAACTTGTTACAAATTAAATAGAACTTTTGACACCACATTAAGCTTTGTAACAATGATACAAGTAGGGAACGTCGGTGATTAAATTGTAAAAGCGTTCATTGAATTTTGTAGTTGACTGTTGGTCCTGTTGACCTTAAAAGTCAAAAAGGAGTAGAATCTTTATGTTGCTATTGATTTATCATTGACATTTAAAGCAAGGTTTATTATTCCCTTTACCATTTTGATTTATTGAGCCCATTTACTTGATGCGGAATGTAGTTAGTTATAGACAAAAAGGTATTAATATAATTTTAATGGCAGAGAAGTTTCATACATTGGCTTTGGATAATGTGCCGATATTTGGGCTCCACAACAGAACAGCAGCCTACCGATTCGTCACTCTAGTTGATGTTAGTCTCTTCTCTTCTTTTTTTGAGTCATGGAATCGTTGACTTTCTATAGTCAAACTTTACAAAGTGCTTACTTGTAATAGTATGATATACATACAGGTTATGTATGAGAATAAGGCAAGATTAATGTGTACAGCTGAGGGAACTCCTTCTCAACTATTTGAAAGAATTGTGACCGTTTCTGATGCTCAAAGCAGGGCACCTAGAACCTCCTCGAGGTCAAGGAAAAATGACGATTATGACCTTTGCGTTGACAATGAACTTGGGTTCGCAAAAGATCGCACTATTAGCAGGTATGACTCACTGGTTCTTGATTCGACTTTTGAGAATTGATCTAAATCTTGAAAATGTGAAGGCTTTTAGATACAATTTTGCTTCTGATGTCAAACAAAGTCAAAACTCAAAATTTGTTACAATTCAAGATTTTAAAATACTAGATTTCACTGACTGTCGGTTTGACCTTGAAAAGTCAAATTGTGTCTGGAAATAACGTATTTCACATGTGAATGCAGGCTGACTGAAATGAACAGCAGCGAGTATCTTGAGCAACATGCAGAGGTGTTAGAAGCGAAGCGTATTCCAACACAAAGCGATGAAGACAACAATGATCAGGTGGTACAAGCATGAAGTAGTTGGTTTTGTTAACAATTATTTGAACTCTTACATAAGTTGGTGGATCAGGTAAATAAGTTGCACTGAACCAGCCAAAGTGACCGCCTACTTTGTAAGGTATACAAATAAATGAAAATGGCGGCAAACATCATTTGTAGTTTTGAAATTCGATCCATAGAAAGATAAATGCATCAGTGTTTTTGTTGTAGTAACATTGTAACTTCGATTTTGACAATATTGACTTTCGATTACTTGCCAACTGTTACATATATGAACTTAAGTGTATTGAATCGGATTCCTTTTTTACGGATCACTAGACATGATGCCCATTTCTCAGTAATCCATATGCTCATGTGCACGGCAAGACAGCATTCTTTGCACCAAAAAACGTGTAGTCACATGTTTGTTCAAGTACTTTTTTCTCAACGATTCATCCTTCACTTCAATTTACCTTTTTACATCATTTCTTACAATTATTTTTCAAAACCAACTTATTTATTTGCATTTACATTCATATCTTATAAACAAATATATTAAATTGTGTTTTAAAGTTACATAAATATAAATAAATTTAACTTCTGTAAAGGTTTATTTTTGTTTTTACAAGTGGTATAACCTTTAACAAAACATATAAATACCTTTCATTAAAGCATACAAAATCTTAAGATATTATACGAAAGTTTACAAGTTCTTATAAATATTTTCAGGTCAAATATAACTCAAATTGTGTTGAGTAAAAGAAAAATGAAAAAAATAATTTTTGGAAAAAGAAACAGAAAAACAAATGGCATCCATCACCGTTTTGACATACACCATAACAATAAACGCTCAAGAATGTGGCCGCACAATGTGACGATTATGGGATGTTGGGATTGAGTGCCCCTTCCATCAATCGTTCATATGTTAGAGCATTATACTATGATTAGGCTGTGGGTGTGGAATAAAGCTCCATCTATGTGCACATCAGCGTCACATAGACATAGATGGGCTTAAAACCCCCGTACTAAACTAAGATGTTGTGGAATGAAGTCCCTTTAATAAAAAAAGAACAAAAAATTGGATTGGTTGAAACCAGGTGGATACCTCCTTTTCTTCCTCTAGCACCCACTAAGGGATTGGCGGAGCTTGTTGATGGCACCCTCCTTAACAAAGGTGGGACGATGTTGAGGGCATCACTATCCTTGTTTCAACAATGGACAATATTACCCTTATGTAAGCTATACATGCGGAGGCTTATTTAAAAGATTTAACCCTTGTGACGGAAAGGGTCAGTTTGGTTGTATCGTGAAAGTTGATCAAAGCCGTGAAGCACGCTAGATAAATCTAAGGAAAAAAGAATAGAGATCAACTTCAGTTGTGGAGATAATTCGGTGTATGCCCAGTCCAGTTAATTCCAAAATTATGCACTAATAATGTCTAATTGAAGCACCACTTACATATCAATCCATCATAACTTGGTCATTAATGAAGATTAGAGTAAGTTCTTTTGTGTTCTTAGATCTTCTCCATGGTCCATATATGTTGAAACAATCAACACCGCCTTTTGAAGCGTTCTTGGTTGTCACTCAACCCCCATGTCAGGTGTTTATATGGTTCACTTGTATGTTGTGCAGGTGAATAAAACTTGTACTAGATGTGACTATGTCCAAACGAGTCATATTTTAGCAATACTTGGATGGCAAGATTAACGAGCATTACAGGCAATATAAGCGAGTTTCATTAAGAAACGATCTACATCTAGGATCAAAGTGCAATGGAAGAGTCCATTTCTGAAACAAGATAGCTGCAGAAGTAAAAACTAAGCCCAAGAATCAAGCTGCTGGCATGAATAAGCAGAGGGGCACTTAGCGCTAAGAACATTATGATTTCCATCAAAGCGTCACGGATGATAGCATCTCAAATTTGCAGAGATTAACCGTAATCTTTATAACTAGTGGTTCATATCCAAAATCTAACCATGTTTTTTCCTCCTTGCTGCTATCTCTGAGGCCCATGATTTACCAAGTTCCGTTTGAAATTTGCCTGCAATTAGTGACATCATTAATTTCATTTCATTCAAGGATAACTACTCAAAAGGGGATAAAATTACAATTTATGTGGTTAAGTCAGTCAAACTATGTGCTTACATTAAGTACAGGGTAAAATGCATCAAAATGTAACATTCATTTTTTTTTTTACCATTTTATGTATGTAACCTTCGATAACATGTAAAATGATGATAACATGATATGGCGCCAAAATTTTGATGAGCCAACGGTGTGTCATTATCACACTACTTAAAACAAAGGTAACAAGTTGAAAGTTTAAGCTTTAAACCATACAATGTAAACAATTCACTTTTGCATACGGTGACAAAAAGGTGAAATTAACATTTAGGTCATTAGGTGCAATAATAAAACCCATAAAGATATGGCTCATTGTACAATGTCGGGTTAAGTGAGAGATTTTCTTACTAATGATGGGATGCAAACATATTTTCTCATCACCATCAAAAAGGGGTATGGGTTTTGTTCAAATGGTTGATGCACATATTAACACATTTTTATGCAGGTGTAAATTTCAGAAAAACAAATGAACGGGTCAAATTTCCTATACCTGCAGTAGACTCAAAAAATTCCTCCAAGTCTTTGTTTTGTTCTGCATACAAAATAACCATTTATCAAATTGAAAAATCATTATAGATAATACACAAATGAAATGTTTGCCCATTGTTACATCATAGATTATGGTCCAAAAGTTTACCTTGTCTTGCCATGAGCGAAAGAAGTATCAGATGTTAAAATTTTAAAATTATATATAAGCATATTCCCAGTCAAGGGTTGCCACCTTTTTAGAACAAAGGGAGTATTGTCTACAAAAACACAACTTCACAACTTTATATTTGGTTTAAAAAAAAAAAACACCTTACCATTTTCATATTCCAGAGCTTGAAGTATCATTTCAATCTGAAAGGTTAAAGGACAACTAACATCAGTTAACACAGCATAAAGAAGTTATATAAAAATGTAAGCTCTATAGCTTTCATGCAAACAAATCCACTAAAAAGAGAAGCTTCTTTCAAATGTAAATGAACATATTATTCCATATATAATCATACCTTATCAAAGTCCTTGACAACCTTAGCTTCAGTTGTAGAATTTTCTTCATATTCCATCCATAACTCATGTATCTCCTCAGCTGTAATATGCTACAGCGAGTAAGCAACTACCAAAATGCCGATGAATTTGTTTTACCAAGTAACAGGAGCAGTAAAAGTATTTATGCACCTCGTGGTCCTCCACCAAGAAGTTTACACATATGGTCTATTGCTTCTTTTTCTAGCCGACTTTTCTCCGCCTTTGGGACCCCATCTGAAGGCGTGATGTCACCAACAATGGCTATCCAAAAAACAAATGCAAAATTGTTATAAAGAAACTATTTGATAATAATATATAAAGAGGGTGTTTGGGATTGATTTTTCAAAACATATTATGCGTTTTGGAAAAGCAGGGGTGGAGCTGCTTTTAGATTATTGCGTTTTGGTAGCCTAAAAAATTATTTCAAAACTCAACCCCAAACACTAAAAACTGATTATTTGCGTTTTCAAAACGCAATAATCTAAAAATCCATTTCAAAATGCAATCCCAAACACCCCCTAAGACCCTTACCTTCTGCAATATCATGCACAATTGCCATTTTTATACACCTGTAAGATGAAAGTAACATGATTAAAATTCGCAACAAAAGCCTCTTGTTCATGTACTCCCAAGATTTCAAAACAAAATAAATTTTATTTAACAAGAAAAAAACTAACTTTTCTCGGTTGACTCCAGGAGTATCATTAGCAATAAGAGCCATTAACCCCATTCTATACATGTGGTCTGCAATAGATTCAGGGCCTGCAATGTCTCTTTTCACCCATCCTGCTCTTTTGGTTGACTGAAAATAAACCAATAACCACATGTAAAGAAGGCCAACAGAACTACAGAGGTCAAATAAAAAGAACTCAAACAGCATCATAACTACACAAAAATCAAGGTAGGTGTGTCAGTTATGAGTTATCAGTCACCGTCAACTGACTCAGACCCAAATTTAATATAAATCCAAAAGCTTTCATTTACTCTCTAGCCAACCGTCATGTGAGAGACAGTGAGCATAAGCCAAAAGGTGCAGAAGAAAAAACGATATATAAATAATATGGGTTAAGCACATCAACTTTTTTTTGAGCGGCAAATGTTATTCTCCCCAAACTCCTATATTTACAAATAATACACCACTTGCTTGGGAAGGCGGTTTAGATGCATCAGAGTTTGTTGATGCGAAGAAAGTAGCAAAGCGTGTAGGTCTTGGTGGGATTGAATTATTAGAAACCAGTGATACCCCAGCTGTGAAACCTGGAACCGGGCTTGATACTCCTCTTGAAGACCTTGTAACAAAGAAGCCTGAAGTGAAAGGACCGGAGATGTATATTTCTGAAGTAATCAATGCAGAATTCAGGGAATCTTTACTTGCTCGAGTTGGGTGAATGGGCTTATTTACTTGAACTTTACCTCCTAAATCCTCTAATGATACAGAAATCGAGTTTTCTTTCAAGCGCATCAACTGACAAGGTGACACCTTCACATTGGCTATTTGGCTCCTTTGCATAACTACCATCATAAGAATAAACTGTAGTACTTTACTAGTTAACATTAGGCTAATAATAAGATGGTCTTGTGTAGTTGCGTTAGTGGAAGTAAACATTTCATAGTTCTTTGTATTGATTTATTTTGTTCAAACCAGACAAGTCAAGACATCTCCATAACAACAGAAATTTTGAGGTACGTAAAGCCATCCCCATTGGCCATTGGTACATACTAAGCTCAATGTCATCAGTTTTGCTCACTGATTAACTGTTTAGGACATTGGCTTGCCCTGGATCTCAACACATGGGTCAGCAGACTCACAAATACGTCATTTGATTTAACATATGGGCTCACCATGTAGCAACATGAGGGGATTGGCATAACATAACAAGGTTTCCACAGTCATCAACTAAGATGTTTCCGGACAAACAAATTTATTTATGCCAAATCACAGAGTTACCAATTTCTTACTATGCTCAATAAATAAACAAACAAACCAAGCTACGTAACACGTTTGTTCACATCTATGCTTGTAAACAACTAACCAAGTCACCTATACCTCACTAGTTAACTTCTTAATCCTCATCTAGGTTGTTATCACTTAATACACGTATTTGACTTTATTTAGACAGTGCATATTCGTTTGCCAACCGTAATTGTAATGCCAAACTATTGCCATGTGTGGCATTCATGCTTAAAAATAAAAATGACTTTATAATCGGTAGGGATCAGACATATCAGCTTATTTCATTCAAAATTAAGAACTTAACATTTCAATTTCACAAAAGCTAACTACAAATCAATACTATGGTACACAGATAACTAAAATCAATACTCACTTTGTTCAAATCATACATTTCTGCATTCAAGTTATCGTTCTGTCACTATCAGTGCATTGTTTTCAATAAGCAGCATAAAAGTGGATCGTAATAATAATAACAACAACAACAACAACAACAACAACAATAATAATAATAATAATAATAATAATAATAATAATAATAATAATACCTTGAGGCTATGGCAGAGAGTGAGGAAATCAATGGCGGAGGAAGGAGAAGGTGATGAAGATGATGATGATGCCATGGTAGAAACCCTAGGAGAAGCAGCAGAAGTAGAATATTTGAAAAAATGAAAGTGTAATGAAGATGGAGGAGGTGATAATAAGAAAGATGATTTAGAGGTAATTTTACTGATTAAAACCAACCGGCTCATCTTTATTATTATATAGATTGATTATACTACTGGTTATTATTAGGTTAGGTTACTTACGTCTGTCTGTGTTTGGATCACGGGGATTATGTTTTCCGGTAGCCCACCGTTAACATCAACAAGCCTCGTGTGGATAATATTCACCCATGTGCTAACCTACCACTCAAATTCCGCACTTTTTTTTATTATTAACTTTAAACGTCACTACTCTAAGATTTTTTTTAACTGCTGATTTCCACGTGATTTTACATTTTATCTAGCCTAGGATTTGTTCATGAGTCTTTTTCTAAACATATTGTAACCATCTTGTCGGATTGTATAATCTGAGATTTTAGGTTTTTATTTTTGGATGTTTAGCTTCTATATTTTAAAAATTTTGTTTCAGATAATTGTTTCTTTTTATTTGACATTGTGTTTTTTTTATTTACGTCTCTTTTATCGTTTTTTTATTTATTCATTGTGTCTTTTTTCCTAGGCATTGATCAATTATGCCTTTGTACCATCCTAAATTTAGAAGACTATTTAGGATAACTTAACCGCGTATATTCATCTATGTAAATGAATAGTTTTGTATTGTGTTTGAGGAGAAAGAAATTGTAAAATAACATAAGCATGTTTAGGAATGCACTATCTAAGCATTGTAATTAGTAGCGGATAATGGTTAGCAAGATTCGGTTTTGAACCAAGAAGAATGAGTAACCGACTTGTCAAATACAAAATTTCAAGTGGCATGCTTTTATATGCCAAGCGTGACGTAGTCATTTTTCAAGGTTTCGTGTGACGCTCCTGTTGTATTGTACGGAAGCCAATCAATCCGTCACACTTATGGTATGAGTGGGTTTTGTCCTAATGTGGACTTCTCAAGGGATCGACCACAACACCAGACTAGTGGTGCATTCAACGAATAAACATGTCTAGGCATGTACAACTTACAAATCTCTGGAGCAGTCCATGATGAAATCCCAGACTAGCCAGCTAATTCAAGCGTTTAATAGAAACCCAACAAATAAACCTTTGGTTCCTTATATCATCAAACCAATATAAACCTTATAATTTTAATTTTTCTTTATTGGCCAACCACATTTCATCTTCAGCATCTTGTATTGAAGGATGTAAAACACCATGAAGAAGCTCGGTAGTGTTGGAATTAATCTTGATTATTAAAGTGGGTTAGATAGATGAACCAAGAAGTCAAGGGGTTAAACGGTTTATATGTAAAAGTTGGAAAATAAAGTAAGAGTATAGTAATGTGTTTGAGTATTATTATGAGTTAGAATTTGATTAGGATTCAAGTTATTATATAGTATATTAATTTACAAATGGTTTGTGCATTGTAGGGTTATACTCCATGCTTAATTGATGTTGTGTGCTTTATGATGTTGTACATAGCTTTGTGTTAGTTGTACATGATTTTGTTTCTTCTATAGGTTTTGCATATGATTGTTTCAATCTTTCAACACACAATCAACTTAGAGAGAAAAACACACACACATATATATATATATATATATATATAGAGAGGGAGAAGCTGAAATGAGGAAGCAAAGACAAATCAGAAGGCTTACGGCCACCGCCAACGGCGGAGCTGCTCTCAACGACGCGCTCAGACACACACACACATCCATATGGAGAGAGAATGGGACCAGATGGAAAAGTGGAAGAGACCGGCGGGACTCCGATCGTCCATGGCCATGCCCCACCACACACGGCCGAACTTCCGCTTCTTCTGGTGAGTGGTGATTGTTACGGTTACGGTTAATGATAGAAGAGTGACGGATGATTTGGATGATTCCAGGTGCTAACATTAACCGAAACAAGGTGAAGGTGGTTACGATTCCGGTTTCTAGATCCTGTATATGATGACGACGGTGATAGTGTTCTAGAGTTCCGATATGGGTTCCAAAGATGTACCATCAGGGGCTGTATAGGCTTGAGTTTAGGTAAGGCCCGACACCGACACGATCTATTTCTTTATGTTTACTTTATTCCAAGTTAGACACCTAATGTTTGATTCGTGGAACCTTGGAGATTGTTGGTAGGATTAGTTGCCGATGGTGATGAACTTGAGAACATTGACCATAGAAGTTGCTAAAAGGAGTGGTGGTCGTTTTGGATATAAGCACAACACAAATCAGGCTTGGACAAATGAAGGCAAAGTAAGGTATAAATGACTACATGGTTACTTAGCTAATTATTATAAGTACTACTTTATGCAAAATAAAATATAAGACGATAAGATCCTAGACCATACTTTAAACCAAGGCTTCAGTCTGTGTGTCTTCAAAGTTTTTGCCCTGGTTCATCGCTGGATTGGTATCCTACTCCCGCCATGTGACGAGAGGCCTCACTTTTTGCATATTTATGTATATGATACTGATAATGACATCTCTAATAGGCTTCACTCTTTCAGTATTGAAAGTCAATCCCCTTTAATAGACGAAACAACCGCGAAGCACAATAAGCCCGCCGCAACGCGCGGGATCACATTCTAGTTATTTGTATAAATAAAGATGTAGGATCATTGTATTATTTGTGGTTTTGATTATTGTAATAAACATGACTTGGTATCCAAGGTTATCTCTCATTCTTTTCTTATATACAAGTTCTTTGTGAACGTGATTGATCCAATTTGCTCCAAGGTAGAAGGGTACTGAGGTTGTAGCTTCAGGCACTACCATTTGACACTCACGTCAGTTAAAGATCCATCATTATAGACATGTATATAAATCTGAGAAGAATATTAAACCTTGAGGTATCCTTATATATTCGGGAGGGGGGGGGGGGACAGGGGACGGGGCGGTCATCACGGCATCACGCTATCACAACCAATCCCATTGTGCCACATCATTTCCATCACACTCCATCACATTCACCACTAAAATCATGGGGCAATGTTCACACCCATCACAATTTTTTTTAACGGTTGTGGCGACTGAGGAGGCCGGGTGGTGATGACAGGTGGTGAAGATGACAAGCAAAGCAACAACGGCCACCGGGTGGTGAAGATGATGATGGTGGTGGTGATGACCGGTGTTGAAGATGATGGTGGTGGTGATGACGGCAACGACAACCAACAATAGTAGTTACGGCGGCAACGATGGTCGTGGTGGTTTTGACGACAGGTGGTGAAGATGATGATGGATGGTGGTTGAGTTTTTTTTTTTTTTTTTACTCCAACGTGTTTCCCGTGATGTGTGTCACGGATTCTTGTTATCGCAGCCGTGATAGAAATGGTGGGGCGATGGTCGTGACCATCATGGCCATCACGGACCATCCCGTCCACCCTAACGTGTGGTATTTGTCCATATTTATAAGACTAGTAGACTACTTTAAAAATCTTTTAAGACTTGTATAATAAATAAACAAATCATCAAACTACCCATACAACTAAATAAAAAAAATGTCATATCCATAAAAAGCATTTAAAAATCGAACGCCCATAATTTCGAACCCACCCACGGATCCCTCCTAAAAAAACGACTAGAAAATCTCATGCATCATCCCTAACCTTGATCATCTCATATATATATCCTCAACAACCTCCTTCATTATTCAAGAGCAGGTGAAGAAGAAGAAGAGGAACCCCCTTCCCAATCTCTCTGCATCTGTCTCTAAATTCCCCTTCATTTCCTTCACTTAATTGGGGAATTAATACAAGATCATCCCTCTAGCTCTTGTATTTCTTTTTGGAGGCAGCACAACACATATATAATAATAATGCCAACATTGGAGGAACAACCATTACCATTACCATTATTATTATCACCTTCACCATGCATTATTAATAATATTCGTTCCTCCAATCCTATCATGATCCCCACTTTTCGCCGTCGTTTCCCCTTCACCACTTCCCTCTTCCTTTGGGCCTTCGTTTTGCTTGCATTTAGTGTCTCCTATTTGCTCCTTGTCCATCCTGGACACCGCCATACATCCATGCTTAAAAACGTCCGTTACTCCGCCCACGTTCGTCGTCCTAATGGACTATCCGTCCTTGTTACTGGAGCCGCGGGTTTCATCGGCTCACATGTTGCCATTGCTTTGAAAAACCGCGGTGATGGCGTCGTTGGGATTGATTGTTTTGATAATTACTATGGGCGTTTGTTGAAAGAAACGCGGCGGGATTTGTTGGAACTATATGGTGTGTATGTTGTCGAGGGTGATATTAACGATTCGCGCCTTTTGTCCATGTTGTTTTATACGGTCGAGTTTACGCATGTGATGCATTTAGCCGCGCAAGTGGGCGTACAATACGCGGTTGAGAATCCGTACGCGTACGTTCGTAGTAACATCGCGAGTCTCGTCACGCTTTTAGACCAATGCAAGTTGGCCCGCCCGCAGCCTGCGGTTGTTTGGGCCAGCTCGAGTTCGGTTTATGGGGTGCATAATAAAGTACCCTATTCTGAAACGGACCGGGTCGACCCGCCGGATACTCTTTACGCCTCGACAAAAAGAATGGGAGAGGAAATCACGCGCACGTATAATCGTCTACATGGGTTATCAATAACCGGGTTGAGGTTTTTCACGGTTTACGGCCCGTGGGGACGACCCGACATGGCTTATTTTTCGTATGTCAGGAATATTCTAGAGGGTGACCCAATAACAATATATCGGGCCAAGAACCGGGTTGATCCGGCCCGTGAGTTTATCTACATTGATGACATTGTAAAAGGGTGTGTCGCGTCGTTGGATACGTCGGGTAAAAGTATTGGGCTTAGCGGGTCGAAAAATAGAAGTGCACCGTATCGAATATTTAACTTGGGTAACGGGTCGCCTGTGACCGTACCCGCTTTGGTGTCGATACTAGAAGAGATTTTGAAGATGAAGGTGGAAAAAGACGTGGTGGATATGAGCGGAGATGGCGATGCATCAATTGCGTATGTGAATATTAGTTTAGCCGAGAGGGAACTCGGGTACAAACCGACGACTGATTTGCAAACCGGGTTGAGGGAGTTCGTTAAATGGTACTTGTGGTATTACGGGACGTTCGTCGAAAATAGTGACGCTTGATTCGACACGATAACTAACTATAGTAGACGGTCTTTTGTGACATGTAAGTTACAATCATTTGGTGTTTTAATTTCAATTTGTTTGTATCGTATTAGAAACGAGGTGAAATGATATTTGTAACTGTTCAACATATAGATCATTAGTTTCAATTCTACCATTACATTTATTTGTTGTTGAACTCTTTTTACATACATAACATCAAAAACAAGTTCAGGTGATAACATAAAATCTTAAAAACAGATCAAGTCAGTACAGGATAAAAATAAGTTGGGTCAAAATAGGCTCTCCTACTATAATTGTTTATATCGACCGGTGAAAATGATGACCAGTGAGCTGTGGCAAAGAACAGTGTCGGATCTAGAAATGAATTTCAGTAGTAACGTTTTTCATTTTAGTAGCAACGTTTTCCAAATTTCGTAAAAAAAACCAAATTTTCCATTAATTCTTCACTATGCGCACGAAGTTGAGCAGCAACGGACGCGACACCTAGTTATTAAATAGGTCCACCCCTAGCAAAGAAACAAAACGAATAGAGGTCCATCTGGACTTGTTTCAACCTAACCAAATGATCAGTAGGGGCCGGAATCAATTTTTTTCGATCGATAGTGGAAAAACGGTGGGGCCGAACTCAATTTACCTACAAAAATCGTAAATTTACACTACTGCGCCAAAAGGGGGGGGGGGGGGGGCACCCGTGGCCCCAAGTATCCTTTGCCTCTAGTGGCAACGGGCAAACACTATATAAAGCACACAAGATTAACCAAATCAACATCTCAAATCAAAACAGGTACTTGCATTACTAGTTTCGAAAACTGAAAACAGTGAGAAGTCTGCTACAACGAAAAATAAGAATAGTAGCCGCAACAAAATTACACAAAACCGATCAAAAGAGAGATGTTCCCTTGCCCTTCTTATCTCCACCGATTTCGAAATGCTTGCATCTCTGCACAACAAAAACACAATAAACATGTCACAAACCAAACACAAATATAACAAGTTTCATGTATAAATATCATTCAAAGGTCACCTTAATTGGGTGCTGGGACATATGCTTGCAGCTTTGGCATTGCAACCTTAGCACAATCTTTTTTGTGGTCTTTGCCTAAATTAAACAATAGTATCACAATAACATGATGTAACAAATGTTTTATATAAAAAAATACATTTTATAAAAATAAAGTTTATGGTTTTATTATACCTTCTTGTGAAAGACGGGCTTGGTTTGACCACCATAACCAGATTGTTTCCTGTCGTAACGACGCTTTCCCTGTGCAGCCAAGCTATCTTTTCCCTTCTTGTATTGGGTCACCTTATGCAAGGTATGCTTTCTGCATTCCTTGTTCTTGCAGTATGTCTTCTTGGTCTTTGGAACGTTCACCTGTATCAACAAACAAAGAAAACTAATCAGATAACAAACTCAAACTGTTTAAACAATATGATATTCAAATCACTACATAAAAAACAATATTTTATCAATCAAAGGATTATGAGCTGAAGCTTTCTGGTTCGATTAGCTACATATATTATTATTAATAATATATAAAAGCAAAGATGAAAGAAGATGGATTGGATATGTTACCATGGCTGAAGGGTTGCTGGAAGTCGACCCAGAGAGAGATGAGATGAGATGCACACAGCCGCACAAAGGTTAGAATAGGGTTGGTGTATGTATGTTTTAAGGCTCCAACCGTGGTTAGGGTTTCCTTTCATTGAGCCCATGAAGGTAGTCTGGCCCATAGTTAGTATGTCCAGCCCATTTTTTGCCTGCGGTTTTCAAGGCCCAAACCAGACCAGGTTTTTTTTTTCTTTGGTTTCAAATTGGTATGGGTTAAGAACCCCAACCCACCCAAACTGATGGGTTCGAAAAGCGTTTATATTGGGTATTTTTATCATTTTTTAGGCTGACTTAGACTGATTTAGATTGGAACCGATTCTCAATACAAAAAATCTCAAACATGGACCGAACCATCAGGGGTGATTGGACCCAAACTGTTTTTTTACCGGTTTAGGGCTAGGTTGTTTCGGTTTTGGCAGGCCCTAAGTGGTCTTTTTGTACACGTCCATACAAAATTACAAATATAAGTTTGGTTTGACAAAATTATAACTAAATTTGAAAAACTATTTTCAATATTAAATTCAAATACATTAAAAAAAATATATAAGTAGACAGGTATGGCAATGGATCAGTTATGACTAATCTCATATCCATACCAGGTTGTAAAACCTTGTACCATACTCGGCCCATTACCTGCCGGGCATCGGTATACCCGTTGGAATCTTTCCATGTATATATATTTTTACTTTCGTTTTAATTTTATGTTTTAAAATTTTATACAATGTATTAAATTATGATACATAACATACACATCATTATCACCGTAATATATTTGAAATATTTGAAAATATAAATATATTTGAATATTAATTTCAATGAATAATTTTGTATTTCATAGAATACAAATTGATATAAATAATAATGTCTATCAAAATATATACTTTAAAATTTTAATATTCAAATAATGAAGCTATTAGAATGAAACACTACTAAACTATAGTTAAGGGAAAATAAATACAAAACTTAAAAGTATTCGAGTTTATGTTTTGGGTATATCCTTCTGGTAAACGGGTGTAAAGTTTCGGGTAATTAGGTCGGGTATCACATAATCTCATACTTGAGGTTTTTTTTCCAACTCTATACATGGTCCCATACCCATCGGGTATCACATATACCCGTTCTAAATGCTTCGAGTTTCGAGTATACTCGCCTGGCTCAGACTTGTCTGCCATCCCTATAACTTGATTACATATGTTTCTTAGTATGTCTAGGATATCATCTTTATTGTATGTTTGCAATTATCTTTACTACATGAGTTATTAATAAAATAATACCCTTTTGTTTAATATTAATACGAGAACACCTAGTAATTACTGCTAGGTATTAGAACGTGGTATCATAAAATATGTTGGAAATCAGATCATCTTCAACTTATTCAAATAATGAATTTAACAAGAAAACCCTTTTTGGTTAAAATATAAGGTAAATAAAACTAAACTATAACTCTTATATATACAAAAACAAATCTTGATGCCAAGAGACATATTTCGACTAAAATTAGGAAATCAAATAATAATAAAATAAAACTAATATAAATCCAAAATCTTTCTACTAAAATAAAATAAACCATTTAATATCCTTAAACTTTTGAGTATGACAAGATTAATCCCAACAATCACCCAATCACATTAGAGTTGGTCTATTGATATACATCAAGTTGTGCATATTTTATATATCAAAATGAATCCACTTTTTAAGTGCTTTATTAGAAGTTATTGGAAATAGGCTTATTTGGTTTATACTTTATTTTCAGGAAAAATCGGGCCCAGAACGAACAAACAAAGCAAAAATGAGTGAAAAACGAAGATCTGGTTAACAAGAAGGCAAGACACTCTTGTGCCTTGCCAAGAATGCGCCATGCATCAACCACTAAATGAAACCACCAGATTTTTTAGAAGATTCGAAGATCCAATGGGGCACACAAAGTGGACCACACCCCGTACCTCGAGTACCACGCCTCGTGCTTGGAAGTGAACCAAACACAGGTCGTTCCTCGTGTCCAGGCCTATAAATACGACCCTCTACCTTCACCATTTCTACTTGCACAATTATTTTTTCAACTCTGCACCACACCCTGCTTTACTCATTTCTTTAAGCTTTGTAATATTGTAAGATTTGTAAGAACTAATTAAATATCACTAGTCTTGTGATGATTAATATAAGCTTTTCAAGTTTGATGAAAAATATTTTTATGGCCATTCTTGGTTAAGGTTCTTGTGGGTGTTTGGAGAAGATAAGCCTCTTTATGGAGAGTTAACTAAAAACGAGGCATGAATCGTTAAGAGGGGTGTTTGTGTGTGTGTGTTAATGACTTTAAGTAAGAAATTTCATATTTAAAGAGAGTGGAACATTACTGTCACCGGTAACACGAGGCATTGAGGTTCCACATCCAACATCCTTAAAAACTAACTATACGTCTTGTGTTGTCGCTAACGTGGAACATTCTCCCATGTCCTTTCTATGATGCCTAAGCTTCTTTGTAGTCGGTTGGTTTCGGGTATGGCTTGCGACATTTGTTGGATTGTGAGAGGTGAAGGTTTTGTGAGAATTGTAGAATTTGAGAGAATCGTCATAAAGTTGGAGAGAATTTTGGAACTTGAAAGTATCGTGGTGGGTTTGGAAAGAGTAGTTGCATTACCGGTCGATATTTGACCTCATTCGTAGCTTGATTCACAAAATACGAGCTCGTTATGTCATCATCTAGTTGATGGTTTGCAAAACGCGGGTGGTTTGTATCAAAATCATTAAAGTTGTTGTTTGGAAACATGTTGAAATTTTGAATTTTGAGAGAATGATTGGGTTTTTTTAGATAAATGGTGTGGTAAAAAATGTAAAAGGTTAAGGTATATTTATATAGTGACAAATAAAAAAATTCTTTTATAATTCTTTTTGACTATTGGCCAACAGATATATCGGAGAGGGCCCATATTTTACCCGTTAAGGGGCTGGTGAGGCTCTCTTTAGCGTCCCGAGTTGGCGGAGGTGGGCGATGGTGAGGACGTCACCCAACTGAGGTGGTTGAGCGCTGACCCACACCTAAAGTCCTACAATGGTGGTTGCTTTAGTCCGATGGTTCAAAACACGGAGAATATATCAAGTACAAGATGTTATTGTATTAGTGTATAAGTTATGTTTATTATCGTTTTCCCCCTTTTCCTATAGTTATCTTAATTTCATCCTACAATAAGGTTAACAATGTTAAAATATCTGTTGTAAAAACAAAAACAGAAACAACAAAATCAAAAATTGAATATTTTTACTTATAGGGTGTTATTGTGTTGACATGAATCGATTTTGAACTATATAAAATGTGTGTGAGATCCTTCATTTTGAACTTTATGTTAGGAAAGACTTACATAAATCTAAGAAGAAGAATAATAGTAAAAACCGGGCTTGTGTTTGACACAATTCTCTTAAACAGATTCGTCGTTTGTTCCCATGGTACACCGGTTGCTAACAGTGGCGATGGTGCACTGTCGCACTATCCCACTTGCGAGTTGTGTATTGTTTGTGTGTTTCATGTGTCTTCTGCATAAGACTATGCATGCCTCCTTTTATAGACTCCAAAAACACCAAAGGATGAAACAATCTGCTGCAATTTAAGCCCCTATTCACTGCAGCTAAAGAAGGAAGTTGAAACATCCTTCTGGAAGGCTGAAGACCAGGATATTTGAAACAGTTTTTTGGAAGCTTTCTTAAAGTCACTACATAAAAACAAAATGGGTAGCAAAAACCAGCGTCACGCAGACCCGGATTTTTTCGAACCGCATTCGTGTCCGCAGGTCGTGCGGGCGTCGCGTTGGTTCAAGAATTTCTTTGAACCAGAACCCATTTTTGCACCCCCCCCTGCGCGCGCGGGTAGGTGCCCGAGTATAATGGCCATCGCACGGAAAACTATAACCAAACTCCTTTTTATCTGGCATTAACTTGGAACCACGTGCATCTAACACACCTTTTACTAAGATCAATGTAGTTGTATGTAAACCCAGAGCAATAGCATGATGAACCAAAAAGTCTCCAGGACCTATTGTTAAGAATAGTGAATTACTATTCTCATTAACAGCATTTAACCAACCTGGCAACCATATGCTTCGACCCGTGTTGAATGTCGGGCCACTCGTTGAAGATAAAAGTATATCGAACCCATATGAAGTTTTACCATGAGCAGATTGTATCCATTGAGCAAATATAGGTTCGATTAAGATTTGCTTCTCCGGAGTACCAAAGTCAAGCATGACATCATTATGAACATAAAGTCCCAAGGTATGGAAACCCAAAAAGAGGCTGGCCCAACTTAAATGAGATATTATAGCTTCTTTATGTTCTAACATTCTTGCCAATACATTATCCTCATTCTGTTCCAGATTGTAATTCCTAATAAAAAATATAGCTCCATGAGCAAAAGCTCCTGTCATGATGAATCCCTGCGATGTATTGGTGATGAGTATATAACGCAGCTTGCGTAGTAAAGTCTTGTGCTATAAATGCATAAGCGGGTAATTTTACGAACAGAAGCTCTTATTTTCATATTTGCCACTCCTTACTTTAATTTTGAATCCATTTCTTGGAAGAAAATTAGTTTATTGAAATTTTTGATTTCGAATCGTATTCCTGTGAAAGAAATAGTGAAGTTGAAAAACACCTAATCTTTCGAATCTTTGTTGCGGAGTCGATAAATTATACGACCTCTGGTTGAATCATAACGACTTACTTCAATTTTGACTCTATCTCCTGGCAATATTCGTATAAAACTACGTCGGATCTTTCCTGAAACATAACCTAGAATCACATCTTCATTATCTAAACGAACCTGGAACATGCCGTTGGGAAGCGATTCCGTAATTAAACCTTCATGAATCCATTTTTGTTCTTTCATTCCAGGTAAAACCTCCTTGAAGTATCAACCAGTGGAGGAAGCAACCCACCCCTTTTCTTTTCTTTTTCACAAAAAAGAAGTTTCCTATTCAATTCGGATATTAGAAAGATTACCATATATAACACAAAATTTCTCCGCCTATTCTTTCTAGTCGAGCCTCTCGGTCTGTCATTATACCCCGAGAGGTAGAAAGAATGACAACCCCCATCCCGCCTAAAATTCTAGGAATTCTTTGATAGTTAGAATAGATTCGTAGACCCGGCCGACTCATCCGTTTTAAATTTAAAAGATTTCGATAAGTCCTTTTCCTATTCCTTCTATGTCGTAGGATTAAAACCAAAAAATCTTTGTTATTTTCTCAATGTTTTCTCACGTTTTGATAAAACCCTCTCGTAAAAGTATTTTCACAATACTTTGGCTGATATTAGTAGATGCTACTCGAACCACGCTTTTTCTATACATACCGGCATTTCATATAGAGGTTATTATGTCAGCAATAGTATCACTACTCATGATTAATTAAAATGATTGGTGCCTCCAAATTTGGATATAATCAACATGTTTTTTTACGTATTGGTTTATGAATATGAAGTTTGAAAGGTATATATGTGAGAAAAAATCTACTAAAATAATCTGAATCTATTTCTTTTACATACCCTACTATAACCCATAACCATATTGTAGTCTCATTTTATAATACATCGGGAGCTAATGAAACTATTTTCGTAAAATTCAACTAGCCTGACTTTCTATTAGTCAAGCGCTAGCGCCCAACCGGGCTTTGAAGGGATAGGGAAAGGGAAGAAAAGAAAGAGGGTCACTCCTTTTAGGAACATGGCTCGTTCATTCACTTGCTCATGAACTCGCGGCTTCGCCAGAAGCTACGAAGGGGGCCTCGGCCCGGGAAGGGGAGAGTGGCCGAGTGGTCAAAAGCGACAGACTGTAAATCTGTTGAAGTTTTTCTACGTAGGTTCGAATCCTGACTCTCCCACTTGTTGTAGACTTCACAGAAGAGAAAAGAGGCATTCGTCAGCGTAGGAAGGCCAACCGAGCGAAGCTCCTTTGGCCGTTCCGTGAAGTTCAATTGTATCGTATGTTAGTTAGAGAGGTTGACGAACTACTACGATCTATAGATTCCCCATCATATCCAATCCCAACGAGAATAGAAGCGAGTAGCTTCCGGCTTGCCTTGTAGTTGTAGTCTTTTAGCTTATATACTCATCGGCCTTCCTACACGGACGCGCCCGCCAGAATGCCTCCTTGGTTCGGTATGAAGCCAAGCCGATACATACGATAGGCGAAGGAAAGACCCCCATTTCATAGCGTCTGGGGAACGCAAGTTTGATCGAGGATTGGAGAGGAGGGGTGGAAGAAAAGGCTCGGGATGAATTTAGGAGTCTTTGTGCGAGCCGTATGCGGTGAGAGTCGCACGTACGGTAACGAGGGGGTTCGCGTCTATACGTGTAGTGTGGTGGTTGGGCCTACCCACCCACCCTATTTGTTCCATGATCTATGGGTCTACTGGAGCTACCCACTTTGATCAATTAGCCAAGATTTTGACCGGATACGAAATCACCGGTGCTCGATCTAGTGGCATTTTTATGGGGATTCTATCTATCATTGTAGGATCCCTATTCAAGATCAATGCAGTTCCTTTTCGGGCGGCCGTAGGACGGACGACCACCTATAGGTGGTAGGGTAGGGTGGGTGGTACCGCTCAGATTGCGGCCAATCTTCCTAACCGCGCGCGGGCCGGGCTTAGAGTGCGTGAAACTCATCACTACCTCGTAAGGCCGTTGAGACCATAACATGTTACACGAAAGCGCCGCTTTCTCTGTAGTATTGTCACACAGCTGCCCGCCTAGAATTGCCACTCGCTCTGTAGTGTTGTCACACAAGATAAGCACGCCGCCCGCCTGTTGGCCGGGCGAATCTAAGTTCTCTTCCGGGCAACTGTCCACCCAGTCAAGTGCAAAAAAACACAGTAGAATCACGCAGCGCACGCTGCTGGTGTGCTTCCTGCTCGCGAGGAAAGAAAGAATAGCGACAAGGTTAAGCTCAGACTTAACATTTTAATTCATCTAATTTAGTTTCACCTTATAAACTCCTCCACTTTTCATCTCCCAACCAATGTGGGACAAACCAAACTCACATTCACATCATTCACATACATAATTTCCAACACTTTGAAATTCGTATGCGAAGACCAGACCCTAAACTATGATTCTAAGTATGTATTACAAATAGACGTTTTGTTAGACCGGGTGTAGTGGAGCGTGGATTGGGGCGTTATTCAGCCTTCCACTTGGAAACGCCCAAGTACACCACACCGGGTGGTGTTTTGACCCAAAAATTCATCCAGGCGTGAAATCTTTCACGCTGCACCTCACCATTCATCCACCAATCACTAACCTCGAATTGTTCCAACGGCTACATCAATGGCTAGTTGGTTTTTTTATTTTTTTCTTTTTTTTAATTGGGTAATCATTGCAAGAGGCATTGCGGGGCTTGAAATCACTACACTCTTTTTTAATTTAAAACCTCATAATGCTTCATGTGTGACTAGGATGTCACGTGTCACACAAAGCCCATGAGTGAGGCTTAAAATTTTACTACCATTACCCATGATCTTGGATAGTGAGAAACAATAAATTACATTTAAGAAAAGTTAATTTATTATCTATTCTATAAGTTTAGAATTACTATAACACCCTAAAACATTCCATTTTATTTTTGATTATATGTATCTATCTATAATTTATAATAAAAGAATTGAATTTTGATGATGTGGCATTCAATGGACGCCTCAACCCCTTCTTGAATGTGCCATGTGGCATCATGTTGGATTTTTTAATTTTTGAGTTTTTTTAATAAATCTATATATATTATAATTATTTTAGGAAAAGATAAGAATTTAAAAACAAAATTAAATTTTCTCTCTAATGTTTCCTCCCATAACTTTTAAACGTTAATATCTTTTATATACGAGATTTTTTAAAGAAAAAAATTACACCAAATTAACGAGCGTTTTATTATCTTTCCAACGAGTACCATAGTGTTATATAAAAAACGGAGAAAAAAAACGACTATTTTTGTGGGGTTTTGTTTTCAAATATATTTTACTATACTAATAAATCACAAATGATAAACATAACTTCATAGGCAGAGATTCCTTTTTTTATATTTGAATATGATAATTTATGGCAGAAATTGTTCAGAATAAATATTATTATTATTATTATTATTATTCATTAATCATGTATTGGCAAATCATTAATTATGTTGTCATATTAGATATTTTATTATGTTATATTGAATATTTCAACCCCGGGACACTCTCGGGATAAAAGCTAGTGTATAATATGATAGAGATAATGCTTTAAGATTTCAAACTAGGAGGGGAAAAAAACAAACGAAACAAAACTCATGATTGCATGTGCAACTTCGACCAAAAACCATTTTTAAGATCTGGATCTTGTCCTAAATAATACTCGGTGGTGTTTGGATTAATATACATATGCATGGTTATATTTTTTTGGAATGTGTTGGAAATATGTGAATGGATGGATTTTATTGAAATTATAATTTGATAAATTATAATTATTAATAAGACCTTAATGTGGTGAATTAAAGACTAAAACTCTTGAGTTTTATGTCTTTGATGAGAGGTCTTTATTTCTTTTAATTAGAGATTTATGTCACTTAATTAGAGTCTTTATGTCTCAAATTAAGTCTCTAATTAAGAAGACTTTTATACATCCATGTTCTTATATAATGGAAGACTTTGTGCTTCATTTGGAGATGTAGAAAAAGAGATGCATACACACACATATATGTAGAGAACAAACTCAATCGAAGTCCGGTTATCTTTCAGGCAAGTGGGATAGTCCGCAGTGCACCGCTCCGCACTGTTGAACCGGTGTACCCTGGGAACAGACGACGAATCTGTTTAATGGAATTGTGTCAAACACAAGCCCGGTTCCCTTTTCAAAATTCTATGATTTCATTTTCTTTTAGATTTTGCTGCAGCAAGTACAGAGATTCTGATACATGTGAGCTTCATGTAACAAACGCGTGCAACGATTACAATGTAAGTTTTCCAACAAACTTAAACAGATTAGTAAACAAACTTTTGTGTTCTTCTTAAGGAATTTGGGTTCGCGAAAGTTTGTAAGTGTTTTCTTTTGGTACATCGAATTGGATTACATTCATGATGAGAATGCAATCTTTAATCCGGAAGATTGTTTCTACAAAACGAATTTTTGATTTAATTTTCAAATTCATGGGTTTGAGTTATGTTTAGATAAACCGGACTATGAAACATTTCTAATATGTGTTTAAACATTTTTTTAACTTCTAATGATAGTATTAGAAAAGACATATTAGTTGAAAATCCATGTAAACTTGGTTGATCATGTTTTCTTTCTAGTAAGCGTATTAGAAAGATAATTTCAAAGTATTTGAAATATATACATTTTCTAATAAGAGTATTGGAAAATAAGAGTTTCAAAATATAAGGTTTTGAAACATGTATTTCTAACAAGCGTGTTAGAATCGACGATGTTGAAAGAATAAGGTGTCATGAAACATTTCTAATAAGAGTATTGGAAATAAAGGGTTTCAAAATATAAGGTTTGAAACATATATTTCTAACAAGCGTGTTAGAATCGACGACGTTGAAAGAATAACGTGTCATGAAACATTTCTAATAAGCGTATTAGAAATTATTATTTAGAAAATAGTAAGTTTAATTTGTAAACTTATATATTGATTTCTCTAACGGGCGTGTTAGAGATTGATGATTTTGTAAAGACAAAATAAGATGTTTATATTTTCTAACAAGTGTGTTAGAAAATATTATTGTACAAAATTCACAAACGTGTTGGAAATTTTATTATGGAAATTGAAGGTTTTAGCAAGAATACTAATTAAAACTCCAAAGTTGAAACTTAAAAATAATAAGAATACCATTAAGTTGGGTCAAATATTCTTAAAGGTTTTAATGGAGTGTTTCAACTCATGGGTTTATGGAGAATTTGGTGTTTCAACCTTTTCCAACATTAAACCGGTTTGGTTAATTTGACGGTTTCTAACGAGTGAGTTTGAAACGGGTATATTTTGGAAAATCCAAAGTTAATACCATTTATGTAAATGGTTTAATTTTCTAACGAGGGTGTTAGAAACGGTTTATTTTATATAAACCAACAAGGTCTAAAACGATTCTCATAATCGTGTATTTCTAACAAGTAGGTTAGAAACGGTTGACAATATAAACCAATGACCTTTAAAATGATTTTGGTGATCGTTTATTTCTAAAAGAGTGTGTTAGAAAAAGGTCCATATGATGAAACGTGTAATCGTTTGCATTCTAACAAGTATGTTAGAAACGGTTAATTTTTAAACCGTATATGTTTATATGGTACACGTATAGTTTCTAATGAATAAATTAGAAATGGTTAGTCATGAAAACCATATACTCTAACAAGTGAGTTAGGAATGGTTTAAATAATAAAACTATATTAGAGTTTATGGTTTTGATGTGTAATCAAAACATAAATATGTATAGTTTATGAAAAATACCTGTGAAAGCAGAAATGTTTTGTCTGAATAAAACATGTGTTTTGCAAATTATATATGGTTTGATACTTGTATGAGAAGTATGATGACTTGAACCATATAATAGTCTAGAGAGACTATTTAGTGTAAAACAACTTATATTGTTTTGGACATATTTACTTGTTCGACTACTTGTGAGTAGTTAAGTATAAACAACTTTGTTGTTTTGAACAGTGTATTGAGGGAGTACCTCGAAACATGCCACGAGACGATATAATTGCTATTATTTCGTCGAACGATAAAGTGTTGAAGAGAATAACACTTTGAGATTTGATGTTTATATATCCTTATATGAATCCGTTTAAATATATATGTTATATGTATTTTGGATTATATTGAAATTATAATTTGGTAAATTATAATTATTAATTGGAATCTTAATGAAGAGTAAACTCTTGAGTAGAGTTTTATGTTTCTAATTAAAGTTTTTATGACACTTAATTAGAGCTTTTTATGTCAATTTATTAGAGCCTTTATGTATAAAATTAAGTCTCTAATTAAGTGACCAAGAAGAAAAACTCTTCATCCATCCTCATTGAGATAATCATGATCAACGTGGCAAGTGTATTGAGGTTAAATACACGAAAACGAGATTTGTCGTCAAATGTTGAGAGCATCAACATAGAATTGAACAAATGTATTTTCGATGACTATAACATATGATAGGAATATATGTTATTATTCATAAGTCGTTGATAAATTTTGCGAGATTTATTATAAAAGACTTACAATAGTGATGGACGTGTAGAGTTTCTACAAACCATCAATGTTGGTTGAACTATATGAAGGAATCGTGATATATTTTGGGAGAGTCACCCAATAAATAAATTCAACAAATATATACATATCACTTAGGGATATGTGAATGTCATGTCATGTCGTTGAGTGTCAATCTAATTGACTTGTTGATGATGAATATGTTCATCAAAGTGACTTATATTAAGACTTATGTTTAAGTCCTAAAGAGTCAATGGTGAAGCCTTGGAAATTAAAGGCAAACGAGTCTTGATCCTAATGGATGGAATTAATTATGGTTTTGAAGCATTCTTTAAACCAATGTTTTGGAATGGTAAACAAAATCTCATTTTGTGTCTAAACTAAGAAGTGAATGTTAGGAAGAGATAATGAGTTATCTCTTAAGGCTGTGAAGAATCAGAATGAGGCATCTTCTGTTCACATGCTAAGTATTCGTAGTCTAAAGCATGCTAGACTAATACTTGTTAATTTAGATGATCCACGGAGAATAAATTAACTTTGAACATTCAAACATATGTGACAACATAAGAATGAATTTTGTAATAGCAAATATATAATTCATTAAAAAGGATGACTCAAAAGGACCGAATAAATAGTTCATTGATTATGAAACTATTTAGCTGAATATGAGGAGAACTCATATAGCTCAGAAAACGGTTCGTGTGAAAAATATGGGTTGAGTAATATAATGGATGACCTCAATAACACAAAGATATAAGATAGTCGCTATCTTATCACGGGTGTCTAATGTCATCATGAGTGGTATTACTCAAACATAATCAAAGTGCAAGCAATATGGGGGAAAAGCCATTTTAGAAACAATCCGTAGGGATGTAAAAATGGTACTTGAGAAGTTTTCAAGGTACATATGAAAGGAAGAAACTTTCATCACCCCATTTGGTAGTTATCCAATAACACTTAAGTGTGGAGGTGACTTGCAATTGAAAATAAAAGGTTTGATATGAACGGATGTGATTTTGGGAAGCACAAATCACATGAACCTAGAATAGACTTGTTATAAATCAGTCCTATTATGTGGACAAAATTCTTGAGAAGTTCAATGGAAATGACTCTAGTGTGGCTAGAACTTTCATTGGCACGGGTCAATGTCTAGCTAAGAATCGAGGTGGGCCTGTTAACCAATTAGAGTACTCAAGAATTATTGGCAGCCTGATGTATTTGATGAGTTGTATCAGACCAGACTTAGCAAACAAGCTAAGTAGATACACGAGCAACCTAAGTTTAATTCATTGGAATTACGTGACACATGTGCTTTGGTAATTAGGATACATACGAAACTACGGGCTGTAATATAAAAGATATCCAGCAGTTGTTGAAGGTTACTATGATGCGAATTGGATATCTGACACGAATGATTCCAAGGCAACGAGTGGATATTTGTTCACACTTGGAGGTGCTGCGATAACATGGAAATCATCTAAGCAAATGGTTATTGCTAGATCCATGATGGAATAAAAATTCATCGCTTTGGATAAAGAGGATGAATAGGCAGAATGGCTACGTCAATTTGTTAAGGATATACCTAGGTGGCCGAAGCCGACATTGGCCCAATGAATACGCTGTGATAGTCAATCGGTAATTGGCAGAGCTCATATCACAATGTGTATCATTAAGAATAGGTATATAAGACGTAGGCATGATCGGTACGACAACTAATCTCTATAAGAGTTATCACTATTGACTATGTGAAGTCAAAGGATAACATCGCGGATCCGCTAACAAAAGGCTTAAGCAGAGAGTTAGTTTAGAAGTCGTCAATGGGAATGGGACTAAAGCCCATGAAAGGCTAAGTTTATGCGAAGGAAAACCTAACTCAGCTGACTGGAGATCCCAAGATCTGAGTTCAATAGGACAACCTAATTGTATGAACTGGCGAAGGTCACTGTGGGGAAGAGTTGTTGGAAATCCCACATTTTGAAAAAAGGGAGCTTACTATAAATTAAATAAGCTTCCTAGTCCATTCCTAAAAAGTGACAAGGTTGAGGTTAAGCCTATGGCTTTTAATGATTTGACTGAGGTGACCAATCCCAGTAGATCACCTATGTGAGAGAGAAGTGGGGTCGCTTCGAAGGGTATTGTTGGGGCACAATACTTAAGAGCTCTCGCAGAACCAGGCACGTGTCCATGACCATAACGGACACAACTATGAGGACTTGACGTTGTCAGGGAGAGTCTTGTGTGAAGCGTATTGTCGTCCACACAAACGGCAGACGAGTTCAAAGACATCGCGTTCTACTCAGAGCTAGTGGGCTAAGTGCGTTTCATAAGCGAAGGTTCAAAGGGTCACACCTACCTATCGTATGCAAAACTCAACTGTTGAAATTTAATCGGAATGAGGTTGTTTCTGAATATGACTCCCTTTCATGTGGGGGTTTGTTGAAACTTTTGTGTGTTTTGAATAATCTCCATTCATGTGGGGGATTGTTGAAAATATGTGAATGGATGGATTTTATTGAAATTATAATTTGATAAATTATAATTATTAATAAGACCTTAATGTGGTGAATTAAAGACTAAAACTCTTGAGTTTTATGTCTTTGATGAGAGGTCTTTATTTCTTTTAATTAGAGATTTATGTCACTTAATTAGAGTCTTTATGTCTCAAATTAAGTCTCTAATTAAGAAGACTTTTATACATCCATGTTCTTATATAATGGAAGACTTTGTGCTTCATTTGGAGATGTAGAAAAAGAGATGCATACACACACATATATGTAGAGAACAAACTCAATCGAAGTCCGGTTATCTTTCAGGCAAGTGGGATAGTCCGCAGTGCACCGCTCCGCACTGTTGAACCGGTGTACCCTGGGAACAGACGACGAATCTGTTTAAGGGAATTGTGTCAAACACAAGCCCGGTTCCCTTTTCAAAATTCTATGATTTCATTTTCCTTTAGATTTTGCTGCAGCAAGTACACAGATTCTGATACATGTGAGCTTCATGTAACAAACGCGTGCGACGATTACAATGTAAGTTTTCCAACAGAATGCTAGAGATTTCTTTTATTAACAACCCATAGCAACAAGCAGCTAGGTAGGGCAATAACAACATACTGAAGTCTAATGAAACAACGAATTAAAATTACACCAGTCTACCCATGTTAAGTCTACCATAGACGAAGTGTTTTTTGACCCACAAGAAACTAAGTGACTTAGTATCTCCCACTAAAGTGTTGATTGGCTTCCGCTTATTATTGAACATGACATCATTCCGCGCCTTCCACAATACCCAAGCTGTCATAAAATCACCTGAAAGATTCCATTTCTTTTATGTTTGTCCTCCACTCCATGGTTATATGATTACTGATTCATACACTATGAAGTACAATAAGGATGATCTATAAATATTAGCATATCATGTGGTCTAATTATTAAAACAATGATAAACATAAGGATCTACGAAGTATTAGCGTGTCATGTAGTCAAATTATTGAAACAATTATAAGCATTACTTATATTTATATACATAGAGTAAAGATCTTGTACAAAGTGTTTTTTTGGTAAGAACTGTAAAAATCAAAGGAGGATATTTTTTTTTATTTGTTTTTCGAATTTTTTTCCCATATTGTTAAACATGTATTATAGTATTGAAAACTAAAAAAAAAAAATTGGTGTAGAGTAATTACGTGTAGAGTAATTACATAATTACTCTAGTGTAAACTAATGTATTTACTTTAATGACGTAATTACACTAAAAAAAGTTTTTTTTTAAGAATTTTTTTTGTATTATTCACTTAGAAAGTATGCTTAAGCACATGGGAAAAAAAATTCTAAAAAAAAATAATTTTTTTACCCCCTTTGATTGTTACAGTTCTTACCAAAAAAACACTTTGTATTTGATCTTTACTCTACATATATATATACTAGGTTAGAGCCCCGCGTGTACACGCGGTACATGTCCATGTCAAATGAAAAAAATTCTATAAAGATGTTAGTATGCAAATTTTATTTATTGAAAGTTACGTAATACAATTCGTATGAATTTTGGTTGATTGTAAATTATCATAAAAAAAGTTTAATGTTACCCAATAACAGATATATGAATCAACAAATGTTTGATTAGACGTGATTTAAAAACAAATAATGAAATGAATAAACATATATTTATTGTAACGGCATGCAAGTGAAGATTAAAGTAAATAAATGTAGCTTAACAAATCATACAACCAAAAAATTATAAAAAAAAACGATTTATGCAAAATATGATCGCATACTTATTCACAAACTTCAAAATATTTTTTTATAGACAACATTTGTTATTTATTACTAACGTTGTCATATTTATCCAAGATTAGTATGTTCAGGCCATTTCTACTTTTGTCACTTGGCAGCGACATACAACTGCCCATGTGTGAAAACAGGATCTTTCAAATACATACCTATCCAAAATAGGGTTTGTCCTTGACTCTTATTTATTGTCATTGCGAAACATAAAGTAAGAGGAAATTGTTTTCTATTAAATCTGAAAGGAATCTTCTTATCAGATGGGGACAGCCTAATTCTTTGGATAAAAGTTCGCATTCCAATGTTACTCCCTGAAATTATTTTAGCGTCTATAACACGGTTTGATATGGCAAAAGGATTTGGAACTTGTGGCTTTGAAAAGATTTTATGTCTACTTATAGGATCCCTGAACCGTTAGAATAACAAAACAGTAAAATTTGTCAAAAAAAAAAACTCTGGTGAGAAAAAGAAAGACATTTGGCATTGTAACTGTATTATCATCAAGAATTTAAGGTAAATATATCTAGAAGACCCTGAACTGTTTTGATGGTTTGACTCATAACCAATGACCTAAAAATCAAGCTAAAACCGCGGTGAAAAATCAATACTAAAGCTACATGAGAAACTCGTTAGGAGTAAAGATAGTAACGTGGATGGGTTGAATAATATGCCAAAATGGGAGGTTTTTTATAGGGCAACCTTTTATCCATTTGACCTGTTTCAATGCTTCCATAATCGGAATATTGTGTCTCGAACAATTCTGATCGAATAAGTCGGATTTATTTATATAGTTGAATTATAAAAATGGAAGGATTGGTAATTTACGTGATTTGGTCAACGACGCTTAAAATTAGCACAGTTATTGCAATCATGATGATGGTTAGCATTTCATGACAATTGATGAAAATTCTTTACAAACATAATATGATAACGTTAATCTGTCAAAGATATTTAAATGAAAGACGTAATATTCTTATTCTTAGTATCACTGAAACGCTATTTAGTTAATGTAGTCAATGATGAAGGATTTCATGACAAATGAGGTTTTTTAATGTTATGAATCGCCTTTTAGTTAATGTTGTTACTGATAACGTAAGATGAAATTTCATTACTAATTTCGTTACTAATTACTAATAAGTGTATTGTAAGACATAAAAATAAATAAAGTCAAAGAATTGACACCATCAAAGTAACAAAAACGAAAAACGTTTATACGTTTATCGGTCAACAATATTAAAATGAAAGTCGTTATTTGTAATATCATTGAAAATTATTTTGAATATATTATATATTTTAGGAAATTGTTAAATAGATTTAAATTATATTTATTATTAAAAGAATAGATTTAAATTGTATTTATTAAATACATTTTGTTTACCAAAATTATTGCTTGAATCTTCCTGTTATCATTAATTGAGTTTTTTTTTATAATTTTTGAAATAATTTGAATGTTGTTAATGATCGAGGGTTTCATGACAAATGAGGATTTTTTATATTGATGTTATGTTTATTCTTTATGTTATTATTAATAGTAATAAATGGATGACAAAAGTTAACTTAACAATTTAAATTATTTACTAATTTATTCATATAATTGAAAATTATTTTGAATGTAGTATATATTTTAGTAATATATTCGTAAAAATCGTAAAAGAAATTTTAATTTGGTCAATAAGAAATAAATGAGATTAGAAATAAAATTAAAGATCGTAATATTAGTTTTAGAATTAGTAATATATTCGTAATTTAGTTCGGTCTATAATAAATAAATGAGATTAACAATCGTAGTATTAGTAATATATTCGTAATTTAATTTAATCCGGTGTATAATAAATAAATGACACAAAAAAACGTAATAAATACCATTAAATTCGTTCAATTATTATTAATGTCATTAAAAATCATAATAAATAACATTAAAAATAAAAAAATCCTTTTAATTGCAGGAAAACTAATAATAATTCGAAAAAATAGTAATATAATTAATTGAGATTAAAGATTTTCAATATTAACCTCAAAAATTGTAATCAATAATTAAATCAATTACGTTAAAAAAAATCGGCGTTTTAAATTGACTTACCAATTATCGAAAAATTATTATTGACATCTTAAAATTTGCATATTACTATTGAAATTATTTTTACGAATAGTAAAACTAAAATCATAAAATTAGTATTAGTATTAGTAATATATTCTGTCAACAATACTATTTTTACGATTAGTAAAACTAAAATCGTAATATTAGTATTAGTATTAGTTAGTATTAGTAATTTATTCTTAATATAAAAATTTAATTCGATCAATAAGAAATAAAGGAGACTAAAATTAAAAATCGTAATATTAGTTTTAGTATTAGTAATTTAATTCGGTCAATAATAAATAAATGAGATTAAAATTCATAATATTAGTATTAGTATTAGTAATATGTTAGTAATTTAATTCGGTCAATTCGGTCAATAATAAATAAATGACAATAAAAATCGTAATAAATAACACTAAACTCGTTCAATTATTATTAATGTCATTAAAACACAAAGCAAATAACATTAAAAACGAATAAATCCTTTTAATTGTAGGCAAGACTAATAATAATTGAAAAAATACTAATAAAAGTAATATTAAACATAATTTCGTAAATATATATTAAAAATAAATGACATTAATAGAGGTCAATTATTATTGAAATGATTTTGATGATTATCATTTAATGAGAATTGATTAAAGGAAAGTCATAATATAAAAAATTAAATTCGGTCAATAATATTAAATATAAATTTGAAAAAACATTAATACAAATAAAAGAGCTTAAAAATATTAATAAATAACATTAAATTCGGTCAATTATTATTAATTTCAATAAATAATATTAAACATAATTTCGTAAAAATAGATTAAACATAGTTTCGTATTAATAGTAATATAAAAAAATAAGGTTAAAAAATCGTAATAAATAAAATTAAATTCGGTCAATTATTATTAATGTCCATAAATAAAACTAATTCTAAAATAATAAAAATATATTAAAAATAATTAAAGGAAAGTCATAATATAAAGGAAATGATTTTGATGATTATTATTTAATGAGACTTTACTAAAGGAAAGTCATAATATAAAAAATTAAATTCAGTCAATAATATTAAACATAAAGTCAAAAAAATTAATATAAATAAATGAGATTAAAATTTTTAATAAATAACATTAAATTCGGTCAATTATTATTAATGTTAATAATTATTATTAAACATAATTTCATAAAAATAGATAAAACATAATTTCATATTAATAGTATTATAAATAAATGAGGTTAAAAAAACATAATAAATAACATTAAATTCGGGCAATTATTAATAATGTCCATAAATAACATTAAATCTAACATAATAAAAATATATTAAGAATAATTTAATGAGAAATAATTAAAGGAAATTCATAATACAAAAAATTAAATTCGGTCAATAATATTAAACATAAATTCAAAAAAAAGTAATATAAATAAATGAGATTAAATTTTTTAATAAATAAATTAAATGCGGTCAATTATTATTAATGTCAATAAATAATATTAAACATCTTAATAAATAACATTTAAAGTTAATAAATCTTATTAATTGCAATCAAGACTAATCATAATTCGTAAACACAGTAAGATTATAAATCTTAATAAATAACCTCAAAAATCGTAATCAATAATTCAAATAAATTACATTAAAAACATAAAAGATCGTAATTTAAATTTTAAAATCAATGACTTCTTGTGGTGCTACCTTAGTAACAAATAGCCTGTGCTGGATTGAACACCATTTAAAGACACAATATTCGCCAATGAAAATATCTTCTGATTGAAGCAAACCAGGCCATCCAATCACAGTAACATTTACAAAAGCTTTATGTATAGTAAATTTAGAATGTCAATCTAATTATAAAATAAGAATATTGTAAACATAATGTTTAATAATTGAATAACAAACCTAGCGAGTTGAGCAGAAATTTCTACACGCACCGGCACAGACCACGCGTACCCATCCGTAAATTTAATCTTGATTTTCATTTATTCATTTAAGTTTGCCAATTCAGCAATCGTGTTAGGAATTATCTGCATAGTAATAAGCATTAAATAAGGAAAAAAATAAAAATAAATGAGAGTTATTATGCTAAACCATAAATTTGATAAATTATACGAAATCAATTTAATCAGTTATAATTTAATCAATATTATCATTCATATAATTTAATCAATTATACAAAATCAGAGATTAAAAAATCTCGTATTAATTTAATCAATTTTTATAATTTAATCAATTTCGTATTAATAGTAATATAAATTAATGAGATTTAAAAATCGTAATAAATAACATTAATTCAGTCAATTATGGTAATCCTAAGTTTCGGGAATGATTGATAATAAATCAATCATTCATATAAAAAAATTAATACGTTTTATTATGTTAAACCATAAATGAAATGATTTTAATGACAATTAATTATATTACGAAAATCATAATATAATAATTAAATTAGCAAACTAATCATATTACGGAAATCAATGAATAATGCTTAAAAATAGCAAACTAATTGCAATCATTTAAATTATAAAAATGGAAAATTGAAATGAGTTAAATGACAATTAAGTATATTATGAAAGTCATAATATAATAATTAAATTAGCAAACTAATTATATTACGGAAATCAATTAACAATGCTTAAAATTCGCAAACTAATTGGAATCATTTGAATTATAAAAATGAAAAATTGAAATGATTTTAATGACAATTAATTATATTACGAAAATCATAATATAATAATTAAATTAGCAAACTAATTATATTACAGAAATCAATGCATAATGCTTAAAATTAGCAAACTAATTGCATTCATTTAAATTAGAAAAATGGGAAATTGAAATAATTTTAATGATAAATAAATATATTACGGAAATCAATGAATGATGCTTAAAATTAGCAAACTAATTGCAATCATTTGAATTATAAAAATGGAAAATTGAAATGAGTTTAATGACAAATAATTATATTACCAAAGTCAAAATATAATCATTTAATTAGCAAACTTATTATATTATGGAAATCAATGAATAATGCTTAAAAATAGCAAAATAATTGCAACCATTTATATTATAAAAATGGAAAATTGAAATGATTTTAATGACAATTTATTATATTACGAAAGTCATAATATAATAATTAAATTAGCAAACTAATTATATTACAGTAATCAATGAATAATGCTTAAAATTAGCAAACTAATTGTAATCATTTGAATTATAAAAATGGAAAATTGAAATGATTTTAATGATTTTAAAAAAAGAATAGTTTTTTTTTTAAAAACAAATAGGCATATGAACATGGAAAATTGAAATGAAATAATTTGAATGACAATTAATTATATTACGGAAATAAATGAATAATGCTTAAAATTAGCAAACTAATTGCAATCATTTGAATTTTAAAAATGGAAAAGTGAAATAAGTTAAATGACAATTAAGTATATTACAAAAGTCATAATATAATGATTAAATTCGTTCAACATCAAAAAAACCGAAAATCATAAAAATATTGACATTAATAATTTACCATTCTTAGTAAGAATATTTATTTATATATTTGAATTATAAAAATGGAAAATTGAAATGATTTTAATGACAATTTAATATATTACGAAAGTCATAATATAATAATTAAATTCAGTTAACAACAAAAAACCGAAATTCGTAAAAATATTGAAGAATAGTTCACCAGAAACATACCAAAACGGTTGCCGAAGGGTCATGCAAAACCTTGAAGAATAGAGAACCATTGTGATAAGGCATGATTTAGTTGGTGTGCTCGGATGAAATCCTGTTTTTAAATCCGCATGAATATTAAATCCGATCAAGTATATATATAAATACTCATGTATTTAAACAAAATCGGTATTAAAATAAGAATAATGAAAACCGAATAAATCGGTTTGATAAACTTCTTTAAAATACTAATGTATAAATCAGATTGATTTATTTGTTTTGAAAAAAAATTGGATTCAAATGCTTATTATCACCTGCAGCATATTTAAAAAAAAAGATTAAATATTCTTTGTAAATGAGTATCACCGATCAAGTATATATCTAAATACTCTTCTAATTAAAAAAATCGGTATTAAGAAAAGAATAATCAAAACAGAATAAATAGGTTTGATAAATTTCTTAAAAATACGAATGAATAAATCAGATTGATTTATTTGTTTTGAAAAAAAAAACCGGATTCAAATAAATCAATTTCTGAATGAAGAACACATGCCTAAATACGGATGATTTCTTTTATAATAATAATAATGTTAAGAACAAATAATAAAGCAAAAATAATAATAGGAACTAACATTAGAAGAGTATGATAGGATTACCTTGAATCGTTTGTGGAAAATCAACAAAATATGAAAGATGAAGAAGAAGGATAGAAAGATTTGTTAGGAAGAAATGGAGAATTATGTTGGTGAGAATGAAAAAATAAAAAAAGAAAATGGTTTATATATACTTGAAACTTGGAGCTCCATATTCAATATGGATACCTCAAACCCCCTCTAAGGCCTTGATTCAACCCAAGTGACCTCAATTATTATATATATATATATATATATATATATATATAGAGAGAGAGAGAGAGAGAGAGAGTTAGATTAATTTCAGAAGAGGGTTTTAGTGTGAGAAGTACAAGAATAAGCCTAAATCTCTCTCTTTTTTTTTTTAATGAATGGTTCATATATTATTGAAGCCCTTTTTAGTTTTTATATGCAAATGTTTATGTTATATATAAAAACCCGTTAAATTAATGTGAACATATGATTTTTTTTTAGTTTAAAACTTCGTGCGTAGACCTTCTGGCATAGCCCAGTTGGTCATGCGATGAAGGGAGGAGGGCCTGGTCACAGGTTCAAATCCTGGACCACACAAGACAATGAAGATAAGAGTTTGTGGTCCACTAGTTGATGCATGTTCGAATCTGAGGTGACTCGGTTTTCATCCGGCTTGCGAAGAAACTCGTGTGGAGGCAGTACGGTTTCCGGGCGAACGCCGTTGTCACACCCCGACTTTTCCCCTCGTCGGTTGTGACGTTTGGTGCCTTTGCCAATGCAGCGGAAAGAAGCTTCTAAGACCTTGGTTCCCTGAACGCCAATTCTAACCCTCTAGGATCCCCGGTCCCAACTGCCACCTACTCCAACCGTGCCGTTACCATAGTTTAAACCTGAAAGACATACTTAAAAAGTCAACATAAAGCTGGTGAGTTCATAAGTTTTGCAAAATGTTATCAAACATTACCAAGTTCCAAAAGTGTTACCATGTTCACCCTGTCAATACTATGCAATATGTATACCAAAGTACGCTAGCTAGGCGTATGTTTTGTTACTACTACGATTGGAAAACCATTACTAACTCGCAAACCAGATGTTGTGCCCGAATAGTAAACCTGTTCCTGTTTGAGACAATATGCACCCGCCCGGCGCTCCATGCCGACGGGTGGGGTTGGTCACTCCCAATAGCGCTATTCACATTTCCCCGTTGTGCAAACCAGCACATTCATGGTTCCCCCCGGGACTTCCAAAGATCGTATAGTAAACCGTTTGAAAACCCATAGTATGACAGTTGTTACCAAATAGTTGTTTAACACATGTTTTCTCCCCCAAAAGTGAAAACCAAGTAAAGTGGGGCCGTAAACTCACACAACCCGTTTCATTTTCCAAAACTTTGTTTCGCTTTAAGTTCCTCAGTTTTTCATAACAGAAGCATGTCTTCCACCCCGAAAACATTTATAAAACCAGTAAAGAGTGGGGTCATGAACTCACCTTAATGTCCATGCTAAGCTAGCAAACAAAGCCTGAAATCTCGACCGACTTCCTCGTGCCCTAATTACCAACAAAGGACACCTTAACAGTCTATCACACATAAGCCTAGCTTATTAACCGCTTAAAAGATAGTCTACCCGACTACCTAGACTCGTGTGTACCAACACGGGTCTCAAAACGTTTCAACTCGACGAACCGAACATGACTCAACTTAATTCTCGTGTTACACACAACATAGTACCCAAGTTCCACACTTGTCACTATTTGTATGTAACCAGATTGGACTAACACCCTGAAACGTATAATTGTCCTGAATCCTACCTCGTCTCGTAATCCGTATAAATGTGTGTCCAATATAATTACCCTTAGGAAAAATGTACTTTAAAGAAATACACGTTTAGTTATTAAAACCGATTAATAACAATTGTTACTTTATCTCAAATATTGTTTGAAAACCATCTTTATTGCTACAAATAGCTCGTCTTTAAAAGTATTTCAATTTGTATAAAATGTACTTGTCCAAAACACTTAGGGAAACTTATTTATAGAAATAGCAGTTCGTTACTCTTTGATTTTATAAAAATTCGGGCAGAGTTTCCTCTGTTTTTGTACCAACCAGACAACACCCGTTGTCTACAATTTTCCCCAAAACCATCTTTCAAACATAAGTTAGCAAATCCTTTTATCCAAGACTCCGATTCACGAGACTATACGTTTCGACATCTATCTATACTTGATCCTATAAATATATATATATACCAATATATATATATATATATATATATATATATAATATAGTCTGACAATATAGTCCAATTATATTTAGTTTGATGTCCGATATCATAAGTCATGCCAAGTTAACCATTTACCAAATCGTTCGATATTTAATATTGTTACCGGTTATTGTTTTTATTCGGTTCGTTCGCGGGTCAACACTATTTCGTCCGTATCAATATCTTTATAAATATCTAATATTCATAAATATATAATATTTACAAATATACAATATTTATAAATATATGAATAATAATAAATACAATTTAAAGTATACCGAAACACACGCGCGTAACCCGAAGCCACCTCGAACTACGTGTAGACCGGAACTTTGACTGATGTTGACCAGACCCGAAAGCAAGCTCACAGCCGACCCGAGTCCTACGTAACCGCACCTGTACCGAAACCCCATAACGAACCCGAGCAGATCTGATCCGCGTCGACCCTAACCGTGACTGGAACCCAAACCGAATCTGACCACAAGACTAAAACCACCAACCTCGAGCCTCGAACCCAAAACTGTACCTGACCCGAACTCGAGTTGTGACCCATACTGTGAACCGGAACCACACCCGAGCTGAACCCACCACTTGAGCACCTACCGGAACTGGAACACCAAAACCACTATAACCCGACCCAACCTAAACCACCAACAACACAGCCACCATCCATCTTGATCGGACCACAACACCATCACCAACCGGAACTTAATCGGAGCATCTCCCAACCCGAGACCCAAAACCGATCGGACCAACCAACCTGATGAGCCACCGTTTATAACCACCTAAACAGTCGGACAAAACCATGACTCGAACACGCACCACAAAGACGAGACCCCACCAAACCTAACCTTTCGGACCCTCACAGCGCCGCCGCGTCCTCTGCTCGTCTACCACCACCATCTCCGACTCAGCACCCACCTTTATTCGATTCCACCAAGGCACCAACAACAATCAACCACAACCTCGTCACAGCCCTATACATGGTACTAACCAAGCGCCGCCTCTGCTCCTCTTCGGGTTTTAAAAAAACGTGCGCCACCACCACCAAAGCTTGGTGGTGGCCGGTTATAAGGAGGAGGATACGATGAGAAAAGAGATGAAACGAGGAGAGAGGAGAGGTTTACAGAGAGAGAGAGAGTAGGGTTTCTTTGGTTTGGTGGCTGCCAAGAAGAATGGAGGAGCAAGAAAGGATTAGGAGATTTTATAGTTAGGGTTAGTTTGGTAGGTTATTACCGCGTATCGAACCCGTTCTAAACGTATCGTGCTTCGGTTTTATTTTAGGCTCACTAAATAATAACGAAAGTAGTTGGTTTTGCTCGAAATTAATAGTAATAGTAAACCGAATAAAAATATTTATATTTTCGTTGTCTGACGCGTCCATTCAGAACACGCGTTTTAAATCGCGTTAAAATTCGATCACGTTTTCTTTTGTTAAAACAACCTGTTAACTTTCGAAACTTTAATAATAAAAATTATTTATAAATAAATAATCACCTCGAATAAATAAATAAATAAAAATTTCATGTCGGAAATCGATCGAAATTTGCGGGTTGTCACATTCTCCCCATGTTACAGAAATTTTGTCCTCAAAATTTAAGGTAGGATATGTCCGAAGAACCAATGGTAGCACAACAAAAGAATCAATGGACGTGTCAGCACAAATGGCACAAGACAAAGTTCCATAATCAACCGAATTCAAAGTGTAGACAATAACTTTGTCAATAATACTATTGGAGCACCCCAAACGAAACAACTAGTACACCAACTTTTCATTACACACCGCAACGCGTGTTTGGATTCAAGATAAAAACAATCTGATGAAAATGAGGCAAGCCAATTAAAATCATCCACTAACACTAGTTGAATGAATGTTCACCACAAGGTGCTGTATCAGATTCCAACAATTCGATTTAACTGAAGTGTCGACTTTAATGAAACTCATCGACGAAGTATCAAAAGATTCATTGCCAACAACGGCCTGACATATCAAGACTAGAAAGCAAGCATTACGAGCAACGTAATGATAGACAAATGATTAATGAAACGGTTGTTCAATGTGAAGCCCTACAATGGACCTTCACCGATTTAAAGAATCCAAACATGCAATAGTTGACACATGTACAAAAATACGTGTCTAATTTGGTGAAAAGAATAAGGAATCAACAAAAATTAAATTCCTTTATAATTGAATGTCGAAGGCCACAAATACAAAAGAAGAGATGTAAATCATACTCAAAAGATATAACTAGGTTCTACAACATGAACCTTAGAAGCTCAAGAAACAAGATCAACATGATCTTAAACTGGTTTAAGAAAAGCGAAGTCATAATTGACACGAACAGGGGAGAATTGGCAATCACGTCCGCAATAACAAAAGAATGAATAACACTTATCCATTATTTATATACATACAACACATAACAGTATGGATACCCTCACGATAGAAATTTTTAGAACTATCAAGTGCCTGTAGATTTGCAATAACGTGACGTCTACGTTATCGAAAATTTACCTCACAAGATCATCCTATTAACCTCCATCATGATTATATCACAAGCACTCATTACATTCACGTAGTAACACATATATATTACGTAATATAATGTTTGTCGTGTGCGCCACTTTTCCCGGTGCTCTTCCCGTACGCATTCCAGCTTCGCCGCATCATCGGCAAAACGAGGTGCCTCATCAAAACGTTTCTCACCCAAGTCGACCTTGACGACATAGCATACTCCGAACCAGGGATGCGAGACCGCAAATGCTGCAACAATCCATTCGCCAACTCGTCCAACAAACGTGACACATGTGTGCGTTCCCAATACGTCCAAGATTGAGTCGACAACCATCGGCGATACGTACTATATATACTTTAAGTAAATGCACACAGTATGTAAACAGGTAAATTGTTTCTCATACCAAGAAACAATGACTCAGCTAACTCTATGTGAATAACCACTCTGATATCTAAAGCGATGACTCACCAGTCACCAGTGAAGTACACCTAGCCATCACGTGCAATTACCCTTTCTATATACCATTATAGAAAATTCTGACTTCCAATTCACATAAGAAAACAAATGTTCCTTTCGACAAAGAAACGTACGCTAAGCTAGTGTAATTAAACACACTAATAGTCATGTAACACACTTGGCAACGGTTGGAATTTCAGTTCCTAGGCGTTCGTGCTAAATACTTTGTCTTAGAAATTTTGGTTCTTATCTCGAAACAACCTCAGGTTAAAGCCTAGATATCTACACAGACACCTAATTCGCTAAAACCTATGGCTCTGATACCAAACTGTCACACCCCGACTTTTCCCCTCGTCGGTTGTGACGTTTGGTGCCTTTGCCAATGCAGCGGAAAGAAGCTTCTAAGACCTTGGTTCCCTGAACGCCAATTCTAACCCTCTAGGATCCCCGGTCCCAACTGCCACCTACTCCAACCGTGCCGTTACCATAGTTTAAACCTGAAAGACATACTTAAAAAGTCAACATAAAGCTGGTGAGTTCATAAGTTTTGCAAAATGTTATCAAACATTACCAAGTTCCAAAAGTGTTACCATGTTCACCCTGTCAATACTATGCAATATGTATACCAAAGTACGCTAGCTAGGCGTATGTTTTGTTACTACTACGATTGGAAAACCATTACTAACTCGCAAACCAGATGTTGTGCCCGAATAGTAAACCTGTTCCTGTTTGAGACAATATGCACCCGCCCGGCGCTCCATGCCGACGGGTGGGGTTGGTCACTCCCAATAGCGCTATTCACATTTCCCCGTTGTGCAAACCAGCACATTCATGGTTCCCCCCGGGACTTCCAAAGATCGCATAGTAAACCGTTTGAAAACCCATAGTATGACAGTTGTTACCAAATAGTTGTTTAACACATGTTTTCTCCCCCAAAAGTGAAAACCAAGTAAAGTGGGGCCGTAAACTCACGCAACCCGTTTCATTTTCCAAAACTTTGTTTCGCTTTAAGTTCCTCAGTTTTTCATAACAGAAGCATGTCTTCCACCCCGAAAACATTTATAAAACCAGTAAAGAGTGGGGTCATGAACTCACCTTAATGTCCATGCTAAGCTAGCAAACAAAGCCTGAAATCTCGACCGACTTCCTCGTGCCCTAATTACCAACAAATGACACCTTAACAGTCTATCACACATAAGCCTAGCTTATTAACCGCTTAAAAGATAGTCTACCCGACTACCTAGACTCGTGTGTACCAACACGGGTCTCAAAACGTTTCAACTCGACGAACCGAACATGACTCAACTTAATTCTCGTGTTACACACAACATAGTACCCAAGTTCCACACTTGTCACTATTTGTATGTAACCAGATTGGACTAACACCCTGAAACGTATAATTGTCCTGAATCCTACCTCGTCTCGTAATCCGTATAAATGTGTGTCCAATATAATTACCCTTAGGAAAAATGTACTTTAAAGAAATACACGTTTAGTTATTAAAACCGATTAATAACAATTGTTACTTTATCTCAAATATTGTTTGAAAACCATCTTTATTGCTACAAATAGCTCGTCTTTAAAAGTATTTCAATTTGTATAAAATGTACTTGTCCAAAACACTTAGGGAAACTTATTTATAGAAATAGCAGTTCGTTACTCTTTGATTTTATAAAAATTCGGGCAGAGTTACCTCTGTTTTTGTACCAACCAGACAACACCCGTTGTCTACAATTTTCCCCAAAACCATCTTTCAAACATAAGTTAGCAAATCCTTTTATCCAAGACTCCGATTCACGAGACTATACGTTTCGACATCTATCTATACTTGATCCTATAAATATATATATATATACCAATATATATATATATATATATATATATATATATATATATATATAATATAGTCCGACAATATAGTCCAATTATATTTAGTTTGATGTCCGATATCATAAGTCATGCCAAGTTAACCATTTACCAAATCGTTCGATATTTAATATTGTTACCGGTTATTGTTTTTATTCGGTTCGTTCGCGGGTCAACACTATTTCGTCCGTATCAATATCTTTATAAATATCTAATATTCATAAATATATAATATTTACAAATATACAATATTTATAAATATATGAATAATAATAAATACAATTTAAAGTATACCGAAACACACGCGCGTAACCCGAAGCCACCTCGAACTACGTGTAGACCGGAACTTTGACTGATGTTGACCAGACCCGAAAGCAAGCTCACAGCCGACCCGAGTCCTACGTAACCGCACCTGTACCGAAACCCCATAACGAACCCGAGCAGATCTGATCCGCGTCGACCCTAACCGTGACTGGAACCCAAACCGAATCTGACCACAAGACTAAAACCACCAACCTCGAGCCTCGAACCCAAAACTGTACCTGACCCGAACTCGAGTTGTGACCCATACTGTGAACCGGAACCACACCCGAGCTGAACCCACCCACTTGAGCACCTACCGGAACTGGAACACCAAAACCACTATAACCCGACCCAACCTAAACCACCAACAACACAGCCACCATCCATCTTGATCGGACCACAACACCATCACCAACCGGAACTTAATCGGAGCATCTCCTAACCCGAGACCCAAAACCGATCGGACCAACCAACCTGATGAGCCACCGTTTATAACCACCTAAACAGTCGGACAAAACCATGACTCGAACACGCACCACAAAGACGAGACCCCACCAAACCTAACCTTTCGGACCCTCACAGCGCCGCCGCGTCCTCTGCTCGTCTACCACCACCATCTCCGACTCAGCACCCACCTTTATTCGATTCCACCAAGGCACCAACAACAATCAACCACAACCTCGTCACAGCCCTATACATGGTACTAACCAAGCGCCGCCTCTGCTCCTCTTCGGGTTTTAAAAAAACGTGCGCCACCACCACCAAAGCTTGGTGGTGGCCGGTTATAAGGAGGAGGATACGATGAGAAAAGAGATGAAACGAGGAGAGAGGAGAGGTTTACAGAGAGAGAGAGAGTAGGGTTTCTTTGGTTTGGTGGCTGCCAAGAAGAATGGAGGAGCAAGAAAGGATTAGGAGATTTTATAGTTAGGGTTAGTTTGGTAGGTTATTACCGCGTATCGAACCCGTTCTAAACGTATCGTGCTTCGGTTTTATTTTAGGCTCACCAAATAATAACGAAAGTAGTTGGTTTTGCTCGAAATTAATAGTAATAGTAAACCGAATAAAAATATTTATATTTTCGTTGTCTGACGCGTCCATTCAGAACACGCGTTTTAAATCGCGTTAAAATTCGATCATGTTTTCTTTTGTTAAAACAACCTGTTAACTTTCGAAACTTTAATAATAAAAATTATTTATAAATAAATAATCACCTCGAATAAATAAATAAATAAAAATTTCATGTCGGAAATCGATCGAAATTTGCGGGTTGTCACAGCCGTAGTCCCCACCGTACTAGCGTGGACCCGATTCAGACAACATAGTCTGAACGCGTGGGTGATTAGGGCCTGCCAAGAGGCTGGTGTGATAATCTCTGTCACACAGACTCACAGTTAAGAAAATCACCATTCAAAATTATTTTTCCTTATATAAATTAATGAACTCTTCGGTTTAAATTAATGTGTATTTTTTATAAACTAGTGGAAAACCCCGCGCGTTGCAGCGGGTTTCTTTTGAAGTTATATACTAAATCAACTCTTATGGTAGTTATATGCATGGCAACTCTGATCATAGCTAGTAGCTCTCTTCTTTGTAAGAATAGAGATTAACAATAGAGATATCTATTTGTAAAAGAGTAACAATACGAACAATGTAGATTTTGAAAGGCTTCCAATTACATCATGTGTTTATAGTTCTATGGGCATAGATATTAGTAGTGTTTCCTTCATAGAGAAGAAAGCATTATATTCTTCGGTTCTTCACCCACAATTTGGACTTTCACCTCCATACTTGAATCCACTCTTAAGTCCGCTTTATTTTGCCAAACAAAATGTAATTGGTAGATGCAGAAGCTAGAGATACCATCCTAATTAGAGTCATAAATTTGACAGAACTTGGTAAAAGCTACTTTATATATGTATCTATAACTATAATTTCATGAATAAAGACTATTAAAGAGCATCAACAATACCAACTTCCGGTTTGTAAATAAATGAAAAAACACCAAAAGTAAGAAACAAAAACCACCAAGCTTCAACATAGATTTTCATAACTGACCTAGTGATACTTCAGAATTAACTTAAGCCTTTATTTAAAGTTGTTTTAAGAACAAATCTTGGAATAAAGATATTACCTCAATATATTAATCTCTACACACTTTCGCTTCTGTAGCTCATATGAAACTAACATATATCGCACATATGACTCGTATAAATGTATCATGAGAACTACCCATTCTTGTTTTTACTTCTTTTCCCATGATTAAAAATATTTCTTGTCCATAGTCGAAGGCATAGTGTAACAACCCGACCAGGAGGGGGCTGGACGATACGACAGTTTGGTAACAGACTTGCACAACGGAAGCAACGTCGACTAATAATTAATATTCGTACAAGTTTTAGTCGCAAAATAATAAAAATACAATTTAAAATATAACTAAATCTAATGCGAAGACGAAGCGCGGCGGTCGTCGAAGCAGTGTAGTCCCTTAGTCGATCCAATCTCTATCTCGCTTATCTCTAGATGCTCTAGCCGCAATAGATATAGCCGAACCTTCTAACCAAGTAACCTTTAATCCGCTACTAGCTATCATATACCTTGTGTTGCCATCCAATCATCCGCAGTACCTGAACACATGCTTAAAAAGAGTTTGGGTCAGCAAAATATGCCGGTGAGTCCGTGTAAGTAGTTCAATGGATCCAAAAACAGTTTATCATTTCATAATCTAGCTCAACACAGTTTAACACACGTGATGTACAAGCAACACCTCAACCCTAACGTGGACTCTATCTACTGCCATTATAGGTCCTGGCAAAATATATGCCGCAACCTAGGTGGAGGGTTTCCCGGGCCCTTACGTCCCGAGTCCACCTTGCGTGGGGGTTTCCCCAAGTAGTACTACCCATATATTAAGCGGCTCAATCCTGAGTTAATGAGTGTCAGTAAAAATCCGGCAGCCAGTATCTTGTCACATCACAACAGTTTATAAAAAGGAAGCATGCATTCACCCCAAAACAGTAAAACAGAAAAAGGGGAAATACACGAACTCACCTGTCATATCACGTAGTGATATATCTTTCCAATTCTTCGATCCTGTATATCCGTTACATGCCATATCCTATCATGTTTACAAATATTAGCGCGTGTAACCAACATCATGGTTACACGTGTGGGTGAACTAGGACCTTTAATTATTGTCACCTTATTGAAATTGTTTAGGATCTATACTTAGTCTTTAAGGTCACATATCCGTCTTATGGTATAATATTATCTAAGTCTCATGCGATCAATCATATCCAAGAGTGTGAGTCTATATACGTATGTCTATTCAAGTGTCTTACCTATTGTCCGTGGTCCGAATTGTACAAGTGCTCATGTTATTCATTGTCTCTCTTTTCTAGTGAATAGGTATCTTTATACATCTTTCTATTATTTATTGTGTCCAAAATAAGGTGTTAGTGTTTAATCCTCCATTGTCATATGGTCATGAAGCTTGTCCATGAAACTAGTTCAAAATATACAATAATATAATCACACATTGACTCATGTATCCATATAATATGTCCGATGGTTCAAGACCTTAATTGTCTTTATAAACAGTTATCGTTAGACATAAACCTTACTTTCCTATATTACTATTACTATCTATATATATAACATCGATTTAGCATCATCTATTCATTATAATTTACATATTGTTTATTATTTATTTAGGTCCGTATCGTCGGGTCCAAGCTGTCATACTCGTCCAAGTCCCACACGCGTACCCACGTATAGTCTAATATAAATTATATGAATTAATATACCAAATGCTCGGACTCGGTTATACCTTGCCTCGCCTTTCGTTGACCGGGTCAGCCAATGGAACCCGGCTCCTGTCCAGTATTCAAAGCAATTTCTACTCCCACTAACCCTCACCAAACATTGCAATCACTTCTGTAACTAATCGGACCATCACCACCATAACCCATTGGTCACCACTTCACCGCCTATAATCACCGTAAATCACCTTGTAACCCTTACCCTTTCTACACCAATTACCTTTCCAACAATATTCTTAATCTATCATCATAAACCACCCTTACAACCATCACTCTACAATCCTAAGATCCCCATTCATCAATCTGAATATACAAACAAGAGAGATTATTGGAATTAATACCATACTAACCTTCCACCACCACTGTCGTAACCCTTGTACCCCCAGTCAGCCTCCATCGTTGCCCCTGTCATCATTCCCACCAAAACCCAGACCAGACCCACAACCTGATTATCATCGGGAACCACCACCGATAACCAGCCATCGTTCCTGAGACCAACCCCTAAATCAAAAACCCTAACCTGAATAGGAGTCTCCGCCGCCTCAGCTTCCAACCAACACCAATTACCACCGTGGTTCTTCTCCCTCCTCGTCGTCTGAACAGATCGGCCGGAGTTCTCTGTCGTTTCTCTCTCTTCTCCGACCGTCCCTTTCTCTCTCCTGGTCTCTCTTTCTCTCTCTAGATAAAGGAAGGTGAAGTGGGTGTGTGGTTGAGAGGAACGCCGCCGGAGCTCCGCCATAGACGGCGGCAGGAGCCACCGGCTCCTTGCTCTTCTCTCTCTCTCTCTCTCTCTCAGTGTACGTATGTATGTGTGAGTTTGTAAAAATGGTAAGTTCTTGGATGGGTTTGTATTTATATTGGGTAGGGGCTGGTGGTTTCCACAAAACCAGTAAATGGTTTTACTCTTGTGCTGTCAAGGTAATAGATGGGGCATGTGTCACTTGATTTTAGTGACATGTGTCCCAAGCTATTGACTAAGCAATAGTTACGGGTCAGGTTCGTTAACGGGTGTCGGTCCGTTCTCGCAACGCGTATAATATTATTTCCTCGTTAAAATAATCTAGTAACTCATCGGTTCGTCTTCGTAAATAATTATACATAATTATTTTACCATTGGTTTATTAGTTATAATACTTTTAGATGCGAAAATTTTTGGGCCCTAAGTCCGGATTGTTACATTCTCCCCCCGTTAAGAGAATTCCGTCCTCGGAATTATTTTCAAGCTGTCTAATCAACATATCCAGTATATTACATACTCGGATTGAATGTTCAAGTCTACACGCTCATTTGTACCAAACTAGTTTCTTGAACCCATTCGTAAATTAAGCGACTCCATACTAAGCCTCTCCCTATGCTTAGGTTTCGAACAATTCGTTTATACATTTGATAGGTTACGATTTATTCTTGGTTTGATTTTAAGTTTCATTTTTTTTTGACGAACCATTGGTGTTTATATATAGGGTGTACCGCAGCTAACCCACCACACCAATGATGCCTCAAAAATATACCGAAAATCTTACCTAAATCTGTATGGAATTTTCATATTTTTAGATGTTAGAGGGTGGAAAGACAGTGCAATATTATGGCTCTTATGGTTGTGTTAGTTCAGAATTCCTATATGGGTACTCTACTAGTTACTAGTCCTTAATAATCTTGTTTTGTGTAAGTTAAACACTATAATATAGTCTTATGCTCGTTAAAACAAACCACACCTTCTAACTTTTATACTTACGTGAGGACTATTTTCTAAACTTCCTTGTCCATAAACTTTGGTTTATACTCACATAATGGATGTTTGCTTACAATATGTTAGTGTTATAAGATTTGAGGTGTGGTACTATACTAGGAGTGGGTATATACAATATAGTCTTCTATACTTAGAAAGGGTGATCTTAACCATGCGAGTAATTTTGTGACATTCCTTAGGATTTACCTTACAAAATAGATTGTAAACTACAGCGATTTAGTCTTGTATTAGTAGTATCGACCTATACGTGACGCGTCTTGTGTATGGTTGTCATTGTATTTGGGTTTACTCCCCCCGTTAGAGCCTACCTTATATAATTCTAACATGTTTCCTATGGATATCTCATCCCTATGGTAAAGATTACAGAGTTAATCCAAAGCTTTTTATCACTAATCGAAGGACCGTATAGGGTATTAAAGTAACGGAAGATGTATCAAACCTTAAGGATACCTCATGCGGATTTTAATCCTAGTTTCTTCGAGTTGCCGATTAGAATCCTTATAGTGATCGTTACATTTCCAAGTTTCGGTTGCCTCTTTTCCGGTTGACACTCCTTGCTCATCTCTAGAACCTGTTATATGATTACAAATCCAATACACTATATTTTGACTTAACCATCTCAATGCCAAATATCTTTTCTTTAGAAACTTCAATCTTATCTTATCGTATGGTCGATTTTTGCTATATATGTAAATTTTCCTATTATCCTCGGCAGTGCTTTCTTAATCATATAAAATATTCCTTATAATGGTTGCCACGAACGCATCTACTCCCCCCGTTAAGACCTATCTTACATTTCTAACAGGTATCCTATCACTATAATTAAAAGGTTTCGTAATCAACCCAAAGTTTCTGGTAATAACTTAAGATCGACATGGAATATCGAAGTGGTGGTACACGTATTAAACCTTAAGAATACCTCTGGTAGCGTTCATTCTTAATTTTCTCTGGTTGGCGAAGACGTTGGATGGTATGTAATTCCTACATTCTAGGGTTTAAGTCAACGCGATTGATATTCCTGATTCAGCCCTAAAACATGTTATGCGGTTACTATTCCAATACACTCTACTTTACTTAAATCTGCAGAAATCGAGATTAATCGAATTCGAATGAAACGGTCTAGTAACTCATGGTTTTAGCTTCTTATTTCCGGTCTAAATATTCAACCTATACATACTTACAAATCACACAACAATGAACCATACAATCTACCTTAACTATTTGGTTAAAAGATAGAAACTTATCTGATCATCCGTTTGCTAAGTTGATTAAATTTTGCAACTCGACATCTTGGATTCTTTTGAGTTACAGTGCCGAGTTTTGGCGAGGTACCTGGTTCTAGTTGTTAGCTTGCAACTTTGTAATGAAGAGTTAGTCGAACATAATATTATTTTCGAATAATCATTTTACGCATATATATATAATTGTTAATAGAACAAGTACTACTATGGTCATCAATCACACTAATTTGCATCAAGTATATCCAATTCAAAATCCTTCCTATAGTCACTCAAGCACATCGCCTATTCGTTTGCGCTAAGTTGTACCGAATATATCAAGTTCAAAACATTTGCTATGATCTCTCTAGTATATCACATATTTATATACGACTCTTACATATTCCGTTTTCCTCACCTAAATTCACGGCTATAACGGTTAACACTTACCATTCCGGCGACTCTTCGGATTTCCTAGAATTTATTCGTGCCTGTAAATTCACAATTACATGACGTCAAGTGTAATCGTCAATTTACCTCACGAGATCATTCTAGCAATCTCCGTCGTAGTCCTTGTTCAATTATCAAGCAAAGTTCGCATACTGGTTCTACGTCTTTGTAAGAATTCTAGTGTGTTCAGGTACTCGAGTTTCGACTTATTCCGTTTGTTATTCTGGTCTGTCTTATGTAATTTCAAGGCATTCCCTAGCTAAGTAGTCTTGGAGTCTTAAACGCTAATTTCTCTAAGTTGTCCTGGTGTGGTGTAGGATATCTGGAGATATCCTATTTCGTTACAACCGTTGCTCTGATACCAACTGTAACAACCCGACCAGGAGGGGGCTGGACGATACGACAGTTTGGTAACAGACTTGCACAACGGAAGCAACGTCGACTAATAATTAATATTCGTACAAGTTTTAGTCGCAAAATAATAAAAATACAATTTAAAATATAACTAAATCTAATGCGAAGACGAAGCGCGGCGGTCGTCGAAGCAGTGTAGTCCCTTAGTCGATCCAATCTCTATCTCGCTTATCTCTAGATGCTCTAGCCGCAATAGATATAGCCGAACCTTCTAACCAAGTAACCTTTAATCCGCTACTAGCTATCATATACCTTGTGTTGCCATCCAATCATCCGCAGTACCTGAACACATGCTTAAAAAGAGTTTGGGTCAGCAAAATATGCCGGTGAGTCCGTGTAAGTAGTTCAATGGATCCAAAAACAGTTTATCATTTCATAATCTAGCTCAACACAGTTTAACACACGTGATGTACAAGCAACACCTCAACCCTAACGTGGACTCTATCTACTGCCATTATAGGTCCTGGCAAAATATATGCCGCAACCTAGGTGGAGGGTTTCCCGGGCCCTTACGTCCCGAGTCCACCTTGCGTGGGGGTTTCCCCAAGTAGTACTACCCATATATTAAGCGGCTCAATCCTGAGTTAATGAGTGTCAGTAAAAATCCGGCAGCCAGTATCTTGTCACATCACAACAGTTTATAAAAAGGAAGCATGCATTCACCCCAAAACAGTAAAACAGAAAAAGGGGAAATACACGAACTCACCTGTCATATCACGTAGTGATATATCTTTCCAATTCTTCGATCCTGTATATCCGTTACATGCCATATCCTATCATGTTTACAAATATTAGCGCGTGTAACCAACATCATGGTTACACGTGTGGGTGAACTAGGACCTTTAATTATTGTCACCTTATTGAAATTGTTTAGGATCTATACTTAGTCTTTAAGGTCACATATCCGTCTTATGGTATAATATTATCTAAGTCTCATGCGATCAATCATATCCAAGAGTGTGAGTCTATATACGTATGTCTATTCAAGTGTCTTACCTATTGTCCGTGGTCCGAATTGTACAAGTGCTCATGTTATTCATTGTCTCTCTTTTCTAGTGAATAGGTATCTTTATACATCTTTCTATTATTTATTGTGTCCAAAATAAGGTGTTAGTGTTTAATCCTCCATTGTCATATGGTCATGAAGCTTGTCCATGAAACTAGTTCAAAATATACAATAATATAATCACACATTGACTCATGTATCCATATAATATGTCCGATGGTTCAAGACCTTAATTGTCTTTATAAACAGTTATCGTTAGACATAAACCTTACTTTCCTATATTACTATTACTATCTATATATATAACATCGATTTAGCATCATCTATTCATTATAATTTACATATTGTTTATTATTTATTTAGGTCCGTATCGTCGGGTCCAAGCTGTCATACTCGTCCAAGTCCCACACGCGTACCCACGTATAGTCTAATATAAATTATATGAATTAATATACCAAATGCTCGGACTCGGTTATACCTTGCCTCGCCTTTCGTTGACCGGGTCAGCCAATGGAACCCGGCTCCTGTCCAGTATTCAAAGCAATTTCTACTCCCACTAACCCTCACCAAACATTGCAATCACTTCTGTAACTAATCGGACCATCACCACCATAACCCATTGGTCACCACTTCACCGCCTATAATCACCGTAAATCACCTTGTAACCCTTACCCTTTCTACACCAATTACCTTTCCAACAATATTCTTAATCTATCATCATAAACCACCCTTACAACCATCACTCTACAATCCTAAGATCCCCATTCATCAATCTGAATATACAAACAAGAGAGATTATTGGAATTAATACCATACTAACCTTCCACCACCACTGTCGTAACCCTTGTACCCCCAGTCAGCCTCCATCGTTGCCCCTGTCATCATTCCCACCAAAACCCAGACCAGACCCACAACCTGATTATCATCGGGAACCACCACCGATAACCAGCCATCGTTCCTGAGACCAACCCCTAAATCAAAAACCCTAACCTGAATAGGAGTCTCCGCCGCCTCAGCTTCCAACCAACACCAATTACCACCGTGGTTCTTCTCCCTCCTCGTCGTCTGAACAGATCGGCCGGAGTTCTCTGTCGTTTCTCTCTCTTCTCCGACCGTCCCTTTCTCTCTCCTGGTCTCTCTTTCTCTCTCTAGATAAAGGAAGGTGAAGTGGGTGTGTGGTTGAGAGGAACGCCGCCGGAGCTCCGCCATAGACGGCGGCAGGAGCCACCGGCTCCTTGCTCTTCTCTCTCTCTCTCTCTCAGTGTACGTATGTATGTGTGAGTTTGTAAAAATGGTAAGTTCTTGGATGGGTTTGTATTTATATTGGGTAGGGGCTGGTGGTTTCCACAAAACCAGTAAATGGTTTTACTCTTGTGCTGTCAAGGTAATAGATGGGGCATGTGTCACTTGATTTTAGTGACATGTGTCCCAAGCTATTGACTAAGCAATAGTTACGGGTCAGGTTCGTTAACGGGTGTCGGTCCGTTCTCGCAACGCGTATAATATTATTTCCTCGTTAAAATAATCTAGTAACTCATCGGTTCGTCTTCGTAAATAATTATACATAATTATTTTACCATTGGTTTATTAGTTATAATACTTTTAGATGCGAAAATTTTTGGGCCCTAAGTCCGGATTGTTACATTCTCCCCCCGTTAAGAGAATTCCGTCCTCGGAATTATTTTCAAGCTGTCTAATCAACATATCCAGTATATTACATACTCGGATTGAATGTTCAAGTCTACACGCTCATTTGTACCAAACTAGTTTCTTGAACCCATTCGTAAATTAAGCGACTCCATACTAAGCCTCTCCCTATGCTTAGGTTTCGAACAATTCGTTTATACATTTGATAGGTTACGATTTATTCTTGGTTTGATTTTAAGTTTCATTTTTTTTTGACGAACCATTGGTGTTTATATATAGGGTGTACCGCAGCTAACCCACCACACCAATGATGCCTCAAAAATATACCGAAAATCTTACCTAAATCTGTATGGAATTTTCATATTTTTAGATGTTAGAGGGTGGAAAGACAGTGCAATATTATGGCTCTTATGGTTGTGTTAGTTCAGAATTCCTATATGGGTACTCTACTAGTTACTAGTCCTTAATAATCTTGTTTTGTGTAAGTTAAACACTATAATATAGTCTTATGCTCGTTAAAACAAACCACACCTTCTAACTTTTATACTTACGTGAGGACTATTTTCTAAACTTCCTTGTCCATAAACTTTGGTTTATACTCACATAATGGATGTTTGCTTACAATATGTTAGTGTTATAAGATTTGAGGTGTGGTACTATACTAGGAGTGGGTATATACAATATAGTCTTCTATACTTAGAAAGGGTGATCTTAACCATGCGAGTAATTTTGTGACATTCCTTAGGATTTACCTTACAAAATAGATTGTAAACTACAGCGATTTAGTCTTGTATTAGTAGTATCGACCTATACGTGACGCGTCTTGTGTATGGTTGTCATTGTATTTGGGTTTACTCCCCCCGTTAGAGCCTACCTTATATAATTCTAACATGTTTCCTATGGATATCTCATCCCTATGGTAAAGATTACAGAGTTAATCCAAAGCTTTTTATCACTAATCGAAGGACCGTATAGGGTATTAAAGTAACGGAAGATGTATCAAACCTTAAGGATACCTCATGCGGATTTTAATCCTAGTTTCTTCGAGTTGCCGATTAGAATCCTTATAGTGATCGTTACATTTCCAAGTTTCGGTTGCCTCTTTTCCGGTTGACACTCCTTGCTCATCTCTAGAACCTGTTATATGATTACAAATCCAATACACTATATTTTGACTTAACCATCTCAATGCCAAATATCTTTTCTTTAGAAACTTCAATCTTATCTTATCGTATGGTCGATTTTTGCTATATATGTAAATTTTCCTATTATCCTCGGCAGTGCTTTCTTAATCATATAAAATATTCCTTATAATGGTTGCCACGAACGCATCTACTCCCCCCGTTAAGACCTATCTTACATTTCTAACAGGTATCCTATCACTATAATTAAAAGGTTTCGTAATCAACCCAAAGTTTCTGGTAATAACTTAAGATCGACATGGAATATCGAAGTGGTGGTACACGTATTAAACCTTAAGAATACCTCTGGTAGCGTTCATTCTTAATTTTCTCTGGTTGGCGAAGACGTTGGATGGTATGTAATTCCTACATTCTAGGGTTTAAGTCAACGCGATTGATATTCCTGATTCAGCCCTAAAACATGTTATGCGGTTACTATTCCAATACACTCTACTTTACTTAAATCTGCAGAAATCGAGATTAATCGAATTCGAATGAAACGGTCTAGTAACTCATGGTTTTAGCTTCTTATTTCCGGTCTAAATATTCAACCTATACATACTTACAAATCACACAACAATGAACCATACAATCTACCTTAACTATTTGGTTAAAAGATAGAAACTTATCTGATCATCCGTTTGCTAAGTTGATTAAATTTTGCAACTCGACATCTTGGATTCTTTTGAGTTACAGTGCCGAGTTTTGGCGAGGTACCTGGTTCTAGTTGTTAGCTTGCAACTTTGTAATGAAGAGTTAGTCGAACATAATATTATTTTCGAATAATCATTTTACGCATATATATATAATTGTTAATAGAACAAGTACTACTATGGTCATCAATCACACTAATTTGCATCAAGTATATCCAATTCAAAATCCTTCCTATAGTCACTCAAGCACATCGCCTATTCGTTTGCGCTAAGTTGTACCGAATATATCAAGTTCAAAACATTTGCTATGATCTCTCTAGTATATCACATATTTATATACGACTCTTACATATTCCGTTTTCCTCACCTAAATTCACGGCTATAACGGTTAACACTTACCATTCCGGCGACTCTTCGGATTTCCTAGAATTTATTCGTGCCTGTAAATTCACAATTACATGACGTCAAGTGTAATCGTCAATTTACCTCACGAGATCATTCTAGCAATCTCCGTCGTAGTCCTTGTTCAATTATCAAGCAAAGTTCGCATACTGGTTCTACGTCTTTGTAAGAATTCTAGTGTGTTCAGGTACTCGAGTTTCGACTTATTCCGTTTGTTATTCTGGTCTGTCTTATGTAATTTCAAGGCATTCCCTAGCTAAGTAGTCTTGGAGTCTTAAACGCTAATTTCTCTAAGTTGTCCTGGTGTGGTGTAGGATATCTGGAGATATCCTATTTCGTTACAACCGTTGCTCTGATACCAACTGTAACAACCCGACCAGGAGGGGGCTGGACGATACGACAGTTTGGTAACAGACTTGCACAACGGAAGCAACGTCGACTAATAATTAATATTCGTACAAGTTTTAGTCGCAAAATAATAAAAATACAATTTAAAATATAACTAAATCTAATGCGAAGACGAAGCGCGGCGGTCGTCGAAGCAGTGTAGTCCCTTAGTCGATCCAATCTCTATCTCGCTTATCTCTAGATGCTCTAGCCGCAATAGATATAGCCGAACCTTCTAACCAAGTAACCTTTAATCCGCTACTAGCTATCATATACCTTGTGTTGCCATCCAATCATCCGCAGTACCTGAACACATGCTTAAAAAGAGTTTGGGTCAGCAAAATATGCCGGTGAGTCCGTGTAAGTAGTTCAATGGATCCAAAAACAGTTTATCATTTCATAATCTAGCTCAACACAGTTTAACACACGTGATGTACAAGCAACACCTCAACCCTAACGTGGACTCTATCTACTGCCATTATAGGTCCTGGCAAAATATATGCCGCAACCTAGGTGGAGGGTTTCCCGGGCCCTTACGTCCCGAGTCCACCTTGCGTGGGGGTTTCCCCAAGTAGTACTACCCATATATTAAGCGGCTCAATCCTGAGTTAATGAGTGTCAGTAAAAATCCGGCAGCCAGTATCTTGTCACATCACAACAGTTTATAAAAAGGAAGCATGCATTCACCCCAAAACAGTAAAACAGAAAAAGGGGAAATACACGAACTCACCTGTCATATCACGTAGTGATATATCTTTCCAATGCTTCGATCCTGTATATCCGTTACATGCCATATCCTATCATGTTTACAAATATTAGCGCGTGTAACCAACATCATGGTTACACGTGTGGGTGAACTAGGACCTTTAATTATTGTCACCTTATTGAAATTGTTTAGGATCTATACTTAGTCTTTAAGGTCACATATCCGTCTTATGGTATAATATTATCTAAGTCTCATGCGATCAATCATATCCAAGAGTGTGAGTCTATATACGTATGTCTATTCAAGTGTCTTACCTATTGTCCGTGGTCCGAATTGTACAAGTGCTCATGTTATTCATTGTCTCTCTTTTCTAGTGAATAGGTATCTTTATACATCTTTCTATTATTTATTGTGTCCAAAATAAGGTGTTAGTGTTTAATCCTCCATTGTCATATGGTCATGAAGCTTGTCCATGAAACTAGTTCAAAATATACAATAATATAATCACACATTGACTCATGTATCCATATAATATGTCCGATGGTTCAAGACCTTAATTGTCTTTATAAACAGTTATCGTTAGACATAAACCTTACTTTCCTATATTACTATTACTATCTATATATATAACATCGATTTAGCATCATCTATTCATTATAATTTACATATTGTTTATTATTTATTTAGGTCCGTATCGTCGGGTCCAAGCTGTCATACTCGTCCAAGTCCCACACGCGTACCCACGTATAGTCTAATATAAATTATATGAATTAATATACCAAATGCTCGGACTCGGTTATACCTTGCCTCGCCTTTCGTTGACCGGGTCAGCCAATGGAACCCGGCTCCTGTCCAGTATTCAAAGCAATTTCTACTCCCACTAACCCTCACCAAACATTGCAATCACTTCTGTAACTAATCGGACCATCACCACCATAACCCATTGGTCACCACTTCACCGCCTATAATCACCGTAAATCACCTTGTAACCCTTACCCTTTCTACACCAATTACCTTTCCAACAATATTCTTAATCTATCATCATAAACCACCCTTACAACCATCACTCTACAATCCTAAGATCCCCATTCATCAATCTGAATATACAAACAAGAGAGATTATTGGAATTAATACCATACTAACCTTCCACCACCACTGTCGTAACCCTTGTACCCCCAGTCAGCCTCCATCGTTGCCCCTGTCATCATTCCCACCAAAACCCAGACCAGACCCACAACCTGATTATCATCGGGAACCACCACCGATAACCAGCCATCGTTCCTGAGACCAACCCCTAAATCAAAAACCCTAACCTGAATAGGAGTCTCCGCCGCCTCAGCTTCCAACCAACACCAATTACCACCGTGGTTCTTCTCCCTCCTCGTCGTCTGAACAGATCGGCCGGAGTTCTCTGTCGTTTCTCTCTCTTCTCCGACCGTCCCTTTCTCTCTCCTGGTCTCTCTTTCTCTCTCTAGATAAAGGAAGGTGAAGTGGGTGTGTGGTTGAGAGGAACGCCGCCGGAGCTCCGCCATAGACGGCGGCAGGAGCCACCGGCTCCTTGCTCTTCTCTCTCTCTCTCTCTCTCTCAGTGTACGTATGTATGTGTGAGTTTGTAAAAATGGTAAGTTCTTGGATGGGTTTGTATTTATATTGGGTAGGGGCTGGTGGTTTCCACAAAACCAGTAAATGGTTTTACTCTTGTGCTGTCAAGGTAATAGATGGGGCATGTGTCACTTGATTTTAGTGACATGTGTCCCAAGCTATTGACTAAGCAATAGTTACGGGTCAGGTTCGTTAACGGGTGTCGGTCCGTTCTCGCAACGCGTATAATATTATTTCCTCGTTAAAATAATCTAGTAACTCATCGGTTCGTCTTCGTAAATAATTATACATAATTATTTTACCATTGGTTTATTAGTTATAATACTTTTAGATGCGAAAATTTTTGGGCCCTAAGTCCGGATTGTTACACATAGATTCATCGTATTCGATCAGTGAAATTTTTACATGTTCAACCTCTATTTGGCTCGTTTCATATTATTCTATGAACCTAATCTTTTATTTTATCCTTTTGACCCAATAAAGATTGACCCATTTATAAGAGGATGGATCAAAAACGCACCTCTATAGCTCTATGTTTGCACTTCATATTCATATATACTAAATACTTATTGTAGAGAATAACAAATTAATCAAAAAAACAACTTACAATTTACAGGTTAAATAGCCTCCTTCCTTTAGTTGGATCAAATGGTGCAAGGTGCATATCATGGTACTAAATTATCTAAAAAAATACCTATTACTTGATTTGATTCATATAAAGAGAAATAAATAAACATATACGTCTTTGGATACTAAATGGGTTGCTACAAATATGAATAATAATCATTTTAAAATGTATATACCGTATAAAACCTCATATCTCAAATATGAATAATAATCATTTCTATTAGCTATCTAACAACTTCTTACTACTTACAAATACATATACAACTACTTTAAACTATCAAGTTTATAACTATATAGTCTTATGACCAAAAGTCAACAAAGTAAATGAAACAAAATATGAAAACAAAATAAAACGAATTACCTTTACTGAACTTGAACTCCCCATCAAAGGATGTTCATCTCTATTAGCATCTTCTACAAAGAAAAGCAAGTAGGAACACGAGTACATTAATAAATTACCAAAGTATTGTAATTAAAATTTCCAAATCTTCGAAACATGAGTATTGTTCTAGTACCTGTTGTATCCTCATTTCAAGTACATTTGTTCATTTTATAGAGACTCTTACACATAACTACAAGAGTAATAAAAATAAAGGAGTTAAGCATATGAAGCATCATAGGCCTTAAATAAATACAAGAGTAATAAAAATATAGGAGTTAAACATATGGAGAGTTATCAAATGAATGCATGTATGTTTTTTTGAAAGATTACTTCATATAAATGCATGTATGTAGAGAGTCACTAATTGATATATTCATACCATTGTACAAGTGGATAATGCAACAAGGGTACTATAGGAAAGTTTTACATGACATTTAGGGTTTAAAGCATGAAACCTTTAGACTCCCATCTTAAAAATGTGATAAAATTACCATGTTAGCCACATTTGCTCCTTAATAAGGTAAATAGAGATTAATGAAGTTGATTCATACATATATTTCTTTTAATTTTCAAGAAAGACATTTCTTTTAAGTAAGACATTTAAGTAATTAGAAGCCAGTTTCCTTTAAAAAAAATAAGCAATGAAACAAAAACGTTATGTTACACATTTACTATTTACATCATAACATTAACTAGATTATATGCTGGAAACTTTCCGGGATAGATAAATCTATTATGATGTGATAAAATATGTAACATAGAAATTAAAGTACTATAATATGAAAAACAACAATTTTAATAATGTGAATAAGAATGAAAATGTATATTAAAAAGAAGATGTACATTTGGATGAGGAGCAGAGCTATAAACAACCATTGCAGGGCGTGATTGAGGCGATAGTTTTGAAGGTGTGACTTTTTTTTTTTGGAAATGAGTGGTTTTAACCTATTCTACTCTTGATGAAAATAGAATTTCTAGTTTAAACATGATTAATGACTTGCCTAGACATGATTAATGAATTAGCTAAACACATTGTGTTTTTTTTCCTGTATGAAAAAACCGACAAAAAAAATCGTTTTTTTTGTTATAGTACTATGATATTCGTTGGGAAGATAATAAAACGTTTGTTAATTTGGTGTAATTTTTTTTAAAAAATATCGTATATAAAAGTAATTAACGTTTTAAAATTGTGGAGGGAAACATGAGAGAGAAAGAGACTTTTGGATGAGCTAACAAAATAAGGAAAGGAAAGATGTGTTCCCGAGTTTCATTAAAGGAAGGAAAAGAAAGGAAAACAAAATAAGGTGTGTTCCCGAGTTTCATTAAAGGAAGGAAAAGAAAGGAAATGGAAGGAAATGGAAGGAAAACTAGTTAAAATTCTTTATTTTAGTTTTCCTTCCAATTTGGAAGGAAATGGAAGGAAAGAACATTTATCCTTTCTTTTCCTTTCCCTTCCCTTCCTTCAATTCTTTTCCTTTCTTTTCCCTCTTTAAGTTAACTCGGGAATATAGCGTAAGAGGGTGTTTGAGATTGATTATTCAAAACAGATTATGCGTTTAGGAAAAGCAAGGGTGGAGTTGCTTATAGATTATTGCGTTTTGTTAGCCTAAAAAACTGATTATCAGCGTTTTCAAAACGCAATCCTAAACACTAAAAACTGATTATCTGCGTTTTCAAAACGCAATAATCTAAAAATCAAATTCAAAACGCAATCCAAAACACCCTTTAAGCTAGCAAAAAAACTGTATATTATCTTTGATAACCCTAAAAAAAGACAAGATTTACATAAATACAAAATAGAACCATAACCCTAAATCCATCAACACAATAAATTCTAGCCTCTCAAACACAATAGAGATTGCCCTATACAATACATCAATGTGATGAACAATGAAGAACAATAACAAACTTTCACTTCAACCCCCGAAGACTCTAGTTGCAACCATCAAGCCCTCATATCATCTTCTGCTTTCAATATAGCCCCTTAGCTTTATTGACCAAGACATATTTTCAACAAGTATGCATTTTAGAACCTCACTAGCAAGATTAAATTTTATTTGTTTGTTTGGGCAAAAAGGGTTCCTCCAAGCTAGCTTCATCAACCAAAATTTGAACTACGTTGATTTGATCTTTTTGCGATATCATCATCTTCTTTTGTTGTTCCTTCAGTTCTTCGAGATCTTTGGCCTTACCCCACAACACTACATACAGTCCAATCACGATTCCAACTGCACCTATCACACTGAATTTGGAAAGAAATTTATATTAACGTTCATAAAAAAACTGAACAACTTTCCTTAAGAGAGCTTATTGCAACAAAGCATGTAACAACACTGTTGCACATAAATTTGTTTTGGATGTTCATTTTGTTGCAAACTATGTTTACTCACCTTCCTACGTATACTTGTTCTCTTAGGAATATAGAAGCAAAAATGGTCACAATGACTGTGTTTAAAGGATTGAACATTGCTGAAAAAACAAGCCCCCTTTTCTGGACAATCCACGATTGCGCGAATATGGAAATTCCTGAACCAGCTGTAGCCTGATCATGAGAAAACATCAAAGTAACGTGTCATTAGTAAATAAAACTTTAGGTATGAACATTGATATTTTTACTTGAAATAAGCTATAGTTAACGATTAAACTAATTACCGCATATAACAAAGATCCAACTTGCAAATATGAGGTAACTTTCCAAGCTTCCAAGTGAGGGTCCGTAAACAATATAACCGTACCAGATTGCAGCGTCGTTATAAAGCACATCCAAGCAGATAAGGATAGGTGGTCGGGATAGCTTTTAGTGATTTGTACCTGTTATATTTTTAACAAACTTTATTACTAAAATAGCATGCAAATTACAAATCAATGTCTACATATTATAGTTTTGTATACCTGAATAATTAGCCAAAACGACCAGCAACAGCTGCTGCCAAAGATACATAAACATCCCAAAAGCCAAAGATTATCAAATTCAGTTGAATGTAACAATAGAGAATTCGATGAAGGCAAGTTTGCGTTTAGAAGTTTAGGGCCTTTGATGAGTGCCATTGCAGCTGCACTTGTGACACACACAATCGTCCCAAATATCTTCGCGATAGTTCTTAAGCTTCGTATGTTTATCGGTTCGTATCTACAAATGTACATTAGAATAAAACATGATTGTGATTTTTGTATGCATTTTAGTATGACTCCTATAGAGAAATTTGAAGTACCCAACAATGGAGGCTACAACAAAGGTGATGGCAGGGACAAGATTGAAAATGGCACTTCCAGCTGATGATGAGGCCAAGTACAATCCTTGGACACGGCGCCGCGCAAGGGTGGTTGCCACACAGTTGTTCGCCGATCAAAAAAAAAGAAGTGGATCTTGTATGGTTTTATACATTACTAGTCCCCGCGCGGCATGGGGTGTAAAACCGTTGTAAGTAGCCCTAATGCCCTACCACGTCAGCGATCATTAACATTGCAAAAACTCATATAATAAACAAATAAAAAATGAAAAAAGTAAACCCAAACAAAAAGTAGATGTAAAAACGTTTAACCACGCATGTGAAACGTAAAACATTGAAAACGACAACTAAGTCGATCTAGGACCCTCGCATTGTAACAGGCCGTTAAACGGGAAAAATTCGATATAAAACATTGAACCCTACACACACGTTGCGACGTGTAAACTCGCAAAATTTAAACCGGAACGTAAAACAAAAATTTGTAACACTGAAAAGAGTATGAGACCAAAGTTGAAAAAGAGAAAGGTGTTGTTAGGGGCTTCGATGATAAAAAAGTGCAGCCACGTGGCGCCACCTAGGTGACACATATACACACTTTTTTCTCACCTCCCAAACCACCAAAAGGGTGTAATGGAGGGGCTTCATTGACGGCTTTGTTTAATGATTGTTTAATAATATTCTTTTTTAATATATTTTTTATTTTTTAATAATAATGTAAGTAAATATTAAAAATATATAAAAGAAAAATACATGAATAATCGTACAGAAGACTCCACCATCAAACTTCTATCTCAAATCCTCCACTACTGATAAACTACCATCACTCACACCATCATCCTCTATTACCATGGTTATCCGGTGTTCACCAACACCACCATTACCACCACCGTCTATCACCATCTACTTTATCTTCTCCATCCAGATCCACATCTCCGACGTGAATACATCCACTCCTGTTAAGTTTCCTCATCTCCAACAATCCATTTTGCTTTTTGTTTTTTAATTATTATTAAACTTAACAGTAGGGGGAATCCCTAGAAGTCCTAATGGTTGAATAAAACCCCCCACGCCCCCAATGAAGCCCTCCTGTGGCGGTGTGAAGATCCATGGCGCGGCTGACGTGTCTGATGAAGCCATTTGTTGGCACGGCCCCGTAACACACACCCTAAAAGATGTAAGCGGATAGACATTTTTTATTAAAGTTAAAAAGTAAAAAAACAAACTAAATATTTGTCATTTTTTATTAATAAACATCCTTGGGTTTTATGTGACAATTAGCAAATGCTATATTTAGCAATGTTGGTGTCACTAACAAAATGACACTATTGCAAACAATGCACGCTTTTCAAAAAAAAAAATTGAACATGCTATACCTTTTCTTATCTTTCCCCTTCACTCTTCTTCTTTCTCTTTGACTTCCTCTTCTTCTGACCCCCTCATCTTCTTTCAACTTCCCCGCTTTTCTTTTCATTTTTTGATTCCCATTTTCCTCTCATTCTATAAACTAGATGATATTTAACACATACGTGTCCACCACTTCACTCATATCACCGTTTCTTCCATCAATTCTTTCCCTTTGAAAACGTTCTTTGCTACTTCTCCGTCGCTTCTTCAGTTCTTCTTTTCACATAAGCAGAAACAGAGAGAAAGATGGGTAAGCTAGGGCTCACCCCTGCTGCCTTCTCTTTTTCTTTTTCCTCATCGCTTTATACTCTTCTCCATCACTTGAATCCTAATATGTTCTTGATCTTCAAGTATCGGATTCAGGTAGTACAATTTAGGCGGTGATAATGTGTTTTCTTTCATGAGTTTTATCGGCCACAATGACCCAAACGACTATAATAGGCGGCCACGGTGGTGGTAGTTGGTTGGAAAGACAACGATTATCAATGGTGACATGTACTCCAGAACCCATCTTACTCTTAATATATTTCTTTTGTATTCCCAGTGAGATTGCTAGGGCTCCGACAATGGCTGTAACTCCCATAGTTAAAACCAATGTTCCAGTAAGTTACAATATTTGCTTGAATGTTTATTGGATTTATAATTAACAGATTGTTGATTCCTTTTGTTATAGAGTATTTGTTGTAATTCCAACCTAGGTTGCCTATGATCTTTAATTATATCTAAATTCTTACAATAAATGGATTTTGCAATTTAAAGTCTTATACGCCCATTAATAACTAAAGTCTTATACGCCCATTTGGTTATTAGAGAAAACCAAAAGTTGAGTGTTGCAACTATTTTTTATGGCTGAGAAAATTGTTAATGTGCCCATCGATTTATTTAAGTAAACTTGCCCCTTATTGCACGAACCTGTAATGCATATGACTTGAATCGATCCTTAGAGTAGTGAATTCCGACCCAAATTCATTCCTATCTGAACCGCATTAATAGGCAAACACATACAGCCGAACAAAAGCATTCCTCCGGTTATTTTTTTATTGTTACCTATTATTCCTCGGATTTTTGTAAATATAGGGATAGACGGAGAAGGGTCAGGAGAAGAAGACGGTTGAAGAGATCGATCAAGAAGAGGCGTGGTTTAGGCGGAGTGTAAAGGGCAATGTCAAGGTATTTGTTTGAACATTTTCATGCTGCACTTTTCTGTTTAATCACACAATCTTGGTTAGTTGTTTTATCTTTTGATATATGTGAATTTCATGAATCATGATAGTTGCGCTCAGGCTTGCTTTGTCAAGTGTTTTCATATGACTGCAGCGTGCTTATTTTCGTACTACGGATCTTGCAGGGCCATATGGTATGATTATATGATACTTATCTTAGTCGGTAATTACCATATGGTATGACAAAGTGCCTTTTGTCTGAAAAATATAGTCGGTAATTACCGACTATCTACCGACAAAATGTATCATTTTTTTATTTTTCGAACTTTAAACATCGTTTTTTCCATTCCATCTTTTGTACATGCTAATCATACATTGAGTACTTTTATTTTACTAACTTTTTACATAAAATACACATACGTATGTATTGTCATGACCCATTGCTTAAAACAATCTATTGTTATACTATAACTGTGTGTATATATATACATACACATTTGTGTATGCGCCGAGACACATACATATAAACACATTCACATGTGCAGGTACAAGCAAATACACATTTATATAGTTAAATACAAAAGCGTTGGTTGGAAACTGGTCGGAATTTCCGACCATTTTCGACTAAAAGTAGATTTTTGTCGGAAAATGGTCAGAACTTACCAACCATTTACCGACGACAACAGGTACATCTTTTTATTTTCCGAGCTTTAAACATCGTTTTTTTAATTCAATCTTTTGTACACCTTAACTATACATTTAATACTGTTTTACTAACCTTTACATATTATACACGTATGTTGATGTTCTGGCAATTTTCCTACAAAACGTTTATTTTATTTTATTTTACTTTTCGAAGGTTTCCGACAATTTTCCGACCAATTTTTTTGTTTTTCTTTTCCTTTTTTCGGAAGTTAGTCGGAAATTTCTGTCTGGTTTTCATTCTGTCGGAAAAATTTTGCTAAATTCAGTCGGAACATGTTTGGTTAGAAATTGCATGTTTTCTTATAGCGTGACATTTAATATTTACGGACACATGTTCTAATTACAATCGCACTTTTAGAAACCTGTGGCCCAAAGATAAAATACATTCACTCCATGTCACTATTGGTTCTTATCATGACATTTCCACCCACTGTTCACATAGATAATTTCAATGACTATTTTTTTAACGGTCAATTGGAATCACTCACGGATCACTGGAGTATCATCGTGTCACCAGTGTTACCACGCGATTTCTATCACCAAGTCACCAATTCGGAAGGAAACTCATAATGATGAGAAAAACCCCTTGTGAGATTCTAACCCAAGATCTTATAGTCTTTAAGTCTTATCCCATCATTAAGATGTCGCTGGGCTATAATGCCTTTGGCAATTTCAATGACTATTCTTTTACATTACAGAAACTTTAGTGACTAGTTTTTTACTTTGAACACTTCGCACCCTTGACTCTTCATAGGGATGACAATCAAACCCGAACCCAATAGGTAAACCCGAAACCCGACACATTTGGGACGGGTTTGGGGTCGGGTAATCGAATACGGGTCCGGGTATGGGATTAGTTTTTATTTTTTTCGCGGGTTGGGACGGGTTTGAGATTTGATGATATACCCGTTTACCTGACCCGTTTACCCGATAAAGTATACCCATTTACCCGATTAGATACCTGATATAATCTCTTATATATCTTTTTAAAGATGTATGCATAATATATTTAATTGTCAATCTAGATTGTCATCTTGTGCTAAAAAACACCAATAATTAGCGTATACTATCTATTATCTATGTCGTTTAGTGTTTTTATATGATTTAAGTATTTTAAATTTATACATTGTAATCATTTAAATACATACTCCGTATTTAATAATGCTAAATGTATTGTTAGTAATTAAACAATAGATACTCGATGAGTTTTTAGTCGGGTATACCCAATGGGTAAGTTTTAAAATTAACGGGTTTACCATAAACCCGTGGGTATACCCGATACCCGATGAGTAATTACCCGATACAAATCCGATGGGTTTGGGACAAACATATCTAATCAGGTATGGGGTTGGGATTACCTAAACCCGTCCCAAACCCGACCCATTGCCATCCCTAACTGTTCATCAGAAAATTACTAGTAATTTATTTTACAGTAAACGGATTAATCAAATGAAGGTAACAATTCCTATAATAATAGTCACTAAATTCGTTGATATCATAACTTACATTAAGGTTATATCATCCTGTAACTTGTATAAATGTCTTTGGGTATGCATCTTAGAACTTTAAATTGCTAACAAATTAGAATCTAATTTGTTTGTTCGGGCAAAAGGGGTTCCTCCAAGGTAGTTTCATCAACCAAAACTCGAACAACATCGATTTGATCTTTTTGCGATATCATCATCGCCTTCTGTTGTTGTTCTTTCATTTCGTCAAGATCTTTAGCCTTACCCCACAACACTACATACAGTCCAATCACGATCCCAACCGCACCTACGGCACTGAATTTTGAAAGAAATTTATATTTACATCAATAAACATAAAAACTTAGCAACACTACTTGCAGTCCAATAACAACTGTGACCACATTTTCGGTCGCAAATCAGTCACAAAACGTTTTTTGCGACTGATTTTCCGACTGAAAAGGCGGTCGCAATTGGTTAGTGTTTAGTAGTGAACTATTTCTTAAAAGAACAAAAAGTTTCCTTAGTGACCAAAAAAGTGTCGCTAAAGCATGTGTTCCCATATATTTAATTTTACTTGCCTTCCTACATATATCTGCTCTCTAAGGAATATAGAAGCAAAAATGGTCACAATGACTGTGTTTAAAGGATTAAACATTGCTGAAAACACTGGACCGCGTTTCTGAATAATCCATGATTGCGCGAATATTGAAATCCCGGAACCAACAATAGCCTAAGCATGAGGAAGCATCAAAGTAAGATGTCACTTGTAAGTTTTGAAGCAAAAACATAGACACACTAGTTAAAAAACTGATTTTCCAACTAAAATTCTAGTCGAAATTTTGTCGGAAAGCATTGTTCTGACGAAATTACGACAAAAACAAGTGGCAGTTTTCTAGTAGTAGTGATATTTTTAACTTGAAATGGTAAACAATCTAATTACCGCATATAACAAAGATCCCATTTGAAAAAAGGAGGTGACTTTCCAAGCTTCCAAATGTGGGTCCGTAAACAATAGAACTATACCCGATTGAACCGTCGCCATAAAACACATCCAAGCAGATAATGATAGGTGGTCAGGAAAGCTTTTAGTGACCGGTACCTGTTGTAATTTAACAAACTTCATTACTAAAATAACATGCATAATACTAGCTGAGGGAAAATTCCCAACGAATATTTCTTAGGAAAAAAAAGTGTCAGGAATTACCTACAGATTTTCGACACAATACCAGCACGGCATAAAACCCTAATTTAGCGACAATACACCGATAACCTACCGACATGGATTCATTATTTGTCGGTAATTGTCGAGTGACTTGTTGGAAATTTTTTTAAAGGATAGTGACAAAACCATTTTTGTTGGCAAAGTGTCTAAAGACCGTTTTCTACACATTTCTAAAATAAATTGTTGTCGGAAACAACCTAGTTTTCTGGTAGTGAAATAGAAGTATGATGCCTCTTTCACGTTGTAGCACAAATTAGTATGTTCATTATATAAAACTTAGAGTAAAGTCCTATTTAAGTCCCTATGGTTTGCGCGTTTTAACTACTTGAGTCCAGAATCAAAACTTGTCTCGATCTGAGTCCCAATGGTAGTAAATATTAACTACATGAGTCCAAAAGACTAACTCTATTAGATTTTCCTAGTTAGATTTTGTGAAAATACCAAATTGCCCCTACTATTAAAATAAAAAAAATACATACATATATGATATACATATACATATGCAGACACACACACACATACTCAATCCATCTCTCTCTCTCTCTCCCTCTCTCGACTTACCAGACACCACTGCAACCACCACAATACACCACTGCTACCACCAAGAACCACCCCCTTCGCCTCCAGATCCGTTTTCAGAGCCCTCCAGTTCCGTTCATCATCACCAACCATCTTCACAAAAAACCCCATTCATCTTCAAGATCCGGGAATGTCTGTCGTCATCGAACCACCACCGTATGTTTCATCATCATCAACCCCCCATTCAGATCCCAAACCACCCTCGTCTTTCAGATCTGTTCGTCGACCCACGTATTCAGATCTGTTCGTCTCTGTTCATCGTCCCAAGACCACCCCCAACGAACCACTCTCGTATCTGTTCATCGTCCCAAAGAACCACCATCGGAGCCCACCGCCCTCGAAAACCCATTTCAAATCCCAAACCCTCCCCCTATCGTACCCCGCCCTCGTTAACCACCCCATCGTTGGCGCATATAAGGGGGAGGTGAGTGGTGGACGGTGGTTGTGTTGGTGTTTCAGGAGAACAAAGAGAGAGAAAGAGACAAACAGAGAGAGGGTATTGTGGCAACGGGAATGGTGTATTTGTGGTGGTGATGACAGTGTTTTGTGATGGTGGTGGTGTATTGTGGTGAAGGTGGTTTACGGTGGTGGTGGTAGTGGTTTATGGTGGTGGTGGTGTTGGTAGGATCCAGTTTATAAGCATAGAGGGGGACATGAGTTGAGTAGGTGTGTAAGTCTGCATATATGTATGTATACATTTTTTTTTATTATTTCTAATGGTAAGGGTGTTTTGGTAATTTCATAACAATCTAACTGAGAAAATCTAACAGAGTTTGTTTCTTGGACTCAAGGAGTTAAAGATTAGAAACCAATAGGACTCAGATTGAGACAAGTTTGAATTCTGGACTCAAGTAGTTAAAACGACCAAACCGCAGGGACTCAAAAATGACTTTACTCTAAAACTTAATATACCTGAATAATTAACCAAAATGACCAGCAACAACTGCTGCCAAAGAGACACAAACAACCCAACAGCCAAAGATTATCAAATTCAGTTGAATTTAACAATAGCGAGTTCGATGAAGGCAAGTGTGCGTTTAGAAGTTTAGGGCCTTTGATGAGTGCCATTGCAGCTGCACTTGTGACACACACGATTGTCCCGAATATCTTAGCCATGGTTCTTAAGCTTCGTATGTTTATTGGTTCGTATCTACAAATTAATGTGCATTAGAATCAAATAAGATAGCGATTTTTGTATGCATTTTTTATTATGACTCATTTAGAGAAAACTGAAGTACCCAACAATGGTGGCTGCAACAAAGGTGATGGCAGGGACAAGATTGAATATGGCACTTCCAGCTGAAGCTGAAGCCAAGTATAAGCCTTCTAAGAATATCATTTGGCTAGTTGTTATTCTGAAAAGATAAAAAATGTACAAGAAAAGTTAAATATTATTAGTTTTACCCATAAATTTGTCACATATATGTAGCTGGTTAAAATGAATCTCTAAAACATTATATATTACAAAGAATTGTTTAAAAAGTTCTTGTTTTACCAATGGTGATGTTTAATGATCATTATCTGAGACCATGGTTAAGTATGCCTTTTTCATTCCCTTAAGAATTCTAACATTTTGTATGGGTGCTATTTAGCAAGAAATATAAAATAAAACATAATAAAGATACGAATACGCATGCTTGCTTTATATTTATCAACCCGTATTCACTTCATTAGATCATGTTACAAGTAAAGTAAAGACTAAAAAGTAAGAAGTCGCGGCGTACCCAATCAAAGCTGCCAGAAAGATCAACCAAAAGCTTTTCCATCCAATACAACAACTCGTTGTTTTACTCCTACATGGAAGAAATATCAAAAATCGGATAGGGGTAAAGTTAGATTCTAAGATGGCCGCATCAAATTCAAATTATTTACGTGTTTATGTAATATACATAAAAAACGTACCTTGAAAAGTAAGCGATAGGAGCAATGACCAAAAAGGCTATGGCTTGTCTGTAGAATACAAAAACTCTAGGATTCATTCCTTCCAAAAGAGAAGCTCTAGTTGTTATGGAGACTGCTCCATATGTAAATTGCATCACAACCATAACAATTATTGGCTTATAAAACTCCATATGCCCCATTTTAGCCTTTGAAGCTTATTGTGTTTGTTATTTTGTATTATTCCACAAATTGAAACTTTACTATTCTCTGTGTCCCTTATATAGTCACATTTTCAACAGTGGGATTTTGATCTTGGGTACCTAAACTTTGAAATCTTTTGAACTTTAGTCCTTTTCTTTATATATTATCATATGGGTCAGGCTACCCTATAAGTTAATAACATTGATATCACATATGGGTCATGTTACACTAGATTTTTAGCATTATCTACACAAGGTGGCTAAAAAGTTTAGTATCTTAAACTAACAATGATTAACCATACCAAAATGACTGTGGAAACTTCTAGCGGCTTGGCAAGGCTTGTGGCTGCCTAGCCTTTTGTTTCCGGGTGATTTGGTGGAATGGTTCAAAGGGTATTCTCTTTCTTTAAAAAAAATACACATTGTGCGTGCCATCTTTTTCATTGCTTGGTGGGTTATTTGAAAAGGAAGGAATGAAGCGGTCTTTTGAATCCTAAAATTGTCGAATGGACAGTGTAACTTGGTTTGACGAGGTGGTTCATTTTTTTATGTTTAGGTGAGTAGTAGGATAAGTAAGTGCAATCTTTCTTGATTAAGTGGCTTAAAAATCCACTATTGTACTTGTAATTTTTTACTAGCTCCTTGCTAGTTTGTGCCGCCGTTAAAAGGAATGTTATTCTATATCGCTATCTTTCATATGTCCGGTATAGTTTTGTGCATCAACTTGTTCTCATATGAACCTTTCCATGTCGATATGAAGAATAAATTTTGATTAAACCTGAAACGGGTAATTAAGGTTTATATGTTAATAAACAGTGTGGTTTATTGGTAATTGTAACTTAACTACATGACAACATGATACATTAACTTATTCAATGGTACATCCCTATGGAAACCAGAATCTTCCTTCCCACCAAAACAGAAATTTGTGTTCCTAGGTGTCATTGGTTTTAATTTTATTAGGTGCCTGTGATCAGTCACACATGGTTGATCAATAATAGACCGATATTATTTTTTTATCTTCTTATAAAATACCAAAAATAAAGATAATATGAAAAATAATATATAACTGTAAACTAAAAGTTCGCAATAAGTTTTGTTTGATAGTAACACCATATAGATGATCAATGTCCAATGCTTTAAGAGTTAATTTCTGAAGTGCTTCTGTATAGAACTAGCTAGCTAGTCATGGGAAAAAAAAACTATTTGATAAATGTTTGATAAGAACCGTTTCATAACATAATTCCACCGAGATCACTAATTATATGATTTAGGTGATGTCCCCAAGGGACATGGTGTATGCGGTGGTAAGATGCCTCTCCTCTATCCTAGAGGTGGAGAGCTCAAATCCTGCAAAACTTCCCTCTACATCAAGTATTAAATAAGATGATATAAAACCATTAATTTGAACATATTTTGTGTTACCACTCACAAGCAACCACTTATGGGGTGTTTGGATGTGATGTAAACCTAATATGGCAACTTGAAGTTGTTTTGTAGTGTTTCATAAATCTGATTTTGGTTTTGCACTCTTTGGGCTAACATAATCTTAGTTTTAGGAAAAAGCTTAAGGAAATTATGCGAAACTACTTGGTTTTCTACTGTCATTCTAGCCACAAACTATTTCCAACTTTAATCTGTTAGTTACTTCTATGCTTTGATGTTAATTCTTATTAATTTACTATATACCAATGCGATAATCGTCTTGAAGAGTGAACATTTATGTACCTTTTTAGTGTCCCCTAATAAATCCAAACAATCCTCAACCTATTTAAATATTAAACCTTAATTTTCTTAAAAGAATGCAAGCTGGACTAGATATATAAAAATATTAAAGAATGAAAATGAGGATGTGGCATCGATGTGGAGGTTTGACACCTTGACTAGTAAGATCACGTTGAAGTTGTCATTTGCCACTTGAACTCTGATTGTGAATAATGCAAGTTTTATATTCATATGAATAGATTATGCACCCAGGCTTTGTCTTTTTTCTTCCTACTGCCATATGCATCTATACAACTTAATTATGCCAATTTGGTACTCTCGATCTTTCATATTTATCCTTTTCCTGAAATATGTAATATTGTTTTTTGATAATGAAAATATGAAATTAGAGTAGGAGGGTTGAATGTGTGGTTGAAAACATGATTTGAAATGAATGTCCATTCTTTTCTTTTTTTTAAGGAACCTAGATGATAGCATTCCGATTTTTTTTCTCTCGAATATTCATATACACACACTCTTCTTAGTGATGATAAAATGCTGACATATATACACTTTATATATCATGTGTTAATAATCTATCTCCCTTCATAAGAAACTAACCAAAACTTTCACAAGATTTCAATATACAAATAGAGACCTTATGGTGGATCGATGCCACATATCGACATGGACTGACCGCATAGTAGTGGAGAGAATTCAAGAAAAGTGGTAAAGAAATGGTATGTGGTAATACCATTTTCAAGTGAAGAACCATGGTCAATGCCACAAATCGACCGTGCATTCTTTGGCGAAGCTTAGGTTGGGCCCTGGCCCATCTAACTTTTTTCGCCAAGAAGTGTAAAATTACTGTAAATGTTTTATGTATTGAGTCCTGCCCACCCTGATTTTTTGAGTCTGGCCCAACCTTATTTTTCTAAAAATATTTACTAAAGCCTACAACTTTCAGTCAGATTGCGGACAAAACCTATAAATTCTGACGATTAAAACATGTCAAGGAATGAGTTAAAACATGTCTAATTTAAAAAAAAACTACATATAAAATGTGTGTGTCTATATATAAAACTGAAAATTACATATAAAATCCCAGTTTGATTAATTACCATTAATTGCTAGTCGGTACCTCATCAACCGACTAGCGCTTAGCGGTTCTTACAACACTAATTCTAGTCTCAACTCTCAAGTTGGGTTGGCTTCTTTATTAGCCCATACAATTACGAGCCGGAAGTTGGGCTGGACTTCTCTTTATGAATCCATAGTTACGGCTAGATGGACTGCTCCTTAAGGAACTTGAATAGGCCGTATGAGGCCCAAACACCCGGTAATAATAAATCAATATTTAGAATGTTCAAGTAGAAGTGTAACAAAACCGGATTGGGCCCAGCGTCCCGAAAACCGACCGCCTGCGACCTGGTAAAAACCCGGCTTCGGTCCAACATGACACGGCGACTTTGCACAAGCTTGAAATTTTTGTGTTGATATTTTTTTCCAACCCGAACCGGTTTGATCCCGCCTAAAGAAACTAATAAAAATCGGTTAAAACACGAAACATTTTTAACATGAACAAAATCAGTTTGGGTGGGTGGATGGGATTTCCAACCCTTAAACCCGTTCTTAAAACGAACTGTTGTGAACCAAACCATTTTAAGACCAAACTAAAAGAAAACCAGGCCGGTTTATAAACTAAACTGGTTTAGCTCAAACCGGGTTTCGGACACGATCAACTATCCCTTAAAAAAACAGTAAACAAAATTTTTAATAATAAACATTTTTTTGAACGGCCAATTGGAATCACTCACGGACCACTGGAGTATCATCGTGCCACCAGTGTTACCACGTGATCATATTCTACTACCAAATCACCAATTCAGGAGGAAAATCATAATTATGAAAAAGCCCTTTTATGAGATTCGAACCCAAGACCATATAGTCCCTAAATCTTATCTTATCACAAGATGCCGCTAGACTATGTTAGGCAATAAACAATATTTTTCTCCGGATTCTTTAAGCACTAAACATAAACCGCCGCCATGTTATAAAGAGCCACGTGTAAGTAACCACCTCAATAACCACGTGTCGACACCAAGTCCCTTACTTATCCACGTCATCCTACGATCCAACCACCTTTAGACCATGAGTAGTGGTTCAAGCCCCTTAAGGGCGTTTTCTGCCATGTGGCGTCCATATCATCAAATTCATTTTGAGCCAAAAAAGTGTGTAGTGGTTCATGCCCCCTTCAATCATTACACACTTATTAAATAGTTTTATATATTTTTATTCAACTATTTTTACAATAAAAATTAATAAACGAGTTTCTTATTTATACAATAGAAAGAGGAAAATTAAATTAAAGGGTAAATAAATAAACAAATAGAAATTGAATTTTTTATGTTACGTTAATGTTAAGTTACAAACTTACAATCCAATATTTTCTATTTTTACAATTGCTTTCTTACTTTCTGCTATAGTGGGCCGTGGCATATGGCTTAATTTAAAAGGCCCAATACACGTTAGATTAATTAGGTCATCTTCATCCTCTTTCCAAACAACAATATTTTTCAGAGAGAGCCGACCACCGGAAAATTATGGGTATTTTAGTTTTACCTTTATTTTCCATGTTTCATCTAGACTTCTCTTCGACTACCTTGTGAATCTGCACATGCATGGGTTTGTGTGTAAAAATAGGCGTTATGTAGAAAACGCCAAGCCCCTTTCACGCCCGGAAAACGCCGAGGGGGGCGGTGTACCTAGCGTGAAGTGGCGTTTTGGAGGGGGAAAACGCCCCATTACGTATTATACTTCCTAATCCAAACCTTAAAAAAAAAAAAAAAAAAAACAAACCCAACATATCTGCAAAATCCTGTTTCAGAAGAAAGAATGAAAAGAATCACTACATTTATATCAAAAAACTTGCCAACAATGAAGAAACATGTTGTCCCATCATCTACACCATTACGAACCACCAACAAACACCCCATGAAACGCAAACACAGGCACAAGAAACACACCGCCAAACATTTGATGTTAAACAAAGTTGTTCAATATCTTCTTTCGGATTGTCATATGTACAACCCTTTGGTCTCTCCTCAACCCTCCTTTGATTCCCCTCCACCTAAGCAAATGCTTACTTCACCTGGTAATGTTTATTTTTATGGTTCATTGGTTTATTATTATTATTTTTTTTTGTAAGTTTAATTAAATGACAAAAAATAAAAAATATTTAGGAATACAAGAAGATGTGGCTTTGCCGGTTACAGGAAGGAACAAGAAGTTGATTGGGAAAGTTGTTGAGTTTTTGGAAGCTGATTGTTATATGTACTCTCCATTGGTTACTAATGAGCATGTTTGTTTTAAGGGTCATGAAGCCAATATAAATTCAGGTAACTAATGTTTACTAGTTTGTAGGTTACACTTTTTAGAGGTGAATGATTAGGGTTTGTTTATTGTCTTTTGATATGGGTTATAATTATGACTTATGAACTCATGGTGGAGTGGCATCCTCCTTCTCCTTATGGGAGATGGGGAGTTCGAGTCCTACCGGTACCAAAATGCTGCTGGTGGGTCATGTTTTACCGCAGTGTGCCTTCGGGTGGTAGGTTTTCCTCGGGAACTGGTGTGAAATTATTGGTGGACCAGGGTTACTCTATAAGTACTCCTTTGTCCAGTGGGTACTTCGAGATTGCTCGGGATTGATTTGTTGGCCGTTACAAAAAAAAAAAGTAGATTAGAACAATAGAACATGATTTACAATGATTGTTAGTGTAGCAAAATATTTCGAATATTGGCCTTGTGGTTTTGATTTCAGTTCCGTTCAAAACTGAACAAACCGACCCATGCACACCCCTAGCTCAGGATGTGTTGCTTGACGTCATTAAACTAGGATCTTGCATGAATTTGGGGTTTAATGCTTTAAGTTGTATGTTGATGCTTTTAGTAGTTTTAAGAAATTCATTAGAGCATGTACCAATATTGGCCTTGTGGTTTGTAGTCTAAGCGAGTCCAACAGATTAAACGGTTAACTAGTTATAAATTAATTGACATCAAGTCATAACAAATAGGTTAAACTAGCAGTAAAAGGGTTGGGTGGTTGCTGGTTGCCTCATATAACATATACTACTTTTGAACGGATTAACAAGTCAACCCGTCCGATTCAGATTGAACACGTCAATTCATAAACGCTATGTTAATTAAACAGGCTAAAAAACGGCAGTTTGAACAAGACCTGTTTATTAAACGGGTTAGAATGACAATCCAAAAGCTGAAACTGCTAATGCATTTTAATAAGTCTTATGTTATGTAGTGTGTTTCTGTTATTTTAGTTGTTAATTTTTATTCGAATTTTGGCCAAATAAATTTCACCATCTCCATTGAATTGCGACATCAATTTTGTAACAATATGTTTTGTAATATAGGTGGGCAGATGCCAAAAGGCAGTACAGTTGGAGAAGGTGGAGACTTGAGCAGTCAGCTTGGTGCAAGACCTGTGGTTAAGAAAACTGTAGCTACCTCTTATCGTGAATCAGTGAAACACATAGTTCGCTAGAAATTAGGATGAGAATTAATATGTATATCATACTTGGTGCTCAAATGTTGTTCATGTGTGTAGTAACTGTTGGTTAATTTCCTGTAATCTGATGCTGAATTTGATATATGGTTCAAGGTTGGAATATTGTTATTTAGCAACTGAGACCATGTGTAGCGCAAATTGTGACATGTGGCAATCCAGTCACCATGGGGCCTTAAAAAGAAATGGGGTGAAGTGGGACTTTAAATTTAAGGCCCTAATTAGTACTTTATTTGATTATTTAAATTAAAACAAATAAAAAAAAACAGGCACCTACCTTCTCTTCTCTTCTTTCTTCTTATTCTTCTTTCTTTCTCCTCCTCTTCTTTCTTTTCTTTTCTTCTTCACACACACACACGAACAAAACCCCCTACCGATCACCATCCCACCACCGTACACCATCACCACCACCCTACTCCATCACCTTCACTGCCCACCGTACATCACCACCATCATCGATCACCTTCCTTTCTCTCCTCTATCTACATATCTCTCTCTTGTGATTGGTGGGGGAAAATGTGTTTTGGCGGTAAATATTTAATGCTAGAGGGGGGTTGGGGGAGTTTAGCGCCTAAGGGAGGAGGGGGGGGGGGGCTTAACCGGCCCTAAAAGCTATTTCACGCCCTGGTTAGTGCTCGACTACGGATGCTCTGAAATGGTTTTATTTACTTTTATAACTTGGTAGGTTTTTAAAAAGGTGCTACCTGATCTTAAGTACAACTGAAAAGTGAATCTTTATACAAATTTATACACTATTATGTTTCAACTCTCAAAAGAGGGGGGTTAGAGCATCACAACGCGAAACTCTATAAATCTCCACCTTAGTATGCTATATCGAATTTCAAACATTTCTTAAAAAACATATTCACAACACCAAACCTCTATTAATATCTACTTCACACTTATACTTTTTATTATATAAAAATAAAATTGTTTGTGTATGTGAAGCCATCCTCTCAAATCTGAACCTTGTCTTTGGTTATGGTCCATGGACTTCACCACAGGCCCTATACACCAAATCCTTGGTTGCGGATGGTGTTGCACAACTACCCAAGTCGCAATTTAATGATCTTTGGGGGAGGGTCGCCACCCTGAAATGTCCTAATTTCCTCCAATCATGCACTGCCATATTACTGCATTAATTCACTAACCCGAAACTCCAATTTAGAGCCAACACAACCATCACCTTGATTTTCTTCGAACTTTTATTGTTTTTTAAATAGAATAAGCATTTTCAATTAAATATAAAATCAAACAGGTTTACGTTAATTTAAACTACTCGGAATGTATAACAAATTTCAACATATATCTGTTCCATCTGAGGGTTCATTTGCACTCCTGATTAGCCATACTAAAACCCTAATCCAATTACAGCTTCAAACAATGAAAACATTTATAGAACTTTGTATAAAGATGTAAGCTTTAGTGTGTGGGTTTGTCTGAAAATTGGAACTTTTGTATAAAGATGGAAGCTTTATTGTGGGTTTGTTGAAATTCGGAAGTAAAGTTGAAGAAAGGAATGAGAATGACACTGAGTATCCATTGCCCACAACCCGTGGATGGTACCCACTTCCCACTACCCCTACCACTGGCGACAATGTTGTTGTGGGGTTAGTGAGGTACATGTGAGCCAGGGGCGCAACTTCTTTAGGGGCCGAGGGGGCCCGACCCCCACCGATTTTTAGTGCAGTGGTGTAATTTTGCGATTTTCGTAGGTAAATTTAGTTCGGGTTGAGTCTGTACCCCATCGATTTGATCTTCCGGCAACTAACGATCGAAAAAAATTAAGTCCGGCCTTCACCAGTTCAAAAACCAAGCTTTGCCATTGCTGTGAGCAATTCGGGTGGCGTCTTGACCCCTTAGAAAAAAATTAGGAAAAGAACATGTTTTAGGTTGTACTTGTAGTAACATAATGGGGAGTAGTCAATACGCCATGGTTTTCGGTGGATACAAAAATAAAAATAAAGAGTTACAAAATCTGGAAATAAATGAAAGGAAAATGAGATACTGAGTTACTGACTACAGAATCAATAGTTTTGAGGGGTGGACGTGGACTGCTAGCTTATTCTGATTGGGCTCACCTAAAACAAAAATGGGCTGCTACTTGGGCAATCCGTCTTTTTTTTTTTTTTTTTATTTGAATTTACTATTTAGTTTTTATTAAACGATAAATAACCTATTTCTAAATACTTCTAAAGTTCCTACCTTGGAGGGATCTCAGGTTTGACTCCTGTAGTCCATCGAAAAAAAATTCCAATAGCGGTTGAAACAGACCGGCGTGTGGGGTTCTAGGGGTTCAAACTTGGGCAGCTGGCTTTCACGGACAAGGATTTCACTACTGACCCAGGCCTAACAAAAAAAATTATATCTTAAGCAAATCCGTCCACCTTATAAATAGAGAGGATGCACCAAGTCACCACACTCTTTTTTTGAACGGCCAATTGGAATCACTCACGGATCACTGGAGTATCATCGTACCACCAGTGTTACCACGCGATCATATGCTACCACCAAGTCACCAATTCATGAGAAAACTCATAATTATAAGAAAAACCCCATTGTGAGATTCGAATTCAGAACCTTATAGTCCCTAAGTCTTATCAAGGGCCGGCTGGTTAGTTTATCCAACCCAAGCTACGGCTTGGGGCCTCCCTCACAATAGGGCCCCCATTATTTAGACATTAGGCCCAATATCTTGATGGTTAAGCCATATTAGGTTAGCGTATTTCTCTGTTAAAAAAAAGGTTAGCATTGGTTTGTTATTTATTAATTGATGCGTTGTTGTTTGTCAATCCGCTTCAACAAGTTTAGGGATTTGTTGTTTGTTAATTGATTTAGGCCTTTAGAATTAGGTAACAATCCAACCGTTGAATAGGCTTTTATTTGTGAATTGATTTAGGAGTAAAACATAAACATTATAACAATGTCAAGTCGAAACCAAAAGTATGAATCGCCAACTATAAACTTTTTAGTTTATTATTGTCGGTCCCAAGCCCGGGTAAAGGAGGAGAGTTTGTATAACATGATTTTTGTTTTTTGTTTTTTTTTTCTTTTCAAAAAGGCCTTAAAATTTTAGTTCGCTTTAGGCCTCCGAAAACGTCTAGCCGGATTCTTATCCTACCACTAAGATGCCGCTGTGCTATAATGCCTTTCGCACTAAGTCACCACACTCGTTAGGGCCTTTTAACATTTAATCATTGATAAAATATAATTATTAAAGTATAGTATCTGTCAAAAAAAAAAAAAATGTAACCATTAAATTTTGAATTTTACTTCTCCGGTCTAATTTATTTAACCCCATACTCCACTGGCCACTGCATTATTGGTTTGCTAAAGGGGCATGTATTCCACCAAATAAACGTGGTTGAAACTAGTCTCGTATTTGTTAGGTTATAAATTTTCTATTTTTAGAGTTGTTTAACGCTACTATTTTCTCGTAGTTTCACTGTGAAGATCGTTATCGGTAGTTGACATAACATAAAAGTAATTCTATTAACCCTACAAAGCTTATCACGTTTTGAGGTCATTCTTATGAGTATTTAGTGACACTTAATAATTTTAAAACTCTAGAGGTACTAAATCTTTAAAGTTTGATAAAAGTTGAGGTCTGATGGATAAGACAATCGAAAGCGATTGATAAATGTTCGGGCCTTCATATAGGCTTTTGAGTTTTGGTGAAAAAACCTTATCCAAATGCTTAAAAGTTAAAATAGGCATATTATTATATCAACCATAGGGAACATTTCACATTGGTGTGAAATTAGAAGTGATAAAGTTATGCAGAGATTTAACTCCAGCAAAATGTGCACACGTACAATTAGAAGTAGGTTTTATAAGTTATTGAGTATTGATTCTTTAAAACATCCGGAAAAAATTAATGACCTTTTCTTTTTATGGTACACACATTTTGTCACTTCATGTTAGATTTGTCTATCCGGGGAAACACAGAGGGATTATCTAGTGTGTGTGTGTGTATAAACAAAAGTTGCAAGTAAAATATTAATTAAATGAGCATGAGCTAGGGCTTGAGAATAAAGACTCAATGAAGCTTGAGTTTGAGTTTCACTGCACCTTATGTAATCGACTCGAGCTTTGTCTTGTTGCTGGATAGACCCGATTATACCTTAAGATTCATAAACTACAATAAGGTGAGAGAAAACTATGGATTAGATAGACAAATATAAACATGACAGAAAATGCCTAAACATTAAAAGACCGAACATACACTGACCTAGGAGTGGAGTTATGGTGGCCTAAAGGCTAAAGCATTCAACGGAAAGCTCTTGATAAACCATATCATATGACAAATTATGGGGTTGGTTATCTACACAACCAACATAACTAGGGTTTTTTATTTACACAACCTTATATGGGCCATCAAGGCCTCCACGGCCCATCGAGAGGTCCCAATACACTTCCAATCATTGGTAATCATTGGCAATGATTGAATAATGATTGTTTAGTTTTTTTTAAGTGTAGTGTGGGTGTTTAAGATGGGTTATAGATGTGAATATAAAAATTTGGTTTTTTATAAATGTTATTTTTTTTTATTTTTTTTATAAATTTGGTTCGTTAACGGGCCGGTCGGGTTGGAGCAGTCCGGTTCGTTAACGGGTCGGTCGGGTCGGAGCAGTCCGGTTCGTTAACGCGCCGGTCGGGTCGGAACAGTCCAGTTGGTTAACGGGCCGGTCGGGTCGGAACAGTCCGGTTCGTTAACGGGCCGGTCGGGTCGGAACAGTCCGGTTGGTTAACGGGCCGATCGGGTCGGAACAGTCCGGTTCGTTAGAAGGCTGGTCGGGTTGGAAAAGTCTGGTTCGTTCAAGGATCGGTCGGGTCAGAGCAGTCCGGTTCGTTAACGGGCCGGTCGGGTCGGAGCAGTCCAGTTCGTTCACGGGTCGGTCGGGTTGGAACAGTCCGGTTCGTTAACTGGCCGGTCGGGTCGGAACAGTCCGGTTGGTTAACGGGCCGATCGGGTCGGAACAGTCCGGTTCGTTAACAGGCCGGTCGGGTTGGAAAAGTCCGGTTCGTTCAAGGATCGGTCGGGTCAGAGCAGTCCGGTTCGTTAAGGGGCGGTCGGGTCGGAACAGTCTGGTTGGTTAACGGGCCGGTCGGGTCGGAACAGTCCGGTTGGTTAACGGGCCGATCGGGTCGGAACAGTCCGGTTCGTTAACGGGCCGATCGGGTCGAAACAGTCCGGTTCGTTAACGGGTCGGTCGGGTCGGAACAGTCCGGTTCGTTCACGGGTCGATCGGGTCGGAACAGTCCGGTTCGTTAACGGGTCGGTCGGGTCGGAACAGTCCGGTTCGTTCACGGGTCGGTCGGGTTGGAACAGTCCGGTTCGTTAACTGGCCGGTTGGGTCAGAGCAGTCCGGTTCGTTAACGGGTCGGTCGGGTCGGAACAGTCCGGTTGGTTAACGGGCCGGTCGGGTCGGAACAGTCCGGTTGGTTAACGGGCCGATCGGGTCGAAACAGTCCGGTTCGTTAACGGGCCGATCTGGTCGGAACAGTCCGGTTCGTTAACGGGTCGGTCGGGTCGGAACAGTCCGGTTCGTTCACGGGTCGGTCGGGTCGGAACAGTCCGGTTCGTTAACTGGCCGGTTGGGTCGGAACAGTCCGGTTGGTTAACGGGCCGGTCGGGTCGGAACAGTCCGGTTGGTTAACGGGCCGATCGGGTCGGAACAGTCCGGTTCGTTCACGGGTCGGTCGAGTTGGAACAGTCCGGTTCGTTAACGGGTCGGTCGGGTCGGAACAGTCCGGTTGGTTAATGGGCCGGTCGGGTCGGAACAGTCCGGTTGGTTAAAGGGCCGGTCGGGTCGGAACAGTCCGGTTGGTTAACGGGCCGGTCGGGTCGGAACAGTCCGATTGGTTAACAGGCCAGTCAGGTCGGAATAGTCCGGTTGGTTAATGGGCTACGGCTATGTGCGGATGAAGTGTCACATATTCTCTTTCCACCCTGAACCCACAGCTACGGATCGAAACCCACAGTTACCGTCTCCACGGACATTTTGAATGTTTGTAATATATGCATGATATTGAGATGGAAGCCATGATATATGACGGCCGTATACAAAGGGTTGATGTTCTTCGACTTAACCTACCTTATCGTATGTTACTGTTTTCATCATGTATACTAAAATATTTAACGGAAAAAAATTAGTGTGTACACTAATTAATGATTATGAGAAGAAATTACTTTTTATTTGTTATAGAAAACACTAATATTAAGCTTTAAATACAAAAATCGTGCTAAAAACAAAAAAAAAATTAAGGTTCTCAAGGGCCGTCGAGGCCTTAAAAATGGAAAACGATGGGCCGTCGAGGCCTCCACGGCCCATCCCAAAAACCTATCCACGGACCATCGAGGCCTCCATGGCCCGTAGAAACACCAGACTTCCCCAAGAGGCCTTGATGGGCCGTCGAGGCCTCCACGGGCCGTCGTGAAGTACTTTTTCAGACTTTTCAGTCTGTACTCCCTGCTTTTGCAGGGAGTTCAGACTGACACATCGTACCTGGTACCTTGACGGGCCATGGAGGCCTCCACGGCCCATCAGTTTTCACTTTTTTTTTTATTACGATGGGCCGTGGAGGCCTCCACGGCCCGTCAATTTTTCCTGATTTGGCCTTGACGGCCCATCAAGGCCTCCACGGCCCATCGAGAGGTTGTTTAGGGTTTTTTTAAGGTTGTGTAGATAATATCACCCCAAATTATCCCCATTTTTAGTAATGTCTAAAGATTCTTTTGTTCAAAGTAGAACCCATAAATCATTGATTTCCACAATTTAAGTGTTTATGGTATATAGTTTTAATACATGGTTGTGAGTCATCAATTTTAAATAATTGACAATACCTGCTAGATGTGGAATTTCCTATACCTACCTACTGGCTACTATTTTGTTTGAGCAATGATTTTTATTCTAGCACTCAGGCTAGGCTAAGGGGGTGTGGAACCCTTCCCTCCTCTTTGTCTATATCTGCGCCACGTCATTTCCTCTCTTCTCCTTCCCAGGAAATGGTTCTCCCTCTTTCCCCCTTCCCTTTTTTTTTTCTAATTATTTTTTAAAGTGGAAAAAGACAAAATTTATATATATATATATATATATATATAGTATTAGTATGGAAAAAGACAAAGAAGAAATAATAATATTATATAATCGGTGAGCTCGGTGTAATACTACCGATTGTGCCGATCAACCTTCGGTGGAGGGGGCGGTGTTCCTCGACGGGGCACCCATCCATATCACCCCACCGATCCATTTCCCCGACCCACACCCCTCAGCCTCATAAAATATGAATTCTTTGTTGATTTGCTATTTACTGAATCACATTGAACAAATAACATGAGGAGATGAGAGGTACTCCTAGAATTTTTTTTCACTTCACTGAATTACACTAATCTTATACTCCTACATCACTTCACTGATTTACTTTACTGAACATTTTTTAGAGGCAACACTCCACTAATTCACTTCACTAAAATATTTATTTTTTAGTCTTTTTTTCAGTAACATTATTTTTTAGAGCCTATGCCATTTAATATAAGCGATTACGTATTTATTTATATATGGGATCCTAAATATTATGTGACATTGAACCATATTTTCTTTATTTATCGGTTGATATTATTATTATTATCTATATCGACCCCGTTATATTTTGTGAATTTGTGAACTAATTTTACTTTTCTATTTTTTTTCATTCCCCATCACACCTTCCATCTCCCTTCCCCATATTCCTCTGCACCACATCACCAAACAACACCACCTATTGTTTATGTCACCAACAAAACCATTAACAAAACCACCAACAAAACAAACAAATCTTCACAAACCCAACTTAAAACAAATATGAGTTTGGAGATTGGGAGGTGGGTTTTTGCATAAGCTGTTAAATTTATATCTGAGCTTGGTGATTGGGAGGTGGGTTTTCGTTTTAATGTTGGGTTTGTGAAGATTTGTTGACCGTTGCATTGAATTCAATGTTACCGATCCGTTAGATAGAACCAGAATTTGCTTCACGTGACCCTTACCAAAATTACAGGCGGCGGTGTTACCGTGCTGGTAGTGGGTACCCGTGACCAAATCTGTTTGTGCCCCGTCCCCTGGTGTAACAATTATACAAGCCTTACAATTTTATAGAGAGCGTAGCATATGAATACTATGAAAATAGGTTGCCCCTATAAGAATTCCTAGGGAAACATTTCACCTTTGTGTATGGCCCGCCATGTGTGCACATGCACCCATCTACCTTAGACACACACATAAATATTAACAATCATGAACACATGTATGTCCACTCATTCTTTCGTAATTGTGGCCAGAGTGCACGAGCAATTATAACCATTTATATGTCCTGCTTACTTTCTTCATATAACATGCGATTTCCATAACTTCCGCAGCTTTGTTCCCCATTCTATTTCAAAATTTTCCTCTTTATGACTTGTGGACGAAAAACAAATGCAGTAAAATATATTGTTCGGTTACCGGACAAAATGCAATCAAGTTAAAACATGATCTCATTTTTTTGGTATGGTTGTAGGAATTAATCGAAAATGCAAAATTTTGATGATCGAGCGGCTTAAAATCCCTTATTGTATATGCAATTTTGTCCCTTTTAGCGCCTTGCTAGAGGCTTCTTGCATGTTAATAATAATGCAGTTGTTAAAAAACATGTGTTTTTGTATGGATAAGGTGTTTCCTACTCTTTAAAATTCAGTTACTTTTCTAGTAATAAGAAATTCAACTAGTCGTTTTCTTATAGTTTGACATACCTACTTATCGTAGTTACAGAACCAGTGCAAAATATTTTGTTTTGACCCCGCAAAAAGAAATCTAGTTCCAAGACATATTAAGAAATACTGTATTAGGTTGGCTCTTTACACCCTCCCCCTTTTTAGAACTTCAAATTTGTAACTAAATATTATGTTAAATGTAACATATTAGGTTGGTCTCTATATACTTTTCTCACTTTTCCCCCTTCTATCTTGATGTAATTATTGGACCCTATTATTATTAGGGTTAATTAAGATTACAATTATGAATGGAAAAAAGTATTTCTGTTCTTTTAGCTTAAAAAATGTAACTAAAAACTATATTATCACACAATAACTCAGTTGGTTAAATAAAACAAACTAGTAGATTTTACATAAATGTATTAGTGTATTACCGGTTCAGCCATTTTTAATATGGTTATTATTGTTAAATAGGATGTAAAGAGGACATCCATGTGATAAATGATTTGATCTATAACCAAGGGGTAATAGGTTCAAATAGGGCCGGCAATTTTGTATACGAACACGATTACCTGACACGAACATGAATGATCTTAACAAGTACAAGTATAGCTTTAACATGTTTCGTGTCCTAAACAGGTAGAAACGAATTTACCTGTTAATTTTCGTGTCGTGTACAGGTAGTCAGGTTTCGTGTATCGTGTCTTAACAGGTTCGTGTATTAACAGGTCAGGTATACACGATTTGTCATCCCTAAGTATAATATTCACAAATAGGTACTAACAGGTACACAAACAAGTATTAACAGGTACACAAACAGGTATTAACAGGTATGCAAACAGGTATTATCTAGGTCTTTGGTGAACTTTTGGAAATTTTCTCTTACTAAATAGGTTCGTAAACATGCGATTAATATAATGGTCACAAACAGGTATTAACAGGTACTTTTCGTGTATACCTGTTAAAAAAATTAACAGGTTCGTGTATCAAAAAATAGACACGAAAAATTTTCGTGTCGTGTACAGGTAGTCAGGTGTCGTGTATCGTGTCTTAACAGGTTCGTGTCTTAACAGGTCAGGTATACACGATTTGCCAGCCCTAGGTTCAAATCTATACATGTGTGCTGATTTTTAAAGTAATATAGGCATAGAGTAAAGAGTGTCTTTTTATGGGACACTCTTTCCTCCGTCATTATTCAATAGAATTATACATAAGACTATACTAAGATATATTACCTGAATAGGATACTTATGTCAACAAAGAAATCATGTCGATGGCATCTCTTATTAGTGTTGGATGTGTTAAATAGAATCATAATGTGAAATTTGGTGCAAAATCAACATTGAAGAACCCGCGTGGAAAGTACAAGGGTGGTACAAAATAACTCAAAGAAGTGACCAGTGGATTAGCGACGGATATTCATTAGTACAGCTTAGTCGCTTATAATTTGTTGTTATATAGTATTAGGCCCAAGGGTATGGGGACGTGGCACCCCTGTGAAAGGCTCGTGAATCATGTGCGCCCATACAAACACCATCCCTCATCCCCTCACGGTGTGACAACCTTGAGGGGTGTCACTGACTCATTGTTTGAGAATGTGATTGTTAGGGAAGGTGATGGAGGGTAGTGACAATACCATAGTGAAAGGTGATGAAGTGTAGTGTAGTGATGAGAATGGAGTGATATGGTATGACGTGGAAGGTAGTGATGATGACTAGGAACATGACCATATCCTAGGGACGTACTAATTATACTTTGGTAATTAGTTTCTCAATTAATCCTCTTCCATGTTATTACATCTTTCTTAGGAAGGATTACCGAGGAAACTGTCCATTGTCAATTCAAAATTCTATTGGTAGCATTGGTTAGAAAAAAATATATACTTACAAGAAAAGGATTTTTGTGTTGATAATAGCCACACCGACAGTGATATAGTATGCGTAGTGTGTGTGTGTAAAAATATGCACTATAGAAAACCACGTGAGGATAAGGGGTCTTTTAAATGGTTAGAAACCGAATTTTTTTGGGCCACATATATGCTACCCTCCTACATTACATGTTTTCTGGCTTCACTATAATAATGCCAACCGGCCTAACAACTTATGTGGCAATATGGCATACAACTAGCTACCTAGAATTAATGTGTCTCACATATAAGTACATCCGTTTCCTGATCTAATGTGCCGACAAATTTATCATGTTTAATTTGTCGTAAGGATATGACTTGGTTTATTAGTCTTACACTAATCATATAACTTCAAGTTAAGTTACTCTAGCTTATTTTATGAGTCATATTCAGTTTTATGATTCATAAAACAAAACAATGAAAGATTGCTTTTAGACGAAAGAAATGGTATATTTTGTGTGACATTTGGGTTAATTAGTCTTCATGATTGCTTAAAAACGTTAACCTTTAGTTTCTGGTGCCTAATAGAAGGAAAGTATGTGTCTTTGAACTAAGAGGGGGGACGGGGTGCTTCACTAAAACATTTTCGTTCGCTTTTCTTTTTACCGTCAACTCACACACCTTCTAATCTTAGGGGGGGGGGGGGGGGGACGGGGTGCTTCACTGAAACATTTTCAACTTCATTGATTTACACCAATCATGCACTACCATGAACGACCCAACCCATAAAAAAAAACCCACACACAAAACCACTACCCGTGTTTGCTTACCGTGCGTTAAATAGAACCAGATTTTGGTCCACGAGACCCCTACCAGCACCGGTGGCGACGGTGTCACCGTGCTGGTAGTGAGATACCCGTGACCAAACCGGTAAGCACCCCGTCTCCCCTAACATCTAAATCTACAATTTTTTTTTTCTGTCATGTGATTTCAATTTTCAATCACGTGATAATAAACATCTTATCAACACACCTTAAAATTGCTAGACCACTAGTGACTAGCCCCTAAATTGGTACTTTGTGATTAGTGAAAGGCTAAAAACAACATTGATACAATACTTTTAACTTATATAAATTATTTTATCAATTCAATTGTTTTGGGACGAGCGAATTAGACAAAATTTACTAAGGTTGCACTTCTTTGGGGATATGACTACTTAAAGACTTTTAGGGGAGGGTACGAATGTGTTTCAGGTGTGTTTTGCTTACACGTTAAGTGGATTTTACATGTGATTGCCTTTGTATATATGTTAATAGGTTGTTGCTAATGTTATTCTTGTATTTGTCTATTTTAACATGGACTCTTCCACCACGTCAATTAGTATTGGCCTCTTACTAAATATACACCCAGGAACGCGCACACACACACATCTCCTATATATTTTTGTATCGCGCTAAAGGTTTTCACTGGAATCAGTCGATCTCTTTATTCATAGGTAGGTACGTGGTAATTTTTTTTGGGACAATTTTACCGTTGCACAACAGCTAGCGAGCGGGCGTGATGGTCACCACGATGTGATAAGATTGCGACCGTGATACATGAGATGGGGGCGGTGTCCCATCACATACCGCCCATTCCGCCCTAGAAATGCCCTTATCTCAACTTAAAACAATAAAATTATAGTGCATAGTAATGTGTAGTTTTTTTTCCACATGTAAAAGTTGAATTCTATTGCTAAATTACATATACGGAGTATTCAAAATCTTCTCAATAGGGCTCTAATGAAGATTGTAGGCCACAGAAAACCATGTGATTGCATGTGCAATCTTTTTGCCGAGTAGCCCCACATCTTCACTTTTAAATTGATGAATAATCCTTTAAAGTTTAAACTCCATTTTTGTTCTTCTCAGCTCTGGATTTAATTGTTCTTCCATCCCCAAAACAATTCTGCAAATTATATTCAATTCTCAGAGACCTCCCATGAATCTTTGTCAACATAATCTGAACTCAAAGGTACACATTCAATATTTTACTCTAATGATATTTTATTCATATAACTTCATATATCATGCAATTTGTTGATGAGTTCTAAAAATATTTTCACTTATTCTTTTGCATGAAGTTCGTTTTTGTGCTAGCTAAGAATATCATGTGTTTATCATTTTGCACACAGTATTATTGTTGTCCCTTGATCGAATTACACACTAAATAATTACACACACAATGATCGAATATTATGATCAATAGGGCTGCACTTTCTCAGTTTCTCTCGTATACAAGATGGACAGAAAACAACTATTTTGTTTATGTCTTTTTTTTTTTTAAGCTAAACTTCCAATTTCATTAAAGCGATACCAACAAGAATTACAAGTCAGGCGCGGGTAGACGGGCAACAAGCTGCGCCACAACCCCTTTTTCGATAGTAAAGCCTACCCTATTAAATATAAAGCTTTATGTCTTGATAAATGAAAAACTAATATATACAATCTTTCTATATATACATCTACAAGGTTGACGTTTAAAGTTAGTTATTTGGCGGGTGTTTAACGGTTGAATATGGAGGGAAACATTTGGATATAACCGTCCATACTTGTATCCCAAAAATCAACCGAGGCGTCGCCTCATGTATTACATAACCAAACCGTTTTCAACCTTGATCGATATAATATGACTTTACTAAACTAATAATAAGTCTAACTAATTATCTATTACATAACATAAGATAAGATAAATAATGTTTTTGGTTTAATACTTCTAACAATTATATGGATTTTTGGATCTTAATATGTTTGTAAGAATTTTCTGATAAATTTTAAGTGTATGTGAAGCAAGAAAAACCATAACAAGAATTATTTGTGCACGACTAAAAATTACACAATGAACTATCATGTTATATATATGCACTATGCAGGAAACTAAAATGCACAACTCTAGCCAACTCAAGAAAGAATTTATCAAGAAATGGGTTCAGGGTCTTCAAATATGTTGCTCATCAAACAAGAAAATGAACCTTTTGGAAAGAAAGAAGAAGATAAAGCTTTCAGCAGACATTGCCTTAGCTTCCGCTAAAAATTCAACAACTTGTTGGAGTAAAGCTATATTATCAGAGGCCAAAAAAGACGAACAAAACATCATTCTTGTCGAAAATTTATCAGGATGCGAATCGAAGTTTATGTGTGCACACCAAAAGGTTACTTGTCACAAGAGAATCACAAGCAATAAAATCTTGAAAAAGAGTTATGGTGTTCATAGGAAAATGAAGAAAATGGCGCCTTGTTGTGGATCAAGTTTAGCTACTTGTATTGCTAAAAGATTAGTGAAGAAGAGAACCCAAGTGCTTAAAAGGCTTGTACCGGGTGGAGAATTTATGGATGAATACTCGGTCATTAAAGAAGCATTAGACTATATTCTTTCTCTTAAGGTACAAGTTGATGTAATGAAGAATCTTGTGAATGCAACCACTACTTTGAGCTAGAATAAATCGAACAGTCGATTGTTAGTTACAAATAGCTTTAAAACTACATGAAGATATTGAAGAGATCATGCATGTATATGTCTAATTACTTTTGTTAAAAAAAAAAAAAAAAAAAAAAATCTAGTTTACTATTTAACAAAATCGCTACAACATTCCAAAAAGAATACCCTGAAGTCTCTTGTCACTAATAAACAAACTTATCCCACTCACAGCATTAGCAGACTATTAACAGCAGGGGCGGATCTACGCTTAGTTAGGGGGTTCCCAGGAACCCGTTCGGTTCGAAATTTTTAGTGTTATTATATATAGAAAATTGGGTAGGAACCCCTAAATATTTTGTAGAGGAACCCTTAACCAATTGAAAGAGATGCTCTAGTGGTGATTCCCCTTCCCTTCAAACTTTCTAACTTATAGGTCTGATGTTCAATTCCCGTCAGCCCCTTGTTTCTTCTTTTTTTTTTTCCTGATTTTATAATATAAAGTTTAGGGTTTTTTTTGTTGTGGTTAACCCAAATATCACAGCCACCCACTCACCATTTCAAACTCATTTCACATTCAAATACCCACAGCCCCAACTGAACCCCTCCTCCTCTACAATCCAGGCTGCCGGCCCGCCGCCCTCCTCCTCCTCGCCTCCGCCCCTATAGCCGACCATCTCTTCCACGGACCACAACCCACATGTATCAACAAATTTCATTTTATTATTTTTGTTTAATTGTTTATGTTAAAAAACTAAGGTATGGAACTATGGAAGTTATTAATGAAATGGTGAATTGGTGACCTGCAACTGTCCTACTCGAGAGTCCTCCACCATAAATCCATAATCTTTTCAAAATAAACTAGCCGCACTTTTAGATTAGCATAAATATTATTATATTAGCATTTGAAATTCTATATTTGAACTTGAACATATGAATGGAATATCTGGTAATTTTATTATAAAAAAACATTTAAAATATATTCTGAATTGATAATGTTGTTGAATTGTTGTGTTTGAGCTTTCAATTGATAATGTTCTTGTTGTCTTTGGTACCTAACTAGTTTCACTTGCTTATATGTATGAATTCTTTGAGCCCGTGTCGTAATTTTAGTGCATTTAATAAACTAAATTTGCTAAAGTTGGCGGAGATGTATCCATATGATTTTACTTTTGATGAAAAAGACCAACTTCTTTATGAACTCGGCCACTACATTAGTAATGTGAAAAAAGATAGTCGTTTTGACAACTTGAATGGGATAAGTGATCTTGCCAAAAGGATGGTGGAAACAAAAAAACACATTGATTACCAGTTGGTGTATCGTTTAATAAAGTTGTCACTAGTTCTACCGGTTGCAACGGCTAGTGTTGAAAGAAGTTTTTCTTCAATGAAGTATGTAAAGACGGACTTGCGTAATAGAATGAGTGATGAATACATGAACGATTCTTGCATTTGTTACATTGAAAAGGAGCTCCTACAACAAGTTTCGATCGAGAATGCAATGCAACGCTTTCAAAAGATGAAAACTCGTAGGGAACAACTATAGGTATTGTATTTTATTTTTCAAGATTACCGTATTTATTTTATGTGTTTTAAATTTCTAATTACGATGTTTTTTTTTTCATTATTGTATTGTATTTTTATTATGTTATGAACTTTACCCAACCCAAACCGCCAACCCGACCCAAACTGCCAACCTGACCCAAACCGCCAACCCGACCCATTATTTTATGTTCGGTCATTAGAATTGGAGCATCAACAAAAGTGAACCCCCTGGAAAAAATTCCTGGATCCGCCACTGATTAACAGGGTACGTGGAGAGTGAAATGCACACAAACTTTTCCTCTGTATAAGTAAAAAAAAGAGCCAATGATTCCATGGAAACATGGTTGAGGTATCATGGTTTTACACACGAGACCCGGGTTCGACTCTCACGAGGAGCTGGTTTCTGTGGAGTTTTTTCAGTATACGGCAGGCCAAACTCTGATGTCAATGTGGGTCCGGTTTAGACAACATAGTCTGGCTGGAGTGGGGCAGTGGACTCCCCGACAGGGGGTACGATTAAGCACCTTATTAAAGTTGAAATTCGCCGTTCAAAAATTAAAAAAAGGAAAAAAAAGAGGATACATCCAATGAGTCTACAGTATGCACACTACTAATCCAGCCTTCATGACTATACCCAATTGATTGACCAAACCAGCAAGGGCGTCCCTGAAGATTAATGTGCCATGTCCGAACCATTAAAAAATATGCCACTTAGACCTTAAGTTTTAAATAAATATTGGACTTATAAATGAGCTAATATGTGTTTGAATTTGAAAACAATTAATAAATTTTCGATGGGTCCAAGTTTTAAGTTTAAATTGGGTTGTGTTTCAAAAAACAAATAAACAGCGCGCAGACACACATGCCCCGAATAAAACGAACCCTACACGTGGATCTTTACCGGCCACCCTAAGCCTTCCATGCAAACCAATCCCAATAAAAGTTATGGCGGTGGTGTACGTATACATATTGTTTTTAACAGGGAAGGCCGTACCATATTTTGTGTGAAAAGGTATCTCTAGCAACACCCATAATCAATGTACTTCACGTCCTCCACCTAATAAAGAACCTAGCAATTTTTAAAGCAATTAAGGATCTTAGCTGGCTATATATATTCTATGGTTCTTGTCTTCTTGAGCTTCAAGCTCTTTTTAAGCATAGGCACATGAGGGCTAGTTGTTTTGGCCATGTAGTATTTGTGGTGATAAATAGTGTATACAATACTTGGGACACCTATTTAGTTATTTATGGTAATATATATTAAAGATTATGAGATGAAATTCCTACTCTAGTTCCATTCTATTTAAGACAACATGTAACATACAAAATCTATTAAAGGGACAATTTTATGCTATTCGAGTGCATCATTGGCTGCAATTTGAGATAAAAACGACCACCTTCAATTCATAGTACATTTATATCATAGGTTCCAACTCAAAGTTAAATGATTGTTGGTATGTGATGAATGAAGTACTATGGAAATTGAAGTCACATGGTATTCTATAATAGTACTCGATCAATGTGGTTGGGAGGGGACGGTTTGTATGCTCGCTTGCTTAAGTAGTTGAAGATGGTAATAACTTTAGGTTTATGAAATTAAATACACTTCATTTGAATCTTGAAAGACTACGAAGGCTATATTGTTGATGAGCATATGACAATTGACAAACATGCTGCTATAGATATCAATGTTTGTTAACTTTTGACGATGCCATCGGGGATGATTTTTGTAATAGTGTTGTGACAGCAAAAGCAAGTCGTTGGTGCAGGCTACATAATGAGCCTGTCTGAATGTTCTTTATCTAAGAGAATACATTGTTACGAGTAGTGTGTAAGGTGACGAACAGCATGTCTCTCAAATGGGGGATTTGGGGGGGGGGGGGGGGGGGTCACGGGACCTAATATAGGATTGCCGGACTCAATACGTATATTTTTTTTTTGTATCAAATACATGTAAATTTACACTACTGAGTGTTGGGAGTTTTGGATTTTAGGCCTTCGTGAGAAAAGCTCATTTTAGGTATGTCACTATTACACAAATGAGTATCATCAACGGATTCAAGAGTACCATCGATGGACTGGTCGGGTAGCCCGGTAGTGATTACCGATATATTATTGATCTTATTGGTATAGATTCCGTCAGTAATATGTCATTGAACATCCATCAGTAAATATTTGTCTAAAAATTTTTCTGCCTGCGACGTTACCAAAGTTGACGTTCCTCTGCCGCTAACTATCCTATTGGTGCTATGTCGGTAATATCCATTGATGATCTATTGAAAATCACATTCCATATGTCTTGACTTCCTACTGACTATCGCCAAAGAATTTTCCTCGGAAACCACCTTCATCGACAGATTTCCGACGGATTTGATTGTTCTGAAATTCATTAGTTTTGTTTCTTTTCGAACGGCGAAAATATATTTAAATAAACAAGAAACATACGACTAGCGAGAAACCTGGCCATACAGAGTTGATCACACCAATTGCTACTCTATAAACAAAATCACCACCATCCTATGTTTGAACATTAAAACACCAATTTTACCATCCTTTTATATGTCCACCTACATGTGGCAGCAATCTTCATTAGCATGAGAGGACACGAGATTGAGAATTTTCTGTTTTAGGAGTGTGGTCCGAAAGATCTCCTGAAAGTACCTTATGAGATTTTTCACCTAGGCGAGTTACGTTTGACACTTGGAAATCTCCAACACCGAAGTCATATCATCTTACGTATAACATATCCCTTGCTTTGTGTTCTAGCTAGATCTACATTTTTAATAGATAAAAACCATCAAAAGACACATTTAATGGTAATTAAGCTTTTAGAGTTTGCAAGAAAAGCAACTAGTCACATGATCCCAATGATTACTCCCTTCAGCCAAAACCACATGAGAACAAGAAGGAAAAGTATTATTCAACCTTAAAAGATATGCTCGTAAAAAGTAACAAGTATAACATCATTTTATAGAAAAAGATAATATTACCTTAGGACAATAGCATTTTCTTTTAATCATTACAATTTCCTCTAATCATATGCATGACTTCACATATTGTATCACCTATCTTTCTTCCTGGCCATCATCCTCAAGCACGCATCATATATATTGAATCATTGCTGTACAAGACTAACCCGGTGAATCTTGGCGAAAAAAAAAAAGTTTAAAAGGGGTGAAGCTCCTTGGAGGGGCCGTTAGTCGGGATTTTTCGTTTATTCAGGAATTGGAAGGGCGGAGAGCCTCATGGGCAATTGATCTTATGAAACTCATGCCTTGCCTTCGGGATCCTCAGATTGAACTCCTCTTACTGGTCATGTACGGGGGTCGTCAAGTTGCTTTTTGGTTTACGGACGTGCCAACCCCTTATGATGGACGAAACGGTTTCTTGTTTTGACAAGGGTCTCCGGGAAGCAATTGAAGATATAGTGGTGTGCGGGGGAGGGGGGGTCTTTGGCGACTTACAATGGCGTCTAGCATCCTTGCTGATGCGCTTAGGAGGATTAGGGCTCCTCTCTGCGAGGGATGTTGGGGCTTATGCTTTTGTGGCCTCGAGAGCTCAATCTTGGAAACTTCAGGACCACATTTTAAGGAACAGTGGGGTTGTCGGGATGGACTCAGATTACGCTCAGGCCTTCGATAGACTACATGACTCTCTCCCATGCTTTGATATTGACGGTTTTTCTGATAAGGACACCCCCCAAAGCCTCAAAAAAACTTTGAAGAATGCCCTTTTTGGCAAAGTCGCTCAAAGCCTTGGTGATTTCTTTGGTCTGTCCCCGCGTCAGAAGGCGGTTATTGAATGCTTGCAAGGGCCCCATGCCTAAGATTTTCTGACTGTTATCCCGATTGACGGTTTGGGTCAAAGCATGTCGGCGGTTGAGTACAGGACCATTCTTAAATACCGGTTAATGGTCCTCATCTACCCCGAAGGCGAAGTCTGCCCCATCTGCCGTAAGGCCTGCTTGGATAAGTTCGGGGAGCATGCGGTTCACTGTACGAAGCTGCCCGGGTTTAAGTTCATGTGTAGTGGTGGGGGGTTATGGGTATTAAAATATTAAAAAGTAATAGAAGGGGGTTATGAGGCTTTATGGAAAAAGAGGGTGTAGAGGGAAGGGGGTTATGGGGCTTTATAAATGATTGGGTAATCATTGGTTAATTATTCTTTTTTTTATTTAAATAATAATATTAAATAGTTAATAATATTTCATTAAATATATAAAAATTAGAAATACTAAAAAAAATTACAAATACTAAAAAAAATTACAAAATACTAAATAAAATACTAAATAAAAAATACAAATACTCATAAGTTATATTTAGCCTCGATTTTTTTCTTTTGTTTCAAACACATTTCCAAGGTGTTGCCTTCTAGGTGGCCGTGCGACTGCGTGTAAAACTCAAAGTCGCGTTGAAACTGTCGATCCCTCATCAGCTCGACCACCTCTCGGTTTTCTTGGATACGCTAAGCCCCGATGTCGCGTATGTCTTGGAGCCGCTGGTTCATCTCAGCAAACACCGGGATTAACTGGTTCACCCCCGACGACGAAGACTCCGCCCGTGCGGCTCGAGCAGTCCGTCGACCGGGCGGACAAGGTATCTCCTCCGCCCCTGCAAAATATGGATTTTCTTCGGGTGAGTTGAGGTCGACGTAACGCGCGTCAGACGTAGGGGTTTCGGGATCAACCGAGTCAGAGGTCCTCGACTTTTTTGAAGGCCTCGTATTTGCCCTAGATGAAGAAGTTCCAACCGTTGGGCGGACGGTGTGCCATTTCGAGCAATCTTTCAGCAGGCGCCAAACCCTCAAGTACGGAAAATTCCCATATTCGTGTTTGTATTCTTCCAAAGCCGCCTCCAAAATCTGCTCGTCGCTTTTGCCAGTTTTCCACACGTGTCGGGTGCGCTGATAAATACCTTGAAAGTTTGTGCTTTTAAAGTTGATATCAGTCCACTTGCCCGATATCGAATCGTTCTCCCGGTAGCCCTCTCCCTTACCAGCCAGTTCAAAAAATATTGCTCGGACTTTTTTTCCAAAAATCTCCTTTGGATTGATAGTTCGCTAGAAAAAACAAACCAAAAATATATATAATTACCCGTTTAAAAAACTATATGTAAAAAAAAATATAACATAACAAAAAATAAATATCTTACCAACAATAGGATCCTCCGACACGTCAACCCAAGCTCGGGCTAACGCGTACAACTCGTTGTCATCCCATGGTTGTATGTTTTTTTTGGCACGACCTTCCGTGTCTTTCCTTTTATGAGCCCGTCTTCCTCGGCCGCTTGTCTTGCCTCGCACGGGCTCTTCCTCTTCGACCGGTTCCTATGTCTCCAGAACCGACTGTGTTTCTTGTCAAGCATTTGAGGACCCGAACATTTGAGATGTCCCAAACACTTGTGTTTGATTAAACCCACCTCCCATGGGTAGCCCAAAACCCCCTCCCATGTTAATGTTATACATGTTCGGGTCCCAATTATAGGGTTGGTTTAACAGGTTCATAAAAGTTTCTGGGTTTGAACCTGAACCCGGAGCTATGGGTCAGGTGTTGTCGCTAGTAGTTTGGGAACCAAACCCGAAACCACCTCTACCGAATGGATTCATCTCTTCTCTTGTGGTAAAAATTAGAAATTGTGTGTGTGTGTTATGCTTGATCTCAACAGAATGTGTTTGTGTGTTTGGTTTGTATGTGTTTGTGTGTATGTGTGATGTATGTATGTAGAGTATGTATATATAGAAGGCACACCATTTTTTTTATAAACTTATGAACGTCCAACGGTCAAAAAATAAGATTCTCACAATTTTCAAAGCCAAAATGCTCGTTATGTACAAGACGCTTCTTGCCGAAAACGCCCTATAGCGCCCCGGGGGCGGTGTGCCCGAGCGCTATAGGCTGCAAAACACCGAACAACGGTTCCACTACACATGCCCTAAGTACCGACATAACTGGGTTCGGGACATTCATTGGGATATTTTAAGAAGAGCGGGCATATCAGCCCAGAATGAGGCTCCTGTGAATTTTCTGTCGGACCTCGCGAAAGGGAGATCCACCTTGCGGCCAACAAATTTGCTTGTCTTTGGGTGGGATGAGGGAAAACACGCTTGTGTTGACTTAACAAGAGTATCCCCTCTAGCTGGTTTGAGGGACAATGAGTTTGTAACAGGGCATGCATTTCAAAGGGCAGAGACAAAGAAAGTGGAAAAGCATGCTAAAGCTTGCGAAGATAACCAACACGTCTTCATCCCCCCTGCCTTTTGAGACCTTTGGGTCTCTGGCACCGGAAGCTATCTGTTTCTTGCCCAGGGTCCAGCGGGTTATACATAGCACTGTCTTGACTCTGAGGGGCAAGGGTTTATTTTTAGTAGACTAAGGTTCGTCATACAAAAAGAGGTGGCGGCGCAGCTTGTTGCCCGTCTGCCCACCAATTTGATGTAATGTTCGCTTTTATGGTATAAAATAATATATGTTTTCTAAAAAAATATTAAAAATGTATTTTCCTTCTTTGAGTACTCTTCGGAAAAACAAAATTCGACTATAATTTTTTTAAGGAAAAATTACAAAAATGGTCCTTTATGTTTACCTGTTTTTCAGTAGGTGTCCTTAAACTTTAAAAGTGATGAGAATCGTCCTTTATATTGTAAAATATTTCAAGTCTCGTCCTTTAGCACAAACTTGGTTAGATTTTTTGGTTAAATCCAGTCATGTGCATTGCACATGAGGGTAAATTTGTCTTTTTACTCTTTTAAGGACTAATTGTGTAATTAACTTATACTTTTGGTCCAAAATTAAAAAAAAACAATTTACTCTCTCTTCTCTCTATCTCTCTCTCTCTACCTGTTCACAACCACCACCCATCACCATTGTCACCATCATCTACCATCACCACCATTGCCCCACCTGCCACCACCACTCCACCCACCTTCTTCCAATTTCCCTAATCCCTAATAAACTAATCTTAATTGACGAGATGTTCCAATTTCCCTAACCCCTAATAAACTAATCTTTCACCTGTTAAATGTAGATGATTTTGATGATTCATGATGATGGTTTCAGAGGTACCACATGGACATCTCCGGGGTCGGGTTTGACTCGCTGGAGAAGTCAACTGCTCCTAGATTGAACGGGGACTGCGAAACGAATCTGAAATCCAAATTATTGTTTGCGTCGAAAGGAGGGTTGTATGGTGTTTTGTTGTCAAACTGAAATCCTGTTGGCAAGAAAGTTGACTGACTGGAACTGATGTTTGACTCGACTACTATGCCTTGACTAAAAAAGTCATCGTCGAGTTGGATGGGGAACTTTTGCTTCTGGAGGTCAGTGATAACATCAAGATTCGCAGAGTTGAGGTTTCTGTTGGTGTTTTGGTGATTAGTATTGTAAAAAGACATGAGATCAGAAATCGCCCTTTGACCGTCTCCTGAAAGTCCATACCGAGCACCACCTCACCTCCCCCGCCGCCGCCGCTGTCTGCTCCGGCAACCAGCCCGTCTTCTGCTCGATCCCCAATACCCTGTGCCACCCCGTCTTCTGCCCGACGCGAGTGCCTGGACCACCACACCGCCGCTGCCACCAAGGAGGTGGTCGGCCGGCTCTTGATACAGGGAGGAAGAGAGAGAGAGAGAGAGACGAGTGAGAGAGAGGTAGGGGTAGAGAGAGAGAGCTTGAGAGGTAGGGGTAGAGAGAGACAGAGAGCTTGTTGTTGTTGTCTGAGAAAATGAAACAGATGAAGAAGATAAGCTTTTAAATAGCTAGGGTAGATGGAGACATTAAATGACTATTTTGCCCTCTTGTGCCTGGCACATGACCAAATTTAACCAAAAAATCTAACCAAGTTAGTGCTAAAGGACGAGACTTGAAATATTTTACAACATAAAGGACGATTCTAATCACTTTTGAAGTTTAAGGACACCTACTGAAAAAACAGGTAAACATAAAGGACCATTTCTGTAATTTTTCCTTTTTTTAATTTAAATTAACGTTGTGTTTTTCCATCAATAAAAAAATCGGTTTCGATACCAAATTCCCTCCACGGGGAGTTAAACTAGTTTCAATAATTACAAGGTAATGTAGAAAAAGAAACTCACAATTGTAAACCTATCTAATTTTATTTGACAAAAAATATCATTTTTTTCTATATTTCTTTTCTTTTACTTTCCTCCTAGTTCATGCATCTTTCGCACATTTGTCATGAATTTCACATCATTGTGTCATGCATAAACGTCGTAGTCGGTTATTTAATTTGTTTGGCTTGATAAATTTTTTTTTTTTTTTTTTGAAAGGCTAACTTCATTAACACAAACAACGGGCTATCTCCAAGCCGGAGATAACCACAAACCAATACATCAAGTTACATCAAAATTACACCATTTGTTCCATTCTACCTTAGCCTTTTTCGATCTACTGTTAAACCAAAGAAAGCTAATAGCCTTAACATCCGCTATTAACTTAGAAACGTTAGCCTTTCCTTGTCTGAAAATTATCTCGTTCCGATTCACCCATATCTTCCAGCACATAATGATAAAAATGCCGTAAATAATCTCCTTCCGTGAAGTAGGCATCGGCAAAACCTCAACACTTCGAAGAATATCTTTGACTGAAAACAATAGTAGCGGCGGAATCTTCATCCAAGCAACCAAGCCACTCCATAACCCATTCGCATACATGCATGCAGTGAAAATGTGCTCTGTCGACTCATCCATCTCCCCGCAAAAACGACACGACCCCTCACCAATATTAATATTCCTACGAGCCAAGTTAGACGCCGTAGGAATTCTATCCATGCTAGTTCGCCACATAAAAACGTTACATTTAGTAGGAATCCACTTACACCACTTGTAGATATCACCACTCGAACTACCTTGATCATTGCAGAGCCACTTTCTAGCTTCCTTGACTGTGTACATAACATTAGACCCCGAATTCCATCTCCACGAATCATTTCTCTGTTGAAGCTGAATGACCGTGACCAAGCGGTGGCAATCTATTAACTCCCGTGTCTCGTCAATCGTCGCCGGGTACCGCTTCCAATCCCACTGAATAACACCACTACCATTTTCATTACCAAGCCGATCAGCCACTTTGCACCACTTGTTCTTTTCAAGGCGGAACAAACTCGGAAAAAGATCTTTTAAAGGTTCATCGCTAATCCACGTATCTACCCAGAACCGGATATCCAACCCATTCCCAATCGACCCACGAATCATATTAATGAACCTTGTGCCCTGAATCTGAGTCGCGTAAGCCGTCTTAACAATCTTGCTCCACGGACCACTAGATTGCTTGTTCCACGGAACCATATCCCACCTACGATTAGAAGCATGGAGCGCCTCTATGACCCGTTTCCACAACACATTTCCTTCAACTTTATAACGCCATATCCACTTGAACATCATCGAATGATTGCAATCCAGTAACCGGTTCAATCCCAATCCACCATGCGCCTTGGATCGCACAACCTTATCCCATGCCACCCAATGTATTTTACCGATCTCATCTGTCCCCCCCCCCCCCACAAAAAGCGCTTGATTAGACCTTCTAGTTTATTAATGACCGCAACCGGGGCTTTGTATAAGGAGAAGAAATACGTAGGAATACTCTCCAGCACTGACTTTACCAGCACCAATCTACCTCCCATCGATAAAATACGAGCCTTCCATAAAGAGAGCCTTTTTTTAAAGACTTGGATCACCGGATCCCAGCTATTAATTCTAGACATATTACCACCAACTAGAATACCCAAGTATTTAAACGGCACCTCACCATACCGACAACCTAACCAGCTCGCTTTATCTTGAACCTCCAAAACCGGCTTCCCAATCCCATACAACATGAATTTATTAATGTTAATTCTAAGGCCAGAGCACAAACGAAACACCCGCAACATCCTACGGAGGGAACGAAAGTTAGCTTGTGTCCATTCACCCATAACCATCGCATCATCCGCATACAATAAATGAGATAACACCGGACCATTATTAGGCAATCGCACCCCTTCGAACATACCCATACGACATGCTCGACGAATAATACTAGACAAAGCTTCCATGACAATAATAAAAAGAAAAGGGGAGATCGGGTCACCTTGTCTAATACCTTTACTACACGAAAACTCAAAGGTTGGAGATCCATTCACCAGAACAGAAGAAGCAGCCGAAGCTAACACTCCAAGAATCCAATCACACCACCTATCCGGGAACCGCATTTGCTTCATAATAGAAATTAGAAACCCCCAACGCACATTATCATATGCCTTTTCGAAATCAATCTTGAACAAAAATAGATCTTTACCCCTCCTTTTTGCCCAAGACATGACCTCACTAATAATCATAGGCCCATCCAGAATATACCTTCCAGACAGAAAGGCCGATTGAGTCTCATAAGTAACCGACTCCATCACCGTCTTCAATCTATTAGTCAACACCTTCGATATCACCTTACTGATTACTCCAATCAAAGTAATAGGGCGATATTCTCCTAAACCCACCGGATTCTCCACCTTATGAATTAAAGTAATAAACGAAGAACTAACCCCCTTACTTATCGTCCCAGACTCGTAAAATCGTTGGAAAATCTTCGTAAAGTCACCTTCAAATAAATGCCAGAATCGCTTGACAAAACGAAAATTAAAACCATCTGGGCCCGGCGCCTTGTCACTACCACAATCAAAAACCGCCTCCTTTATTTCTTTTTACGAAAATGGACACACCAGAGAATCGGCTTCCGCATCAGAAATCATTTTCAAATCATCGCAGACCAGATTCGGCCTGACTTCCATGTCTTCCACAAATTTATCCCTGAAAAAAGAAAACACTTCACGTTTAACTAAATTAGGTTTGGTTACCCAAACCCCGTTAGCCAAAATACCCGGGATACAATTCGACACCCTTCTTTTATTAACCACTCCATGGAAAAAACTCGAGTTTTCATCTCCATCTCTAGCCCATTTCACCCTCGCCTTTTGTCTTAGATCTTTTTGAACACCAATTTCGATCTCTCGTAAGCGTCTATTCCTTTCACAATAAACCCATTGCTCTTCTTCCCGTAAGTCACGAACCTCCACCTCCACATCTAACTCCTCCAAGTCCACCCGAATACTTTGAGCCTCCTCCTCCTCTAATTTTAAAACCCGAGACTTCCAATCGCAAATAGCTCTCCGAATGTATCTCAACTTGTGAAGCAAAAATAAATCCGGGCAAGTATTTTCGCCAAACCGGTTAGCATTATTAATAACCATCTCCTCGAACCCTTCTCGATCTAACCAAGAATTATAAAACTTGAAAGGCTTCGGACCGAAATTTCTATACTCAACTTTAAGAATCAAAGGGCTATGATCCGATTTTCCCCTAGGCAAAGCCCGGTACTCCGCATTAGGCCATTCGTTCAAAAAATTTGAAGAAACAAATATTCTGTCAATCCGACTACACTTATTACCCGCAACGAACGTAAACTTTCTACCTTGTAACCCATATTCATGCAAATCCATACCATCTAAAAAATCATTGAACTCATTAGAGGAGACGGCATCAAATTTAGAGCTCTTTCTTTCACTTCTATCGCAAACACAATTAAAATCTCCGCCAACAATCCAAAGACACGAATCTTGGCAAATAATCCTTTCCAATTCCCTCCAAACCACTCGCTTATCATCAATCTTTTGGGGCGCATAAACATTAACCATACCCACCTTCATACCATTACTTTTAATAATACCATGAATGACAAGAATATTCCTATGTTTAAAAACCGAAAGTTTTTGAAAAACTTTCTTATCCCACATAGAAACAATCCCGCCCGATCTACCCGTAGCTTCAACCCATTCGGCGTCATATTCTCCTCTACCCCAAAACCTATCCAAATTAACATTTTGCATAGACACCAACTGAGACTCTTGAAACATAACAAAACTACTCTCGTTGGCCACTCTAATATTCGAAATCCAACCCGCCTTATCCACCCTACCCATACCTCGAATATTTATCGACATAACATTCATTGATCCACCCTTTGAAAACTCTCTTCATTTACCGCATTCGCTAGAGGCTCCTGGAAATTATCCATATTAGAAACACCAAGATCCCTAGCAAATAATAACGTATCTTCCACCTCCCTTCTTATCACTTCAGCATGACTCTCTCCTGCATTGCCGTTCCCTTCCGAAGCTAAACAAGGTGCCACAGAACCGTTAAGATCAGGAGTAATAAACTCATCTTGTTGAAGCTGATTTGCGATAGAATTATCCACCACCACCTGCACTGGATTAACAAAAATAAGTCTATCAATGTCAAACATATCGTTGTCTTCACGTACCCTCTTTTTTGGTCTATCTTTATCCAAAGGCGATGTTGATCGCCGATAACACCCTTTCTTCTTCGAATATTTACCACCTTTTCTTTTACAACTTTTTGATGTTGAACCGGCTCCCACCGAATCATCAAAGTGACCGGTAAGATGTGGCAAGGCTTCCTGATCTTCTACCATATGTTGAATGGGATCCTGTTCCGAAGACAAAACAGCATTAATAGCAGCAGCCGCTGGTATCTCCACCGAATTATCCATCAACTCTTCTGCCTCCTCGTCTAAATCCACCACACATTCAGGAAACCACTCCTCCAAATCTTCCTCCACATACGCCAAATACGAACTATCTTTCCAAACGACTTTAACAGAGCCACCAACACGAGCATGCGATTGAAGACTAATCCCCACAATTGCATACGATATGTCACCCTCCTCAGGATAATGAGCTTCAGCTATCACCGTACCAAACACGCCTGCGATCTCATTAAACACCTTCATCTCAGCAACATGTATTGGCAAACCACGAATTTTAAGCCATGCAACCCTATCCGTCTTCACCACTTGACCATTCCACGGTTCAGCCATATTAAGCCATGATTTCCAGCCATCATTATCGTTCAAAAACCTATCCTTATCAGAGACATTCTCGAAACTCAACAACACCGTTAAACCACCCAAATATCGTATCTTGCAACCCACAAATGCAGCCTCCTTTAACTTGGTCTTTAGCGACGTAAGAACGTCCAAAGAAGAGGCTTCAGCTACTACACCACACCCATACAATTCTTGTAAATTTTTCCCTTCAGGCTGGACAATAATTTCAGGAATGCTAGCGTCCGGTTTTTTGTTTAGGAGAGTATCCCGAAACGATCTTTGCTCTACCCCTTCAGACGAAGAACCCTCAACATCCATTCTATCCCCTTCATTCTGATTCACCACCTGTTCTTGTACCTCCGGAATCGTCACCGGTTTCCAAACTGTTTCCTTGTGCACCGAAGGATCGATCTTCTTCCCATTGTCAACTACAGGCTTTTGACCACCCACAAATCTTGCTGGAACGATGAAAAGCTTATAGCTTCCAATCCAAACGTCTTTAAGATTTTCTTCCAAATCCGCCCTATTGCGAGTAACTTTGAACGTAGCAAATCCAAATCTTTTACCCAGCTTATCGTATTTTCTAGCAATGTATATTCCTTGCACATCCCCATACCTTAACAAAACCTCCTTCAGATCGGATGACGAACAACCTTCAGGAAGGTTTGAAACAAAAAACTTCACCCCATCAATCGATACCTTGGGATACTGATGTTGAACGCTCTTACAATTCTTCTTAGGAGGTACATCATACCAGACATTAGGTTTAAATCGCTCCCGGCCCGCCATGTTATCGAAGAAGAAACCTTTCCGCCGCAAATCGCCGAAATCGCCCTCCGACTTCTTCGGAGCTAGGGTTTTTTTTCTTAGTTTTTTAACTTAATATTTTAGTTTGGCTTGATAAATAAATTGAAAATGAAACAGTACCTTTTGCTATAGCTTAAGTCACGTGCGTATAAACATATGTAAGTTATAATATATAGGTAGAGGTGCACAAATCGGGTTTTTTTAATACCTAGTTTCAGATATGGAACCGGTTCCGGGTATGGTCGGGTATTGAAAGAACCGGTTCCAGTTCCGGTTCCTAGCATAAAAAAACCATACCCGGTATACCGGTTCCGGTTTTCTCAATACCCGGTTCCGGGTATGGAATTACCGGATTCAAGTATATCGGGTATTAAAAAATCGGGTACACTTGGTATTGAAAAAACCCGGGTATATCGGGTATTGAATTCTTTTTATACAATCACGTCGAAGGGTAGTGCGACTTAGATGATGATAACGCGGTTATAGAATTCTTTGAATATACTTTTTGAGTATTCGGAAAACCAACTTCCAATTTTTTAATACCAGGTTCCGCCTCAACATCAAAATGCCAAATAGTCCCGTCGCTTGACACATACTTTTTGAGTATTCGGAAAACCCGGTTTCGGGTATTCGGAAAACCCGGTGCCGGGTATTCGAAAAACCCGGTTCTGGGTACAACCCGGTTCCGGGTATTTAAAAACACCGGGTACAACCGGGTATAAATCGGGGTCCGATTTTTTACATAGAAATCTATACCCTATGCATACCCGGCGGGTAAGGTCGGGTACGGTTCCGGATATACCCGGTTCCGGTTTTTTTAATACTCGGTTCAAGTTTTTTTTCGGTTCCAATTCCAGTTCCGGTTTTTTTGTGCACCTTTATATATAGGGATTGTCTTTGTTGGGTTTGTGAAGCCTTTGTGTTGGAAATCTTACAGTAAACTGGAGATTGTGACTATTCTGCAAACAAAACAAACAGAAAGAAATAAAATAGATTAACAGAACCGGGCTTGTGTTTGACACAATTCCCTTAAACAGATTCGTCGTCTATTCCCAGGGTACACCGGTTCAACAGTGATGGTGCATTGCGGACTATCCCACTTGCCTGAAAAGAAATTGGAACTGGACTGGCTCTGGAAATTTTTACTGCAGCAATCGATATAGTGAGTATTGCGAGTTGTGAGTAGTCACTTGTTCTGCACATATGGTCCGCCTATATACTAGAACAACCAAGACAGAAACTGATGAAACATTAAACCTATGATTAACCGCGAATTAATCATGAGAATTAATCACCATCATTATGTTATTAATCACTGATAATAACTATTGGAAGCTGAAGGCCAAGAGTTTAGTCAGTTACATTATGCAAAAAAAAATTAAAACAGATATCAAAAACCATGGTCGCGCGGACCCAGGTTTTTCGAGTTGCATTCGTGTCCGCAGATGCGGGCGTCGCGTTGGTTCAACCAAGACAGTTCTGCACATATGGTCCGCCTATATACTAGAACAACCAAGACAGAAACTGATGAAGCATTAAACCTATGATTAACCGCGAATTAATCACGAGAATTAATCACCATCATTATGTTATTAATCACTGATAATAACTATTGGAAGCTGAAGGCCAAGAGTTTAGTCAGTTACATTATGCAAAAAAAAAATTTAAAACAGATATCAAAAATCAGGGTCGCGCGGACCCGCGTTGGTTCAAGAATTTTTCCAGCCCGAACCCATTTTTTGTACCCCCCCTACGCGCGGATAGAAGCTAGAGGATAATGTATCTTTACCAATTTAAATCTCCAACTCAAGCTTCTCCTTATAAAGCCTTCCAATTTCCATCTCCCCACCAATGTGGGACACAACCAACTCACATTCACTACTTCTATAAAATCCAACACTTTGTTTGGGCTTGAGTACTGATCGACAAGGAGAATAAAAGAAAAGTGTCGGTTACATTTAAACTTTATTTAGACCATATACATTTCTAGTTTGCTAACTTAATTAACTGTAATCTAGTATGAGTAAGATAATTTACAAAGTAGATGCAATATACAAAGTGCAAAAAGGGTAATTACGCATTAAAGATTTAAACTTGCGTATTAAGGAAACAAACATTTGAAAATTACGCATAAAGAAAAATCCAAATTACGTATTAAATTAAACATGAAAGAAGTGAAAATTACGCACCTAATAAAAGATAAACCATGGCTAATTGTATGTATATAGGGTTATTACATCACACTTAACTCCGGGACGCTCCCGGTGTTTAATCTAGTCATATTATATAATGATACAAATATTAGTTTAAACATCTATATTAGTAGTTTATCCATGACTTTCCTTGGCTTTTGGAAGCACCTTGGCTTTTGGAAGCACCTTGGCTTTTCGAAGCATCAGGCTGTTTGTCTGCAATCAAATAAACATAAAGTTTTCCATCTTTGACTTCCTTAAGTTGGAATGAAACTTTATCTCCGGTTACTAATGTACCCCACACATAAAGTTTTCCATCTTTGACTTCCTTAATATAAATTCCCCGAGATATAAGTACAACATTACTTTGTGAATGACTTCTTCTTTTGTCTAGCAGATCAAAACAACATTTAAACCGTTTCCATCTAAAAGTTCTTCTTGTAATTTTTTATCTAGATGAGACACTATATGTTGTCTGGCATCTTTCTTTGGCAAGAAGACTTCTCCTCGGATGCTTAAGTCACGTTCATCTAGCGTTTTAGATATCGTTTCGTAAATCGCCATTTCACTAGCTTAGAGAATATGTTTATTGATAATAAGTTATGTGCAGACTGTATGGATCAACTCTATTTATATGCAAAATGAGAGAACTTAAAATATTTCTATTTAAAGACTTTGATTACTATATTATTTTATGAATATTGGAGAAAGTTTAAAATATTTGTTATTTTAAGACTTTGATTACAGTATTGAAGATGGATATTATATTTCCACTTCATTTTATTAATGAACTTAATTAAGACTTATAAAAATGTCCATTTAACCTTATGAGGTAGTTGTTGATCAAAGACGTCTTGATACAGTACTGCTAATATGGTGGCTTGCTTAAGGCAAGTCAAGGATTCGTACGAGTCTGAATAGTCAGTTGAAACTAATCAGAATTTGACGGCCTGGTCTGTTCATCCCAAGCGAGCGGTCCACAAAACTTCGTAAACCATCGATACCGTTGAACAGTTGAAGGGTGACACCTTCAACTTGAGATGCTAATGGGAATTATCAAATGGGTCATTTGAACTGAATAATACATATGGTGGTAATGAATAAATGAAATCGCCTGCCCCACCCTATTCTTTTATCAGCAAAACGCTACATACAATGATAGAAGTCATTAACGGATCTTGAACTGTGTTTTTGGTAAAATTTGTGGGTTGTGGTAAACAATATAAGGTTAATGTGAAAGAGTATGATTTGTTGCATCACAACTTAAAAGTCGTTTATTTTGAATCAGACTATATAGTGTGGTGCCCTCTTCCCCAAACTTCCCCAAATGTCACATCAACGCTATATCATTTTCCCTCCTCCTTCCCCCAAACCAAGGAAATGGTTTCCCCCTTCTTCCTCCTTTCCCCTTCCTTTAAAATATATATATATATATATATATATATATATATATATATATATATAATTAACCAATCATAGAGCTCGCTAGCTCGGTGAAGAAGGGGATTTTCCACCGAAGATACCGAAAATATTTCGAGGTGTTTATCGACTCCACACCAAAGAGTCTCAATACAAACATAACATGTCAAGAGTTTACCAAGCCAGTTTATATACACAACTATATACAATACATACGAATCGAGCGTGCACTGGCTACACTGTACAACAGAAGTTGAACTCAATCTACAAGCGGTGGTGCAACGAACAATAAGGAACAGCTTGTTTCGCTCCTCGATTTCAAATTCTTTAAGTGGTATGGCTGCTAAAAACCTCTTGATAAACTCTTTGCAACACTCTTTCCCTTCACAAACCACATTGTCCATCCCACTTTCGGTCAAACTCGAGCCATTATTGAACCTCAAGATATATGCTTGCTCACACCCTTCAACGAGCTGTTCACCCAAAGTGTCGATAATATAGTAACCGTCTTCATCCACTTTCAAAATGAAGAAATGATCGTTCCAACTCACTATGTAAACCCCTAGGTTTTGACTAGTTTCACTATCCCAGATATCATTAAACGACATTACTCTTGTTTTTTTTTTTGAACGGCAAATTTCTACTCCTTATGGGACTTGAACCCATGACCTCCCCTTAGGTGTTCCTAGAAGTTTTGCTTCTACCACTGGGCCACCAACCCCAATGGCACATTACTCTTGTTAAGGAGTCGAATTTCTCCATACTGAAAAACCCAACAAATGATTTCTCACGGGAAACGGTTAACGGTTCTGGCACATAACCCCACTTCAAGGTCGAAATGTTTGTCAGGGAACTCAGCCTCGTAGGTCTGGTTTTCGCAAAGGGTTCTCCATTCAGATGAACCATCAATAATGAGTGTGTCAAACTGTTGGTCCGTTGGTATGGTAGTCGAGTCATTCAACATGAGTCAGTGGGCAATGACCGTGACTAAAAGCACTTGGTCTAGCTGCTTTATCACTGCGTTGATCGAACGAAGCAAAGAAGCTTTGATTCACCGACTCGACTAATGAATTCTCTTGTTTCCCATGTATTTTGAAACGAATTAATTATCCACTAAAGTCTTATACTCTTGACCTGAGGCAACCGAGTCGCCAGATAACAATGTGACAGGTCTGGAATCCTCAACTTTTCGCGGGTCTAAAGTTCAATGGTTGCCTCTTCCAATCAAAGATCCCAGTCTTTTTATCCGTATCCGGATTAACAACAACCGAAGATGACGGTGGAGTTGTAGAGGGCAACTCTGATGTTCCATCCAAGTTGAACATGACCGAGTGATTTGAGTCCGACAAACTCACTTCTTCCAAACTCAATTGTTTCTTCTTGGCTCTTACAACTTTAGTACCCTCCATCTGAGTCGACTCAAAACCAAATTCATCTGAGTCACTAATTTCCACAAAACTCAATAACACCTGCGGGACAAAGCGACATTGTTAGTATGTTGAACATTGTAATAACATTTTGTACGTGCATTAGAATGTTGTGTAGTACTCATTAGAAATCGCTTAGTATATGAAGATGTTATACTACTTTTCACATACGTAAATATGAAATTCAAATTAACTAAGGCTCTAAAAGGGTCCCTAATGAAATACCGTATTTAGAAGTCCATTTACCCTGAAATTTAGACAAAAATGGAATTGTGATATTGGGATTTTTGGTGGAAACATGTGATATTTTAGTGGGTAAATTAACGCCGCTAATGGTGAAAGAATCATCGTATACCCCGGAAGATAGATTGTTACGAACCATACTTAGCATGCAGGTACATACTTCAAAAGAAACTTGTTTAAAACTACTTATAGGTGGTAGGGGTCGGGTTATTGACGTGAGATATAACAACATTTTTTCAAGCCTAAACACACCTAATTTTTTACCCCTATTTTTTTATAGGGAAATTGGATTTTAACACCCTGAACTATTGACAATTGGCCGCTAACGCACTGAACTACAAAATTGACCAACATCGCACTGTACTTTTAACTTATTAACCTGTATCACCCTCAGACTAACCATGGTTAATTTTTGCTGACGTGGCATGGTGACGTGTCCATTTTTGCTGACGTGGCATGGTGACGTGTCCATTTTTGCTGACGTGGCAGGTGATGTGTCCATGCCATGTCAGCTTATTCCCCATGCCACGTCAACAAAAATAACCATGGTTAGTCTGAGGGTGATACAAGCCAATAAGTTGAAAGTACAGTGTGGTGTTGTTCAATTTTGTAGTTCAGTGCGTTAGCGGCCAATTGTTAATAGTTTAGGGTGTTAAAATCCAATTTCCCTCTTTTATATGGCAAAAAGAACTTTTGTTAAAAAAAAGCCAAAAGCCTCTAGCAAGAAGCTGGAGACAACAGCAACCCGCCTACATTTGTGACACCAAATAAATATGATTACACAACCCACCCCTCAAGATAAAAACACGAAAATGCCAAACCCATCAATTAACAAATATGGCCAACAAAACCAACATGGAACTAAGAAACTTTTTTACGTCTAAATATAAGCTAAATTTGCACCTATAATAATTTAAACTCACACCATTTTCGCGAGGGATAAACGTGATAGAATAAAAACTTACGGAGATTGTAACCAAATTTCAAGTTAGTCTTCTTTTGTTATGATTCATGACCATGTATCAAATTGTGTAGTTCCATTGAATCATGAAGCCAAGGTACAATTCAAGGCACCTTTTTGTACCAAAGTTTATTTAAGGGTTAACTTTAATATGTTTTACTACTTCCATTGTAAGTTATCATTGGGAAAATTCCCAAAAATTAACAAAATAAACATTGAGTTACAATATTACCAATATAGATAAAAGCGCTAGCTAAGGCGGCTAATTTTAGTCCGCTCTTTAAAACTGGTCACTTTTAACTGTCCATTAACAAAAACAATTAAACATCCAATAAAGATGAAGATTAGCCGGGGCCTTTTTTAAAGACAACATTTTAGCCGGTGCTCTTTATAAAGGCAATATTTTTGGTATCGCTAAATTAACCCTCACTCTACCCGTGTATTATATTGATTGGTTTTACGTGGAACTCATTATACTTGAGGGTTTTTGCGTAGGCTAAAAATTCGCCAATGCAAGGCCTCCATATTATTGCACTTACGTTGTTCAAAATGTAGACATGTAATCGTTTTAGTGAATGAAAATTTCTAACAAAATCAACAGTCAACTACTGTTTTCATGAAACATGTTGGTCAATTGGCTAATATGATGATATTCTCTAATTTTAAAGAGGTAATCAAGAATTATGTATTTACTATTTAGGGTAATTATGACCGGAACTCGTGTCATCAGATCTAGTCTCTTAACTAATCACTACTACATTTTTTTACCCTTCAGGTTATTCTAAAAATATCTAATTTATTGAAAACATTTGCTAGGAAAACAGAAAGTATGTACGCTTTCAATGTGTCTTTTTGTTTTTGCTATATCTGCAATTCATGTAGATACTGACCGCTTTAGTGACGCATGTGTTATTTTTAATTTTTATCCCATATTAAGATTACATTCTAAAACGATCGACTTCTTCATTTGTTTTTCACATAGGTTTTGTGTTAGACCAGCATGTGGAACTCTACAAGAACCCCAAAGACGACAAGGAAACTTGTTTTCTAGTTGTTCTAACAACTACACAAGGGATAATTGAACTGGATCTGTCGAACGACGAAAAATGTTACAAGTTATGGACGTTTACTATCAGTCATATGCTATCGCTTTTGACCTCTTACGAAAAATATTCACTTCCTTCCATATCATAAGAATTAAGACGACATCATTGTGTTGGTCTATTGATCTATTCTGTATTTTGGGCTTTATTTGTGTAATTATAAACACATTTTCTAATAACTGAGAGTGAGTTTGATCCATCTAAGAGCTTATATTCCTTGTGGTTTGCCGGTTTGAGAGTTAAGGCTCATGAATGTCCTAAAACCATAACTCAAATGTTTAACGTAGTATCAAGGTCTACAATCAACATGCTTAGAATTAAAATAACATAAAACCAAAATCACATCTCATAAACATTTAATTACATATTAAAATTGATACAAAATATATTGGTAATTGGTAACATCAATAACAAAATAAGTGAATTTCAATTTTAAATTCACCAATAACGAAACAATAATTTAAATCAAACAAAAATCTGATAATTTGAAATTTTTAGTTTTTTTTCTCAAAAAACTAAACCAAAAGATCAAACCCATCATTCAAAATCTAAGATTTATAAAAGATTAAAAGGTATATTTTCATATTCATATTTTTTATCTTTTTTTTTTTTAACTTATTCCTCAGTTTCATTATTAGCCAGTTTCTAGTGATTGATTCAATGAACATAACCATGATCTTCTACTATCCGAATGTGAATTCGACCTGCGGAAGCTTGATCTCGAATACCGACCACCGTCAACTGACGATCTTGACAAAGACGGGCTCGTGTCTGAAGCTCCCATGCAAAAACTTGAACTCAGTTTCATTGATGGAAACTTTTGGCAACTTAAGGATCTAAGTGGAGATGGGAATTCAGGCTTGCATAAGGGAGTTGTATCAAGTGCGATGTTATCAGCGTCTTCGGTTAAGGATGTACATGTGAAAAATGATAGCGGTAAACTTGTTCGTGACATCCCAAGTACTGCTCTGGTGCCTGGAAGCTTCTTGAATGAGACTATCCCTTGGCGGCAAAGAGGGCAAGGGATTGATCCTGGCGGCCCTTGGGAGGCATTTGAGGCGATGCTTGTGGAACAAAGGTATAACGCACAACGAGTGCAGAATTCATGAAAACAACCTGTTACCATAGTTAACTAAGGTCAAGATTCACTCCCAAGAAAAGAGACGCTATTCAATTAGAGCTGGCAAAATGGACAGCCCGGTGGTTGACTAACAGGTCAAAACGGGATGCATTGACGCAAAAAACTTTTTGTCGAAACAAATTGTACTTCTTTTTATATATCTCATTAAGTTCTTTTATTAAAAACTAAACTACATCAGTAATATATTTAGGACGTTTTATTCTTTAAGTCCACTTGTAAGCGACAGTAAACCTGTTGACCCGTTTCTTGATTCAGCTAACTTTTTTCAGCTCTTAATTGAATTTAAAGTACGAATTATACCTTCTGCAGCAATGGCACACTTGTTTTCCAAACAAACTGCACAAGGATCTGCACATATGGAAAGTGAATCATCGCTCCATCCACACTCTCTGCACATACAAAAAAGAACACATTAAGAATAGAAATGAGATCAAGGTTGACTTTTGAGCTCAAGATACAAAGTTGACTCTATTAAGAAACTTAAAAGATACATTACCTAGCAATCCTGACAACACTCATAAGAGGAAGACACAAGTATGGAGAAGAAGTTGGTTCCTCGACGTGTGGTTGTTCAATCAAGACTTCCTCAAGCCAATCTCTATTCCAAGAACGAGCCACTGCCAACGGGGTCCACCTTTTAATGCAAGTCAAACAGTTACAAAGTAAGACATTCTGACAAAGAAAACTCCATAAAAAAACAGAACTGGTATATTAAAATCATACCCTTTTGCATTTTCGGCAGTTAGGCTAGCTCCCCTGCTAATCAGATACTAAAAGAAGTAAAAAAAAAAACACATAATAATACATTAGTCAAAAGTTCTTGAGGCAAAGAAAAACTCATATTCATATACCAAAAGACATACTTACTTGACAACATTGTGCACTCCCGCCACACGCAGCATAATGAAGAGGTGTGCTTCCGGCACCTAAAAGAGGACAAGTTTTCCTCAATTTTACAACTAATGCAACAAAAGAATATCAATCCATTCCGAAAATAAGTTACCAATCAAGTCAATTGTAGTGCCAGCATCCACGGTAACTTCATTTACAGAAGCCCCCAAATCAACGAGTAACTGTACACTATCAACATGACCGTTTAATGCAGCCATATGAAGAGCTGTCACGCCACCATCAGCAGGTCTATTAATCGTTTCATAAAGTGATCTATTCATTAACAAAATTTCAAGATTAATCAAATCCCATCACCAAAAAAGTACAAAAAATGTCTCATCCAGGTTCTTGAAGCATACCCTTCATCAAATTCTGTAACGGACTCTTCGATTCCAGATCTTTTGTTAACAAAGTTATAAAAATTAGCAACACTAGGTATATAATCAGCAAGAAGGATCCGAATACATCTCGAGTGTCCATTAAGAGCAGCCAGATGCAATGCAGTACCTCCATTTAGATAATCAGCCTTATGAATCTATATTCAACAATCCTTCATTAGCCTAAAACATTTCCCACTTTTCACCTAACGACGTATCAACAAAACGAATGCTTACGTTTGCTTTGTAAAGAATCAAAGTCAGAACAACCTCCCAATGACCATATTGACAAGCTTGCATCAAAGCAGTCTATCAAGTACCAACAAGAATCACAAAAATACAAACTTTATACATGTTACTAAATCTTTATATAACATGATCAATTAAAAATTCAAATCCGAACCTGCCCGCGATAGTTTCTTAGATTAATATCAACCCCGGATTCAACCAAAAGTGAAACAATCTAAAATCAAACAACAATAAGTTAGCCCTAATCTGAATCAACTAAGGGGTGTTTGGGATTGATTATTCAAAACAGATTATGCGTTTTGAAAAAGTAGGGGTGGAGCTGCTTATAGATTATTGCGCTTTGGTAGCCTAAAAAACTGATTATCTGCATTTGCAGAACAAAATCCAAACACTAAAAACTGATTATTTGCGTTTTTAAAACGCAATAATCTAAAAATCAGATTCAAAACACAATCGCAAACACCCTCTAAATCATGATCAATTTTCTAAAAACACATATACACATAATAATAATAATAATAATAATAATAATAATAATAATAATAATAATAATAATAATAATAATAATAATAATAATAATAATAATAATAATAAAGATACCTCATGGTGACCTTGAGCAGCAGAATAATGAAGAGGGGAATTCCTAACACCAAAAGTGGAATATCTAGCAAGTCTAGGGTTATATTCCAACAAAGCTTTGGCTTCTTGAACATCACCATCTCTAGCAGCAGAGACAAGGCGTTCACCAGATGCAGAGCATCCAAAAGAATTACCCATTAGGCTAAAGAATCTCATGCTTTCTTTGTTCAATTGTGTTTCCTTTTCCCAACAAAAAAAAATAAAAATAAAACAACCAATGATAAAGACACTCAATGGCTGGCTTCTACATTGCTTGAATTAAACATAAAACCAACATGATCAATGAAAAAAGATTGTAAAAAGATTGAACCCAATTACATAATAATAATCCCCAAAACTGAAAAGAGATTGGATAAAATTGAGAAAAGATTGGATTTTGAGAATATTATGGAGAAAGGAGGTGAATTTAGAGATGGGGTTGGCAGAAAGATAAAAGATTGGTGAAAATATTGATGGAAGAGTACGTTAAAGGCATAAATTTTGCAGGACGATCATGTATATCTATCTAACCAACAAGTCTTGATTTTGGGAATTTGGGATCAAGACGGTGGTGACCCACCAAATAAAAGTAGCACGTAGGTAGGCGAGTAACAAGCTGTCTCGCCATCTCTTTTTGTATAGTAAATTATAATCTGCGAAAAACAAAATCAGGGACGAAATATACCTGTTAATTTTCGTGTCTAAACATGTTAAATACGTGTTTACTTGTTTAGTACTCGTTAAGACATGTTAAATATTTTTTTAATTTTTTAAAATATAGGTTGTGTGGGTGGAGTTATACGATTTTACTAGGTTGAATTCTACCTTTTTAATGTTTGATGGTACCCATTTAACTTATCGGATTTAGAAAACATGTTCGTCTATTATCGTATTAACCTGGTATAAACATGTATTATTGTGTTTTATCGTGTTAACTTGGTATAAATTGGTATTATCGTGTCTTATAATGTTAACCAAGTATAAACACAGGTTCTTGCTCGGATTTGGAAAGAATGGCACGATAAGTTATCGTGTCGTGTTCGTGTCTACATGTTTCGTGTTCATGTCTAACAGGTCAGGTATACACGATTTGCCAGCCTTAAACGAAACCTTTCCCACCTGGAATCGAGACATTATTATTATTTATTTATTTATTTATTATTATTGATGGTTCTTAACTAATTAGTCACTTTTTTTAACAGCCAACAAATCAATCCCGAGTATTCTCGAATTACCCACTGGACAAAGGAGTACTTCAAGACTAACCTGGTTCCACCAGTAATTTTACACCAGTTTTTGGGGGAAACCCGCCGCCCAAAGGCACACTGCGGTAAAACCCGGCCCACAAACAACATTTTGGTGTCGGTAGGACTCGAACTCCCCACCTCCCATAAGGAAAACAAGGAGGGTTCCACTTCACCATAAGGCCATGGGGTATACTCTAACTATCTTTAACTCTACCTAGATGCCACATCCTTCACTTTGTCTCTTTTCACACTAGCTCACTTCAAGGAAATGGTTTAACGCCTCTTAGCTCTACCTCATCACCTTAATTTTCTCTCTTTTGATTCATGTTAACATGTTAACTTAGTGCTACTTTAATGCCCCTTAACATGAGAAGGGAGTGGGGTACAATAAAGGTTAAAATTTCACGTCACCGTTAACACCCTTGGTGTGAAGGTACACCCCATGGCCTAAGGGGATTAGTCAGTGCTAGTAATGTAATTAACTGTGTTTAATGCGATCGTAATGTTAATGTCGGTTTCTAGTTGATTAAGAAAAAATGATTTGAAAAAGATTTATTTATTGATTATTTTTTATTTAATAGTTGAAAACTGTAGGTATAGTTGGGGAAATGTAATCGCAACTCGACCAATGAATTAATAATAATTGTGTTTTTAAATTCATTTATTAGCTGGGTTGTCGGTTTTGTTAGTGGGATGTTTAGTTGTTAGTACTTTTATTGGTTGGAAATTTGATTAAAAAATTGATTTGTAGTAATCACTTAAAAATTTATTTGATTAAAAAGTAATTTGAGTCACGAAATTTGATTTTTAATATATAAGTTTATCGTGTGGGGGTAGTATGGTTTCCGGGCAGAAGTCAGACAACGCGGGGGCCGGGTAGTTTCTTCTCATCTTCTTATATGAAGAAAATCTGATTCACGTGGAGTATAACACATATCACTCATCCAACACACAATTTGTTATTTTATTTTAGTTTAGCTTTACATTTTTTTTAAAGTTCACGTATTCTGATATAGTGATATGTACTGGATTAATCTCTATTTTACTTCTAAATAAACATTTAAAACTGGTATATTTAAATTATTTTAGATTTGCATAGAAGTCAACTCTAATTAGTTTTCAAATGCACATTTTACATTGTGCATAAACCGGAATCAACCTTTTTGTTACAGTTATGATTTTGGGCCTAAACTAACCCATGCACACCCATTGTATGTAGGGATGAGCTCGGTACGGTATCGGTATCGGTTCGGTATCGGTACGGTACCGGTGTGGTATCGGTATTTTACCTTAAAATACCGAACCGATACCACTACTAGAAAATTGGCTATTTGCTACAAAAGTTTTCCTACGGAAAAAAATGCGTCACAAATTTTGACAAAGTTGCTACGCATTTGTGACGACAAAAAAACTTTAATTTTTTTAACAAATTTGCTACACAATAGAGACAAATACTTAGGAATTTGCATAGGAAATGCCGTAGGAAATGCGTCACAAATTTCCTACACCATATATTCGTAGGAAATGCGTTGAAAATTGCGTAGTAAATGTGTAGTAAATGGTTTCCGACGAGGTTTTTTACAACATCAAGATTTCGTTGTAAATGCGTAGCGAATCAAATTTGCTACGCATTTACAACGAAATCTTGATGTTGTAAAAAGCCTCGTCGGAAACCATTTACTACACATTTACTACGCAATTTTCAACGTATTTCCTACGAATATATGGTGTAGGAAATTTGTGACGCATTTCCTACGCCATTTCCTATGCAAATTCCTAAGTATTTGTCTCTATTGTGTAGCAAATTTGTTAAAAAAATTAAAGTTTTTTTGTCGTCACAAATGCGTAGCAACTTTGTCAAAATTTGTGACGCATTTTTTTCCGTAGGAAAACTTTTGTAGCAAATAGCCAATTTTCTAGTAGTGTACCGATCCCGTACCGATACCGATAATACCGAAACCGAAAACCTCTAAATGTGGGTACCGATACCGATACCGAACACTCTCGGTTCGGTATCGGTTCGGTACGGGATCGGTATTTTTTCGGTTCGGGATCGGTATTCGGGACCGGATGCTCATCCCTAATTGTATGGTAGCGGTGTGCAGGTGTGTGTAATTTTTTTAATTCAATTTGCCCCAATTTACTTTGTTGCTTAATTTAAAAAAAGTGCACGTCTATTTAATTTTTTTTCTGGATGTTATAGAATATTTTTGTTGAAAACGAAATCGTATTCATGGTAGACAAATTTTTTTTTGGAACTGTGACATACATAAATGGGACCCATTCTATTTTCCATGTGTCACACTTACATAAGTGTTTGGCTAAGAAATAACATTATTTAACACATGACTGAATCTGAATACTATACAAAATGAAATTTTGTAAATAAACATAAAACGTAATAAAATAAGAATACTCCACAATGGAGGTTGTATGAATAGAAAGTTAAGGAAGTTGTATGCTTCAAAAATAGACTTTGAACAACTTTCACCTACAACCCATTTGTCATGTTTTCCTTTTAGCAAATTTTAATTCACCCGTTTGACATCAAGCACAGCCACAATGGACACTTTATAAGCTATCATGCTCCAATATATATCGTAAACCAAATCGAATCAAATGTATAGATAATAGACATGCTTTAATTCTTCAACTAAAAAAATATGAAATTTATAATATTTACTCCAAAGTAAATGTAATGTTCAACGTGCACATACAATAATTTGAATTCTTGAGTATTTGACCCATATTTAGGAGCTGTTTTAAATAAAATAAGTTTGCACATCAACTTTAACTACAACACGTCACGAATAGTAACTATTAATATTTAACTTTTACCCAAAATTTCAAAAACCTTTTTCGTATTATAATACAAACAAAATATAGTACCGGATAGACATTGACTTCAACAAGTGACTGGAAAGCATGAATAGACAGTTAACCTAAAGATATCAAACGATTTATATAGTTGTAAGCTCAAGTCTATTTAAAAATAAGATACATGTGTAAGGTTATTGACATTTTAGGTTAGCGATTGATTAAATAAAAGCCTAAAGGGACGTGCCTCCTGGTATAATTGTTGGCCTTTTGGAATCTATTATTCACCCTCGCACTAATGATTTTCCCTTTTCATTTAAAGTAAAAGCCATACTTATATATTATATATAATAAAGTGCCCAATTATTAAATAAAGTCGGATATCAGTAATATAATATACATCATGTATTAAATATATCACACAAGGTCACCATTGATACAACTACAAATCTAGTTAAAATAATTGAATCTATCTTTTCCATTACCCAATTTTTACTTTTTATAATTTAAAAGTACGTAGTATCCATAATACAAGTAATTCGTCCATTGACCACACTTCAAGACATTTACAACTAGAGGTTCATAGTTTGTTGGAATATTGATTCCAAATTCATTTTATTAAGCCAAAACTTGCTCTTATTATTGGATGTATTAAAAGACTTACAAAGGATCCATCTATTTATAAGCCTATAATCCTAACTTAACAAGGATTCATAACAATTATCTAAACAATAATATTTATCTAATAAGAGACCTATTTGACTTACACTAGGATTTCTATTAGGATGTAAAAACTATCTCAAAAACACCATTTAGGTTTGCTCCTTTTTAACAAACCTACACAAGATTACTTACATACACCCCCTAATCTTGTGGCTCCAATGAGTCCTTTCATCTCATTAAACCCGTCTCGATCTTTGACCCCTAATTCAAGATTAACGTCTTCATTCTCCCCCTTAATCTTGAATTAGACTCGTTTCTTCACATCCACACCGTTGTTGACAACTTCAATTCCTTGACCAAGATTCATATCTCCCTCTTCCCGGGTCACCATAACTACCCCGTTCTTGACCACCGATCAAAGAAAGTATATCCGCAAATTCCGATCAGATACATCTGCCAAAAAGAACAACCTACACCGGTTTTTCCATTCTTATCCTTGGCAGGAAGGATCGGGTCTTGATCTCACCTGGATTGAAAGTTGTTTGTGCCATGGAGTTTATCACCACTAAACCAATCACTGGATCACTTGTTACCACTGTCGTCTCAAACGGTACTCCCCGTTATACTGGTTGACCCGAACCACTGTTCACCACCACGAATATCAATAACCAACAAAGACAATAACGCCCTGCTATTCCGTCTTTTCGGTCGCCAAACGAATTCCTTAGCTCCTCGCTCTTTCGTTTCTCCTGCGACACGCCCGTTAATTTTTCTTGTTTGATCAAACATATGGTTGATTGACATCGAACTCACTCTAACATCACCTAATCTGAACCCCAATTTGGTTCGACCAAATAAAACCTTCAGGCCAATATTTTCTTTTATTTTTTGAATAATTCGATTCCTTTGAATTATTATTGCTTTGAGATAATTCACTCCTTTGAATTAATTCCACACTTTCGTTTCAATTGCTACATTCCTTTGAATCGAAAATTAATTCTACTCTCTTTGAAGCAATTAATTTCAAGAGCCGAATGCTTCACGAACAATAAATTAACATGGGCCCCATATCCACTATTTACAAACAAGAAAATATTTCACCAACCAATTAGACCACTCGGTGTGGTATCGGCATGAGGACCGGCTTGGAGAGTCAAGGTGTTGCCGGGCCGGGCAACACCGCCCCCTCTTGGGCCGGCACGGCAAACCCGGCAGCAGAATGATTGTGAAGCCGGGCCATCTTTGTGAACGTTGGTCTGATATGGTGCCGGAGTTCCACACCCCTTGCCCGGCAAGGGAGGGCCGGCGACGAGGAGAAGGTAGACGTGGCGGCCGGTCGTTGTTGCCGGAGCTAAACCACACCGAGTGGTCTTATCTTGCATCCACCAAAAAGCCAAATTAAAAATGTTGAGAAATTGTCGACTCCTTTCTTTAGTATAGACAGTAGCGACACCATGCGTCACCACAAATTCTGCTATCAACGACTATGCTGTTTTACCGCAGTCAACCACTGCGGACTTCGCCGCAGTTGCAGCCCCATGAGGGGTTGTTTCCCCTTCTCACAAGACGACTCTCAAAACCTCTAAGCTCTTATACCAATTGTTGGAATATTGATTCCAAAGTCACAATTGATTAAGCCAAAACTTGCTCTTTATTATTTGATGTGTTAAAAGACTTACAAAAGATCCATCTATTTATAAGCCTATAATCCTAACTTAACAAGGATTCATAACAATTATCTAAACAATAATATTTATCTAATAAGAGACCTATTTGACTTACACTAGGATTTCTATTAGGATGTAAAAACTATCTCAAAAACACCCTTTAGGTTTGCTCCGTTTTAACAAACCTACACAAGATTAAGCTTACATTCACCCCCCTAATCTTGTGGCTCCAATGAGTGCTTTCATCTCATTAAATTTAGAAGGACTAAAATGAAACTTAAAGTATTTGGTGCTATGAGATGTAAAGTATTGAACCAAAATTGAGTTTTGGGCCATATTTGGGCTTCACCATTTTCGTATGTTGGGCCTCATATCTACCTTTTACTAGATGGCCCGTTTACATACCGTCAACCTAAATACCTAATCTTTCGGTGTTGTACGGTTGTACCATTATTATTACATTCACACACAAAAGCACAACAAGGCCCCAAGCCCAGTTTGATATAAAGCAGGATACCCCATAAATAGTGTGGGAAATGGGGTCATGTCAGTATGTCACAAAGTGGATCCCAGGTTTTAAATGGGCATGCAAACATGTTTTAAAGGCAGGTCAAATTTTGCCACTTACAATACGTGTTGTGTCCGGTAACACTCGTGTTAAAAATACGCGGAGGTCAGTTTGTAGGGGACCTTTTCGTGTCCTGTCACTGCGAATTTGGACATGGAATAACCTTTTGCGTATACAACACAAAAATGGTCAGTTCAAAGTAACCGCGTGAAGAATAAAAAAAATCCATTTTTGAGAAGAAGAAAGCATTTTTATCTTAACTTTCAAATTATCCTCGTGTATAGTGTTTATAACTTGTTTATAGATGGATAGTCATATACAACACGTTCAAATTGAACCCGCTACGCTACCATCTTTATAGATGGAGGAGAAATAGGAGTATAGGACGGTCCATATACATGTTGTGTTAGTAAAATGTATTTAAATCAGAGCAAACAATTTCTTTGCTTACGCTTTTCTTTGTCTTCAAGCCTTTATATGATAATTATTGATATAACAAAAAAATAATTTGATATCATGAATTCATGACTGTACTTGCATATTGGAATATTACAGGAACATCCGCTTATAGATACTTGTGTATATGCATAATTGGTATCTGTTACAAACATGGAATCAAAACATAAAACTTTTATTCAAAGAATCCCAACCCTCAATGTTTGAAACCCTTACAAAATTACAAACAGACTCTACCTCACTATTCTCTCTGAAACAATGACTAACTAGGTTAACCAAAACGTACAGACTCTATAACAACGAAATATAGAACCAATGATTATCAGATTCAAGATGAATCTGATATACAGATGTAACCTAAAGACAGAGAGAATACACAGTGAAAGAGATGAACAAAAAACTAAACTGATTGACTGAATGACGAGAGATGGAAGAAACACAAGTATTTATAGCTCCAACTTTCCATATAAATGAACGATCCTGATTAAGCCAAGTAGATATGATCAACGGCCTGCAATCCGTGTGCTTTCTCACACGGATTGCCACATCAGCAAAAACCACACGTAAGCTTCTGGAGTTGGGCTGAACGACTTGGGCTCAATCACTTGGACAGCAACTGGACAACTGGACTTTATCAACTGAACTTCGGGCTTGGACACCTGCACAACTTATGCAACATGATGAAAGCCCAGAACATTTATTTTCAAACTATAAGTTTTTATAAACATTTTATTTTATAAAAACTTATTTATTTATTAATTTGTTTTATATAATAAAATGATATAAAAATACTTGTATATTTTTAACACCCCCCCCCCCCCCATCATTTTATTTCCTAAAACAATCAAACATGTTTACCTGTTCACATAAAATATCATGCTGATTAGGAAATAAACCTTTTGTGAATAAATCAGCTAATTGATTATTAGAATCAACCTTAACTGTTTTAATAACACCTTGAGAGATCAAATCTCTTAAGAAAAACAAATCCAAACCAAAGTGTTTGGTTTTATCATGAAATACAGGATTTGAGGCAATAGATATGGCTGCTGAACTATCACAATGAAGACATATTGGTAAACTGACCAAGATGCCTAACTCAGATAGTAAGTTTTTCAACCAAATTACCTCACAAGAAGCAGCACACATAGCTCTATATTCTGCTTCAGCAGAAGATCTAGAGACAGTGGCTTGTTTTTTACTTTTCCAAACAACTAAACATCCAGCAAAAAATACACAAAAACCAGTAACTGATTTCCTTGTTTCAATACACTTAGCCCAGTCTGAATCAGCAAATGCTGACAACTCAAGACTTTCTTGTTTTCTAAACACAATACCCTTTCCAGGAGCACTCTTAAGATACCTCAATAATCTTAAAGCTATCTTAAGATGTCCATGTGTAGGTTTGTGCATATACTGGCTAAGATAATGAACACTGTATGAAATATCAGGTCTAGTGTGTGAAAGGTATATCAGCTTGCCAACTAGCTGCTGATATCCAGTAATACTATTCAATGACTTACTATCATGTTTGACCAAATTAGTCAAAACATGATTCTGTTCTATGGGACATGAGACAGGTTTACAACCCAACATCCCATACTCACTTAACAGATCAGTGCAATACTTTCTTTGACACAAGCAAATACCATTATCAACTTTTAAAACTTCAATTCCTAAAAAATATTTAAGTTCCCCTAAATCTTTAATCAGAAATTTTGTTTTGAATAATGATTTAATGTTTTTAATTTCAGATTCTGAATTTCCAGTTAGTATTATGTCATCAACATATACTAACAACATTATAAAAACATTATCATTTCTTTTTATAAACATAGAGTAGTCACACTTACTTTGCTCAAAACCAAATTCAACCAAAGCCTTTACAAGTTTTTCATTCCACATTCTAGGGGCCTGTTTTAGCCCATATAATGACTTATTTAACTTGCAAACTTTAGTTTTGGACTCATTAGAAGACCCTTCAGGAAGACTCATGTAAACATTTTCATACAAGTCACCATAAAGAAAGGCATTATTAACATCCAATTGAAAAATTTTCCAATCATAATGGACAGCTAGAGTAACAAGACATCTCACAGTAACCATTTTTACCATTGGTGAGAAAGTTTCATCATAGTCTAAGCCCTCTTTTTGACTATACCCCTTTGCTACCAACCTAGCTTTATACCTATCAATTTCCCCTGAGGCCTTATATTTGATTTTATATATCCATTTGCAACCTATCTTGTGTCTACCTTTAGGAAGATCTACAACTTCCCAAGTATTATTCCTATAAAGAGCCTCTAGCTCTTCATCCATGGCCCTTACCCAATTCGGGTCAGTAATGGCCTCAGCATAACATTTAGGTTCAACACTTTTATCAAGTTTAGAAGCAAAACACTGGTTCTCAAATGACAACTTAGACATATTAACCACATTTTCAATACCATATTTGACCTTTCCCTCAACAACATAATCACTAAACTTCTTTGGGAAATTAGTGTTTCTAGTTGACCTTCTAAACTCACTATGTTCAACAGTTGTGTCACCCTCAGATTGAAGAATGACATCACTATCAGTACTCACATGTTTAGCATTTCCAGCCCCTCCTTCTACAACACTAGGCTGCTGAGAATCAGCCTTGCCATTAGTGTTGCTGGACAAGGCTGGTTGCTCAAACCCATGTGTTCCTAATTCTGTTCTACCTTTACCCTCCTTGTCATCATCGGGATCATTCACATTAAAGGTCTGTTGAACATCTGTGTTTTCAAAAATATTGAAAAAATTTAAAGTATTTATTTCAGGATCAAACACAGTTTCATTTTTTTCAAAAATAGCTTTTTCTTTAAATGGAAAACAGGACTCAAAAAACTTTACATCTCTGGAATATAGTATAGATTTATTATCTAAACTATATGCCTTGTAACCCTTTTTTTCATGTGAATATCCAATGAAAACACATTTTTCAGACCTACTTTCCAACTTATTAGACTCATTTAGTACTGTACAAAAACACAGACATCCAAAAATCCTTAAATGATCTAAGAAGGGCTTAAAACCATGAATTACTTCATAAGGAGACTTTCCATTTAGCACAGAAGAAGGGATCCTATTAATCAAATATGATGCAGTCAGAATACATTCAGTCCACATTCTAATAGGTAAATTACTTTGAAAAAGTAATGACCTAGCTACATTCAACAAATGCCTATGTTTCCTCTCAACAACTCCATTTTGTTGAGGGGTGTAGGCACAGGTTGTTTGATGAGCTATACCCTTATTCTTACAAAACTGTTTCATTTGTCCATTAACAAATTCAGTACCATTGTCACTTCTGAGAATTTTAACCCTTTGTTTAAATTGTGTAAAAATAAGTTCTACAAAATCTTTAACATGTTCAAAAACCTCAGATTTTTGCTTCATCAAACATATCCAAACAGCTCTAGAGAAGTCATCAACTATAGTCAGAAAAAACTTATGACCTTCTCTATCAGCCACCCTATATGGTCCCCAAACATCTAGATGAACCAAATTCCCAACATGTGAACTCTTATGATCACTTAGTGGAAATGGTTCTCTATGCTGTTTGGCCCTTTGACACACATCACAGGGTCCATGATTTATAAGGTTTTTAATTTTAAGTTCTGGTTTTATTAATTGCAAAACATGATCAGCAGGGTGTCCTAACCTAGCATGCCAAACATCAAACATATTGACACTGTTATAACACACCTTAGAACACATATTAGTACTGCCACACATGTACAATCCATCAACTTGTTTACCAGTCACCAGGACTTTCTTTGTCAATAAGTCCTGAACATAACACTGATTTTCATCAAAACCTATAAACATTTTACTGTCCCTAGCTAACTTATGCACAGATAACAAGTTAACATTATATTCAGGGACAACAAGAACATCCTGTAAAACAACTTTTTCTGCCAATTTTAGTTTTCCAATTTTTGTGACTAAAGCAGAGGTACCATTTGGATGTTTTACTTTTATATTAAGATCAGAAACATCAATATAGTCAAACAAATCTTTATCACTATTAATCATATGTTCATTTGCCCCTGAATCTATTATCCACCCAATCCCAATTAACTTCCCCTCAGAACTAGTGAAACAATAAACATTATTCCCTATGGAAGAAGCACAAAACAACCTACCAGAAAGATTGCAACTTGAGGTGGACTCAGAATTTTTATCATTAAGCAAACTTAACAATTTTGCCACCTGATCACTAGTCAAAGAAGTAATAGTAGTATTAGCCTTATCAGATGACACATTATTACTAACAGCAGCCTTTTTCCCTTGATATCCCCTAGGTTTAGCCCAATTGGGATAACCTATGATTTCAAAACATTTATCAATGGTATGCCCAGTTTTATTACAATGAGTACACTTTAAAGATTGATTTGAAGTTTTAGAAAATCTTTTTGAATTAAGACTTTCACTCCCTTGAACTGCCTTGGCAGTAAACCCAACAGTAGTTGTGGTCTTAGAAGCATTGCTGGACTGTCTATGAGACTCTTCTCTAGACACCACAGCAAATGCTTCCTTTATTGAAGGAAGTTCAGTCTTAATAAGTAAAGTTGTTCTAACACTTTGATAACAACTATCTAAACCCATTAAAAACTGCATAAGTTTTATCATATGATTATAATTGTTGAAATCCCTAGAGGCATCACAGGTACATGAAGGCAACTGAAGTATTTGATCAAGTTGTTTCCACATTACATTAAGTTTGTGATAATATTCTGAAATAGACATTCCATTTTGAGAAAATGAATTTATCTTTTGATAAAGATCAAATACAACAGAACCATCAATTTTATTATATGTTTCCTTTAAATCTTTCCATACTTCTGAAGCAGTTTTAGAATAGACTTGACCTAAGTACAATTCCTCAGAAATAGAGTTCAAAATCCAGGTTAACACAACAGAGTTACATCTGTCCCATTGCCTAGCTAACACATCATCTTCAACAGGTTTAACACAATCACCATTAACAAAACCAAGTTTATTTTTAACCTGAAGACCTAAAATCATAGCATTAGACCAGACAGTATAGTTCTCAGTTCCCTTTAGTTTAATACTAATAATAGTGAGATTAGTGGAATCACTAGCATGAAGATATAATGGGTCACTAGCATCTAGCTTACTAACAAGTGTCACATTATTAATCAGAGCACCATCATCAGGTCCCCTATTGGGTCCCTGATTAGGTCCCTGATTATCATCATCAGCCATATTCAATCAACACAAACTAATATTACACATAGAACCACTCAAGAACATACAAACAAACAACAGCAGGTACAATCACACCAAGTAATCAAACCAATCCAAACAAGACACACAGGCGAAGCCTTGTGGGTGTTCCAGATCACCGGTTCGTCACTCAATAGGTGCCGGCGCAGGTCCTCACAAGGGAGCCACTACGACCTAGACCAACCTTAAAGCTACACAGGACACAAGTCCTGGCACAGACTCCTTAGGGACAAACTCTAGACAAAACAATATCAAAAACGAAAACCAGAACAATCTCACCGAGGGAATGCCCAAGTTAGGGTTCTCCAAATACAAAACTCGTAATACTGCAACCTTCACTTAGGGTTACAGTATCAGAGAGCAAGAAAATATGCCTCCAAAGCCAATAACGTCAGATCTGATCTTCTTGTATACCAGAAACCCTAGATCTGCTTTACCAGCCCAAGAATCCAATCGTCAGGTCAAGATCGAGATAGATCTAAACCTATCAAAGATGAATACCACCAATCAAGAACCAACAGATCCAAGGAGACACAAAACTCGAAACGACAGCGGAAGAAATCAAGAACAAGAGCCTAATAGCTCTGATACCATGTTACAAACATGGAATCAAAACATAAAACTTTTATTCAAAGAATCCCAACCCTCAATGTTTGAAACCCTTACAAAATTACAAACAGACTCTACCTCACTATTCTCTCTGAAACAATGACTAACTAGGTTAACCAAAACGTACAGACTCTATAACAACGAAATATAGAACCAATGATTATCAGATTCAAGATGAATCTGATATACAGATGTAACCTAAAGACAGAGAGAATACACAGTGAAAGAGATGAACAAAAAACTAAACTGATTGACTGAATGACGAGAGATGGAAGAAACACAAGTATTTATAGCTCCAACTTTCCATATAAATGAACGATCCTGATTAAGCCAAGTAGATATGATCAACGGCCTGCAATCCGTGTGCTTTCTCACACGGATTGCCACATCAGCAAAAACCACACGTAAGCTTCTGGAGTTGGGCTGAACGACTTGGGCTCAATCACTTGGACAGCAACTGGACAACTGGACTTTATCAACTGAACTTCGGGCTTGGACACCTGCACAACTTATGCAACATGATGAAAGCCCAGAACATTTATTTTCAAACTATAAGTTTTTATAAACATTTTATTTTATAAAAACTTATTTATTTATTAATTTGTTTTATATAATAAAATGATATAAAAATACTTGTATATTAATTGGTATCCTATTAAGCATAACATAAATTTAATTACTTTTTATGATAAAAACTAGAGTTAATTATATAAATTAGTCTATGTAGTGTGATCCTAGTCACACCTTTACGGTGTAGGTTTAAGAAATTACATATTTGAGTTATGTGGGTTTCTTTTTATGACAAGATCGTTGTCTAATTCTATTATAATACTTGAAATACAAAATAATTTTGTAATTTTAATAATTTACAAGACTATATGACTATATGAGTTACTAAAATGTCAGTATGTCACCATGTTTATGATAAAATGATTTTTGACTCTCAAGGGTGAACCAATTACCAGGATATATAAGTGACCAAATTGCCCTATGGCAACACCCTTTTTTTATTTCTATGGAAACATGATTAGAGGGAACAAGCAAGCAAGCATGGAGCTATAAAAAAACTTGCATATTTACGAAAGGTTGAACAAGTTAAAAAAGGCATCTTGTGACTTGTCATCCACTTGGAATTAAAGTTTTTAAATTTAACATTAGAAGAGTATAATAAAAAAAACCATACTTTCTTCATAAAAAATTGTATCGTTATCTTATATGTATCATGTATGACCATCATAAAAAGAAAGTCACGGAAGTAGTTATTTATTCGAATGCTAAAAATCGCGTGATATGTTAAGTACCATTCATGGATCAACTTTTCACTTGCATATAAGAGTAGAGAGAGTGGGGCGGGAACGAGGGGCGGGAGAAGTCTTTAAGGGCGGGAACACCGCCCCCTAGGGGCGTGGAGGGCTGGGCGGTGGTGAGGGGGGGGGGGGGGGGGGAGAAGAAGACCGGCGTGGGGGGAGGGGGGAAGCCTGAAGCCACGTGTCGAAGTGCGATTGGTTGATTTTTTTTCTCTTTTTTTTTTAACTTTAACACAATATAATATTATTCCTTTCACCCCCTTCCCCCCTATATGGATCCCACAAATGCCACATGGTGCTTCACCCCCTCCTTCCCAGTTCCCCCCCTCCCCCCCCTCCACTCCCTATAGTCTAATAAAAAAACGTGGATTTAGCTGACAAATTTTTTTTTGCCTGTCAGAGGCGAAAGTCGCAACACAATACTTGGGGCTTTAACAAATGAAGTATACATGACAAGTATCACTTCTTTATAACTAATTTATACACATGCAAAGAGAGTTCGCTACACGTTGATTTTGCTCAAAGTTAATCTCAAAACACAGATGAGTTGAAGGTTGAAGGACCAAAGTGAAAGTAGAGAGAGATATAATTAGTAATAGATTTCAATTGCTAGTAGTCTTTAAGTAGGATTACTATGGTTAGTTTAGTATACTAGGGGTCTAGGTTAATGTTTTTAATTGTCCCTTGTTTGTTTGTTCGTTTGGTTGAATAGAAAGAGTCATGGGTCCCCCCCCCCAATATCTCGTGTTCATGTTTGATCTCATTGTTTGGGCCAACAGATTTTTATCGGTAACATTGATATAAACATATCATATGTCTTCATAATCACAAAGAGCAAACGTTGTTCGTGGTTGGTTAGCAAGGTTGGACCATCAACTTAACTTATCATAAGTGTAGGGAAAATCACCAATCTAGCCTTTGACTAAGGGGAATTACCAAACTAGCTATCTCCCGTCTTTTTTGAGAGACGGTTCACAGGTTCCAAGGCGTCACCGAGAGGCTTTAGTGGTGAACCAATAGCTGAGCGACACGTGTTAAAAAATATAATAAAAAAATCTACACACTTCTACCCAACTCTCTCTTTCCCTTTCCCTGCTCCACCCTACCCAAACACCACAACAACTTCGCAATTGCATTTGAACTCCTAAACCACCATCAACCACCGCTACTGTTACCATATTCAACAACCACCACTGTTACCAACCTTAACCACCTGAATCAATGTCAACCTGGCCACCATAACCACCTTAAAACGTCATCAGAAAGTAACCATGACAACACCCATTCGTCATACTTGTCGGCAAATAAGCAAAGCAAACCAGATTGTATCAGGCGTCGCACACTCGCCGCCACCGTGGATAGCCGAAAAGCCACCGGTAACAACGGGGTAACACCACAAAATCAACAATCCGTCAGGCGAGTAAGAAAAACCCCAAATTTAGGAAACCCTAAAAATTGACGACGACAAAGGTAAGCATATAACAAAGTTGAAATCTAACAATACAGAGGCGTAGGAGATATATGGCGGCAAGGTCGTCACCAACAACGATTGGCTTAACAAAAAGCCCAAAATTAGACGTCATCAGAACCAAAGTAGGGCAGTGGATGAGGATGAGGAGAGAGAAACGAAGGGACCGAACAAGTGGTGGAGACGTCAACAGAGACGTCAGCCGGAAAGTTATCCCTGAAGCATTGCTTCCCTTTTTTAACGTCTTTTTGACGTCTCCAGACGCCTCAGAACACCTCTTTTTTACGTCTCCGGTCTCGGTGACGCCTCAGAACATCTCTTTTTGACGTCACCGGTCTCGGTGAGGCCTCCGAACACCCCTATGACGTTTCACGGGAAACCTCTCGGTGATGCCTCGGAACCTGTCAACCGCCTCTCCAAAGAGACGGGAGATGGATAATTTGGTAATTTTCTTAATCAAAGGCTAGATTGGTGATTTTACCTAAATGAAAGCACCACTACTCTGACATGTGCCAAAAATACAAGTTTTATCTATCTTAAAACTTGTATTTTTTTCTATATTAAGGAGAAATATCAAAATATCTTAAAACTTGTATTTTTTCTATATTAAGGAGAGATTAAAATCATATATCATAAAAAGGAAATAATAATAGAGGTGTACACAAGAAGATATTAGACCCACGAAACAAACATCATCATCTCAGTTCCATGAGAAAAGTTGGAATTAAGCAACCTATAATATCTACACATTACTTTTTGATCATATAATAATATTCCTTATGTTTGTTGTTACATGCAAAATGAACATAAAAATACACCCAACTTTTTGAATGTCATAAAAAGATGACTTGAAAGTACTTTTCTCTTTAAAGTCAATAATTTCAATATTTGCAGATGTGAGAAAAGGCCATGACATATACGGATATACCATATTTCAAACACTAAAAGTTTCGTTTTTAACGGTATGAATCAAACATTGAAGCATCGTAAATAGAAAAATATACATTCTAATATTCGTATATAAATATTTATTGTTAAAATACATGTCATTTGAGATTGTTTACTATCTCTTGGGCTATTCACTTTATATCTTTCGCCAGACTTTAGACTTTAAGCATCATTGTCCCTTGACGAATGTCAGATAAAATAGCTTAATTTGTCTCTAGTTTTCATTAGGTGATGCAACGACGTATTTGATTGACTGTATCCATACCGATTAGACTTTATAATATTGTATTGGGTGCAATGTAAAAGTAATATATTTGAAACTTGTTTGCATATTAATAGCTGATACGATGATATACCATGCATTGTATTGTGTATCATATTGTCACGAAATTAAGCTCCAAGGAGAAATTCGACAAATGACTAATGCTTGTAGATGCGTGATGGTTAATAAAGGAATTACATATGTTGTTTGCTCAACGTGTATAAACTTCAATGTAAATTATAAAAAAGAATTGAAGTTGTTTGTGCTTATGTAGAAAAAATATATATATTGATGATAAACATGCCAAAAAGTGTGTTGAAGACATAATTACAGATGAACATATTCTCATATTCAAATCATCAATATACTCAAATCAACAAAGCTCACAAGTAATGATACAAAGAGAACTTACGATAGATGTAATAGAATTATCCTTGATCGAATGCCAAAATATTGGCTTAAATCTTTTATCTACTAAAAAGAGATGCTTGCAACTGATACTGCGATCAAGTCGTGTACCAACCATTCGATGAATCAAATATAAAAGATGGGTTTCAACACAACACAACAATTAAAGGCTTTGACCTGGTGGCAACGGGTGCCCCTATCCAAAGGGATTGAGGTTAAATCCCCACAATCGGGCATTAGATGGATTTAATAGGTCTAGATTAGGAGCTGTTATAAAAAAAACATATCAACGGAAGTAACATGGTTGATATCATATACCGTATATTTATCCTACGACCACCAAGTAGAATCTCATGAAATTAAGTTATATAATTCATTCCATCATTTTACGTTGTCAAAACAACACTTAAAGATATATACCAATCGAGACAATATTGAAGGGTATCGCAAGAGTAACTAATCACTGTTGAATTATTTTATAAAAAAACTCGTATAAGCTTCTATAAAAAAAATCATAAAGGTTTTTATAAAAATAGAAGTCCTCGTAAAAGTTGAAAAGCTACAAACCCTAGGTCTGGATTTTTTTTTGAACGGCCAACAAATTGGAATCACTCACGGAACACTGGAATATCATCGTGCCACCAATGTTGCCACACGATCATATTCCACCACCAAGTCACCAATTCAGGAGGAAACTCATAATTATGAGAAAACCCCCTTTGTGATATTCGAACCCAGGACCTTATGGTCCCCTAAGTCTTATCTCACAACCAAGATACCGCTGGACTATAATGCCTTTGGTCCTAGGTCTGGATTTACTCTTGGAAAAATAGTTCATAGTAGTGAGATTTTTTTTAAACGATCAACAAAACTTTTATATCACCAAGCTAGTGGGACACATATTACATTCCATCGAATAACACAAATCATAATATATCACCACCCGATACTCGAAATATTAAAATTGCACCAAAGGTTTCAAACTAGAGAATGTTGTTTTGCCCTGCTCTAATCCAAAACAAACTAAGAGCCTTGATATCACCGAGTACTTTAGAAAGATTAACTTGCTTTTGGTTGAAAATCGCTTCATTCCTGTGTTTACAAATGCACCAAATGGTCGTCAAGCAAATCGCGTTAATCGCCTTCCTCTTATTCTTAGAGCCGCCCACATGGTTGTGAAGAAGAAGAATGTCTTTGATATGAAATAACACAACAGAGCCGACCTTGCACCATTGAAAGACAAGCTGCCATAGAATCTGCGCGAAGCCGCACGACATGAATAAATGATCTGCATATTCTGCAGCATCGCCACAAAACGGACAACAGTCTGATCCGATATTAATGCTCTTTCTGGAAAGAGCAGCCCTTGTTGGAAGCCCATCTAGTTCTGCTCGCCAGGCTACTATCGCCGCCTTTTTTTTGGAACCCAAGAGTTCCAATCCATAGAAAAAGAGACTTATTCAAACCTGTTAGAGTGCAAGATTCTTTTAAAGTCACCCACTGAAAAGCTACAACAGTCGCCAATCGTCCACGTCCATGAATCCGGAGCATCGGACAGCAGCGGAACAACCACTGAGTGATGAAACAGGTGCAGCTCCGCTTATTCTTCTGCAGTTAACACGTCGCGCTTCCAGTCCCAACCCCGCCCATTACCCGACACCAGAACCCAATCTTTCACAGCAGCCAATTTGTTTCTTTCGAGGCTGGATAGCGTAGGAAAAGCCACGGACAAAGGAAACTCCAAAGCCCAGCTATCCAACCCGAAAGAAATGCCCAACCCGTTACCCACAACCCCTTTAATGGCCCAACCCACATCCACCCCAAACCCTTTAACAACCTGCCTAGAAGAGTGAATTTGTTTCCAAGACCCGGAAATAGAGCGTTTAGCCGGGATTGGATTCAAATCCCGACTCGAACTGTGAATGGACCAAACAATTTTCCTCCAAAGGGCGGTAGAGTCAATTTTGAACCTCCACCACCATTTCGCTAACATGGATAGATTTGCATCAAAGAAAGAACCGAAGCCCAAGCCACCATAATCAATCGGAGCACAAACCCGTTGCCACGCAACCTAATTCATATTCGCCTTTTCTTCTGAGCCACCCCAAAAAAAAAACACACGCCACAACTTATCCAGTTCATCAATAATCTTTCTAGGAGCTTTGAATAGAGAGAAATAGTACGTAGGTAAAGCATTTAACACCGACTTGATAAGCGTAACCCGACCACCAAAGGATAGAGTTTTTGCCTTCCAAATGGAAAGTTTACCTCTAAACGCATCTATCACCGGTTTCCAATTTTTGCAGAGATTCATATTGGCGCCAACTTGCAAACCTAGGTATGTAAAAGGAAAGGATCCAGCTCTACATCTCAAAACATCCGACATGTGCACAATATCCTCATCGCTAACCCCAACACCAAAAACACAACACTTACCCAAGTTTACCTTTAGGCCCGACACCAGGTAGAAACACCTTAGGATCTGTTTTAGGTTCATTGCATTACGAGTGGACCACTCCCCAAGGAAAACCACGTCATCCGCGTATAACAAGTGGGAAATAGGAAGTTCACCCGATCCACATGTTAAGCCGCGAAATAGCTCGACATTAGTGGCCCTTTTCATGACACCCGATAGCGCCTCCATAGCGATTAGAAACAAAAACAGAGAAAGAGGGTCTCCTTGTCTTAAGCGACGACTACAAATGAACTCATGCATTATAGAGCCGTTCACAAGACCGAGGCACGCGCCAAAGTTACAATCGCCATTATCCACTTGCACCACCTAGATGGGAAATTCATTTGAACCATAACGGATTCAAGGAACTCCCAATTCAATGAATCATAAGCCTTCTCGATGTCCACTTTGAAAATCATGCTGTTTTACTTTTTCAATGAATTCATTTGCGCCTGGTCTTCGATAGACTTAATTATTTTTTTTCAATATTTTACGTTTTGTGAGCATAGTTCAATATACTTTTTCATTCAGTTTTACTTTTTAAATTTTTTATATGATTTTTTTCGGTGTTGATGGTTGCTGACGGTGTGTGATATTAGCATTACTTGGCACGATTTTACACTCCTCAGCGCAACGCGCGGAGCTTAACACCAGTTCACTTGTTAATTATACTATGTATTATTTAAGAAAGAAGATGAATAGTAAAAGTTTTTTCGTCATTTCCATTTTAAAGCAAGGTTAGTATAGGGATTTTTTGCTCATGAGTCACCATCAATATTTATTAAATGGAAGCATGCGTGGCTGAGAAAGCTTTAGAACAGTAAAAGCATGTGTGACAGGTGCTGAACTGTCTTCACGCTTTGTCACAACAATGAGATACGTGGCAAGGCCATATACAATCTGGTTGACACGAATCAGTTAGCTTGCCAGCAGGTACAACCACACCCCCACCCCATATAACCCTACTGAGTTTCATATTTACTAACAAGATTTACTCTCTCTCTCTCCAACAACCACAAACCTGCCACCGCAACAACCACCAACTACATTTCCATGATCACAACCGTTGTACCAAATACTCAATAGTTGCCACCTTCTAAGATCCGGCCTCGATACTAAATGCCACTGCAAGTCTGCAACCATAGCCATTCTTGCAGATTTTTTTGCCGTAGATCCATCACTGCCGACTGCAACGACCATGTGACGTAAGATTTTATGCTGATTGTCGGTGGTGGATCGAATAGTGTACCTCTGGCTATGGTTTAGTCATTACGGCTATGGAGGAAACAAGTTCGTCCTCTCCTTCCACCACGCCACCACCTTCGGCTGAATCGACCGCCACCATATGGTGGTCGTCGCTTGAACGGAATTCATAAATTAGATCTTGACAGAAAAGATGGAGCTGGACGCGAAATTAGATCTTGATTTACCTTGGCATGAGTTAGGGCCCTTCGTCTGATCCACCGGAGAGAGCAGAGTCACACATAAAGGTTAAAGAAAAAAAGGTGAAGCTCAACAAAAAAATGTATTTAAAAAGAGGGGAAAGTAGAGTTATAAAAGAAGAGAGAATAAACCACACTTGGAAATAACTAAATGTAATAAAATGAAAACGTAAATTGAGACTTGCAGCTTTACATGTGTTTTTTTATTTCATATTATTTAATTTAATCTTTAGTTTTTTTAATAATTGTTATCCACATATATTGTTGATATCTTCATATTTTTTAACTATAGATTTATTAATGTATAACATGCTAAATAACATCACTTAATCGAATCATAATAAGATAATTCTCATTGATCAAATCACTTATAGTTGTTGACAATACAAACTCATTTTATTCCAAGATCATTAGACTTCTGTACACTAAATAATTATTATAATGAACCACCATATTAGATTCTATAATGGTTATAAGTTGGATATTTGTTTTATACCGGTTTGATGATAGTTTGGCGAGTGAAGTTTTTTACAAGTGAATTAGTTGCATTCCATGTGTAGTGTTTTTGGGTTGACTGAATTTATTGTCGTTTTTGTTGGTACAGGTTTTATTTTTTTCGATTAATGCTACAGGTGATAATGGTTGAATTCGGTATTAATAAACCTTTTACTATCACTTGAACGGCGGATTCCAGATTCACACTCGATATAATAATTGATAATAATTTTGCATTTTGGTGCTTTAGGTTTGCAAGCACGGGTGGCGTCCAGATTTCTATATTAACATATTGGTAGAAAGAGTACCATGCTGCGTCTGGACTTCAAACAGTTTAGCTTTAACCATGTTAATGGTCCCACATTATTGGTTGATAGAGAATCAAAGTGGATTTTCCAATAAATTACGAAATGCTATAGTTCTTACATATGATTTCTGAATTTATTCAGAAGTAATTCGCGAGAACATGGTATGGTGTACTATGATTTACAAACTTTAATATAAATGGCAGCTACCGAAGGAGCACAGAAGCGATGCTAGAATCCCACCGGCGTGCGTATCCCGTCACCCGCTGCAACGCGCGGGGAAAATCTACTAGTTATTTATAACCGGTGATCATTACACTGAAAGTTAGTGGGCATCGCTTCCACATTGTTAATTACTAGGGAAAATTGGAAAAACATTGGTGATCTTTACGTGTTAGAGACACCATATTTATCTCTATCATCTTAGTGAGACAAGAAGGTGTGTGTCATTATTTATCTTAGTGAAAAGCGAAGAGGTGATCACTACCTTGTCGGTGAGAGCTAATCACTGCCTTATTCATGAGATATGATCACTACCTCATCATGACAAGTGAATATATCCTTTGTTGGTGAAAGGTGATCACTAACACTTGGTCGAAAATCGAAGAGTGGACTTATGATGATCTAGTTACCATCCACATGAACCCCTATATACCATGTGTTTATATTTTGGCTATAAGTCTACTAGTTGATTACCCCAGGAAGGTCCCAGGGATGAAAAATACAATATGACTTAATAAAAAATTATAAAAGAAGAAAACATACCAAACGTATTGAAAAAATGAATAATTCATTATGTTTTGCAAAAGCTCCAATACAATTATATTATACACCGGAAGCGTCTCGGGTTGATAAATAGAAGTAGAACAAAGATAGAGTGAATGATGTATTCCTTTAGCCGCTTTGAGCCAATAAGCCATTACAATGGATCAAGTATCAAAACAACAGAGCTCCGCTACTCTCTTCCTCTTCGTCGCTAACAATATTAACTGGCATGAGACATCGGTTATTCCAAATCGCCTAGAACTCAGGGCCTGCTTGATTGATCTCTTTAACTCAAAAACCATAGATCATAACTAAAGCTAACTTATTCAAACTCATAATAAATTAATCACCAAATAGATGAAAATAAAAAAAAACTTCACAGTTTCTTGCTTAGCCCCATTGATGCCAAGAATCTGATTAAAACCCGATTCACCAGTAGCTGGCGTCTTCGATTTAACCTCTAAGCAATCAAAATCCATTCAAACCCAAATTAAAAAAAAAGATCAATCCTAAAACATTCACACTTCATTCAATTAATTCAACCTCAACACACACTCTAAACTTAAAAGTCAACCTAATGTCAGACAAATTAGTAACTAAATAAATTCAAACAAAAAATCATCAATAACTAGCCACAACTCAGAAAATAAGTGTGTGACATGATTCACATGAAATAGACAAATACATATTATTATTAATGACAAAAACCTTGAGGAAATGCCAATGACCATAATGCAACTGATCAAAAGTGCCACCAAGAACAACAACTCCATACAAATTCGGTGCAGAAAAATTTTCCAAATTAGACGCAAGTTCCAGAGTTGGATCCACCATAATAATAATAATAATAATAATAATAATAATAATAATAATAATAATAATAAAGAACAAAACGATGGAATACCTCAAGCTTGAGGAGATTCGAATAGGTGTAGGGATTTTTTGGAGTTCATATTGTTATGTTGTGTTTTGAAGACGTGAGGACAGATAATAGAGAAACCCTAGATATAGATGCTAAATTATTATTTAAAAGTGTAAAATTACATACCTAATTTGCTAATTTCCTTATAATATCAATAAAGTTGTTAATATATATTTAGTATAAAAAGATCGCTAATTTAAATAAAGGTTAGTAGGTTTCTGTATATGGCCCAAAATTTAGGAATTTTGTCTATCATCATTTCTTTGTGACATGACATGTTTGGAAAAAATATGATTAATAATAGTAATATAATCCTATTTTGAGTTAAATATTTCAAGTCTATTTATAAATATAGTATTTTAATTTATAATAATATTTAAAATATAATTAGATTTGATTTCAATATTAATATCTACTTAATAATTAAAAAAAAAACACCACGTGATAGGAGTGATGAGAGGAGACGGAGGAGTTTTAGGGTTTTTGGGAGGACAAAAAATTATATATGATTTTAAAAAAATATTTAATTTATTAAAAAATGAAAAAGAAAACAATAAAGAAGAAGAATAGAAAAGATAGGAATAAAATTTTAATTTTTTTTATTAGATTTAATATAATAAAAACGAAAAATAAAAAAAAAATTCACCTCATTATGCCACGTGGCACATTCAAAGAAGGGTTAAGACCACCATTATTGAATACCACGTCAGCAAACATCAATTCTTTTACATATATTTATAGATTATAGATAATTTTATCTCCGATCTCTTTCGTCACCCCTCAAATATTAAAAAATAAAAATAAAGCAAAACCTTAATCTTAGAGGTTTTTGTAATAAAAAAACAAGTTAACTTGCTTAGGGCATGTTTGGTAGCCTCTTAATGAGGCTCTAAACCATTCAGCTTTAAATGGTTCAGCATTCAGACTGTTTCTTTCAACATAAAAAAAAGGCTCTGAATGGAATGGTTAAGAGTTGAATCATTTAGACTTAATGCATAGCTGAATCATTCAACACTTAGGGCTGTTTGGTAGCTTCTTAATTAGCCTCTTAACCATTCAGTTCTGAATCATTCAGCATTCAGACTGTTTTTTTCAGCATCTGAATGGAATGGTTAAGTGCTGAATGATTCAGCTCTTAACCATTCAGAGCCTCTTACCATTCAGATCATCTTAATGATTTAGCACTTAATCAACCAAACAGCCCCTTAATCATTCAAAGCCTCTTAACCATTCAAACATATTAATGATTCAACACTTAATCAACCAAACAGCCTCTATTGTTTAGGTCCTACAAATCTACAATCATCATTTATATATGTGAGTTCAAAACTCAGTTCTTCCACAACCAAATATATAGATGAAGTTGATGCACAAGGGCATCTTGATAATTAAAACCCATCTATGCATAAAAGGTCCCATATGCATTCCTCATGTATGGAAAACATATAAGAATACTGAAAGTCAATCACACAGGAGTGTAACCAACCACAGAGGATAAATTCAGTCGGCAAAAAACTTAATAAATATCATTTTCAAGTATTATTTTAATCTATAATACATTATAAAGGAGGAGAGATGGCTAAAATAGTCACTTCATGGCAATTTTAAGATGGCATATCAAGAGCCATAAGTGTAATCTCATAACTTTTACCCTATTTCTTCCTTTTATACCCTTGCTTTACAAACTTATATGTCAATTGTACAAATTACTAATGCATCTTATTCTTACCTTAATCCATTTAGGATCTTCAGTTTCATCCCATTAAAACAGCTCTTGAATGCAATCAAGAAACCTTGATTTTTCGTTTTCCCAATTCAATCATAACAACATGCTGAATACTCATTTATCACATTAATTTCCTCAATTAATCATTTTTAACCGTTTTTGTTTTCAATTCAGTCATCGTCTCAGGATATTAGTCGACTCTCTATTCCAAAACCCACAAATCTCCTGTTTTTTCTACCCATTTGAAGACCCGTTTCATCCCCACTTGTGCTTCACCCTCTGGTTCGTTTTTCACCGGCCATTACCGTTTCTTGAAACCGGCAGAGGTTGTCTTCTCCCGCTCGCCATCTGGTCATCTTCTCCACTCAGCTAGCCGAAACCCTAACTTAAAAATTATCAATTGTAAGTTTGATGCTTTTTTTGTGAAATGTTGAAATTTCTGAGAATGTATGCATGTTGTTGAAATTATTAGTGTTTGTTTGTGATTTGGTAATGTTTATTACAATGATTAGGTTTTGACAGTATTACAAATTTGTTATTTGTTTAGGTTTAGAACTAAAAGTCAGGCAAACTTTTTAAATTTGCTTTTTGTGGTGTGTGGTAAAGACATAAAGGTTATGAAGAAAATTTTGAAACAAGGAGAAGGTTGCGAACAACCTAATGAATGAATTATTGTTCAAGGTATGTGTATATATTTCTTATGATCCAATTCGTATTGGAATAATTCAGAATGTGAATAGGTGTTTGATAATTTGTTTTCTAAAATAGACAATGAGGTTGATTGGTAACCTGCAAGATGGCACCATATTAAAAAATAAATGGTATGATGATGGGGCTAAGCTTTTTGAGTTCAAGATAGATGAAGGTATGCAAATCATCATGTTCTTAAAGAGATTTCATGGCTAATTTCAGTTGTACCCACTGCCACTAATTTCATGCATGTCTCATCACTAACCAAATCGGCAACGACAGACGGCGAATAGGCGCATCTGATAGCGACAAGAGCTATTCGGGAAAATCAGGTATAGTGGTCGTGGTTGCGGCAATTTAGGGTAAGGTCAACGCAGTCGATCTCTGGTTTTGTTACGTACGGCCAGAAGTTGGGGTTAGTTTCTTGTTTTGTGGTATGGGGTTGTCTTAATTTTGAAGAAATTGATTTTAGGTATGTTAATTTAAGCTATTTGTGTCTCATAAGTTATGAAGATAATTGATCTGATCTTTGGATTTGGTCTGGTGTTTCCAGATTTTGACCATCGAGGATAGTGATGAATGGTGGTTTTAGTTCGTTGACACAGGGTGGTGGCGACTCTCCGGTTCTGGTTTTTTAACCCAACAACGACCACAACCGTCGCTCTGGTTATGGCGACGACATCCTTGATGGTTGTGCTGTGGTGGAATGTTTTCTTGCTCAAACACCTTTATTTTTTCATCTACGACTTTATAGGTAAGCTTTCTTTTTTACCCAGCGTTCCAATAGAGTTATTGTTTGTAAGTCTTTTCAAGTCGAGCCCTTTGTGACAATCTTTTTGTGTTCGAATTGGGTTTTGTTTAACGACTTAGGTGCTTAATAGTTAGCTTTAGTTAGGGCTATGTTTATCATCCATCTCACATCCGAAGTCGACACTATCGTATAACATGGAGGAGTCATCCTTTCCCTGATTTGCGTAAGTCTACAGGGATGAAAGACAACCAAAAGGTGTTCGTTTTTGAAGAATTGACCTAACATCTCCTGAATATAAAGTTGTAAAGCCATCTGATATCATTCTTAGTTTTGATGGGGTTGATGTTGCCAATGATGGAACATGTAACAATGTACTATAAAGCTTCGTCCTTTGTGAGTGATTCTTTAGTTTGTGGACCTTTTGCATTGACTACTTTTGGTGAATTTCAGTTCCTTTTAGGCGTCGAGAGAGGATTGGTTTTAGCTATCTTGTATCCCATAAATACACTGGAGATACAGCTCAAATCAAAGTCCTTCGTGACCAAATGCCCTGTGTTAAGTACCCTCATATTTTTATTTTTATTTTGGTTTTTTAGGCATGAACTAATACTGTTGTTTTACATTTTGTGTTTGTGTGTGTATGTGTATGTTTAAACTAGGGGTTTTGCAACTCTCTTGCGATGACTGTGCTCTTCAAAATTGGGGAATTTTTTTTTTTTGCAGCAGCAGCGCTGCCTTCACTTGATGTTTGTTTTCCAGTTTTTTGAATTTTATTATTAGTGGGTTAGTTGATTATGATGGCTGATTTGCTTGCGGTTAGGTCCGGTGCAATGAAAAACCGGAGCATAGAGATCAAATGGCTGAAATTCAGAAATTCTACAAGAGCGACACTGAAAAAATGCGAAAATTAGACGTCTTAAATGTAGCATAAACAATCTTAATTGTGACAGATTGAGAACGAATACGGGCCAATGGAGTATGAACTTGGAGCACCGGCTAGAACCTATTCAATATGGGCTGCTAATATGGCTGTGGGTCTAAAAACCGGTGTCCCATGGATCATGTGCAAGCAAGATGATGCCCCTGATCCCATTGTAAGTTAATCCTTCATGTTCATGTTCCTTTTTGTCATTTTCTTCACCTTATTATTGACTCTTTTCATTATTTTATTCCCTTAATGTCATCGTTAGATTTTGTATTTAGTACACATGATCGTCTTTTACACTGTCCCAATATAATATTCACCAAATTTTATTGTGATTAATATTTACAAGCATATAAATTTGATTTTGTTATTCACAGATCAACACTTGCAATGGTTTTTACTGTGACTACTTCACTCCCAATAAACATTTCAAACCGAAAATGTGGACCGAAGCGTGGTCAGGATGGTAATATCAGCTCTTTTTCAACTTTTATTCTAAGCCATAATTTATAATTTTCCACTTTTTTAATCAAATTCTTGTTTTAATGTAGGTTTACTGAATTTGGCGGACCAGTGCCTTACAGACCACCTGAAGACTTACCATATTCCGTTGCTAAATATATTCAAACGGGTGGATCGTTTATTAATTACTATATGGTAACTTATATGTTTTGTTTTATTTTCTTAATCACCCTCTCTTGATATTGTCAACTAATGTTTTGTTCTTGTTTTTTTGACAGTACCATGGGGGAACCAACTTCGGTAGGACTGCAGGTGGCCCGTTTATTGCCACGAGCTATGACTATGATGCTCCTTTGGATGAATTTGGTACATTCTAAGTTTAGTAATCTTTATTTTGATATAAATTACCTGGTTTGTGCCTTTGTTCAAAGGAAAATATAAAGTCGGTGGTAGAGGTGGAAAAGGGGGCGTGTTGGGTAACGGGCCAAAATAGGTTGCATTGCAAAACATTTGTGGATCCCGCTGCAACGCGCGGGTAAACCCACTAGTTAATAAATAAATGGCAGCAAATTGTGAGCATTTGGTATCAAATTTAACGAAACCCTTTTCACAAAACGCCAAATTCTGAGGCATCACACCGCACAACCCACCCTATATGTTTTGGTTTGATAGGGACGAATGAATCACAAAATCCATATAAAACTATTGGAAATTCCTTTGGTCAAATTACAAAAAAAATTTAATGTATATCTCTAGTATTTTTAATTCTATTAGTTAATTAAAGTCGTTTATTATTAGCAAAAAAAAAAAAGATGATGAAGTGGGTGGAAAGGTATAGATGACAAGAGTGGTTAGGGAGAAAGGAGGGGTTTGTTTTGTCTTGATATAAAAAAAGGCATCCTACTTCCAAACAAACCAAAGTGGACCTTTCCTTCTAATTAAAAATCTTTTTTCCCCACTTCTAATCATTAACATTATTTTAATCAATATTTAAATATTAATTAAGTGTTAATTATTTTATTGTGTGACATAAGAGTGGGTGGTCACTTAAAAGGTGAACTTTACTTTGAATTTAGGATTAGTTTAGTAAATTATAGTTTATATATAACGAGCAGTACAGTTGCGAAAAAAGGTCAAGTTGATCGATTACTCTCTGAATACTCGCTTCAGGGTAGGTCGCTGAGTATAGTCGAGTTGGCCGAGTACTCCTCGCATAGGCCGATTTGACTCCCGAGTACTCCTCGCATACGCCGATTTGACCCCCGAGTACTCCCCCGATTAGGCCGAGTACTCGCTCCAAGGTAGGTTGCCGAGTACAAGCCCAAAACCGAGTTTTGCAACACTGATAACGGGTAAAGATCAAATACAAATAGGCTTAACCTACTAAACATGAGAAGTGAAGAGAGAATTTTGTTTCGTTTTTTTTATTTTGAAAAATTTCCCATCTGCTTAAACATGTGTTCTAGATGAGCAATATATAAAAAAAGTAAAAAAAAATTAGCTTAATTACTCTACACCAAAGTTTTTTATATTTTTTTTAGATTTCAGTACTAAAGTACATGTTTAACAATATGAAAAAAAAAAATCAAAAAAAAAATGTCATGCTTCATTTCTCACGTTAAAGGTTATTTGTAAGATAAGAACCATTTATACAAAAACTCTCCTCTATATAGAACATTCTAGTTAAGAAAAAGAGACTTTGTGTCCATGAAACTTCAATTCTAATATAATATAACTAGTAACTAGTAATTTTACATGTCGTGCATTACTGGGACTGTCAAAGTCGGAATGTAAATTAACTCGAATCTGTATCGTCTAATAAAAATCTATCATATTTGACCTGACTCGTTTTTAAATAATGCTGGCATCAAGACATAGACCAACTGAAATGTAGATAAAAATAAGCACGAGAACATATTATATTTGACCTAACTCATTTTTAAAGAAAATTATGTTCAAACGTAAGCATATAAAATTTATTTCAACACGTATATAAAACCCAAGATGCCTGATATAATATATGATACAAAAAAAATCTAGTTCATGGGCAGTGATACAAAAATTAAAATATCAATTTTTTTTGTTTCAAATCCATAAAAAAATAATTTCTTATATTATTATTATTATTATTATTATTATTATTATTATTATTATTATTATTATTATTATTATTATCTATACTACATTTTAAAGGAGGAGACATGGGCAAATATGTCCAAATTTTCCAAAGTTAAGATGGCATATGAAGAGTTCCTTGCTTCACACCCAAGATGTCATGAAAATTCTTTCAATACTACCCCTATTTGCAAAATCAAATTGTATATTTTTTGTGATATTGAATGAAATGATTGAATGCACCTTGCTATGAATGTAGAAAAGCTCTAAAGATTGCCTACACATTGTTATTTATGTAAATCATTATTCCATGTTAAAGAAATTATTAATAAGGTTAAATACCTTTTATATAAAAGTTATCAATTTTTTCATAGGATTCTGTTTTTAAACAACATTCATAAAGTCATTTATTAAATTTTGAAAGCATCTTAAATTATTATATTATGAATCAAAACTTCAAGTTTTTTAAAGCCCGTGTTTTTAAAATCACATTTATTATTATATAGTAATTAGACTCAAGAAATAGAATGTTATTTGGGAATCAAATCCGAAGTATAGAATCCAATTTAGACTTTTTCAATCATAATCATTTGGATCAACGTGGGTAGAAGTTGTTTTTAGAAATTTTGACGTATTAGTGGGTGAGAAAACAAAAATATATGTGTTACATATTTATTATTATTATCTATATCTATACTACATTATAAAGATGAGGCATGGACAAATATGTCCAAATTGTCCAAAGTTAAGATGGTATACCATGGGTTTCTTTACAATTTCCTAAATTTTACCACTTTCTTCCCTAAATGCCCCTAGAAGATAATCAGGCTACCTGTTTTCCCATTATGTTCATTCATGCGTTAAAGTGATTCTCCTCACAGGGGTTTCTCCTTCAATCGGTTACAAAATGTATATGGCTCGGGGTAGGCAAAAAGTTTATAACACATATTCATCAATATCATATCAATCTTAATCCTTTAATTTTGCCAACAGTAACTATCAGGTATCAGGAAGTGAAGTGTTAGAAAGAAACTCTGATGTGCGTAAAAAATGGAATCTATAAAGGTAAACTGCATAACCAAATTTTAGGTTTATATTAAAAATTAACTCCTTATCTTTACAAGAATCTGTTTTGCTTTGCAGAAGATTGATGAGTGTGTTGGTGACACAGAAGTAGATGTTGATAACCCTGTCCTCAAGGCTGAGCAAGATGTATAGGTATTTATCGGCAGTTGAGTGTAACAAAGTTTTCTTGCAAATGGTACACTGCAAGCAAATATGTTGAGGTTTATTTTGTAATTTCAATATCACACAAGTTAGCCTAATAAAATATTTTTGGTTATTTCATATACATCGTTTTGCATTCAAAGACAATGGAATGAAGACAATATGTTTTTACAGTTTTCCTACAACTTGGTGGGCTAATACGGCTACACTTGTGCATTATTCAAAAAGTATATATTTATCTTAACCGTCTCGCAGCAACGCGCAGGTTTTCCACTAGTTATTATTAAAATGTTACACTTCAATAATGTAAGGGTGCTAAAATGGCACGTGACACTCACACAAGTAATTTTTTTTGGTTCATGGTTATGTATTAATATAATGTTTTTTTATGAATTTAAACAATCATGATTTTGTATTATTGTAGCATAGTGGTAAGCTTCTCTACCTTACACTCATGTGCCATAGACTAACTAGCAGGAGTCTGTGCGTTGTAGCGGAGTTGCATTGTATTTAGTTGTTGCGTTTAATCATTCACGTTGTTGGTGTTGTACACTATACAAACCTACTGTTAAGGTGTAATATATGATCAGATGGTGTACAATTTTAGTAGGAAGTAGGTGTAGATATTGCAGTAGAATAACACGTTATCCTTATAATAAATATCGGTGTAATAGTAACCCAAAGTGTGAAACAGTAGATGATACCATAGAGTTTTCTAAATACAAAAAACATAAGTGAAAATTAATTATTAAAAGAAATAGTCCTTAATATAATATGTAAGGGAAGTCCTTTGATATTGAAAACACATTTGAAAATATAAGTGATGCAGTAGAATACTGAAAACTTGAAGCAGAAAATAAGATTTCGGTCTCTGCTAAAAAAGAGTAGCTAAATACGCTAAATAGCCATCAAAAATAAAGAATGGTGTATGGGATGGGTTTGTCATCCCGTGGTACTAACTGTTCGATTTTGTGGTATATTCCCTAATATGTTCCGAACGTGTATACGACATTTCTCTTGTTGGCGATTGTTTCGTCTAATGAGACACTCATAGATGTAAAGGAAAAGTTTGTGATGTAAGCGCGGATCAAAGAAACCATGAAATTTGACCAAAGAAACCATGACAATGCTCTTGATCAACACAATAACCATGACGTTGCTTTTGATTAACACAACATTTGCCTGATTGTAATTTTTAATTCTAAACTTTTATTACATATACAATAACTTTTAAATTAAACGTCATCATGTACTCATGTTTGACATTTATTTTGGTTTTGTTAATAACCGGGTCAGTCACGAGTGGGATGATGGCTCTTCCTTTTATTTGAGTTTGAATACGTTAGTCAAATTTTTATGTATTGTTTTTAGTATAAGTTAATAGCTTATTTAACTATTGCAAATTTAATGAAATTACATTAATTTATTTATCATAATTTGTTTGACTTCAAATCATAAATTAATAAGTTATTTAATTTTATATTAAGTTTGTCTTGCAAATTTAATAAAATTACAATTTTACCTTTATAGGTGAATAAGAAATGACATTTTTACTCATCCAGAACCTATGATATAATAGTAATGTAGTATAGATAAATAAAAACTAAAATTAAGTTATGTGTTTATAGATGCCCTCTACATATGTATACACATATGCACAAAAATGAAAACATAATATTTTTACTTTACACAATCCATAAATTTTAAAAGTTTAATAAATACTTTGACGAAGATATATAGTGATGAATTTTATAAATTGACAAAGGAGTTGAATATTGACAAATGCGCGTATGCACTGTTATGGTATAAAACAGAAATGTTTTGAAAACTTACGAAACATTTCAATTATGATATATACAAACTATTGAGATTATATATATTTTGTATTTACATAACTAAATTTCAAATTTTAACTAGTTACTAACTTGTCAAAATTTATGTTTAAACTATCTATATTTTAAAATTTACTTGTGGAATATTAAAATGAATCATTCAGAAATGAAGTTAAATGTTTCTTATAATTTTGACATCATTTTTACATGAGGGCTAAGACTAAAAATCTCATAATTGAGATCATGCCTTTTCCCCAAATCTCTCCACATGCATAAAAGCCACATAAAAATGGAAGAAAACAAAAGGTGTTATGATTAAAGGAATATTTAGTTGTGATGCTTTTAACTTTACATTGGGTTTATTTATATTTCAGTTAGTTATTAATTTTAAGTAGGTTTCTATCCAGCCGTGCATTGCAGCGGCGGTAACCGGCTTTACAAAATAAGGAATTATAATGATATTCAAAACAAAAACTAACTATAGATGTAATTAGTTGTTTTGTATCGTTATGAACATGGTTAAAAATCAACAACATTACATTACAAAAATTACATTATAGAATACACAATTCGTTTTACATTACAGAATTTCCTAGAGTTGTCCATCGCGCGAGCTTAGTCTACGACACGTGCCTTTGGGGGTTGACGTTGTTACTCTACATTGCAGAATTTCCTAAACAATACAAATCAAAGAAAACTTTATTAAATAACATGCAAAAGCAGTTTTTTGTAACAAAATGTGCCAAAATTCACAAACTAAAGAAACATTCAATTTCTTTTAGCCTAGGCCTAAAAAATTACCTTCTTCATATTTCATGAGTTGTTATTACTTGGAGAAGAATCAAGAACTATCTTGTATTTTAATTCGAGGAATTCATTTCTTTCCAAACAGATAATGAAGCCTCTCATCACATACAGAGAATTGATTTCTTTTTCATAGGGTGAGGCAAGGTTTGGCATGTATGTCGTCCTATCCCACATTGCAGAATTTCCTAAACAACAGAAACCACATAAAAGTTTATTAATATTATGTATGCAAAATAAGATAAAACCGGCAACATGACGAATTTTAAAATTTATTTTAACTTTGAACAATAAAAATTACCTTCTTCATATTCCAAGAGTTGTTACTACTTGCAGAAGAATCAAGAACTGCCATATACTTCATATTCCAAGAGTTGTTACTACTTGGAGATGAATCAAGAACTGCCATATAGGCGAGGTTTGGCATTATTCCATGACTTGTTACTACTTGGAGATGAATCAAGAACTGCCTTATAGGCAGGTTTTGACATGACAGTTGCATTAGTAGCCAAGAAGATACTTCCAAGCCTCCATCTAAAGTATAAAGAAAGCCCAAAAGTCGTCCGCCGCGCGAGCTTAGCCTACGATGCGTGTCTTTGTGTAACAGCCCAAGCTAACCCGTACCACGATATTGTCCGCTTCGCCGCAGCTCACGGTTTTGCAATTGTCTCACCCCCGAAGGACTGACCAAAACGCGTCTGGTAGAGAAGGTTCCCCCACCCCTTATAAGGAAGTGTTTGTTCTCCTTCTCAATCGATGTGGGATGTTACAAAAATGGACGTATCCATTTGACTCACTTTCTTATGTGAACCAACTACCTATCTTCTGATCTCCCTCATTCTTCTCTACATACTACACAACAACTTTTGATTCCTCTAGCAAACAAATACCGAGCATATTATTTGTTTGTATACATATGTGGAGTATCATTATCAGTAATTAAACACACTAATAAACCTTCTAATATCAACATATAAGGCTCTAAAGTGTTGATAAATAAACTTTCCACCCAAATAACCTAATCAGCTTTAAAGACGATTTGATCGAACATGCTTAGCTGCCATTCCGGCAACAGATAGTAACTAACCGCGAATAATTATCCAACAATAACACCTATGCTGTACCTAGTTGATATCACTACATAAACCTTTATTAAGGATGATAAACTTCTCCTATACTACTCTATATCACCACATAAACCTCTATTATCAATTTAACGCCTACGCTATATATACTTTACATCACCACATAAACCTTTATCAACAACAATGAACCTAAATCTGACATTCCAAACCATCAATTTATGAATTCATCACATTCGCATCCCCTATATAATCCTCCTAAACTTATCAAATGTAAACACAGAAATACAAATCAATATCAACAACACAAAAACTGAATTAATCTAAAGCTAACAAACAATGAAAAGCACTAATCGAAAAACAGTAGGCTTACATAGCCATGAACATCAGTTTCTTCAAAAACTCTCGTGTCCGCAACACAAACATCTGAACCCGGATCTACCTACGTGAACAAAACAGTAAACAATCACATTCAGCTACGCAATGACAATTCATGAACACGGTTTCAACAAATAATAATAATAATAAAATATACCATTTGGAAGAGAAACCGGTACACCAGAGGAATCAGCGTAACATATCGTTACAGATCTGCTTAAAAGATCGAATGGTTTGAACTCATATTGATTTGGTTATCAATAACCAACCATGAACGTATAAAGGACATGAGATGCCGATGGTTGCTGGAGTTGGTGACAGAGGATTCCGGCAACGGCGACTTCGGATCAGGTGGCGGCGGACGATGGTGGTATTAGAAGAGACAGAGAGAGACGAGATCGTGTGTGAGATCGTATGTGTGTGTATATGATCAGATTGTAATGTGTTAGTGTGAGAGCTGAGAATACGTAAGGGTGTATGTATGAGAAAGTGTAGGGAAAAGACTCGTGTATAATAAGGGACAGGTGGAACGTTTTTTAAGAAAAAAAGAAAAAAACCACACCTCGCCTGACTCGAACCCGGGTATCACACAAACATAAACAACACCCACACCAACTAATCTGCAACATTATTTGTTTACATATACCTAATCTTCTATATAAATAAGCTTATAACTTATCATGGTAATAAAAAATTAATAAAATTACCGTTCAATTCACTTGGTTTATTAATATATTGTAATGCATTTATGAAAATTACTAAATGAAGCTTTATTCTTTATGATCTAACATTATTTTATTTACATTGTCAAGCGACCAATTTATGTTTATCTCATTCGTACAATGCCTAAGAATATTAGTCCTTCTCAAGAGTGTTACAAGAAGTTTTAAACAAACTCGATTCTTATATGAATATAGCACAAATCACATCTATACATATAATAAACCAAAGCTATTTTAATGACATGGCACTCAAAGAGGGTATTCTCTTCATTGAGTGTGCCATGTGTCATCCCATGTGACAAGGGCTTTATTTTAGAAAAATAATAATTTAAAATTTAAAAACAAAATTAGATTTTTATCTCTAATGTTTCCTCCCATAACTTCTAAACGTTAATATCTTTTATATATGTTTTATTATCTTTCCAACGGGTACCATAGTGCTATATAAAAAACGGAGAAAAAACCGACTATTTTTTTGTGTGGTTTTGTTCGTACAGGAAAAAAACACAAAGTGTTCAGGTTATTCATTAATCATGTATAGACAAATCATTAGTTATGTTCAAACCAGTAAATATGAATTTTATTTACAACATGTGTTAGCATTGGAGTTGTACATTGTTTTAGGTTAGGTTTTAATATTAGAGTTATACATTATTTAAGGTTAAGTGCTACCCGAAGCTTTCCTGCATGTAACTGTAAAACGCATCAGTCTATTTCAGATGTAAAATTGATATTTCAAATTAGATTTCTCAACCCGGGACGCTCCCGGGATATATTCTAGTATACATATACACTATAATTATATATGTATATATGTGTGTATCATGACGTAAACGGCTTTGTGTCAACATTCCATGTGAAAAGTAATCATGATAGCTTAAACGAAGGTTTTAAAACAAGAGGAGGTTTACACGTTACATATATTATGTCTTTATACCTGAACAAGAAAAACATACTCAACACGTTTAATTCAATATACACGATCTCAATAGCAAAATACCACACATAACTAACGGTCAATTTTAATTTTTGTTCGAATGGCAAACTTCATAAATGCTCAATTTTTTTTTAATAATTAACTAACATCTTTTTGTAGTGACGTTTTATGTCGTGTTGAATATTATCATATTAATATTTTTCACAACTATAACATTCGTGTTACATACCTAATAGAACTTTGTATTACTTTAATATATTATAGATTTTAGAACTGCATTTCTTTAAACTCGTGATATAAATTGAATTTGGGTTTGATGTGAGGTTAAAGAGGAAAGCGTACATCATAATAAATGAGAACACATGGTGTGGATGGGCAACGGCCTAAGTTTAGAAAGTGTGGCACATGACACATGACAACATGCATGCATCAATGCAAGACAACTCTTGAAACAATATTTGTCTTTGTATCCACATTTAAAGAACTTAATAGAAATCTTGATGAATAGTAATAATACTAAACTGGTCCTACTTTTCTTTTCTTTATATGTTGTGGGCGTTAATGCCACCCCTGTTCAAACAGATGGCTTTAAGACTTTGACCAATTTTGGTTCAATAAATATTAAAGAACACAACTAATAGTTTTACATTAATAACATTGCCTACGGTTTTTTTTTACCGTGGATTCTTTGGTAATTCACTAAGAGAGGGTGGGACACTACCAGCAAACGGTGTTGATACCCCTCTACCCTTACTGGAACGCTACCCTAGGTGATAGGGATAGCGTTTTGCTGGTATGTGATGGTATGTTTCACGGGTGATATACCACGGATGTATGGAGAGTGAGGGTTTTTGTTTTTATGGGTTAGGTGGTTAAGGGTAATGTTGCTTCCAAAATTGTGTTTCAGTGTAATGAATCAGTGAAGTGATGAGGCAGTGCATGATTAGTGAAAATTCGAATAGTTTAGTGAAGATTTTGTGTAGCACCTCGCCCTCCCTAAAAGATTCCCCATTGCGAAACCGTTGGTAATTGTAACTTCCATTAAATAACTTATACTGAATGTATTTATATTTATATTTATTATTTACTAGAAAGAAAAATATAAATAATATCTATAAGGGTGGAGGCTATGGTGCTAGAAAGTATCCTAACACCCTCCAATCACATGCGTCAACATTATATTTGTTCTGCATTACCCTCAAACACCATATTTGGTGTTTGTATTATATCCTAAGGTACCCTAAACTATGAGTCTCACCATTTTATACACCATACACATTATCCTCTCTCTATATCTCTTACCTACAAACACACACACTCTATCGGTTACCACCCACCGAAAACACTACCCTAATGTTGGTACCCTAAGAGCAAGGGGTGGTATACCCTTAAGGGTGCCCCTTACCGGAATGCACTATCCAAGACCACATGCTCCACCTTAAGGGTGGAGTCACTCCTTTCTTCTACCATAGCCCCTCTAGTCGTGCACTTCTACATCATATTTACCATAAACTACACTAACACCACAATCATTGACATCACTACCTTCAACTACCCTAAAATCTTTGTTTTATTTAATAAAATATAAATTAAACAACAATACATAATTCAAAATATGAAAACTTAATATTCATCAAAAAATAGTACATAATTCAAACTCAATATATAAAATACAAAAATTTAATAAAAAATGCATAATTAAAAAAACTATCTTCCTATTGAGGATGCGTTCTCATTATTTCCACATCTTAACGTGTTCAATTATTTAATTTGTTTACCAAAATTATCTATTTAAATTTGTTTACTTAAAAATGTTTAATTTGTTAACATAGGCGACGATCAGAAGCAACCCATGTTCTGACATCGCATTCGCAAAAAAAAATTCAAGGAGATGAACCACACACCTTACCACTCCAACGACTCGTTTGCAGGCAAATGGACCGCAATGTGAACAAATATTACCAACTTCAACAACATTTACAACCACCTTACTAACAATCAAAGAATAAGCGGTTCAAGCATATGGACGTCATGATGGCCGCCTATCAAGAATTTATAGTTAACTATGGCTTTGCGTTTACCTTCGAAAACTCTTGGAACCTATATTGAAAGTCTCCAAAGTGGTATCTTGTGCCACCAGGCCCCACCGGTCATTCGTCTAAGCTGTCCAAGAGTACCTATAGCAACCGGAGCTTCACCCGTCTATAGGTGGATCGGATGCTCAATCCCGATTTAACTTAAGCGACACCACCAACGACCTTGAGTTTGAGGAGTCAGTTGAGTTGGCACGCATGCCTGCCCCGGGGAGAGAAAATAAGGCAGCTGCACGAGCGAAGTACAAAGATATAGACAACTCATCATCAACAAGGATACCGAGGGTGGTTCAAACTTCCAAATTGGACGACAAACTTGCTCATATTCTTTCGTTTAAAGAACAAAAACAACAATTGCAACTGGAAAGACAAATGGTGCAAGATCTTAAGTTCTTTCAGAAATATTTCTTGCATCTCCCTGATGACGACCGGAAGATAATTGAACTAGAAACAATGTATTCGAGCTAAATAACTTAATAACTAGTAGTTTTTTTTTGTATTAGTTTTTTGTGTGTGTGTTAGTTTGTATTTTCTTAGTTTAAATTTTAATTTTTTATTGAATGTTATGTTTTATTTAAAATGTTATTTTTATGTTTTTGTTATTTTTATTTAATTTAAGTTTATTTATTTTATTTTGTTAAAATTAAATAAAAAATAAAATATAAATGACTGGATAATGATTAAGGGGTTTAATTCTATTTTCTTGTAATTATTAGAATGGGGAAATAGAAACTCCCCTTTAATGTGACGCTAAGGCCATGGGGTGTACCTTCACACTAAGGGTGTTAACGATGACGTGACATTTTTACTTTCATTGTATACCACTCCCTTCCTATGTTAAGGAGCATTAAATTGGCACTAAGTTAACATGCCTTAAAAGAGAGAAAGTTAAGGGGATAAGGTAAAGTTAAAGGCGTTAAACCATTTCCTTGAAGTGAGCTACTGTGAAAAGAGACAAAATGAAGGATATGACATCTAGATGGAGTTAAAGATGATTAGCGTATACCCTATGACCTAAGTGGGTGAACTGAGCCTTACGGATTCCATTCCGCACCATTAGCCTTAGTAACAAAATCTTAGCGGTGGTCTCTTGGTAATCCGCTCTTAAATGCTATAAAGTGTCAACAATTACGGTATAGGTATCTTATTATTACAAGTCTATGTGTATGTTAAATGCTAACAAATTTCAATAAAATTAGATGGTGAGGTCATTGATGATTTTGATTCTTTTCCAAAACTATAAGATATTCTCATAAAGTCGTTGTACTTCACGGGTAGCTTAGTTAGTGAATTGATCAGGGATCTCTCTTGGAGGTCTCAGGTTCGATTCCCACGAAGGACATAATGAGAAATGATGGATGAATTATGGCCTATGGTCATGAGTTCGAGTCCTGATCTCGCCAGGTTTTACCGGTTCACTACTGTCGTGCCTTCGGGAGGGTATGTGGGTCGGGTTTTCCCTGGAAGCGGGCTGTCGGGCGGGCTAGGGGCTTCGTGCGTCCGGGGTGGGCCGGGCTGTGCCCCTGTCTATGCCACTGAGAGGCCGCGTATAAAGTACCCGGCGTTGTTTGGTTGGCCTTTAACAAAAATGACACGTCTGTATTGACTTTTAGTTCTACAACATAAATAGCTAGTTTTATGAAAATTTATAGCTAACTTTAAAGCATAAATAAATCGAATGTTCAGTTGTTCACTTAAAAAGAAATCGAATGTTCATAAAGTATAAAAATAATATATAAATATCGTATTTTTGCTAAGTGGTAAGATAGAATAGTTGACATAAACAATCAAAATACTTATTGGTCAAAAGTTATTTCAAACTTTTTTCTTCCCTTTCTAAATATAAATGAGTGTTATATAAACAATAAAGGGTTGTTTGATTGATTAAGTGCTGAATCACTAGGAGATCGAAATTGTTAAGAGGCTCTGAATGATTAAGTACTGAATGGTCCAGCTATGCATCAAGTCTGAATGGTTCAGCTCTTAATCGTTCCATTCAGGGCCATTTTTAGGTTGAAACAAACAGTCTGAATGTTGAACTATTCAGAGCCGAATGGTTCAGAGCCTTATTAAGAAGCTACCAAACATGCCCTTAATACCCTTAAGACTATGTGTTCTGGTTAGAGGTGAACCAACGTTTTATCCTCTAATATTGTGTCATGTAAGCGCTGACATGGCAAGGTGATAAAGCTGCACTCACTCACTTGAACCTGTTGTGACTAAAGGTGAGTAGCAGCTTTATCCATTTTTAAACATTATTATTTTAAATGTGATATAATTTTTAAATTTGTAACACAAATTAAATACGAAACATAAAATATTCATTAATAAAATAAAATTACAAAGACATCATTAATAAAAAAACATAAAAAACTAATAAACTACTACTCGTCGTTTAGATCTTCTTCAAATTCCTTTACGAGATGCTCATGTTCTCGTTCAAGTATTGCCCGACGAGGCATTGGGAGGTTGCTAAAGTCCTTCGTTAAAAAGTTCATGTTCCTCAATCTTACTTTATTGACTTTAGCTTTCGTCGTCATCTCCATCGTAGTTCTTATTTTGCTAATCTCCCTCGAGAATGCGTTATCGGCCTCATCCCCACTTTTTTAGCTTCCGCCTTGTCCGTTCCAGCTAGTCGACCTACGGGAGACCCTCATCGTTGTTTAGGTTAATCCCTACATGAGCATCCGAGCTTGTGGAGGAGATATACCCACCCGATGAAGAGGTTTTGGTCCGCTTTGATGAGTCGACTTCGCTCATTTCTTCAATCGTAATTAACTCGACCTATTTGGATCAACTACAAAGGATTCTTCACAAGTTGTCTTCATCCCACGTTTTCATGGTCTTGTACTTGCGAAACACCTCATCCTTCCACTCGTCGCAAGTGAAGTTGTAGACAACTAGATCGCTAGCCCCACTTACTGGCATTCGATTAGCGTTCAAGTTATGAATATTTGTAAACAAGCCCACGTATTTTCTAATTTCGGCCCACCGGGGAACGCATTTCACTCCCACTTCTTTGTAGAAAATTTATCGAATTCGTCTCCAAAAAAACATTCGCCCGTTAATAGTCGGCTACAAAAATAATAACAGAAAGATTTAAAAAAAATCACTATAGTAACAATATTATATATTTACATAAAAAAAAACTTATACTAGCTTTTTGATCTACCGAAACTTCCACCCACGCACGACAAATGGCTATTTTTTCCTCTTTCATCCACGGCGTCACATGTCGTATTGGACGTGCATCTTGTCTGAGCGGTTCATCACCTCTGGCTGTCGTGCCACCTCGGCCACCACCCCTCACCATCGCCGTCGTGCTACTTTGGCCACCACCTCTCACTGTCGTGCCACGGACACCACACTGAAGACAGCGTGAACCGATGTTAAGACAACATAGTCTGGCCACATGTGGGGTGGCGGGCCTGCGATTAGCAGGTGTGACCAACTGATCCCCTAAAAAGATTAAGAAGGTCATCGTTCACAATATATATATATATATATATATATATATATATATGAGTCTATTTACGAACCTTTTAATTTTTTTAACAGGTATACATGAAAAAGTACCTGTTAATACTTGTTTGTGACCATTATATTAATCGCATGTTTACGAACCTATTTAGGGGCTGTTTGGTTGATTAAGAGCTGAATCATTAAGAGGTCTGAATGGTTAAGAGGTCTGAATGGTTAAGTGCTGAATCATTAAGTTGGACCTCTTAATGGTTAGTTTTCTTGTCCCAAATTGGTAGGAGAGTCTCATTAAGGTTCAGCCTAGTTCAGTGCTTAATGATTCAGTGCTTAATGGTTCAGCAACATCTCAAATCTTAATGGTTCAGCACTTAACCATTCCATTCAGATGCTGAAACAAACAGTCTGAATGCTGAATGATTCAGAACTGAATGGTTAAGAGGCTACCAAACAGCCCCTTAGTAAGAGAAAATTTCCAAAAGTTCACCATAGAGCTAGATAATACCTGTTTGCGTACCTGTTAATACCTGTTAGTGTACCTGTTAGTACATGTTTGTGTACCTGTTAGTAACTATTTGTGAACATTATACTTAGACAGGGTGTAGTGGTGGCGTGGTATGGCGTTAAATTGAAAAATAGCACCCCCACACCGCTACGGGGGGGGGGGGGGGGGGGGGGGGGGGGCTATACCTTTAAAAACCGGGGAAGCTTTATAAAAATAACGCTAGATTGCAATTGATTCAACCAATCAAAATGTGACACGTGGGGGAGGCACGCAACATTCAACGGTCATATGACCGTTGTATTTTTTGAACGACAACTTTTTTTTTCTTTATATATACACACAAAACACATATTACAAAACACGCATATTATTCAAACAAAACACATATTACCAATATTTTAAAAAATGGGTTCCTCCGCGTCACCATCCGTTGCAAGATAATATTATAAAGATTTTTTAGGCGATGAGGGTGAGTCGACAGACGAAAAGTTGGAGCAAGAAGCGGTTACGAGTGCACTTTCGCTTGCGTCGAGATATATGAAGAAGAAGATGAAGAAGAAGAGTATGACGAAAGCGAAGATGAAAATTAATATTATTTGTGTTTTATATATTATTTGTGTGTTTTTTAATATTATTTGTAATTTTTTTAATTTAATTAGTATTAGTTGTGTGTTTTTAATATTATTTGTAATTTTTTTATATTTATTTGTCTTTTATTTTAATTATTTTGAGTTAAAAGAGGGCGTTATATTCAACCCCCTCCACTACACATGGTCTTAGGGATGACAAATCGTGTATACCTGACCTGTTAATACACGAACCTGTTAAGACACGATACACGAAACCTGACTACCTGTACACGACACGAAAATTAACAGGTAAATTCGTGTCTACCTGTTTAGGACACGAAACTTGTTAAAGCTATACATGTCACCATTAAGATCGTTCAGGTTTATGTCAGGTAATCGTATTCGTATACAAAATTGCCGGCCCTAGTACTCATCTCACCTAATAAAAGAATATTTATTTTCACAAGGCTCACTTAGCATTAATAAGTATTATTTCAGAATTTGTAAATACATAAATTAAACATTTTCATCATCAGTCAATACCATTACATGGCAGAAACATTGGTAGGCAATGATAGAAGACCTGAAGGATCATGGGTTCTTACCGGTAATTTCATTGTCGTGCCTATGGGCGGGTGGGTTACCGGGTTTTCCCCGTAATTGATGTTTGACAACTCGGGTACTGTTGGAGTACTTAAATTTATCAAAAGAATGCCCCAATAATGCTCGGGTTTGATTTGTTGGCCATTCAAAAAGAAAAGAGAGAATTACACAGATTGTCCTTTAGTTTTACCCAAAATTGCATGTTATGTCCTTTTATTTTATTTTTAACTCCCTGTGTCCTTTGTTTTGTGCACTTGTTACACCCTATGTCCTTTAGGCTAACGTCCGTTAAAAACAAACGTTAAGTCCCTCACGTGCCCCTCACGTGAGGGGCAATATTGTCTTTTCGTCTAAAACTTAAAAAAAAAACTTAAAAAAAAAACCCATTCACAACCAGACAAACATCATCTTTATCCCACATACCCACATCAACCTAGAGAGAGAAAGAGAGGGAGCCGGAGAGAGAGGAGGACCGGCGACCTCCTCCTCTTCCGGCGAGCTCCGATGACAGAACCCCACCACCACCACTGCTTATTATTGTAGAGAGAGAGAGAGACGCGGAGATAGAGAGAGAGAGTCAACAGAAAGAGAGAAGCAGAAGAGAGAGAGGGAGAACTCGGTAGGGAAGAAGGGAGGAACACGATGGCAATAGTGAGGGTGTCGCGAGTTCCAATCGGTCCAGATCTGATAACAAGGTAAAACCCCCTTTCTATTACAATATTGCTGACATCTAACCACACTTTTGTTTTTACAAGAGGAGTCAGATCTGAACACCGGTAAGCAACAACAAACCCTCTTCTTATATTGGTTATAAGAGACGATTATTAGGGATTAATGGATGATTGTTGTTGGGTGACAGAGGAAAGAAGGTGGGGTCCAGGCGGTGGTTATTGTGGTCGGACGGGCAGTGGTCACCGAGGGTAGGTGACAGGCGACGATGGTTGTGGTGGTGATTGGAGCCGACATCGATGGTGGTGGTCTCAGGGATTACCTGCAGCGATGGTTGGTTGTCAGTGGTGGATTACTGTTGTGGTTAGATGTGAGATATTGGTCAGGAGGTGAATATTGTAATAGAAAGGGGGGTAACAGTGGAGGTGAATATTGTAATAGAGGTGGGTTACAAATAATCATCTTTGTATTATTATTATTATTATTATTATTATTATTATTATTATTATTATTACACAGATTGTCCTTTTGAGGGTGAAAAGACAATATTGCCCCTCACGTGAGGGGCACATGTCTAAGAAACCGTTTGTTTTTAACGGACGTTAGCCTAAAGGACATAGGGTGTAACAAGTGCACAAAACAAAGGACACAGGGAGTTAAAAATAAAATAAAAGGACATAACATGCAATTTTGGGTAAAACTAAAGGACAATCTGTGTAATTCTCTCAAAAGAAAATATCATCATCAAAAATAACATTTTATAACTTTAATTTATTCAAAACATAAATCTTAGTATAAAAATAGTAATAAACTCGCTTAACACAAAGTGACACACACTTGGGTGTAGACCTGTTCAAAACGCTCACTGATCGCTCGCCGATCTCTCAGAATTTGCTTCGAAATTGCTCATTCGATTTTTCGTTCGGTTGTAAACGAGCCGATCGGATTGGTTTGGTTTGTAAACGAGCCAAGCACGAGCAAAGGTCCAATCGCCTCCATATAATTTTTATTAATTTATTATATATATAATAATTATATATGCACATTAATTACAATTATATTTATAGTTTTACACATGCCAATCTATTGGGTTTGGCTCAATATATGCATGTATATGCATTTGTATTTATAGTTATTGGCCAAGTCAACCCAATGATAACTTAACACTAAGTTTAATTATAAAACCCTAAGTCGTGAAAAAACATGCTTAACTTCCTATTCCAATTAGTTGTCCACCATCCATTATCTTCTACTATCAACCTACGCCACAACACGACAATCGTTCTCTGTAGTATGCTCATTACCTCGTTGGCCTCAACCAGAGCCTCATTCTCGAAAGGTCGAACCTCAGTCATCACTAGGCAGCGAGAATATTAACGGAAACATCCTAAATTATGGTTGTCCGAAAACATTCGCCGCTTGTCGCTCGCTCGAAAAAATGTGTGCTCGATCAATGCCCGCTCGGTTTTCGGATAGATTGTAAATGAGCTGATCGGCTCGATTCGGTTTGTAAATGAGTCAAAGACGAGCAAAGGTCTGTTCGGTTCGACTCTGTTCAGCTCGACTCGGCTCGGCTCGTGAACAGCCCTACTTGTGTATGTGTGGTTTTAGGTTGTACTCAAAAGACATAATATTGAGAGAGCGTATAACTGAACTGGCCAAAAAATATTGGAAATTTCACAAAAGCCACAAATTTGGGAAATTAAGTTTTCGGCCTTCTATTCTCACACGTATGTCGGTATGACAATTTACATACAAATATTTTATACCCGTAAAGTATAAAATTTTAAATTTTGCAACGGTTAACAAAATAAAAAATATTATTTAAATTGGGGTTCTCCTTGAGAGACCCAGGTTCGACTCCCTCAAACCCTACTTTGGTAATACATGCCAATGAGGGTGGTAAAATCCTTGCCATGCAGTGTGGTTTCAATACTGAGGCATTCCGGTTTTCATCTGGTTGTTACTCCAACGAATTATACTTGTGTGGAGGTAGTATGGTTTCCGGGCGGACGACCGAAGCCCCCACCGCACCAGCGTGGACCCGGTTCAGACAACATAGTCTGGGCGTGTGAAAAGGGTTAGGGCCTGCCAAGGAGCAGGTGTGATAATTTCTGCCACAAATCCGTTCACGAGAAAGTCACCATTCAAAAAAATAAATAAATAAATAGTTATAATATTTAGTTATGAAAGCGTGTAGTTATAGAAATAGTAAGCTAGACATAGATTGAGGCTGAGACGTGTGCTGTTTTAGACTCATTTACATCCACATTATTTTATTGTTACTTATTATTTTTTATTTATTTTAATAAAACCAAAAAGTGCTTTAATGACCACTTAAATTTCATCTATATCATTGCCATGTGATATTTATTGGCCTCACACTTTTACGGTCACCTCCCGTATTTGTTTCTATTTGTCACTTAAACCTTTAAAAAAAACTCTCTACATCATATACGCCCCTTTGATTTGTTTTTCATGTAACTTTATAACAATATGACAATAACATACAAGGAAAAGGATGGTAATTTTAGTTCCAAGTTATTTAGTGCTATATTTATATATAATACAAAAACTAACTTGACGGCAAATCTAACTTCCGTTAATTTATTTAACGACTTATGATTCCCTACGTTTCCTATCCCAACACGCACATAAGCACATTAATTTCCATTCTGCAACATAACCGCTTCAAAAACAAAGTGCCAAATGATTTTAACTCCATTATACCCACAAATCAATAACCATTGCATCCTTTCGATGAGAAAAAAAAATAATAACCTGTTGAACAACAAGGATTAAAGATTATTGGCGAGATTTGTAGAGGAAGATTTGACAACAATGGCGGTTGTTTTCCGGCGACGCCCGTGCGAGCGCGTAGATGCTCAACGATACAAAGATTATTGGCTAGATTTGCATAAATGTTCATATGGAACCATTAGTTTGAAGCGGTAGGCCGGTTCATCGGATCAATAAGAGTAAATATATTTCTTTTTCACTTTTTTTCCCTTGCTTCCTTTCCCTAAGTCACGCGTCTGATCCTATTCAAAGTGAACCAATTTTTTATTTTTATTTGCAAGAACATATTTTTATTGCCGGAAACGATTGTGAAGGCGAGGACACTAACATTGGCTTAGTGAGGATTTCATTTGTCGTTTTTCCAGGATTATAGATCATCAATCGTAAGATGAAAACAGAGTCTATTATTAAATTGAATATTTGAAGGAGATAAATAATATGAAGGATGCAAAAGATATAAGTTTTAACTAAAAATCAACAGAAAGAGTGATATATGCAGGGACATTGGTAAAAACTCTAGGGACATGGACTATTTTAAACAAATAGATCTTTAAAAAAACTATTTTGGTAAATATTTTTCTAACAACACCATTTTAGTAAATATTTTTTCTATCAACATCACTATGGGTAAAAACTCCAGGGACATGGACTATTTTAAAACCAAATCCAAGCCTAGAGATATGGAGTACTGTTTTAAATAATGATTTAACTAAACCCATACGGTTACAAAGTAATTCTATAAAATAATATGTTTATCTTCAGTTAATCCCCTTGCGTTGAAGTGGCGCCCTCCTTTTTTCCTTATGGAAAGTGGGGAGTTCAAGTCCTACCGAAACTAAAATGCTGCTGGTGGGCCGGGTTTTACCGCATTGAGCCTTCGGGGGGCGGGTTTTCCCAGGAACTTGTGTGAAATTACTGGTGGATCCGGGTTACTCTTGGAGTACTCCTTTGTCCGGTGGATACTTCAAGACTGCTCGGGATTGATTGTTGGTTGTTAAAAAAATATGTTTATCTTCAAACACTTTCTATCTTTTTAACTCAAATGTTTTAGTATGATGTTGTAGTCTAAGGGTAACATAAAATTAAAGAATGTTAAGAATTTTCACAATTTATATAGTGATACTAAAACATTTTCCGCTTCAACGCGCGGGTTGACATCAACTCGTTTATAACATTTAGCTTATGATTTGATAATGCTCTTATACATGATCGGTGACTTGAATTAACACTCACAAGTTACATCGTAGTTAACTTTGGTTAGAAAGTACATTTGTAAATGACTTCACATTCAAATTTCTATTATTAGATAATATAGGATTAGAAATATACATACATACATTCAGTTACTTCTTCACTTGAATATTACCTCTATACTTTAAAGATTCAGTATTTTTACGTTATGCCACGATAGAGTGCGGATATGGTACAAAAGCCAAAAACCTAGAAAGGGTGAAAACGAATATGGAGATGACATGCGGGTTTTTTCTAAATTGATAGTAAGTGTAATATAGTAAATGTAGTATTCTCTCTCCCATGTTTTTTAAATACCCGTAAAATTTTCACAAGCTAATTTAAAAAAAAATACACTAAATTAACAAGCGTTTTATTATATTTCCAACGAGCACCATAGTGCGATACAAAAATCGAAAAAAAAGACTTTTTATGGGTTTTAAGTGAGTTTTGTTCATGTAGTGAAAAACACAAAACTGCAACAGAAAAAACACAAAACTGCAACAGAAAAAACACAATGAACATAAAAAAAGAATTTTCAGAACAGAAAAACACAATAGACAGAAAAAAACACAATGCATAGTACAAAACAACACAACATTCAGAGAAAAACACAATCTGCAGAAAAAACGCAACACAAAACAGCAGTAGAAAAAAGCATAATGAATATAAAAACACGAATTGTCAAATCAGAAAAACACGTAGACAGAAGAAAAAAAAAACACTATGCATAACTTTAGAGCAAGATCAGATTTCATGAAAATGGATCTCACAGTGCCTCAAAGACATAGGAAGATGTTTAACCACCTATGCGCACAACAAAGTTTCTTTTTCGAGGCTCGGGTAAACCCACGTAAATGTTTCAATCTTTGCAACCCCATTTAATCTCCACCTTTCATTCACAAGATCAAAGGCCCACATTTCTTCTCACCCTTTTCACAATTTTTAGCCTTTATACGTGATCCCCGTACTGCTACGATATACCCAAGTTGTTTGTGCTAATATACTTAATGTTGGATTAACTTTTAATAAGATATTAAGTGAATATAGCCCGGTTTCACTTTTGGAGAGAGATATGTTCAAGATGATATCGATACGTGTTTCATATCGATCGTGATCGGTTTGGTTCGTCACAGCACCAAACAATATATGCCTGGTTCGACATTTTAGATAACAAGCACATTAACTTTTATTGAAACGTAGATAAAAATAGGTACATTGTAACAGGTATTGGAAATTTTGTAAAGTATCATATTATGTTATTGAAATGCAAAGGGTATAAAACTCAGAGATTTATCACCTTATTATCGACCAGTAAGGCGTTAATTCACATCCTAAATAAAATCGTATATAACTTCGGGCGATTCCTTACGGCGGCATGGATGAAGACGGATGGGAACAACAACGCAATCGGAAAGGGAAACGTAATGATCGTCAGGATGCAGGCAATCACAAGGCTGTCTCGAAGTTCTTTGTTTCTAATCTTCCCCCTAAGTGTTCTTCGCAAGATTTAAAAGAGGTATTGGGTCGCTTCGGACGGTATGAAGGTTCTTATATCGCTAGAAAATTGGATAAATGGGGTAAGAGGTTTGCTTTTGTGTCGTTTTCTGATGTTCAAGACGTTAAACGATTAGGAGAGGAGTTAGTAGACGTATGGATTGGGTCGTATAAGTTGTTTATTGCGCCTGCTCGGTTCGTGGATGGGGTGAAACTTGATAGGCCGGATGATGTTGATAGGAGGAAGGAGACTCAAGTTCCTGTTACAAAGCATGCAAACCCCGATAGCCATGCAAACCCTAATGGTCACGCAACCTCCAGCAGCCAGGGAGTTAATGCGTCTGTGGGGTCTGATGGAGGTGGAGGGCCTTTTACTGCTGATGGGAATGGGCGTTCGTTCGTTGATTCATTGCTTAATCGTAACAAGGTGGATGTCTTGAAGGTGGATGATTCGGTGGAGCGGTTCTCCCATTGGAAGGATTATGCTATTTCGGGTAGAGTGGTAAACTTTCATACGTTAACTAATCTGAAATCAATGCTTCGGAAGGGTGGATGGAAGGATTTGGATATAAAGTACTTGGGAGGGTTATCTGTGGTATTGGTGTTCTATGACAGTAAGGATAGAGAAGTGCTGTTGAATAATAAAGAGACTTGGTCCAAGTGGTTCGACACTCTTGAGGTTTGGTCTGATAGTTCTGGAGTGGAGGAGGGTCGGTTTGCTTGGCTTCAAATCCACGGGATCCCGGCTCAACTGGCGTCTGACGGGGTGTTCGATTTGATTGGTAGTCGGTATGGTAAGGTGGTTCGATCGGCCTCTCTTTCAGGTGATGACAACAATCTTTCATATGCTCTTATCGGTGTTCTTAGCAAAGAGTGTAAACGGATTGTGGATCGGGTGGACATAAGTTGGAGGGGTAGAGTGTTTAGAGTGTGGGTGGACGAGGATGCAGGGGAATGGACGCCGGAGTGTGCATCGTCGGATGTAGAGGATGATAGTTCCGTTATACCGGAGGAGGATAAGTGTAATGATGAAAACACCCAGTATGAGGCCGAGTCGGTGAACCGTGAAGAAGGTGAGTGTTCTCCTGTCGTGGAGGGGTTTTCTGTGAATGTTGATAGAAATGATGACGAGGGCTGGAGGTTTGATGGGCCTAACGAAGGGGATGCGGATCAACCGAGTACTAATGTTTTGTCTTGTGAGATGCCGGTGGAGAATAATGTTGGTAATACGTCTTCTGTTAACGTGATGAAAGGTACGGGACGCAAGAAGTTTAGGAGGAAGTCTTTGGGTACTAATAGGAGTGGGGGTAGTGGTTCTAGTGAGCGGCCTAAGAAGCGTTCTAGGGAGAACAATGATGTGTTTGACATTGATAGGTTAATTGGTATTATGCATGTTCCCGCGGATATGTCAACGGGTAATAAGTCCGGTGGTGATGAGGTATTTTTGACGCCGGATTTAAATAGGGGACTTTCATCTTCTTTGGCGGCAGTTCCTAATATTGGCGAAGAGGGTGTTGAACATTCGGCTCCTTGTAGTATGGAAGTACCTTTACAACAACGTAGCCCGATTGTTGTGGAAGTTGAGAAGACAATAGAATTAAGCAAGGCGTTGGGAGTTGAGAATTTGCAAGATTTTGCGTCAGATGTTCAAGAGGTTCTTGTTTCCGAAGGTTATCAAGCAGGTGATCAATGAATGTGATGTCCTTAAACATTCGTGGGTTAGGGGATTCCAGCAAAGCAGATTGGATTCGAGGTCTTCGAGTTCATCACGAGGTTAGTTTTATTTGTTTACAAGAGACTCAATACGGTTCTATAGAGTCAGTGGATGTGGGGCGGTTGTGGGGTCATGGTAGTCATGCGTTTGATTGGGTGCCTTCGTCTGGTCGTTCGGGCGGTTTACTGTCCGTGTGGGATGCGCAAGTTTTCACTATGGAAAGGGTGGTCAAGAATAACAATTGGTTGTTAGTGTCGGGAACTGTTAAAGGGAAGAGTGGTTTATTTCACTTTTTGAATGTATACTCTCCTCAGAATCTAGCCGCTAAACGTTTGCTTTGGAGGGAAATTACGACTTTGATTGGGGAGGGTAATGGGAGGTGGATTGTGGGGGGTGATTTTAATGCGGTTTGGTGCGCAGAGGATAGGAGGAATTCGGTCTTTAATGTTGGAGAGGCTAATGAGTTTAACGACTTTATCGATGATTCAGACCTTCACGAGTACTCCTTGAAAAGGAGGAGGTTTACTTTTGTTGCAGGGAATAAACTGAGTCGCATTGACAGAATTTTTGTTAGTTGGGATTTCTTTATGGATTGGCCGTGTGCGGAATATGTTGCGCTTGAAAGAAATAAACCGGATCACGTTCCGTTGGTGTTAAAAATCGGTACTCCTAGGAACTTTGGTCCTAAACCGTTCAGGTTTTTCAACTCTTGGCTTGGTAGAGAAGATTTTGTTACTTTGGTTAAGAAGACGTTCGAGGATAGTTCTGTTGAAGGGGCTCTTGTGGGGTCTCCGGACGCGAGGTTACTGGCCAAGTTTAAGGCGCTGAGGGATGTCATTTCTAGATGGGCGATCGATTGCAAAACAAAAGAAAAGGAGGAACGGGTTATTTTGGAACAAGAGATGAAAGGGTTGGATCTTCTTTTGGAGGACCGGGATTTACTAGAAGAAGAGCAATGGTCGTTGGGTGAAATTAAAAGACGTTTAGGTGAGTTGGATTACTTCGTGAATCGGGATCTCAAGCAAAAGGCGCGGTGCAATTGGGCGACTCATGGAGATGAAAACTCGCGCTACTTTCATGGTTTCATCAATAAACGTAAAGCTTCAAATTTTTTTCCGGGTTTGGACGTAAATGGAGTTTGGGAAACTAACCCGGTGCGGATTAAGAGGGAGGTGCTTCGGTTTTTTTCTGGAAAGTTTAAAGAGACTATTACTCAGCGGCCTCGTTTGGTTGGGTACGGTTATTCGGTCTTAGCTGCCGAGGAGGCGGCTTCCATGGTTTGCGAGTTCTCCTTGTCTGAGATTAAGAAAGCGGTTTTCGAATGTGGTAGTGACAAAGCTCCTGGGCCGGATGGATTCAATTTTAGGTTCATTCGGTTCTTTTGGGAGTATCTTGAGAAGGATTTCGTAGACGTGCTCGCGAATTTTCACAGTTCTAAAAGATTTTGTCCGGGTGTTGGGTCTTCTTTTGTTACGTTGATTCCGAAGGTTAATAGTCCGTCCTCTTTGGGTGATTTCAGGCCGATTAGCCTTATCGGTTGTATTCTAAAGACGGTTTCGAAAGTGTTAGTGAATCGCTTGAAGTGTGTTATGAACAAGGTTGTGTCAGAGCATCAGTCGGCTTTCCTGTCCGGGAGGTATATTCTTGATGGCCCGTTAGTGGCAAATGAGGTTATTGCGTGGGCTAAGAAGAGGGAGAGAAGAATTTTCTTGTTTAAGATCGACTTCGACAAAGCGTATGATAATGTTAACTGGGAGTTCTTGTTGTCGGTTCTCGCTCAGATGGGGTTTTCTTCTGTTTGGTGTGAATGGATTCGTGGTATTCTATTGGCGACCAGAGCCGCTGTTCTTGTCAACGGTTCCCCTACTTTCGAGTTTGGGTGCCAAAAAGGCATCCGTCAAGGTGACCCGCTTTCCCCTTTTCTGTTTATTATTTTAATGGAAGCGTTTTCAGGTATGATGAAACAAGCGTGCGACATTGGTGCTTTTCATGGTGTTATTCTCCCTGGTGATGGTCCTCGGCTTTCTCATCTTCTTTATGCGGATGACGCTATGCTTATGGGAGAGTGGTCGGTTTTTAACTTTGATAATTTGAGACACATTCTTCGCATTTTCTACTTATGCTCGGGGTTAAAGATCAATCTTCACAAGTCAGTTTTATTCGGAGTGGGTGTTGATGATGGGGTTATTGGTAGTCAAGCGGCTAGTATGGGTTGTAAGGCGGGTAGCATTCCATTCACATATCTTGGAATTACGGTTGGTGCGAACATGAATAGGGTGGCTAATTGGGAGCCGGTTGTGTCCAAATTCAAGAAGAGACTTTCTAAATGGAAAGTTAATTCTTTATCTATTGTCGGTCGCCTTACGCTTATTAAATCGGTGTTGGATAGCCTTCCCACTTATTATTTTTCGCTTTTCAAAGCTCCAAAGAAGGTGATTCATGATTTGGAAGCCTTGATGAGAAGATTTTTATGGGGTGGTTCGGACGAAGTGCGCAAGATGTCATGGGTGGCTTGGGAGATAGTTACTAAACCCATTAAACAAGGGGGTTTGGGGATTGCTCCTTTACAAATTAGTAATCAAGCGCTGCTATCTAAGTGGCTGGGAAGATTCCTTAATGAACATCAAGCTATTTGGAGACGTGTTGTTTGGGCCATTCATGGGTCAACGAGAGGATGGGGTCTAGCGCCGGCTAATAATGGGGTTCCCGGGGTTTGGAAGAATTGTGTCATGTTTTGGAATAAGTTCAAGGTTGATGGCGTGGGGTTTGATAGAGTGGTTCGGGCTACGATTGGGAATGGTCATAATGTCCGATTCTGGCTTGATTTGTGGCTTGGTCCGGAGCTGTTGAAGGAAAAGTTCCCGGGTTTATTTGCGCTGGATAAATATAAACACACTTTGGTTGTGGACCGATTGGTGGTGGATGGTTCTTCTCGTTGTATTGTGTGGGAGTGGCTTAGAGCTCCTAGTTCTCAGCAGGAGATGCGAGAGAAGTCAGAGCTGGAACAATTGCTTGATACGGTTGAATTGACGGATCATGAAGACACTTGGTCGTGGGCGGTTGGCAATAGTAAAGAGTTCGCCGTTTCTTCGATAAAAAAATGGATGCGTCAGGATGTGGAGGGGGCCGGGGAGTTTGGCTTTCAATGGAGTGGTTGGGTTCCAAAAAAGTGTAATATTTTTATGTGGAGGGCGGTTTTGGATCGGTTGCCTACCAAGGAAGCTTTAGCGAGGCGGCATATTCAATGCGGCGATCAAAGGTGTGTGTTTTGTGATAGTAGTGGCGAAACGCTTGAGCACTTATTGACCGGTTGTATTACCTCATCGGGAGTTTGGGATGCTATAGCTTTTTGGTGCAAGATTCCTAGACCCTTTGTTTTTCACGTCAACGACTTGGTGGACCTTCATAAGGCGAATGGTGTTTCGGAAATCAAAAGTTCGATTGTTCATGGCATTGTTATTATTACCTGTTGGAGGATTTGGCGTGCTAGGAATGACAAGATTTTCTCGGGCAAGGACACAAAGATCACGGAGATAGTTATGGATGTTAAATCTTTTGGTTTTCTTTGGTTTAAATATAGATCCAAGCTAGGGGTAGTGGATTGGAATCGTTGGTGTCGATTTGATGTAACGTGATTTTGTATATTGTTTTTGGCTTTCGGCGTCTATCTCCGCCTTGGGGATAGGGGTCGGTGGTGTTTGTTTTAATGAAAGTCAATTTTCAAAAAAAAAAATAAATAAATAAAATCGTATATTTTTACACTTGTTTTTATTTAACATAACTCATCAACTCATCATACATGAGAAGCCAGCCAATACACATACAAATATGACATGAAGTTAGAAAGTTAAATAAATGAATATCATTTGGTAAATCTTATTGCTCAAACAGTAAATGGTAATAATTACTTGAAATATTTATACGACAATTAAAAAGAAAAGATGAGGACCGTTATTTCCGTTACATCTATTAACGTCCCTCACTTTTTCTACAAGTTTCACTATACCTCCCCCCACCATGGTCTATTTACATATGTAGTCCATGTGAAATCAAAAGTACCAAAATTACCCTTCATCAGGCATCAACCACAACAGCAATTTTACTCGGTAACCAATCGTTACCACCACCACCACCACCAACTTGATCACGATCCGACTCGAGTCGAACCATCATGTCTTCGCCTCGAGTCGGTAACCGTGCGTTGACCTGGTGCAAGCTCGGAATCAGTACCTGTTCAGCCCACTCCTCTAGACTAGTTCGACCGAACCATAACCCGCCCAATATATTCTCTACCGCACCCTCTTCCACCTCGATTATAATCTTCTCGTCAACTATAGTCTCGAACGCATTCGTGACAGTTTTCTCGATTTCGCGACGAATGTTTCCAAAATTAACGGGCTTGAACACGACCGTCCCATCGCTATGCCTCAAGAGCTCATGAGGTAAGGACATAACCGCAAATTGTTGGTTCTCGTCTTCTTGCTCAATGGTTAAGTTGCTCGAGTTTATGGAGCCGTCGGTTCTATCTTCCTCGTAGTCTATGGCTAGGTTAAGATCCAGCGACAAATCTAGCCCGGATTCTTTCCTCTGTCTCCTTGATTTATCTTTTCCTGTCAACCAATTCGCTCTCCGTTTCAACCGCTTCTCGCTGATGGTTAGCTTCAACTGCCAATCACAGCTTGCCAAGGAGCGCAACTGTTGCTCATCTGCCTGATGCTCGTCGATGTTGGCGGTTGACCAATTCCCTGTTAGCACAAAAACGACATTCCCCAGGCTAGTTTCACGCCCGTGAGAATCCGTGAGCCGACCTCTTTCCATGGCTCGTTTTATATGCCCGCGAACCAACATATCCGCTTCGTCAATGTCGGAAAGACAAATTACAGAAAATGGGTTTGTACGGACCGCCTCAGCGATACGGTCCAAGACTGTTTTACCACGTCTTAAATCTGTTTCATCATCATCACGTCTTGACCCAAGCCCGATAGTGATCAGGTTGGACCCACTTATATGCTCAGCGAGAACCGATGCCATCTTCTTCTTCCCAACCCGATCAGGACCTGCAAACAGTAGCCACACGCAACCCCTCGAAGAGTCTACTTTACATTGCGTTATTGTTGTTGCTATGGTGGAAGCCGCTTCAGGCTGCCACCAAGCTTTTTTCATCAGACCCTTGAGCAGTCTCTTGAATGAGTCTGTGTCTGCTGGATCGGCAAATTTACTCTTTTGCGGTTCGGAAGAGATGCAACCTAAAAGGTCCTTAACAGTCAAATCGTCGTTATCTTTCTGAACCATGGTTTCCGAAGGTTTCTTTGGTCCAAGAAACAGATCAGTACCTACAGGGCTTGGTGGCGGCTCTAACCGTGGCTGCTGGGCGGGTTGCAGAGCCTCTTGAAGACTTCTAGGTGGTTGTAACCGCGGCTGTTGACCGGGTTGACTTGGTCTAAGAAGCATATTCGGCTTGTATGACCCGGTCAAAGGCATAACCATGGGTACAATTCTATCCAATCTTGAAGCTTGGTTATAATTCGGATGAATCCGTGAGCAGTCATCGCCCCATTTCTTCTGCAGTTCTTGAATGTTTTCTTTCAAAACAAGTTCCTTATCCTTAACCTATGAAAAACAAAACCTATGGCATCACCAAACAGTTACAAATGCAAAAAACGCAATCAAAATTCAGAAATTCTAACGTGTCGTCTCACCTGAGACTGCTCGTTTGTTTTCGCGTTTTGCAGCCATTGAGGTAACCCGTTGTTAACCTCATCAGCCTGTTTCTCAAGCTCTTTCAATTTCGCTAATTCTTGTTCATAACCACTTGAACAAACTGGACAACACTTCGCATTTCGACTAGCATCCAAATTCATCGTCGTCGAGAAACCATTCAACGGGCTCAAAGACTGAACCGAACCACCAACACCACCATTCGTCCTACACCAATCAAAACAAATTCATAAACATATATCCAAACACAACTTACAAACCAAATTAAAAAACTTTGTAAGAAACAAATCAACAATAACCTTGGAAACATATTAGGGGGTGGTGATCTTGAAGTAATAGGCACAGCATGTAAATCCCAATCACTTTCCATACATGGATGATAAACTTGACACCTTAAAAAAGTTTCACATGTAGCAGTACCAAACAACCAAACCTTTCCGGCGAATTTCGCCACCAATTTCGTCATCTCCTCAACCGATTCACGCCCAACCGAAACGCTTTGCTGCTCAACTAACCATTTTAAATCCGCGAGATCGATTATCACCCCTTTACTATCATCAACATCCCCAATTCTTTTCTCAATCAATTCACTTAATTCCTTGATCTTATTCGGTATCAATGACTTATCATGTAAAGACTCCAACTCTTTTTCGATAGATATAACCTCTCTAGTAACGAATTCCCCCTTTTCGATTCGGGTCAAGATATCTTTACGGATGGCTTCAGGTTCCAATTCCCCTACTAGAATTGGATTCCTTTTGTTGGGCTTTTTCATTATCTCAATAACTCTTTTAACATCATCATTCCTTTGCTGTTGACTTGATTGATTTGTAGCTAGATTCCCATGTTGCTGTTGCTGTAACCGTGGATTCAGATAAAGATTTCTTGGAGATGACACTATTGGTTCAATATTCCTTTGTTGTTGTAACCGTGGGTTCATATACAGGTTCCGGTTTATCGGTAAGGAAACCGGGTTGGTTACAGGTGATGGGGATGGCCGGAATCCGATACCAAGGCTTGACGGATTTATAATATTATTGCTATTACTATTACTATTGCTGTTACTATTACTATTTAAGGACTGTTCGATGGTAGCTTTAACAGCTGGGCTAGAAAAGCTGGCTTCTCGCATGACCCGACTGACACTCGGGTCATCGAGAATGGAAATAATAAGTTGTTCCAGCTCAACTTTAACCGCTAAAAGCGGTTGTTGTTGTTGCTCTGGACAACCACGTCTTTGATGGGCTTGGGCCCGTTTAAGGGCCGCCATCAGGGCGTTGGAAATAGGCGGCTCCTTAACCGCTGGCGATGAGCTAGCGGTTGGGAGCCGTTCCAGTGCCACGCTGAAGCAAAGCTCCAGCGCTCGGCACTGGAGTGGGTGGGAGGAATTGGGGTGGGACCGGATACACGCTTGCCGTAAGAAGCCGGTCGGCGAGGCTAGGAGCGTTGACGCCACATGAAGTGGCGTCGTTTGGCCGTGGTTTCGCCGACCGGCTTCCGCTATTGAGTGGTTTAAAACGGTTGACGCCTCAGGCGTTAAGGTTTGTTGGATCGTACTTAATCCTGACCTCATAATAAATAAAATATCTGTTTGTATTTGATCTGGGTTTTGTAAAAAATCACAAATTTAATAAAACCCAGAAGCTAGAATTACAAAAAAGCAAAAGAATTTGAAAAAATGTGGTCAAATTTGATAAAAATACCACAAATCTTGAAATAGGAAAATAAGAAATAGTTGGTTAAGATTTAAGAGCAGAAACTATAAAAATGAAAATGAGTAGGAGGCTTCTTTTAATTCAAAGAAAATGAAAACCCACTCTCATAATTTGTTATCTAAGAGTGAGGAAGATGATGATGATGATAATTGATAAAGAAACCCTGTATCTATCTCTATATGTATGATGTATGGATGTATGTATGTATGTGTAGTTGTGTATGTAATAAATGAAAATAAAAACAAAAAAAGCTTTTTAGAAATTATTTATTAAATTAATAAGTGGTCATGGTTAGAGGGATGGGTAAATATGAGCTATTTTGGTAGCAGGGAAAAAGGATGATGATGGCAATGTTTGTTTGTATTCAAGAGAGAATTTGCAAGGATTTCTGGAAAATAAATGTTCTCTTCTGCCTCTATACTCTACACCACACCCTATACACCTACACCTTTTTTTGTTTATAAAAATCTTTATAGTTTAATCGAATCACAAGCTCACTTTCGTATTTATTATACTAGATTATACTCTGAGAGTGTTCCGGGGTTGAAAATTTTAATCTAACACATCAATTTTACGTATGAAATACACTGATACGCTTTACATTACATGCAAGAAAGCTTCACGTAGCACTTAACATAAAACAATTAACAATGTATCTCCAATGTTAACGCATATCCTTACACTAAATAATTCAAATGTTAACATCTAACCTAAAACAGTGTATAACTCTAATATTAATACCTAACCTAAAACAATGTACAACTCTAATACTAAGAGCATTCACAGTAGCTTCCCCATCTCCCATTCTCTCACAATCAATCACAACCACATATTACACTAAAAATCATTACAGTTTCTCTCTCATCCACTCACAACTACTTTCAACAAATACTAAAAAATAAATACACCTTCCAGTTTTCTTCACTCACAACCACTCACACCCACCCCATATAATTTTGAGGACATACTCACATAAAATGGGGAGCTACTATGCTACACCTAATCAATATATTGTATTGATTAAGCTTTTATATGTATTTTGGACTACACTTTGACTGCCCCTTTTCACTTTCACAATACGCGTTTCCATATGTCAACGCGCCTTCAAATACCTTACTAATCACTTGTCCACAACAATGATTTTGATTTTATAGTTCATGAGAAACTATTATGTAAAAAGTATTTTAACATAGGGGTGTCCATTCTGATAAGTGATGATAATAATCAGTTTTTGTTAATTACTATTAATATAACATGTTAGTAGTTAGGTTTACTCAAACACTACCCAATAAATAAACTTTAGAACGTTACCTATTAAATTAACGAGTAGTTTATGAGTGTTTAAAAAGTGTATATTTAGATTTGATAGGGTTATTTAAAAATGTTTTGATTTTAGTTTTTCATGTGATTATCTATATCCCAAATGGAATAACTTTTTCTTTGAAGCAATGTAACGACTAGTACGTTCATGCTTTGATTATTGTAAATTAGCATGAAAACTCAGTTTTGAATAATGAAATCCCCTAGTGCGTCGTGACGAGAATTTGATTGGCATTCGTTTGGTTTGTTACGATACTAACACTCGCTATAGCAACCAAATGAAAAAAAACCAAAAAATAAAGTCGTGGTATCCGAAAAGAATATCGTCACCTGTTTTACATCGATCAAAGACAATAAAAACGAATACCGGTTGGTGTAACGACGTTGTTTAGTCAAATCGATTTAATTCGTCACGATATTGGTATGATACCGACACCCTTATAGTTTACGACACAAAGAAAAATTATATTTTGAACACAACTCCGTTTTTAACTTAATTTGTGTCGAATACAACTCCGTTTTTAATGTAATTTGTGTTAGAATGTCAGGAACAAAATAAAATGATTCTTATTGTGAAGCATACAATGATTCTTATTCGTATTTTTATTTCGTTATATAATACTTTAAAATTTTAAAGTACATTAGTTTTTTTATCAAGGAACAACTTTATTAGCTTTAAAGTACATTAGTTAATAAATTATTGAAAATTCAGTCGGAACAAATGTTGGATATTCTTTTCTCTGGAGTACAATGCTTAGTACAATGCTTAGTCAATGGAAAATTGCAGGGCTGGCAAATCGTGTATACCTGACCTGTTAATACACGATACACGAAACCTGACTATCTGTACACGACACGAAAATTTTTCGTGTCTATTTTTTCATACACGAACCTGTTAATTTTTTTAACAGGTAGACACGAAAAGTACCCGTTAATACATGTTTGTGACCATTATACTAATCGCATGTTTACGAACCTATTTAGTGAGACAAAATTTCCAAAAGTTCACCAAAGACATAGATAATACCTGTTTGCGTACCTGTTAATACCTGTTTGCGTACCTGTTAATACATGTTTGCGTACCTGTTTGCGAACATTATACTTAGGGCTGGCAAATCATGTATATCTGACAAGTTTATACACGACCCTGTTAAGACACGATACACGAAACCTGGCTACCTGTACACGACACGAAAACTAACAGGTAAATTCGTGTCTACCTGTTTAGGACACGAAACCTGTTAAAGCCATACATGTACCTGTTAAGATCGTTCAGGTTCGTGTCAAGTAATCGTGTTCGTATACAAAATTGTCGGCCCTAGAAAATTGTACTATAGTAGTTTTTGATCCGCGGGCATTGCCCCACGGATTCGTATTTGAGCTAGCGAAAAAACATACCGAATAATTACGCTTTCAAACACTTCGCCATACCAAAAACGACCTAGATTGACCCGAACTTGATTAAGATGGATGGAACTACCGTTGGATTTCAAAATGATGTTACAGGTGCCCCCAACCCAACACGCCTCTTATGCCTTAGCATCACTAAAAATGCCTGCAAAATTAAGCAAATAAATACGCAAATTTAATAAAAAACTAATCTTATATACACAAACAATTGAAATATTAATTTCTATAATATATTTTGCATTCGTAGTTGAAGAAACAACGAGTAAGAGGAGGGGGTAATAGATGTGTGGTATAACGACTCGTGTTCACTGCAGGATATAATCCTTGGCTCACAACGATGGCCGATCTATGGTTATATGCATAAACAGTAAGCAGGGTAACGTAAGGGACAACGATATAAGTGGTTCGATCTCGTAAGACCTACGTCCACTAACAAGAGATGATCTTTTATAAATACAAAGTACAAGTAATGATACAAGTGTATTGTTTCTAATTGGTTGGGAATTGACTACCCTCAAGAAAGGAGGTGAAGGCCTCCTTTTATAGGAGGTATATGGGCCTGAGGTAGTCAGGCCCATTTTGGTTGTTGACGGGCTTGGGCCCGGGAGCTTTAGGAGTCCACTTAGTTGGATCTCAACCCTTAGTTGGGTAAAGTGATCCAAGTTGAAGAGGCTTTCTTTTGATTGGGCCACGTGGCGCTACGTGATTGGATGGCTGGGCGGTGCCCTGCCATTGGTACACGTGGCGCCTTCTGGCTGGATCTGCAGAAGGTCTCTTTTTCTCCTGCTGTCAGGTCGTGTAAGGCGGCTGACCAGTTGTCAGCTGACACCTGATGGGAAGTGGCAAGTTGAACTCCAAGGGGGATGTATCCGGCGCTGTCAAGTGGTGGCTCTGCGCGGAGTGAGCAGCGCGGTTTAGGCGTTGCTGCTTTTATCTCCCTTAGTGTGTTGTGTTGGCCTTGTGTAGGCGGAGTTTCTTGGACGCTGGGTAGGGTGCGCTTGCAAGCGCTGAGAAGCGGTACCCTACCCCTTCAGTAGTTGATACCGAATAAGACAAATTTGACCCGTTACCAAACTGCTTGAAACGCCCATTTTTGCATCTATAAGAAAAATATTCACACATGACTTTGTGAAATTTATGTGTTATATGATGGAAAATCATCTATGAAAGTGTGTGTTATCAGGAAAACCAAGAAACATTCATAAATACTAAAATGAAGAGTGAATGGATGGATATATTATAGGAGGAAAAAGAAGAAAACAAACTGACCTATCATACTATTTTCCTCGGCCATTTCAATTAACCCCAATCAATGCAATCATCCATTTCAATCTTGCACCTTCAATCACGAAGATGGAAACACAAATTCCAATTGTGCTTTCAATTGCGTATGCAATTTCATACTAATAGGCCATCAAGTTTGTTGATTTAAAGCGATGAAAACAAAATCCAAACATGCATCTACTCGAATCACATTTATAACCAAGTCGACATCGCACAACATTGCGTCTATTACGCGACCTGTTTGTGAAGAATGGTAACCCTATAAAAGTATCGTGGGCTCAATAAATGCCGCTTAATTTATCACCACATGACAAAGAAGAAGCAATTTGTTAAATATATAACAAAAGTTCATTTCTAACCGAAATGCTTTTGGGTACAACAGGCATAGCAATGAGATAAACATGAAGGACCTGTTTCTTTAAATGCTAATGGCATCACCCATACTATAATTGTCGTTTGATGCTTCGCCATTGATTACCAATAATAAAAGCTAGCGCAAAAAGGCAAAAACCGAAAGAAGCCTTTCTATGGCTCAGAGTTTGGAGAACTTATGGCCGCAAGGTGGGTTGCAAGTTAAAACCTACCATCCACCGTCCTTGCCACGCCATATTCATTAATTATCGCGACAAATTTCAAACTCATCATAGCCAGCCAATTAGAATTTATATGTATATTAATTAGTAAGTTCTCATTGTAATAGTGCCTAAATTGTATGCGTGTATGCGCTGACAAAAAATACCCATGCTTAATATTATTTATACATGACTCGTTAAGGTAGACTTTCTAGTTTGACCAAAGTTACTAACCTGAGTTTGTCGGGTGTCACATTTAATACCACTTCTGAATTAATCCACACTTTTGCTCACTTGTCATTGTAGAATGATATATCTTGAGCTTACAAATAAGATCGTAAGAATGGTGAGGAAACCATATTAGTTTTTGTGGTTTCCTTTATAAAAGGACCAAAACAAGACTGTTAGTTTTAGAGGTGGATCTTTCTTTCATGCATGCATGTCTTTTGTTTTGGTTCTATATTCCTTTTTTGTTCACCACTTCACCCCTCTAAAAACATATATCATAATAAAAATGCCAACAATTAGTCGATCTTATTTTATAAATATCTAATATTCCTGATTATGGTATGTATTTGAGCGTTAAAAATATGCTTGAAAAGATTTTAAAACTTAAATCAATATGTCCAAAATTAAATGAAATTAAAATTAAAATGAAAGAAAAGAAAAAAAGAAAATGTAGAAATAAAATGTGAGGCGACAGGGTTAAATAAAAAGCAAGTATTTGCGTCAATGAGATAGTGGTGGAGTGCCTTCAGGTGGCGTCGGTTTGATTCGGATACGTGAGGCGACATGGTTTTATCGATTATTTCACTGTCGTGCCTTCGGGCGGGTGGGGGTCGGGTTTTCGCGCAACTGAGAAAGCTAAGGAGACGGTGACGGTCGAGTAGGCGACCTTAGCCACAACACCGTTGTCAGGGTAGTTGGCATGTCACCGTTAAAAAAAGGCTATGTATTTGGAGGTGTGAACATAGTAATTGTGCTGCTCTGCAAAACCATTGAATGGACGTCTCCTTTTCGTATATGACTTTTCTTTCTACTTTGTTACTCATTACCTTTTTTTCTTACTTACACATTATTAATTATTTTTATAACTGTAACTTAGCATGCATACTTTCGTTACTTTGATATAAAGGTTTTATTTATATATTCAAATTCAAAATATATACTGAGTTTTACAATGACTTGTTTTCAGTAACCAAAAAAAAGATCACGATGGGTTATTATATTGTTACGGAAACTTTTCAGTTGTACACAATATGGTTTTATATAGGTTAACTGCGATACACGGTAATGTTTATAAAAGAGTTGGGACTTGGGGTTGATTGATTCGAACATGACAAAAGATAAATGAACGCAAGCAATGTCTTCTTCTTACACGAATAGATCACAGTAGGGTATATAAAAGAGTTGGGACTTGGGGTTGATCTATTCGAACATGACAAAAGATAAATGAACGCAAGCAGAAAAAACTAATTCGACCAAAATAATTTTATTCACGTATAATAATTCCTGTGTAAACACAGAATATAAATTGAAATTGAAAGTTTATTGTTGATAAAAACCAAATTTCTAGCTTGATAGACATGTAACTCATTTATCCCTAAACTTCACTTTAATGTCAACAGTAACCCTATAACTTTAAAAAAATGTCACTTTTGACTCCTCATGTTTCTAAAGTTTCGAGTTTATAGTAAAACTAATTTGATACTTTTTTATCTTTATGGATATGTCAATATAAAGTCGAGTCGGATCAAATATAATACGTATTGATTCGACGATTAAGTTCGAGTTGGTTTATGTTTTGACGTAAAGGGTTATAATATCTATACATAATCACATCACAAAATTGGTATAAGTTCGAGCTCGTCTATATTTTTTACGTAAATTTGGTATATTTTTCGAGGTTTATTTTGTTTGACGTAAAGGGTTTATATAATTTTTAGTTTGTCTATGTTTCAACGTAAAGTCGAGTCATATGTATGACTTAGGTCACATATTATATGTTTACTTAGTGTTTTTGCCCCGTCACGTGTCACTGCAACGCGTGGCAGGTCAAAATCTAGTTATGATGATGCGTCGTCTCACGTTGACATGGTTACAAATGACATAAAAAAGCTTACTAGTTATTATTATTTTTTTTGACCGGCTAATTACATCCTCACCTAATATTCACCCTTATTACCCGTGGGGGGATTCGAACTCCTGACCTCATCTTATACACCCTCACCCCCACACCACTGGGCCAAAGCCTCAGTGTGCTAGTTATTTATATTTATAGTACATTATAAAGGATGAGTCATGGGCAAATATGTCCAAATTGTCCAAAGTTAAGATGGTATACCAAGAGTTTCTTTACAATTTCCTAAATTTTACCATTTTTCTTCTCTAAATGCCCCTATAAGATAATCAATGGGTATTTTAATGCATAAAACCTTCTAATTCCAAACAACATTATTATTATTATTAAAATAACATACTCTTCATAACATATTTGGCACCCTCATGATTTAATAATAAATTTCAATCATGGACGAAAAGTGATTTGTGGCAAAGCAGACCGCCCGGCCCACATCAATAAGTTACTCGCCTTTACCTCATACTGAACCACACAATAGGCCATTTTGCCATCAAATATCTCATTACGGTGATAGCTCGTCAGCAATGAATCTCGCAACTGCAAAACCTTGCTTATGTGATTATAAAGCATTTGAGAAGAGTATCAAACAAAATTAAGTAATTAATACATTTTATTAAAAAATTGCAATTTTATATAAATTTTTTATATATAATAAAACTATATAAAAAGGTTTCTACACATACAAATATATACCTATACACCTTAAAAAGATTGTAAAAATCAATAAAACTCAAACTTTACGTAAAAAAATATTTGTGATGCCTTTGCATAAAAAAAGTGTGCGCATGAATTGATTCACGAACCGAAACCGAACCGAAGCAAAACCGGCCTTTCAAACAGGCAAAACCGGGGCCGAACCGAATCGAAACCGGTTCAAACACGAACCGGTTTGGGATTCGGTTCCTAGAAAAACCGATCTGTGCACGTCTATAAAGTTCTCAGGTTGGGAGGTATTAATTATGTGGAATATTTTCAACTAACCTAACTTCCAATTTCACTTTTCGATGCCACTTATAGAAATTTATGATGCACTTGATTAGTAGTTTTATTGCATTGCTTTTATCATGTGGTAGATGTTATGGGTATGCTTCTTTGCAGGTTGCTAATATGGATCTTATAAAGTTTTCTTCTATTCGGCAATCTCTCTAGATTTGACACTTTCAACATATTGAGTGGGACTGTTAAGAATAGTTGCTAATGAGTCAAACCGCTACTTCCATTTTTTTACTGGCATGTAGGTCAAATTCATATGGTGTATAGAACGTAGCATACTATCATTTCTCCTTGTAGACTGTTGGATTAGTTTCTTTTAACAGTTCTTATTTATGAACACTTGTATAGATCTATCAAGGTATATTTGCACATAGGAATTAATACAGGTGTAGCAAGTTAAAGTTTCACTTTTATCAGGAGTTATTATTCCCCGTCAATCAATGAACTAAGTAGTAAATGAGAATAAAAAACAGTAATACACATAATAGTAAATGCTTCAAATGATTCTCAAATATATTGAAATGGTTAACTACAAAAGTTTTGAAGGATTCGTGTGTCTGTATGAAATAGATGAGATGAACCCATCTATTTATAGACAAACTGATACATATAAGTTGAGTGTACAAAAGACTATAATACTACAAGATAATACTACAACAGGTTGTAGTATTGGAACTTGTACAAAGACTTTAAGAAAACTAATATAATATTAAACTACTAAAGTATAAGGGCGGTGGGAAGCTTCTATCAAAACAACTGATGAATGACAAACTACTGATGAGTAGTTTGTCTTCAGTAGTTCCTCAGAGACTTTGTCTGGTTTGTCTTCAGAACATCTGATCTTTACTTGATATTATCGTCTTCATTACTTTCAGTCTTCTTCTTTAGCAGTTTCTATACTTAGAACAATATTGCAGAATATGATTTAGACTAACGTATCAAAAGTGGTTTCATCAATCCTTTTTGTCCTTACAATCTCCCCCTGGATTGATGAAGCCAAAATAGCACCAATTACCATTTTATTTCAAAGAGCACCAATTTTAAAAAATTACCCCACTACGAAGTACAGGTGCTTACACACATACACCTTACATATTGATTCTTTTAATCATTTTAAAGTTTGAATTATGTTTCCGCCCTTTATTATCGACTCCACCGCAATGCGCGAGTTTCCTGCTAGTTACTTATTAACATGAAGACACAAAAATTAACTAATTATCTTATTTATATAAATTAGAAAATGCATTAGTTCCTGATGAACCCTTAGTCGTCACGGGTCATGCAAAACCTTTTTAACCTAAGAAGATAGGGTAAGCAGGGTATATCGAATCCACGAAGAGCATGTGGTTGGTTTTACGCTAAGTGTTTGTTCGCCTATTTTACTTATAAAATAAATATATAGAATACAATTATGAAGCTTGCTAGTTTATCTTTTTGTTATTTTATAAAAGTGGTGATAAAACTAATCTAACAAAACTAAGAGAAGTGTAACTTCCACCCGGGATCCTACTCGTATAGCTGAGTAACCTATTCGAATTAATCACAAGAACACCACATAGACATGGCCTTGGGATGTTTGTTTTGGACTATTAACTAAGGACGATTATCAATGCTAACCAAACAACCTAATAACTAGGGATGATTTTCTATACCAACCGAACTACCTAATCACGAGGACTAAGGACGATTATAGGTACCAACCGAACAACCTAATTATCCTGTCACGATAACTAAGGACGATTATGGCATCAACCGAACAACCTAATTAACCTGCTGTAAGATAACTCATAACATATATCACGCGTATACTATGATGCAAGACCAAAAAACCATACTTCAATATGTTACTGACAAGAAACTTAAACAACAGTAAATCCAAACCAAACGCAAGTAGTTAGAATACTAGTTCGTACATGATTAAAAACGAGTTCAGAATACAAAACCAATACAAATATTCACCCGGGGAAAGTCACCGAAGCTTAGCCGCGTCTGCTTGTCATCACAGGCTCGGTTTCACCTCTAGCAGCTTGAATCTTCAACGTACGGAGCATGGTTGTGGTGGAAATCACGACCCTAAGGTCGTGGGTTGTGACCAGAGGTCAAGAATGGTGATAAGAATCGGACTACAAACTCCATGGCCTGCTCCAGCTCTTAAACTCGCGAGGAAGATGGGTCAAGTGCGATCACAGGCTGGAAAAGTGAAGAAAACATGTTTTCTTCGATCTGGACTCTGCCGCGGACCGCGGAGGAGTTAGCTAATCTCCCCGCGCTCCGCGGGGAATATAATAATAAATCCTGATCTGGGAACACGCCGCGGACCGCGGAGGAGTAAACAATCCTCCTGCGGTCCGCATGGGAGGTTTGTGTAAGGAAACTTTGTTTCCGCATCGTTTTTCATCCATTTCGCGCGTAGGTTCCCGTTCCGGCTCGTGTATTCTCGCTTAAGGCTCGTAAAATAGTCTTTTTAGCATCATAAGCGTTTCTTCCATGATTCTCGCTAATGTAACTAACTCCGGGCAAATCTACACACAAATACACACAAAACAGACGAATTAAACTATAAAGATGTGGACCTTTCGGCCTCACATCAGTTCCCTATATGAATAACTCTTTTTTATGCCTCAATCCGTAACATGTATGATTTACCGATTAATTTTATGACACAAATCAGGATATTCTACGAGTTTTCTCTATATATTTATTAGGGAAAATCACGAAACTAGCCTTTTAACCGTTTGAATTACGAGAATAGCCCCCTCCCGTCTCTTTGAAGAGACGGTTCACGTTTCCCAAGCCGTCTGGGGCGTCTCCTGAGACGACTTGGTTCCCAACAAATAAAACAACAACACGTCTTCAATGACGTCTCCGGAGACGTCATTGTGCCGTGTCGTGAGTCCCGAGACGTCTCCGATGTCTTGTTCGTCGTTTCAGTTTCCCATGTCCCCCATGATTCCCGAGACGTCTCCTCCCTATGTATACCATACCTTCGTCCCTAACTCCGTCCGAACTTTTTGACCCTCCGAATCTCCTCCTCTACCACCACCCTAAAACTGTTTCCTTCTTACACAAGAAAATGGCACCAAGTCGTTGGACGGAGGAACAAGAAATCGCCATAGTATCAGCCTGACAACTTGTCGAAGAAAGCCTACACCCGACAAACAAGTGGTACCGAATTCTAAATGAGTACAATCGGTTGGTAGGAGGCTCTAACCGAACCATCTATTCACTAAACCTTAAGTGGAATGATTTGAACACCAAGTGTCAACTCTTCAACGGGTACCACTATCGAACACTTCAAGCGGTACCTTCAGATATGCCCGAAGACGTGGCCATCAGATCATATACCAAAAAAGAGTATGAATTCAAGCAAGGCAAAGAATTCAAACACGTCTCTGCTTGCCAAATGATGAGGGACCGTCTTAACGCGTAGCCTATGTTTATTTTATTTTTATTAAGTTTGTAATGTTTATATATTTATTTTATCTTTTATTAATCGAATGACTAGTTTATTTAAAATTTTATTTAAATGCATGTTTGAATCCATTGAATAATTATTGCACCTTTAATTTTCTATTGACTTTTATGCCTATGTTTATTTTATTTTCATTGTTTTTTCATGATTTGTTATAAAAAAAGAGCAAAAATTTAAAGCCTGGAAAATACGTCTCCGGAGACGTTTTCAAAACCTGGAAAAGACGTCTCCTGAGACGTGGCGTTGTTTTATTTGTTGGGAACCAAGTCGTCTCGGGTGACGTCTCAGACGGCTTGGGAAACGTGAACCGTCTCTCCAAAGAGACGGAAAGAGCTATTATCGTAATTCAAACGGTCAAAGGGCTAGTTTCGTGATTTTCCCTATTTATTATTTTATATAACTTTTTCAACAAAACCATACAATTTGTATAGAATCTACAGCCTACACCTACATCATAGGTTTAGTGGGAACAATGTACGGGACCAAAATATTGCTAGATTGCATACTACAAACAAACAGAAGAAAGTTTATTTAGCAAGACATGGTTTGCTTTTGAAACACACTATACGGCAAATCATGAAATTGAAAGGAAGAAAACATGATAATGATCAGAAAAATTGCCTTTTGGGAACGCACGCTCTCTCCTTCACTTCCCCTTTACGTGATTTTTGAGTAATTATACTATGTATAATTGAAGACTTGAGATGAATAGTAGCCATTTTTTCCCTTTTTTTATTTGATAATAAATATGGTAAGTTTCATAGTAAATTACAAAATTGATTAGTGATGTGGTGGTTTGAGATTCACTTACTTAGAAAGGAGGTTGTGAGTTCCATTCTAGACAAGATCATTTTCTTTCTTTTTTTTTACATCATTTAATATTAAATATAGTTAGTTTCATATTAAAATACAAGATTGATTTGTAGTGTAGTGATATGAAGTTCACTTTTTTAAGAGTGAGGTTGTGAGTTCAATTCTTGGCTACATCATTTTCTTTTTTTTTGCAACATCATTTAATATTAAATATATTTGGTTTCATATTAAAATACAATATTGATCGGCGGTTTAGTGGTTTGAGGTTCACTTTCCTAAGAGTGAGGTTGTGAGTTCGATTCGAGGCTCGATCATTTTGTTTCTTTTTTCTTTTACAACATCATTTAATATTTTTCCCACATCATTATTTTATGTTAAAAATAATTGGGTTGGGAATAAAACACAAATTGGGTTGGTAGTGTAGTGGTTTGAGGTATCTTTCCCTAAACAGATGTCTTAGTTTCGAGACCTGATTTGAGGCAAACATTTTTCCATATTTTTTTGTGATCGCTTAGGCTAACATTGTCGCATTGGTACACTAATAAACCAAGACAATAATGACAGTGAATGCGCGGCAACGCGCGCGGAGAGTAAAACTAGTTCTATCAACTCAAAAGTCTCAAAAAGCAAAGTTTTTTGTTTTACTTGAAAGATAATATATTTATTTATATAGATTAAAAAGTATTTTTTTTTTTTTTTTTTTTTTTTTTTACACATAAACGCGAAAAATTACATCAAGATAGCGGGCAGGCGGGCAACAAGTTGCGCCGCAACCCCTTTTTGGACCGCAAACCCTAACCTACTAAAAACAAACCCATGCCCCCCCGGAGTCGAGACACTGCTATGAATAACCCGCTGGACTCTGGTCAGGAAACGGATGGCTTCCGGTGCCAGGGAGCCAAATGTATCAAATGCCAGGGGTACGAAAACGTGTTGGTTCTCCTCACAGGCTTTAGCATGCTTCTCAACTTTCTTCGCCTCTGCTTTCCACACTGCTTGCCCTGCTACAAACCCACTATCCCTCAAACCAACCAGGGGAGATACACCTGTTAGGTCGACACAAGCGTGTTTTCCCCCGGCCCACCCAAAGACAAGCAGGTCTGCTGGACGTAGGGTGGATCTCCCTTCTACGGGGTCCGAGAGGAAATTCACAGGAGCCTCCTTCTTGGCTGAGATCCCAGCCCTTCTTAAAATGTCCCAAAGAACGTCCCGGACCCAGTCATGCCTATATTTGAAACCAGGCAACTCCTTACAGTGAACCGCGTGTTCCCCGTATTCGTCTAAGCATGCCTTACGGCAAATCGGACAGACTTCATCTTCTTGGTACATGGGGATCACCAAACGATATTTAAGAATTGCCCTGTATTCAACTCCGGACATGGTTTGGCCCAAACCTTCGATTGGAATAACATTCAGGAAATCTTGGGCATGGGGGCTTTGCAAGCATTCAATAACTGCCTTTTGGCGGGGGGACAAATCAAAAGCTTCACCCAGGCTCTGTGCGATTTTGCCAAAAAGGGCATTCGCCAAAGTTTTCTGAGGCTTTGGGGGGGCGGTGTCCTTGTTAGAAAAACCGCCAATACCAAAACCTGGGAGATAGTCATTTATCCTTTCAAGGGCCTGCACGTAGTCCAAGTCCATGTCGACAACCCCGCTATTCCTTAAGATGTGGTCTTGGAGATTCCAAGACTGAGCTCGCGATGCCACAAAAGCATACACCCCAACATCCTTTGCTGAGAGGAGCCCTAATCCTCCCAAACGCATCGGCAAGGACGCTAGTCGCCACTGTAGGTCACCAAAGAACGGGCCCCCACATACCACTATGTCTTCGATGGCTTCCCGCAGACCCTTGTCGAAACATGATACCGCTTCATCCATAAAATGACATAAAGGGACTGAAATAGTTAAGGATTTTTATATTTTAACTTCTAGAGTTGTAAAATAACTAAAATGAAATTCCTATAGATATATTCAAATTTATGCTGATATTCAATCTAAGAGTCCGTTTTAGGCAGGTTCACGCACATTTTTGTTAATTTTATTAACTCTACATGTGACACACTATTGAAAATTGAAATGCGAAGCCCTTTTGTCATCTACAATTTTTTGACGAGAGTTTTTTGGACCAAAACAACATTCTTGAAAACATATTAATACTTGATGAACTATTAAAATGTTTTGATAGTTATGATATTAAGAAATTTTTAAATACTTTGGTTATCCTTGTAGATATTATCCCAACTATTAATTTGATCGCAAAAATTGTGTTATCTGTGTGTTAATCTGTCATAATAATATTGATGGGTGATTAGCATAAAGAAATTTTAGTGCCTAAAAGTGTTGATGATTCTGATTTGTGAAATATTTACTCTCAGTGATATCTTTAATTAAGGACATGATAACAAATAATTATCAAAGGGTGATTTTTCTAAAAAAATATTCTACTATTATATTTTTGAGTTGATGATTTTGTAAGTTTAAAAGTATTTTGTATTTTTACTATTCAAGAACTCTTACAAGAAAGGGACCTTTGTCTTAATCAATATGTTAATAAGTGATCCATTAATGTCAAATTGTGGTAATGAAATATGTTAAAAAAAAATAGGTGTATTAAGTACCCTAAAATTATTTCTCATGACTTTTTTATATCTTGAAGCATAATGCTTTTCACAGCACTCTATTTTTCTTGAGGTAAAACTTGAGCCCTTTCTCCTCTTTCTACTACATCTTACAAGACCACCTCTTGATAATGTCAACCATTTCCTTCGCCAACCAAACCGGCTATGACCTATTCGTCAGACTAAATGTCTTTGATGTACTGTTACTAAGGTATTAAAAAAATAGATTTAAAAGTGAATTAGATGGAGTGTGAGTTACACATTCTACAACGATTTCAAAGTTAAACCCACTTTTTCATACAACAATATTAAACAATTCCAACATCCACCTTATACCCCACCATGTGTGCGTGTGGCCCCCACCATTGGAATTCCAAACCCGTCCAATTGTCCGGACCACACACTCAGATTTGGAATTCCAGAGACCATCTCCTACAATGATTTGACCCCTTGGAATTCCAAACCCGTCCGTTTATTACCATCGTGGATGCTCATACAAACCTATGTGATAAATTCTTATAAAATACAACTATAGTATAAGAAACTTAAATGCTTCTTATCCTAAACATTACGTATCTTGTATATTCCTATCTCTTTGCTAGAGTTTATTTTATAAAATCTCATGCTGTTCAGAAAGAAAGTTGAATGCAATTTATCAAAAACAATATGTTAGCCAAAAAGGTCAAAAACATAATAAGTAGTGAAGTGAGAAAATGAGGGTGTGAAACAAAAATGTAGGAGTCAGAGAGATTCATTCCACAGCTTTTGACAATTAATATGTCCCAGCATCACTGGCCTGCAAAGCCAGGTTGTCCTTTGTAATGTCTCAGTTATTCTTCTTGACTTTTGAAATGACATTTATATCCTTCGTATTCTTTGTTGTGATCAAAATTAATTAACTACGCGCAACAATACAAGAAGTATCAAGAAACGCTAGAAGAATAATAACCCTTTTATGTAGAAAAGAACGCGTAAAGGTGTTGATGTTTGAAAGGAGAGATTGAGAGTTCAAGCCTCACGAGAGGCAAAAATGAGTGTATTTAAAGGAGAGAAAGATTTAGCTGTTTAAAAAAAATAGAAAAAGAACACTAGTGTACTAACGATAATGTTAAATCTTTTAAATACCCCATTAAAAACTCGCTTTACATCTTGTGTCAAGGTAAAGGTATTTTTCATTTGGTTTAAACATCCGCATACAAACACTATCAGATTGTATCCAATATTCAATAATGAACTTCATGCCAAAATAACATTTATTAGCGTGTTGGCACATTTCAAATCAAAATCTTCTTTTATTATTCCGGATCCTTATTTATTGATGTTGTTGTCCGTCCAAATCATAGATATAAATAACTCGAATACCTAAATATTCAAATTATTTTTAGTAATATTTGACTAATGAATATAATTTAAATACATATTTTAAGTATTTGTATGTTTTAGGACCACGGTTCAACAATCAAATTTAATTGCATGGTCATGGTTTATCTACAATTTGATGTGCAAGTTGGCCATAAGCTTATTTTCTGGAAACCGTAAGGAAAGTGATGAACAATAACAAATCACGTTATGATATTCGATAAATGAGAATCGGATATTGGATAATTCTAACAAAATGTCAATGATTTACAAAATGTCAATGTTTAACAAATCAAATTTCAATGTTTACACGGTTTCAAAGGTGTTTTAATCGTGTATATGAGACTCAAGCCCACAATCACATGATTTAAATACATCTTAACATATCGGTGGGCCAAAGAAGAGTTAGAGTGCGTTTTTTAATCATTGTCATGTGTTAGCTTGAATGAGGTTACTTGGTGAAACAAGAAAAAATTTAAAAGGTTACCTTTACCGCTATGCATGTCCCACCATGCACTAATATTGGATGAACCATGCATGATTGAAACATGCCCCATTGGAGCATGTCATCAAGGTCAAACTTTGAAGCGAAGGATCAACACAAAGTGACTTATCACATCCACCCCACCCTCTCCTCCTTTTCAAAGAAAGGTTTGCTAATTAACTAAGGTTCTTGATCATGACCTCAAAGTAAGTAACCTTTAAACCTACCATCGCCTTTTTTACATCGTCAAAGTTACAAAAGAATGATAAAAGTGGACGGCTTTGCGTTTTCGGTGGAAAGACACATTCATAGAAAGTGAAGTTAACTAAGTACAAGTTTACAACTAAAGAAAGTTGTTTTAATATAAGATTTTTAGGTTATTCTAAAAAAACATATTTTCTCTTTAATTCTTGATAACTATTTAATCGACTTGTGCTATAGAAATGAACATCTTTATAATAGCAAGTGGTCGGAGATGGTCCTTATCTCCATGTCGATAATAGAATTTTCATGCCCTATGTTTTATGTAACATTTAATTTCTTGGTCGACTTGATCGAGTTGTTTCGCTTGTATGCATCTTTTTTATTGTATTATTTTAGAGATTTGTATTTTTTAAGATCATGAAAATATGAAGAATTATTGGACTACAAGATGGAAATGTAGAAAAATATGAGAACAATATTGTGATAATTATACATTGAATATGGGGTTAAGGAAAGCAACTTTTGCATCTCTCCACTAAGCAAGATGTAGAATCATGGTCTTTAATTTTGAAATTGATTTGACCATGCTTTACACACAAGCATGCAAGTTTTTTAAGAGCAAAAGTCTCAAAAGAATCAACCTGCCCTTTTGGATAGTTTTGTAAAAGGGTAATCATATTCTAGCCTACTTTAATTGTTGGTAAAGTTTTTTACTTATAAATCATAAAGTTAGGGTTTAATATGTGCTTACAAAAGTTGAGACCAATTTTTCTAAATTAAATCAAACAAAATGCAATATGGGTTAGAAATACTATTAAAATAAGAAGTGGTTTTTGACACGATTGATATTTAATTGAATTTTAGTATAATGGTTAATTGATTTATATCTCATACTTTTCTAGAAGTGGATGTGGATAGTCAATAATATTTATTTATAAAAACGCGATACCTTTATTCGTTAAACTAGTTTATTTATTACTATCAATTATCATTACCTATCTATCGTTCACTTTTTTAAATACCAGAGGTATTTTACACATAAACAATTTAACATCGACCATCAATACAAAATTAAATTTGAATAAAGAATTATATGACTTGTATAAACATTTGTATATATCTTTACTTGTAGCTTTGATATACATGGTTTTGTAATTACATAATAAGTGACTCACTATCTCTCTCACTTAAAGTACAAGTTATATTACGTTGTTCTCTACTTATAATTAGCCCTTTATTGGACACGACAATATGCAACGGGTTGAGAACCATAATAACCCATTTTGTAAGAACCTAAACAACCCATTTAGACATTATTCTTTTTAATCTTAAAAATTAAATGAAAAACTTATATATATAATGATAATCTATTACATTTCCACCACTCCAAATAATTAATTAATTAAATAAACTCTCTCTATCATCACTGCACTTTTTGGTTAACCACCAACAAGCACCATCTTCACCCTAAAGACGCCGACTAAGATCTGAGCAAGATAGTGCTAGTTAAGCGGTGGAGGTGATGCTACGACGATTGTTATAAAGTGAAGAGGTGGTGGTTGCTGGTGGTTTTAGAAGGTGGCAGGTGGTGGTTTAGGAGGTGGCTAATGGTGAGTTTAGGGTATCACCATATTCAAATTCACCACAGTTGACGATGGATTGTATTCTGGCGAGAGATTGGACAACAACGTATGAACCCGAACAAGACCCAAAAATTCGTTGATTGACCCGAACACGACCTGTTTGACCTGATTTTTCTTTATTTTGTTATTTTTTCCGCATATAATATTCTTTAAAAAGTAATTTTTTACAATAAAATTACAAATTAATATAAAAAACAAATTTATAATATTGTTAAATATTATGTCAATTTCTTTTTAAGTTATAACTATGACATAAATTACCGACAAAGAAAGTGTGGATATTTATTATCTCGCACTAACCTATATTTCCAGCATTTAGCTAAATAAAATAAAAACTTATGCCAATTTCTTTTTAAGTTATAATTATGATAGATAAAGAGGACCACCACTAGGCACGAAGGCCACCACCATCTCTAGATTTGATAATCAACCACCATCACTCCCTTTGTAAATGCATTCTACGGTTATGTCCCTAGCTTGGATATGTTTATTGGGTCATTTTTGAACATGTCCTAGGGTTGTTTTTGATGTTTTATAGGCTTAAGGGTATTTTGGGAATTTAATATGTAACATACACCTCCTACTTATCTCATACATGTCCCCCCCCCCCCCCCCACATGTATGAGAGCCATACATGTACCCCACATTTATGAAGGCCATAAGTGTACTTGATATGGAGGTGTATGAGGAGTAGTATAAATACCCTATGCCCTAGCTTATTTGTAACTTTTGCCATATTCTAATACAAGTGCAACCCTTTGTGTGTGTTTTTGTAAGTGTGCTCTCATATTATTATTATTATTATTATATTATCCATAAATACTCACATATAACAGCTAACCGGATCGTTGACTCCGCCTCGATCCGATAGGCACGCGATATTCAATTCTTGTTTCGGTCCTACAAGTGGTATCAGAGCTAAGGCTTATATCACGGGTGTTGTTATAAGGGTTTGCATCAGATTTGAAAGTTTTAGTCAATTGTTGATAGAAAATTGATTTTGACCCATTTAGAGGTTAAAATATGGTTTTCAATTATTTTGGGGTGTGTTTGATGATTGGATATGAGATTTGATTGTGGTTTTATGTTTAGAAACTGATTTTACAAATAATCAAATCAAATTTGAGCAAAAACGGATCAGATCTGAGAATTTTATAAAAATTTGTTCATGTTCATGAGTTTTTGATGCAAAATCATGATCATGGAATGATTTTGAGATCTGATCATTCAATCATCATTCATAAGTGTTTTGGAAACTAAATGAATCAATTTTAGAAGTTAAACAACTTTAGATTGAATCAGATCTAGATTTTTAATGAAAACCCATGAGTTTTGTGTTCATGTTCTTGTGAAATTTGAATTATAATTCGTGTTTTTGGTGTGTTTTGGATATTACAAACTTGTTAGGAATCATTCCCTTCACAAATCCTCACGTCCAGATCATCAAAATTTGGTCAATCACTCAAAAATAATCGATCAGCTATATTCGGTTCTGTTTCTGTTACAACACTGTTCATACGTGTATCATCTATTCTTGATCTATACATGTTCAAGCTAAACACACGTATTAGCTTGTTTCTGCTCCATACGTGTCCTATAACTCCTTCATACGTGTTATTCTGATCTGAACCTTCATACGCCTATCAGCATTTGTTCTTCTTATACATGTGGGTCTGTCATAACATCATACGTGTTCTAGTTCCAAAATTTTGATAAGTGTGGTTCTATTCTCATAAGTGTCCCTAAGCTAGAATCTGATGATACGTGTGCCTTCTCTCCTGATACGTGTACTTTATCTTCCTATACATGTCACCTGCTACTTGTCTTTTATACCTCATACATGTCTGTTTGGTTGAACCTTGATACGTGTTGCTCTGCCTTACACGTCTCTTCTCATACATGTACCCTGTGGTCATACCTGTGCCTATACCAGATCTGTTAACTTTCCATTCAGTTGGTTCCTACGTCTATAGTTCTAAGTTCATACGTGAACCCTAATACGTGTGACCTGATCAGGTGATAAGTGTCATTCCAGTCCATACGTGTTTGACCTTATATCATCCGTTCATACGTGTACCTCAGGTTTCATAAGCCTTCTTATGTGACCTTAATCCTTTATAAGTGCCCCCAGTCATCCTAACCTTCATACGTTTCTTTCTAATCCTTTTCGTGACCTTAATCCTTTATAAGTGCCCCCAGTCATCTTAACCTTAAGCCTTCTTATGTGACCTTAATCCTTCTTTTGTGACCTTAATCCTTTATAAGTGCCCCCAGTCATCTTTATCTTCATCTTAACCTCAGATCTGAGAATTTGGACTTTATTTTATTATATGCTAATTGAAATGTTATGATATATTATCCTACAAAATCAAGGATTTTTTTATATAAAGATTAATAACACACTAACTCGTATTTTTAATTCTATTAGCAAGACTTTTTGTGGTTTATAGTTTTACTTTCAATATATTAAGATAATTATTCATTTATATAGTTATTGATTCTAAATACTAAAGAAATGATGTTATTTGATACTTAAAGACTTTAAGTTGTTGCTTTATTTGAACATAACAATAGCCGTCATTAAGCCTAGGTATAATCTTCACACATATCATGAGGGGAATCATACCAGTCATGAATAAAATTATGAGCCAATGAGCTCCTTTTCCAGTGGTCCAAGGGGGAGGTGGGAAGGCTTATTCTTCGGAGGTTCTTCCCGTGCGAGAGTTCGAAAACGGGCTCATGTATGCGCTCTGAAACATGGGCAGCACCACTCTAAGGGGGTTTCGAACCTGGGTGTTATGATGGTCCTCGAGCAAGGGGGTGCCCGCTTTGCGGAGCCCTTGCCGTTTGATCTGCCCGTTAAAAAAATGAATAAAACTATGAACCAAGTACACTGAAAATGTGATTAGAAAGCCCCAAGTACATAAGTGATTACTTAATATTCTAAATATCATGTTTATATATGTTATGTTCATGTTAATTTATTTGCCAATGCATTTTAACTGGGTGGTAAACACATTATGTTTGCAGGTGGATGATCGAATGCAAAACTCATGCTAAATACATAAACCTAAACACAACTCGTGTATTCACGGTTTGATGTGGATTGAAACTTTCTTTCATATAAAACTATTTTTTTGCACGCATAGCACTATAAGATTTTCATGAAAATTGAGAAGGCACAAATATGAAAAAAATTAATTGTGCTAAAACTACAAAATCCAACACTCATTTCTTTTATTATTTGTAACATCAAATGCACAATCAGTTCAATTTTATTTTAGTCATTCAAAAGTTTTTGGTTTACCGACTTTTAAATGACATGTATAGATAGAATGATCTTTATAAACAAGTAGAGTCGAATCCGAGCTTGTCTAGACTTGAGCTTGTTTAACTTATGAAAGCTCGAAGCTCGGGCTCGGCAAATTAGAGCTTTACTTTTAAATCTTAAACTCGGCTCGTTATAGGTAGCTTTTCAAGATCGAGCTCAGTTCATTTATTATTTATTAATTAATTTATACTAATTATAATTATTATTTTATACATAATTTAGTTTATTTTTTCATAATTTTATAAATAGTATTTATTATTATTTAAATATATATTTAATATACTAAAAAGTCTATATAATTTGTATGCTCATTCAGGCTCGTGAGCCGGCTCGAAGCTCGTGCTCGTTTACTAAAAACTTGTTTTTAGGTTTGAGTTCGGGCTTGTTTAAGCTAGGCTCGTTCTCGAGTAACTCAGCTTGTTTACACCCCTACTAATAATAACCTAGCAAACCGTGTATGCAATATTTCTCGATTATGACTATTACTCTGCTCCAAATTTACTAAATATGATAAACATCAAAACCGATTAATTATGTTTAATTGGTTATTTATCGATTTTGTGAAGCCAAAAGAGAGATTATTGTTATCGCTAAAGTACATATATAGATATGAATTGTTGTCACCAAACATCTAGATTGACAGTGTGTGGTTGGAGGAAAGTCAGTTTTCACATCATCATTCGAAGGCTGTGATCCCAAAATACTTTCTTTTGTTTCAAAAAAAAAAAAAAAAAAATCTCACGTAAAACTCTTTCTGTGATAAGGGATGAAAAACGTTAAATATTAAATCTAACTATATATAATTATTCAGAAAAAGAACACGACTATTAATACAACTGTTTGAGCGACCGATCCGGCAGAACAACTCAAAAATAAAAAAGTATCGTTAATTTCTTCATGCTCGTTATTGTTTTTGGGACAGATCATAAATAGCTTCGATACCGTAGCAAACAAATACACGACGTTGGGACTTTGGTCGTACAAACAAACCGACTATTGATGAGACTGTATTGACAATTTTCGGATACGTTGAAACACGCTCATACGGTTAACGCATCATATAACGTACCACCAGCTACCACAAGCATGACGTATCGCAGCAATCTACTTACATTGACAAATAACTAAGATGAAGAACCTAATTGTTTGCTATAGAATATAGGTGGGACACATGACATTTAAGGGTTGTTTGGCAACTTCTGAATGGATAAGTACCAGTAAGAGATCTGAACCATTAAGCGCTAAACTGGTAAGTGGTATGAAATATTTAGACTCGGTATAATGCTTACCCATTCAGAGGTAAATGTTTGATTGATTCAGACATCAGCTCGCGAAACAAACAGTCTGAATAACTATGTCTGACCCATTCAGACACCTGTCCCATTAAGAGCTCATTAAGAGTCGAAACAAACAGCTCCTTAATGATACCATCCCCCCTTGATTTCCTTTCAAAAATATTTTCTCTCTTATGTACATGACACATGCATTTTCCCCTTACATTTTTAAATGTTAATAACTTTTATATATGACATTTTCTTTGAAAAAAAACACCAAATTAACGAGTGTTTTATTATTATAGTGCTATACAAAAAACGACTTTTTATAGTGAGGTTTGTGCATGAAAAAAAAAACATACAATGTGTTCAAGTAATTCATTAATCATGTCTAGGCAAGTCACTGATTGTCACACCCTCAAATTTCCACTACGGAGTTTTACCGCGAGGTGTATGACATACCAGGATCCAAGTCAACGGTCACAATAAACGATAACTATATGATTTCAATTAACGTTTGAACCATTTATTTATTATAAAAGAGTTAACGAAATACAGCGAAAGCAATTAAAGTTTACATTTCCATAATACCACTAGGAAATAAATTTAGTTGTGAAATCAATGTTTAACAACCATGCATACTAATATGAGACGCTGTGGGACTCCAGTGCGCCTAGACCAGCTGCTACCTTAGTTACCTGGGAAAACATGCTAGAGTTTGTCAACATATAATGCTGGTGAGTTCACAGGTTTAAGTTTAAAGTTCTTTTCAAAAGACCGGATTCACATACAATACTCAAAAGTATTTATGTAACCCAAAATGTTTAAACGTTATTTCCAAAGTACCGGATTCACATACAATACTCAAAAGTGTTTATGTAATCCAAAAGTTTAAACGTTATTTCCAAAGTACCGGATTCACATACAATACTCAAAAGTATTTATGTAATCCAAAAGTTTAAACGTTATTTCCAAAGTACCGGATTCACATACAATACTCAAAAGTATTTATGTAATCCAAAAGTTTAATAATTGTTTCCAAAGTACCGGATTCACATACAATACTCAAAAGTGATGTTAGCTAGACATCGTACAAGTTACTAAAGCGTGTTGAATCATTGCTGACCCCCTTATAAGACATACCATCAGGTAACGCTATAAGAACCCGTCACCGGAGACATCACCCGGTGCCGTAAATTAAACAAATAGGACAATAATGCACCCGTTCGACCTCCAATCGAAACAAGTGGGACTTGTCAGGCCCAATAGATCTATTCACATTCTCCCCGCTATGTATCCACATATTCATGATTCAAAAAGTTAATGAAAGTCGCTTAGTACACAAGTAATCTTTAGTATTTATGTAATCCAATAAGTTCAATGTTTAACGTTTTGAAGTAGCATGTTTCTCCTCCAATTAAAGTCAGTAAAAAGGGGCCGTGAAAACTCACCTTAGGTTGCTTTGAGTTATAATCCAACTCCAAATGTGGAAATAGGCTAATTGCTAATGATTCCCTATTTCAATGTTAAACTTATAAGTATTTGTTCAAGATTGTTCAACAAAGCCTTTTGTCCAAAACTACTCATAACTCTAATGTGCTAGTGTGACCCAAGTATGACTACGTGTAGCAAGTTGACCCGATGACTTGTTGGTGAAAGTTTAGTTTTCAAATCAATACATACAGTTCACATCATCCACATAGGTTCATATATCAATACATGCAACTTACAAATCAATAAAACTACTAAACAAGCTCAAATACCAACTTTGTCAATTCTGTGATTTTTGGACAGATTCTGTGTCATCAAAACAGTTTTTGATAAAATACTAAATCAACTCATTTTAATATCCACTTTTTACAGAACACTCTCATATGTTTTTACATCATACAAATATTTTTATTTTGGGTTCAAAACCCTCTGAACATTTTATAAAAATTCATGAACACAGCAAGGTCTTAAAAACGAGCTGTTTGCGACAGTTTAGGAGATAATTCATTAAAAATCACATATTGCTCCAATTGACTTGAATCCAATTGGAGAAACTTTAAAATTCATGTATTTAGTTGCTCACCAAATTTCACAACCAGATGATTTATAAAACTTGAGTTATGACTTTTTAAAGTTGATCAAAGTTTCCTGTCCGGAATGAGCTTTGACATCTAAGTTTGTATGATACCAAATAAATAGCTAAACTTATACAAATTTAACAAATTAGGACTTTCTGAAATGCTTAGACCAGGTAGTATATTTTAGAATAAAAAACTATAAATTTTAGATTCTAAATCAGTAAATTATCATCTAAACAAAATCAGATTTTTAATCTGCCAAATATAAAACCTTTGATATAATCATGTTAACAAGACTTTTATAAACTCAATCTTATCAAACTTCAACCTAGCAAAACATGTATAAGTCTCCTATGATCAGGTCATATCCAAAATACATTTATTCAAGTATAACGTCAAAGTTTATAACAAAATCTTTCAAGTTTACTAACATATAAACTCTAACATACAACCTAGTATTTTAAGCTCATAATATCATCATCAAATCATTTATAACCAAGTATGGATTCATTTTAGACATGTTATTATGTTTACAATTTAGTCTAGATCATAATATGTGTGTATAACATAATCAAAATAACCAAATAACAAATTATACCTCAAGAACACAAAGTTTGAAACTCTTGAAATCAAAAGAGTTTGATCTTTGATCTTCCAAAGCTTTAATCCACTTGAATGGAATGATTATAACAATTGTGGATGATTAAAATCAGAGTTTTGGAGCTTAGAATCGATCAGTAGGTGAGTTTTTGTGAAAGAATGCGATCAAAATCGACTTTTTATAAAGAAAACCCACCAGCTCGTTTATCGCTGGGCCGCGGACCGCGGAATACTTCTCAATTTCCACGCGGTCCGCGGGAGATTAAGTTAGGTTTTTGTCGGATGTCTCGCACGGGCCGCGGGAGGATTCAATATTCCTCCGCGGTCCGCGGGGGATGAATAAATTCATTTTTATATTTAAATTCATATTATGTAATTATTATGCAATAACTATGCAATAATACAATTATTTACCATTTTAACAAACCATAAAAATCTAATTTACTATTCAAGGTAATCTAGCAATTATTTCTTCCAATCCCGGTTTAACCGTACTCGGTTACGTTAATTCACAGAGTTTCAGATAATCACATAATTAACATATAATATCACACCACTATAAAATAGTATATGTTTGTTATTACTTCACCAACGTTCGGGTTTTACTATTCACGCGTATGTTACCCGATGATCCTACAAATCAACGGACTGACGCAACTAACCAAGTTAAGTTCGTTTAACCAAATGTTTCACTAAGGTAGACTTATATAAATGCTAAGAAAGTTATCATAAATTTTCCGGTTGTCACACTGATAATGTTAAGATAGTATATATGTTTTTGAACATGCCATTTCATATAAGAACCAACTAAGTAGATATATTTATAGATGTAGTCAGTTGGTAATAATCTTTTTTTTTTAGTTAAGAGGCTCTGAATGGTTAAGAGCTGAATCATTCAGCATCCCTTATTAGCTTAATGGTTCAGCACTTAATCATTCCATTCAGATGTTGAAACAAACAGTCTGAATGCTGAATGATTCAGAACTTAATGGTTAAGAGGTTGGTTAAGAGGCTACCTGTGACACTCGGCAAACTCCGGTTAACAATTTTTAACAAATCAATAAGTCTACCTTAGCGAGTCGTGCATACATTACATAACTAGGTCAGTTGAGTCATTGGGATGGTTCTGGGAATCATCGGGAGTCGTTATTGTGACCCTCGGGGTCATTGGGAGTCGGTCCATAACCATGTGTACAAGGATTGGTGATGTGTAGAATCGCCGAGTTTTAACGCACACACGTAAGTCTCGAGTCCCGGGAATTGGTGAACGAATGTGAAAGTGTTAGTTATCATGCATTATGTGTTTACAATCATTATATGACTTGTCGGTATGTGAATACATGCTTATATGTGTTAAAATAGTGTTTAACGAGCCAAAAACCCTAAATGCATGTAAATAGGGGGTGATTGGCCTAATCGCCTGTTATCAGGGGCGATCGGAGCCCACTCACGTGTTACAACAGGCGATTAGGCTCCCAATCGCCTGTTGTTGCACCCTAATCGCCTGTAACGTGTCTGACGACTAGAAACGCCTATAAATACCACCATTGACTTGTAAAACATCATTTGGGCAACCCTAGACGCCTCATAACCTCTCTCAACCTACAAACACCCTCTGGAACACGTTTTTGCATAGAAACCTACCTTTCCAAGCTTTACAACTAGTTATCTTGCAAATCCAAGGTGTGTTCTTCATCCCAAACCTTTGTAAATGATATTGTTTTACTCCCTAAAGGTCCAGACCTGATTTCTAAATGTTTGTGTCTTTGTAAACTCATTAAAATCAGTTTCTAAACAAACATAAACCTTTATGCTTGTTATATGTGATGTATTCATGCAAAGATAGGATTTTTATTGATAAAACATGACTGTTCTTGTGTGTTTTGATATGTTTCTGACTTAAATGAGTTATTATGTTGTTATTCTATGAGTTTGGGGGTTCATAGTTATGTATTGTTGATAATAGGTGTTTTGACCCGTTTGAATGATTTTGAAGGATTAAAGATGATATGATGTGTTTCGTTGATTGTATGAGGTTAGGGTTTGCTCTAGGATGATGCTAGAACAATAGGATAATGTTGAACAACGTTGTTATGTGATGAAATCTGGATATTTGCTATTTAGGGTAAGTTTTGCATGTTGGTGTGATGTTTACATGATAAGTATGCTATTTTGGGAAAACACTTGCATTCGGGGCTGTTAGGATGATGATAATTTAGGGGTTTTTCTTGAAATAGGTTTATAAATGCTTTGGGTTTGATATTGGGTGTTTCCACATGTTTCGGATCTGACTTAGAGGGTTAAACGCGCGAAAAAGTGGAACAGACCTGTAGGGGGCGATTGGGGAGTCCCGATCGCCTGTTTGAACATGTGATTGGCCCAATTGCCTGACAGTAGGGGCGATTAGGCTCCCACTCACGTGTATAACATGCATTTACAATCCTAAACGCTAGTTTGACCATCCTAATCACCAGTTGACTTTCATAATTGCATGTTTGATTCCTAATCGCGTGTACTGCTGTTATATGTGTATTTCAACATCCCGGAACATGGGTTGACACGTAGAAACATGTTAGGAACCCCGTGACATGTCTAATAACTTGGTGACACGTGTTCGGACTCGTTTATGCGTTATTTGAACTATATGCTAGACTTAGTGAACCTTTGCGCATGTTAAGTGTTTAATTGCATATGTTGCATGATATCTTGTATTTGATTAACACGTGGGATGTTGGGTCACCAATGGGATGTCGAGTCTTGTCTTGCGTAATCTGGTTGTCAGTCAAACGTATATGGTCATGGACTGGACATTAGGGACTAATGAACCCAACGAGTTATTAGTATAACATCTCACACACATCTTATGATAGGTTGCCACTAGTTGGGACTATCACACACGTGTCGGTTTACTCTTTAACTGAAGACACAACCTAAGGTGAGTTCACGGCCCCACTTTTATCAGTTTTGTTTTTGGGGGAGAAACATGCTATGTGCTCGTACTTTTACTTATCATGTTATGCTAGTGTTACTTTGTGTTCTTACCATATGATAGTTCAGTTCACCGTTGGACAGTAGTTTAGTTAGCCGTGGTTCGGTAGTTCGGTTGGCTGGGCTCGGCCGTTCAGTTCGCCGTAGGTCGGTAGTTCAGTTAGTCATGAGTTGGCAGTTCGGTTACACACGGGTAGTATATGCACCTGGTATCGTATTAGTGGTTTTCAAATGCCCGGTTGGCATTTCTATAGCATAGTAGTAACATGACGGATCTTTCAAAAACTCACGAACATTTTACTTAAAAACCTGTGAACTCACTGGCATTATGTGCTAACGTTTTTAGCATGTTTTCTCAGGTCGCTAAGGTAGCAGCTGTCGATAGGCGCACGAAGTCTCACGGCGTCTAGGATTGCATTTGCATGGTTTTGAGCAGTTTCAGACATTTAACTTTTGTTTTCTTTGAGTTGTAAAGATGTTTTATGCTTCCGCTGTTGTGGTTACATTTTGAAGTTTTAAATGAATGGTTTATATCGTTTTCATATCATATAGTTGTCGTTTATTGTGACCATTGACTTGGATCCTGGTGTGTCATGGGCCTCGCGGTAAAACCCCGCATGTGGAATTTGAGGGTGTGACACTACCAAACAGCCCCTAAGTAAATCTCTAGCTGACAAGTGATAATTAATCACCCCACCATGCACGTGTCTTATATCGTTTTTATTATATGTACTTTAAAATCGACTGACGTATAGTGATTATTGAAATAGATACTTAAATTATGTATGAGTAGATAAAATAGTATGGAGACATAAAAAGTTACCATCATACAGTTTTTTAGTCGATAGTAGTTAGATCATTTTTATTTATCTTCAAAAATGGATCTTCATTGCTTACCTATTGATTGTTTTAATCGGTGTCACCCAAAGTGATCGGTTGTATATCCATAATAAAGATTGAACATGTATGTCATTTTCTCACATATGCTCACTTTACATATTCGAATCGCCTATCATCGTCATCATCATTATGACATATCATTTGATACCAATTTGGTTGTTTTTTTTAGGTTCACATAGCAGCTTTAGAGTATCTGAAGGAAGTGACAAAGTTGTACAAAGACTCCACTCAAGCAAGATATGCACACGTAGAATCAGAAGTAGGTTTTATGAATTATCGAGTGTTGATCCTTTACAATTTTTTTTACTAAAAAACGACATATTCCGTTTTGATACATATATTTTGTCACTTCATATTAGATTTATTTATCCTGAGAAGCTCCTAGAGGATAAACTACTATATAATAAAGCGATTAGGGTGAGTACACACATGTCAGTTGGTGAAGCCATCCTCACCCTTGAATCCCTGCAAAAAAATTTAGGTTATAAATAACGTAATTAACCCAATATTTGATCATTATCTTTATCTTATGATTATCTTAATTCATTATCATGAGAAATAATATTATTAAATCATAATTTCACGTTTATCTCTTATTTACTTACTTTTATTTTCTTTAACTAATTCTTTTTATATTTTGGGTTATTGAAAACCATTTAATATTTTATTCATCCAACCTCGTGTATATTAAATTTCTAACCTAATAATAAATAAAAAACAAAAAATTGTTATAACCCATGTAATACACAAATTTCAATTGAATTTTTTTACGCTAAATAAAACTGTAAATTAGAGTTATGTTTTCATCTAGAGTAGAATAGGTCAAAACCAGTCGTTTCTAAAAAAAACTACACCTTTAAGAACACCGACTCAATCACGTCCTACAATGGTAGCTTCTACCTCTGCTCCTCATCCAAACGTAAGTTCTCTATTTAATATAAATTTTCAGACTTATTCACATGATTAAAATTGTTGCTTTATCATACTATAGTACATCAATTTCTGTGCTACATCGTAACACACATTTTGTCACTTTATATTAGATTTCTATATTCCGGGAAGCTCCCGGGATATAACCTAGTAGTAGAATATCTATAAGGGTGGATGGGGTGGTTAGTGATACCATCACACCATCACACCCAATCAGTGACGAAGCTTGACCCGAAGGTTCGGGGGGTCGGAAGTCACTAGTTTCGGGGGGTCGAAACCCTATATTTCCAAAATTTTCTATACGAATACTATATAATCGGAACTTCTGCATGAAAATTTGGGGGGGAGGGTCGGCTGCCCCTCCCCGCCCAACTAAGCTGCGCCCCTGCACCCAATAATATTATGCCACCTCATTCCATCACTAAAACCCATGTGGCGGTGTTCACATTCCATCACATTCATCACTAAACTTTTTTTTGAATAAACTAAAAACATTACATTTTTAAAAAATAAAAACATTACATTAAATAAAATAAAAAAACTACTAGAAATAAAATAAAAGTTACTAAAAAAATACAAACATTACTAGAAAATATACAACCTAATTAAATTTTGGGCGTAACATTCGCCACACCGAAACATGTGGAAAATTATTGTCGACCTCGGAAGCGTACTCGATGTGAGCAAAGGTTACCTGCATATCTTCTGTTTCGTCCGGGGTGTAACTCCTCGAACTCGATACATTAATTAAAAATTAAAAAAAAAATACAACTTAAAATAAAAATGAAATAATAAAATTAATTGACCGGTGGGTGCAACTCCTCGTACTTGATATCTAAACTACGTCACGCTATCAAAGCGATGCCCGATAACAAACCCACTCGATATGAAATTTAAAACAAAAAATCATGTTTAAACAAATTTAAAACAAACTTAAAACAAACTTAACAAACTTCCACACAATCCGTTAAACATAATTTCATATTTAAAAAATGAAATTTAAAACAAAAAATCATAATTCCTTTGCTTCCACACATTCCTTCCCCACAATTCCTTTGCTTTTCCACCGTGATGTGTGTCACGGTTTTGGTTTATCACGGCCGCCAAAAAAATGGTGGGCGGTGTTTCGCGGTATCGCGGCAATCACGGGGTGGCCATCGCCCTAAGACATTTGCAATTCACACACAAAGTAGTTCCAGAACATACCCGATAAATCCCTCAAACTTTCTGCATTTATAAAAAAAAACCTCAACTGCAAATCATTAACTGCTCCAAGTTAAAATGAGCCCACTCTCAGAGCTTTAGACAATAAAGCTACCACCTAACATCACATGAAAAGCCATAAATGAACAATGGTCCCAACATGAATTGTACTCCATACCATGCATCTTAGTTACAACGTTTCAACATTTTTATAGATTCAATACTAAAAAATCTCTAACATTTAACTAGTTCTATGTAGAGAATCTTGAGAACATATCGGATAATACATTTATATCTATAAATTTCACTGTGATACATAGACAGTTATATAACTGTTCTCCCTACTCTCTTTCTAAGTTTCAACTCTCATTTTGTCAAGCACAATGTACATGTATATGATGCAGTTTCCACGATTGTCTACTTTAAACTTTGTAATAGTTATTTAGGTATATAACCTTTTATTACTATGTTCATGGTTTTATCATAGAGTTTTTAATTGTTTTTTGATTAGTATTTAATAAATGGCAACAAAAATATTTAAAAAGTTTAAACAATTATTGGGAATAATCGATTATAACCAAATATTGGTTGGGTCCTAATCAAGTTCTAGATTTGAAGGGGCAATTCAGTTATAAGTGAAACCAAATAAACTAATCAAGCATTGGTTATGAATGATGAACCTGTAAAAACCTAACTATTGTCACAAACTAATGCTCACTTAATTGGGCCTAGCCGAAGAAAATAAAAGCAGATTCAGCCCAAATGTGCGGACTATGCAAATCAAAAGGATAATAGATTATAGATGGATTTTCTAAGGCGAGTTACTGGGCTGCCTTAAGGATTCTACGTAGAGGTGCACAAACCAAGTTTTTTCAATACCCGGTTTCGGGTATGGAACCGGTTTCAGGTAGGGTTGGGCATCACTTCAACCGGGTAATGAAAGAATCGGTTCCGGTTTCTAGCATAAAAAAACAATATTCAGTATACCCGGTTCCGGGTATACCAGGTATGAATTCTTTTTATACAATCACATTGAAGGTAGTCCGACTTAGATGATTATAACGCGTTGTAGAGTTCTTTAGATGAGATGCGTCAATCTTGGGCTGTTGAAGTGGTCAAATGACAACCCCTCTTGAATCACAAAGTGACTCATTGCTACCGACCAACTCAACATCAAAATGCCAAAGATATCTGTCGCTTGACATATACTTTTTGGGTACAATACGGTTCCCTTTTTTTTACCTCTAATATGGACTCTGGAGTCTAGAGTCTATACTGGTCTATCTTCGTTTATAGGGTTTTTAAAAAGTAAGGTATTAGTTTTATGTAAACATACAAATGCTTATTTCCGCGCTAAGCAATGAAAGAAATAAAACACGGAGTGAGATTTTTGTAAATTGTGTAATTACAATACTAAGCAAATAATTACACTACAACAATTTCGAAGTGCAACAGTTATTATTACCCTAGTTTAAAATTGAAGCATAACCCAAATTTGTTATAGTAATTACAATATAACTAAACGCTTTAATTTTAAAGTTGTGTGAAAAAAATAAAACTGTAGGGTATTACGCAACTTTAAAAATTGTATTGTATGACTAAACTTTTCATAGAATAGGCTTTGCCATTTAAAAAGGGATAGCGGCGCAGCTTGTTGCTCGCTTATTCCTTGTCCAGATATAACTTTGTTTTTATCGTGAAATGATTCATTAATATGATTTCTTAAAAAATACGTTCAAACTATTGTTATTCATGCATGAACATTGATCAATTTCTTGGGCAGAATTTCTAAAAAAAAAAACGTCCATGTCTCCGGAAGCCTAACATCGATTTCTAATTCTCTATATACAATCATCATCGTTCTTACACAATGTTAGCGTTGAAATTCGAAAGATTTGGCAATCTTTAATCCAATATTAAAGGCCCGAATCCGATAATATACAAATAAACAAAAATGGAGCCATCGGAGCCGGAGTCCCCAATGAACAAAACCTCCAGTAAATCATCATTGGTCATAGATTCGATCAAAGGACGTTCTTTGGGCCGAATGCGGATTCCGAAAGAGGAGTTGAGGCGAAAGATCACAATGCCAATGTATCTACGGTTTGCTATCCGTGATGCCATGGCTGCTAAAGATATTGATGCTGGAAAACACCATTACGATGAAACTGTCGTCTCCTACGGTGGTGATACGGCCCCTCTTGTCGCACCTGAAGCGCCGTTGGTTGTTTTTGTTAATTCGAAAAGTGGTGGTCGTCATGGTTCTGAGCTCCAATCTAGGCTGCAAGATTTGATGGGCGATGAACAGGTTTTTGTTCATTAGAGCATTCACAGCCCGTCCACCAAATTATGTGACGGGTTCCCTCAAATTATATGGGGAGGGTGTGAGTGATTGTGAGTGGAGGAGAGAGAATTTTTTTTTTTGGTGAAAGCACTATTCACCCCTATAATTGAAAAACTACTGTTCACCCTATACCTATATATATATTAATATTTTTGTAAGTGGTTGTGAGTGAGGAGAGAGAAAATATAATGATAAAAGTATGAAAAAGTATTATTATTTTAATTAGGAGAGAGAAGATTTAGGGATGAAGTAGTGATTTTTAGTGTAATTTGATGGAGGGGATTTGGTGAACGGGATATATGAATGTTGTTAGAGCATGTCCAATAAGCTGTTTTATTTTATCAATTTTAGCCTACAACAAAACGCCACATCATCTGGTTTTACCATTGTGGGGCTTGTTTTTCTACTCGTTTTTGGAGTGTAGTTCTAGGCATAGAACTAGAAAAAACGGATTGGGTGAGCTTGTTTGTACTTTATAGTTTATATACATAAACTATATAGAGATAAGTGGTTAAAAAAAGGTGCCAGATGTTGTGATAATGTTTTTTTTTGGTTTTCCTGTTTGGTGAGAGTTTTAGGTGATTTTGAAGAACGATTGTTATTAGGATGTGATATTGTTGGGTCTCATTAGTGTGGATGGTCTTAATCATCATCCATTAATCACTAAACTTATAATTATTTATTTATATTTTTTTATGGCAGGTTTTTGACCTTCAAAATGTCAAACCTCATGAATTTGTTCAATACGGATTAGCTTGCATTGAAAGCTTTGCTGCTCTTGGAGACTGTTGTGCCAAAGAGACCCGAGAAAGATTAAGAATTATAGTATGTGATTATGCATACTATCTAATAAGATCAATTGATTTATAAAAGTTTAAATGGAAGAATAGATGTTCATTTGTTTTTTTTTACCAAATAGGTTGCAGGAGGTGATGGTACCGTGGGTTGGGTCCTGGGGTGCCTCGGGGAGCTTCATGAACAAGGTCGCGATCCTGTTCCACCAACTGCGATTATACCTCTTGGTACAGGAAACGACTTGTCCCGGAGTTTTGCTTGGGTAATACATATGGTCTTTTCAACTTGTGTTTATAAATTCCAGTTTTGTGATTGCATTGTGTTCTTGAATTTCTAGAAAACTTGTATTTTCAGGGTGGTTCCTTTTCGATCAAAGGGAAATCAACAATAAAGAGGGTTCTTGATCGCACTATTCAAGCTCCACTTGCGCTACTTGATAGGTAAGTTGTTGTAATATGCTTTAGGGTATTGCTTTGGGCTCTGAATACAGTAGTTGTTTGTAGTTGGAACCTTGTGATATCTATGCCAGCTGGTGCAGAATTGGACACCCCTTATGCGTTGAAGCATACCGAAGAGGTGGTCCTTGATCAGGTTTGGATCCTATGTATGTATGTATATAACTATATATGATTTAACTTCAACTGATAGTCGAATTTTGATGTGCTTTTTTGCAGGATTTAGAAATTGAAGGCCATTTGCCTATGGAAGTATCTTGCTACCAAGGAGTCTTCTACAATTATTTTAGCATAGGTAGGCTACTTTACTTATAAAAGCGCCAACGTCTATGAGCTATGCATAACTTTCAAGATTCTTAAATTTTGATCATTAGTTATGGTCTTACTATGAAGTGTTTTGTGCACAGGAATGGATGCCCAAGTAGCTTATGGTTTCCATCAACTACGAAATGAGAAACCTTATCTTGCACAAGGTCGTATTGCAAACAAGGTCTGAAATATAAGTCGATTTTCTTACAAATTCTCATACATTATGTCATTCTTGTAGTTATGAATGTGTGCTTAATGGCATTTAAGGATATATGTTAATGAGTTTGATACATCAGGATTTTCGGCGTGTGTGTTTTGTCCCAGATAATATACTCTGGATACTGCTGCAAGCAAGGATGGTTTTTTACGCCTTGTATAAATGATCCGAGTTTGAGGCAAGAATTAGTTCTTTAAACTTTGTTGTAAAGTAATCTATCTTACCTTGTAAGTTGTATAAAGTTGTTTTGACTATTGCAGGGGACTGAAGAACATTTTAAGGATGCATATTAAAAGGTTGAATAGCCCAAAATGGGAGCTGGTTCCTCTTCCATCAAAGTAAGGATGCATATTAATATTATGTGGTTAATTAACCTCACTAGTTGAAATTCCCATTACCCAAAACACTCGTATACAATTCTTACATATCCACATTTTAATAATGTCACGTTTATAAAACCTCTAGAAATACTATTTGATATATTAATTTAATGTTATATACTAGAATAATGCATTGTTTTAAAAAATGTATGTTGTAGTATTAGGTCTATAGTCGCTTTGAATCTTCCTAGCTATGCAAGCGGAAGAAATCCATGGGGTAACTTGAAGCCAGAATACTTAGAAAAGGTAACGTTTTTTTTAACCAAATGCGAATGCGCGAAATGATGATCATTTAGTGTTTCAAATTACCTTTTGTATGCAGAAAGGTTTCGTTGAAGCTAATTCAGACGACGGTCTCTTGGAAATATTTGGATTTAAACAAGGATGGCATGCATCATTTGTTATGGTTGATTTAATATCAGCAAAACACATTGCACAGGTAAAGAACATATGTTCCTTTGGTTTAAATAATGTTGTGGTTTATGTTGTTTTATGGTTGGTCAGGCGGCTGCAATTCGTTTCGAGTTAAGAGGTGGCACATGGAGAGAATGTTTCATGCAGATGGATGGGGAACCGTGGAAACAACCCATGAACAATGAGAATTCGACGTTTTTAGACATCAAAAGGGTACCATTTCAGTCCATCATGGTTAAAGGAGAGATCAATCATTCTTGAAGGATATGTTTTTAAACTAATTATAAGAGTTATTTTGTAAATTGATTGTATATTATGGAGAAAATACATCCAAAAGATCAAGAGTCATTTAGAAAGGGCTTGAATGAGACTATGCTTGCAGTTCCAGTTTCAACGTATCTTATTTATTACACTAGGGAAGCTTGAAAAAACATTCGGAGGGGCCGCAACATGCGTGTTTGGTTCAACGTTTTTACCCCTCTTGTTTTCCCGTTTAACAGCCCCGTCGCAATGCTCTGGTGCTAGATCGACTTAGTTATTGTTTTCTATGTTTTACGTTTTGCATGTGTGCTTCAACGTTTTTACATTTACTTTTCATTCGGTTTATTTTTTCGTCTTTTATTTCTTTTGTTTTACGAGTTTTTCTAGTGTTGGTGTTCGTTAGCGGTAGTGTGGCATTAATGTTGCTTGACACGGTTTTACGTCCCTATCATGATGTGGGGAGCTTAATACTAATTATACGGATATCAATATTTGTATCTTAATTTATACATGTAAATTGACATGCAAAAACTGAAATATATATACACATTAATCACTTATTTTACTTTGTTGGTGTATTTTGGGTTAACGTTTGTTTACTTTATGACTCAAATCATTTATTTCTCTTTTGAGTTTGCGCAATCCTTCTGAAGTCTTTGGTGGTTGACGTAGAAAGTCCCCAAAGCATCTTTTTCGTCAATTGGTTTGGACTTTGGAGTAAAGGTTTGATTTAATCGAGTTGGCAAACGGGCCAAGCATTTTTGGATGAATTTCTACCCGTTTGACAATTTCTCGGTTTTAGAGCTATATTTTTATATTTACTCACTTGATACGCTGGAGATCAACCCATTTATAGCTAAGTGATCAAAATTCAAAACTGTCACGTTTGGAAGGATTAGTTTGTTACAACTAAATGCTCCAAACTTATTTTTTTTTGAACGTTCAACTAAATTTTATTCCACCAAAACGCTAGCGGGGTACTAGCAATAAACCATACAATCACCAATACATGAAAAAGCAAAAAAACGCTCACCAACCTACTTTATCTAAATTTAAAATGCTCCAAACTTATTAAAGGCAAAGGCGAAGCTTGGTTCTCGAATCGGGGGAGGGGGGGGGGAATTCAACCCGGACTCAATTTACCTATAGGTTAAATCGTGAGTTTTCATATGGAATCAGGCTAAGAAGGCTTTTGGTGACTTGGTGGTTGACGACCTTAAACCCTTCTAGTTTCTTGTTCAAAGATATGATTATGTTGAATAATGATTACAATAAATATATGAGGCAAAACCAATAATGAATAACATTGACGAACATAGAAAGGGTTTAGGAATATTTTTGTGATAAAAATTTATGAGAAAATAAATCATTTTTTAAATATATAGATTGCTGTCATTTATATGTAAATGGAAGTGTTTGGGATTGCTTTTACAAAATAGATTATGCGTTTCGTTATAGTAGGAGTGAAGTTGTTTTTTCAAAATAGCTTATGTGTTTTGATTTGTAACCTTTTAAACCCAAATAATCATTTTTTATAAACCTTTTCCAAACACTAAAAAGTGATTATTTATATATCAAAACACAATAATCTAAAAATCTATTTCAAAACTCAACCTAAATACCCTCTATTTACAGATATATGGTTTTAATATATATAAATATAAAGATGCTGACAAATGTAGAAAATCTAAAATAGAAATGGGGAGAAGTCTTTAAACCACTCCACTTAAAATGCTTTCTGTAATTATCATATAACTTTAGATTAAAATACTATAAATGTTTATGAATTACATAGGATAAAATAATTTAATGTTAGTGTTTGACTGACTATCTCTCATTTTTATCAATAAAAACATGTAAGAGGAATTCTTAATAAAATTAAGTAATTACAATATTTAAGACTAAGGGCACAACAATATAATAAAGTTAGTATGAGGACGTATATAATTCCACATTGCTATCAAATTGTTTTAATTCAAACCAAAACTTTATGCATGATTTGTAAACTACCTAATACTCAAGGGATATGAAACGTTAAATTGATAACATAACTACATAATACATATCACTTTACTACACAAGAATTCCAAAAGATAATAGCAATTAAGTCCCATTAATTTGAACATCAATATTGAAATGAGTGCTTTTGGTATTCCCAACTCAACTCAATGATTAATAAACCAAATTTATAAATAGAGATCCGAACATGACATATTTTATTCAGCAAAACAACAATGACATACTCTTCTTCTTCAATTACAACAAAAGTAATTTTAAAGCTTCTAATCGATAGCTTAAATTTGGTGCTGATGGTGTTTAGTTAATAAGAGGGTTCACACATCACCAAAAGCTTAATGACACTTGGACCAGATCATAAGCCTATGGTAGTATGATCTTATATTTCCAATAAAAAACAATTTTATTTGATGGTACTGAATTAGTTTTAACATATTATAATGGGTACCCGGATGACATGTATATCCGCATTTGGGATTCGGATCGTGTAAAAAGACGGAACTTTCTTGTGAGAGGGAGAAGTTTAGAAGTTTTATGCACTTGTTATTGATTTATTGTACAATAAGGCCTTAATCGTGTTAGTTGCAAGTTTTTTTTATGTGGTCACTGTACCAGGAACAATGCAGTTTTATGGGGGAAAAATAGGTTGTACGATTACTTTGTGACCCCTAAGAAGGTATGAATTTTAATTAGTTTTTGCTCATATGTGATTTCGAAAACCTTATGAATCAAGTCAAATGAAAATTTCTGTTGTTTTTACTTATTACACTTCAGTTGTAATACTCTTTGCCCCAAGCTTTTCTAAATACCCTAGTTCTGTGAAAATAATGAATATTTAAACTAAGAAAAAAGTATTGTTTTTTAACCATATACATTTGAGTAAGTTGATTTAAGTTATGGTTTATCCTTAAATGGTCACTTGGTTCGTATAGAAATATTTACCGAAAAATGATTAAAAATGTTAAATGGGTTGAAAGTCGTCCAAAGTGTATATCTAATACCTATAGCCTCTTAGTTAAAAAATAATAAAAGATTATTGCTGAAACAAATATCTTTTGCAATCATATTTCATGCACTACATGTTTATAAAAAAAGACACGAATGTGTGACCCAACTCGTTTTCAAATCATTCTACAAACAACCTATTTCAAGTGGTAATGATGTTTACATTGATGTAGCCTAAGGAAACCGAATCGCAAAGGTTGTGGTGCAAGTCAATGGAGACCATTTGATGATGGCTGTACCAAATGGTTTGAAACCAAGTATTCAAACTTAGTTGTTTACGTATGATCTTTTGGAAGCATCATGTTACTAACCCAACTAGAAATGGAGAAAATTGCATGGAGTTTACAGAAATTGGGTTTTACTTTCTTTAGGAAGTTAAATATTCATAGACACACAATTTGCCAAAAGGGTTTCTTCATTTAACCACATAAGAAACGGGTATTATTATTGTGAGTTGGTGCAACTGGCTTAAAATGTTGTTAATGATTTAGTGGATCAGGTTCTCTTTGTTGTTTTGGATGGATTGGTTTCATGTAGAACCACTCAAAGGAAAAAGTTCAATTCATGTATATATTGTTTCGTGTAAATGGGTTTGATAACTGACTTGTCAGTATCAAAGTATATTTTTAATGTACACACCTCCTGATTTAGATTACCAACATAAAGACAATACAATACAATACAATATACCATAAGAGGGTTGTAAACTAGCACAAAACGAGTATCGGGTACTAAATTATCGTCACCGCTGCATCACATAGGTTTCCAACATTAGGTGCTCTAATATATGTCACCCTGCCGCAACGCGCGGACACCCCACTAATAAACATATTTACGTCTTAAAAATGTTTCTCTATTAGAAATGATAAAAAGATACGACAGTACAGAAGTGTAATTATTTAAGATAGTAAAATTTTAGTTAGCGTCGTGTAAGAAATTTATTCAGTTAACCATACTTTTCTAATAAGAAAAATAAATTTTGAGACATTCGAATGGTAAGGTGTATGAAGAAAATTGAAACATGTCGCTAAATAATGAAAGGTTTTATAATTATTTTATCTAAACTATTTATTTTGTTAGGTCTGGTCACATGCTTTACACATGAGGGTATTTTGTTATTTCACCTTTAGAAGGACTATTGTGTAAATGATATAGAAATCCCGCCATTTTATTCAAAAAAGAAAAGCAATTTAAACATAAAAGGTTTAACAATATATATATATATACACACACACACACACACACAAATTAAAAAACCTTTTACTCTCTTAGTCTTTCTCTCTCCCTCAACTCCCTCTCTAACCTCACGACAACCAATGTCGGATCTACAGACAATCAGAATCCCGTAGACCACCTGAACCCTCTTTTCGGAGTCCACCAATGTGACCATCATCAGCTCCACCATATAAATACACATATGGAATATCTACATATCAAACTGCCGGTTCTACAGATTATGGTCGGACCTATGAACATATTTGAAGACATAGGATTCATCTAATTAAACCTAGGGTGGAGATGATTGGCAGTGCACGTGTTTCTTGTGTGGATCTCTACTAGACTAGACGACGGTGTTAGGATATCACACCCTCAAATTTCACTTGCGGGGTTTTACCGCAAGGTGCGTGACATACCAGGATCCAAGTCAACGGTCACAATAAACGACAACTATATGGCATGAAAAGTAACAACGCAATGAAACCAACCAAACCGTTTAAAAGTATCAACCAAATACAGCGGAAGCAAATAAGTTTACAATCCTCATAATGAAAGTAAAAGATGTTTGTTAAAAATGTTTCAAAAGCAATGCACGTGAACCTAGACGTCGTGAGACTCCGTGCGCCTATCCAACTCCGCTACCTTAGCGATCTGAGAAAACATGCCCAAAGTGTCAACATAATATGTTGGTGAGTTCACAGGTTTTACAAAAACGTTTCATAAGTTTCGAAAGATCAATCTCGTTATTACTATGTCATGCGAACATTAGCTAGACGTTAAGTATGTTACTACTACGATTAGAAACCATTGCTGACAAAGATGTTCCATACGTTGCTACCCATCGGACTACCGTCATCCTCGGTAGGCCCTGTAGTTCGAGACAATATGCACCCGTCCAACTCCCAGTTGACCCGGGTGGGGTTCGTTAGGCCGCATAGATCTATCTACATTTCCCCCGCTATTTACCCCCATATTAGTGGTTTTCTTGGGATTTAGATGAGTCGTATAGTAAACAAAAGATAACAATAGTATAACATGATCTTTACGCATCCAAAATACGTAGCATGCTTCTCTCCCATGAGAAAAGTGTGAAAGTGGGGCCGAGAAACTCACCTTAGGTTGCGTTCTTCTAAAATAGACCGACTGACCGAGTTATGATAGCCCATAATACCGGCAACCTATCATAAAATGTGTATAAGTGTCTTGACTAATAACCCGTAGGCTAACTATTCCCTGTTTGTCCAGACCATGACTATATATGTTTGAAAACGTGTTTGAATGTTTGACCTGACCACACAAGACAAGACTCGACATCCCATTGGTGTTAGTCAAATGCAAGTAAACAAGTAAGCATGTGTAGATATGCACTTTATACGAATACCAGTTCACAAGTTCATGCATATAGTTCACACAATACACGTATACGTCATAACACGTGTTACTAGGCTAGTCGCCCCTGAAGGGCACGAATAGCCTTCATACAGGCGACTAGCTAAGCTAGTCGCCCCTGGGCACACAACTAGCTTAGCTAGTCTCCCCCTGCTGAATGTTTGGCTATTTTCGCACACGGAACCCTCCAAATCAGATCTGAAACATGTAGAAACATCCAATATCAATCCACAAACATTAGACAAACCATTCCCATCAAGAATCCCCCAAATAATTGTCCATTTATCATATTAATTACAAAAGTTTCCTAAAATGGATAATATTATGGGTATGTCACATCATTGCATGAAAACATTACCCTAAATGGCAAATAATAGATTTCCTCACATAATCCTATCCTAAGCATCATCAACATGTTATTACATCATTCTAGCATAAACCCTAACAACAATAAATCATCAAATCATCACATAATATCCTAGATTTTTCGAACACCTTCAAACGGGTCAATACCCATTTTATGCACAAAACACCTCAAACAACCTTCACAATCTAAGACAATTATCCTAACAACTCATTCATATCATCAAAGCATCAAATACACAAGAATCCCCATGTTTAGACCATCAAAACCCATTTCAAGCTTGTATCTTTCATTAAAAACATATATAAATGATTAAATCTAGTTAAAAACTGTTTTTCAAAGGTTTTCAAAGATAAAAACTTTAGACAAAATTACACTTTGTGTCCTTAATGTATGACAGAAATTATGAAACGTGCCCTTTAATTTTTTTTTTTTTTGCATTTTATGTCCAAAATTTGTTTTTTTATTGCATTTTATGTCCTTTTTTACTAACTGGGTTAGATTTCTTAGTTAAATTAATTAAACCCAGGGGTAAAACAGTCTATTCACGTTCCTTCATCTCCTTTCCCCTTTATAACACCACCTGCACATGTTTAAAACCCTAATCCACCATTTTTCTCCATTTAATCAATTAGAGACACAAAAACTCAAAAAACCCACTCCAATTTCCACTGAAAAATGATCTAGAAAAGTGTACTATTATTATGAGATTAAAGGGAGTAATAATATAAGTGTTCAGCAAAGTGGTATTCGTAAAGCTGGATTTTATACCCATCCTCTTACATTACCAAACATTGCATTCAAGAGGAATTCCATTGCAATTTCCATCTTCAACAGCTAATCACGTGACTAGCTTCCACGAAGAAGACGATCAAACACCACCACCACCGTCACTTTAACCTTACTCAACCCAAGTCACTCCACTCAACTCAGACCCAACCCCGCTGCTCAACACCACCATCACTTTATCCTGTCTCTCTCTCTCTCTCTCTCTCTCTCTATAGATGCTCTAGATGCCATTAGATATAATAAGCCTTCACTCTATACATGAGATTCGTGGATTTGGGTCAGATTCGATTTTGGTAAGACGTGGTTTTTTTGTTGATTATCATCAAAAAACGTTCCACAACCTGCTGCTTTGTTGATTATCATCCAATACACACAGGTGTGTCACCCGATTCATCTTTTGTTTTGGGTGTTTGTGGGTTAGGGTTTAATAATTTGGGGCTTTGGGGTTTATTACGGTGATTGGTTTTGTTGGTGGTGACGGTGGTAGGTTTTGTTGGCCGGGAGTGAGTTACAGTGGGGTGGGGGTGGATGGTGGTGGTGGTGTTGCAGGTTTTGTTGCAGGTGGATGGTCGATGATGATGATGTTGTGGTGGTCGATGAAGATGGTCGATGATGCCGCTGATGTTAATAAAAACACACTTTAAAAAGGGGAAAGGAGATGAAGGAACATGAATGGACTGTTTTACCCCTGGGTTTAATGAAGTTAACTGAGAAATCTAACCCAGTTAGTCAAAAAGGACATAAAATGCAATAAAAAAGCAAATTTTGGACATAAAATGCAAAAAAAAAATTTAAAGGGCACGTTTCATAATTTCTGTCATACATTAAGGACACAAAGTGTAATTTTGTCAAAACTTTATAAAATCAGGTCTGGACCTTTAGGGTTTAAAATAATGACTTAACAAAAGTTTGGGAAGAATATCACACCTTAGATCTTTGCTTGTGAGGGTTGTTTAGCTTGAAAATGATGGATTTAGGGCAAAAACGCGTGTACAGAGGTTAAGGATGGTGTGAGAGCACTTTGGGGCGAGTTAGGGTTGTATTAATGTTGTTTAACAAGTCAAGTATGGTATTTATACTGCAGCTACTCGTTCCCGACATTCTGGGCGACTAGCTGCTGCAGGACACGATTAACTAAGCTAGTCGCCCCTCAGAGGGCACGACTAGCTAGTCGCCCCTAGAGGTGGTGGAGACAAGCCCAGCTAGTCACCCTTGCAGGCTGATTTGGTTTTCGGCGCGTTGAACACTATTTTAACGTATTATATCACGTATCCACATACCAACAAGTTATATAATGATTGTAAAACACTTGTTACTCGATAACTAACACATTCACGTTAATTCACTAACTTCCGGGACTCGAGACTCGCGTGTGTACGTTTAAACCGGTGATCTCCCGAATCATCAACCCTTGGACGCATGGACATGAACCGACTCCCGATGATTCCTCGAATCATCGAATTGACTCAACTAACCAAGTTTAGTATGTTTTATGAATGTTTTGCTAAGGTAGACTTGTGTGTTTATAAAGAATGTTAACATGAATTTGCCTAGTGTCACATCATCCCCCTGTTGAAAGAATTTTCATCCTGAAAATTGCTCAAGCTGAAAGGAAAGAAAGAAAAATTTTCAAGTTGCTACATCATCTCCCTGTTGAAAGGAATTTTGCCCCGAAATTCACTCGGCCTCAACAGTAACGGGTGCTGGTTTTGGAAACAAATGAGGATACTTAAGCTTCATCTGATCCTCCCATTCCCATGTGAACTCCAGTCCACGGTTGGAGTTCCAACAAACCTTAATGATGTGGAACTCGCTCTAACGAAGGCTACGAATCATATAATCTAGAATTTCAACTGGTTCCTCCACGATACGTAGACGATCCTCAACCTTGATCTCTTCGAGAAGAACAATGAGCGATTCATCAGCCAGACACTTCTTAAGATTAGAGACATGGAAGACATTATGCATGCTACGGAGTTCATCTGGTAAGTCAAGTTTGTATGCCACTGGTCCAATCCGTTCCAGGCTTACGAACGGTCTGACATAACAAGGATTCAGTTTACCACGCTTCCCAAAGTGTATAACTCCCTTCCATGGAGAGACTTTCAAAAGAACCTTGTCTCCAACCTGGAATTCCAACGGTTTGCGACGACGATCGGCATAGCTCTTCTGACGGTCCCGAGCTGCTGCCATGCGATTACAAATCTGTACGATCTTCAGAAGTCTCATACACAAGTTCCGGACCAGTGAGTTGGCTTCCACCCACTTCAGCCCAACAAAGAGGAGACCGACATTTTCGTCCGTAAAGAGCCTCGAAAGGAGTTGCCTTGATGCTAGAATGGTAGCTATTATTTGTAAGAGAATTCTACCAACGGTAGATGACTCTCCCAACTCTTGCCAAAATCGATAACACATGCCCAAAGCATATCTTCCAAACTTTGAATTGTCCGCTCACTTTGACCGTCAGTTTGCGGATGATAAGTCATACTCATATCCAACTGAGTACCCAATGCCTTATGCAGGGCTTTCCAGAAATGCGAAGTGAAATGAAAATCACGATCCGAAATGACAGAAACAGGAACCCCGTGCCGAGAGATCACTTCCTTAAGATAGATGCGAGCTAACTAATCTAAACTGTCACTTTCCTTAATAGCCAGAAAGTGCGCAAATTTTGTCAACCGGTCGACAATCACCCAAATAGTATCGCAACCACTTGGTGATCTCGGAAGCTTGGCTACAAAATCCATCGTGATTCGTTCTCACTTCCATTCGGGAATTTCGAGTTGCTGAAGAAGACCAGACGGCTTTTGATACTCAACCTTGACTTTAGCTCAAGTCAAACACTTGCTCACGTATGAAGCTATATCAGCCTTCATTTTTGGTCACCAATAGACTATCTTCAAATCCTGATACATCTTATCGGAACCAGGGTGAACTGAATACCGGGATCTGTGAGCTTCATCCAAAACAAGCTCTCCCAAATTCTCGAATAACAGAACTCAAACATGCTCTATGAAGTAATGTAGGCCATCCGACCTAAGCTCAAAGTGCTTATCGGCACTATGCATGGTTTCAGCTTGAAGGTTTTCCTCCTTCAAAGCCTCATACTGCGCAGGACGGATTCGATCAGGCAAACTAGATGGGATGGTGAGCTACAAGGCTCGAACATGATGAGGCTTAGTGGACTCCTTTCTGCTTAAGGCGTCTGCCACAATATTCGCCATACCAGGATGTTACTCAATAGGGCAATCATAATCATTAAGAACTTTGACCCATCGACGCTGTCGCATGTTCAACTCCTTCTGATCAAAGACATGCTGAAGACTTTTGTGATCGGTATAAATGGTGCACTTGGTACCGTACATGTACTGTCTCCAGATCTTCAAAGCGAATACAACCGCACCCAATTCCAGATCACGGGTGGTGTAGATCTTCTCGCAGACTTTAAGCTAATGAGAAGCATAAGCAATGACCTTCTCGCGTTGCATCAACACGCAACCGAGAGCCTGGATGGAAGCATCGCAATAAACAATGAACAGGCAAGGATAAAATAGGCGCATAACAGAGTTTAAGCTTCAGTGTTAGAAACGCTGGCTCTTGCGAATCAACCCAGTCAAGCTTCTTGTCTTTCTAAGTAAAAGAGGTTGGGGTTGAGCAATCTTTGAAAATACCTCAATAAAACGACGATAGTAGCCTGCTAGACCTAGGAATTTCCGCACCTCAGTTGTCGTCTTATGTGCTTCTCAGTCTTTGATGGCTTCTATCTTAGCTAGATTGTCATGGATTCCATTTCATTCACCACATGACTAAGGAATTGACCTTCACGCAACCAAAAATCATATTTGGAGAACTTAGCATAGAGTTGTTCTCGTCTCAAGAGTTCCAAGACTAGACGCAAGTGTTCCTTGTGGTCCTCCTTGCTCTTGGAATAGATCAGCATATCATCAATGAAAACAATGACAAATTTATCAAGATACGGCTTGCAAACGCGGTTCATCAAATCCATGAACACCGCTGGCACATTGGTGAGACCAAAAGGCATGACCAAGAATTCAAAATGGCCATAGTGAGTTTGAAAAGTAGTCTTCGACATATCGGCTTCATGCACTCTCAATAGAAACTGGAATGCTGAAGCTGATCAAACAAATCATCAATACGGGGAAGAGGATAACGGTTCTTGATTGTCACCTTGTTCAGCTCATGATAATCAATGCACATGCGAAGGCTTCTGTCTTTCTTCTTATCAATCAGGGTAGGGGCTCCCCACGGGGAAGAACTAGGTCGAATAATACCCATATCCAATAACTCCTGGAGTTGATAGGGGTGCAAGACGATAAGGGGCTCGAGCGATATGGGCTGCACCAGGTGGAAGATCAATATTAAACTCGACCTGACGTTTAGGCGGAAGGCCAGGTAAGTCTTTAGGAAACACGTCTGGAAAATCAAGGACAACTGGAATATTTTCAATCTTCTTCTCTTCCACCGATGCCACAGGTTATATCTTCAATCATCTAATTGTATATCTATTATATACACATTAATAAGTATTTTAATTGTTTTGTTTATTTACTTGTTGAATATTTTTGTAGTAAATTGGTAGAAAGACTAAACTACCCTTATCTGACCGAATTTAACAACAACAACAACAACAACAACAACAACAACAATAATAATAATAATAATAATAATAATAATAATAATAATTAGGTTAAGGACAAAGGATAAACCATGTAAAATTTTGGGCAGCGTCTAAGTAGGGTCAGAGGGACAGAGCTCATAGCAGAAGTTGCTTTAATATTTGTGTAATTGATGGAAAGTTGCATTAAATAATTAGACATCAGTTAAAACTACTTATCCATAGTAAATTTCTAGTGATCAATTCCAGTAACTAATATAAGGAGATTTTTATAATTAGCCATCAGTGGCAAGTGCAATCAGTAACAACTTAGTCTTCTATAGCAATCGTAATCAATGGTAACTTGGAAGATCGATAGTAACTGAACAACTGCTCGGCTACTACTAACATAGTTTCCATTGGTGTTTTTCATGTTGATATAACTGAATATTAATCGATAGTTTTAACTGCCAATTGAAATATTGTGATTGTTCCTCAACTATTAATGGTGGTCTTTGGCTCAATTCCGATATTTTTCCAGAAATAGAACTTGCATAATCATTCTTGTTTTATATGTGAATTATCCAATTGAACTTCAAAAGTACAATCTATGACAATGACTTTTACAAGATTCAAAAGAGATATTTAAGCCCTACAAATTCCAAAACTTACAAACTACTTTTTAGTGACTTAAATCAAAATTTCGTATCTTTTTAAAAGATTTCAATTGTTCAATATTTCAAATATATTGAATTACTTGCTAATACTTTTTCACATTAACCCTCTAAAATGTGAAATATTAATAATTATTGATGACTTTATGATAACTAGGACACATACTTTGTGAAATGGTTCATGCATGTTTGTTACCGAATGTGGCAAGAATTAAAGGTAAAGATTAAAATAACTATTTGTGTCATTTCTATGTTTAATTATCATACACAACACCTTTATCATTGTGTATCGCTGGCTAGGGTATTCTATTTGAATGGGTTAGAGTCATGAAGCCAAACATGACCAATATTCTTATTTGTATTTAAGATATCAATGCAGCTTAACCCAGACACACTTAAAACAATGTAACCCAAACATATCAAAGTTGTAACTGATCAAACATGTCATAAAATGGTTATCAATACATAATTAGGTTGGCAGTTATAAGTGTGAATTATATACGTTTTTAGGATTTTTGTAGATCTAAATCTTATTATGGATTTAATAGAATTACACCTCTTGCAGGACATGGTCAAGAATAGGAGGTCGTGGAGACGTAGGATTTAAGTTAAAAAAAATTAGGAAGTGGTACCTTTTTTGTTTTAGTGACCTAGGAGAGTTTTTATTTTTTCCCGTGGCTTGTGCATGTTATCATTTGCCTGTGTATATATTATGTGTTTGTTATGTTTCCTGATATTACGTTTTCTTGGTTTTTCATGTTTGATAGTTCACGATAAATACTTTTAGTACATTATGCTTTTTTATTTAATATTATTTATTTACTTTTTTTCCACTTATATTAGGATTTGTCTTTGGAATCAGGAGGTCTCACTAGAAGCAGTATCTCTCTCACTACGCTCTGTTCTCGAGTTTAGTGACGGAAAGAAAAGAAATGAAAGGATAGGAGTTTATTTAGTGATCCGAAGTTTGAAGGAAGGGAAAATAAATGTTTTGTGTGTTCCTGATTGGAGAGGAAAAAAGAAAGGAAAGTTACAGTTTTACCATTATACCCTTTAGGTAAAACTAAAGTAAAAGGTGCTTAATGGTAAGTTTAGAAATCCGAAAGAATTGAAGATTTATAGAAATCATTTATGTCCAAAAATATTTTCAATTTGGATGGATGATTAAGATTGATTGGCATTCTAAACATGACTCGGTTACTAAACTTGTTAATCGAATTCATATAAATACAACTTATTCAGTTATTTGTTAAATAAGTTAATTTAACATCCTGAAAGCTGATTACTATCGTTTTGGTACTCTTCTTCACTGTCTTTTTTTTATACTTCTTGTTAATGTTTTTCACGAAATATAATGTTTTGATACAAAAACCAATTTAACATAGTCTACATAACATAAGACATGTTAGTTTTGCTTGTCGTTTAATTACATTAATCAATCAATTTCAGGCTAGGAGACGTTGATATTTTGTCATGTCCATTCCATAGCAAACCAATATCCATTAAGTTAGATAACTTTATATATATATATATAGGGGAAGGTTTAAATAAAAACCCACTCAAAACGAAGAAACCCGGTAAACCAAATATCAACCATTGATCAATCTAGATCAATGGTCCACGTTTAATTGATGCTTTTTCATTTAAATTAATAGACTAGATGACAAAAAAAGGGCAAAAGGGTCAAATGCCATTTTTCTGAAAAAGCAGATATGACAAGTGGACCCCACACATGTCACATCATCTCTCTCATACTTTTGTGACCATGGTCCTAAATCTGCCAGATGCCCGTGTTACATATGTAACGGGTGTTGTGTTACGTAGGTTAAAACTGAGTTGCCAGTTTATATTATTTAAAAAATGCTGATTTATTATTTTTTTATTAGACCATATTTTTTTCGTTTTATTGTACCAGCACCAGAATTGTTGCATACGTAACGAGAAATGATATGGTTATATGCCTTTTGTTACTTACAAAAGTGCTAAAAACAAACAAAATGGTTGTTTATAAGTGTATCAACAACATAATATTGTTCATCTGCCTACAACATACTACTGAAGAAAATATATTACACTAAAACTGTATCAACAACAAAACATATAATTAAAGATTCATACCCCCCCACCCTTCCTGCATGCAATAACCCCGACATCCAGCGCTGCAACCAACAGTAACTGACGACATCCGATAACCATACTTTGCATAAAAAGCCCACTGTGCCTCAGTATAACCTATACCCTCCCATTCAGCCCTAATCCGCCGACCTTCTGGATAGGTGAACGGCCACACGGGTTTGTTAAGTTTGGGTTCATATGGTTCTTCATATTCAGCCCCTGGGTCTGATTCGTAACCAACCGCCCATTCAGGTGTGTGCTTTACATCATACACGTCATCCTCCGGTGTCATATAGTCTTCTGGTGGCGGATATTCTTCAGGGAAGACATAATCATAGGCCGCATTCCAATCGAAATCTTCATCACTTTCAAAACCACCGTCCGGCTGGACTACGGGGATAACCGGTGGGGCTGGTTCAGGGGCTAATTGCGGGATGTCCGGGGCAACGGGGGCAGCGGGTTCATGATCGGCTCCAACAGGAGGGATGTCCAGTCCAACCGGTGGGGCTGGTTCAGGGACAAATACAATGTCCGGTTCATTTTGAGGTGGCTCGTGTACAATTGGGATGACATGGTGACGCTCCTCAAAAACCTCCGAAGGTGGAGTGGTGGGGTTGGAATTCATGGTTTGACTAAAAACAGGACCTGTAACATATGTTATAGCAGAGTAAGTGTTGACATTGGAAAATATGAAAACAGGGGGAAAAAACTATTCTCTGTTAAAAACATATAGGTAACAGAAAAAAACTCATACATGCAAAAACCAAAAAAAAAAAAAATCTATAACGAAAGGTGCAAAAAAGAGGAGTGTTACATGTGTAACATGGTTTATACCAACTTAGTTCTGTTGTTACATACATTCCACACATTATAATACTCATACAACCATGCACATACTGGTAAAAAAACAAATCACCAATTTTGATTAAAAATGTTGCATATGTTAAGGCACATTAAAAATCACCAAATGTTATTAAAAAAAACATATTAGTAACAATAACACATAAACCTACGTGTTAACGTATGCTACTTACGTGAAAAGTTGATTAGTTGTGGTGTTACGTACGAAACATATCCAAACATACATTTTCAAAACCATCACAAAAAACTTCTTATTACCAAACACTAATTCGCTCAAATTCAAACTCTAACCACTAATTGTTTACTAAACCCTTTAAAAATTCTGCTATAAAAATGTTTTATGCTGTTACATACGCAACATAGAACAGAGGAAAGTTCAAAAATTCAGGTCAACAAAAAAAATTTAAAAAAACCCTATTACTTCAAAACGATAAAAAGCCCAGTATCTCAACAAAACCATCACAAAAAACTTCTTATTATCAAATTCAAACTCTAACCACTAATTGTTTTCTAAACCCTTTAAAAATTCTGCTATAAAAATGTTTTCTGCTGTTACATACGCAACATAGAACAGAGGAAGTTCAAAATTTCAAGTCAACAAAAAAAATTTAAAAAAACCCTATTACTTCAAAACGATAAAAAGCCCAGTATCTCAACAAAAAACCCTTAGACTCAAAAAAACTGTCTAATATTTTTAACCCATCCCAACATTTTAAATGACCTAACTTTTTTTAGGATTACCAAAACAAACTACTTTTTCTAATAATAAAACATCTAATTTTGAACATAATCAAATGTTGTTACTAAACAACTTTTTTTTTAAAACAAACTAATTTTTAAAACAATCAAATGTTGGTTTTATTAGTTAAAGAAAAAATCCGATATACATTGTGCTTCCAAAAATCCTTTTCTGTTTTATTTAATTTCGTGCTTCCAAAATCCCACGAGCCCATTAACCGACCACTTCAGACTTCTGTTGCCCCACATATCCCTAATAATCTCCCACTGCTCATATTTAAAAATACAAAAAAAAACCTCAGGAGAGAGAGACTTGGAGAAGAAAGAACCTCTGTTTTGGGCTTGGTAGAACAGAGACTTGATGGAATCTTCTTTGTCTGCTACAAACCCTCTAAAACGATGGAATCTTCTTTTGGGACGACAGATGGTGGCTGATTGTTGTTAACAGTGACGGCAGGTGATGAACAGGGGCGAGGGGTGGAAACAGGGGTGGAAAACAGGGACGACGACGGTGATGAACAGGGACGGTGGTCGCTGTTGTCTATGGTGGTGGTGGCAGATCGGTATGGTGGTGGTAGTGATTAATATGTAAGAGAGAGAGTGTATGTATGTGTTTATATAGGTGGGAGAAAAAGAAATTCAAATTGAATCAATGAGAGGGAAATGTCAAAAGACAAAAATAACCTTTAACCATTAAAATAATAGATTCTTTAATGGCCTATGTGGATTAATATTGTCCACTCATTAGGTTTCCATTAGTTTTTTCATTTTAGAGGGTTTTGTGTGTATACTTAGCCTATATATATATAGTGTTAGGTTATTTTCAGAAGGGTGTTTTAGTGCGAGAAGTGCGAGAAGAAACCTAAATCTTACTTTTTTATTAGTAATGGTTCATATATTTTTGAAGTTTTTACTTTTTTTATATCATTGTTTATGTTATATATACAAAAACTCATTAAACTAATGCAATCAAATGTTTTTTTAAGGTTTAAACATTTTCCTACACATGTGTTATATTATGCGTAAGCAATGTTCTTACACAAAATTTGTACATGTGTAGGTTATATAAATTAATGAAATTGCTTCATATATTTAAGTTATTTTCAAGATAGATGAATAAACAACACATTTCAACAATTTTCTTATGTTCTTATTTTTTTAAAAGTGATAAAAATGAATTATTAATCTTCTTCTCGCACTTCTCGCATTAAAACCTCTTCTGAAATGAACCATCCCCTATATATATATATATATATATATATATATATATATATATATATATATATATATATATATAGTGGAAGTATATAGAGAAAACCCTTGTTATATGGTAAACTCTGGAAACTTTAACTTCCCGACTTTTTTTTATGAAAATTTTAGGGTATGTAATATACATTTTTTAAGCATTTTGAGCCAAAAAAATCGAAAAAGCGCCGAACGGTTTTTTTAAAAAAATAAAAAACGTCTACTGTTAACATATAATTAACACATGGTTAACACCTGTTATTTTCGCTTAACATGTGTTAGTCAATTTTTTTTAAAAAAAAAACTACTCGACGTTTTTTTAATTTTTTTGGTCCAAAATGCTTAAAATCATGTATATTACTTGCCCTATTTTTTTTCAAAAAAAAAAATAAAAAAAATTGGGAAGTCAGAGTTTCCAGAGTTTACCGTATAAGGATGGGTTTCCAAATTATCCTAACCCTATATATATATATATGTATAGGTTCCTGTACAAAGTATATTTTTTGTACAAAGTGTGAGAAATCTATATAGTCATTGTGTTTTAAAGTTTGGCTATAATATTTTTTATTCCTTTTGCATTGATTTATATAGAAAATCACCAAACGTTACAATTTAAAACACAATCAAATGTATTGTAGACATTAAATTTAAAACACACTGATTACTTTCTTCGTATGGTATTTTAGATTGCATGTTGAGAATACATTAATTAGTGTATTAAATTGTTAATTTTTGTGTTTTTCTATATAATACTATGCCAAAGGAACATAAAACATCTTACCTAAAATTTAAAACACAATGTCTATATAGACTTCTCACACTTTGTACGAAAATTGCACTTTGTACAGGAACCCCACCCTATATATGTATATATATGTCAATTATAAAATGAAAACCCGCTTGAGTTGAGAAAACCTTCGAAAACCCATGTAAAAAAACAATTTTTTTCTTTGAAAAAAATAACAAATGTAAAATACATGTTTGAAAGCGTTTTGGGCCAAAAAAATAAAAAAAGCGCCGATGGGATTTTTTTTTAAAAAATAACAAATGTAAAATACATGTTTGTAAGGTTTTTATAAACAGTAAACAATAAAAGATCAAATCCATAATTTATAAAAAAAGATCGATCATATTTGTAAACGTGATGTTTTGTTAATGATTAAAAATCACCTTTAATGGTTTCATAAACAATAAAAATCAAATCCGTAATTTATATAAAAAAAAGAACAATCATATTTGTAAGTTATCCCCGTGTAACTAACTGTATGACATAGTTGCAAAACATGTTGCGTATGGAATTTTAAGTGAATACTTTCAAAATTTTGTTTGCTACAGTTGAATGATTAATAAGGATTAAGGAATAGCTTGCAAGAAGATAACTATATAAAAATTAAGAAAAAGTTAGTTGGTTGAATGATTAATAAGGATTAAGGAATAGCTTGCAAGAAGATAACTATATAAAAATTAAGAAAATGTTAGTTGGTTGTATGATGTGTAAATGTTGGAGTTACTCCAATTGTCCTTCCCGTGTACGTCGGATTTGTGGACATAGGTGACGGACAATGGTGGGTCACCCATGCACAATACTTGTCTTTCTTTGGCTAAACTAGCAAACTTTTGTAAAGTTGAAAAACAACCCCATAAATTAAGATTAGCTTTAAGTTAATTTCAAAGTTACCGGCCATAGTGGTGGAGTGGTGGAGTGGCTTTTGTTTCACCTATATGATCAAAGGTTCGATTCCCACTTTCAATATTTATGGTTTGGTATCCGCGTGAAGATCGAATACGGGTGGCGCCGGTTCGAATCTGACGGGCGGCGAGGTTTTACCGAGCTCTATAACACTGTCGTGCCTTCGGGCGGGTGGGGCTCGGGTTTTCGCGCATCGGGAGAAGGCGGGGGCTGCTGGAAGTCGAGTAGTCGATTCTTGGGCACGACGCCCCGCAAAGGTGGTTGCCACACAGTTGTTCGCCGATAAAAAAAAAGTTAATTTCAAAGTTTATTAACATTGTTGTTAGCCACATGGAAATCCTTTTGAAAATTCCTGCTGATCGGTCACAACGAACTAAATAAAGACAGTCATCATTTTGTAATCCAAGAATTAGAATATATTAATAAGAATTAGAATATATTAATAATCAAGTGACTTTAAATAGTTAGGTTTTACTTTTTCTATTTTGGCCTTTTTTTTTTGTTAACTTTTTTTTTTCTTATTTTAATCATCAAATTTTTTGTTAAGTTTTTTTTCCCTCATTTTGGCCACACAATGTATTTTTACTTTTTGTTTAAGTTTTTTTTTTCCCGTTTTGGCCACCAACTTTTTATTAAGTTTTTTTTTCCATTTTGGCCCCCGACATAATGCGTTTTTTTACCCGATTTCGCACGGGTTCGGTTTTTGTTCGTTTATTATCTATATATTTAACGACCACGAAATGAATAGTTGTTTCACTCTAACGTACGTAGCTGGCCACCGACCACATCTGCCGTGCGCCATCTCCACCATGTGCCGCGGACCACAGGAGATTCCCGGTATTCTCCGCGTAGCCGCTGCCACTTTTGTATTTTCTCATTATCCAAGGTTAGTCTCTATGCCTTTGTCGGTTACCAAAATCCGTATTAACACGTCATGTGAGAAACGCGCAACGCACGTATTAATACACATAGTTTTAATTAATATTCATTTATAATATTAATATATAAAGTGATTGTTGGAGATATTTATTTTGTTGCTACCAATTTCCCTATGCGGCTCGAGCTTGGACCCTAGACGTGTAATGCTTTAAATTCTTGGTTAGACCATGTGTAATGGTGGGTGAAAGGGGCATTTTTTGACACTTGGTATGTGGGGCCACTTTGGTAGGTGAAAGAGGCTTGAAATGGACAAGGGTGTAATGATGGGTGAAATTTGGTGGGTAAAAGGGGCATTTTTATAAAATAAAAAAAAATGATTGGTGCCTTCATTGCTTCGGCCACGTGGCAGCTGATGATTGGCCAGCTCATTATTTAACCTACACGAAATATTTCACCTAGCCCCATTAGCACCTCATTAACAAGGGAGGGAGCGGTGTTACCAGTTGTAAGGGGGGTGAATTTTGCCATTTAACGCCCTTTTGACGGACCATTACATATGGTCTTAGTAAAGTACTAAATAATTCGAAAAGATTATTATATATATACACATATATATATATATACACGAATTTATAAAATCCGGTTTTAAGATGAAATAAAAACAGATTCTGGAGGTCAGTGAAGTCGGATCCTAAAATGCGGTTCTACACTTCAGAAACAAATTTCTGTTTTCCCTTTCATTTTTCATTTACTATATAACATAAACTTAAATATATAGCTTTGTTCTTTTCTTTTGTTCTAATATAAATTCTTATTAAAAATCAAATTATATCCCATATATACCATGCAGACACTGAGACACCCATATATGAGTGCTTTCTAACATATACATCTTTTTTCGTGAATAACTTGCACAATCTTTAGCTGTCATGCAAAACAATGCAAAACAGCAAAAGAGTAACGTATGATATACACATGATTCATTTCACATGAAAAAGACCCCTTTTGGACACGAAACAATTTCTTAAAATCATACATACCAAAAGAACTTCTTTGGCAATTACTTTATGAAATTTTTGTGGTTTTCAATATAACTTTACTAATATAAGAAAAAAATAAATCTATAAGAAAAATTAATATTTATATGGAAACCACAAAATTATTTATAATAGAAATAACTACTTTAAACATATGAGATATTATATACCCTTGTTTACAACATTTGATAAAAAAAAATGGTTTGAACTATAATTCGATAAGCCAAAACTGTTAAAAATCAATATGGATTATTAATATTACATTTATCAAAAAGATATTACTAATTTAGTAGCATACAATAATGACACATCTTAACTATTATGATAACTTATAACAAACCGTCACGTTTTCATCTCCTGCGACACTTCCATCTCCGACGACGAACCACTTTCCGTCAACGCCGTTAAATTACTCCGCCAGCTACTACTACCGAACGACGTCGTCCTACTCGAACTAGGCGTAGCCAAAAACGTAGGCTTGTCTTCTCCAGCCATAATCACCAAACACTTTTCTTGCATATCACACATCTCCAGCTGGTTATCATTGTTTTCGGGTTGTGACATACCATCACCGTTAACGTTTCCGGTCTCCACGTCGCCGTCGTTATCATCCAAGTAGCCTGAGAGCTTCCAATAAGAGCAAGCGAGCACCATGAGAGCAAAAGCTATGAGTCCCATCATGGCAGCAAGACCACCGAATAAGTACGGTACCGGTGAGTGCCATGGTGATGGTTGTGAAGCTACTGCTGGTGATGGAGCTATTGTAGAGACTCCAGCCATCAAGGTTTTTTTTTTTTTTTTTTTTTTCACTGTAACTAGGTTGTTTTAGCCTTTAGGTTGAAAGGAGCAATATAAGGTGTGAATTTGTTTTTATAGTGGGTTAAATGAAAATACGTATAAATTTATACTACTGAAGTTTTTTCCAAATGTAATATATTAAAAGTGTGCTTAATTTATAATTCGATTGTTTATTTTAACAGTATACACTATTTAATATAATATATTATCATATGTCACACGTGCTTGTGCGCAGGGCCAGCTTAAGGGGAGTATTTCGAAGCTAGGCCGGCTTTAGGCCCCCAGTCTAATAAGGCCCCCAAATTTTAAAATAAACTTTGAATATGTGTTTTTTTTCTTTGTAATCAAGATGAGAGACCTTTAACTTAATATATTTATGGTCTGTAAGCCTTATTGATTCTATTTATCATGCAAACAGTTCTAATTTTACAATTATTTTCATATTCACGTTTTATTTTGTTTTCTAAGTCTTGCAAAAGGGCTCCCATTTTCATATTTGCTTTAGGGCATCCATAAATATTGAGCCGGCCTACCTGTGCGCCAACCCAAATCATTTTCAGTTATGTTTTCTTTCATGATTAATTCTTTTGAAATCATGATTCGACAATATATATTTGATCACATGACAAACGTATAACATAAGTTGATAAAGTAAAATATACACGTCATTTGCTCGGTGATGAAATAAAACGTATAAGATTATGTGTAGTGGTGGGGGTTATGTGGGGTTGTGGTATTAAAATATTAAAAAGTAATAGAAGTTGGGTTATGTGGGGTTGTGGAAAAAGAGTGTGTAGTGGGAAGGGGGTTATGAGGGGGGTTATAAATGATTGGTAATGATTGGTTAATTATTGTTTTTTATTTAAATAAAAAATATTAAATACCTAATAATAATAAAAAAAATAATAATAATAAAAGAAATTTATTAAGTTAAAAAACAATAATAAAAAAAAATAATAATAATAAAAGAAATTTATTAAAATAATAACCCACCCCACCTACCCCTTCCCCACCTACTTCTTCTTCTCCATCATCTTCTTCTTCATTTCTTCACTTCTTCTTCTTCTTCATTTCTTCACTTCTTCTTCTTCCTCCTCCTCTTCACTTCTTTCTCTTCCTCTTCACACACACAAACACAACAACAACAACAACAATAATAATAATAATAATAATAATAATAATAATAAAAGAAGTCAGAGGAAAACGCCGGTGTGGCCATGGCGGGTGTCAAGGAAAACGCCTTATAGCGCCCCGGGGGGCGGTGTTCCCGGGCGCTATAGGGGTAAAACGCCGGATAACGAGTACCACTACACAAGGCCTAACAAACGTATGACATTTTTATCTGGTAACACATTTCAGGAACGATGTGGGGAATGGTGGAGTTGGTGGGGGTACCTTTTCTTAAAGGCAAAATGGAATTTATTAATCCCAACTTTTTGCAGTTGGCCGATAATAATCCCAACTGGGTTTATTCTTCCCACCAGTCCCAACTTTCACACATTTTACTATCACTGCACCCACCGTTAATTCACACTAACCCCGTTAGCTGAAATCCACGATTCTAGGCGATTACTCACCAGACTTGAAAGAAGGAATCGAGACGAAGATATTGGTATGTTCAATTGCAGAAATAAGCACGGTTCATCGGTCGTAGGTTGATGTTCTCCTCGGATGGGATGACCGGAACCGACGATTAAACCCTCGAACCGTGCTTATTTCTGCAATTGAACATACCAATATCTTCGTCTCGATTCCCTCTTTCAAGTCCGGTGAGTAATCGCCTAGAATCGTGGATTTCAGCTAACGGGGTTAGTGCGAGTTAACGGTGGGTGCAGTGAGAGTAAAATGTGTGAAAGTTGGGACTGGTGGGAAGAATAAACCCAGTTGGGATTATTATCGGCCAACTGCAAAAAGTTGGGATTAATAAATTCCATTTTGCCTTTCTTAAAAAGAAAAAACAAATTCAATTTATATTTGTACGTAATAAATACACTTTACCATTTTAATTTTAATTTAAAATAAATTATCTTAATTTCTTAATAGTTAAACATTATTTTATAATAACTAAATTTTATAATGACTCTATTTTTCATAAGTACATTTATCATTATATATTTATTTAATTTCAAATTATTTAATATATTCTGCTTAAACAAGTAGAATTTGAAATATACAAAACATTTTAGTTTAATATTATGTTTATTTATTTTTTCAAAATATTTTTATTAAATTAAATAATCTAGAAAATAAACATTAGTTAAATTCAACGACATTTTAATTAAAATTTATTATATTCCATTATTCATTGGAAGTTGTACGTCTTTGATTCGTTAATCAATCAATAATCATTTACGGACTACCAATGAACTTGAAAGAATGTACTTTTCATGTTTTCTATAATTTCTTGTGATCGGTGGACAATGCCATCGTAATCGCCAAGAAACATTCCATTTGTAAAAAAAAATAAACTAAAAATCCTATTTCTGTTTATGCTAAGTTTCATCGATTCTCTAAGACTATGAGGTGTGGGGGTGGCTTAAACCCGGCCACCCCAACTTGGTTCGGTTAACACCGCCTCAGCCGCCCCTAATCCATCTTGACCGGCTCATTTAGAACGTTGAAGCCGCTTGATTTCATTGGTTGGTTTGCTGGTGGGCCCTTCTCAAATGGCTATATGACCATTTTAATAAAAAAAATTATTTAAACTATATAAACCAATTCCTCTTAACTAATTCCTTTCAACCTTTAGTTTTTTTACCCTATAAAACTCCATAATTTTTAATAACAAAACGAAAATCATCTTTTAATTATCTCATAAAAATGGCCCGGTGAAATGTAAATGAGGAAATCGCGTTAGTGAGTGCATATATGGGTGTCCGAAACGCAAATCATCCTCCCGGTTTATAGAGAACTTCGTTTTGGCGCAATGTGTCGGTGGAATTCAATCGACTAATCTGGTACAAATAACCGCAACATGAATTCGGTCGTTAGTAAGTGGGCGGATCTCTTCGCCAATTGTAACCGATGGAACTCCCTCTTTGAAGCCACAATTGCGGAGCACCCTGATCTTCACAAAAATATGTCAATCCAAGTCACGCACGTCAACTATGTGAATTCACACAACATGAATTTCAACCATATTGTGGCATGACAATTGTTGCATTAGGTTTAATTTATTTTCGCCACTCTTTATTTTTTTTCATTTTTTTATTTTAGGCGTACTTTGTTTTATTTGTAACATTTTTTAATATTATATGACTTTTTATTATTTATTTTAATTATTTATAAATTAGAATTTAAAAAAAAGGAAGGACCAATAAGAGTGGATGACTACCTAAGAAAGATCACCTCCACACAATTAAGCAATCCTCATATCGTCTAAATACAGGAGGCCAGGAGGGCATTTTATGCTTATGTGACCGATAGTCTTGAAAGGACTACCCCCACCACACCTCATTTTCTAAATATAAACATGTTATATCATGGTGAAAGAACTTCTTTGCAAGTGAACAATTTAATAAAGACAACGTAATCACTGTCTTTCACTACACCAACTTATAAGCACGCAAATTCTAGGGTCCGAGTCGGTAAATTATAGGTATAAGCAGTGCCGGACTTTGAAAAAAAATTTCCATGGGGACTCGAAGCCAGTGGACCCTTAAAACGAAGGGGCCGTATTCAAAACGTGTATAATTTTCAAATGAAAACGTGCAAATTTACAATATTAAGCAAAAAAACGGTGGAAGCTGAGGCACTCCCCGACCTCAACAATGCCATTGTCGGTAGGTAACTATAACAACAAACGCGTAAATTTACGCTAATTAACCGGCCACTCTAGATCTCACTTGAACAACAAACACATAAATTTACACTACTAAGTCATTGTCGGTAGCCCACGTCTGTATTAGAAAAGAAAATGGTAAAAATGTATATTTAGCAAATATCTCAATTAATAAAAAAAGAGAAAAAAAAAACGAGATCATCATTTCATTGCGATCAAATGAAGAGGATAAACATTAAAGAGTGCCATATGATCTTCTACAAACTTAACTATTATATCTACCATAAGTCCATAACCACAACTCTAGATCTCACTTGAACACCATCAACCCTACTACAAAATTCCCCAACAGGTAACTAAACCAACATTATTTTTTAAGAAACCTGATATGCAGACTCATTGCTCTCATCTCCCTCAATCACTCGTGTCGATGAACCCTCCACCAAATTCTTCGTGGAATCGCTACCACGACAACTACAATTACCAAACGAAGACGTTCTGCTCGAACTAGGTGTAGCCAAAAACGTCGGCTTCTCTTGTCCAGCCATAATCACAACATACTTCTCTTCAAAAACCGGCAGTACTTTATTATTACCGGCCTCAAGGTCTCTGTCCAAGTCGCTTTCTATGTCGTTGTGCACATTCCTGGACAGTTTCCAATACGAGCAAGCGAGAATCAAGAGAGCAAAAGAAATGAGACCCATAACGATTGCAAGACCGCCGAAGAGGTATGGCACTGGGGATTGCCATGCTGATGACCTTTGAACGGTTACTGTCGATGATGGTGTCATTAAAGAACTCGACTGTGCTGCCATTGAAGATTAATATGATGAGAATCGAAGGGGTGAAGAGTGGATTGAGAGGGTGGAATGAGGTGTGCTTTTTATAGAAATCTAGAGACGTCACCTATGCGGCGAACCGACAGTAAGGTCTTGTTGATTAATGCTTAAAGTTGCATTTTGTAGGTTGCATCGAATTTGATTTATGTTACTTTGATTTGTTCTAAATCATTAAGAGTAACGGTTTAATGATAAAATACTTGATAAACACATGTATTAACTATATCCAAAATTAGTAAAGTTTATGATAAACCTAACTTACAATTTATTTACTTTTCAGATATCTTTTTCTATTAAGACCAACCGTAGTGGTGGGGTGATTAGCGCTCATGCCCATTTTTTGATTGGCTTCAGCAAAAAAAAACGGGGTTAGAAACCAATTTTTATTCGTGAAAAATTTCACGCTCCAGCCCATTTTTACAAGATTAACGCTCCTGGGGTCAGTGTTGAAGGCATTATGGGGCGCTAAACACGAAGATCACGCCCTAATTCACGCTGCAGTACACCTGACCTAACAATGAAGATCTAATACATGGAAAAGTCATGTATCAAAGTGTACTTTACTCATGTATGCCTGTTATTCTTTGTCAGTTATGGGCTTAAACCACATCTTATGATACATTAATAAAAAGGTGAGCTAAATGCATCCTTACATTTTTACTTTTCATATCTTTTTTTTTCTTTTTTCAAAAAGAGCTAGTTTATAACTTTTAAAATTTCACCTTTTTAATAAAAGAAACTTTTACACGTGATCCTCTCCATTATCACCATTACCAAGACTTGTCAAAAGTGATTTGGAAGAATTTTAGTAATGTGCTCAATTCATCTTCTCCAAAAAAAACTCTTTATCCTCTTGATCAACCATAGGATGACAGTTATTTTTTTTGTGCCTATTGCTTTACATGCACCTTTAACGGACCTAACCATCACGTTCAAAAATTAGTATCACTTTAGAATAGCCACTTGGCTTTGTTTTTGATCTTTTAGTGACAATGATACGACAAGAGCTCGTGCGGTGTTTTGAATCCATTCCATCATATCTTCACGAGACTTTGATGCCTAAAAATAAACTAGTAATAGAGTTGGGATGTACAAGTAAACATTGACTCTCAGAATGTACCAAATTAGACTTCCGGGTGCATTAAAGTAGATATACTCAAACCAGTTAATGAAAAGATGAGGATGATCATCCGGTAAAGAACTATTACATTTAGCTGGCAAGGAAAAAATGTAGAAAATTACAATCGGGATCACTAACTCAACCAAAATAATAAACATCTAGGCCGTGGGTTAAATTTATGTCAAAAACATGATATCTAAAGTCATCATAGATTATTATTACCAAAAGGTTCAAGAAACAATTACACAGACTCTTAAAATACAAAGAAATACTCCTATCACCTATAACAGAGACTCAATGATTCACTGAATCAAACAAACAATCTAGAACAATGTTTCACACCCTAAGACACAATCAACCTGAACAGAAACCAAGATGGTTTCGGCATATAGAACAATCTTAGATGAAACCCTAGATCAACGAAGAATCTGGAAGATGAGAGAGAGATGAATGTGTAAAGAAAAAATATGATCTCGAATTATGACTAAGGGAATGAAATAAAAGGGTTATATATCCTCTGACACAATCCGTGTGAGGAACAACGAGAACCCTTGATCACCAGGAGAAGAGATCTCAGCCATTGAGAGAAAACACACTCTCAATGGACAACTCAGGATGGGCTAATATAACCCAACTCCAATAGCCAAGCCCAATAAGCCCGTACAGCTACAATGATCCAAGTCCAGCTACAAAGGAGTCCAAGCCCAAACCTAAAAAAGCGTCATGCAATATATTCAAGCCCAATTATAACACATTTTCTTAGAAAAAGACTAATCTTAACAAAATCCTTTTTCTCAAAAATTTTCCTCAGTAGTTAGACCTGAATCATCAGCAGCTTCACAAACTGCTGATATTAAAAATCTCATGTATATGGTAAAACTACTGATGACCAAAGTTGATGGTGGTCCTCAAAAGGATTCCACCATTGCTCTCAAAGAAAAATCCATTGCCAAAAAGACATGAATTTATAAAAATGGTCCAAAACAAACTGTTCATGTTCTCAAGAGCAAAACCAAAGCCAAATTGACTTGGGTTCCTAAATCTAACTAATTTGCTATATGGTGCAAAGGGTCTCTAGAGGTTTGAATAACATTTGGTATGTTGACAGTGGAGGCTCAATGCACATGACAGGATACAGATATCTGATAAGCAATTTTATCAGTCAAAGAGAAGGATATGTGTCCTTTGGGAACAAGGCCAAGGGATATTTGCTAGGACATGGCAATGTATCCTCTAGTAAAATACAGTTTGACAAGGTCATTCTGGTTGAAAACTTGGAATACCATTTGCTGAGTGTCTCTCAAATGTGTGACAAGGGATATTCTTCCTTTTTCACCAAAACAACATGCAAGATCATATCACCAGAAGGACAAAAGTTGATAGAGAAGATTATTGAAGATCATACTTTGCTGATAGCCAAAAGATGTGGCAATGTCTATGCAGTGGACATTGAAAAAGACAAAGTACTGAACAACACTTCTTGTTTCTTCTCAAGTGCATCAACTTCTGAAACTGATTTCTGGCACAGGAGACTTGGGCATGTGAACTTTAAAACCATAAATAAAGTCACTAAAATGGGCTTGGTCAAAGGTCTACCTTTGAAGGAATACCAGTGTAAAGAACACTGTGTTTTCTGTCTTAAAGGTAAACAGCATAAGTCCTCTTATAAGTCTATTAAAGAATAAAAAACAACTGCATATCTTCAACTATTCCATATGGACTTATTTGGACCAGTCAAGATCATGAGCCTTGGTAAGAAGAAGTATTGCTTGGTCATCATTGATGACTACTCAAGATTCACATGGGTCTTCTTCTTATATTCCAAGGATGAGGCAGCTGAAATTATCAAGTTCTTCATTCTACAAGTAGAGAAACAATATTCTCTCTCTGTCAAAGTCATCAGGAGTGACAATGGGACAGAGTTCAGGAATAAAACTCTGGATGAATTCTGTTTGTCTAAAGGTATTGTTAGACAGTTCAGCATTCCCAGAACTCCTGAACAAAATGGTGTGGTAGAAAGGAAGAACAAAACATTAATTGAAGCACCAAGAACTATGTTAGTTGATTCAGGCCTACCATTGTATTTTTGGGCTGAAGCAGTCAACACTGCCTGCTATGTTCAAAATAGGGTCCTAGTCAATAAAAGACATTCCAAACCTGCTTATGAAGTTGTTCATGGCATAAAGCCCCTTATCTCCTTTTTCAGGGCTTTTGGATGTTAATGTTTCATTCTAAACATCAAAGACTCTATTTCAAAGTTTGCTGCAAAAGTTGATTCAGGTTCTTCTTCCACTAGAAAAACCTACAAGGTATTTAATTCCAAAACCAAGATAGTTGAAGAAACACTGAATGTCAAGTTTAATGAGTCAAAACACACTCTCATTCCAGCACATCCTGCTAAACTCTTTGACCTTGACAGCTTTCATTTCGGACCTGAAAAGACTATTACTTCATCTAAACCCACTTATTATGGTGATCAAGGGTTTTATGATGATGGTCCTCCATCATGGGCTCCAAACACAGTCATTAAATCAACTTTTAAACCATTAGAAGTTTTACAAACTTCTACTTCAACAACTACTGATGAACAAATTCAAACTACTGATTCAGCTCTACATACTCCTGAACCACTACATACAGCTGAACCAAATATTATCAACCTAAGTGGTTTGTTTTAAGAAGTTCAAGAGCCATCTCCAGTCACTGGGTTACAACAACTGATTGAACACAAGGATCATCCATTGGATCAAATCATGGGTGATATTGCATCAGATGTACTTACAAGAAACCAGCTTTCCAACTTCTGCTTTTTCTCAGCATTCATTTCTCAGTTGGAACCAAAGAAATACCAAGAAGCCCTCAAAGATAACAATTGGGTTTAAGCTATGCAAGAAGAGTTGCTCCAATTCAAGAAGCAACAGGTCTAGGAAATCTGTCCCTTACCTCCAAACAAGCTACCAATTGGTACAAGATGGGTTTTTAGAAATAAACAAGATGAAGCTGGTATGATATTTAAGAATAAGGCAAGACTGGTGGTACAAGGTTATTCACAAGAAGAAGGAATTGATTATGATGAAACCTTTGCTCCAGTTGTAATACTTGAAGCCATGAAGTTATTTTTGGCTTATGCAATTTCCAACAAAATTAAAGTTTTTCAAATGGATGTAAAGAGTGTATTTTTATATGGAAAAATAAAAGAGGAAGTGTATGTTTGTCAGCCACCTGGGTTTGAGGATCCTGCTCATCCTGATTGGGTGTACAAACTTCATAAGGCTATTTATGGGCTAAAACAGGCTCCCAGATCCTAGTATGAAACACTTTCTACCTTTTTACTCAAAAATCACTTCACAAGAGGCTCCATTGATAAAACACTTTTTATAAAACATGTTGGAAATCATGTCTTACTTGTTCAAATTTATGTTGATGACATCATTTTTTGTTCAAAAAACACAAAACTGTGTGATGAATTTAAGAAACTCATGCAATCTAAATTTGAAATGAGTACAATGGGAGAACCGCAGTACTGTTTAGGACTGCAGATCAAGCAACAAACAAATGGAATTTTTATACATCAATCAAAATATGTTAAAGAATTATTGAACACATTTTCTTTACAAGACAGTAAATCATGTTCCACTCCCATGAAACCAACCACACAAGTTGAACCAGATGATCAAGGAAAACAGGTTGATCAAAATATGTATAGATGTATGATAGGTTCCCTCTTGTATCTAACTGCTTCTAGACCAGATATTATATTTTCAACTAGGGTCTGTGCTAAATATCAATCTGCACCAAGGGAATCACACCTAATTTCTGTCAAAAGAATTTTCAGATATCTGAAAGGAACTCTTACATTAGGAATTTGGTATCCTGCTTCAAGCAATACCAAGTTAACAGTTTTTTCAGATAGTGACTATGCAGGGTGCAAAATGTCAAAAAAATCAACATCTGGTGGTTGTCAATTCTTAGGAAACTGTCTTGTGTCCTGGCAATCAAAGAAGCAAACATCTATGGAAACTTCAACAGCTGGAGCTGAATACATTGCTGCTGCAAGCTGTACATCACAGATTCAATGGATCCAATATCAACTTCTTGATTATGGAATCAAAGAGACCAAGACTCCACTTTTAGTAGACAGTAAATCTGCCATTAGCATCATTCAAAACCCTATTCAATTTTCAAAGACAAAACATATAGAAACCAGGTATCATTTCATAAGGGATTGCTATGAAAAGGGCAAAATTGAGGTAAAACATGTGACAACAGCTAACCAAATTGCTGATGTTTTCACAAAGCCTCTTGACACCACAACATTTCATAGGTTAGTTTCCATGCTTGGAATGCTAAATTTTGAGTAAACTTTGTAAGTGTTTTCATTTTTCTGTACATATTTTACTTTCACTTACTTGTGTTACTAATTTTGATTCAAACCTCTGTTGACCAACAAAAAGAGAGATAAACTACCGATGTACAAAAACATTTGTATGGGAAAATTTCTAAAAAAGAAAAATCTGCTGATGATGATAAAATCATCAAATATTGATTTTAGGGGTATTTTCAAGAAAACCTTTTCAGTAGTTAAAACTACTGAAGAACAAAATAGGAAACTCCTGATGAACAATTATTCATGAGAGGTTTTAGACAAAAAGGGCAAATCAGTCTTTTCCTATTTTTCAGAAGTTTGACCTAAAATGGTTATTAAACTTCTCAAACCCCTCTTTTCATTATTATCGTTTCATAAACAAAACTTCCCTCTCTCAAAACCCTCTCTGAATCCTTCAACTATTCTATCAGAAACACAATGGCTCTAGTTCTTAAACAGGGACATAATCAAAAAGGCTACTTCGAAAAAGATGAAGCATGGTCCCAATACGATGAAATCATTGATTTAATCATAAAATCTCAATATTACACGGCGTTCACCATTGACCCACCAATCCATACTGACACTCTCAATGAGTTTTGGGCAAACGCTGAGACTATTACCGAAGATGGTAAAGTCATTTCCTTGAAGACGAAGATCAAAGGGAAAGAAATGGCAATCACACTGGCAACCCTGGGAAACAGACTAGGTCTTGATGATGCTGAAACGCCTGATCAAATTTGTAACACCCCAAAATTTCTAAACCGTAAATTATGATAACTTAAGCACACGTGGCTTTTAACAAGAAAATACTTTACAAAAGTGGAGAGTCTAAACTTGTCAAAACCTTAAAGTGGCTTTATGAAGTTGAATAAAATGCAAGGGATAGTTTTCCCTGCTCATAAAACTCACGATCCCAATACCCTCTTGCAAACCAAACCCTAAGAGCTCAAGAACAAGCCTAAATCAAGGTGGAATCAAAGGGCTTTTCAATGCATTAGCCCTAAAATGAATCATCCAAGCATAATACACATCAAGGTAACCTTTTATTTGACTAAATTTGAAGGTATGTTCATGCTTGGGTATGATGAAAATCATGGGTGGTTATAAAAACGTGAATTAAGGACTTGTAATGGTTAATCTTGTATAAGAGAATCATAATACATGTTAATTTGTGTTTGTTAAACAAAATCCTTGTGAGAAGGTTATAACCTTGTAGTTCACAGAGTATTCAGGAACAACAAACACATCATGCAAAGTGGCACCATTTCCTAGTTTAAGTGTACCAATTTTAGTTACAAAAGCCTTTGTACCATTAGGATCATTGACAAAGATTTTTAAATCAGATACATCAATAAAATCAGTTAGCAAGTGTTCACTAGTGACCATGTGTTGATTGGCTCCTGAATCTATTATCCACCCAACTTTAATCTTATTTCTACCAGTGTTAAGACAGAATATAGGTTTCATAAAAACATTAGCACAGAATGGATGATCAAAGACACTACCTGAAACATTATGACTTTGAGGTTCTCCAATGTTTGTTTCCTTAATCAGACTTAATAGTTTGGCTAGTTGATCACTAGTTTAAGAAGCAGCATAAGTATCAGGCTTCTCATTAACACAACTATTGTTCACACTAGCCCTCTTCCCATAATTCCCTATTGGTCTCAACCATGAGGGATACCCAATTATCTCAAAACATTTCTCAATGGTATGTCCATTTTTGTTACAGTGGGTACACTTTAGAGTCCGATTACTATTTTTATTACTTTTCCTAGGTTCAGAAGAAGTAGGTGGGTTAAATTTTGAAACAAAACCAACAGTTTGACCTCTTTTTGAACTAGTACTAGAGTTTTTATGTGACTCTTCCCAAGAAACAAATGCAAATGCTTCCTTAACAGAAGGAAGATCATCTTTAATAAGCAGATTTGTTCTAACATTAGAATACCCACTGTCTAGACCTATCAAGAACTACATGAGTTTTATCATTTGATTAAAGTTATTAAACTTTGTTGCAGCCTCACATGTACAAGGTGGCAGTTGAAGTATTTGATCTAATTGTTTCCACATGATATTTAGTTTGTGATACTATTCTGAAATAGGCATACCATTGTGACTAAATCCATTTTTTTTGATAAAGATCAAATACAACAGACCCATCCACCTTGTCATATGTTTCCTTAAGTTCACTCCAAACATCACAAGCTAATCTAGAAAACACATGACCCATATACAGTTCCTCACTAATAAAGTTCAGAATCCATGTTAATACCACAGAATTGAACCTATCCCATTGTCTAGCAAGCACATCATTAGTGGTGGATCTAACACATGATTTATCTATAAAGCCATACTTATTCTTAACTTGCAAAGCTAGAGTCATAGCATTACACCACACAGAATAATTCTCGGAACCTTTCAATTCAATAGAACATATGGTTAGACTGCTAGAATCAGAAGCATGCAAGAAAAGAGGAACAGAAGCATCATGTTTACTAATCAAAGTCTCATTCACATTAGCACCTCCCTGAATCACAGGCCCACCCCCTCCACCAGGAGCTGGTGGAATAACATCACCCATGATAACAACCAAGAAACAAGCACAAAGTAAACAAGACTAATCAAACAGAGAAAATCAAACACACCACAATGAAAAACAAGACAAACGATGAAGCTGTACTAGTGTTCCAGATCACTGGTTCGTCACTCAAATGGTGCCAGTGCAGGTCCTCGTACAGGAGCCTCCTAAACAACTAGACACAAGACAGACACAACCAACTACTGAGTCTCAATGTCGGTCCCCCTAACCCGGCCAGGTGACTCCTAGACTCAACAAACAATAAAGAAGAGACAAAGTAGGAACAATCTCACCAAGCAGACCCAAGTTAGGGTTTCTCCAAATAGGCTACCCTTTGACTGGGGGTAGCAGGAATGGAAACGCCTCACTAGGGTTTTTATGACCCCTGGCACGTCACCTTCTAATAGACAACACCAATAAGAAACCGTAGATATTAGGATTTCACCTCCTCTGATAATCGTGTACACAAACTCCACCAGAGATGTCAATAGCATCGGAAACAACCAGAATCCCTTAGGGTTTCCCTTTCAAAACCCTAACCCAAAGGAAAGCTAGCAGATTATATGATCAACCAAATAGACCAAAGAATCTTCAGAAAATATTAACAAGACTCAGATCTACATAAACCCTAACCTAGATGCTCTGATACCATGTCAAAAACATGATATCTAAAGTCATCACAGATTATTATTACCAAAAGGTTCAAGAAACAATTACACAGACTCTTAAAATACAAAGAAATACTCCTATCACCTATAACACAGACTCAATGACTCACTGAATCAAACAAACAATCTAGAACAATCTTTCACACCCTAAGACACAATCATCCTAAACATAAACCAAGATGGTTTCGGTATGCAGAACAATCTTAGATGAAACCCTAGATCAACGAAGAATCTGGAAGATGAGAGAGAGACGAATGTGTAAAGAAAAAATATGATCTAGAATTATGACCAAGGAAATGAAACAAAAGGGTTATATATCCTCTGACACGATCCGTTTGAGGAACAACGAGAACCCTTGATCACCAGGAGAAGAGATCTCAGCCATTGAGAGAAAACACACTCTCAATGGACTAATAACTCAGGATGGGCTAATATAACCCAACTCCAATAGCCAAGCCTAATAAGCCCGTACAGCTACAATGATCCAAGTCCTGCTACAAAGGAGTTCAAACCCAAACCTGAAAAAGCCTCATGCAATATATTCAAGCCCAATTATAAAAGAAAAACAATAAAGAAAAAAATACAAACCTTTTTGTTAAAACTGGTAAGTCAACATGACTTTTTAACAATTTAGATGGAGAATGATAGCTAAATTTTGTTGGCGGATGGAAACTAGTGACTAAATTAAGCCGGCTGATTAAATGCAAGGGCTAAATCATCAGACGGATAGAAAGCGACGGCTAAATCCTTGTCGCTGCTAAACTTACCCCACGTTTTACTCGTGTTTCAATCTAAATTGCTATTATATGAACCCTTTGTACTTTACCGTAAGTTTTTGTGCTGGCTACGCACTAGTTGCATCCACCATGGATCCTTTTTGTCAAAAGCTGAAATACAATATTTAGCAAACTTGAAATACAATATTGTTATTTTTTTTAGTTAATATGTCTATTTGGATGATTCTCTTCGTAGTTATGTCATTTGTTATATGTATTTTCTTTAAATTAAAGACCAAAATTACCGCATCGTACTTAATGCTATCAAATCACTACTAGAAATAATACCTTTCTTGACACACGAACCTTGACACACGTCTATTTTATGACATTTAAAAGTGTGTATCATGAAAAAATATCATGTTTTATAAAATGTGATCACTTTATGACACACAAATTTATTTGTCATTATTTTAGCGTCATATAAAAAAAACATGACACTATGAAAATATGTGTGTCATATTTTGTATCACAAAATTTTGAGTTTCAAAAATCTATTTTCACTCTCATCAATTTCATTTTTTTGAGTTTCAAAAATCTATCCCCCCCTCCCCTATACACATTCATATAAACCTAAATCATCACTCGGTCAGTTAGCCTCCAACCGTCACTACATTTCATCAAACATTCACTACACTTGGCCGTCAAACCACGAACCGTCGCAAACTCGCAACATTCACCACACTAAAACGTCACACCACCAGCCATCGCAGCCTAACTCAGCAATCAACCGTCTCCACAATCGCACGACACAGTTTCGTTTGTTTCAACTTCTTTGTGTTGGTTTCTGGGTTAGATTTTGTTTGTTTTGTTTCTTACAGCATCTTCAATTCATGCGATTATATTTGGCATTGTTTGTAATTTATTTGTGGTAGTGTGAAACTTGTAATCTCTAGGGTTGAATTGCCCAACGATTGTATTCTTTTTTATTGCACTTCAACTATTTGATAAAATGAACTAGGAGGCAAAATACGGGTCTATACAATTACGTTGTCATAGCAACTTATATTATAATCGATAATACTATATCTCAAAAGTTATGTATTAAGATGCATATAGACATATAGTCACATAGATTCGCACAACTTTAGTGGAAACAAATAAACCTCTTTCAAGTTTATATTTCTATATAACTAGTTTATCCACAAAGTTAAAACTTCTAGTCTGATAATAAAGTTGAGTGTTGAGAGATTCTCCCTTTGAATATAATATTATTATATTCACAAATGTCACATTCATCATTCATGTGCCAGGTTGATATAGATTTTGAGAAGGAACTAACTGGAGTCGGAAAAGATGGAAAGAAAGTTTATTGCAGAAGTCGTAATGGACCACATTAGGCTAGGCTGCTGGGTTGTAAGTCGTTAGTTCTTTACTAGGGTAAAAATGGGTTTATTTTTGGCACTAGGCGTAATTGACGGCATGTTAACTTTAGGAAGTCAATAACGGGATGTAAAGGAATTTCAATTAGGAACATCTTAAGACAATGGTAAGTACCCTACTCAAGATCTTTATAAAATATACAATGGAAGTTATTTATTTTTATGCAGGTTTGTTATGCAAATAATAAATTAATATGTGAACTTGAGTTATAGTAAAAAAGAATAAGAGATGGCTTACATTGACGACATGTTAACTTTATAGGAAGTCAATAATGGGATGTAAAGGAATTTCAATTAGGAAGATCTAAAGACAAAGGTAAGTCCTACTTGAAATCTTCATAAAATATGCGATGCATGTTATTGATTTTTACGCAAGTTTATTATGCAAATAATATGTGAACTTGAGTTATTGTAAAACAAAGAACAAGAGATGGGTTATATTGAAATAACGCAACGCATCTGTCACTAAGAAGTATAGGCAATAAGGAGTTTGTAAGTATATTCACCTGAGGTATAAGTGTCTACCCAAAGGCAATATGATTTATGGATATGTCATATAAACAAATATGTAGGTTTTATTGCCTAGTATAAAATATTAAGAGTAACGTGCACGGATGGTCCCTGTGGTTTGCCCAAATTTAAACTCTGCTCCTCAGCGTTTCGAAATTACACGTATGGGATCTGTGGTTTGTATTTTGTTTCATTGATGGTCCCTGACTTGGATGGAGGTTAAGTTTTTCAGTTAAGTCAATGTGAAATTACTAAATTACCCCTCTTTAAAAAAAACAAAAAAAACCACCACGCGCCGCGAGCGAATAGGTTGGAAAATATATTTTTTCTAATCAACTCGCGCAACGTGAAGGACACTGGTGATCTCAACACGCGTCGCGAGCGAATAAAATATAACTTTCCGGGGTAATTACTGTTCATATGAGACGAACAGGTCAGCCCAGGCTCTTCACATTACGCGAAGAACCTTTTTTCGCAGAAAGTTAATCAAATTTAATGTTTAGAAAAAAATTTCTCGCAAGTCATAAAATATATAATTAACTACATGGGATCCGTTCATGGTGTAATTTTTCTTGCCTAAGCAAACACGAAAACCAGTAAAAGAAAAAAAAACTCAAAAAGAAAAATAATAGCAAAAACTAAATAAAAGAAATAAAAAAAATAATACAAACTCTACAACTAAGTTTTAACTAAATAAAAGAAATAAAAAAAATAATACAAACTCTACAACTAAGTTTTCACGCAGTTTCAATCAGGTGGCTTATATTTTATCCATCCCATATCCAACCCGGTTAATTCTTTTCTTTCACCGTTGTTCATCAAGAAACAATTAGTGAATTTAAAAATATGTTTGAAAAACCTATACGGGTTGGGCCACCTATCCCTACACTTACCTGGACCAAACTTCAAATGTGGCGTATATTGTTGGCCCGTGTAATCACTAGCCTTCTCCCGTGTGTGGTTTGCTACAGTGTTTCTTTCGGCCATCACTGCATACAGACACTAAAACAAACACGATCACGGGCACCAAATATACAAAGAAAATAAAAATAGAATAAAGCACACAAAAACAAAAAGACACACAAGCAGACGAAAAATAAAAACAAGAACTGACTCAACACACAAGCATACAAAAAGAAAATAAAAGCCTACGACTCTCTAGACACGCTAAAAAGTCAAAAAGACTCAAATAAGACCAATTAATCAGTGAAGTCCTAATCAAATCTAATTTCGCAATCGCCAAGTGTCCCCGGCAACGGCGACAAAAACTTGTTGTGCTATGTATGGTCTATAAATAACTACCTAACCTATACACCTAGTAATATAAAACATACTCAACTAAACTAAACCACACGACAGGCAAGTGTACCTATCAATGCAGTACAGACTAAGTAAGTCCGAGTATCGAACCCACAGAACACTAATAGAAAACAAAACTAGACTCGACTAATACTTAAGATAAATTGTTTAAAAGTTGATTTTTGTTTTTTTATAATTAATTAAAATAAATAAAATAAGGATAAATAGACAGCGAAGATAAATGAGGAAAATATCAGGATAGGAAGACAACTACCTAGGTCAAGAATCCTACATGTAACTCACAACTCTCGGTAATGGAAAACTGAATGGATACCAGATTCTAAACATAACTCAAGAAACCCTAAGACGTGCTAGATCTCCTCCCGGTCTCACCAACACACCCCAAAGAATCCTAAGGAATAGAACACTGGCTATCTAGCTCGGATCACCTCCTGGTCTCACCTTACTAAGAATGTAAAGGTACTCAAATGACTCGATCACTTCCCGGACTCTCTAATCACAATACACCCGAAGATGTAAAGGAGTAATCTTATTGGGTTAACTATGACTTGGAATTGCAAGAAACTAAAAACAACTAGGATAGGATCACCTCCCGGTCTCACCCGAAACCTAACACCTAAAGCTCTAGACAACCCAACATTCCATCACCTCCCGGTCTTAAGAATAGAAGAATACCTAAGTTCTCTAAACTCTCTAATCAAGTTCCTATGGCTTTCGGTACCAAAACCACAAGCTAAGCTACAAGCACCAAGCAGGTAACCCTAATAAACATCCAAACATGAAAGACATTCACTAAGACGTTTATGGAACTATCAAAGATAATAAATTAGACCTAAACACGCACACACATCATAATAAACACCAACCAAACTTTTACCAAAACATTAACAATTCAAAAATAAATCCAAAACCAAGAACTATAAAATTAACATGTATTCATCAACAACCTAGATAGTGGTTCAAGATTTATCTACACATATTAATGAAAAACAATAAAAACAAAGGTTCAAAAATATGTAAAGTCATAGTCTCAATATTCATAGACACAAAGTAAATAAATATAAAAACTAAAACTTTTAATGATCAAACCGTAGCTTCACTCTTGAACCCAAGCCTTCCTGACCTTCAATTAACCTCTAAAACAGTTTAGGAGCTGCTGCTGTGTCGATGCCTCCTCTTGATGCCCCTGGCGGCTGTCAATGTTCCTCCTTTCGATATTCCCCTTCGGAAAAATAATCTCCGCCCCAAATATGAAATCCTCCAATATATAATGTCACACCAAACCAACTTTGTGACCTCCTTTTTGAATTTTTTGTTTCTTCGTGACCTGTTGTTGGACTTGGGTCACGAGCCCAACTCAAATTTTGTTTTTTTCTTTTCATTATTATTAATATTATTATTATTACGCCATGCTTGCTTGACTCGGGTGTTTGTGGCTCGACCAAAGTTCCTCGTTTACACTCCAATGTCCATGTACACCTGCTTTCAAGTGTTCGTGTCTTGACTAAAAATCTTTCGTTTTAAGCTCCTTTTCCACGAACACCTATACAATAATTAAAATAATAAATACATAATAAAAACGACATGAAACAAATAAAAACCTAACCAAATAATATACAAAATACATAGGAAAAGAGATGTGTTTTGCAACACATCATGGACCACCCTCTACGAGCGCACGATGAGGGATGATCCGAACCTCGATCACGAGTTGGCTATCGAGTTCACTCATGTGGACTATGAGGCTCGATACGACAGCATTTTCGACCATGTCAAGACATGGCAATTGTTGCGCCAACCTTAAGTTTATTTTTCTTTGTTTTAATGTATTTTAATTTTATTTTATGTTTAAATATTAATTAATAATTTATGTTTTGAAGTTCTTCTATTTTATGGTTTAATGCAGGATTAAAACAAACGGTTAAAATAACAAGACAATATAAACGAACGGTTAAAATAACAAAACAAAACAGTTAAAATAATATGACAAATTAATTTTCACTCTCTCTTCTCATTAATTTCCACCCTCTCTCATCTCTGTATCCCAAAGTCCAAACCCTTTTCCTCACCTTCTTCTTTACGTCACAAACACCCTGTAAACGCTTCTCTGCACCTTCACCGTTCGGGTTTGGACTTTGATATTTCATAATGTTTTTTTTTTTAAATTAAACCGTGTGTTTTAAAGATAATAAAAATACATTAAAACAAAATTAAATAACAAACATAAACATAAACATAAACAAAAACATAAACATAAACATAATTCTTTAATATTAAACATTAAAAAAATACATCAAAACATAACCATAAAAATATAAAGGTTAAAGTTCGCGTATTAGTTGCCACGCCTGGACATGCTCAAATGTGCCGCGGTAACGACCAGCATAGGTCACCTGGGTCATCTCCACAGCCAACTCCGACACAGTGCCCGGGTTGTGGCTCATGGTGCGCTCGTAGCATGTCGTCCACCGATCACACTTTTCGTTTAGATCGGATCATTTTCTTTGCAGACTCTCGATTGTGCGGGTGCTTTGGCCGACTTGTTGGTTGAAGTCCGCCAAAACACTGTCCCAGAACCGTGTGTCCCTGCCACCTGAGCCATGGCGACGTTGACGTTGCAAGGATGGGTCGTTTTTTTGCGTCTTTGACGCACACAACGAGAGTCATTTCTTCATTTTCGGTCCAATGGGTCATTTTGAAGGGTGTGGGTGGGGTTGATTTTCAAGTTTGTTTTCACCACTGTCGTATGGTGGTTTACATACTAAAAAATCCAACCGTATTGCATGCACAATTGAAGTTTCTGACGGTTGGATGAGACCAATTTTAATGCAATAATAAATAAAATATTTTTGACGGTTGGATGAGATGGTTTATGAGATTATGTGGAAACGGTTTATGGAATATGGAAAAAGGTTTAGGCTTAATTAATTATGTGAATCTAAAAACACCAGCATTAAAAAAACAAACGGTTAAAAGTAGTATTTTAAATAAAAAAAACAACTTACCAGCCGTTAAGAAAAACACGTAAAAAAACAACTTACCAGCCCATTAAAAAAAGTATAACAAATGGTTACATTAAAACTAAACATTTTTATAAGGAAAAATCAAAAATCTATGTGTTATGTATATTTTTAGAAGTCAAACAATATATACCCAAATTGTTTAAAAAAATAAAAAACAAAAATTTGTCATTCATAGACGGCTGGAGACACCTGAGGACGGCTCAAAGACGGTTTAGCTGAGCCGAAGACGGCTTGAGCCCAGACGCTTCCGAAGACGTTTCGGGACACGTGGTGGCCTTTTATTGGACGAAACCAATAGCTCACGGGAGACGTTTCAGACTTCTTGGGACCCGTGTACCGTCTCTCCAAAGAGATGGGAATGGGCTATTCTGGTAATTCGGTCGGTCAACGGGCTAAAATCGTGATTTTCCCTATTTAAAATTCAATGGAACTAAAAGGTTTATCTTATATTTTATTTGAACGTACTATAAATTGGATTTTTTTTCTGGTGCACGAATCTCTACATAATTATCTCTTCATGAGTCTAATTACTGTTCTGATCAGCTTTGTATGACTTTCATGTGCCACCATTCTGGTCTCTGACACTCCAAACGTACATAGTTTTACATACTTTTGAATTGGATTCTTTTCTTGTGCACGATCTCTACATAATTATCTCTTTGTGTGCTCGATTAGCGTCTAATCAATTTCGTATCCTTTATCTTAGTCTGTGACATGATAAGATATCTTATGGGCTTCCCGTGCCTTCACTCTAGTCCCTGAAACTCCAACGGTATCTATAGTTACGTCATTTTAAATTGGAGTTTGTTTCTCATGCACGAGTCTCTGCATAGTTATCTTTTCATGAGTTCGATTACCGTCCGATCAGCCTCGTATCATTTGTCTTAGTCTGTCATATGATTTGATATCTTATGGTATGTATGTACCTCTATTCTATTCTCCAAGACTACAACTATGCCGATAGTTGCGTCCTTTTCAATTGGAGTCTTTTCTCATGCACAATTATCTACATAATTGGCTCTTCGTAAATCCATTTTCCAACTGATCAACTTCTTATCCTTGAATTGAGTTTGTCACATAATCTGATATCATATAGCCTTCTCGTGCCTCTATTCTGGTCATTGAAACTCCAAACGTACTGACCGTTACATACTTTTTTTTTTTTTGATAGTTAACATGTTTTTCATTCAGTTACTAAGAAAATTACATCAAGATAACGGGTAGACGGGCAACAAGCTGCGTCGCCACCCCTTTTTGAATGGCAAACCCTGATCTACTAAAAACGTAACCTTCATGCGTTAAATTACCGTCCAATCAACTTTGTATCATTTATCTTAGTTTGTCACATGATCAGGTATCTTATGCTTTCTCATGCCTCCATTCTGGTCCCTGAAACTCCAACCGTATTGAGAGTTACGCCTTAATCTATGAATTCTCGAAAATGTTAAAATTGGTTAAACAAACCACGTACATATCCTCTATATACCAATCCCCATATAATCCGCAACAGATACGCTGGAAAACTCCATGTAAGTATACCAGGATACAGATTCATCTCCTTCTGCCACTCCTCTCTCTCCCTCTCGGTTTGTCTGATATTTGAGAAGGTGGCTACAAACATATGTCGAGAATTTTACACTATTTCTATAGATCCCAAGGGGTGCCCATGCCTCCCCCTTATGAAGCGTTGAATCTGCCCCGTGTAACCGACTATGGTTACGCTCTCATCGTTGATCAGAACATACTTTACACACTCCTATGGGATACTAAGCGGGTCTAGTTCAGTTTGGTAGAGGTTCTTGCTTTTTAATGGGTGCTCATGAGTTCAATCTCATGCAAGAGGTGTATAATTTGTAAATATAGGAGTTTGGCAAGGGTTATGTCCTTACTAAAACCATTAGTCCGAGGATTTTTTTTTTTGGGGGGGGGGGGGGGGTTGTGGAATACGACCCCGTGGTCTTTAAAGTCCCTCCTATTACAATTATTCTACTCGTCATCACCGGCTCATGATAATCATCGTTGTCATTTAGGCGATACGACCATGGATGTTGTTCCAAATCTGCTCAAAGATTTAAATGTGTCTCCCTATGTCACACCTTCCAAACGATAGCAAGTTTCTCACAGGAGTTTACACTTTGTGATTGGTGATTGAATGGAATCATCATGAATGACACCCGTTGTAAATATGTTGTTAGTTTTGTAATTTGTATAAATAGTTTCGAATGTAAATTTCTATAATTGCAAGAACACGACAAATAAAAAAGGTTCCATCATATATGATGGATCATTCTCTCAACCACCCATAGTGATTTGTGGTATTAGGTTATAGCTAGAGAAAATCATAAATCTAGCATTTTTATCAACCTATTAAAGCAAAACATAAAATGTGGACAAAAATTTGACAAATTAGGATTGAAAGTTGTGAAGAAAAATCGCAATTTACTTTTTTATGATTTATCAAAAAATCTCTTTAAAAGGACAATAATGTATCACAAGATACAAAATCGAATGATATACATAGATAGGCTTACTTGGACATTAAAACTTTCCATTTTCACGAATGAACCGCCTTAAACATCTTTGTAAATTGTCGGTGAGATTTCGAATTTATACTGGAATTTCAGCACTACAACATATAATACAAAGTGAGGTTTGATTTCGATTTTGTTGTTCTCTACAGCTAGTTCGACATTGTTTTTCTCTGCGGCTAGTTCGTCTGTTTAAGTTGTTCACGTGATTTTTGTTGCGTAGAGATTCAATATTTTTGTGTTGTTCACCAACTTGTTATTATAATTGATTTTTTTTTTTTTTTTTTTTTTTGAAGAAAGTTTGATTTTTTGTTTGGCCCTTGAATAGGAACATAATGTCACATATGAAGAACTAGATTCATATCCCGGGAGCGTCGCGGGTTGAGAAATCTAATATGACATATCAATTCTACATACGAAATATTGAAATAGACTGATGCGCTTTACAGTTACATGCATGAAAGTTTCGGGTAGCACCTAACCCAAAACAATTAACAATGTATAACTATAATATTATAGAATTCATATTTACTGGTTTGAACATAATTAATGACTTGCCTATACATGAATAATAAATAACCTAAACACTTTGTGTTTTTTTTCCTGTATAAACAAAACCCTACCAAAAAATAGTCGTTTTTTTATCCGTTTTTATATAACACTATGGTACTCGTTGGAAAGATAATAAAACGTTCGTTAATTTAGTGTAATTTTTTTCTTTCAAAAATCCCATTATATATATAAGATATTAACGTTTAAAAACTATGGGATGAAACATGAGAGAGAAAAAAAATTCAATTTTGTTTTTAAATTTCTTTTTTCTTAAAATAACTCAATGCACATGACATTTTAATTGTTTTTGATTTTTTTTATTGCTGCCACATGAGATCCTACATGACACTCTTAAGGGAGAGAATCAGTGTTTTAAAAACCGGTTTGTACCGGACGGTTGAACCGGTTATATCGGCTTTCGGAGTCTTGACCGGCACGAAACATTCCGGTACTTTGAGAAAACGACATGGGATTCGAACCACCGGTAACTTCTGGTATACCGGTTCATACCACTATACCGGTACTGGCCCAAGGATCAAAGATTCGAAGCAATGTTTTAAAAACCGGTAAATACCGACTGATTATACCGGTATTACCGTTTTCAGATGGAAATCCGGTACGAAACACTCCGGTAAATGTGGGAAGCGGTATCGATTTTATACTGGTGGTATACCGGTTTGAACCGCTATTCCGGTACTGGCATAGGTTAAATTTTTTGGGTTTTTTTAGATTATTTTTTACTCCGTATTAAGGAATAACTTTTAAAAAATTAAAAACTTTACATTATCTTTTGGATTTCTTTTTTAATTATTGATTAACCTTTGATAGTATTTTAGTATGTAATTAGCTAGGTACTTTTAGATTATTTTTTGTATTAATGTTGTAATTTATGAAATTATATAGCTAAGTAATCAACCCGGTTGAACCGCCTGGTACAACACGGTTCAACCGGTTGAACCATTTTTTAGCTAAATCCGGTATAATTAAAAACCCGGTTTTTAAAACATTGGAGAGAATGACATATTTAAATGCCATGTAGGATATAAGGCTTATGTATATATATAGTGTTAGGTTATTTTCAAAATGGTGTTTTAGTGCGAGAAGTGCGGGAAAAAACCTAAATCTTACTTTTTATTAGAAACTAGATATTTGCCCGCGTTGACACGCAGTTCACCAACGTACGATTATTTGGAGTAGTATAACGTATAAGAAAAATAAAGTAGAAAAATTTTATTAAAATTTAAAAGCAACGAATACACATTTATTCAAATATCGCTAAAAATTTCCTTATACACCACATTTTTTGTTTTATTTTTTACATTCCCGTCACTATCTAGCGCTTCTCACCTCGACTTGTAGGACCAAATGGCCTCGGAACGCCTCAAGTTTTTTTAAAACTATAATCACATTTGGGCAAGATCTGAATGATATCACCATCTGACGCAAACTAACCTAGTAAAGCTTGTGGTCGAATCATATCGTCTACACCCTGAAATTGTCTTGCCTCATTCTCATTCTCCTTGCCATTTACAGAACCATCACCAATACTTGACACAAAGAAAAGGATCAAACCAAGCATAACAGTGGAGTACTCGTTATCATTCTCCTGCATAACACTCAAATGACCATTATGCCATATATAGTGTTCAAGAAATTAGGCCCACTGTTTGCAAGAATATTCCACTCAAATGACTAATTACCCATTTTATATAAGAATGTTTTAACATTTCCGTACAAACTAAACAGTTATATCTTAAGTCATATTAGTAGCAAATTCAGAATGAAAATGATGGTGACCTTGACATATAATATAAGAATATTATAACATATCAGTACAAACTAAACAATTATATCTTAAGTCATGTTAGTAGCAATTCAGAATGAAAATGATGGTGACCTTAACGTATTACTCATAGGTATACTTTAACGTTTATATTTACGACCCGTTTAAGTTAGACCACAAAAGGCATCACCATATTCATCATAAGATATAACAGCTATTATACTCACACCAGGAGTAGTTGTATTAGGGCGCCGAGGCGTGTGCCTCTTGGATATCTAAACACGCCTCATTGAGTCGCATCAAGTAGCCGTGCAATGGACCTCTTGCTTGAGGGCGCTAAGGCGTGTGCCTCTTGGATATCTAAACACGCATGGAGTCACCTCAAGCAGTTAAGTAATGAACCTCTCGATTGAGGGCGCTTAGGCACGCCTGAAATGCACTTGTTTTAAAACTTACATCGGCAAAAAGTCATTAAACTTGAAGATAATAATAGAAATGTAAGATATTAAAGACATAGTGATTTGCCACAAATTGTTGAAGCATAGAATCTTGATGAAATATATGTTAAGGGCTGACCTTTAGATACAGGTATATTTGGCGACTCTTTGAGCATCAACATCATCCTTTTCTTTCTCTTCACCTTCTTCCTCTTAATCCTCCTTAGCAATTTCAGTATAATAAAAAAATGTATTCAAAAGAGGTGCAACATTATCACACAAACAAAAAGGTGAACATCCTAAAGCTTGTATAACAGAAACAACTTAAATGCAAGTAAAAAGGTGAGCAGAACTGCTTACTTTCTGACGAAAAGATCCCATATTTTCAATGTTGAGACATCCGTACATGCTTCTTCTTCCAAGTCAATACCAACTTTGGTGTTTCCGGATGAGTGCTCTGCATATAGACATGATATGATCTCCATGGCGTTAAGCCCATCATTTTCAGCCAATGTTTTTGGTATCATTTCAAAGCACTCAGCGAACTTTGAAGAACTTATCAGAATAATAAAGTTGCTCCAGCTTTCAAATCGGTACCAGTATATCAGTTCTGATCAGACGCTTAGGCTGAACCAGCTGCAGTTTTATTTCGAGGAGCAGCTTGAGTGCCTACAACAATAAATCAACCACATTCATTAAATCTAGCTACATTCACGACAACAGAATTCATAATAAACTAACTGAACACAATTACCGATAACAAAACTAACACACCTTCTCTGAAACTGCTCTTGAATATGTGAGTCACGTTACGAAGATTCCTCATGCGACCAGTTCCAGTAGTCTTCCTTCTGATCGCCTTCTCGCTCCAATTATCTAGTTTCATCAAAATCAAAATCAATCAATAGTCAATACACAAACAAACAATACGATAGAATTACGACTAACTTACATTTCCGTACGCTTTCATCAAAATCAATCAAAGTGCTGAATCTTAGGTCAGACGATAAAAAGTGCAAGGGAGGCATATGAGGATAAGGCTGTTCAAGGTTTACATACCACCTATGCTTAGTAAAAATTTAGAAAATTTCGAATCTTATTACTGTCAATTTGTGAAAGTTCAAGTTTTTTTGAGATGGAACCTGAAACCCTGTCCAATCTGGATTAACTGTAGTACCCTTGGCAGTACCTGAAGCCTGCTCTTGAAGAAAGCAATTATAATCATGGAAAAAGATAAATACATATTATCGGAGTTTATGCTACCTATATATATACATATATGCGAGAACACAGTTTTTCTGTGAGAACAGGGGTAACAAAACAAAATATCATTTTTTTATTCTTAATTTTTAAATATAATTAAATGGAATTAATTTATCGCTTATTCATCTCTCCTTGAACTAAAAAGCATGACGAATTTCGTTTAAATCTAAAAATGAACAAAGAAAAAAGAAACACACTTGAGAATTTGTTGTCTTTGACTCCTTTGTTGTATCTTTCGCCTCCTTGGCCGAGGTATCCATCTCACTGCTTCCTAGTCCTCAAATGAATACCACTATAAGTATCCTACAACCATCCTATTAGTAGATTTGAAAAAAAAAATACATTAATACATATAGTTGGTACTTAAGCCCATTAGGATTGTGTAGATGTGTTAGGTACCATGTATACACTCATTAACAAATCACAACCAACCTGAAAACCATTGGACAGTAGTCCTTCCACTTAAAATCGCCTGACTGATGTGTAGGTATCAGTTGAGACCCTGCTTTAGGGAAATGCATCCAGAAGCTAGCTCTTGGGCCAAAATCTGATCCACGTACTTCTCGCTTTTGAACTGGTATTATCTTCCCAACAGTATACCTAGTTGTATTAAAAATAACTTCAATGTTCATAGATTCAGAAACTTGTGTAAAATACCATAAATCTTTTAAGAGTTGATATGTACCTGATGCCAAGTTGTAAACTGAGCATTTGATCATACCTCTTGTGACCCATTGCATCGCCTCCTCGAATGCTTGTGCTCCAACCAGAAGAATCATTATCTCTTGATTATAAGCAAAACCTCAGAAACAATTATTATTAAAAAACTATATTGTATTATTGAAACTATATAAATTAAACGAAATTGGTTTTGAATTATCTGACCGGTTACCCAACTCGCCCATCTTACAGTTACTTATGACACTTTGTTTTCTTTCACTAAATAAACAAATAGAAATACAACATAATTATTGTGAACCATCTCGCGGTATAATGTGTTCTACGATTATTCAATCAAACGTGATACATAAATGATGCATATGGGGAGCTGCTGAAACGAAGCTGAAATACCATGGTTGTGCCTGTGTCGTAGAGTATCATCGCTGCATCAGTCGACTTATCGCTTAGAGTGCCACTGATAAGTCTTCTAACATATACACAATGATTTAAATAAATAAACATATAAGAAAATACCATTTTCAGCTATAACAAAACTATTAAACTTACTTGAAGAAATGCAAATAACATTTCAGAACTTACAGAACTTGGGGTGTTATATTGTTGGCCCAGCCCATCACCGCCTTTAACCAACTGAACGCCTGGCGTCGCGTGAATAAACGCAGGATTAGACAGGCCTGTGGGCCACGATGCTGGATTAACCGAGATAAACCCAATAACAAAATCAGAATTCTCTTCTGCAATTTTTACTGCTGAAGTTGTGTAGTGTCCTTTAGCAAAATTACCAGCAGAACTCATTTCTGCAAGCAGCAGCAACCCTCTCCCACGAGGTAAACCCTAAAAGTCAACAAATTAGTCAAACCTTTTTACGTGGACCCTAAACCGAAAAAGTCAAATGGTCAACAAACCTTTAATTTCAACCCATCAACAATTCCAGGACCGGAAATAATGTGACAACTCACTATATCGGCCCACTCCAGTATACGAAAAATGCCTCTGTGTTAAGTTAAATGGGTCAATTAGTCATTGCAAAATGTCGATTAGAAATGGATAAATTACTCACCCTTCATACTGCATTGTTACCGTGTTGCCAATGTCAGCAAATTTACGGTCTTCAAAAATAAGGAAATTATGTTTGTCTGCAATCTTAAAATAAAAATAATGTCAGCAGAATCAATATAAAACAGAAAAAAATCATTCAACAGAAAGTGGCTCTTCTTCCTCTTCAATTCCCCCTAATAACGGATCTTGCAAATTTCGACATGTATGTGTGATGTTTTGTTTATATATATAAATGTATATCCAAGAACACAAGTCTATACCGCATATAGTGATGTTAAAGAAAAGAGAAAGAATATTGATACTTGATTATGAGAGGCAGTCCCTCAGATCTCGTCTGGTTTCCATCCAAATTCTCCACCACAGCCGAATCATCCATCAATTAGTAGTGAAAAACCTGCAAGAAAGGTAACGATTAGACGCCATATGATGATAATAGGGTTATAGGGGGGAAGAAAACTTTACAGGGACTTACTCAAAGAAGAAGATGATGAAGATCTGAAGGATTGTTTTACAGAATAAGAAGGTGAGATCATACCTTGAAGAAGATAAAGGATCGGCGATGGAGAGGAGGTTGGTTTGATTGTTTTAGGGTTTAGAATATTGTGAATGAATGAGAATGATTGAGTTTAGGAAAGTTATTAATGGTTGACCGATTTTGACTTACAAATTGAATGAGAATTATTGAGTTTAGGAAAGTTATTAATGGTTGACCGATTTTGACTTTCAAATTAATATATGATTTTCGATTTTTTTTAAAATAAATTTTTTTTTATAAATTCCATGGTTATGCCATGTGGCACAATATGGGAAGAGAGAGGAATTGAGGTGCAATATGGGAGTGCCAAGTGTCCTCATGGACTTTGTTTTATTAGATGTATAGATGGTTAGGTTCCATTAGGAACCTACCTTTCGTGAAAGAACCATAGAAACTACTCACAACCATTGATTAAATTAATCAATGTTTGTGATTCAATCTAGATTTTTTAAGTATAAATGTAATTATCTTTTAGATGGAGGGGCAATACAGTCTTTTTCTCCCTCATGTCCTTTCCTATCTTTTTTTAATATTATCATCTCTTTACAAACATCATCATCATTCATCAGATTTATACTCTCTTTCTCTCTCTTCTTATTTCAAATTTACTCACTCTCTCTTCTCTCTCTATCCTCTCTTCTCTCTTTCAATTCTCCAGGAAGCTTCAGGAAGATAATAATAATAACAACAACAACAACAACAACAAAGAGTCGTAGAACAGATCTGTGAATAATAATAATAATATCGATGTATAGATCTGGGGGTATGGTGCAAGTTTGATGTCGATCCTTCGATGGTGGCTGTGGTGGGTTCGATGGTGGTTGTTGTGGGTTTGATGGTGACGGTGGCTGTGGTGGGTTCGATGGTGACGGTGGCTGTGGGGGGTTCGATGGTGGCTGTGGTGGGTTCGAGTTGTGGTGGGTTCGATGGTGGTCCGATGATGGTGTTCAGGTATTATTATTATTATTATTATTGTTATTATTATTAATATTTATTATTATTATTTTAGGGTGATTATTAATATTAATATTATTTTGTTTTTGAAGGAGACCCTAGTGTTACAGATCTGTTTGATGGTGGTCTGATGATGATGATGCTGGTTTTGGAAAGGAGACGATGGTGGTGGAAGGAGACGACAATGGTGGATATGGGTCATGAATAGGACTTGATAATTCTATAGTAGGTATGATTCTTAATGGCACAATTTGAGTTAACAAACCTATTGAATAGGTCTGATACTATATATTTTTGAGTGATGGACAACTAAATATCAAGTGAAGAAGGATTTGATCCTCAAGTTATGGTGTTAGTTTATTATTCAAGCTTAACTTAAGTTCTTCCCAGAGTTACCAAAAATAATATCTTTTATTAATGTTAATGGGGTTTTACACTGATGTAAACTGTGTAAACTGTGTTTTTACCAATATAAACTGTGTGTCTACACTGATGTAAACTGGCGCAAACGATGTTTCTAATGGGGGTTTTACACTGGCGTAAAAGAAATGGTTTGTTTTTTTCGTAAAATAATAGGTTTTTTTTCATATAAGAAGACGATGATGATGTTGTTTTTGATGTTAAATACTAAGAGTGTGTGAATTAAACTGGTTTTTTTTACATAGATGAACAAAAAAAAAAACTACTTATTTTTTACATCGATATGTGGGTATGTAAATACTTTTACATAAGCAAAGTTGTATCAATTTTTTTAGAGGGTCGTTGGTAGGGGGTATGTTTGACAGTGTTAAGTTGTACGTTATTTTACACTGGTGTGTTTTTATGTTCTTTACATTAAGGTTTGTGTTGTTTTAGGGGTCTTTGTCTGGTGTAACCTCCCCTATTTTTATATCCTTGTTTAATAATAGTAACATGTGTTTATTTTTACATAGGTTTATGGTATCCTTGTTTAAAATTAGTCACCTAAGTGTGCTTTTACATTGGTTTGGTTTTGTTTTTTGAGGGAAGAAGGTCGAAAGAACTATCGATGTAAACTGTGTGTCAACACTGACGTAAACTGGCGCAAACGATGTTGCTAATGGGGGTTTTACACTGGCGTATAAGAAATGGTTTGTTTTTTTCGTAAAATAATAGGGTTTTTTTCATATAAAAAGACGATGATGATGCTGTTTTTGATGTTAAATACTAGGAGTGTGTGAATTAAACTGGTTTTTTTTACATAGATGAACAAAAAAACTGCTTATATTTTACATCGATATGTGGGTATGTAAATACTTTTACATAAGCAAAGTTGTATCAATTTTTTTTTATAGATGGTCGTTGGTAGGGGGTATGTTTAACAGTGTTAAGTTGTACGTTATTTTACACTGGTGTTTTTATGTTCTTTACATTAATGTTTGTGTTGTTAAGGGGTCTTTTGTCTGGTGTAACCTCCCCTATTTTATATCCTTATTTAATAATAGTAACATGTGTTTATTTTTACATAGGTTTATGGTATCCTTGTTTAAAATTAGTCACCTAAGTGTGCTTTTGCATTGGTTTGGTTTGGTTTTTTCAGGGAAGAAGGTCGGAAGGACTACCGAACTTCTAAAGCCAGAAGAGGCGTTTGAGCACTTAGGGTAGCAGAACAATTGTGCATTGCCTAGTGACCTTTTAATGTGAAAGTGTGTTTTACAATGATGTAAAGTAACATAAACTATGTTTGCCAATGGCGTTTTACACTGGTGTAAAACGAATTATTATTATTATTTTCTGATATGTTTTTGGTTTTTAATTCATCAGATTTTTAGTGTTATTATTATTATTATTATTATTACTATTATTATTATTATTATTATCATTAATAATGTTGTTCATCAGTTTGAATAGAAAGTGAGAACAGAGAGAAGAGAGAGATGGAATTTGACTTTTTGGGGGATTGGTATTAGGTGGGCCCATGTGAAAGGAAAAAGGAGGAGAGAGAGTGAGTGTGTCTTTTACCATTATACCCTTCCTAATTATTTTATTATTATCTTTATAGACAAATTGGACGAGTGGCACTAAAGGAAAAAATAATAAGGTGGCATAATAATAGCCATTGGATCAAGTAAGATCACTGAATATAAATGGTTCTCATGGTTCTTTCACGAAAGGGTGGTTCTCGTTTTACCCTTTCCCTCTATATATATATATATATGTGTGTGTGTGTAGGGTTCCTGTAGGAATATTATTTTGTGTGAACAGTGTAGCAAGGATTAAGAATTGACATGTAGGCATCATGTTTTTTTTATTTTGGAATTATTTATTGGGTTGTTTTGGCTTGAAAAACACTTAACACAACATTATACAAACATTTAAAACACAATCCAATGTATTACAGTCATTAAATTTAAATTACAGATAAAACACCCTAGTAGTTACTTAAAACACTCTGCTTAAAACACCCTAGTAATTACTTAAAACACTATGCTTAAAATACATTGTTTTCGGTTATTAATTTGTTATGTTTGGTGTTTTTCTAAGCAAAACAATCCAAAACATCATGAATACGTCAAAAAAATATGTCTACATATCAATTTTTAATCCTTCCTACACTTCTCACAGAAACCAATATTCCTACAGGATCCTCTACCATATATATATATATATATATATATAGGGTAGGGTTCCGGTAAGAAAATTGTTTTGTATAGGAAGAGTAGGAAGTGTTTTCAACCGTTTGATCTATAAATTGATGGTTTAGATTAAAAGTTTAGGTTAGTTAATATTATACTAATTATAAATTAATGGTTAGGGGTAGGATGGTCTAATTAGTGTTTTAAAAGAGGGTAGAAAAGTCATTTTAATATATATATCTGGTAACCACTCCTTAATTCAAGCAAAATTATTAATATATCCTATTTACTTACCCCTCTCTCTCTCTCTCTCTCTCTCAATATCAACGAAAGGTCATCTTCAACTTTTGTATCTTCTTCTTTCTTCTCACTAACAACAATCAAATAAACCTAATAATTATAGTGTTCTTTTACAGATCCAACTCGGGTAAAACAGAGTACGCAAGGGAAGAAAATAAAACACCCAAAAAACGTTCGTTGATCCAGACTTAATCGAAAAAAAAAACGAATCAAATGGAGGGAAATCAGACACCAATACACCCTACATCTACCCTCACAGGTACCGATTTAACTGATTTTGTTTATTTTTTCTAATAATTAAGTTTTTTTCGGGTGTTTTATGATGCTTGAGGTTGAGTGTGTTTCAGGAATCATTGTTAGGGTTGAATCATGTTCTTGAGTAGGTTTTTGTAATAGTTTTTTAATTTAGTGTTATTAAGTATCTTAAATCGAAGGTCTTGATAAATTGTGTTTTATAATTGGGTTTTAGATAATTTGTTGATGGTGTTTTTTATAGTAGTGAGTTAAATATTGTTTTATTCAGTGTTTTATATTACGAAACATTATATGTTGTGTTTCCTCGTTATAACATCTAAGTTTTGGGTTTTAGATAATTTTGTAGATGGTGTTTTTATAATAGTGTTTTAAATAGTGTTTTATTCAGTGTTTTATAATATGAAACATTATATGTTGTGTTTCCTCGTTATAACAGCTAAGTTTTGGGTTTTAGATAATTTTGTAGATGGTGTTTTTATAGTAGTATTTTAAATAGTGTTTTATTCAGTGTTTTATAATATGAAACATTATATGTTGTGTTTTCTCGTTATAACATCTAAGTTTTGGGTTTTAGATAATTTTGTAGATGGTGTTTTTATAGTAGAAAAAAAATACAAGGAAACAATACAGGAACAAGTTGTTGAAGCAGGTATTATGTTAGAATGTTAAATATTTTGTTATCTGTCGCATCTATGTTATTTGGTACATTAATGTGTAGTGTTTTGTAAAACTTTTCATTCAAGGATCTGATGACGACTTTATGAGCCCGTCATTAAAGTTAGTGATTAATACTGCACAATTGTCTGCAAAAAGTGATTCGAAGAAAAGGAAGGAGTCCCGACATGAAGAAAAAGGTGTCAATAAGAAAGCAAAGGTTGATGATCGTAAATATGTGAAGAAAAAGGAGAAGGCGGTTAAGGGGAAGTCACGTAATCTGAATTTAAAGACATCAAAGAAGGTGAAAGGCGTGAAGAGCTCACAACCGTATGTGTACAAAGAATATTCGGGGGACAAAATTAAGTTGAATTATGTCGATTATGTTTTGGATGATGTTACATTGTGTTTTTAGGATATTTGATTTATAAAAACACTACGGTTAAATTACAATACAGTGCAAAAAAGGTTCGTTATTATTGCAATTCTCCTTTATAAAAAAAGAAGTAAACGGAAGCATTTTAAAGACACTACTTGCTCGTATAAAACACTACTTAATTGTATAAAACACTATTTATTCGTATAAAACACTATGTATTCGTACATTTTAAACAAACATGCCGATATAAAACGGTTATAGTTAAGGACTTAGAAATGACTGTATTACATCCAAATCTTGTTTTGGTATGAAGCCATATAGGTAAAAAACGGTTCTATAAGACATTAGGGACTCATACAAAATGTTAGAAAACACTAATTATTCGTCTAAAAGTAACACTCATAAAGTTAAAAAACGGTTCAATCTGTACTTCTTGCTAAAAACATTAATTGTACTTCTTCACCTATGGTTTAAAAACACTACCGGTAATTAACTAGTGCAAACTTACTTGTTTCGGCTAGATGTTTGTAGTTTAAAAACACTACTCAAAACTTTTTTGATAAAATATATTAAAAGTAAATAAAAAAACATGGAATCCGAAGATTTTCAGCACACTTATACAGTAACAAAGAATATCAAAGAAGGTAGCAAAAACATGAAACGTGGAAAATAAAACAAAAAAAAAGAAACATTAAATTGCCCGTTATTTTGTAATTTTAAAACACTACTCGTCCTCATCATCATCAATCCCTACATCCTCGCCTGGTTCTTCTTCACCAGAGGTATCATCCTCATTGGCAACCTTCTTAGGATTTTGACAGGTGCGAATGTTGTGACCGTATTCCAAGCAATTTTGACACTGCCTTCGTACTTGGTTTGAATGATATCATCCTTTCTAACTACGGCTTTACGTACACCTTTAGATGAAGACTCCTCGTTAGCAGAATCAAACGGCTTCGGTTTTTTATGACCCTCCTTAGAGCATATAAAGTACTTGGTTTGAATGATATCATCCTTTCTAACTACGGTGGCACTTCTAATTGTAAAACCACCTGCATCAGCATACTTCTTATAAAAATTATAACCCTCATCGACTGTCGCAAACTTCATTCCAAGCTTTGGAATAATTGATTGGTCTACTTCAGGAATGAAATATGATGGACCTGTATTAAAAAAAACGGGGAATGATTCATACTTAAACTATAATAAACACCACTTTTTTAATTTATAAAAACACACTTGAACAATACACTAAACAATAACAAAAATCAGTCAAAATCCGTATTTTAATAACAATACCAGATTGCATGTGTATCATAAAACACTACTGATTCGTATTACGTGTCTACCCTAAAATCAACGTATTCCTACATGTATAGTATTATATAAAAACACTACTGATAACTGTTTTGATATAAAAAAAACATTACTTGTACGTGTAGATAAAAAAACACTACTGGTGATATACTAATTCATATCTGATTAAAAACACTGCAACATTACTTGTACGTATAGACAAAAAACACTACTGGTGATATACTAATTCATATCAGATTAAAAACACTGCTTATACAGTTTTTACTTTAAAACACACATTTAAAAATTCAAAAACTCCACTTTATAACTAAAAAGTAAGAAAACCGTTCAGTAAACAACGACAAAAACATTATAATTCTTAAAACTTCAAACCAATCTATACAATAACAGAATTAAACAAACTTCCTGCACATATATACGATAACATTTTTTATACCGGTTAAAAACAATCTATAAAAATCAAAAAACAAAAAAACTTCCTACACGGATGGAATCGATCTATACGACTTCAAATCTGATTATAATAAAAAAAATGTAGACTTTTTATCAAATCTGAATAAACCTCATACAAATCAAAACGATCTAAAAAATAAAACAAGACTTACCATTCGAAAGATCTTGAAAAACTTCTGCCATCATCAATTAATTGGAAAAAAAATGATGAACCGATTAATTGTTACAGAGATTGAATATTGTGTGGAAGAATTAGTTATTTTAGATAATTGAATTTCATTAAAATCCATAATTTTGTTGCTAAATTAGTGGGTTTTGATAATTAATACAATGAATAAAAAGTCTATTATGCCCTTGATCTAAATATTTAATCAGATTTGATCCAACGGTTGAAAACACTTCCTACACTTCCTACACAAAACAATTTTCTTACCGGATCCTCTACCTATATATATATATATTAGCTTGTTTGATCTAGTTTAGTCACTAATTACTTTAAAAAACATATAAAAGTAATTTGTTATTTAGCAATAAAACTCCAGCTGATTTATCGAACTTTTCTCTGGAATGTCTCTGATTAGAAGTTCCGAAAGATACAATTTGACCTCTATAGGAACAGTTCGTATAAAAATGAAACAAAACACTATTTAAACTAAGGAAATGGTGTGGTGTATACCTCCCCTAACTCTTCCCAAATCCCACATCAGTGCCACATCATTTTCCTTTTTTTCTCTCCCAAACTAAGGAAATGGTGTTCCCCCTTCCCCTTCCATTTTTTTATTATTTTATATAATATTATTAGTACAAATGTGTGCATATAATATTATTATTATCAATCGGGGAGGTCAGGCAATTATCACCGAAGTCAGCGATTGTTCATGGAGGGGGGCGGTGTTCCCCTAAGGGGGAAGGAGACACATTAGCACACCGAGTTCATCCCTGAAACCATGCCATTTAGTCTTACAGACGTGCCATACGTCATGTCATTGGTAGGCCTCGCGTATGCAAACGCTACACAGGCGCGTCAAATGGAGTCAACATGTAACACCCCAAAATTTTGAATGATTAATGGACTTGCACCAAATCAAAAAGGGCTTGCATCCACACAAACAAAAAGTGTGCCTATATGCCTTTCGCCACAATTATTTTTTTAGGTTAAGTGTGACAAAAAGTCAAGTCATCGTAAGTATCATATGACGACATTCATTTTTACCGGTCGCAGCGACATAAAAGTGTGGCCAAAGGGTACTAACATTTATTGTTGGAATCAAGCATTCCCTTCATTAAGTATGGCTAAAGGGTAACAACAGGCACACGAATTTACTTTAAATTTGTGACTGTTCTATTCACTAAAAAGTTTGTTCTAGACACATTAATAAAAAAACATGGAAAATGATTGTTGTAATCAAGCATTATGTCCCTTAAGTGTGACTAAAGGGTATAACGTCACATGAATCTCTTGTAAGTGTGTCAAGTTTTATTATATAGTCACATGAATTAACTGTAAGTGTGGCTAATAATTAATTCTTGACACAAAAATAATTTTGTATTTTTAAGTGTGTCAATTGTCTGAAATTTGGTCACACGTAATTTTTGTGCATGTGACGTTTGTTATCATTCCATCACACAACAAAAACAAAATAAAGATCATGTGGTTATTGACTAATCTTTGGTCATACGTAATTCTTTTTCCATGACGTTTGCTATCATTCCGTCAAAAAAAATGATAATGGTGTGGCTAATGGGTATGTAAACCCCAGGGCCGGCTCTGAGCATGGGTCGGGTGGTCACCGGCTCAGGGCCCGACCCTCAAATGGGCCCGAACGTTTTTAAAAAACATACACACACACACACACACACACACACACATATATATATATATATATATTAAATTCTATATTTAGAATATATATTTGTGTCTTATACATTAAAGTCTTGTTAGTGGAGTTGGAAAAACCATGCTAATTAAATGTTAAGGTCTCAAGTTCAATTTTTAGCTCTAGCATAAAGTCTTGTTAGTGGAGTTGGAAAAACAATGTTAATTTAATGTTAAGGTCTCAAATTCAATTTTTAGCTCTAGCACCATATTCGTTTTTTTAATTTATTCCTCTTTACAAAATTTTGGGCCCAAATTTGTTTTTCGCCCAAGGCCCAAATTTTTTTTAGTGTTCTCGGAGACGGCCCTGGTAAACCCACATGAAATTTTGTCAAGTATGGCTATTGTCTAAACTTTGGTCACACATAATTTTTTTCCATGATATTTGTTGTCATTCTGTCATACAATAAAAAACAAATTGACAATGGTGTGACTAATGTGTATATAGCCATATGAGATTTTGTAATTTTAAGTATGGTTATTGTCTAACCTTTGTTCACACATATTTTTTCCCTGACATTTGATATTATTCCGTCACAGAAAAATAAGCACCGAAGTGAAGATGGTGTGGCTAATGGTTATGTAAAGTCACATGAAATTTTGTAATTTTACGTATGATATTGTTTAACCTTTGGTAACGTATAATTTTTATTTCACGTGACGTTTGCTATCATTTCATCACAAACATAAACAACGTGACAATGGTGTAGTTAAGGGGGATGGGGTGATCATCACACCCTCACTAAACTTATTTTATCACACAAAATCACCTTGTGCCACCCCAACTTTTCGCATTTTATCTTATACATCGCAAAACACATGGGGTGGTCATTACACCATCACTAATATCACTAAATCGTTCTCCACCAATCCCATAAAAAACAACCAATAACAACATTACACATCATCCCTAAACAAACCACTCACGAGAACGGTAGAATAGAACATAATATTTGTTGAGCAAGGACCGGACCGACGACACCGAGAAGTTACCCGATCAATCCACTCACCAGAGCCGTATGTTGCCTCTTTCTTCCAGCTGCAACTGTTCCACAATTTCCCTACACTGCCGTACTCATTTCTTTCTTCGCTGTAGATAAATGAGTATTGATGCCTACAGTTAGCAACGTAACAAGTCAAGCACTCAGCATTCATGAGTTCAATTATATAATTAACTAGCTTTTATCTCGGGAGCGTCCCGGGGTTGAAAAATATAACAATTCTAATAATACTAATACTAATAGTTATAATTATTACTCTTATAATTAAATAAATAAAAAAAATAACCTTGTTATAAGGTGACATCATGTGTTGCAGTGTTGCGCGATTCTTTCTCCTAGCTTCTCTTGATGAAGTATACCTATGCATCTTTAAAGAGTAAAATTCCAATGATAGCATGACGATTGGGCTGAATTTTAACATCGTAGATAAAAACCTGGTTTAAAATAAAAAACATGATTAATGAATAACCAGAACACTTTGTGTTTTTTTCCTGTATGAACGAAACCCTACAAAAAATAGTCGTTTTTTTCTCCGTTTTTTATATAGCACTATGGTACTCGTTGAAAAGATAATAAAACACTCGTTAATTTGGTGTAATTTTTTTCTTTAAAAACTCTCATATATAAAAGATATTAACGTTTAAAAATTATGGGAGGAAACACAAAAGAGAAAAATTTAAATTTGTTTTTAAATTATTTTTTCCTAAAATAACTCAATTTAATTTTAGTAGATTAGGTTTTATATTATTATTTGTTTTTTTTAATTTGCCACATGGTATATTTTTTTTTAATAATAAATTTAATACTATCACCTCAAGGTGCCACATGGCACATTCAATGGGGGGTTGAAGCCTTCATTGAATGTCACCTCATACAAACTCAATTCTTTTATTATAAGTTATAGATTTAATATTAGTATTTTTGACCCTTTTAAACTAACCCATTTTAACCAATCTGTTTTACCAACCTGTTCTAACCAACCTTCATTTTACGGTTTTTACCCCTTTTAAACTAACCCATTTTAACGAAAAAGAAAAAGTCGTGGCCCAAATTTATGCAATTAAAGGACTTTTGACAGATATAGAGTTATAATCTTTTATACCTGTACTAGATTATCCCTCGGTTGCTTCTCGGGATAGACAAATCTAACATGAAGGGATAAAATGTGTGTACTATAAAAAGGAATATTTCATTTTTTTCAAGAATTTTTTTTTAAAAGATAAACACCCAATAACTCATAAAACCTACTTCTAGTTTTACGTGTGCACATCTTGCTTGAGTGGAGTTTTAGGGGCTGTTTGGTAGCCTCTTAATGACCATTCAGAGGTTACCTCTTAATGGTCCATAACCTCTGAATGGTTAAGAGGTAACCTTAAGTCTGAATGGTTAAGAGGCAACCATTAAGATGCTAACTCTTAACCATTCTTACTTAAGATTACATCTTAACCATTAAGAGACTATGAATCATTCAGATGTAGCCTCTTAATGACCATTTGCCACTTCCTCAAGACATTCTAAAGTTTTGATGTAAACATGGGAAAAAAAACAACCAAATTGGTATTAAATGATACGTCATGATGATAATTGATTTAAAAGGCGTGCATGGTAGGTTGATTAATTATCACTTATCAGTTAGAGATTTACCAGGTGTCTAATAATCATATGGTACATTTAACCGGCTTAGTAACCTTTGTAATTAATATTCCTAGAAACACCAATCAAAATACAAAAAAACTGATTCTTACCAAACTGAAATATGTGAATATATATGTATTTAGCGGGTTCTTATATGTAGTAGTAAGTTAAAAAACATATATACTATCATAACACGATTAGTGATTTGCCTATATATGATTAATAAATTACCTAAACATACTGTGTGTTTTTTTTGCATGAACAAAAACTCACTAAAAAAACATTTTTTTACGTTTTTGTATAGCACTATGGTGCACGTTGGAAAGATAATACAGCGATCGTTAATTTGGTGTAAAAAAAATTTTCAATAAAAATATCATACATAAAAGTTACTAATGTTTAAAAATTGTGAGCGGAAAATAAGGAAAAAATAAAGATTAAAATATTAATTAACATATTTGAATTTTTTTTTTTTTAAATAAAACGTAAATCTTTCTCATTTAAAATAATAATTAATAGTTCACTAACATTTAAAAATGTGAGAGGAAAATAAGGAAAAGATATTAATTAACATATTTGAAATTTTAAGATAATATAGATATAGATTTTATTTAAAATTTAAAAAACAAAATAAATAAATTTAAAAGAGAGCTTCACATGATGCTACGTGGCATATTCAAGGGGGGTTGAGGCCACCATTGAATGCCACATCATCTAAGTTCAATTCTTTTATATATAGTTATAGATTATAGATTATAGATTGGTGTTTGATTAAATATATTTACGTTAACCCAAAAGTTGGTGTGATACCCGGCAAACTCAGGTCAATAAACATATAAGTCTACCTTAGCAAAACATTCATAAAACAAACTTAACGGGATTAGTTGAGTCGGTTCGATGGTTCGGGAATCATTGGGAGTCGGTTTACGCACATATGTCCAAGGCTTGGTGATTTGGAGGATCGCCGGGTAGGAACGCACACACACGAGTCTCAAGTCCCAGAAGTTGGTGAATTAACGTAAAAGTGTTAAGTGTCGGGTAATAAACGTTTTACGATAATTATATAACTTTTCGATATGTGGATAGGTGAATTAATGTTTTAAATTAGCGAATAAGGCGTCGAAAACCCATATGGCCTGTTGGGGGCGACTAGCCATCTAGTCACTTGCCCTAGGGGCGACTAGCAAGCCAGTCACCTACCCTATGGGGCGACTAACTAGGCTAGTTGTGTCCTGCAGATGCCAATTGCCCAGAATATATGGTGCGACTAGCAGCAACTATAAATACCATACTTGGCTTGTTTTACATCATTTGTGCACCTGTAACTCACCCCAAAGTGCTCTCTCATTATCCTTAACCTTTGTACACCGTTTTTGCCCTAAATCCATCATTTCCAAGCCTAAACAACCTTAAGAAGCAAAGATCTAAGGTGTGTTATTCATCATAAGCATTTGTTAAGTTGTTATTTTGAATCCTAAAGGTCCAGACCTGGTTTTGATGTGTTTCTATCGATGAAAACCTTTGAAAATATTTTTTAAACTAGATTTAACCATTCCTATGAATTTTTGATAAAAAATATAAACTTTAAATGGCTTTGGTGATCTAAAACGTAGGAGTTCGTGTGTGTTTGTTATTGGAATGATCTAGGAAAGTTGTTAGAATGATTATCTAGGTATTAGAAGCTTGTTTGATTTGTTATATGGTTTTTGGGAGTTTTGACCCGTTTGAGGAATTTGGTGGAATCTAGGATGAAATATGATGATTTGATAATTGTAACTTATTAGGGTTTGTGTTAAAATGATTAAACAACAGCTTGATAATAATTGGAACGTGATTTTGTGATGAAATTAGATTATTTTCCATTTAGGGTCACGTTTGCATGCACTTGACGTGACTTACCCATAATATTACCTGTTTTGGGAAAACTTGTAATTCGCATGATAAACGAGATGATAATTTGGGCGTATTGATGTGGTTGGGTAGTATGATGATTGTGGATTGATTGGGGGTGTTCCAATATGTTTCGGATATGATTTAGAGGGTTTCGCACGCCAAAAAGGCCAACAGCCTGCAGAGCAAGCGACTAGCTAGCCCGTCGTCTGTCAGGAGGCGACTTGCTGCCTTGGGGGCGACTAGCCTAGTCGCCTGTTTTGATGCCAGTCGTGTGTTTTAGTAACATGTGGAGTGTTTTGAAGACGGTAGTGTGTTTTGGAATCCCGTAACATGTTTTGACACCTAGTAACATATTGTAAACCCCGTGGCATGTCTGGAAACACTGTAACACGTATTATGACCCATACGTGCATTACATGAACTATACTATAAGTTTTGTGAACTATTCGTCGTATAAAGTTCGTGTTTACATGTGATTGCTTGCAAATTTATAGTTGACAATTAAACGGGTATATCGAGTCACCAACGGGATGTCGTGTGTGGTCGTTTCAAACGTTAAACACATTTACAAACATACAAAGTCAAGGTCTTGGACAACTGAGGGTTATTAGACAAACGTATCATTGGTCAAACACTTATAGGCTATCTATGGGAGGTTTTTGGTAGTCGGGACTACCATAACACACCTGGTTTATTACTTACTAGAAGACGCAACCTAAGGTGAGTTTCATAGCCCCACTTTTACTGTTTTCCGTTAGGGTGGGGGACATGCTGGAAAAACTCTAACTTTTTAGACCACAGTATTACATTATCTCACATGGGTACTAGGCGAGTTTCATCTTAAGTCCCTTCTAACTTGTGAACCAGGAATATGTAGATACATAGCGGGGAAAATGTGAATAGATCTATTGGGCCCAACAAGCCCTACTCGGGTCGACTGGAGGTCGGACGAGTGCATATTTGTCCTATCTAACTTTCGACATCGAGTGATGACAAGTGGGGGTATTTAAGGCAACTTACTAACGTTCAAAAATGGTTCATAACGCTTTAGTATCATGTAACGATGTCAAGCTAGCATCAAGTATAGATGTAAGGATTGTTTGATTTAGTTTTCAAACGTTTACTTACTTTTGCAAATATGAAACTCTGTGAACTCACCAGAACTTTATGTGTTGACTAACATAACATGTTTTCTCATGTCGCTAAGGTAGCATCACAGATTAGGCGCACTGGGGTCGCACTGTGTCTCATCCAGTTCATGCATCATGTTAAACATTGTTTTAAACTGTCGAACTATTTCATTTACATTCGGTTTATGGATTGTAACTTTTAAAACTTCTTCCGTTGTATCGTGTTTGGTGAAACTTTAAACTGTGTGGTTGTTTATTATGTTGTTTTCATATCATATAATTAGCGTTTATTGTGACCGTTGACTTGAATCATGGTGTGTCACGCGCCTTGCGGTAAAACTTCGAAAGTGAAATTTGGGGGTGTGACTGTTGGTGGGTATGGTTCCACTTCATCCACACCACCATCCCCATACACTCTTCTCAAATTTCCCAATCTTGGGCATGTATGGTTCTCTTCTCCTCCATTTTTATAATTGAGCCAATGGCTCTTTTTTGCGATGGTTAAGAGGTCAGGGAGGACATGCAAAATCTCTTGATTGCACCGAAGAGGTTTCTAGGGTCGGTGTTTGATGACTCACATAATTAACATATAAAACAAGCATAAACAGCTCATAATATAGGGTAGAATTAGGCTTATATTATAGATAATTGATGCTTAATTCGTTCCTATTTGTATTTCTCAGGAAACTGGAGCTCCAAGCCGGAAATAGAGGATTTTCAGGCAAAACTGAAGATTCCTGAGAATACGAGACTTGCAGCATGTTTCCCGTATGTGTGAAGACCTTTTCGGGACTTAAACATTCATAAAATTGACCCGGGGTTTTTCTAAGCACGTCCATGCTTACAGGTACAAGGGCCCCGCACACTAATAGACAAAGCAGCAAACTTGGAGGACAAGAAAAAGCTTCTCAGGGACAAAAATGTGGATAAGAGACAAGGAGTACAAGCTACAACCACAACCTTGTCTCCCACATGCAAGATGTTGAAAGGGACATGTTTTCCTATTTGCCTATAAATAGCAAGCTAACCCCCACCATTTGAGCATCCCATTTCATTCTTTCTTGAGCCTTCTTTGGTTGACTTCCAAGAGTCTTCTAGAGGTCTTGGGGTCTTTTGGGAGGCCTTAGGGCCATCCTAACACACCCAACAAGGCTAGGCCTCGTCCTACCTTGATCATCAAGGCCAAGCATGGGATCGTAGAGTAGTTCATATGCAATAAAACATCGAGGGTCATGTGGTAGTTAGATGCATAGCACTTGAAGATGGAGAAGTTGTCTATGAGCAGCCATGTTCTTGGGTTGATCATTCGATATGGTTGTATCTTTCTATTATTATGAACCCATTTCGATATGTCGACTTTTATTATTATTTGTAGTAGTTTATTTTTAGTTATTTTTTGTATTATCTTCTTCTAATCTTTATTTGTTTATCTTTGTGGCAGGTTTGAATGATGATTAATTTAATTAACTTAAAAATCAAATATAACTTAATACATAACTAACGGTATAATCAGCTTCTGGTAGTCCCGAGCTAGATCCAAGGCGAGGAAACCGGTAGTGAGACAGATCCTTCGGGCTTATGATATCCGAACCGGGTTATAAGCAACGGCTTCTGAAGTGGAGCAAATCTGAGTGACACATTTCTGGTACACACCAGATGACTGAGTAATATTCTTGGTAAAGGGAGGATTCCCTACGGGTGCACCAGTGATCTTCGGATTGCACACCTTTAGGATTATGTTCCACCTTTATCAAGGATTTTACTCAGTAGTTGAATGACTTTCTTGGCAAAGGGGAGGATTCCCTATGGGCGCACCAGTGATCTTTTGTATCATACGCCTTTAGGATTATGTTCCACCTTTGTTAAGGACTTCATTCAGCTCGAGAGGTTATGGGTTGGGTTAATTACGTCATCAATCATCAAACCAACTTTATATTTATCAGGCCTGTAAATATTAAAGTGTCACCAAAGATAAATAAATAAAGATTCTATATCTAGTTCTCGTTAGTATAACGCCGTTAACCAATGGGGATACGTGTCTTCTGAACCGACTGTAAGAGAGATCCTTCGGTCTTAGTATCGTTAACCTTCTTAGGGGATACGCTGTCGGTAAGGTTGGCTGTAAGTGAGATCCTTCGGTACGAAACGCGAGAGCTAAGGCGAGGGTTACGGTGTTCCAGGTCGGAAGTGAAGCCTCCATATTAAGAAGAAGATGAGTTCGAAGACCAGAGACTTGACCGCGGTTTGAGGAGCCCGCTATACGCGAGGCCCTGGCGGAGACCCCAGGTGGACGCACGCTGGAGAGGTTTAGCGTTCTACGCAGTAGTAGCCTCCGCTTCACTATCAAAGAGTCAACACTTCAACAACACTCTTCTCTTCCTCACAAATAATTAAACTTAACTATTAGTTGTAATAATAAACTTAACTACTTATTCGGAGGGTCCCGAGATGTGCATATTTGATCTCTCTACTATTTTTATCTTTTCTTTTATAAAAACCAAAACCTTTTGCAAAAACTATTTTTATTAAAGAACCCTTCCGTTTTATTTATTTTTTAAAACCCGATCAGTTAATTGATGAAATGTTGAGTAGGGGAAGGTGTGAACCTTGGGATACGATACTCAATACTTACCCTAGAGACTATACGATGCACGTCAGGTTCTCTGCTTATGTGTTGGTTTTAGTTTCTAAAGTAAATATTGTTTAGTTTATAAATTTAAAACTTGGTAAAAGCCGATTTAGTAAAAATCAGTCATTTATCACAAACCAAAGTTTCTGAATTAAAACATCAAAGTTTTTAGTCGGGAAAATAATATCTTTTTATTTTGCTAAAACCACACACATCAGTGTTCCCCTTCGTTCCCGATGCCACATCAACGCTGCGACCCCTTCCCGAACCCCATACCTTCAGTTTAAAAAGTAATATTGAAATCTTTCTTTCAGTGTGGGAGACACTCCTTTCAACTACCATCTAATACCCTAAAATTTCACCCGTCATGCACCGTCTCTCATTTTTACCATCAACTTTTTTTTTTTACCATCAACTATCCTGTAATTCTATAATCATTGTCGCCACTCCTTTAATTACCCCAAACAATTTTTCTTTTTTAACTAAAAATAAATTATAAATTAAAAACACAAGCCAGCTTTTTCATTATCTTTCTACCCTCAAACTTTACTCGCAAGCCCTACCCAAATAACCCAAGGGACCAACTCCGGTGTTAGCGCGAATGAAATAGTACCCGAATAGGGGTACCTGAGCGTGCCCCATCCATAGGTCTGCTAAATGCGATCTAATCCAAGATTATTCGTACATAGATTTTGCCGTCTATAGCAGTCATGTCAATAAAGAGAGATAACAGAACAACGTACTAAGTTGAATGACAGGTGGTGAGCATGTAGGGGCCAAAATAGCAAATTTTTCTTTGAAATGAATTCAATAATTAACTTCAACTACGTTTCAGGTTGAAAGAAGATTTTGTGAATCCACATTTCCATCCAATAATAGCGCAGAGGTCCCATCTTGTACAAAATATATCCAAATATGATGAGTAATCCACTAATCCTTATCTTCTTTTTCTTTCCTATAATAGATAGAATAGTTGGTTTCGTTCGGGTTGTTGATATCAATAATATATACTTTGTAGTTCATGTCTCACGAAGATTGTGGTGGTTTTTTTCTCCTAGAAAGATGTTTCATGTTTTTTGCGGGCCTCTAAAGATAATAAATGCTTCAAACATCATCCAAAAGATGAGCAAAACACTTGATTGTGGTGGTTTTGGGTTTGAATTTTACATGCAAATATGTATATTATAATATAATGTTTTTTGTGAACTTGTTAGGCCAGAATGGGTGGTTGAATTTCTATCACATTCATCACACTATTACACCCAATCAGATTCTGTCATCTCATTTTATCACATTTCATCACTAAACCCATGCGTCGATGTTCACATTTTATCACATTTCACCACTAAGTTTTTTTTTAAAATATATAAAAACATTATATTAAATAAAAAACATTATATTAAATAAAAAACATTACATTAAATAAAAAAAATACATTAAATAAAAAAATTAAGTGAGCGGTGGGTAAGGGTTCTCGTACTCGATATCTAAACCACTCACGTGTTCCGTTAGATCAAATCGAAGCTGATAGTGGGCTTGTTCATCCCGCAACTCCAAAAGAACATCATTTGGAACATTTGCTGGTATATCCGTATCCATAACGTAATCCGGAGATATTGTGCGCCCCTCTTCCTTTATGATCATGTTGTGCAATATGACACACGCGTACACAACACTACTTATTTTCGCTTGATCAACCAAATGCACCGGGCGATCTATTATGCGCCATTTAACTTTCAATACACCAAACGCCCGTTCAACGTCTTTTCTCGCAGATTCCTGTAGCTTCTTAAACAATATTTCTTTTTCAATTGTCGGAAACAAGTAAGCTTTCACAAAAACTGACCAAGCGGGGTAGATGCCATCAACAAGATAGAAGCCACGTCTATATTGTCGCCCGTTCACCGTAAACGGACACGTCAGGGCGGTTCCTTGTAACTCTGTATCGAAAAGCGGTGATTGATATAGAACATTGATGTCGTTGTTTGAGCCGGGGGGACCAAAGTACGCATGCCAAATCCATAAATCGTTCGACGCAACGGCTTCGAGCATTATCGTCGATTTTTATGGTCACCTCTCATAAACTAACCTCGCAATTGCTTCGGGCAACTTCTCCACCCAATGTGGGTACAGTCGATGCTACCGATCATACCTGGAAAATGCCATCTAGCTTCATGTGTGACGAACAAATGTGTAATGTCGTGTCTAGTCGGTCTTCGGCGATACTCTTTACCATATAAATCAATAATAGCATTGCAAAAATAGTGAAGAGACTCGCTTGAAATTCTACTAGACATATTGAAATATTCATCATATTCGTCAGGAACATTACCGGTAGCAAGTTGACGAATCGCGGATGTGCATTTTTGTATCGCCGTAAAGCTCCTTTTCCCCCTAGAATAATACCCTACTTGAAACCATTCGAACTTAGCTTCGATGTCCTCGACAATTTTTAAAAATAATTCCTTTGATAAACAAAATCGATTTTTAAACACCTCGTTGTTGTACTTTGGGTTCTCTACAAAGTCATCGTTCATCAAAACGTCATTTGCCCCCCCCCCCCCACCAATCACGTTGCACCATTCTTTTCTTTGGGCGTTCCGTAATTTCACGTTGCGCCGCCTGCAAACCATTGCAAAAAAATCCATCGACGAACCCGACGAGTCGGAAGAACTAGACGAGTCGACTGGACACGAGGTGCCTTCCATTTGATATGTGTGTATATATATATATATTTGCTTCTTTGATTGTTGGATGTAAGTTTTGATTGTTGGTGGTATTGATATTGGTTGAAAATTAATTTTTTTAACCCTCAAAACGGTCAAACGACCGTTGGCTAACGGTCATATTTTGGCCAAAGCCAACTTGATGGCCATCACAGAAAAAACAGATCGTGGCCGTGATAATTAGAGTGGGCCGGTGTTTCGTGGGCTTCACGCCATCACGGGGTGGCCATTACAGACCACCCCGGCTGGCCTTATACAAATATAATAGTTGTAGATTTTATTCTCATGTAAACATTGTAATTATAAACTTATGAGAAAATTGCTCGAACAGTCCTTGTGGTTTGTTCCAATTTTACCTTTAATCCTCACCTTTTCAAAATTACAGTCCTAGTCCCCAGACAAGGGGGTATATGCACCAATCGAACTTGTACCGATTGCTGAGTGTTATATGCCTTATGTCCAAAACTTAATGCAAAACTATTATCGTACTTGGAGTCTCACTAGAAGCAACTTCTCTATTCCTACGGGGTAGAGACAAGATTGTCTATATCTTGCCCTCTCAGACCCTACTTTGGTTTTGCTATTGGTTGGATTAATTGACTATGATGATGATGAAGTAATGGATAAAGATAATTCATCTATGTCCTTGAGTTTGCAAAAAAAAAATTCTCATTTTCATTCAACCCGCTATCTCCATTCAAAGCAATTGTTATGCTAGGGGTATTTTGATCAGTTCAAGGCGCGAAAGTGGTTCTCGCGCATTGATTTGTGGTCGGGTTATCATCAGTTGCGGGCTAGAGAAGAAGACATTCCGAAGACGGCGTTCCACACGTGTTATGGTCATTAGGAGTTTTTAGTGATGTCATTTGGTTTGACGAATGTTTTGGAAGCGTTTATGGACATGTTGAATCGTGTGTGTCGACCGATGCTGGATCGAATCGTAATTGTGTTTATTGACGACATCTTGGTTTACTCCAAGGAAGAAGAGGATCATGCGAAGCACCTGCGTGAAGTGTTAGAGACGTTGCGGAAAGAGAAGTTGTATGCCAAGTTTTCCAAGTGCGCATTTTGGTTGCGCGAAGTGCAGTTCTTAGGGCATATTATCGATTCTGAGGGGATCATGGTGGATCCTGCTAAGATCAAAGCAGTAGTAAAATGGAGAACCCCTAAGAAATCCGTCATAGACGGTTCATTTAGGATTTCTCTTCGATTGCGTTGCCACTGACTCGACTAACTTAGAAGGACGTGAAGTTTCAATGGAGAGCCGAGCAGGAGGACGCGTTTAAGAAATTAAAGGACAGGTTAACAGAAGGGCATGTGCTAGCGTTACCGGAAGGCGTGAAAGATTTGGTGGTCTATTCTGATGCCTCTGGGCAAGGGTTGGGGTGCGTTCTAATGCAGCGCGAGAGGGTGATCGCTTATGCGTCACGCCAACTGAAAGCGCATGAAAAGAACTACCCTACTCACGACTTCGAGTTAACTGTTGATGTATTTGCACTTAAGATATTGAGGCATTACCTGTATGGCGTCAAGTGTACGATTTACATAGACCACAAAAGTTTGAAGTATTTCTTCGAGCAGAATGAATTGAATATGAGGCAAAGAAGATGGCTAGAGCTGATCAAGGATTATGATTGTGATATCCTTTACCATCCCAGGAAGGCGAATGTAGTCGCGGATGCGTTGAGCCGAAATGAGATGACTGCGCCAATTCAGGTGAAGTTGTGTCAATTGATTTTAACTCCTGATTTTCTAACTTAGTTGCGCGATGCGCAGACTGAGGCATTGCACGAAAAAAGAATTAAGGGAGAGCGAATTTTCGGGCAACATAAATTGTTGATTGTGAGTGATCAGGGTATTCGTTTTTGGGGAAGCTGTATGTGGATTCCAATTTTCGGAGGATTCAGGGAAAAGATACTTGACGAAGCGCATAAGCTAAGGTACTCTATTCATCAAGGCACCACGAAGATGTATCAAGATTTGAAGAAGGATTATTGGTGGCCGGGTATGAACCATGAGGTAACCAAGTATGTTGAGAAATGTTTGACGTGTATTCAGGTGAAGGCGGAGCATCAAAAGCCATATGGAAGGATTCAGCCTTTGGAAATTCCCGAGTGGAAATGGGAACATAAAACAATGGACTTCATCACTAAGTTGCCAAGAACAACTAAGGGTCATGATGCTATATGGGTTATATTGGATAGGTTGAAGAAGAGCGCTCACTTCATGCTGATTCGGGAAATGTTTTCGTCCGAGCGATTGTCGGAGGTGTTTATAAAGGAAATTGTAGCGCTCCATCGCGTGCCGGTGTCTTTGTTTCGGATAGGAACACTCGGTTTACGTCCAGATTTTGGAAGAAGTTTCATGAAGCCATGGGGACGAAGCTGCACATTAGTACCGCATATCATCTGTAGACGGATGGCCAATCGGAGCGGACTATCCAGATGTTGGAAGACATGTTGCGCGCATGTGTCATAGATTTTGGCGGGTGCTGGGATAGCCACCTTCCATCGGCAGAATTTTCGTATAATAATAGTTATCATGCGACGATATGGATTCCGCCTTATGAAATGTTGCATGGTCACCGATGTAGAACTCCCATTTGGTGGGGAGAAATTGGTCAAAAGGAATTCGGAAGTCTGGAAGTGGTTAGGACCACATCGGAAAAGTTTGATAAAGTGAAGGTGCGCATGAAAGCCGCGCAGGATAGACAAAAGTCGTACGCGGATAAGCGACGACGACCTATAGAGTTCATGGTTGGAGATGGAGTTATGCTTATCTCCATGGAAAGGAATAATCAGGTTTCGAAAACGAGGCAAGCTGAGTCCACGGTATATCAGACCATTCAAAATCTTAGCGCGAGTTGGTGAAGTTGCCTATCGGTTGGAGCTACCGGAGGAACTTCTGGGAATTCACCCAACGTTCTATGTATCTCATTTGCGCAAGTGTTTGGCGGATGAATCCACGCATGTGCCGTTGAATGATATTGAAGTTTATGAGAAGCTGAGCTATGTAAAAGAACCAGTAGGGATACTGGAGCGTGGGGAAAAGAGGTTAAGGAATAAGCTTGTGCCATTGGTTAAGGTGCAGTGGAAGCATCGCAAAGGTGCAGAGGCTACTTGGGAGCCCGAAGATGAAATGAGAGAGTACTACCCGCATTTATTTCCTGATCAGCAGGTTTCGGGGACGAAACCTCCCGTAAGGGGGGTAGACTTGTAACATCCCAAAAATGGGCTTGTTAGTATGTTGTTGTATAGTAATGAAAGAAGGTGAAACCTTAGGGGCCGAATGGAAATAACTTGGGGAACAAGTTGTCGTGAAGAAAAGATAGGAGGGACCTCGATGTAAAAGATGCATGGGATCATTCCCTATATAAACCCATCAACCCTCAAACCCTAATTCATTATTACTGCTGTCGGGTTCGAAGGAAAGAAAAAGGGAGTCGGTTCTGATCTCTTCCTGGTTGAGGTAATTATCTAACCCTCTTATCTTATGAATCGATCGTAGCTTTGGGGTTATCAAATAAGGGCTGGTGTTGTTGGTAGGTGTTCATCTTGGTTCTTGCCGATCAAGTGATCTCCATCGGTGACTCAAGGGTATGTGATGATCGATTATAGTGTAGTGTTTATCGGATGGTGAAACCTAATGTTAATTCGTGTAACGGGTTTAGGTTTCGATTGAAGGTTCGAGATTCGAAGATCAGTTGTTAATCCGGAATTATCGGAAGAACAGTTCAGACGGTTAAGGTAAGGATTCGACCTGATCTGATAGGGTTAGAGGGATGGAGATGATGAGTCTACAGTTGCGCGGAAGAATACTTGATATGGCGCGGAGGCGGGTCAAGCTTTGGCCTGCGCTGCTGCCTGCCTGCGCAACTGTGATGAAAAACATAAGGAGCCGCATGGGACGGATCGAATGTGTCATGCGCACCGTTGGGCTGCGCAGACTCAGGAGGATGGTTAGAAGGCTAGTGAGTCAAGTACGCAAAGCTAAGGTGAATTTCTATTTCCCATGTTTTAAATGTTTTCGGGCTGATTGCATGCTTAAACTGTTTTGACAAATGAATAGGTCAACGCATGATTTAATTTAATGTTTTAATGTTGCGCAACTACAAATATATGTTTTGAAGGGGAATGGTATGCAAGGGGTCGATAGACCCAACGCCCCTTATCTTCGAGAGAAGGACGGAAGGAATGATGTTGGATTCCTGCGGGGAGACAACGTTGAGAACTGCGGAGGCAATCCGAGGTGGGCGATGACGACGCTTAGGGTTGCGGTTGTGGCCTAAGGCGGGCGAGGAAAGCTCACGAATGTGGGAGTGTTTACCAATGAGAATTAATATTTTTGAAAAGGAAGGTTTTTATGAATGTTTTGAAAAGTCTTACTATAGAAGTCACTCAGCGTAGCTGACCCTTTTAGCATATATTTCAGATAGAGGAAAGAATGTGATGGATGGCGGCTTGTAGGCGGATGGCATAGGTTACTCGGCGCGGCTCGCATACTGGCTTTCTTATTGTTTAGTGGTAGAGTTTTTACGATTGTAACTCTTGGATTATGTTTGAATGTTTGAAATAATTATTTCCGTTGCGTATTAATTGATAATTGTCTTAATCTTTGAACGATGTGTAATGGTAATTTACTGATTGGTAGGGTGCCTGGGTTCGGGGCCTTAAAGGATGTGTTTTGTCGTTTCTGCACCAACTACACGCAACAAAATTGCATCAGTTTTATCGTTTTGCACATCGACCTCTTAATATTAAATACAATTTTTATATGCTGGAAAAAGGAGAAGCGAAATGTCTCCACTGACTACGCCGACACTTGTAAATAGGATAGAGATAATTTTATTAAACTTTTTACTTTCATATAAAACAACATTAACTTTTTTTGTAACCCCCCCCCCCCCCCCACCCCCACCCCCCCACACACACACAAACCAAATCTGATAACCACGTTTGTAACCACCATCGCCGATGAGCACGACTAAACACCACCGAATCTAGCTCAAATCCGATAACCACAACCTGCAACTTGGGGTGCAAATGAAGCGAGGCCGAGCTCGACCGGGCTCAAGACTGGCTCGTCGTGCTTTTATGAAGCTCGAGCTCAAGCTAGATTAAAACCTACTATTTTGAGATCGAGCTCGGCTTGAAAGTAAAACGCAATAGCTTGAGTTCAGCCCGACTCAATGTAATTAAGAATAATTTTAAATGAGCTAAAATTTCAGCTCAAGCTCGCTTTAAAAGCTTAAATGAGTCAAAGCTTGACTAGAGGTATTAAAATAGTCAAATAGGGTGTATTTTAACGCAGTAGCCTTTATCATATAGGTATATAACATGTATCTATACAAGACATATAAAATAGCCATGTTAATAGTGTGCCCCAAAACATACAAAGTATCGATTACCAACAATGGACAAATCAGAAATAGAGTGACGTGGAAAATGTTAAAAATTAATACGATATCACGGGTGAGAAATATGGAAAGATGAAGGTATATATGCAAACCGTCCCAATGCAAGTGTACGAAAGAGGAGCTTGGGTTGGTGACACGAATTCTTTCCACTAGCTGATTTGTCTATTTCAAAATGTCAACTTGCGTTTTTCGTACTTCAGGTAAATAAAATATAATTTTTTGTGAACGGCATAAAAAATAATTAGAGTGAAGTCCTATTTGAATCCCTATGGTTTCGTCATTTTAACTCTTTAAGTCTAAAATCGAAACTTTTCTCGATCTGAGTCCTTAAAGTTTCTAATCTCAACTTCTTGAATCCAAAAAATAACATCTGTTAGATTTTCTCAGTTAAATTTTGTGAAATTACTAAAATACCCTTACCATTAAAAACAAACACAACATATATACATGTGTAGACTTGCACACTTACTCAGCCCATCTCCCTCTCTCTACTGACCTACCAGCCTATCACCACCATAAACCACCACCATCACAATGCACTGTCTTCGCCACCTATGTACACCATTCCCACCCCAATAATACCCCCCCTCTTGTCATGAAACACCAACTCCCCCACCACCGTCCCACCACTCACCCCCCCTTCTCATCATTTGTCTAATTGAAGTCCAAACTGATCCTTACAAACAATACAAATAACAATCAATCGAGGCCGTCGCAAGGTTAAATAATGTTACAGATTCTGATCCACTTATGCCATCGTTTACAATTAGAATTTGAAGCAAAAGTCAGGGTTTCCAAAGGATCAATCGCCATAGTAAAAATCTGAAGCCAAAAGCATCAGAAGTTCGGTAACCACTGTCAATGGATGGTGATAGCCTCCAAAACAACCCCTATTTAACTCTCTTGCACTAAAACTCGTCGATTCTGTTTCAAAACCCCATAACAGAAACCAATTTGGGATCCTGAAATCAAAGAGTTTGAGTGGGGAAGAACAGTGGGTGTTTGCTAGTGGTGGAGGTTCTAACAGGTTTGGTGGAGTTTTGTAGCGGAGACAATATTGTGTGGGGTGGTGGTGGTTAGTTGGTTATGTGATAAAACTGGTGGATGGAAAAGAATAAAGAAGAGCATAAGAGGAGAAGAGAGAGAGAGAGGTAATGGAGAGTGAAAACATAAAGAGAGGAAGAGGGCGAGTTGATTTATATATTAGTTTTTTTATTTAATGATATATCATAAAACAAAAATATAAACCAGGGGCATTTAAGCCATTTCATACAATTTAACTTAGAAAACTAACAGAGGTTATTTTTTGGACTCAAGAAGTTAAGATTATAATCTTTAAGGACTCAGATCGAGACAAGTTTTGATTTTGGAGTCAAATAGTTAAAATGACCAAATCACAGGAACTCAAATAGGACTTCACTCAAATAATTATTATATCACAAATTGTATAAAAGTTAGAATTCGTTAAATTTACAGCCTAATCAATACCATCCCTTTAAGGGTTTAAGATCACAACTGTTAATACATATATCAATCGTAATTTAGTTTTTATTTTACAAGTATCAGGCACCCAAGGGTGAAGGATAATAGGGACAGATCCCCCTTGCTTTTTGGCTCAGTAGTTAAAATTTGTAATTTTCATAGGTAATTTTTATGTGCATTGAGTCTGTTCCCTACCGATTTGATCTTCTGACCCCCCGATTTGAGTCAGCCTTCACTACTATATTTTTCAAGCTTTGTCAATGGAGGAGACAGCACATTTGAAATGACCACTAAGCTTCATATTTTTTGTACTCAACTCATTAAAATGCAACATCCAAAACGTACAATTTGACTATACATCTTTCTTTATCCACGCTAGTGGCATAATGGCATTGTCTTACAGTCTTAATATACATATATATATTTTTTTGAACGGAAAATTTTTTATTACACCTTTATTTTATGTCACCTTGCATTTGCAATGATTTGAACCTATAATCTCACATTTATAAGGAGGGACACCATACCATTAGACCAAGAGGTCATATTACTCAATTTTTTTGAATATTGGTAAACTATGTAAATATAATTGGATTTAAAAAAAAGATTATTTTAGTAGTACAACTTTTTATTCGCACTTTTAAGGTATCAATCTTCTTTTGATTAAAATAAGGATTACTATAGCAAATGATTGGTCCGCGTAACATTTTTTATAGAGTAAATAAAAGGAAATAAAATGATACTTTAGAGTTTACGGATTTACTCTCAGCGAACATCATTTGACTTCAAAGATGATCCTTAGGTCCATTAGTGCTATCAAATTTAATGCGTTATATATGATACTTTAACCATGTTTAACTCCCACACATATAACATATCCTCTATTTTTTTTCCCTTTCACACTAATTCGCTTTAAGTAAAATTGTTTAACACCCCTTAATTCTACCTAATCCCTTAACTTTCTCTTCTTTTTATTCTTATTAACAAGTTAACTTAGGACCACTTTAACGCCCGGTAACATGAGAAGGCCGGAAGTGGTGTACAATGAAGGTTAAAATACCACATCACCATATATAACACCCTTGGTGTTAAGGTACACCCCATAGCCTATAATTTAACCCACTAAATATTTTAATTTTTAAAAGATTACAAGTTAATCATGTTGCTGTTGTTAGTATACCGGATTTTTCTGACGACAAACCACAAATCTAACGACATTTAAAATATCATACATTTAAAGAGATTAATATTTTGACTAACAACAAAAAGGAAATATATATTTATGGTCAAGTTATTTTACACAATATAACAAAAATGAGAAGGGTGAGAATGATGCAAAAAACAAAACAAATCATTAAATATGACACAATTATCCATAAAATATAACACGTCGAAAAATATAACACAATGCTGAAGTAAAAAGACACAATGAATTGTAAAAAAATGACACAATGATGAACATAAGAAAAAGACACAATGCTACATAAAAGACACAATGATATAACGTATATTCTAAAAACTATAAGCTAAAACCCCAAAAAACGAAGACCTAAAAACTAACATCGTAGGGTTCGATGAGACGGTTTCAATGCCGCTTGAATGAGTACAATCGGAGTCCGTTTAATACCCTTCTTACGACTTCATATTTTTCTTTCATTGTGTATTTGATCCTAACCCTATATATTTATTATAAGTAATGTCAAACATCCATTGTTTTCATTTTTCAAATACTTTCTTTGGTAGATATCTATAAATACACCCAAGCCTCCATAATAAACAACTAGTAATATAAGCCCGCGCTACTCGGTGGGACACTGAACCACTAAAACATTAACATTCATTAATATATGCACATAAGTTTTCTACATGATTCAAAATACAAAATGGCTAATGTGTACAACAATACCCCAATCTTTTTTGGTTTTCTAAGCACTGGGCTACAACTACTTGACTGCATCAATTGTTGGTAATGGTTCTTGAAAGACCTCTTTCGCAAATATGGTTATGAGAATCATCAACCTTAGATGGTTGTCAACATTAGTCATTGCACCGGATTCTTGCTTGATTTGTTTGATGATTACACCACTTTAAGTAATTACGCACCCTATATTTTAGTTGAACAGACTAACTGAAGTGAGAATTAGTAAATGAATTTTGGAGATGTGTGCTCAAAGGCAAAGTGCTCTTAAAACCCCTTCAGCAAGGTTTGCAGCTGGGAGATATGATCTAAAAGAAAACCAAATGTACGTTAAATTCCTGTAAACACATGCATTTTACCCAATAAAAGGCCAAATTAATAAAATATGAACCTTAACAAAAAAAATCTTTACCTTCTTGAAAAAGAAAAAAAGTATACAACTTCCATTTAACATTTTAGATACATCTGAAAAAAATGTACATTTAAGTTAAGGTTTATATATGCATATGAAAATGTGTGTATGCAATGTCATATGTATGTGTATGTGTATGTATATGCATGTGGGTGTCTGTGTGTATACATTAGAAACGCATACATAAAACTTTGATCCATTTGTAGCTGAAACATATCAAAACGCAATAGAAGCATGAATGAACAATGAAAGTGAACCTACCTACCAAAAAACAAATAAAAAAGTTACGAAACAAAATGATAAACTCGTTAAATATTTTGCCTCTAATTTAGACATGATTAAAACATATTCAAATGATATTAAATGTCATGTTAATAAGAGGCATGTCTACTGTAAAAAGGAATGAAGCCTATAAATTTCACAGAATAAAAAGACAAAAGCCAATAGAGATATTGGCAAACCATCAAAGTGACTATTATATTTGCAAGAATGTTGGCAAAAGCTTGCCTTTTCTTAATGATGTTAGCTCCCATATTCCTATTGACTCAAATAACATCATATGGGTTATCAATCTTTGCTCCCAAAATTCCTGTGACCTGATCAGATAAAAGGGAAGAAGTTCATAAGCTACAATAAACACATATACAATACATACATAAAGATGAGTTGATTAACCATTGCTTAATGCCCTAATTCTTAGTTCATTTTTACTTACCCAAACCCACCTTAGTTCATTTCACTCCTACGGTATAGTGTTATACCTCTTAGAACATCAATACCCCATAAAATTCCAATCTATTTTAAAATTAATTTAACATTGTTTAGTCCTATCCCAACCCATCAATGTAGATAGACATGAAATATAGTTGTTGCAACTGGTTCTCTAACTCTTTTTGGAAGTTAAGACTCCTAGGTTATTATCCTATAATTTGGCTGACAACTAAGACTATAAAAAACATAATAAACATCTCATTTCAGATACATTGCCTCTGTTGTTCAAAAGAAACTTGTAATTACCTGACAAATGTAGGTTGGATGATAAAAAGATACAATTATCGGCATAGCCACACATTCCAATCCTCAAATCGTACATACAGTCAGATTTTTGAGGACAATCTGGATACGCAACAGAAGCAACAATAGACATAAAATGTATACGCCCAACAAAATTCAAGGGAGAAAAATGATAATAGGATATAACTTGTACATATTCCTTACAAAGTGACTGTAAAAAACTAATATCAAGGTTGAAAACACTGCATCTGTGTACCTTCGTTGATGAAATTAGAAGGATAATGAAGATTTTGAGACACCATTGTTCCTCAAAATAAACGGATTATCTTACATAGCACATATAGATTGAACATCAACTTACCGACAAAAAAACAACAAACCCTATTAATACAACAAATAATTAGCTCATATGAGGATGAAGTCTTACTGACGTTGCTCAACTCTCAATTACCGGATGTCTACATCATGAAGCTTGAAACGGCGACGAAAAACTACCGTCACCAAACACCACCACAGTTTCGGAAGTCTGCCGCACCACCATGAACCACAACTATCAGCATTAAGCTTTTCACATAACCTAAAGTCAAAGGTTCAAGATCAAATTTAGGTTAATTAATAAAACTTAAATCAATATTTATTGTCATCACCTGAACCATTCGAAGGGGAGAACAGAAGAAATAAAACCCTAACTATATTGACAGTAAAGTAAAACAACGGAGTAAGCCCCTACATGAGCAAAAAAAGTACAAAACTGAAGCATTTATATGGTGTTTAGAAGGGGTGAAAAGAACATGCACTGTTGTTGCTTGAATTAGCAAAGAAAAAAGAAGCTTACTTGGTCAATCTATATTGAAATCAGCCCCAAATAGTGTAAGGTTTCCACAAAAATATTATTTAAGACTTTTGTTTGTTTTTAAAAAAATCTTGATTCGTTTTTTTTTTTGTTAAAAAAAGACAGGAAATTTTAGAATCTTTACTGAGTCGTCCCCTCGTCTTCCCCGAGAACCTCCAAAATCGCTTGAAAATAAAATATATTTAAACCCCATTAATTAATTTGTATTTTTTTTTACTAAATAACTCAAACAATTGTGAAGTTTTCCTCTTTACATCACCACCATTCACTTCCACAGCCCTCACAACTCTAACTATATTTTAGTCAATAAATAACCATGAATAAGAGGATTTCATAACTTACACAACTTGTTGAATCACTTGACTAATTCACCATCAAAATTCCTCCATCACTGCTAGTCTTGCCCGGCTTCTGACAGTGGGTTTCCGGTCGTTCACGCGCCGAAAGGAGGTTTACGCGCCGCTGTTCTCTTTCTCTATTGACTCGGGTGTTGTCCCTTCATCTTCTTCACCACAATAGCCTTCCATAGCATCATCTCCTTATCTATAACGACCACAACTGCAGCCATCAACTATACCCATCACAAATCTAACCATATTACTAAATAGTTAACCATTAATAAGAGGATTTCATAACTTACACCATCACTTCTAGTCTTCCCCGGCCTCTGATTGTGGGTTTCCGGTTGTTGACGCGACGGAAGAAGGTGTACGTCTCGTTGTTCATGGTGGTGTTCCGACTGTGACTTTCCGGTTGTTCACGCGCAGAAAGAAGGTGGACGTGTCGCCGTTCGTGGTGGTGCTCCGATGTGCTCTTTCTCTCGCGGGTCTCTTTGTCTCTCTCTCTATCTCCTGTATTTCTCTCTCAATGCATAAGATATGTGTGTGCAAGAATTAATGGATGATAATGGTTTAGGGGTTTTATTTATTAATAGTATTCAAATGACACATATGTCCTAAGAAAGCAAACTAATTACTAAGCTGCCACTAACTATTCATCTTGAGTTTCTAATTATACATATACAATGTTTGTTGTGCATTGGTTATGAATGATACACCACAATGCCTGCAAAAAACTCAGGAAATGAATAAAACCACACTGCCTGGATAAAATGGCTTGTGAGCTGACTTGGCGATGCACTACCTGGGCCGAGAAGAAAGTTGAATTTTGAGACGTAGAATTTATGGTGTACGACTATACGTGTGTTCAGTAGCAAAGCTTGAAAAAATAGTTGTGAGGGCCAAAAATCACGAGACCCAAAACTTTTTTTCATATCGTTATGTTTCAGATTATATGTTTGGTTCGGCGATTCAGTTCGGGTAGAGTCATATAAATAAACAATAATAACTCTGTAAGGGCAAAGAGGATTGACGAAACCACTTTTGATACCTTAGTCTAAATCATATTCTGTAATATTATTCCAAGTATAGAAACTGCTGAAGAAGAAGACTAAAAGTACTGAAGAAGATGATATCAAGTACTGAAGAGTAAAGATCAGAAGTTCTGAAGACGAACCAGACAAAGTCTCTGAGGAACTATTGAAGACAAACTACTCATCAGTAGTTTGTCACTCATAACTGTTTTGATAGAAGCTTTCCACCGCCCTTATACTTTAGTAGTTTAGTATTATATTGTTTTGTTAAAGTCTTTGTACAAGTTCCAATACTACAGCCTGTTGTAGAATTATCTAGAATTAGTTTAATCATTTGGATACTTAGCTTGTACGTATAAGTCTGTCTATAAATAGATGGGTTCATCCCACTATTTTAGACACACATTTAATATCAATCATTCAAGACTTTTGTAGTTAACCATTTCAATATATTTGAGAATCATTGAAGCATTTACTGTTATATTCATTTACTGTCTTTGATTCTCATTTACTACTTAGTTCATTGATTGAAGGGGAGTAATAACTCATGTTAAAAGTGAATCTTTAATTTGTTACAATTGTATTAATTCCACTGTGCAAATATTTTTTTTTTGAACGGCCAAACAAACTTTTATTCATAAACGAGCTAGCAAGAAACTAGCAAAACCATCCGGAATGTACAAAACAAAAGTAATCCGAATACTAACTTTAGCCGAAACAAAATATTAATAACTTATCCCATTTTGTTTGCTTCAAACCGACACCAAGCGTCCCACGTCATGCCCGTCATTTTTCCCCGGTTAGACACCCATAAGAAGCTCATAATCTTGACTTCCTCCATTATCTTTTGAATCGAAACTTGCTTTTGGTTGAAAATCAAGTCATTGCGCGCCCGCCAAATACTCCAAAATGTCGTCAAAAGTACCGCATAAAATGCCTTCCTTGGCCGAGCACCCTGCTTTGCGGTCAAGTGATAGGACAAAATATCTCTAACGTGGAAGGCGAAAAAGCCCGGAACATTACACCAATCAAAGACAAGCTGCCAGGCAATCGTAAAAACCGGACAACCTGTAAAGATGTGTTCAGCCGTTTCAGGAGCAAGTTGGCACGCTTTGCACGTTATACCCATTGGATTAAAGCCCTAGCGGATCAGGGCTGTTGCCCACCAGATTCCATCCATACTCGGTACAGAATCATCAAGGTACTGGAAGACGTTATTGACTTCTTTTTTTCCCGGATAACATTGGTGCATCTGGAAAGTGACTCTTTTCTCTTATTTCTTATTTTTATGCTAGTTCTTGCCATAATGTTCGTTCGTCGTGAGTAACTCCTAGAAAAGTCAATTTGACTTCCTTCCTCATCCTGAAGCTGGGAGCAAAGGTAGCTCTGTTCTCCCAGACCTATAGGGGATTATGTGAAAATGAGAGTTCGACCAAAAAACATAATCCAAAGACGAGACATTTAGTCACAAATATACTTTGATAGATCTTTACAAGTGTTCATAAATAAGAACTGTTAAAAAGAAACTGATCCAACAATTGGTATCAGAGCTCTGGTTTATCTGATCAAATATCAATCTAACAAATTTAGAATCAGACACAGGCTCTTATTAATATTCAATAAAAGATAAAAGTTTGCTTTTCAAAACATCCATCACTTTAAGAAAATCTTGACAAATCATATTTCTTAAAAATGGATCCACATAATACTAGATCTGCCAACAAGCCTCCTATGCTAGTCAAAAGTGAATATAATATCTGGCAAAGGAGGATGGCACATACCCTTTCACAACAAAATACTGGGTGTTGGAAGTATGTCATGTATGGACCCCATATACCAGTAAATGTAAATCTTGAAACTAAAGTAGAAATTCCAAAAGAACCAAAAGACTACACTGATGACGATTTCCTAAAACTTGAGCTAGATGCTAAGGCATTCTCAATGTTGGCAATGACTCTCCCAAATGAAATTTATGCTGGACTTTTACATTGTGAAAGTGCCAAAGAGTTGTGGGATTTCCTCAAAGAACAGTTTCGAGGAACTGATGAAGTGATTGCCAACACAAGAGAAATTATTGCTCAACAATATGAAACCTTTACTCATGTTAGTGGAGAGAATTTAACACAACAATTTGAAAGATTCTCTTCATTAATTTCTGAGTTAAAGTTAAATGGTCAGACTTATACAAAATCATATATGCTTCATAGATTTTTAAGGTCTTTACCAGAAAAGTGGGAAACTTACTCTATAGTTCCCAGGTCAGGACCAGATTTTGAATCCCTTTCACTCACAAGATTATTAACTTTTGAAAGAGAAATTAATCAAAAGAAAAAGTTACAGGTAAAACTGCTGATAACTATGTTCCAGGTAGTACAACAATTTTGGGACAAGACTCACCATCTTGCTCAAATGATTTTGGATCTTTTGATCAAATTGACATAACTGCCGGGATCTCATCAGAAAGGGCATATCCAGGTTATGACAATGAAGAAAACTGTCAAACTACTGATAATATGTGTTTTATAATGGATGACTTAAAAAAATTCAGTAGTGATGCTTAGAAGAAATGGACATACTACACCAACTGGCCATGTTAAGTATTAAAACTAACAATTTTTACAAAAGGTTAGGAAGGAAATTTCCAGGACTAAACAACTCAACAAAAGTTGGTTTTGACAAATCTAAACTTAGATGTCACAAGTGTTAGAAGTAGGGACACTTTGCTAGAGAGTGTAGAAACTCTTGCTTTAACCAACCACAGTCTGGAAACCAATCAAACTCAAGTTATAATAGGAATTTTGGAACACAGGGAAGTGCACATTTTGTACAAGCACAATCTCCACAAATCCAATATGCGCCTCAAATACAATATGTACAAGTCCCTGCTCAACAGCGCCAACAACAAATACCTTCCAATCCAGCTGCTCAACAACCTCCACAAGCTCAACAACCCAATCAACAACGCTTATTCACATCTGGGTATGTTGACTAGAGCAGTCTTCCTTTTGACACATCTGAATGCAGTCAAGATGCAGACAACAAAGTCTATAACATCAACTAGGGAGAACCTGATAATGGCAGAAAGAACTTTACCTTAATGGCTTTTGAGGGATGCTCCTCTAATTCTGCCTTATCACATGTATCAAAAGAGTCTCTTTTAAAACTTTACTCAAAATCATGCAAAGAATTATTTACTTTAATAAGAGAGACCAACGTGCATCTACAAGGCAAAGCCAATGACTCTGAAAGAAAATACACACAAATGAAATGTGATTTAGAAAGAAAACTTGCTTCAAAGTCAAAAGAAATTTCTAAATTAACAAACAATGCTATTGAAACCCAAGCACAGATTAAAATCATGATAGAAGACCTAGGAAATGTCATAAAAGAGCTTGCTGACACCAAGGTTGATTGTAAAAATTGGGTTGAGTCATGTCGAGGTTACCAAATGCTGCTTAACAAAGAAACTGCATCAAATGTTAAGTTTGGCATATGGTACAATCATACTGAAACACCAACTGATTTTACTCCCAAAACTGTTGATGATAGAATAGTTCAAAAACAAACTTCTGATTTGAAAGACTGCACTTTTTTTCATCAGAACTTTCTTAAGATTGAAAATGAAAGTTCTACAGAATTTAAAAATACTGATATTAAGCCATCAGTAGTTTCAAAACTGCTGATGACCTAATTCAAAACACTAAAACTATCAGTAACTTGTCTTCCAAAAGAATGTGAAATTTGTGGTTTGTTTAACCACAAAACAGATTTTTGCAGATACAGAAAAGGAAATAAGTATAACAACAAGATTTTACAACTAGTTGTGGGAAAACAAATCAAACAAGATTTTGAAGAAACTTTTTATCCCAACAAATAACAACCAAGTAACACCTTTTCTCATAAAAAGACTAAATCTCAACCAAAGCCTTTTTCTCAAAATTCTTCTTCAGAAGTTAGACCAAAACCATCAGCAGTTTGAAAAGATTTGATAAACATGGTTAAACTTCTTATGACCAAAGTTGATGGTGAATTTCAACCGGGTTCTATCATTGCTTTTAAAGACAAATCCATTTCCAAAAAGACATGGATTTCTAAAGATGATCCACAACAAACTGTTCATGTTCTCAAAAGCAAGCCCAGAGCCAAATTGGCTTGGTTCCTAAATCTAACTAATTTGTTGTTTGTGCAGAGGGTCTACAGAGGTCTAAATAGCATTTGGTATGTTGATAGTGGAGGCTCAATACACATGATAGGATGCAGATACCTGATAAACAATTTTATCAGTCAAAAAGAAGGATCTGTGTCCTTTGGGAACAATGCCAAGGGATATGTGCTAGGATATGGCAATGTATCCTTCGGTAAAGTACAGTTTGACAAGGTTAATCTGGTTGAAAATTTGGAGTACAACTTGCTGAGTGTCTCTCAAATGTGTGACAAATGATATTCTTCCTTTTTCACCAAAACTGCTTGCAAGATTATCTCACCAGAAGGCCAAAAGTTGATAGAGAAGATAATTGAATATCATACTTTGTTGATAGCCAAAAGATGTGGCAATGTCTACGTAGTAGACATTGAGAAAGACAAAGTACTGAACAACACTGCCTTTTTCTTCTTAAAAGCATCAACTTCTGAAACTGATCTCTAGCATATGAGACTTGGCCATGTGAACTTTAAAACCATAAATAAAGTCACAAAAAATGGGCTTGGTCAGAGGTCTACCCTTGAAGGAATACCAGTGTAAAGAACAATGTGTATCTTATCTTAAGGGTAAACAGCATAAGTCCTCCTATAAGTCTATTGAATAATCAAAAACAACTGCATATCTTCAACTACTCCATATGGACTTATTTGGGCCAGTAAAAATCATGAGCCTTGGTAAGAAGAAGTACTGCTTGGTCATCATTGATGACTACTCAAGATTCACATGGGTCTTCTTCTTATATTCCAAGGATGAGGCAGCTGATATTATTTACAAGTAGAGAAACAATACTCCCTCTGTCAAAGTCATCGGAAGTGACAATGGTACAGAGTTCAGGAACAAAAATCTGGATGAATTCTGCCTGTCTAAAGGGATTGTTTGACAGTTTAGCATTCCCAGAACTCCTAAACAAAATGGTGTGGTAGAAAGGGAGAATAGAACACTAATTGAAGCAGCAAGAACCATGTTAGCTGATTCAGGCATACCTCTTTATTTTGGGCTGAAGCAGTCAAAACAGCTTGCTATGTACGGAACAGAGTCCTTGTCAACAAAAGACATTCCAAGACTTCTTATGAAGTTCTTCATGGCATTAAGCCCCTTATCTCCTTCTTCAGGGCTTTTGGATGTCAATGTTTCATCCTCAACATCAAAGACTCTATCTCAAAGTTTGCTGCTAAAGTTGATTCAGGTTATTTTCTTGGTTATTCTTCCACTAGAAAAGCCTATAAGGTATTCAATTCCAGAACCAAGATAGTTAAAGAAACACTGAATGTCAAGTTCAATGAGTCTAAACACACTCTCATTCCAGCACATCCTGCTGAACTCTTTGACCTTGACAGTTTTAATTTCGAACCTGAAAAGACTGTTACTTCATCCAAACCTACTTATTATGGTGATCAGGGGTTTGATGATGATGGTCCTCCATCATGGACTTCTAATACAGTCATTAAATCAACTTTTATACCATCAGAAGTTTCACAAACTTCTGATTCAATAAACCAAACAACTACTGATGAACAAACTCATACTACCGATTCAGATCCCAAAACTCCTGAAGCTGTACAAACATCTGAACCAGATATTATTAACCTCAGTGGTTTGTTTGAAGAAGTTCAAGAGCCTACTCCCATCAGTGGTTTACAACAACTGATTGAACACAAAGATCATCCATTGGATCAAATCATGGGTGATATTGCATCAGGGGTACTCACAAGAAACCAACTTTCCAACTTCTGCTTATTCTCAGCATTCATTTCTCAGTTGGAACCAAAGAAATGCCAGGAAGCCCTCAAAGATAACTGCTAGGTTGGAGCTATGCAAGATGAGTTGCTACAATTCAAAAACCAACAAGTCTGGGAAATTTGTCTCTTACCTCCAAACAAGCTACCAATTGGCACAAGATGGATTTTTAGAAACAAAAAAGATGAGGCTGGCATGATCATTAAGAACAAGGCAAGACTGGTGGTACAAGGTTACTCTCAAGAAGAAGGAATTGATTATGATGAAACCTTTGCTCCAGTTACAAGGCTTGAAGCCATCAGGTTATTTTTAGCTTATGCAATTTCCATAAAAATTAAAGTTTTTCAAATGGATGTTAAGAGTGCATTTTTATATGGAAAAATAAAAGAGGAAGTGTATGTTTGTCAGCCACCTGGGTTTGAGGATCCTGCTCATCCTGATTGGGTGTACAAACTTGATAAGGCTCTTTATGGGCTAAAACAAGCTCCCAGAGGTTGGTATAAAACACTTTCAACCTTTTTACTCAAAAATCACTTCACAAGAGACTCCATTGATACAAACTCTTTTCATCAAACATGTTGGAAATCACATCCTACTTGTTCAAATTTATGTTGATGATATCATTTTTGGTTCAACCAATACAAAACTGTGTGATGAAGTTAAGAAACTCATGCAATCAAAATTTGAAATGAGTACCATGGGACACGATTGGTTAATCGTGTGAAGAGTGATGCGACTAGGAAGTTTCAGGCGATTAGGGTTAATCTAGCTACTAGAAGTCTAGTCGTGTGTTTCAGGACACGATTAGGCTCTAGTCATGTGTAAAAAGTAACGAGTAAAGAAGCTAGTCGCCTGATACTTTTCTAGTCGCTACTTGCAAGTCTGTGAACTTGTTTTGCATGAAAACCATCATTTTTTGCCTCAAAATCTATAAAAAAACAGTGTTTGATCCCCAAATGATTAGGAAAGTTTTGAAAACACTTTTGGAGCAAACCCTAATCAAAATCACATGTTTTTATCCTTTAAAACGACCTTAGATTTTGAAAAATATTGTTCTTATCAAAAACTCAAAGTTTCAAACTTTCAAAATAGGTTTTTGATAAAAAAAAAATGCTACCTTTTAATCTGAAAACACACTATTTTGAATCCGTTTTGTTATCAAAACACTCGTGATAAGAGCCAAATCTCTGATACCACTTGTAGGATCGATTTTGGACAAACCGACAATCACGAGCTTTATCGTTTAGAGTGCGGAATCCACTAAACGATGTTCAGAAAACAAAAACGACAAGAAACAATGATAAATGAGATATCAATCACACAATAATGCGGTTAAAAGGTTGTTCTTGTATTGAAAACAGAGCTCAGGTGTTACAAAACAATCACAGACCTGAAACCTAGACCTGGGGTGCTTGGAATGTGTGATGTGACAGTTGAGGAATGATAATGGCAATCATTGGAAGCTTTTATACCTCCCATAGTCGTCCAGGGCCCTTGGGGGTGACTAGGAACTGACTAGCAACTAGGAGGGGTGATTACGAATGTAATCGTCTTGAGACCCAGGCTAGTCGCTCCTTTTCAGTCCTAGTCGCCTGTCATATTATCAATTGCCCAAAATCACCCGAAACACATCCAAGCACGTCCAATGTTACATCAAAACTAACACTTATACTAGGCTAGGGACATACGTGTACTAACAAAGGCTTAATAGACTTTGGGCATGTTTTTGATCCATAATTGTTTTCTTCGGACCTATGTTATAAAAACCCTAATTATATCTCTATATATACATATGTCATGTATTGTAACCTTTGTACCGTGCTTAATAAAATACCTTAGTTGCAGTCGTGCACGTTGGATTCATACTGAATATGATCGACGTATAATTGTCATGTTTCAATTGCTATAGTATATTTTACGTTTTCAGTTTGTGTTATTTTTTGTTTGTGTGTTGTGTGATGGTTTTGTTGCGCCACTTGATACCTAACATGTTATTCCGGCACATCGACGACAATTCTTCAACAGGAAAAACAAGCCTTCCTACAAATCATCTTCAATGCAAAACCGTATGATCAATGAACCAAAAGGACAAGAAGACTAGAGGGGTTATTACATTGGCTTTGACGAGGAGCGTCGATTTTAACATCATGCATGAATCCACGGGTTGTGGTATGATGTTGGCTCTGTCAAATATATACGAAAAGTCGTCTGCAACCAACATTGTTATTACATTCTAGTACTTTAACAATGAGACTTCAAAACATGTTTTATACTCGGCAATCATTTAGAATAATTAACTGTCTATCATTCACAGTGAACAATAACAAGTGGTTCGCCTTTGTAGGTGTTGAAACAACAAGGATAAGGCATGGAGATGGTATGGACGTCTCTTCGGGTTGGACCTAGCACCTTCCGAGCATGTACCTGCACCACGAACAACTCGTTAGAAGGGGTCCAGAGACCAGGGTCTCTGGACCACCCTCCGACGCTCAACATTAGTGATTTATCCCAAGAAATGTACATAAAAGTAAATATAAATGAGTAAATGAGGGATACGAAGTATGAGAGGAGGTGGTGGTTGAAACCCACGGTTAGCTAGCAGCCGAGGTGATTTCGGGCTGCTTAGCTCGATGGCTGAAATTTGGTTATTAGAACCATGGATCCGTAGACTGTTAATATGGCAGCTCTAGGGCTCCGTTAATGGAGCTCGTGACTTCAGCGGGGGAACTTAACAGCTTAGTTGTGTATAATCATAGGGAGTTCATGAGCTGCTGATGTGATACTTTAGCAGCTTGTAGGCTCCTCAATGGGAGCTAGGCAGATTAGTTAGTGAGGGAATGTTTCTGGAGAAAGAGAGGGAGAGAGAGTGAGATGTCTTGAGTTGAGATCAAGATAAAATGGGATGTGTTTGAGTGAAGGTGTGACCCCTCTATTTATAGAGGGTGAAACCCCACACCCTAATGGGCTTTGTAGTAATGGGCTGGGTTGTCCCATAAATGTTGGACCCACCTTTATTATTGACCTCCTGTAAGGCGGGTTCTGTGCTCGTGTAAGGCAGGTCTATGCTAGGGAGCTGAGGAGCCGATGCAGGTAGCTTCTTTACACCAGCTTCTGGCTTTTCGGCTTTCTGGCCCGAGCCTGATAGCTTCTTGAATATGCTTAAACGTGAGGGTTTGGGTACCCATGTCATCAGTAGGTGAACTAATGGATTATACAACCGGGACTTCCATCTCTGCACTTCATTTGTTTATATATATATGTATTTCTTTATTTTAATTAGGAGAGAACAAATAAATAAATCATTTTTATTCTGGCATGTTTCTCATAACATACTAGTGATTTGAATTTCCCATATGTGTGTTGTGATATATATGTATTTCTTTTTAATTTTCCATATGTGTGTTGTGATATATATATATATATATATATATATATATATATATATATATATAGGGTAGGGATCCTAAGAGAACCAACCCCTATTTGAGAACTGAGAGAACCATTCTGGGCCACACATTTCATATAAAGCCAAAAAAAAAAAAAAAAAATTTTTTTTTTTTTTTTTTGCTTTAATCGCACATTTTTATGCAAGGAAAAAAAAAATTTATTTTTTTTGAATTTTTTTTCATTTATACATATGTGTATATGTCAATTATACATATGTGTATATAGCAATTATACATATGTGTATATAGCATTTTTCAGCTATACATATGTGTATAATGCAATTATACACATGTGTATACTGAAAAAAAAATTAAAAAAAAATTAAAAAAAAAATTTTCTTACATATAAAGCAGCGATTTTTGCAAAAAAAAAAAAAAATAAATAAATAATGGTTCTCTCAGTTCTCAATTTGGAGAAAGGTTCTCATTTGAACCAAATCCTATATATATATATATTTGGGTGCCTGTAAAAATTAAAAAAGAAAAAAGAAACTATTGAAATCAACCGACATAAGACTCCAAGGGAGGCGACAAAACATCGTTTCCCCACTATACACATTAGACTTAGAATCCCCATTATCTATTAACTAACACTGACCATTAACACCTTATAAAATGCTACACAAACCCTATCTTATATCATGCTCAATAACACAACTGATTTTCTAGTTAACTCCTTAAGTCTCTCTTCTTTAGCCATGAGTTTCCTCAATCTAATCCATTCAGAAAACGATTTCGATATCAGTTCGTCGTCTTCTTCGTCTTTGTCCCCTCAAAGCAACCCTAAACAACGAGTTTTCTCCTGCAGCTACTGCAGAAGAAAATTCTACAGCTCACAAGCACTTGGAGGCCACCAAAATGCCCATAAATTAGAAAGAAAGTTAGCGAAGAAGAACCGTGAACTAAACTCAGCTTTTAGACCTCATTCGAACTCTGTTGGCTCTACTGGCCCAAGCCACATGAGTAAACATGTGCAGCCACCAGTCATGATCATGGAGGTTAGCCATCAAGAACATGTTGCAAGGTTCAATGCTAATGATTTTGGAACATGTTACAAGGGTGAGAATGTTCATGAAGAAGACTCTAGCCAGCTTGATTTGTCTCTTAGACTTTGATCAGCTGCTACTTTGCAATAATTAATCAGTACTATGTTTCAATGTTTAACTGGTCATGGTTTGTGTACTTGTCAATGCATTTTCCTACATGTGATTGAGACGTTCTTAATTAGCTAGGATGCATGTGCATTATTTCAATTCGTTGCATTATGGTTTCTTTAGTGTAAGATAATTGTATCATGTAAATTAATTAAGTTCTGAAATCTATCATTTTATGGTTTTAACTAGAGTGAACAATTTAAGTTTATATTATGAAGTTAAAAAGTTTTCTTATTGGGCTTTTGTTAAGTTATGGGTACCTTCCATTGCCCTAATTAACCTTTTCAAGTTCATCTCTGTCGTGTAAGTTGCAATTTATCTGATCTCGTTATTTAGCAAGGTATTGGCAGAGTGTCATGAATTTTGTGGTGACGGATTCTCATGATTAAAAAAAAAGTTACGTGAAATGATTGTCGTTAGGAAGAACCCAATGTAAATTAAGGTATGGAAACTGTCATTTCATATATGTTTTTAACTAGAGTGAGCACTTTGTTGATTTCAGGCCCTCACTCACACTAAGAAACACTCACAAGCTGCTCACGTACAAACAGAAAATAAATTAGAGAAGTGTTGCTTTTCAATGGGTGAAGTATTTTATTCCATGCAAATATGAATGCCTTAAATAGGCTTACAAGATAACTGACTTACAAAAGAAATAGTCAATACTACCTATTCAATAGCTAGCCTAAAGAACCGGACCAAGCTTGACTTTTCCCCACGTATACTTTCAAAAACTTGGTCCACCCATGACTTTCTAAACATTTATTTAATAACTAAATAAAACAAACTAAACTTACTAAATAATAAAACTAACTAATAAAACTTAAGTCAAGATTAAATCCAACATTCACCCCCTTAATCTTGACCCGTTTCTTCTTTCTACTTGCTCGCTTCGTTCTTGCTTTCCATGCTAAAACCTGAATCGGTTTTCCTTGCTAAACATGCTTCTTTCTTGCTGGATTCGAACCCATTCTTGCTTTCTTGCTTGCTTCGAATCTTCTTGCTAACTTGCTATTCAAACCATACGGTTCGGTCTTTCTCTTTCTTTACGAACAACATGTGTCCGCTCTTTCTTTCGGTTGTCGAATTTTCTTTCTTTCACATCGACACCCATTCTTTTTCTCTTGTGGCTTGCTACTTTCTTGCAACGCCACCGGTCGATCTCTTTCTTTCTTACGAGGCCATCTTTCTTTCTCAAGAAGTGACGCCGGCCTCTTCTTTCTTTCTTTCTTTTGGCGCCTCTTCTTTCTTTCGGTCTACTGTGAACCACTTCGGTCTCGGTCTTTGGTTCACATATTTGGTCTAACTTGGTGTGAACCTTCGGTCATTGTCACACCCACGGTCTTCATGGCGAGTTCTTCGGTCTTTCTTCAAGCCATTCGGTCTACTTATTATCGGTTCTTCTTATCCGGCGATGACGTCTATCACGGTCTTCAATCTTTCTCGTTCTTGGCTGCTACACTGAAAAACAAACATCAAACATGCTTTGTATTTTGTCTGACTTATTCCATGATCTCAGCCGCCACCTTGAATTTTGTGGTGCTTCCTAGAGTTAACTCTACCACTCCCTTTACACTACACGGTTTTCTTTCTTTTGTTCAATCACCAATGACCTCCTTTATTCAAACTTCCACAACCTCTCTTTCGTTTTTCTCTTGATGAAAATCACCGCCACATAAAACGCTGCTCTCCTCTTGAACGACTCTCGAACACGCTACCTTCTCAACCTCGCAGTTTAGAGGGCTGCACCCTTCTTCTTAGGATCGACTCTCAAAACGGCAAGCTCCGTCAACACCCGCTCTGATACCAAATGTTGATTTCAGGCCCTCACTCACACTAAGAAACACTCACAAGCTGCTCACGTACAAACAGAAAATAAATTAGAGAAGTGTTGCTTTTCAATGGGTGAAGTATTTTATTCCATGCAAATATGAATGCCTTAAATAGGCTTACAAGATAACTGACTTACAAAAGAAATAGTCAATACTACCTATTCAATAGCTAGCCTAAAGAACCGGACCAAGCTTGACTGTTCCCAACGTATACTTTCAAAAACTTGGTCCACCCATGACTTTCTAAACATTTATTTAATCACTAAATAAAACAAACTAAACTTACTAAATAATAAAACTAACTAATAAAACTTAAGTCAAGATTAAATCCAACACACTTAACGTAATATTAATAAGTTATAAAGTTTTCTTATTGGGTTTTGTTGAGTTGTACGTCCTTCCATTGCCCTAACCTTTTGAGGTTAATCTGTCTAGTGTAAGTTGCGGTTTATCATATGATCTTGTTTATTAGCAAGGTCTTGGCGGAGTCTCATGAGTGTTGTGGTAAGGGATTCTCATGGTTAAAAAATTGATGTGAAATGTCACTTTGTCACCAAGAAGAACCCAATGCAAATTAAGTTCTAAAATCTATCATTTGATGGTGTTAACTAGAGTTAACACTTAACAGTCTATGTAATATTAATATTATTGAGTTATAAAGTTTTCGTACTGGCCATATATAGGTTTTGTTTAGTTATGGGTAGGCTTTGGATATTCAGTCACTAAGTTTTTTTATTCACACATTCCTCCACAGACCATGGAGGCCTCCACGTCCCGTGGAGGGCCAAACAGGGCAAAAAGACGGGCCGTGGGGGTCTTCACGGCCCCTATATGATTACCAATGACTGGCAATGATTGGTAATTGTGAAAAAGAAGTGTAGTGTGTGTGTTTACGATGAGTTAGAGATGTAAATATGAATGTTTGGTTTTTTATAAATGTTGTTTTTATGTGGATGTTATTTCTAAAAATAAATATAATTATCCTTATAAATTGATATAATAGACGTTGCGTAAACATTAACGTTTATGTTGCCGAACTAAACAAAACACAAGATACGAACAATAAAACAAAATAAAGCATAATATTCAAGCATTTACATACAATAATATTATCCAAATAAACAAACAACTAAGCATAATAAAACATACTGTTCATACAATAATAAAATCCAAACAAATAAACAACTAATGATCCGACCCCTGACATACACTGGACGGATCGAACTGCTGACTGGTGGACGTCCCACCCTGCTGACTGCTGGATGTCGCACGCTGAAGGGTACGCGGCGCCAAACCAGCCTATACTCGTCTCTCATTCTCGCTCTCTAACACCCACCGCATATCAGCCCGCATCTCCTGCATCTCCTGCATCTCCTGCCGAATATCCGTCCGCATCGACCCCATCTGATCCAGAATCTGCTGAAGTAACATTGTCGTGGTATCAGGCAACCTAACGGCGTGATAAACGCGGGCAACATGCTGTCGGACATCAGGGGTAGCATCTGGCATCTCTACATCCACCGGTGGATCACCGTCGCCAACGTGTGCCATGTGAACCTCCTCGGCAAGCAGCCACTCAATATGTACCAGCGGCTGTGGTACAAAATGTTCGCCACGGTCGCCAGCTGGACCCCAAGCGCGCTGGTAATATGCGGGTGGATTGCTGCCCGGGACCTTGGCCGCCACCTTCATCTGCTGTATAGTCTGAATATTTAGCCGCCTGAAATGCACAACAGTAATAATATTAAATAATAATAAATAATAATCATACCTGGGCATCATCGGAGGTGGTAAACTCCGCTCCTCAATATGCGTCCACAAGTCGGCCGGGCAAACACGCAACGCTATGGCAGTGATGACCCCCCCCCCCCTGAGGCATGCCTAAGAGGGTAGCCAACAATGTACTCAGCAAAGCACCTGTGCAGCGCAACCGGCCTACCCCTAAGGATGTAGTACAAATAGATAAGGTCGATCTGATTGACCATTTCGTTACATGTACACCGTCTGGCAATAGACCAGGTAACCAAACGGTGTATGTAACGAATCACAGGGTCCTGGATGTTGCTGGCCCTATCCGACCTGCACAGGATAATAATAATAATAACATTATAAAATTTTTGGCAGAGTTACCTCTGTTTTTGTACGAACCAGACAACACAAGTCGTCTACAAAATCCCAAAACAATCAATTCTAAAGAGATACAAAACTATCTAAACAATGTATTATCAAAACTATTAAACATAAAGCGCGCCTATGTTTAAACATAAGGCGCGCCTTATGTTTAACATAGAACGCCACTTAAAACTACACAATAATAAGAATAATGTTTTAAAAATAATAATAATACCTCTCGCCGTTCGCCACATACTCTTGACCACCGATAGTGGGCCATCAGGCCATCAGCATGTCGTCTGGAAATCTGGTCAAGCCTATAGTGTAGATATCCTAGACGAACTCGTCCTCCCTGTACCAGCAGCAAGTCATAGCCCACTGGTCCATCGTATATGTGTAGAGCTCTCAAAATAGCCTGAATTGTACCTCAGGATCATGTTCGGCATCCGGATCCGCACCGGCTGGGAGCAGATTATAGCGAACTTTGGAGATGAACTCGATCGTAATGGGCCGATACGCATCATGGTGGATGTCAGCAAACATCCGCTCCCAAGGGTTGTCGTCGGGGATCCAATCCGTAAACCTCTCCACAGCACCGATCGCCCGAAGTGCATCCCAGTCAACTCATAATAATCAAAACAAAACGACTTCTCCCAGCGGGCAATGTCATAATAATCATTGTCGTGCCTGTATACCCAGCCTACCAAATCATCCAGTGCTAGAGGATCCCCATCTGCAGGCTGGTTAGCGCGTCTTCTGTTTGCCATATCTGCAAAACAAAACAAAGATCATTATCACAACAACAATCAATAATCTACAAAAACACCTAAAACGCTTTGGATTTTTATAAAAATTTCGACAGAGTTTCCTCTGTTTTTGTACGAACCAAATAACACAAGTCGTCTACAATATCCCAAAACAATCAAGTTACTTTAACAAGTGAATATTTAACGCCTTAGGTTTAGGCGCGTTAAACATAAGGCGCCTTATGTTTAAACATAAGACGTGTTAAATATAAGGCGCACCTAAACATAAGGCGCCTTATGTTTAGGCGCACCTTTATGTTTAGGCGCGCCTTATGTTTAAACATACGGCGCGTTAAACATAAGGCGTGCCTAAACATAATGTGTTTTATATATTTTAAGCTTTATATTTGTGTTTTTATAAAAAAAAGTACATTCTTATCATAAGTATAAATTATCATATACAACAATTTTTTTTCCGTTAAATAATCCAGTATACATGATAAAAACAGTAACATACGATAAGCTAGGTTAAGTCGAAGTATTCTGTTCTTTGATGCACCCTTTGTATACGATTTTCGTATAACGTCTCCCACTCACTTGCCTGTTCATATCGAAATTCACTCCATTGCCTATTCAGTTTTGGCATTGGAGCGCCTTTTGCTAACTCAACCATGATGTAATGGTTTTTGTTAACCAAAGCAAATGATATGAATGCATGGTCTTCAATATTGCCTGGACCATCAAACATAGGGAAGTAAGTCTCATTGATCTAAGAGGTCATTGGGAGTCGGTCCATAACTGCGTGTACAAGGGTTGGCGGGTTAATACAAACACGCAAGTCTTGAGTCCCGGGGATTGGTGAACGAATGCGAACGTGTTAGTTATCGTGCATTATATGTTTATAACCATTATATGACTTGTCGGTATGTGATACGTGCTTATATGTGTTAAAATAGTGTTTAACGTGCCAAAAACCCAAAAATACATGATGTAGGCGATTAGGAGGCAATATAGGTGATTACATGGTATATAGGCAATTACAAGCATGTGATTAGGCCTAATCACTAGTGTTTATAGGCGATTAGGAGCCCTAATCGCCTATAACAGCAGCCTACTGGCCTGAAACATGCTGGACGACTAGAAACGCCTATAAATACCACCTTTATGTTTTAAACATCATTTGTGAAACCCTAACTCGCCCCAAAGCTATCCCACACCATAACCAACCTCTGGAACACGTATATGCCTTGAAATCCATCCTTTCAAGCCTTACACACCATCCTTTAGCAAAACCTAAGGTGTGTCATCCTTCCTAAACCTTTTTTATGTCCTAAGGTCCAGACCTGGTTTTGCTATGTTTGTGTCTTTGAAAACCTTTGAAATCAGTTACTAAACGAGTCTAGTCTTTCATTATGTGTTTTATGTGGTGTATTCATGCAAGATAGGATTTTTATGGTTAAAACATGTGGATTCTTGTGTGTTTCTGATATAAATAGGTTGTTAGCATGATTGTTGATGAGTTTGGAGGTTCATGGTTGAGTATTGTTGATAATAGGTGTTTTCACCCGTTTGAATGATTTAGAAGGATTAAGGATGATATGATGTGTTTTGTTGATTGTATGAGGTTGGGGTTTGTTCTAGGAGCATGTAGAAACACTAGGATGTGGTTGTATAACGTTGTTATGTGATGAAATCTGGATAATTGTCGTTTAGGGTAAGTTTTGCATGTTGATGTGATGTTTTCATGATAATATTGCCATTTTGGGAAATATTTGCAATTAGGGCTATTAGATTGGTAATAAATTGGGGGTTTTCACTTGGGATGGGTTGTTTAATTATTTGGGTTTGATGTTGAGTGATTGTACATGTTTCGGATCTGATTTGGAAGGTTAAACGCGCGAAATGAGGCTCCATGCTGCAGGAGGCGATTAGGGAAGTGTAATCGCCTATGTATCAGGCGATTAGCCCTACTCGCCCATAAACAGGGGCGATTAGCCCCTACTCACATGTATTTCATGCGAGTATGATTCCTAATTACCTGTTTGACTTTCCTAATTGTCTGTTGACTTTCTTAAATGCCTAATTGATTCCTAATTGCGTGTTTTACTACTGTAAGTGTATTTTGACATCCCGAAACATGGTTGGACACCTAGGAACATGTTAGGAACCCCGTGACATGTCTAATAACCTGGTAACACGTGCTCGGACTTGTTTATGTGTTAAATGAACTAAATGTTAGACTTAGGGAACTTTTGCGCATGTTGAGTGTATAATTACATATGAATGCATGATATCTTATAAGTGGCTAACACGTGGGATGTCGGGTCACCAATGGGATGTTGGGTCTTGTCCGGTGTGGTCGGTTTAACGTTTAAACATATTTTCAAACGTACACAGTTATGGTCTGGACTATTGGGGACTATTTAACCTGCGGGTTATTAGTCTAACATCTTATACGCTCGTCATGATAGGTCACCGGTAGTTGGGACTATCTATTGAGCTGATTTACTTATTTTGGGAAGAAGCAACCTAAGGTGAGTTTCACGGCCCCACTATAAGTCTTTTCGTTTTCGGGGGAGAAACATGCTTCATACTTGGTTTCGTAAAGATCATGTTATACTAGTGTTATGTCTTTTGACTTACTATACGATTCTTTTAAGTCCCGGGGGAACCATGAGTATGCGGGGATGCATAGCGGGAGGAAATGTGGATAGATCTATTGGGACTGACAGACCCCACTCGTCGGTTGGAGGCCGGCGGGTGCATATTGTCTCGGTCATTAAAAGGCTGTCGTGGCGACGGTGGTACATATTCGGGCATATTCATGCACTATCTTGTCAGTAATGGTTTCCAAGTTGTAGTAGTATCATACATGCGTTTAGCTAGCGCTATCATTTTAACATAGTAGTAACATGATGATCTTTTATACTTTAACGTTTATTATAAAACATGTGAACTCACCAGCATTGTATGTTGACAACTTTATGTATGTTTTCTCAGGTCTTTAAGGTAGCTACACTGGATAGGCGCACGAGTCTCATGGCGTCTAGTTGCATTTCATGTTTTGAAACTTTATCTTTTATTTCCTTACAAAAACTTTGCATTATGGTTTGTACTTTGCTTCCGCTGTATCGAATGGGTTTTGAACTTAATGGTTGACTACGTATTTTAAATCATATAGTTATCATTTATTTTGACCGTTGACTTGGATCCTGGTTTGTCACGCGCCTCGCGTTAAAACCCCGCATGTGGAATTTGAAGGTGTGACAGATCTACACTATTTAAAATTGGCTTCCACCGGTCTCTGTTATCATCCATCTCCTCCATAAGTTGTCTGCGGATGAAGAGTCACATCTCATCTTCCCACCCTAAACACACAGTTACGGTTCGGAACCCACAGTTACCGTCTCCAAGGACATTTCGAATGTTTGTAATGTATTTATGATATGTAGATGGAAGCCATATCTTAAACATGTCAATGTCGAGTTTGTACCTGTGACCGTCAAACAGTGAGATTTAATATGTGTATAAATATGTATGCATGTATGAATGTATATATCATTAGTTTGTACTTTTCCCCTACCAACAGTGGAAAATCTTCATCACCTTCCTCGAAACATCCGGGTTAGGTTCCACTTTTATATCAACACCTTCAGAAGCATCTTTCATGTTGTCATCATCTTTACAAGTTTTTAAGTTGCATATTCTTCACCCCCAAGTTAAAAGGATAAAACAAATTAAAAAGGGGCTGTGAACTCACCTGATATGTTGCTAAACAATCCACACAAGAGTTTCTAGGTTGAAAGGGTTGTTGATAGTTGATAAGCGTCGTGTTTAGGTTAATGTTTAATGATGGTTTATGTGACAAATTATAAACTTCATGTTACGTTCTACAATTAATGTTGCCTAATAGTGTTTTAGGGTATTAACAGTAGTTATATGTTAATTATTGTTAAATATTGTTGTTTTGAATCATGATAATGCATAAAAAAGAGTAATTAGCAAGTTATTTTTGGATCAGTTTTGAAGTTTAAGTTTACAGATTTTATTGACCAACTAAACCGTAGGGCTGGCTCAATGTTTTTTGGTGGCCTAAAACGAAATGAAAAATTGGGGCCTTTTTCGAGTTTCATTATTATAATAGTTATATATTTTAGAATAATAACTAGCCAGTAGCATCAATATGTAATACTTAATAGACTACCAAATAAACAATATTTATCAATCTGGGAACTAGAAACATATAAGCTTCTGCATGAACAATAAAAAATTAAAAAATAAAAATAAAAAGAACGAAAAAGAAACACCTGTTAATAAGAATCAAAATGCATCAACAAGCATATGAACAAATTAGAGATCTTGTGTCAAAAGCATCTTTTGCCCAACAACAAACCTTTCTTATAAAAAGATATTTGCTGGTAAATAACTTCAAGCAAATACAAATCTCTTTTTAAACCAGCAATATATGTATTCCATAATTAACTAAGAAGAAATCTTGATCTCTCACCATTTTCAAGGAAGAATTTGTGTAGATTGGATCTTCATTGTGTTAATTGGCCGTTGAGCTTACCAATTCCCTCCACAAATCCCCAGAAGGCTAAACCTAATTTTGTTCTATCCACAATGGTCTGGTTATAACAGTTCATATACCTCATCAAGTCACCAGACACCAAAGCCCAAATCAGTGATATAAACTTTTTTTTCTAAAAAAATTGGGGGCCCCAAGGAAGTGGGGGCCCAAAGCCCATGCCTCATTTGAATTACCCTTCAGCCGGGCCTGCTGAACCGTCAAAATAAGTTATGAAACTTTATGACACGTTCCTACATGTTTTTAGCTCTTAAACACATTTGTGTTATATTTTCCAGTGTGTTGAAAAATTAAGAAAAATCGTGGAAACCTGAATGGTAGTAGCGTTTTCCCAGAGATGGTTTATGACTTTATGCCATAAGTCATTAAAAAGTTATACGTTAATCCGAATCCCGAAAGGCAAGGTGGAACATTACAAAGACTCATGGATGAGTAATGTTGTAATACCCAAAAATTTGAAACCTTAGAATAATAAACATCGAATAATGATGTCAATTTTGTTTAAAGGCGATTAATACATTGAAATAATCAGTTATTAGATAAAAATCGTTTTAACTGAACATTTTGCTTAGTAAATGTTATTTTACAGTATTTCATTTTTATTTTTATAAACAAATTAGTAAATACTAATTTATAAAATAAACATTTACCTTGTTTATTTGAGTTACAATAATTGAAAGATAATTAAAATTTAAAACCAAACTATAAGGTTGATTATGTACAATGCCTAAAAATCAAAGAGTGCAAATTGAAAGTTGCATTAAGGCCTATGCTTTCTGTTCGATTGCTCACCTGTGTTTTCCGATTAAACCTCCGATATTTTCGTTTCATATTTGGACTTAATTTGCGAGATATTATTGGAAATCGTTATTAAATCGGTTTATATTCGAATCAGTAACTGATCTTTATGTTCATAAACAAAATCGCTCTCACAAGTTTTTGATATCACTCACATCTCGCCGCCACTGTTTTGGTTCTGTCGTTCACACCTCATGCCACCGCCATAATCCATCATCCTCACGGTTCAGGTCGTTACTACCGCAGATCACTTCGCCACCTTTGATCCCTCATCAACCAACCACCGTAGATCATACCTTGAACCAACGTCGCCTTACGAGTGCCTCTTTTCTATCCGACTAAGTGAGGTAAATTAAAGAACCTAGTAGAAACTTATTTTCTGGCGATGGTATAGGAAACCACGGGTTTGGGTACTGTTTTTAAACTTTTCTACACTAAATATGGATTCACTAATTTTCAAATAAACAATGTTTGTATTTGGTAAATGAATTGTGGATCTAGAACGTACATATGCATGGATAGCTTTTATTTTGTGTTCTAAATTCATGAGGATTTCTTTTACTAGAATGATTTGGTTGGTATGATTTTATAAATTTAGGGTGTGTCTTATTGGTGTAAAGATTTCCACAAATATGTAAACTCGTTGGTTTTATTAAATATTTGCAATTTATTTATATCATATCACGACATTAACCTCGGGTAAACTTATAGTTAAACACCTTTTCCGGAAATCGATAAGTCAATGAATCATATAGCGAGTTAATATTTGTAAATTTTATTAGTAATATAGGTCGCATACTCGTTGAAGACAATTTGCTTTGCTTGCTTATAAGGTACGGATTCTGTTTTCTTTTAATCATAGTATAACTTTCGTTTCCTTCCATGTGTACGGGTTCGTTAGTCGTATCATCATAGTATAAAATTCATATCCGTTACTTTGTAGTACGGACTTACGTCTATGTTTAGAGTCTGTTTGTCATCATTTTATACGTATCATTGGTTCGTATTGTGTTCATTATTTGGATCGGTGTGTATTTGTCAGTTTGTTTGTTAGGGTGTCATAGCATGCCATGCCCCTGACTTGTACTCATGGCCGCATGTTCCAGTTAGTGTCATTTTTAGTTTGCCTGTAATTATTTACATGGCCTTAGCTTTTGTACTCTGTCACCCAAGCAGTTTGTTTTGACTTGTCGTTGGGGCGTCAACGACATGAACACTTTCCTTGACAGTGCGTAATCAAAATCACGGCGTCTCTAACATGGTCCCTTAGAGGCGTATGGATATATCCTAGATCTGATTCTGACTTCTGATATATGTTCTGTTTTGTGGAGATTGGAATAATGGGTGTACGCCACGCTCACCATCTCATAGGTGCATGGACTAGCTAGCTATGTACCAGTTTGTAAGTTTGTTTAGGCTCATGGGTGCTTCCATTTGACGTGACTTGATTATTTATATGAATAGTCACGTAGTTTGATATGTGTATCTGTTCTAATATGTTTTTGATATTGTTCTTATACGCTTCGGTACGTGTCTGATTATGTTCCGGTCAAGTAACAGGTTTTGCCTTGGATTATGTTCATCAACTGTTTCGATAAAAGTTTGGTTTCGAGTTTGAAATAGAGTTCGTTTGGTTTTCGTATTCCCTTTCGTATGTCACTTCGGTCTCAGCTCTATTATGTCTTGCTTTTCCGCTGCGTTGAATTTACTTGCACTGTTGATTCCTTCGTTACTGGGCAATTTTTGGCTCAGCCGTAGTGTCTTTTGCTGTGTTGTCTTATTTGTTTCGCAGGTAATATGGGATATTAGGGAATCAGTGAAGAGCGTTAAAAGAAGTTGAACAAGCAATATTCATTAATTTATTTCTACATCATAATAAATGGTAATTATGTTTTAATGTTATGGATTGGTTTTAGTTTTGATATCTGTAATAGTAACATGTCAACCCTCTCCGGGTTGGGGTGTGACAAATGTTTTGTATAAATATTATGTCGTCTGGACTTGTATTGAGTGAGCTATGAGCCTATGACGCTCGTAAGACTACTCAAAGTTTCTGTTCCGAAGTTAGCATTAACATTTATTACAAAAATTATGAAACTTGATTTTCTGGAATCTAGATTCTTAAAATTACAATGTAGACTCAAGAATCGCACTATTTGGTTTAGTTTTCATTAATTTATGATTATTTGAAAATCAATTTTGAAATCAGAATAGATTCTAATGTCGACAGTTTGTGCTTAAAAATGTGGTTTTAAGCTTTAACCAATTTTTCGGATCTATTACCATGTTGTTAACAACCCACAAAGATTTAATTCATGTTCTAGATCATTATTAACATTAAAGTATGGATCTTTATAGTTTCAAGTTGTGTATTAATTCTGTAAACAAATATAATAAAGTGTAACAAGATCATACCAAGAAGTGTGATCAAAGATTATTGTTGGTTGATGATCCTCCAACGTTTTTGAGGCCTCTAAGTTCTAATGGATGAAAAAGAGGTTAAAAGATCAGACTAATGACGTATATAATACTTGAATTCTCGGTGTAGATGCTACATAGTTGGTTCTCATCCTTCTTCCAAATCTGAATTAGAATTTGAAATAAATAAAAGATTCATGGGTTTTTTATTACCTTAAAGTTCTTGATTTCGACTTGAAATTGAGTGAAGGCTTTGTATTTGGCTAACTTTTGCATGTTCTACATTTTAAAATTTGTTTTAGAAAGTTAAAAGAGGTTATAGTAGTACCTAGTTAGTAAGAAGTCAAAGAGGTGATTACTACCTTTTTAGTAAGAATTTGTAGGGGTTATCTGATCTTAAATCTTTATCGGCTTAGGTAAAAGATTATTGTACTTGTACGGTGGATTTTTTAACATAGTGTTACAATCTCATCCCTTTTTGCAAATTGCAAAGTATCTCATTTTCAAGAATTAAATCAAAGTTTTATTATATTAACCTGCTGAATTTTAAAAACAAATTCACCCATCTTTAGGTTCTTACAGTATTTATATCTTTTGCCCAATTATTTTAACAATGCGGAAACAACCAGTAAGTTCTACTCACCAGTACACATGGTTGTAAAAATCTTGTCTTAGATCGATTACTCAACGAGTAATCCCCGGGTTCCCCGCCTAGGCCAAGTACTCGACAAGTCATCTTCAAGTACTCCCTGACTATGACCGAGTACTCCCAAGTCGCAACTCCCCGATCATTCGAGTTGGCACCGTCTAACGACTTTTGCAACCATGCCAATACAGAAACAAAAGCCCAAATGTTGGTTATAATAGACATTTTTTTTTGTGAAATAGTTAGTTTATAAAGTTAAATAAAGTGTGCAACTCATTTTCTTAATTTGATTTATTAAACCAACTTAAGTTACTACTTTTGGCTTCTGGTGTTGGTGATCCGAGAGTGGTGACCCATACCTAGAAGCAAAGCAATAACCCCAAAACTCCATTTCCACTTCTAGTGTGTACCTAATCGTATAATGATTTAAGTGGACAGATACTTTGCTTTGGGTACCTGAGTTACGAATCAAAGATGGATTGGGAAATCACGAAGTGTTGACGCATTGGAATATGGGGCCGACGTGTGTGTGGAAGGTCGTTGAGTGTCAAGAAAATCTCATAGGTGCAGTTTAGTACAGACTGAAGAATGCGAGTTTCTGACACAACTACACAAGTCATCAAACAGAAAAACATGGTTTGCTGTGCCGAAAGAGATGCAAGGAAAAGGGATGACAGTTTTGCGAGGTCAAGTTGACCGATTGTGAGATCAAAAAAAGGACTACTTTACGCCATGTGGTGGTGGTTGTGTTTTGGTCTTGTAGAATTTGTTTGCGACAGCTTTTTCGCTATGGTAGGGGTCGAAGGACAAACCGAAAGCAGAGAGAAGAAAAACAGAAATATACATATACCCACAGGAGCTGGTGTGAGAACACCTTTTAGAATCTATTGCATCTTGTTGAGAAAATACATTACTCATAAACAAATTGTGCATCCTTCACCTACTTTCATTTACTTTGTACGGCAAATCCAAGAATAAAACCGATTCTTGAATCAATATGAGGTTTAATCAAGAACGTCTCCACCGGTGACCGGCCACAAGTTGCGAGTCTCCCTTCAATCAAGATTTGGCAATGGCTACTGTTACTCATTTCATGAAAAACAATGTATAATACAATGATTTTCTAAAACACGTTTAATCACTATGACTGAGCATTGCACTAGGAGAACAGTAGCTACTGTCAACATCCAGATACATTGCCACCAGCATTCCACTATTCCAATACCCATGACTTGATCTCTCGTCAACGAGCTGACTGTAGAAACCGTATAAGAGTAACGCAAATCAGAAACTGATCGTTTTAGGCAAGGCGTCTTTCCTCTGGAACCAGGTCAGGTCATAAGTGGAAGACGAAGATGAGAGGAACGCGGTTTATTGAGATGAAAAATGTAAAAAGTAGTAGAGACGATATCCTAATTTTATTTTTGTTATTTGAGCATAAAATTCAAATCCTGGAATCTATGTGAACCTTCCTTCATGCTGAAGCATCTTTGACGCAATTTAAGCAGGCAACCCATGTTCATGTTCATGTAAAATTACCTAATACACACACTAACTAGTTGACCAAAAACTTAGTTTACTTTGACCAACATGCAAGCAATAACTATAGTGTACCATTTAAGTTAGGCTCAACCTCACTATGTCACAGTTTAATATTTACCCAAAAACACCCCCATCAAAACACATCTAGCTTCCTCTTCCTGCATAGTTTCCCAAGGGCAAAATGGTCCATTCAACAATATCCTCCCCCTCCTTTTTATTCTCCACCTTCCTTCAAGGATGTAAAAAGTTCATTTGGTAGACTCAATATCAAGAAACTGACTCTCTAATAATCTTTAATACCACCATGATCTTAAACATTCCTCAATCAAAGTTCTTCAATATGGCAAAGTCGGCAAAGGGCCGAAGGTTCATCGTCTCATCTTTCCTGTTCATCGCGTTTCTATGCACCATAGCTTCAATAAATGAAATCCGGTTCGATCACTTGTTAACTTTCAGCAAATGTGCATTATCTTATGCTTCTTATAATTCGTCTTTCGACGACTCTCTTCCACCCATACATTCCTCACACAATGAAATCCGTGTCCTTCTTGCCATTCTAACACTCCCGGACCAATACAATCGCCGCCACTTCCTCCGCCTCATCTATGGGACCCAATCAGTGGCTTCCGGCAAGGTTGATGTAAAGTTCGTCTTCTGCAACCTTACAAAAGAAGACCAAAAGGTTCTAGTAGCGCTCGAGATCATGCGCTATGATGACATCATCATCTTGAACTGCACGGAGAATATGAACAAAGGTAAGACTTACACCTTCTTCTCGAGCTTGCCAGATATGCTAAATGATGGGCCTGATGGGTTCGGCAGGCCTGACCCGCCGTACCATTATGTAATGAAAGGTGATGACGATGCATATTTCCGGCTTGATACATTAGTAGAGTCGTTAAGGCCGTTGCCAAGAGAAGATTTATACTATGGGTATACTATCCCATGTGAAAGTATGGATCCGTATGGGCATTACATGTCGGGAATGGGATACTTGATATCATGGGATATAGTCAAGTGGCTAAGGGATTCAGATATCCCGAAAAAACATATAGAAGGTCCTGAAGACAAAGTTTTTGGAGATTGGATGAAAGAGGGTCAACGAGGAAAGAATCGACACAATGCTAAGTGGTCTATGTACAACTATCCCGACCCACCCACAAAATGTACACATGAACTTTGGCCTAATACAGTGGCGGTACACCTTTTGAAGACTCAAGAAAAGTGGATTCAGACACTAAAGTATTTCAATGTCACCCAAGATCTTAAGCCTTCTAAATTGTACCATTTACCCTAGGATCATTAACTAGTTATGCTTGATTCGTTAACCATTTTTGCTATTTTTTACATCGAGTTGTATACAATAAAGAGTCCATTCTCAGTTAACTGCTACTATTATCTTCTAATGATGTATGTATGAATAGGTATCCTTGGTAAACCAAATTTGAAACCAAAACACTAAAAGTAATAATGTCAGTAAACAAGATTCATTTTTATAACAAAACCGAAATCGCTAAGTCTCTTCAAAAGAAGTTAAATTTAATACTTTACTCATCTACACAGTTGTCAGCAAACATCTGGTATGCTAAATCACTTTCTTGAAAATTGGATTCAGTTCAAAGAGATTACCTGCATATTATTTATCAGCAGCAGATGATTTCACCTGTTCAGTCACTGCAGATGAGCTCGCCGGGTCTCTTTCTTGACGAAGGGTAGATTTCACCTGTTCAGTCACTGCAGATGAGCTCGCCGGGTCTCTTTCTTGACGAAGGGTACGAAGTTTTTCTTGAAGGGCTCTAACCCTGTCTTCAGTATTTCTAAGCTTTTTGTATCTATATGCTACCCATAGACCAAACCCGCCATATACAATAACATAGGAACCCCAAACATAAGGGTACGCTTCGGCGTTCTCTTTCGCTTTACGATACTGTTCAAATACTGCGTTTCTAAATCCTCCAAGGGTTAAAAGGCTGGCGTTTGGTATCGGGTTGTCGTTGCCCTTTTCGTGCTGTCCTTCATTGCCTGTTTGCTCAGTTTCTGCCATATGTTATGTGTTCAGAATAAACCACCTGCAAGAAAGGGGGGAAAGATCCATAAGAATCATTGGATATCAGCGTTTCATCAACTTTAAAAAATTGATATTCATCTAGCAATTGCATAATGTACAAATTTGCAGAAAAGAAACCAGAAAGAAAACGTAAACAAATGTACACCACCGCCAGATTAAAGATCAAATGTAGACCTTAGTCAATGGTTGTAAATCGGTTTGTGACTTTTTTCGGAAAATCTACAAACAGGTGGTGAGTGTGAATCCCACTATTTGTGTAACTCAATATCAAACCTACTAATAATTTTTTGAGTGAGTTTAATCAGATTAGACAACTTATACCAGACATAACTAACAATCAATACACATAGATACAAAGCACAATTCTTAGAGCAAAGAAATTAGAAATAAGAGAGCATAAAACTATGAATATTTGTGATTCAAGTACATTATTCGTAAAACGATTTATTCAATCGAAATATTCTGCAGATTTTATGATGATTTTGAATTCCATGGAAAAAGCATATCTAGCTATTTTTGACCCACACCAAGTCTACGTTGTCAATGACGCAAGTCTACGTCGTCAATGACGCAAGGGTTATTTAAGCTAGACACATAGTATAAAATACCATTTTAGGCATGTTTTAGGCTGGTTTAGGTTGATTCCAGCCTTACTAGGGTATTTTTTTAACAACTTCTGGCCAGAATTTGGCCAGAAAATCACATGATCCAGCGCCTGAGCAGCTAAAAGATCACCTTTCAAGTTGCCCTGTGAGCTTTTGACAAGTATGCACCAAGTCACCAATTTCATATCAATGATAGCAAGTTTGCATAAGTAACCTATAGAAGATCACAATTTACCAAAAATGAAACAGCAGCAACAGTAAAAACAGAAAATCAATTTTGGCTCATAAAATAAGCAGCAGAAATAATATAATTCAAACAAAACCAACAAAATTCAGAGAGGCTTAGACAAACGAATCATAGTTGCTTCTTCGGTTGAGTATTTTCAGTTTATTATATAGAGAAACATACCGGTGCTCCGACCCGACCCGAAGGGAAGAAGGAGTGGACAGCCGAGGAAATGAAGAACGAAATGAAGGGACGTAGGGTATGGCCGGAGACGGAGAGGATGGATCGCTGACCGTGGAAAGTGGAGGGACGGTTAGTTGGAGACGGAGAGGAAGGATGGCGGCGAATGGCGACAGGGAAGGGAAATAGGGTTGGAGGCTTGGAGCTGTTGGGTTTTTTAATTTTTTTTTTTTTTCTTTTCTTAACATGTACAACTTAATTAACCAACTTAGACACCAAAATTAACAGGTCTATCCGTTTAAGACACGAAACATGTTAAGGTCATACCTATACCAGTTAAAATTATGTAGGTTCCTGTCAGGTATTCGTGTTCGTGTATGAAATTGTCAGCCCAAAAAGAAGAGTGGTGACCGTCGCAAACGGAGGCGGCGGCGGCCGTTTATTATATTCAGATTTAATCTCTCAACTTTATACATGTTTTTAACGCAGCCAAACTTCTTTTCTTTTTTATGGTTTCGGCCACTAAATTTCTATTTTTTACCAAGTTCAACATAATTTACACCAAAGGGCTTGTAGCTGGGGCCGGATCATGGGCTTAACAGGCCAGGCCAGGAAGTAAAGGCTTAAGGCCAAAAAATATGGGCCCCATTTCATTTAAAACCATTTATATACTACAAGAATTAACGCATGAAAAATAAATTGAATTTAAACATATTATAAAAACAACATATGAGTATAACTTAATATACTTTTTTTAACCCGTCAACATTTATAATTGCCGGCAGTGGCAGAGTTTTGAAAAAATTTCGAGGGGTCGAAAGTCACGATATGGGGGTCAGACTCAATACATATTAATTTTCGCACGAAAAAACGTAAGTTTACACTATGGAGCAAAAAAACGGCAAGGGTCGGGGCACCCCCTGGCCTCAACTATCTTCGGCCCCTGATTGCCGGTCTCAAGCCCGAGTAAAGGAAGAGGGTTTATATTGAAATTTTTTTCGCTTAAGGTCTCCGAAAACATTGGTTACTTATAGTGTGGCCTAGTGGCGGATCTAGAAAAAAAAATTAGTAGCAACGTTCACAAAAAAAATTCGCCGTAGTTTCATATAATGGATTGCTATCACTCTTTTGCGTGACCTGATTCATACTTTCGGTTTCGATTTGACATTCTTATAATGTTTATGGTTTACTCCTAAATCAATTAACAGAAAAGCCCTACTCCACTACTGGATTGCTACCTAATTCCTAAAGCTTAAATCAATTAACAAACAATAAATCCCTAAATCAATCAACTACGGATTGCTACCTAATTCCTAAAGCCTAAATCAATTAACAAGCAACAAATCCCTAAACTTGTTGAATTGGAATGGATTGACAGAACAATGCATCAATTGATAAACAATAAACCAGTACTAACCTTTTGAACGCATGTTGTCCAGTCGATCAGAACAATCGACTCAACCGGCCGTCCCTGGAGTCGAAGTTGATATATGCCTGAAGAAGGTAATTTGAATGTAAGATTAAGACATAGCAAATTGTTAGATTAACACTCTGTTCCAGAGTTTCATTAAAGGATGGAAGAGAAAGGATCTCCCTCCTCTTCCTTTCTCTCCAATTCCTTCCAAATTGGAAAGATTAAAAATCACCCTAAAAACCTCTTTATTGTCCGTCTTATTCCCTCCTATAAAAAACTCTAGAACACATTTTTTCCCCACTTCCTTCTTAATTCTTTCTCTTCCATCCTTTAATGAAACTCTAGAACAGAGTGTAAGAAGGGGGTGCATGGGTCTTTTAAAATCACCATAAATATAAACTCTCATATTTACACAGGAAAACTAAAAACTAGCAACATGCTAAAGAACAATGACAGTTAAACGAATACCATTCATATTCATAGAAACAAAATGAATCTTCTGAAATCAAAATCATCATTCCAACACCAACCAAAATAATTGAATATCTTTCCACTTTTATTATCAGAATGAAATATGGAATAGAATACAGAACCTCAGCCAAAGACAACAACATAAACATATAAACCCCACCCAAAAAAATGTAACAAAGCAAATTGTAAAACATCCAAAACACAAGTTATAAAACACATGAGCAAACCTAATCAATTAATCAAAAACATTTACACTATAATCAATTATAATATCCAACACCCAATTTATAATTACTCATTACTAAATGCCTAAAACACTTAGAACAATCCAATTATGAAATACAAGAGAGTAAGGGTTCATAAGGTTTAAAAAAAACTCACAACTGATTGTGGACAGGGGAGGCGCTCTGCTCCTCCTTGGCTGTTGCCCTGGCTGCTCGTGTTGGGTGGAGGAGGGACGGGGACGCAGAGGTAGGGACGTAGGGTAAAGGTTCAGCTTTCAGAAGGTTTGGCTGCTGCTCTGCTCCTTGGCTGCGTGAAAAAAGAACACAAGGTTTTTTTGTTTTGGTTTTGTGAAGTTGAAGTGGGTTAGGGACTTGGGGTGGGCTTGTTGTTGTTGTACTTGGATTAAAGGGAAGGGGGGTGGGGTGGCTTGTTGGTGAATGGTGGACTTGAGTTTAATGGGTCGGCTATTATTATAATTAGATTAGTTATTTTTTTGGGGTTTTTATTAGTCGGATTCGATAAATAGTTTTCCGAGTAACATAACATGGTAACGTATAATTTCATTTAGTTGTAAGTTAGTAACGTTTATTAAATTTTAGTAGCAACGTAAATTTCATTTTAGTAGTAACGTTTTTGAAAAATCGTAAAAAAAAACGAAAAATTTCCACTACGCGCGCGAAGTTGAGTAGCAACGGGCGTGGTCCCTAGCTATGAGTTAGGTCCGCCCCAGGTGTGGCCACTGGGTGTAGGTTCACTTAGTAAGGTGTTGTCCCCCCAAGTGGTGTAATATTTAAGAGTAGATTTAGTGGGTGTGTGAGTTTGCTACTTATTAAAAAGTAATACATAGTGGTAAACCATGGATTATAGGGGCCTCGTATATTTTGTTTAATACTCACTAAAAAATTGGTGTTTGTAGTATATTAATGGGTCAGTAAAGAAATTTTTGGTAGAAATTATAAACACTTAAAACTATCTTGGATGCTTAGAGCCTAAGACGAATTATGATGAAAATCTGAAACGATAAAGCAAATAATTTATAAGACCAACTGTCAAATGGTGATGACATGTTGGGCTGGAATAATAAGCTACATGTTTGGTACGAAAAATAACATGTTAAAAAGAAGGATGATGGCCACAAATGTCAAAAATGAGTAGACATATGTTCTTGTCCTGTTCGTTTTGCATTATCACCATCTAGACACATTCTTTCGTGCACTCCAGTGAGCTTCTAGCCATCCAAAATGGTTCGAAATTATTTCCAAGTCATGTCAGGAGCGCGAGTGGTACCCCTCCTACGCGATACCCCTATGGCACACCTAGCTTTGTTTCTTTTACCAACTTCAAGTGCCAAAAGCCGATGAGCCTTTATCGGTGGTCCAAAAGCTTTATTAACAAGATATGTGTGTGTTGTAGATTATCCAAGTCAAGTCACAACTCACAATGTGACATCAATGGTTCAAACTGGTTTACTGAGTTCATCAACAGACAACAGGTTGTACAATTATGGCATCCGTGGGCCTCACTCGTCCAATTTTAGTTGGGCTGTAAGAATATTTTCCACGTTTTTTTTTAATTATCAATCTCTGTGTACAGGTCCATGGGCCCTTGAGACATTATTTTCATTTGCTATTTTGGACCAAAGTTTGAAAGTCCTAATGCAATGATGGTGTGTCATAACATAAGCACTCCAAATCTACTTTGAAAATTACTCCATGTTTGAAAATATTATTTACTAGTCTCAAGCCACCCATGTTGTAGGACAGAGGGATAAAACCGTATTATCAGCATTGCAGGGCCAGGATCGTAGAACTATATTAGGTAGTGATTGGAAATTTACTAAATAACAAAACACTAAATAATAACCGAGTAAAGTGAAGGTGGTGTAAACAAAAATTCTCTAAATGCTAAAGTAGTAAAGTACAGGAGTCTTCATGAAAATTCGCTAAATGATGAAAAGTTAAATGACAACCGAGCAACATAGATGGGTGCAAATGAAAAATCACTATATGACAAAAGATATTAAAGGAGAAAAGAGTTACTATTTTTAACTATGTTACAAAATAATAAATAACGAGTAATTTTACTAAAATAGCATGAATCTATGTTGTTTGATGAGAACGTATTATATTTGATCTTACTTGTTTCCGAACAAATTTATGTCAAAACCCAAATCAACTGAAAACCTATATAAAAGTAAACACAAAAACGTATTATACTTAATCTGATTGATTTCTAGAAAAAAAAATTACAACGAAATGTAAATCAGCTTGAAGTTATACAAGCATGTACATGCAAATAAGCATGTAAGTAAATTGTGTGTTTTTAAGTTAAAGAATGGCAAAGTTGGAACTTTAGTAACTCGACGGGGTTAAGTAACATATTGCAAAGTTTTTAGAAAGTCAAGGAAGTGTAAGTGTTAGTGCTAAAAGTTGATTGTGTTCTAATATAATCGACAAGTAAGGTTCGTTGATCTTCTCATGCGGTTCTATGAACGATTTGACGGTGTTATCTTTTTATTTTGCTAACATTCTTTCAAACGCTGTTTGTTCTTTTTTTTTTTAAGTGCTTCCGTGATTTGTTTCCAAGCATTTTTCTTTCCAATTTTTTTCCGAATGTTTTTGTTCGTGTACTTGACGACAATATCCACCAAACTTCCCTTGTTAGACAAACCATCGACACTTTTCTTTTCTTCATCGCACGTTGTGGCATTGTCGTGTTGTGTCCTCTATAAAATCTACGTTCATGATGAGGTTAATGTGTGAATGGAACCTGTAAAAGCATTTGTGTCGGGGGCTGTTTGGTTGATTAAGTGCTGAATCATTTAGAGGTCTGAATGGTTAAGAGGTCTGAATGGTTAATTTTCTTGTCTCACATTGGTAGGAGAGTCCCATTAAGGTCCAGCCTAGTTCGGTGCTTAATGGTTCAGCAACATCCCAAATCTTAATGGTTCAGCCTTAACCATTCCATTCAGAAGCTGAAACAAACGTACTAAATGCTGAAATTCAGCGCTGAATGGTTCAGAGCCTCATCATTCACCAAGGGTGATCACCTTCAAACTCCTCACCCCTCATTATTATGGGTTCCTGTCTAGCATAGTTACGTATAAACTCCAAACATTTCAAGTAGTTGAAACATTGACGATACTCTTTCTTGTATATAGCTAGAGCCTCCTTCACAATATCCAAATTGTAACTTCACTAGGGTAGTGACAGTAGGGTTACCACGAATTGAATAGTGCTCGAACAGGGGCACCTAAAAGGAAGACCCTTAGAATTAGAAGATGTGTAAGTTGTCACTAAGGTTTTGGCCCCGTAGTAGAGGAAAAATCCTATAGGTGTTTAGGTCAGAGAAGGTCAAGGGTTCAATACTTGGTGTGTTATGTTGTTCAAAAAATAAAAACAAAAATGTGTAAGTTAGTCGTTTAGAAAATGTATTGTTTTAATTTTGCATATTCTTATATAATCATATCGCAACTTTGCCAATGAGCTTTAGCTCGACTGACATTAGCAGGAAGCGAAGATTTGAGCTGAATGTTACAGGTCTCAAGTTTGTTATCCGAACCAGGTTTTACCGCAGTGGGCCTTCAGGGCGGTGGATTCTCCCAAAAATGGAGATGATCAGTTTAGGCTATTCAGCGTTGTTTGTCATCGCAAAAAGAAATTCCAAGTTCCAACTGTGTAAAAAGTAATAAATTTTATTAAATTTTTTTTTCTCTTTTTCAAATTATCAGCTCCATTAAAATAAACGTTCAGTATATTCGTACAAGACACTAAATTATGTGAAAGAAGATTAGGGGTTGTTTGGTTGATTAAGAGCTGAATCGTTAAGTGGTCTGAATAGTTAAGATGTCTGAATAGTTAAGTGCTGAATCATTAAGTTGGACCTCTTAATGGTTAGTTTTCTTGTCTCAAATTGGTAGGAGAATCTCATTAAGGTTCAGCATAGTTAAGTGCTTAATGGTTCAGCAACATCTCAAATCTTAATGGTTCAGCACTTAACCATTCCATTCAGATGCTGAAACAAACAGTCTGAATACTGAATAGTTTAGAAATGAATGGTTAAGAGGCTACCAAACAGCCCCTAACTTAAACGTTTATGTCATACAGATTTTGTTTTTATCTATATATCTATATTTATCTTATTAAGGAAGAGTGACGGTTAGGATAGTAATTTTCAATTCCGTACAACTTAAGAAGCAACATGCACAAGTGATTTATGCTTACATAATGAGGGTATAATTGAAACTTTGTGGAACATTAAGACACTTAGAAGGGTATATTAGTAAATTTGTATTCACATTTTAGTTAAAACTAAAAAATTGTTTCCCTTAATTCCCCTGTAATCATACACCTTCTACTTCAGTCATAACCCCCAACCAATTTAATGTTTATAGTTCATCTTTAATTCATCATCATGGGGTAAATGAAACGAACAGATGCAATGAAGAAGGCGATTACTTGTAAGCCATGAACATAAATGATATTCCAAAGCTTTAAGAACTTACAGCAATCGTTTTGAAGAAATTGAAACACGATATTGGTTCAGGTATGTCAATTTTCTCTTCTTAATTTTATTTGTTGCTTTTGGTTGATGCTTTTTAAGTTGAATTTTATGGTGGGTTCAACTTCTTTGAGTTGAATCGTCATCTTTTTCTTTCAAATAAATGTGGGCATCTTGTTTATTATATGTGTGATTTTGTTCGCTGCATATGGTATGTTGATTTTATGTGTATAACATGTTCTTAACATCCTATTGCTAAAGAAAAAGAAATGATGTGCTATCAGCATGTACAGTTGAATTAAGCTAATCACAAATTCTCATGTTTTGCTTAACAATCCATTGTGGACTGTTCTAATTTGATCTGTTTTTCCTGATTTCTCTTTTCAGACATGGATAGCAAGTTAAGTGTCTACATCTCTTGAATTCACCTAAGCGCCATTTAATTGGGCTTCCATTCTTTAAACCCAGGTGTGCCATTTTGTGATTTATTGTAATATATGTATTTTTTTTTAAATTTTGGGGCTGAACTGGAATACACTTTGTATTTTTTTTCATTGTGTTTAAATTATGCCTAGAAGGTGCTCGATGCAATGTCTGGTTTGAAAACTGTAAGGGTAAAGTCATTTAGTACTCTATGTAATTTAGTATGCAAAATGATTGAAACTACATATTTTATCTAGATACATTTGTGGTTATATTCAAAATTCAGATACGAGTAAAATGTATTTTAGTATTGTAGTGTTTAGGATAGTGGATAACCGCATTTACGCCTTCCCAATTATAAGGAATCAATGTTCTTTCTATTAAATTGCTTTTCACATCTGTTTGGTTATGCAGTTTAACATGCTCTATGAGTGGTGCACAATTATGCAGTCAGCAGTCCCATATTTCTTCTTTCATTTCAACTTTTGAATTTGTGATTTATAGCTCAAATTTGGCTATATGTACCTATTTTCTAACTTGAATTTGCAAATACTAAAAAAAGACTTTTGGCTTTATATTGGTGCAGGGACGGCCATCTACTAAAAGAGGCTCATAAAAAGTTTGCATGTTTCCCCTATTCAAGTTTTTCAATTGTAGCTTCGTGTGCGTTGCGGAGGTTCTCTGCTTCTTTGTTTCCCGGTAATAATTTATTCATGATGTCAAACAATTTTAATGATTAATGTCAAACACATGAATCATGAGAAACTATGAAGATATAGTTACTTTTACGAATTGTTTAAAGCCAATGGTCTTTTATATAACCTTTTTTCATTGTATAAATAAATCAACGGAAAATCAATATTACTCTCATATCATGAAATTAAGTATACAGATTACTGGATTTCTTTGCTCTATATATGACTAACAATGGGTTGATAAGTTCACTAATTAAAAGTGTTGGCGTGTCGGCCCCAAAGGAATGACCTGTATTAAAGATGTACCCATTTTGACCCGTTACTCACTCGACATGTTTTTTATATTTATTCAGGTAGTTATTTCCTATACTTTTTTTTTATTCTTGGTGGGCAATTATGGGAAAAGTCTTTTGAAAAAAAAATACTTTGCTAAAATTTTATTATTTGACCACCTTATACGTAATTTCGTACATACACAACCTGCACAATGTAACATGCGTTTTATTTTTTACCAACTACTTTTTTATATACGGATTTGGATCCTTTTGGTTATGGGAAAATTGTTCAAGATGGCCATAGGTTTTGCGAAAACTTCTCTATAAGGTCATACGAAGTAGATGCAGATAGAAATGCATCACTAGAAACTATAACGAATCATTTGCAGGCATTTTATTTTCTTGATAATCTATTTTGATAGTAATTGGTGTTGTAGGTTTTATATCGGAAACTTAAATATTTAACTGATTCCCAGGAAACCGCCCTTAATCATGCAAAGTCTGTTGGACTCATGGGCGATGGGTTTGGTTCGACACCCGAGATGTTTAAGAGGAATCTGTTTTGGGCAGTGACAAAGATGCTTGTGATAGTTGAACGTTATCCAACTTGGTAAGAACCCATTTTGCTTAGTTACAAGTTTGACATTTTGTATGTTTTGATATTCTAAAATTTAATGTAGGGGTGATGTTGTTCAAGTAAGTACTTGGGTAGCCCGAAATAGGAAAAATAGTATGCGACGTGATTGGTTGCTTCATGATTACAAAACAGGCGAGATGTTAATAAGAGCTTCAAGGTTATATAATCTATAAACCAGTTTCAATAAATCTTGTTTAATTTTCTGTATCCTGATTGTTGTTTGTTCTATTTTGCAGTAATTGGGTTATGATGAATAAAGCGATGAGGAGGTTATTGAAAATCCCAGATGAAGTTCGTGGTGAAATCGAACGTCATTTTGTAGATGCACCTCCGGTTGTGGATGATGATTGCAGAAAATTACCTAAACTTGAAGAGACCACTGCTGACTATGTTCGCAATGGTTTGACGATGAGTCAACCTTAATCTCTTCTAAAGGATTTATATCATTTTCGCTATCAATTGTTCGATCGGTATTTAGAATTTGTATCATTTTTCATGCAGCCAAGGTGGAGTGATTTCGATGTCAACCAACATGTTAACAATGTGAAGTATATGGGTTGGATCCTTGAGCCTTGAGGTAACCATGTTAACTAGATTTTCAACTATAAACTTTAAAAGGCTGTAATCATGTTTTTATGTCTAATCTTATTATTGTAACATGGTTCATATCACAGAGTGCTCCACAAGTTGTGGAGAAGTATGAACTTGCTATCATAACTCTCGAGTATCGTAGAGAATGTAGGAAGAATAGTGTGGTAAAATCACTCACCTTGGTATTGGGTGGTGGTGGTGGTGACGACGGTCACAATGGTGGAATAGATGATTCTAACCATGTCGACTGCCAACATGTGCTCTTATATGAAGGCGGCGGTGACAGTGCTCTTGGTGGCGAGATTGTGAAGGCGTAGACCAAGTGGCGGCCGAAATATACTCGATGAATGCGTGTATAAAGAAATAAAGAAACATCATCATATCTACGATTCGGGAAATAACTTGCTATGTCTATATATGTTTCTAATTTGTATGTTTTCCTCACTTTTTAATAAAAAAAAAAGAAAGAAAAACAATCTTAGAAATTGTAACAGGGATTATGGATTATTGATACATATGAAGAAAAGGAAGTCCTACACAGTTTTATTAGCCCAAATACAGTAGAATGCAAAGGAGAAATACAAAATTCAACAACTCAAATTCAGACAACATTAATCATCAAACCGGCTTACAAGTAGCTTGGAATCTAAGAAAACCATAAACATGAAGAATCAAAGATGGTTTCCATAGGCCGAGGGAGAAATACTTAGGTCCCGCAGAAGAAAGACGAGGCTTCCATACCCGACGAGCAATGATTTGGACATACAGAGAGTAATCTTGAAGATCATGAACCGTGTACCAGAACACATTCTTGACTAATGTCATCGAAACATCTTTCGTTAAGTTACCTTCTATTATATGGTGCAAAAAATCAATAAGAATGCACCTGCAGACAAAATAACACAAGTAGGCACCCAAGCAAACCAGAAGGAGCTTCTTTTCGCTTGGAGTTCGCTCACCTTGTTCATGAAGTACTTTTCGAGCCTTTAACAACATATGTGCAATCCTAGCCATGAGTAACATGGAAACCACAACAAGAAATCTTGCAAAAATAATCAAGATTGTTCAAATATTTGTAGGTTTGAAGATCATAAGGTTTAGATCCTAATGATGGTATCAGAACCTTTCACTATAAATCAAGGCAATTCCATAACCGATGATCCATAAGCCTAACGTGACAAGCGATATGTAACCAGCTGACTCATGGGATTTCTTCATTTGGTTCAATATGTGTGCAATGAAATACCCTTCAAAGATTTCGCGAAAGATTACTATTTTACCATTATTTTTGTCAATAGGCAAGAAGGTACGCAAGCTTATTGTCTTGAATTGGTAGACATCATCTTCATTTCTTAGGCTTCTAATGGTGATCTTTTCGGTTGAATTAAACAACAATCTTGTGTTTAAAGATGAGTACTCAATTGTGACTTGAACCAAACAATCCAAACCTCTTTCAAGATCCACATGATCAAAGTTTACTTTCCTGCAGCCTATCAGATATAACTTCCCTGCATGCTGATCATACACACCCTCAAGATATAACTTTGAAACATGACGGTAGGATTCTTCGTAGACTTTATTTGGTTTTTCGGTCAATAAAAGATTCAGTGATATGTTGAAGACATCAGGGTCAAACTCATGACATGATCTGTTGAAGATTCAGTGATATCATTCTAACCGTCGATCTCCCCATTTTGGGTAACATCAACATTCCGGTGAATAGTAAGGGTGAGGTCAAACTCCCAACGCTATCCACTTTATTCAGATCTTAATTAAGACGTGCTTCAAGAATGAATGATCCGAAGGAGTTTCGTGATAGTATGATACTCGTTCTATACGTAACTACTTTGTTAGAATCATTAAGTCGAACTTTACGTAAAAAAAATTTGTGATTCCTTTTTCTTAAAAAAAATATTGCACATGAATTTGTTTAGGAACCCAAACCAAACTGAATCGAACCAAAACCGGACTCTAAAACCGATCTTTCAAATCGGCAAAACCGGGGCTGAACCGAACCGAAACCAGTTCGGATGCGAACCGGTTTGGAACCGGTTCGGTTCCTAGAAAAAAAACAATCTGTGCACGTCTATAGTTCTCGGGTTGGGATGTCTTATATGGAATATTTTCAATTAACCTAACTTCCATTTCACTTCCGATGCCACTGATAGAAATTTATGGTGTACTTAATTAGCAGTTGTATTGCGTTGCTTTTATCATGTGGAAAAACTTATGGGAATACTTCTTTGCAGGTTGATTATGTATGAGCCGTTCCAACCTCCTCTTAATGTGGATCTTATAAAAGTCCCTATGATTTCTTCTCCTCGGCAATATCTCCAGATTTGGTACTTTCAACATATTGAGTAGCACTATTAGTATAATAATAGTTACTAATGAGTCAAACTGCTACTTCCATTTTTTTTACTAGCATGTATGTCAAATTGCATATGGTATATGGAACGTAGCATACTATCATGTCTCCTTGTAGCCTTTAAAAAATTACCCCACTGCGAAGCACATGTGCTTACACACACAAACATACACCTTACATATTGATTCTTTTAATCGTTTTAAGGATTGAATTTCGTTTCTGCCATGTATTGTCAACTCCGCCGCAATGCGCGGGTTCCCTACTAGTATATAATAAAAGAAAGCAATTTTAATGACATGGCATTTAAGGAGGCATTCTCCTCCTTGAGTGTGCCATGTGTCATGCCATGTGGCAAATTAAAAAAACAAACAAATAATAATATAAAATCTAATCTACTAAAATTAAATTGAGTTATTTTAGGAAAAAATAATTTAAAAACAAATTTAATTTTTTCTCTCTTATGTTTCCTCTCATAATTTTTAAATGTTAATATCTTTTATATACGAGATTTTCTAAAGAAAAAAAATTACACCAAATTAACGAGCGTTTTATTATCTTTCCAACGAATACCATAGTGCTATATAAAAAACGGAGAAAAAACCGACTATTTTTTGTGGGGTTTCGTTCATAGGAAAAAAATTATAAAGTGTTCAGGTTATTCATTAATCATGTTTTTTCTTTTAAACCAGGTTCTTATCTACGATGTTGAAATTCAGCCCATTCGCCATGCTATCATTGGAATTTTACTTTTCTAAAGATGCATAGGTATAATTAATCAAGGAAAGTATTAGTATTAGTATTATTAGAATTGTTATATTTTTCAACCCGGGACGCTCCCGAAATAAAATCTAGTTAACAAATATAAAGTAACTTTTTATATAACATAAATAAAATAAAATATATAAATATAAATAAAGTTAAACATGTGATGTGGCTCCTAATGCAAGTTAACCTTTTCTCCCAAGCAACCCTCCTGTGAATCTGACACCAACGGCCTATATATTTCTTCATTATTCGATGTATTTCAATGATTTATAGACGACAAACAATTATACTTTTAACAGTTTTAGAAAATACAGAACTTTTTTTTTTCTTTAATGTATAAAAGGACTACAAAGATGCCTCAAAATATAGAAATTACACCATTTCTAAAATTTCCATTAAAAGGTTTGAATTTTTTTTTAAGTTACACAAGTATTCTCTAAAAGAAATTTCTATCTCAACCAAAAATGTAACAAAGGGCTTTTTGGCCTATGGGATCGTCTAATCTTAGATAATTTGGGAGATCACGATAACTACTTGTCAATCATTTTTTGTATTAAAACCGTTAAAAACGTTATATTTTAACATTTAGAGCATTCACAACCCGTAAAACAAATTATGTGAGGGGTTCCCTTAAATTATATTGGGTGGGTGTGAGTGGAGGAGAGAGAAAATATTTAGAAAAAACACTCTTCACCCCTATATATGAAAAGATACTGTTCACCACTATATATATTTTAATATTTTTGTAAGTGGTTGTGAGTGAGGAGAGAGAAAATATAATGATAAAAGTATGAAAAAGTGTTATTATTTTAATTAGAAGCAAGAAGATTTAGGGTGGAGTATTGATTTTTAGTGTAATTTGATGGAGGAGATTTGGTAAAATGGATGTGAATGCTCTTAATACAAAGAAATTCTGCATATAGTGATAAAAAAATGTTTACCAGCGACTTTAGAGTCATAAAACTAAAAAATCAGTTTCAAATTTGTTTATAGAAGACATGATTGTTGCTAATGATCTCCAGCTCAGCTGATTTGAGGTAGGGTGGGTTTTCCCCTAAGGGTTCCCATCCTGGGGGTAGGTCACAGGTTCGATCTATGCACACCACAAAAAAAATTCCCCGTGACGGTTTGAGCTTAGGCAAGGAGGACACCCGTGTGTGGGTAGGGATTCAAACTTGAGACTGCTAGGTTAGAGTTATACAAGGATTTCCACTGAACTAAGCATTTTAAAAAAAAGACATGATTGCTGGTTAATTTTCATCTAACTACGGTACTTAAAAAGTGAAAGTTTTATTGTCTACAAAATGATCCTTATTGGTATAATGGTATGGTTTTTTTAAGGCGACTTTCTTTCTCAGAGCACAGCAGAGATCACTTCGGAGTTGAAGTTGGGGATATTCCTAGCGAAATGGTGGTGGAAGTTCAAGAAAACCCCTCGGCCTTGTGGGTCATCATTGTTACGGCTATACACAAAAATCTTAGGTCTAAGCGCTTTATTCCTGTTAATAATAATTATCGTGGCATTTGGAAGATATTATGTCTGTTAATAAAGAGTTTAGGAGGTTGGAGATCCCTTTGGAACAGAACCTGGTGGTTAAAGGCTTTGCTAGAGGAATTAAAGGCTTTTAATTTCAACAATGGGGCTGGAAATGTTCGGATATAGGTTGCTTCTTAGTTGTTGAAATCAGAAATTAAATTAGTAACAAATTTGCAATTGATTTGTTGGAACCGATGGGTTCCTTAGAAAGTGAACCCTTTTCTGTTAGAAGGCTTTGTTCAATTTTGAACTTTACAACAGAGGTATCACACTACAAAATTAACTATTTCCAAAATGTGGCCTTGAAAATGGAGACGGTTGAACATTTGCTGATCCGATGTGTAATTGCCAAATCGGTCTGGTAGAATGTTTTTGTGTGGATTAGATTGACACTTTCCGACATATGTGGGCTTAGTCTCGGCAATGTTGGAGTCACCAGAGGTACTTCAGGTGTTGAAGGAGTGGAATTCAGCAAGTGGTATGATATTGCAAGAAACACTTTGGCATCTTTGAAAAACTACAAATTAGATGGTGTTCGATGGGAATAATATATTGAACGGTGGAAAACATAAAAGCGGCTAATTCTCTTTGGCTTAAAGGTAGATCAAGTTTCAATTGGCTTGAGTGGATGAGATGGTGCAAGTTAAGCATTAGAGATCTTGTCCGAAGTTGATTTAAATTTGTAGCATTGTTTTTCTTTTCCTTTGTTTAAATTTTGTTGTTTTCGTCTCTTCTGTATTTGGGTTTTACAGTCTCACTAGCCCACTTTTTCTATATATCATACAAATTTTCGCCGTTCAAAAAAAACAATTAAACTATTATTGTGGTTATACATTATTCTCAAAATTATTATTCATTTACAATTTCAACGTTAACCAAAATAATTATTTTTTAATGGCAGAACTCACTTTCCTCTAATATCTGCATTTAATTTCCATCTATTAATCCAAAACTTTACAATTACCAAACTAATTACTCAATTAGCTATTGACGATTGGTTCGGTTGGTAAATTCTAGTTGTGTTTAGTGTGATGCTATGAAAACACATTTAGTTTGAACTACGTTTATACTTTATAGTAAAAATAATGACAAAACTTTCTAGGATGGTGATGTTTGACTTCAGTATCTATTATCTCCGTGGAGAGAAGAATTGTATACGTTGAAATAATAAGAGGTCTCATTGATTCGTACTTGAAAACACACTTAGGTGCTGTTTGTTTTTTCTGCAAGAAAATGTCTGTAGTCTGCGGACCACATCTGCAGACATCTGCAAGAGAAGAGGTGGACCAAAGGTCTGCTGTCTGTAGTAAGAAGACTGTTTGTTTGTTAACGTCTGCAGGCTGCTGAAATAAACTGAAATTTAAATAAACCAATTTTTTACAGCAGTCTGGTGGTAGACGGTGGTGGTGGACCGTGGTGGTGGTGGTGGAGCGTGGTGGTGGTGGTGGACGGTGGAGGTGGTGGGTGGTGGTGGACCATGGTGGTGGCCGGTGGTGGTGGACTGTGGTGGTGGACGGTGGAGGTGGTGGGTGGTGGTGGACCGTGGTGGTGGATGGTGGTGGTGGACGGTGGTGGTGGTGGTGGACGGTAGTGGTGGTGGACGGTGGTGGTGGGTGGCGGTGGATCGTGGTGGTAGTGGTGGACCGTGGTGGGTGGTGGTAGATGATGGTGGTGGCGGTGGATGGTGATGGTGGTGGGTGAGGAGAAGAGAAAGGGGAGAATATCTTTAAATACCTTAGAAGACTTTGGAACAAGTCTGCACCAAGAAGAGGTCCAGAAGACCTTTTTGAGTGAAAGGTCTTTCAAAAAACAAACAATCTGCAGACCCCAAATGTCTGCGCGCATCTGCGTGACGCAGAAAAAAGAGGTCAGAAATGCTTCTGAGCAAAAAACAAACAGCACCTTAGTGTAGTTGAAACTTATCAAACACTAGTCTTCTATGTTCTCAAACATGCACATTACCACTTGATATAACCGTTAAAAGTATTCAATTTAAAAAAAAACTGGATACATTGATAAGGTAACTGTCATGAAACTAAATATGTATTGAATGGAACAGAACCACTTCTGTCTTTTAGCTACCAAAACTGAACATGTAGTGAAAAGGAAACTCAATATGACCTGTATATTACTCACATCTTCCCTATAATGTTCTATTATTAATTATTATATAAATCCCATGTTCTCCTTTTGTTATCATCTCCACAACCTAATCCCACCATCATGAAGGAGCTCTGGACAACCATGGCGTCTCTAATGGGTGTCTTAGCTTTCTGTCAAACCCTACTTCACACAGTCATCCCACCTGAGCTTCGTTTCGCTGTCCTTAAACTGTTCCAACGTCTCTTCAACTGCTTCTCATCTTATTGTTATTATGAAATAACCGAAATCGACGGTGTCAACACGAACGAGCTCTATAACGCTGTACAGCTTTACCTCTCTTCATCCGCTGCTTCCTCGAGTTCAACGAGTTCAAACCGCTTATCACTTACTCGCGGTTTGAACTCGTCGGTGATCACCTTCGGGCTGGCAAACAACGATCGTCTGTCTGACGTGTTTAACGGCGTCCCCGTTGTGTGGGAACACAACGTGACGCCGCGACAGTCGCAGACGTTCTCGTGGCGCCCAATGCCCGAAGAGAAGCGTGGGTTCACGCTACGTATTAATAAAAAATATCACTCACATATCCTAAAAGATTACCTCGATTTCATCACCGAAAAGGCGAATGAAATCAAGAGGAAAAATCAGGATAGGTTGTTGTACACAAACTCACGTGGGGGGTCCCTGGATTCCCGCGGACATCCGTGGGAATCCGTGCCCTTTAAACATCCGAGTACGTTTGATACGCTCGCGATGGACCCTATAAAAAAGATGGAGATAATGTGCGACTTACGTGACTTCGCCAAAGGCGAAGCGTTTTACAAACGCACTGGCCGCGCTTGGAAGCGCGGCTATCTTTTGTACGGTCCACCTGGGACCGGGAAGTCTAGTATGATTGCAGCAATGGCAAATTACCTCGGGTACGATATTTATGATCTTGAACTAACCGAAGTCAACACGAATTCGGAGCTACGTAAGTTACTTATGAAGACGAGTTCGAAGTCGATTATTGTTATTGAAGACATTGATTGTTCAATTAATCTCACAAATCGTAAAAAAATTGGATCGGGGGATAGTGTTAAGAGATCTAGTCCATCCGGTTCTCCTGGCCCTGCTGGGACAGGTCCTGCCGGGCCAGGAGAGTCGGAAGGCAATGGGAACAATAATAATAATAACAACACGATTACTTTATCGGGTTTGTTAAATTTTACAGACGGGTTATGGTCGTGTTGCGGGTCGGAAAAAATATTCGTATTCACAACGAATCACATTGAGAAACTTGACCCGGCATTGCTACGGAGCGGGCGAATGGATATGCATATATTTATGAGCTACTGTTCGTTCTCGTCGCTAAAGATATTGTTAAAAAATTATTTGGGTGTTGGCGATGGAGATATTGGAAAGGATGTGTTGGAGGATTTGGCGGCGGTGGTGGAGGGGGCGGAGATGACACCGGCAGATGTTAGTGAGGTGCTGATTAAAAACCGGAGAGATAATGATAAGGCGGTTAGGGAGTTGTTGGAAGTGTTGAAGGGTAGGGCGGAAAAAAAACAAGTGGTGGCGGAGGTGGAGGAGGAGAAGAGGGCGTTGGATAGCCCGAAAGACGGTGGTGGTGGTGACGTGGAGGGGTGTTATAAGAAATGTGGGGGAAATGAATAGGATAATGTGATTAATTAATTAATTATGTTTTTATGGTTAATTAATCTAAGTTAATTATTTAATTTTTTGGGTGGGGAATATGTAGTGGGATATGGATATGGGATATTGAACTAAGTTAACGGAAATTGTGACTATATTATCAAGAAGTTCTTGTTTTAGTCCCTTTGTTTGTTTGTTTGTTTCATGTGTAGAGTTTTCTTTATATCTTTTTTTTGTCCAAAATGCAAGTTTTATTAACTAATTTACGAAAGCAAAAAGCCAAAAACCCACAAACAGGGGGCAAACAAAACATGGAGAAGGATATACAAAATTATTACATACTCTTAAAGTTACACTAATGACGGAGGAGTGACATGTATATGAATGATCTATGTGGTGGTAGTTTAAAGGATTTGAAAGGTTTGTACTTTGTATGTTAATGCACCTTTTACTAAAATATTAGTATTTGCAATCATATCATATTCCATCGAACTTATTGTATTTTTGTTATTGATATGAAAAAACAATTACTCCATCACCGAGGACTCGAGGAGTGACATGGAAAAGACTTTTATAAGTCCATTTTGGGAACATAAATGACATCCACTAATACTTATTCCAAATAAAAATGATTTAACTACATGGGAAAAGACTTTTTAATCGCCCGGACTCAAAATGAGTGATCGACATTCAATCCTTTCCTCCAGCTCATCGGCAAGCAACCCCTTTGTTCCGCCAACAACTCCAATTCTTCGAATCTTTTAACCTTCTTAGAATATTCCCTATCCATAGCCGATTTCTGGTCGCTAACCCATTCTTTTAGACGCCTTTTAACCCACCTCAACTTAACATCCAACACCAAATCAGAGGGACCGTTAAATCTAAATTCCGATAACTTTTCCCCCACAAGTTCCACAGGCCCCGGCAACTCGAACCACGAATTAAACACATGAGTTGGAATCTTACCATAACCTGTCAAAACAGTGGAAAGAAATAGGACAGTGATCCGAGATTACGTTCGACAAAGCCACCATCGACGCCAATGACCATGTATCCCTGAATTCTTTGCAAACCAAAAATCTATCACGCTAACTCAACTTCTGCCCATTGTCTGCCTGGTAGGTGAACTGCCTTCCCCCATTTGATATTCCCCCAAATCCGCGTCCTCAATGAAGGAATTAAGTATTGAGCATTCATGCTACTGTATTCCGAATTTTGCCGCTCCTTCGAACTTCTAACCTCATTAAAATCATCGTGCATGACCCACCAACCAGAACTAGAGTGTCCAAGCTGAAGCAAATCATTCCACAGAATCCTTCTATCCCCCAGTTCATTTGGAGCATAGACATTTACAATATTCAGGACTTCACCAGACATAATCAAATTTCTAGAGACAACTAGAAAGCATCTATGTTTCATGGCCCCCGTGCAGCAAAATATTGTCGGATCCCAAATGGAGAGTAAGCCCCCCCCCCCCCCCCCGAGCGACCCACCACCTCCACCGACTCATACTCCAAACGAGTTCTACCCCAAAATTTATTAACCATATAACCTAAACACCTCGTCATCTTGGTTACTTGAATTGCTACAAAGTGCACGCCATGGGAGGTTTTTAAACCTCTAACCCAATCCACCTTCCTTGAGTCCCCGACTCCCCTAAGATTTGCCGATAGAAAATTCTTGATGCGTTGTTTTGGACACCTTCACTGCTAATTGCCTCTTACACCTTCGCTTTAGCACCCCCAATCTAAACCCCACCTTTTCGCTCAACTGGATAGTTGCTTCGGCCTCAGACAGAGGTCTGTGACCCTCAACCGAAACCCACAATCGTATTTCCCATCTCGCATGATTCTCTGACTGTGGCTCAGTAGCATTATCCAGTCCATCCCCAATCCCCATATCATTATTCACACCGTTAACTTCCTGCCTTGTAAAAGAGAGACAAGTGCTTTGTGCCTTGTTCAGACCTAAAAGGACAGTTCAGGTCAAAAATAGGTTGGGCCAAAGGATTTTCACCAATAAAAGTTGAAGACATATGTCCCTTCTTCCTGGGGTTCGAGTTTGGGTTGGGCGAAGACATGTGGGGCTGGGAACTGGAAGCAGCTGGTGGATTCTCTATTCGCAGTGTTCGGGTTTTGGCTGAAAGGAAGTTCTTTATTGATCGGGGTTGGGATTTCGAGTGGAATAGATGGGTGCTTATTTAAGAGAACTTCTTAGTTTGGAGAATTATACAAGATAGAGTCCCAACTGCAGCTGCATTGTCGCATGGAAGAGTCAATATCCCGGACACGACCAACAGGTTCTGCGGAGAGGAAGAAGAAAGCGCAGCACATCTGTTCATTTCCTGTGGGCACATTTATTAGATTTGGGACTTCAGCGGGACCTGGTGCAACCTGAGATCGGTGTTTTTTTATGGAGCTGAAAGATCTGGCCAACTTTCACAAAAGTCTAAGAGGTTCAAAGAAATGGAAGAAAGCCGTGTACGCGATCGTTCAAACATCATTATGGGTTATATGGAAATGAAGAAATGAGGCAGCTTTCAATGGAAAACAGGTCAACATTCGAAGAATAAAGGATGAAATTAAAGAGTTTAGTTTTCTTTGGTGTAAAAATAGGGCGAGTGTCGGGGGGAATAACTTGGGAGGATTGGTGTAGTTTTAATACAGGTACGTTTGTATAGTTTTTACTGACTTTGGCGGATGTACTTTGGTGGTCTGTCTAACTTTTGGTTAGCCAGATGCTTTGATGAATAAAATTTTGTTGGCCTTTCAAAAAAACTATCAAAGTATATTCTAGAATACAACCAATAACAATAATAGAAGGATGGTTGGTTAAACCCAATGAGGAAAGGACCGTGTAGGTTACGGCCCAAGGCCCGGTCTTTGAGAAGACCCGGATTTTTATATTTTTTTATATTATATAAATATATATATATATATATATATATATTGGAAGTATATAGAGAAAACCCTTGTTATTTGGTAAACTCTGGAAACTCTAACTTCCCGACTTTTTTTTTATGAAAATTTTAGGGTATGTAATTTACATTTTTTAAGCATTTTGAACCAAAAAAAATCGAAAAAGCGCTGAACGGTTTTTTTAAAAAAAATAAAAAACGTCTACTGTTTACATATAGTTAACACATGGTTAACACCTGTTATTAGCGCTTAACACGTGTTAGTCAAAATTTTATTTTATTTTTTTAAAAAAAAATACTCGGTGCTTTTTTAATTTTTTTGGCCCAAAATGCTTAAAATCATGTATATTACTTGCCCTATTTTTTTTCAAAAAAAAATATTGGGAAGTCAGAGTTTCCAGAGTTTACCGAATAAGGATGGGTTTCCTATATATCCATTCCCTATATATATATAGGATAGGGTTCCTGTAGGAAAATTGGTTTGTGTGAGAAATGTAGGAAGGATTAAAAATTGATATATATGCATCATTTTTTTGGACGTATTCATGATGTTTTGGATTGTTTTGCTTAGAAAAACAACAAACATAACAATTAATAACCGAAAACAATGTATTTTAGGCTTAAAACTTAAAACACTATGACAAAAACATTTAAGCATAGTGTTTTAAGTAATTACTAGGGTGTTTTATCTGTAATTTAAATTTAATGACTATAATACATTGGATTGTGTTTTAAATTGTTGTATATTGTTGTGTTAAGTGTTTTTCAAGCCAAAACAACCCAAAACATCATTCCAAAATCAAAAACATGATGGCTACATGTCAATTCTTAATCCTTCTCACGCTTCTCACACAAATCAATTTTCTTACAGGATCCTCTACCTATATATATATATATATATATCGGGTGGGGTTAACATACAAAAGGTGTGTTTTGTGAGAAGGGTGAGAAATAAATGTAGCCTTTGGATCATGTAGATGGATGGTTGAGATTGAGTTAGTGGCAAAATTGTAAATTATATTATAATTTAATAATTAAAATGAGTCTTGTGAGGGTATAACTGTCAAAACACCACAAATCCCATTAATTATAGCCTCTTTATTTAAGGAAAACAATCCCACTTTTCTCTCTCTCTCTCTCTCTCTCTTACGATCAACATTATCCCTTTATTCATCTCTCTCTCTTCAAACCCAGAGACTCAATCGATTGAAGGTTGGGTTTGTTATTATGTCCATTATTGTTCATAAGGTCCTTCTAATATTCTTCATGTTCTTATTATTTTGGATTCTCTCAACTTCCTTCTCCCCAAAAAAATGACAACTTCCTTATCCTAAATCAGAAGATATCAATGAAGATTCAAATATGATATGTTAAAAACACAGTTTCGAGAACCGACGGTTATGTATTTTATTGTTAAAAGGTAGTGTTTTTAAAAGATGTGTTTAATCTCCTTTGTACTAGGTTTTTATCATAAAACAGTTGTGTGTTTTATATTTAAAGGTTTGTATTTTTGGGAAAAGTTCTTATTGTTCTTGATTGTGTGTTTTATGTTTAAAGTAAAAAAAAACACTCGGTTGTGTGTTTAAAGTTCTTATTGTTCTTATTGTGTGTTTTATATGTAATCGTTAGTGTGCTTTATGTTTAAAGTTAATGTCACTTTTGTTACTCCAATGGTGTTAAAACACATCAGTTTAACATTTTCAGTTGTTGGTTTTGTGGTTATATGGGTTTTTTGCTTAAAACACAAAGTTAATCTTATTGTGTTAAAACACAATGATTTGGTTTGCAGTAAAACACACTGTAGAATTATCTATCAAGTTAAAAACACGAAGAGAAGAACACATACATTTGATGATTTTATTTGTGTTGCTTATGTTTTATAAACACATCATGAAAATAAAATCCCAGATTCACTCTATTATTAAATTAATCTTTAAAAGGTAGCTTAAAAGTTAATCTCGAATGTTTATTCCATAAAGTTTAGATTTTCGTTTCTTTTAATAATTTAAGACCCAGACCCGTTTCTTGGTGGGAACTTTTGCGTTTGTTATTTTGTTAAACCATTAGCAAATGTGTTTTTTGTTGTTTATGTTTTACAAAAGAGGTTTGGTTGAGGTTATAAAAATGATTTTTTTGGGGTATGTGTTTAGCCTGCACATTTTGTCTCAAAAACACACATCATGTGTTTTGGATTCTCTTGTTCAAGCTCGTAAAACGGTAAAACACATCATGAAAATAAATCCCATCATGAACCAGCGTAAAACACACCCATCAACAAAACCAGAAAAACTATCGAATTATATAGATAATATTGTGTAATTTAGTTCTTTAGTTGAAAATAAAATTCCTATAATCACTCTCTAATTAAAAAGAATTAAAATCAATAAATTAATTGATTTGAGCATAATTACCTAATTAGCCTTATCATTAATCTATACTAGTGACACATGTCACCTTCGGAGTCCTTTTTACCCTTCTCACAATTTCAACCTTTTGTACCGGAACCCTTATCTATATATATATATATATATTACATTTAATCTACATATTTAGAACCCATTACAAATTAAAAGGCTCAACAACTAAACTAAACCCACAACAAATAAATAAAATCCCAACAAAATCATTAAATTACAATAAATAAATGGACCAACATTTAAACCCAAATAAAATAAATAAAAGATTTTGTGTTATATATGATTACGGAGTTTATATATTATATGAGCCCCATTTTTTACTCGTCACAAGTCCAGATTATTTTGAGGGTTCTCACGAAGGACCCTAAATCCAATAATAACAATTGTTTAATGCATGTAATTGGTAGTATATATCGAATATTAGAAATACACAAAACTCTCACCATGAGAAACCGAGGAGGCACTTCAACAGGACATCAGAAGAGATGGGGGCAACATGATTCTAAGCCGGTGACGACATTTTTCGTGTCTAACCTACCTAGAGGGGTGACAGATTCAATGCCCTGGATGACTTTCCAACCACATGGCATAGTAAAGGATGCATACGTTGCAAGGAAAACAGATTCAAGGGGGAATTGGTTTGGATTCGCTAGGTATGTGGACGTCAAGAATCTTAGTGAGGTTTTGAGGGATATGAACACGGTGAAGATAATGTGTAACACCCCAACCGATGGCGGGAACATCGGGATGTCACGTATGGATGATTGTTCAGTAGCTCATGGTGAATAATAAGTTTCAATAATTGATTAAATGAATTACATACACTTGTTCTACAAGGTTTGAGGGTTCTCACGAAGGACCCTAAATCTCCAAGCATTGCTATAACCTGAAACATGTTAAGTTTGAAAATATTTTGGGTCAACAAAAGTTGGTGAGAATTACATAGGTTTTGAATATTGAATAAAAACTTGTACAATTCGGTGTGTCACGTTAAGTCTAGTCCATATATGAGAACAAAACTACTTTTCGGTAAAGCGAGTGCATAATCAAACCTTGATGACGAGATTAGCGCGATCGAGGCCATACCCCTATGGTCCACTCGATTATGCTATATGCGATAACAATCACCCACGCTACCTATGTAGGAGGTACACGTATCCGGGTGGGGTTGTCAGTCCAATAGATCTATCATTGTGTATCGTTGGCTTGTACGGAGTTAATGATTATGCTAGAGTGCGATGATTACCATAGAAATGATCAAAACATAATGCAACATAGAGTGGACACTTGCGATTGAATTGTAAATAAATGTTGTAACATATTTCACCCCAAAAATGTAAAGTAGTGAAAAATGGGCTATGTAAACTCACCTTCGTTAATCGAGTAAAATGCTAGCGTTGCGGGTGTAAGCGAGGCGAATTCCAAAGACTCAACCTAAGGTTTCAAGTATTCGAATTAAGTGTTTGAGCTTAAGAGAGTCTAGGGTTCCTAATCTAAGGCATCTAGGATGTTAAGTCTAGGTTTTGGGGTTTTTAAGTTTAGTAATAAACATGTACGCGTCGCGTTGGAATATATAGTTTGTAAGTATTGCGAGGTGAAAATCCTTGGAATGATTTATGTATATAACTTAGGTTAATATTGCAAATATTTACTAAGTCATATAATGTAGGTAATGATATTTAGAACAAGTTTGATATTATAAAACTATAATTATTTATATTTGTTTTATCAAATATAAGTGTTTCTATTGAATAATAAATGAGATGATAAAATAATAAGTGTTATTGAGTTTTGTAAATGTGATGTTTTCTGAGTTTATAAAATAGTGAAACTAACTCAGAAAATAATTCGTAATTTATATAAAAGTATTAATTTAATTTGTATCGTCAAGATGACATAATTTGGGAATAAAATATAAAGTGGTTGTAAAAATAAAGTTTTCTGTGAAGACTTTATACTCTGACCACAAGGGTCTCAAAATAATTTTTATAAAAGTTTTGGTGAATAAAATCTATTTAATATAGATTTTATATGTTTAAAAGCTAATTTATTAGCTAAAATGTGATATTGTATGAAAACATTTTATAACAGAGTAAAACTGATGTGGAAATGTTTATAATATGTCAAAATATATTTCCACCAATTTTCATAATAAAATGAATTAAATACGAATTTATATGAATTAAATATGATAAATAACACATAATTTCGGAATAAATACTAAACACTTTCTAAAAATAAAAGTTTTTGTGAAAACTTAGTCTACTGACTTAAAAGGCCTCATAATAAATTTTATAGAATTTTTCTGACAAAAATCTATTTATTATGAATAGTATTTGTTTAAAACTAATTTAACAAATAAAAATGAGATAACCTATCAAATCGTACCAAAATAGAGGGAAAATGGTTTGGAAATTAGTCTAACATGTTGAAATATATTCTTGGAAATTTTCATGTTCAAACTCATTATATTCGAATTTATAAAAATTAAACATGATTAAAGCAAATTAAAAATGATTAAAAATACTAAACGGTTTCTAAAAATCCCGAAACTTTTTCTAAAACTCTTAGACAGTTATATGAACAAGTCTACAAAGTTTCATAATTTTTAGAGCCGTAACAAGCGAGTTATGGAATTTTAAAGTTCTATAAATTTTTAAATGAAAAATACCAAAAATGCCTAGAACACCCTATCCTTAGAATTTGCAATTGGAACCCTTAGAGGCTACGTTTGATACAACTAATAGAGGGCTTTTAAACTACTGATATAAATGAAAGACTATGCAAAAGGAATTGGAAAAACTCAAGGTTTTGGTTGTCCAAATTAGCGAAAGAAAACCGAGTTAAAACCCAAAGAATAAGCTTCCAATTCGTCCAGGATATGAAATGATAATAGGGGCTTCTTGTGCAGAAATGATAGACCAGCCAAGGAGAGTGTGTGTATTTTTAATTGAGTTAAAGAGTTCGTTTGAGGTACGAATTGTAATGGCCAAGTTTAGTGGGTTTTATAAGAGATTTTGACCAAATTGGTCATTAATTGGTGTTTGGAAAGCATGTGAGGTTGATTAGGATGTTGTGTGCGACCAGGGAACAACTAGGGCAGGTCTAGAACGCGTCTTGAGGTGCATTGGGGACGGTATTGGGGTTGAGCTCGAGATGCCATTAATGGAGGTTTGAAAACTTGCAGACAACCCGGCCGCGGTCCGCGGAGGGTATATCAAACCCTCCCGCGGTCCGCGGGGCTGATATATATATATATATTATATATATATATATATTTATTTTTTTAGGCAGGAAAAGTAAGATATGAAAATTTATAAAAATCATAAAAATAGAAATGTTCATGACTTTTATTTTTCTAAGAAATATATATATAAGTTTTAAATAATAAATGAGGGACCAAAAGTGTATATTTGTAAAAGAGGAAGGTGACGGGTGTCACATAATGGAGGCCAAGGTGGGGGTATCAGTGGCGAAATATGATAAAAACAACCGAAGGGTGGTGCAACCAACCATGAGGGAGGGTATGGGGTTCCAGGGTGGTGGTGCGTTTGGGTTCTCAGGTGGACGACCAAAACCTGTTAAAGAAAAGGTTCCAACAAATGGTCCTAGAGGCTGGTTCTTTAAGAATGTGGTATCGGGTGAAAGAGATAAGCCCTCGGCGTCGTCAAAAGTATTGATACTAAACGAACATGCAGCGATATACCCTAATCATTGTATAATGAGGATTGTTATTGGTGAAGCCAAGGATGTCAATGCCATGAAGCTTATCAAGTCGGTGATGCACTCGGGTGGATACGAAGAAAGTCCTGTCAGTCTTATTGGTGGAATGAAGGTCATGCTTGTTTTTAGGGACAAAAGGACGACTATTGAATTCATAAACAGGAAGGACAAATTATGGGGGGGGGGGGGGGGGGTCCTTTCCTCGGCTGTTTTATGGGATGGTAGTTTCTTAGATTTTGACCGTGTAGCATGCGTGAAGGTGTCGAATATGCCGTTGCAGTTACGTGAGGGTTCATTCTTTAATAGGGTGGGGGAGTTGTTTGGTAAAGTGGTGAAAGGCTCGGATTTTTCCTGGTTATCAGCAAACAACATGGAAGGAAAAGTTTGGGTGGTTGTTAATCACAAAAATAGGATTGCCGAGGAAGTGAGCATTGTCTGGAATGGAAACCCTATCACAGTGTGGGTTGAAGAGGTCGACGATCACCTTTTGCAGTCCATCGGATGTGATCTTAACTCCACTATGGTGGGTTCTCCGATTGGGTCCGAGGGGTTGGCGGTTGGTAACGACGACCTCGAAGACGGTGAATTTAGGCGCAACATGGACGGTTCTGTCCAGATTCCGATTACAGGTCAAACGGTGCACCAAACGACAGGGAAATGAGGTGAAAGGCCAGGGAATATGTCTGGGGTGCATGGCTCTTCAATGTTGCATGGGAAAGGTCAAAAGTCACATGGGGATATGGAATATAATACTAGAGCCGAAAACATTAATAATAATAATAATAATAATAATAATAATAATAATAATAATAATAATAATTTGGAACAAGTTCCTAGGTTGGGGGAGAATAATGATCTGGATAATATCTCAATTGATTTAAATAAATCAATGGGGGGTTTTATGGTGGGCCAGGGGGATGGAGTGGACCAGACTAGGAAAAATCGCAAGAGGCCCAGGTGTACTAGAAGCCCATTTCAGGAACCTTTGGATCTGGGCCTATCTAGCTTTGGGCAAACCTTGGTGAATAACACTTTGGTGGACCAACCCACTGGTGAAAACATTAATAATAACATAATAGGGGGTACTTTCCTTGACCAAACAGTAGACGATCAAGATATGGAGAAGTTGACAAATGAGGTCGACCAAATTGATGCTCCGGTTGGGGGTTTTGGGACAGGATTTAACTAGCCAGGGACGGTAGACTAGGATGGTGCGGCCGAGTTGGGTGACAATAATCCAGTTCAGAACCGTGAAGTGGAGTCTTCTCCGACTCCGATTGAAGGAACTACTGCTGCGAATTCAAACACTAACGAGGTAAACTGTACTGTTAATGTTGGGGCTGTTATCGGTATTGTGGTTGAAGATTTTCAGGATGAGATTATGGACTTAGTTAATGGTGAGGGTGTCGTTAATGGTGATCAATGAATTATTTAAGCATCAATATTAGGGGGTTAGGGATGATAAGAAAACGTCTTGGGTTTAAAAACATGTCATGGGTCTCATTATGTGGGTATTCAGGAATCCAAGCTTGTTCGGGGTTCTAATTTCCTTTTCAGCAGCTTTTTGGGGTAGGTCGGTGTTTTGTCATGAGCAGGTTCCGTCTGAAGGTAGATCGGGTGGGTTAATTAGCTTATGGGATCCGGCTGTGTATCACGTGGATCAGGTGGTTATACATAGATCTTATTTGGTGACGGTTGGGTCCTTGGTGGCAACAGGGGACTTAATAAACGTGGTTAACGTTTACGCGCTAAATGATGCGGTTAGAAGGAGAATGGTGTGGGACGAATTGATCAGTGTAAGGGGTTCGTTTCCTGGTATTTGGGTTTTTTAGGGTGACTTTAATGAGGTTAGGGGTCATGAGGAACGGAGAAACTCGGAATTTGTGCAATCTAGTTCAGACGCCTTTAACGATTTTATTTGCAGAGCCGGGTTGCTTGAACACAATATGGGGGGGGGGGGCACAAGTATACGTATATATCGGACAATGGGGCTAAACTTAGCAAGCTGGACAGGTATCTCGTTTGTTTGGATTTTATGGCCAAGTGGTCGGCTTCTACGGTTACTGCACTATCTCGGCTTTGGTCTGATCATTGTCCTATCGTATTATCAACCGTGGCAATAGACTTTGGTCATATTCCCTTTAAGTTTTTTAATTCGTGGCTTGAGTATCCAGGTTTCCAGGAATACGTTGCTGGTCTATGCTCTGGCTTTTTGTTCGAAGGGCTGGCCGGTCTTGCAATAGTTACGAAGCTTAAGTTTATCAAGAACAAGTTAAAGGTGTGGGTGGGGGCTGAAAAAAACAGATCTGAGCAGGAGTATAAGAGGAGGCTGGACGAAAATAAAAGACTTGACCTGGTGGCAGAGACTAGGAATCATTATGATTTCGAACGAGACATGAGAACTGAAAATAAGGTGTTTGTTCTGGATTTTGAGCGTAGGAAAGGGGATGAGTTGAAACAAAAATCGCGGGTACGCTGGGCTATCGATGGCGATGAAAACTCCAGTTTTTTTCATGGAGTCATGGGGGCGAACTTGTCAAGTAACAGAATTAATGGTCTCATGGTGGATGGCGAGTGGGTTACGAACCCGATTTTTATCAAGGATCGGGCCTATGCTTTTTTCGAAAACCAGTTCCATGAGCCTACGCCTGTAAGGCCTTCTATTGTTTGTCCAAATCTGAAGCGTCTGTCCGATTCTGATGTTGATTTGCTGATACAACTGTTTTCCCCACTGGAAATCAAGGAAGCCGCCTGGTCATGTGATGGGGACAAAGCGCCGGGGCCCGACGGTTTTAATTTCAAGTTCTTGAAGCGATGCTGGCCCGGTTTTGAAAATGACTTTATGAGAGTTTTTAATGAATTTTTTGTTGGTGCAGATTTAGGCCCCGGTTGCGTGTCGTCTTTTATTGCACTTATTACGAAGAAAAAAGATTTGGTTGGGTTTCAAGACTATCGGCCTATAAGTCTCATTGGGTGTGTGAACAAGGTTGTATCCAAGGTGTTTGTCCTCTTATGCTCAACGAAATAATCGGTCACACGAAGCGACTTGGGAGGCAAGGCATGATTGTCAAGGTGGATATCGAGAAGGCATATGACTCGTTAAATTAGGGCTTTTTAGATTCTATTATGGAGCAAATGAACTTTCCATCTAGGTGGCGGACATGGATAATGAATATTGTTTCAGCAGCTCACGCGTCCGTTCTCGTTAATGGGTCACCTACCCATGAGTTCGGGTGTTCACGTGGCTTGCGACAAGGTGACCCTCTATCCCCGTTCCTTTTTGTGATCGCCATGGAGGCGTTGACCGGGATTATGAAGCGTGCATGTTCGGTGGGTTTATTCCGGGGGTTGCATTGCGGGATGAATGATATGCTGCTGTCCCAGTTTCTATATGCAGACGACGTGGTTTTTCTAGGGGAATTGTCGGTGACTAAAGCCTTGAACTTGAAACGTATCATGAGATGTTTTTATTTAGCTTCGGGTCTCAAGGTTAACCTGGGTAAGAGCTGGGTCTTCGGGTTGGGTGTGGGCGACAATGACATTCAAAATATGGCTGGTGTCCTTAACTGCCATCCGGGCTCCTTTCCTTTCAAGTATTTGGGGTTACAAGTTGGCGCCAATATGAACCTCCGAAAGCATTGGAAACCGGTGGTAGATGCATTTCGGAACAAGTTGTCGATATGGAAAGCTAAGTCCCTCTCTTTTGGCGGTCGGGTCACACTACTCAAGTCGGTTTTGAATGCAATTCCTACTTATTATTTTTTGTTGTTCAAAGCTCCGATGAATGTGTTGGAAGAATTAGATAAGATGAGAAGGGTGTTTTTTTGGGGTGGACCCGAAGAAAAGGCGAAAACCAATTGGGTGCAATGGCAAAAGGTTATTGCTCCGGTACAATATGGTGGTCTTGGGTTCGGCTCGCTTTAGGATGCTAATCTAGCCATGACGGCGAAGTGGTGGTGGAGGTTGAAAGTCGATTCTAAAGCTATTTGGAAGAATGTTATTTGGGCAATTCATCATTCGGATAGAAATTGGTCTCCTATCCCGGCAAAACTTGGCCTGCCTGGGCCGCGGAAACAGGTGTCGAATGTGGCGCAAACTATTAAACGGGCTGGGGTGGATTTGGGTTGGGCCATTAAAGGGGTTATTGGGAACGGGTTGGGTATTTTTTCTGGCTGGATCGCTGGTCTGGAGATGCGCCTCTGGCCGTCTCTTTTCCAGCCCTCTTTGCCCTAGAAAAAAATAAACACGCTTCTGTCGCGGATCAGGTAAACCAAAATGGGTTGGGCTGGGCTTGGGATTGGAAGCGGGTGGTTCTTGATGATGTTGAAAACAATGAATTGACGGACTTTATTACCCAGGTTCCGGTTCCTACTCTGCTTGACCGTGCAGACGTTTGGCATTGGGACTTGGGTTCTTTCGGGATATTTACAGTGGGGGACCTGAAGCAGACTATCCATCACCAAAGGTTCAACCGGGCTGATTATGTTATGAACTGGAACTCATGGGTTCCAAAGAAGGTGTCGATTTTAGCTTGGAGGGCAGAACGGGGCAGAATTCCGACGCGGACTGCACTGATTAGGAGAAACATCATTACTGGGTCAGACTCATGTCCGTTCTGCAGGGATTTTGCGGAAACTGTGGACCATATCTTCATCGATTGTGGCCTTGCTCAAACGACTTGGAGTCTTGTCTCTCAATGGTGTAAAGTGGGGTCGATCTTTGCTTTCCGGTTTCAAGATGTCTTAAACCTGCACTCTTTTGTTCGTGGTGCTGCAGAATTGAAAAAAGCTTTCTACGCGGTGTGCTTGACGACAGTTTGGGTCCTTTGGAAGTGTAGAAACGAAGCGGTGTTCGAGCATAAGCAATGTTTCGTACAGAAAGTCATGGGGGATATCAAAGCTCTTAGTTATCTTTGGGTGAAATCGAGAGCTAGGAAGTTTTCTCTCGAATGGGTGGCTTGGTGTCAATTTGAGCTGAATACCTTTGGCCGATAGCTAATCTTAGTCAGCTGCTCTTGTCTATTGTTTGTTTTTGATTTTTGTTTGTTGGGTGGCCGTGTATTTGTTCCACTATGACGATTGTATTGGTGTTTTGCCAGCTTCCCGCTAGCGTCTTGGTGAATAAAATTTGTTGATTGTTAAAAAAAATTGTAATATATAATTTTTGAGACTGCAATCATTGAATATCCTGCGATTACGACTTTAACTCTTTATTGTTGAAAGCTTAAATACTTGTTCTTTTTTATGTTAAATATTCATAACCTTTTATCCATTCTCTATATATCACACATACTTTCTCTCTCTCTCTGTATGTATTTAGATTCTTAATAAGTTTCAGTGTTCAAAAATAATTTAAGAATATTTAGGGAGCAGATGGAGAAACATTATTGGTTGGGACAATACATATGTGATATGTCCAATATCTTATACATAATTGAAGTTGTTTGAGAATCTAATAATTATTTAATTATTCAAAAGTTAAATTATTTAGGTTACAAGGCGTTGCACACATTATTATAGTAAGTACTGTTGTATATGATATTAGGTACATGATACAATTATGTCAAACATGATACACTTGTAAAATAATCACCATTGAGAAGTACAATAAAATAACACATACTAGTTACATGATACAATTATTCATTTTAACAAGATTATTCATTCCTCAAACATTCATTTATTAAGGTTATTTTGTAGTAGTAATAATAATAATAATAACCGGAAAAAAGCATAAAAGTGGTAAGCCTTCAGACTTTATCAATTGAAGTACTGTATGGATTCCTTGAACACTCAAAAAGTTTGGAAATGAAATAGATAACTTGAAAAGGAGATTTTATTGTAAATTTATAGCTAACTAGTACGAACGCTCGCGCGTTGCTGCGGGACCGGACCTCGAACCAGAGTCGCACCGGTCCGGCCGGCCCAACTAACCGCCCCAAAAAGTCAAACCAAAACACAAAAAAAGAGTTTAAAAACCGGTCCAATCGTCCAAAATCCCGGTCCAACCGGCCAAAATCCCGGTCTAACCGGTCAAAATCCCGGTCTAACCGGTCAAAATCCCGGTTCAACTGGTAAAAATCCCGGTCCAACAGCTGGTCCGACTGTTTAACCTCCGGTCCTGGAACCTCACCCTCTACATGAATCTCATTACCTCTGAACGCTTCTTCTTTCATATCTCCGAAACATATGCATAAGCAGCTGCAATAGTACATATAATCAGTACTCTAAACATTTAATTCATCTAATCCTATCGGACCAATACAATCAACAATCGCCGATCGTAACACATCATTAACCAACAATCTTATTAGGCGTCATGCAATTAAAAAATATTTTCAAATTTAAATGGGTCTATACCATAAAATAATTACATGTTTTGTTTCACTAAAGTTGTGTTGAAGCCTTATCTTTACAATAATTTTAATCCCACCAAGGATACCATGTCTCAAATAGTTATGAAGACAATGATCAAAAACAATACATGATCAAAACACACCAAGGATAACAATCTTAGCCAACCCGTTTATCAGAACCTACATGAACAATATTACAAAGTATTTAGTTTCTTTATAAAAAATTAAGTGGGATAATGAAATTCAATTGATAATATGTGGATTAATAAGGTTAGCTTTTTAAAAATTATTTAGCCCACTAAACATGAAGTAAAAAAGAAGCAAATACACATAACCAAATTCATATCGATATAATGGCATTATGCTGTCATTACCTTAAATAAAATCACCCAAACAAATGAATCCCCAAAAAACTTATGTGTAAGACCTCTAAAAATCACCCATTTATGTTGTCATTATCTTAGATAAAACTTCCATATAATGGCATTCATTGAGCCTCTAACATGTTTCCATTGCAAAAAAATGCATAAAAACTGTGTTTTGGTTCGAGTTAGAACGAGCCGATTAAAAAAATTGTGTTCTGGTTTGGGTCCGAGCGGGATCGGGTCAAGTGGGGTTTGGTTCGGGGGGATTTGTGCAGTGTCGAGTTGGTTTAATTTTTGTTTTAACAGCAGTAGATCCTTAATCGGTACAGCCGCAGTCCCACCCACCGCCGCTACCCATATCGCGCTATGTAGATTTGAGACAACCTTAATGTATGAGTTTCATTCATAATTTGAACTCATATATAATTATCAACCATAACCTTTCCCTAATTCACATGCATTCAACCAAAGACCACCATATGCTATACACAAAATGTCACATACTTGTTTTTTGGAGTGAATTGTTTGAAAGGTCATTTGCTGCTGCAACATCATCAAGTGTGTAAAGAGCTCTCTGTAAATTTACAATAAAAGAAAAGAACTTGATGATTATATCATTTGCCTATACACGCATATATGTATAAAATAAAGAATGCATAATATACCTTGTGCTGCAACATCATCAAGTGTGTAAAGAGCCCTCTATAAATTTACAGTAAAAGAAAAGAACTTGATGATTATATCATTTGCCTATACACGCATATATGTATAAAATAAAGAATGCATAATATACCTTGCTAGTACACACTTATAAAGATAAATAGATTTGACCCTAACCTTTGAGAACGAAAAGAAATAATCAAACTTACAGTGCAAGGTGGCCCTTGAATCAAACTTATCGGCAGAACACCTTTGACAAAATCCACAATCAAACTTCAACCTAAAGCAAAATTCATAAGAAGATTTTAGTATAAAAATTTAAGACTCATACAATTCGGAATCTTACAAAGAAGGCTTAAAAAAACTCACAATAAGAAGCTCAAGAAAGATCAAAACACAGTAATAATGAGAGGGTATTTGAAACTGAAAGGTCGGCATTGATGATGAGTTAACGATTGGAAGAAGAAGAAGCATACGGTTGGTTGAAGGTCTCTTAATAATAGAATTAATTAATTAATATTAGAATTGCACCATTCAATACATTTAATTCACCAATATGGTACAAGCATACAGTTGGTTGGTGTTACTTGATCAGCTGGTAACATTATACTTGTTAGAATAAAAATGTATATTATTATTATTACATAATTAATGGAAAAGTTAATGGAAAATGGTGGTTGGTACAAGCATCTTAATGCATTATGGTACAAGCATCTTAATACATTCAAGGGTAATTTGGGGAAGATTTACATGACATTTGAAGGTTAAAGCATATGGCTTTTCAAATGTCATCTTAACTTTGTCAATGTGGACACATTTAGCCATTACTCATCCTTTATAATGTAGTAGAGATATTGGCGGACACATCTAGAAACCATATGGAGCTATCACTCTCATGAAAAAGTAGTGTTTGTACGTTAAAATCCCGATTGCTCCCTATAATAGTTTGGTTAAGCCTTCCGATCACTCCCGTGAAAAAAAATGTTGAGTTAGCCATTGTTTGTATGTTATTCAAATATGATTATTTGACCTCGATTACAATCGTTGGATTCACTCTATAGGAAAAGAAACCTTACCTTACCTTACCCACTAAATCCCACAATTAGCAAAGCTAAGAATAGGATCTGGGGAGGGTGGGATGTAGACAGACCTTACCCCTATCCTTGCGGATAAAGTGGCTGCTTCCAGAGAGACCCTCGGCTCGACAACACACAATCGACAAGCAAGCAACACTAAAAAAACAAAATAAAGAGCTACGGAATTTATAGAAACATTAAAAGCGTCGTAGTAAAACAAATGTATATATGCCATCACAAAACAACATAATCTATAGATACTCAAAAAACAAGTCAACCATACCTACCTCCTACCAATGTAAGAAAAAGTATAAGCTCCTAAAACCACGCTATGATACAACCCTACCCTCCCTAATAATCCTTGACCTTAACATATGTCCAAATGCCACAATTGCCCCAAACAAATATTTTATTGATTTAGATGTAACTTACAATTACAATATAGATACAATACAGATATATTCATAAACACCTGCGTAGACTAAATCCCATATAATGACATATGCCCCCTAAAAAATATATATTGTGCTTTCATCAATCCATGCTAGTAACAAATGATCAATCTCCACAATCTTAACCAGTAGAACATGGAAATTTCAGTTACAGGTAGACCATATGTTATATGTGAAATTTTTATGATTGTTCAATATAAGTCAAATTAAAAAAGTAATCACTAAATTAATGTAGACAAAATCTTGCAAATGCATGTGTAGCAATGTTAAGACATGTTCTACTTAGTTCTCTTACATAAAAGAAAATCTGGCATTTAAAAAAAATCACAACATTAAAGCACATGTAGAAAGTTGAGTGGTTTTTCTATAAAACTAGATTGCGCCCCCCCGCACGTTGCGGCGGGGACAATCCGGTGACGGCTTTTTGTTAAGAGGTAGTTGGATATGGCAACAATCATAAGGCAAACACAAACATGGTATACAAATAGCACAGATACTCGAAACGTTTTGCAAGAGAGAAATAGCTCTTTCAGTACTCGATACATCTTACTAAGAACTAAGATAACGTGTTAAAAAACATATTTTACATGACCAGACCCCAGAACAACTTATTACTAACATTATATCCATAAGTTAAGGCCTAATAAGACATATCATAAGGAATGAATGCGTAAAAAACACCAAAGATGATTGCAACGAATTGGCTAAACTGGTCGCATACATACACGTTGATAGTTAAATAACCAGCTAAATACCCACATAAGACACTGAACCTACAAACAACGGCAAACAAATACCTTGATAAGCCAACAGTAGTTGCAGCGCGCCAACGCCTAACACCAGAGCCTGTACCTGAGAAATGCGCGAAACCAAGTGTTAAACACAATTATGAAACCGGCAGCCATCAACAGCGAAAACACGATTATAATAAACACAAATTGCACGAACTAATCATAACCACCAAAATCATCTATTGTACTCACAAAACCGATAAAATGGATGTGCAGGTTAAGATACGGGTGGTGGTTTTGTAATAGCATCTCAAAACTTCAAATTACATTAACTAATTTATATAAAAAGTATGAGACATATCCAGGTTTTTAGTACATGAAGGCACAATATGTCAAGCGAGTAACAGGTCAACACTTTTAGCCAATGAACCTACCAAACTATTGTTAGTCAAACACCGACACATAATCAAGCAATGCCCCTTAATGATTGTTGCTGACTAACACCTTTTAAAGGATTTAAATTAACAAAAGAACAATAGTAAATATTATAACTCTTGCAAGGGCTTTTAAATGTGTACCAGGAGAAAGCAAGAGAAAAAATCAAATATATTTAGTATAGTAACAAACAACATCAACAGCCAACGGCACCAACTCCATCACCTAACTTTTAATTACTGCCCGTTAACAATAATAATTGATAAAAACAAAATAATAAAAATCATAGTAGAAGTATATATAAGTGAATATTATAAATAATAAAACGCTTGTCAAAGAGTAAGAATCGAATCTTCTCGGTGTCCGACCACCGTCAAAGGACTTAAATTGAACCATCTATAGAGCTAACAATTTATGAAGAAAAAAAAAGTGATGTTACTATGTTAGTTCAATACTCGCACATTATGGTAATACATAAACCCTCATAGATAGTCAGATTATGACCTGTGATGTTAACTATCCATGATACAAAATGCAAATATTGATATAGTTTTATAACTGATGCAATTTGAGTTTATGACTTTGTAATCTTGAACTTGAAATGAAACCAATACCAATCCAAGAAACAACACATCTTGTTACCTCTGTTGTCAAACATGGCTATTTATTAATAAATTGTTAGATCAAGTCATGTTTATTAAATTTCTCTACTAAATGTTTTATACCAAGAAAAAGAAGGTAAAATTAAAGAACCTACACAAATAATTGTAAAGAATAGCCCAAACTGCATAAAAGGTCAACTTCGCGTAAATACCTGCGTAGCTAGGTGCATAGCCCTGTAGCTCTTTAGGTTAGCGGTGTAGAATACACCCAGTTGGCGACATGCTGCAATCCTTGGTTTGCTGATTAACTGCTAACTTGCCTCCACTTTTTATATATATGAAATGCGCATACCTGTTATATAAATCATTGTTATTTCATCCAAGACACCAAACAAATTTATAAACTCTCTTTTTCTTTAAATAAGACCTTGTTATGCTAATAGGTCCATTTTAATCTAATAATGGATATATTCAAGTTACTGTTACAAAACTTAAGTTCTATTCTTCCACAACTTATATTTCATGGTATTTATTTCCACATTAATAGAAGCCGCCCTACTATCTGTTTATCTCGATTACCAAATGAAGTATAAAAGCTTGCAGATGCATTCTATTTGACTTGTTTGCAAGGTTCCTTAATGTTATCACAATAAATAAAGCAACGTTAACGCAATATTTTTTCAGACAACATACATACCATGTCGGCTCATGATGCTTCTTCCATTTACCTGCAGGAAACCAAACAGGTCAGTTACACACACGTCGGTTCATCTTGGTATGCTTCTTCCATAACATAACATAATATATATCACCGGCTTAAGACTCGCAAAACCCAAGCTTATAGCTAAATAACACATGCATACCTGAATCAATTGGCAGGCGCTTGATGGAACCCTAGCCTATTTCTTCCAAACCGTTCCATTGTTGCATCACCATCACTGTCATCAAATAACCTGCAACATCCTCACCACAACTACATTTTCTAGTAATCAAACCTTTGACCACCGCTCTACGGACCTTAATCTCATCACTGCCGTCTCCAATCTACGGGGAATATGAACACGAAATGGTAATAAAAATTAGAAATGTCAAATGAATAAACACTAAAAAGTGCAGCTATAGTTCTAAACTTGTAAAACCAAACCCAGAAACTAAAAAGGTATAGAATAAAGCTAAAACTTCATAAGATAACAATTAAAAAAAATAAGTTCTAGATTTTAGACCACATTTCACCACATCAGAGAAAAGGTATATATTTTTAGTTACCCAAATAAAAAAAAATACAACAGCCCTAACAACCTATTTCACAATTTTTAAATCCAACGACACAAAGCCCCAATATCTTGACAGCATTCCTCAAATAGGAAAAAAATTGGTGGGAGAACAGAATGTGACCTGTGTGGATATGACATCAGTTTCAATGGTGTCGATGTATTTGGTAAACTGACAACCTCTCACAATACATATTTCAGTTGATTCTCACTAAGTAACGGAAGCTAAACCGGATGAAATATTAGAAAATTCAAAATGAAAAATTAACATATAAGTAGACATACCAGAAACTGTTCAAGTCTTCTTGTAACAAACTGATGCACCTACAATCGGAGAAGAAAAAAGAAAACAATCCATTAGAGTCAATGAAAGTGCTGCAACACGATTAACACACACCATTTACAGTCAAATCAAGATCATCAAAGCCAGATCTAGTATGCAATAATATATTATATAATGAGTTGAATGAATTGAGTAACCAGACCTCTCATCTGCTTCTCTCTCTCTTCTTTCTCATGTCCCTCTCTCTCTTCTCATCTGCTTTCTTTCTCGTGTGTCGAATTGATGCGGTGTGGGGTGTGGGAGTAGCACCGCCATGGGCGGCGGTCGGGAACCATCCGGTTTCCTATGTCTCCTCTCTCTCTTCTCTCTGGGTTCGTGGGTGTGGTGAGGAAAATGGATGGTGCAGATTGTGTGTGAGGAAAATGGATCGTCATCTGTGTGTATGAGCAACTACAGAGAGAAAAGGAAGAGAGAAAAGGAAGAGAGAGAGAGAGTCGAATGAGGGTGTTTTGTTTGTGGATGTGTGTCAACCAGAGAGAGAGAGTGAGATACAGGTGTAAAACCAAGCCATACCTTCAAAACCAGAACACGGGTTTGTCAAATACCACCAGTATAAGATTTAAAGCAGAGTGTACAATTACCCAATGCATAAAAGCTTTGGTTTTTAGAATATTATAAATAAATTATACATGGTTGTGACAAACTTGATTATCATTGATTGATTTTCATTTTTATTGATTACTATTGCTTAGTTTTATGTTAAGTTTATATCTGTGGTTCAAAATTATTTGATTAGGTTTGTATTTACTTTTTTTAAGTTAAAGTATATAACATATCCTATCAAAGAAGTCAAAGTATATAATTTAATAATGGGAGAGCAGCCATGATGACATTCCAAAAGAAGCAGGTGATGTCCACGTTGAAATCCTTTGAAAGAGAGAAAAGGTGACTGTTTAGGGATAAGATTGGAGGGCAGTGTCGTAAAATCAACAAAAAGAGGAAACATAAAGAAATTATTTGGGGATCTTATGTTTTCAAAAAGATGAAGATTTAGATTCCCAAACTCAAAAACAATATAAAAGTTTGACATAATATGTTTGTTTGATTTCGTTTTGTGACTTGGAAAGCTTCTCTTCCTTTTAGACACTTTTGGCTTCATTTTCGGTTAAAAAGTAGTAGATACATGCATATAATACTATATACATGCATATATACACATAGAATTAGAATAGATATAAATAGAATTTTCTATATTACAAAAACGTGTGAGCGATCACTAAATTTAACGTTATATTCTACAAGAGTAGGTTTCATCGTCTACATGTCTAGGTAACATTCAAATTATCACACGAAATTGCAAAGTGTGTACGTTCTTTATGTAGGCACGTTCCTCAGAATCGGGCCCCGAGCCATCAACCACCCGTCCCGCATTTTTTTGTTGCAGTGCACATCCTTTACCACAAACACAATTAGTTATTTTAATTAACTTAATCACGTGTCTGGCACATGATGAACAAAATAGTCATTTTAATTCTTTAACTTGTATAATGACTCTTTCAAAACCTATAAGCTACATTGTTTCATTAAAAATCAGAGCCAAAATTAGATGTCACCGTCTACATAAAAGAACGTAACATGGGACGTCGATGCAGTAAAAAAACGATCCAAAACTTGAATGTAACCTAATTCCATACCAAATACGTACTAATTCGCTGCATTAAAAAAACAATACTATATACTAAAAATCGTTGCATATATTAAAATTGATACCAACATACTAAAAATCGCATATTAAAAAATCAGATCGAACGTAAACTTGTATCATAATTGAAACTAATTCGATATCAGATACTAATTCGACATCATACCAATAATCATCATCAACATATCAAATGTAACGTACGTCGTTGCATTAAAAATCAGAGCAGATTTTAAAGAATTTGCATCGTACCATATACTAATTCGATATCAAATCATCATATTCCATTCGCATATGAAAACGATCTTCAATTGTCATTGTGAATTGTGGCAGAATATTTAAGGAGCTTGAGACGTAACTTTGTTAGGAAACCGATCACATAAGGGAAGAGAAAGAGTCGGTATACAAAACATATACAAGTTAGGGGATTAAAATGACTATTTTGCCTAACATGTGCTAGGCATTTTGATTTGATTAATTTAACTAAAAAGAACTAAAGGGGTTTGTTATGAAAGACATGCCATGCAACAAAAAAAATAAGGGTAAAGGATGTTCAGCTAAGATATCACATATAGCAATACGTGTCTTGTTTGAGAAGATGAGACCATTTGATTAATTGATATCGTTTAAAACTTTACATCAAATTTATATTCACTCCTCGGTTTGGTTTTCAGTTGAAATCGGATCAGGTTTCAAGTTTTAGTTAAAAAATATGACTTTAGTTTAAATCAATCAGTATACATATAATTGCTTTTTTAAAATATTGTTAGAGAAAATTGCAATTGTCGTCCCTATGGTTTGCCTAAACTAACAGGTTCAACCCATACTTAACACCCTGAGTACCTGTGGTTTCTTTTTCTAACACTTTACGTCCCTCTACCTAACGTCCGTCACGTCTGCTGTTACATGACCCTCACGTGCACCTCACGTGAGGGGTATTATTGTCATTTCCACTCGTTTTAAAACAATAACCAGTGTCTTCGTCTTCCCCAACTTCATTTCTTCCCCAAATTGATTTCTAAACCCTAACCCCACAAAACCTAATGTCGAATTCGAGGTCTAGCAGATCATCAATGTCTAATTCGAGCTCCAATCATCATCGACAAGTTGAACGATGGACTGATGTTCATCCATAACGATGTTCATCCATAACGATGTATTACAGCTAAATGACAATTGTAAAAGAATTAGGTTTCAAAATACTTACAGTAAATTTCGAATGGGTCGTAATCAACGCCTGGTTCTCGAATCATCCATAGCGATGCCCGCATTGCAACGAATTAATGTCTGATTGTTGATTGAACTTTAGGGTTTACGGTTGGGAGGGAAGATTGAGAGGGAAAATTAAATGATGGTTTTTTTTCTCTAATAAAACATAATAAAACGAGATGAAATGACAATAATACCCTCACGTGAGGTGCACGTGAGGGTCATGTAACGGCAGACGTGACGGACGTTAGTCAATTTAGCTCAATCTTATTTAGCCACAGCTCAATCCAATTACAACTAATGGGTTATTTGTTGCTTTGTTTAAACAAAAACCAAACCGAATTTGAATTTGGCTTTCGCTTTTGATTGAAAAACATTCAGACTAAACCGAATAAATCAAACTCTGAATCGATGAAACACTTTATGATTGACGAGAAAATTGTTATATGTGCGAGGGTGTCAAAGATGAGATGCTACAAAGTTCAATAATGTCATTTTCAAAGGAAAGCAATACATATTTTTCGTGAGGTGCTTTAATAGTTATTATAAGTTAAAAATAATATAAAGTATAAGAAATTATTTGAAAGTGAGATGGAATTGCAGTTGTAGTGAGTGTTATTGGGCGGATGATATGTGGCTAAGCACAAGTTGTCAAACTAACATACAAACTTGTAACTTTTTGTATTTCTTTTCATGCTCAAATATCATTAAAATTTTTAATCGAAGTAGTATCTAACATTAAGTTATTTTGACTTTCTCAGCCAAACTCATTCAATTAAATCTGTAGAAACTTGCCTTGACACTTTTAAATTACTTGTCCTATTCAAGAACTTTTCATCATAACTGATTTTGCAAGTTCGTACAAATATAAAACAATAAAGTAAAGTTACAAAATTGATTATTGACTTTGCTTTTCACATTTATAAGCTTACATGCTGTCACGGGTTTATTTTTCGATCCTCGTGTGGTGTCCCCGGTTGCACGGAGATAAGCCAATTCATCTTGCTCTTGATCTAACTCACTGGTTTCATCTTGCCTTGGACCTATCAGGAGAGCGGCAAGAAGTTTTTACTAGTGGTGCGTTCACCACATAGACTTCGGCTAGGCATGTTCACCTCCTTATTCCGCTGAGGCTTTCCCTGATGATGTCCAGGACTAACCAGTAAACTCAAGCGTTCAAGTACAATCCACATCATTACAGCTATCGAACATTTGGCCTTACTCTTACATCTTCTATAATTTGAACCATTCACCTTTTAATTTTTGGAGGGACAATGTACCACTAGCATGGTTGTTAAAGGCGCAAGACACACTCAAGGCGTAAAGGGTGAGTCTTGAGCCTTGGTGCAAGACGCTTAAAAAGCAAGAGCTTTTTTTAAGCTAGACATATAGAATAAGAATACATTTTTAGGGGGTTTAGACATGTTTTTGGCTTATTTAGGGTTAATTTAGAGTGTTTTAGGTTGATTCCAGACTTGCTTAGGGTTAGTACAACTGTTTCAGACCGTTATAGTTGATTCTTGGCCTGAACTACGTCAGCACTTGACCTGAAAAAATGCGCCCGAAGGCCTGAAAATGGGGCTTTGGAAGCAAAGCGAGAAGGCTACGATGAGCCTGAAAAGTAGGCCAAAACACGCGCTAGACGAGCCTTGACAACAGTCACCACTAGTAGAGGTGTACAAAATACCCGAACCCGAAAAAAATACCCGAACCCGGTTATTTTAAAACCCGGGTAATTTAAAACCCGGTTATTTAATACCCGAACCCGACCCTACCCGTAGGGTATTTTAAAACCCGGTTATTTAATACCCGAGCCCGACCCTACCCGGTTATTTAATACCCGAACCCGACCCTACCCGTAGGGTATTTTCACAAACTAATGTATTAAAATTAAAATTTACTACAAAAAACACAAATATATATAAAATACCTATTCTATTTTAAGTTATAAGTGTAGCATAAAATACCTAACCAATTTAATTTATAACATAAAACATATTGTAAAAAAACAATATATAGTATAACCAACCCGCCCGAGTTGACCCGAACCCGACCCGTTTAGCTAAACGGGTTTGCGGGTTTGACCCGAACCCATTTAGACTAAACCTAAACCCGCTAATTTCGTGTTAGGTTCGGGTCGTGTCGGAAATTCACACGCTTACTTGAAAAATAGGTATCTAGTACCCGAAAATGGGTATACCCGAAACCGGGTATTGAAAACCCGAACTGAACTTGGTATATAGGGTATGGCTTTTCACGAAAATACCCTACCCGAACCCGACCCGATTATTTCGTAATACCCGGTTATACCCTACCCGATCATATCCGAACCCGGGTACATAACCGAACCCGGGTATTAAAAAACCCGGTTTTGTACACCTCTAACCACTAGACGGTTAGACCGGGGGCAGGTCATGGGTTAACTAGAGATGGTTCTTTTTATGAAATTGGGCCAATCCACGAATAACATCAAAGCCCTAAATATTACCAAGCAGTTCAGTTACTTCTTCGTCTCCACCCACACACTTTGCCGCTCGAAATTCAATTATTCTGTAAGAATGGACACTAATCAGGTACAAACCCTAGTCTCTAACTCTTAATCATCATTGCTTATATATGAAATTTTGAAAATTTAACGTTTTGTTTACAGTTAGTTTATCTGATTAAGTGATTATGATTGTGTATGTATGTATATTCAATGCAGCAACAACAGAATTTGGTCCAAAGTTATCTGCAGGTTGATGATGAATATTATTTAGTTATGGAATTATCTGAAAAAGATATTCTTTTTGAGAAGAAAAAGGTTAGGGTTTATGGGTTTATGCAGAATGTTGATTTAGGCTTTACAAAATGGTTAAATTTAATCTTTTTTTTTTGTAGAAAACGTTGGAAGTCAAGGGCTTTGATCCCAATGGAAAGGTTGTGATTGAGAGGGATTGTAGTGTTGAGGTGTTGCATTCTGTTTTGGATGAGATGATTCAGAGAGCAAGAATCATACACTCTGATGAGGTAAAATGATCACGGCTGGCAATTTGCGATACGACTCGTTAACGTGACATGGCTTACATGAAGTTAAGGGGCTAGTGTTTGAGGTAAATGGGTTCGGGTCATTAACGGGTGGGCACGTTGATGACAGGATTAAAAGCGTGTCTCAACGGGTTTAACCTGCTTTATAAATTATGAGTTATGACCTACCGTGTTAAATATGTTAATAAGTTGACATGGCACATTTATGACCTGTATGATCAAAACGACATAGTTTTTTAAACGATTAAATATATCGTAGCTGAACATGGATTGTAATTATTGGTAACTTTTGTTTTATTGTGTTAGTCATGCCTAATTCTTTTTTAATCGCGTTAAACTTGTTATGTTATTCATGTTATTCAACTACTTATATTTAATTATGTTAAACATATTATATCGTTCGTGTTATTGAACTTGTTAGTTGTTACCTTTAATCTGGTTAAACGTTTCATGTCATGTTGTTCGTGTTATGTATTTGTTACCATTAATTTGGTTAAGTGTTTCGTGTAACCTGCTTATTAAACATGCCCGTTTTGGTGTTCAAGAAAATGAAACGTTTAGTTAAACACATCATGTTTGCGTTCGCTGGTCATGTTCGCCCTGTTTAACCGAACACTACAAATTTTGCTAGCTCTGTAGCTGATGCTGATAATCGATCTATATATTTTTCCTCATGATTGTTATTAGGTTGATCTTTACTTTGGATGGACTGATGCTGATCATCCAGTGGGATTTTGCAGTCAAAGGAATGAGCTGGAGTCTCTTTATTCAATCCTCTCACTCGTTGACAAGTCAAAGTCAAATGAGCAACAAGTTCAACCAAAAGTCTTCCAAGATCTTAGGAACGTAACGCTAGATTTGATCCATAAATTTGGGAATAATATTAAAGAAGATGTTAAAATTCTTGCCAGTGAGAACTTGGACAAGGAGAAACATTTATTACAATGGGGTGAAAGCAACGGTGTTAAGTCTAGACTTTTTATAGCCTGTAAGCTCAGTGTATTGTTTCCGAAAAAAATGTTACAAAATGGTTCTTATATTTATTGTAAGTTAGTTTGATTTCATCTCAATTTAGACGTTGAAGGAGCTGGAAGGGGAGCTATAGCAAGTGAAGATCTTGAAGTTGGAGATATTGCTTTGGAAATCCCTGTGTCCGTCATCATTTCAGAGGACATCATACATAAAACAAGTATGGTATGTTAAAAACTATTTGGGCATTCAAGATTTTTGTATTTATGCGATATTCCTGCTATTCTGTGACATCGATATATTATGCATATGTATTTCTTGCAGTTTCCGGTTTTGAAAAAAGTAGAGGGCATTTCCTCTGAGACAATGTTGTTGTTGTGGAGTATGAAGGAAAAACATGATAATAACTCAAGATTTAAGACATACTTTGATTCTTTGCCGGAAACGTTTAATACAGGTAGCTTCCTAAATAATAATTTCAGTATATTTTTTTACATCTTATTTTATATATTTGTCCATATTATTAATATTTCATTGCTTTTTTTTAATCATAGGGTTAAGCTTTGGAATCGAAGCAATCATGGCTTTAGAAGGAACGCTGTTGCTAGAAGAGATAGTTCAAGCAAAGGAGGTAATGGTTATTCGCCTTTTACGAACAATATTTGGATTTGTAAATTGTAATGGTTTTTAAAATCTGGCTTTTTTTATTTAAATGGACAACAAAATGAGTCCATCATCTTGATTCTGTTTCGTTTTATTTTATATTTACAGCACCTGCGGTCACAATACGATGATTTAATTCCATCGTTATGTCAAAATTATCCTGATATATTTCCTCCAGAGTTGTATACATGGGAGGAATTCTTATGGGCTTGTGAGCTGTGGTACTCGAATAGCATGAAAATAATGTATGGTGATGGGAAACTGAAAACATGCTTAGTTCCCATTGCAGGGTTCCTCAATCATTCGGTTCATTAATCTCTCTTCCTTGTGTATATTTTGTTGTATATTTGTATAAATATTTTAAAATTCATAATAATCTTTGCAGTTATCGCCTCACATAATGCACTACGGAAGGGTGGACTGTACTACAAATTCTTTAAAATTTCCACTTGTAAGACAATGCAAGGCAGGAGAGCAGTGTTATCTTACTTATGGGAATTTGTCAAGTTCACATTTGATTACTTTTTACGGTTTTTTACCGAAAGTAGACAATCCATATGATGTCATTCCACTCGGTAATTTTTTTTTTTTGGGCTTTATACATTTTTAAAACTCTGCAATTGGTTCTTGCTTACATTCGATTCACTTATGTTGTTATTTCTTGATTCTCGTTTTTATTGCAGATTTTGATCTTTCCGAGGTTGATAATACAGAAGACACATGTCACATGTCTAATTGGTCTACTCATATGGTTCGGGCCACATGGCTTTCAAATAACCATGGAATCTTCCATTACGGGTTGCCAGCTCCTTTGTTAGAACATCTTCGTGAAGCTCGTGGTTTGCTTTTACAATCAAATGTCACTGTAATAACTCTTACATTACTTTATTTTGTCAAATTGATTTGCTATTTAGTAACTTTGAAGTTATATGCATTTTCGTAGATACAAGAAAAATTGGAAATTGAACTAGAAATTCTTGAAGACCTTCAATCTACGTTTGATGCGATGATGCAAAACTTGGGTGAGATCAAGACAGAACCGCCAGTCAGGTACTTCAATGGGCTTGTTTCCTTAATGGGCATTGTATGTTTTTAACATCTGTAATTTTCTTATTTAACTTGAGCAGGGAAGACTGTGACTGGGATGTCAAGCTAGCATTGGATTATAAAGACTTGCAAAGACGAATTATTTCGTCGATTGTAAATTCGTGTTATGCTGGTAGACAGTTGGTGGAAACTGATTTGCAGAAATGTACCAATAGTGGCTAGTTTACGGTTTGACTTCTTAGGGCGTTCACGGTTGACTAGAGGTAATAATAGTCAATCCTCTTATTATTTGATATTAGTAGGACTAACTTAAAATTTTGTTGTTGTTTCGTTTAATCTATATCTTCTTTTTTGCGTTACCATTATGGTCTTTGCAGTTTTCAATTGCACATCTGGTATCTAAATGCAAAGCTCTATCGAATCATCTTGTAATGAATTTATTTATTGATGCAAGCGGCTATTGGCAATGATATCGGTTACATTGTTGAAAAGAAGTTAACTGTGTTGTATTATATTTTGTTTAATTTTTTATTTATAATAGTTGTTTGTATGGAACATTCGCCAGCAGTAAGTTTAAAAATAGTCTGCTGTTATTGTTGTTTTTCTTATATATTTTAGAACAGGATCTTGTTCTGTTAGTTTGTTACAACTATATCAAGTTATACATGAAACACAGAAACAGTCAATTTTGGTTATGTTCATCTTTTAACCGGTCAATTGACGCTGGTATTTCTGATATCGTAAATACCGAAACCAAAATTAAGAAAATATAAACCGAATACTAGTATTGAACAAGAAGAGCAAAAATTTCAAAACCAAAAACGAGAAAATGAATACTTGATACAGATATTGTTTGATTGGTATTGGTCCTGTATATCTCGTAAATAAAATACTCATCACTATTTGACTAGTTGTAAGCAAACTCAAGCCCCCCTAGAGTTAACGCCGGGCCTTGAGGGATCCTAAGTCCACCTGTAGTGGGAAACAAATATAGCGCCCCTCTCTCAATTGTGATTGGTTGAAATATGTGGCACAAAATCCAAGAGAAAACAAGCGTTATGATTATAACGCCAAACACACAATTCTTGTTCAAGCCCCGTAACGCCCCTTAAGGCCCATGCGTAACGGTGTTTGGGCGTTATTGAGACGCTAAGTTGGGATTTAACGCCCCATTACACATGGTCTAAGTCCTAACTTAGAACACGTTTAAGGAAAAAAAAAAAGATTGCTTACGGATTTGATTCTTTGTTGTATGGGTGGGTTTGGTGATTAATTTATATACATTTATGTAATTTTTTTAAGATTTGTTATTTGAACAACGATTTATATATTAAAACGAAACTATCAAGGATTCGAAACCTCCAACTTCCTATTTATCAATTTAAAGTGTCTATGAACTATGAGTGGGGTTAGTTATCATAAATCCTAATTTCCCCATAGGAATACACATAAAAACTGGTTTTTTGTTAACAGTATCCGGTTAATAACTGAAATAACATTAACCGGTTGCGGGTTATTTTAATCAACGATTCGTAACCAGTAAAAGATTTTAAGAAATAACTTGTTTTTAACCGATATAAAGGTTAACCGGAAAAAAAAAAGAAACAGAAAAAAACTTGAAAATAACCGGTTATTAATCAACCGAGTAAATTGAATAACCAAACCAGTTAAAATGGATAATCGGTTAACAAACTGATCATAAGAAAAAAAAACCCGGTTTATGCACCTCTAAATGTTTTAGTCTTGTCTAGTTAAACATATTAAAAAGAAAAAATACATCTGGGCCTAACAAGAGATCACAGCTCAAAAGTCCAACCTCTGCCGATAATAATTACAGTATAATTTTCAATCGGCTCCGGCTACATTCAGTTGTTAATCTTTGATCTTCTCCCCCTCAAAGAAAGATTCATTCCTCATAACATCTATCGATCTCGAGGACACATACATACACACTCCAGATTCTATATATCAGTAAGTTGTTTCACCATCCCCAGCTATTTCAATTTCCATATTCATTCCTTTAAATAAAAAAACCCACACCCAATTCCCATCTAAACTTCGTATATCACACAAATCACAATTCACCAGACTTAATAATAAAACTAGATTCACATAATCATTTCATTTCCATATTATTATTATTAAACCAACCGTAGATCCCAATCAAAACTTCAAAACCCTAGATCTATACCACAACCATGTCCTGTTTAGCTTTATCTCTCCAACCCACTAACGGATCCGATATCCTCCTCCAAACCCGCGAATGGTTCCCCCCTGCCCGCGCCCTTGTCGCCCTCTCCGCTTTTCGCCAAACCCGAATCGCTTTCGCTACCGGAAAGAACCAAATTGCAGAAGATGGGGATACTTCTTTAGGTGATGATCCATTGGCTGCCTCCAGTGGCCAGGTTATTGTCGGTGTGGAGAGCCGATATCGCGTTGTGTATAGGCTAGTGAATTCGATATATGTGTTGGGGATTACTACTGTGGATGATGATGATTGTATGAACAATGTGTTTGAGTGTATTAGTATTGTTAATCAGGCTGTTAGTGTTGTGGTTACGGCCTGTCGTGGTGTGGATGTCACCCCGGAGAAGCTTGGGAGGAAGTACGCCGAGATTTATATGGCGTTGGATATTGTTTTGAGAGGGGTTAGTGGGATTAGGCTCGCGGCGATGCTTGCGTCTTTGCATGGAGATAGTATCGCGAAAATGGTGCATTCGGCGACTAGTATGGAGAGTAAGATTAGGGGGGCGGAGAATTGGGGGAATGTGGATGTTCAGTCTGCGGAACATGAGTCGGGTGAGGCGGCGTTTTTGAGTGCGAGTTTTGAGTTGCCGGTTGAGGCGTTGGAGGCGGGTGATGAGGTGGCGGCTGTTCTTGCTCCGATAGAACAGGGACCGGTTGTTGAACAGCAGGATGAAGCGAAACAAGATGATGATCAGGCGGAGAAGGATCCGTTTGCTGCTAGTGATAATCTTGACAAGCCTGTTGATCTTGTTGGCGGGTTTAAGAAAGATAAGGAGCAAGGTTCTGATTTGGCTATAGTATTGTCGGGCCTTGAGGTTACTACGTTACCGCCGGCTGCAGCCACTGAGTCGACTCATATTGGTGTTGAAGGGTTTGAAGGGGATTATGGTGGTATAGAGTTTAGCAAAGACGGTTCTACTTTACCTGAGGATTTCGAAGGTTTGAATCAAGCTTGGGGTGGCGGTTTAGATGCGTCTGAATTTGTTGACCCGAAGCAAGTAGCAAAGCGTGAAGGTCTTGGTGGGCTTGAATTATTAGAAACCAGTGACGCGCCAGCTGTCAAACCTGCAGCCGGGCCGGATACTCCTCTCGAAGACCTTGTAACAAAGAAGCCAGAAATGAAAGGACCCGAGATGTATATTTCTGAAGTAATCAATGCAGAATTCAGGGAATCGTTACTTGCTCGAGCTGGGCTAATGGGTGTTATCTACTTGAAAACTTTACCTCCTAAACCATCTAACGATACAGAAACCGAGTTTTCTTTCAAGATTGAAAACACAAACGGTGTCAAAAGATTTGTTATGCATGGTTCCAGTGTAAGCAGTCTCGGGGACCAAATGTTTCATGTAAAAACCGCACCCTCGGATCAGCCGATACCTATAATGAAGTACAGTTTCTTACCTCGTGCGACTCCTCTGCCATTGAGAGTTAGACTAGTCAAACGCCACAGCGGCACTTTACTATCAGTAATGATCCAATATGTGTCAAACCCAGACTTGCCAGCTCCTTTGACCGATGTTACATTCACTCTTAAACTTCCAGTTGACCCGAGACTGTTAAACGTGTCACCAAAAGCTGTACTAAACAGGTCTGAGAGAGAACTACAATGGCATGTTGACGAAATTCCTTTAAAGGGAAACCCTGTGAGATTAAGAGCAAGGATGCCTGTTGATACCAGTGAAGAAGACGGCGGGGATGAGCTTGAGGTTGTTGGTTATGTAAAGTTTTCGTATCAAGGAACGAAATCTTTGTCTGGGATTTCTCTGCATCCTGTTTCTGAGGGCAAAACAGACTTTTACGAGGTTCCGCATAGGTATGAAAGTGGATTTTATACATGTAACTGATAATATTTTCATGAGTTTACTGCGTGTTGTTTATGTTCTTTTTTCTGTTTCGTTGGAGAGTTATGTGATTTGAAGTTTTTAGTATTCTTTACCTTTTACTGTAGATTTGAACTCGGAATCATTGGTTTGTAATGACAAAGGTTGTGTTTCTGTGCTCACAGATGTTTGATAATTGATATGCGTTGTAGGTGTTTCGAATTTGTTTCGTGTATCACGTATGAATGTTGTTTCTTGCATCATATACTATTCTTAAATATTTGTTTCGTGCATCACTGATGTCTGATAAGGAAAATGTATAAACTGAAATTTATGAATGATGGTATTGTTGGTTTTTGTTATTGTTATACTTATCTTGAAGGGGCTTTAACTTCTAAACAGATTTTGTTGTGATATTTGTAAATTACTTAAATAATTTTTGTATTGAAAATAGCTTTTATAATATAATTACATGTAATAGTTCTAAGCTTTAGACTAGGGCTGTTTAAATAGCTTGCGACTTTAAGCTCACTTGAAATCAACTAGTATAATTTTCAAATCGAGCCAAACTGGCTCGTATAATTTGAAGGTATGCATGTCAAGCAAGGGAAGGTTGGAGGTCATTCATGATCCTGATAATTTGTTTCAAAAGAAAATTCCGGCTGATATTTCTGATTTTGCGGTGAGAATTGTCAGTTAAGGATAGATTGCCAGATGGTTGAAAAGCTCCAGGGCCGGATGGTTACTCGGCTAAGGTCTTTACATCTAGCTGGGATATTATTGGGAAGGGGATGCTTGTGAGGCTATTCGATAATTCTTTATGAACGGTAAACCTCTCAAAGTAGTTAATGGCCTACCATTATATCTTTGATCGCTGCAGTCGTGACTCCAAATTGTGTGGCTGAGTTTTGGCCTATTGCATGTTGTAATGTTCTTTACAAATCATAAGTAACGGCATTTGTAATCCGATAAAAGATCATCTGGAGCTGGTTATGCGTGAGAATCAAAGTGCCTTCATACTCGGAAGTCAAATAGCTGTTGTTCATAGTTTTATGCAGGCCTGTTTGACTAATTTTGAGTATCACCCAAAAAATGGTTGCTTGTATCATGACCTGTTTATTATTAGCAGCTTACACAATCAATGTTAATGGTGATCTACATGGCTGTTTTAAACGTGCAGAAGGCATTAGACAGGGCGATCCAACGTCCCCCTACCTGATTACGTACTTATGTAGTGCAGGCGATCCTATGCCCCCTACCTCCAAATGAAGCTAACACATGTGTTTTGCTGATGATCTCTTTTGTTTTAGTGGACCAGATTTACATTCTGTAAAGATTATTAAAACTACCTTGGATGAATTTAGTAAGATTTCTGGCCTCTATCCAAGCATGAGCAAAAGCACTGTCCAGTGAAATATCTTATTGGAATTTGCTCAAAACATGTTAAAGTGAAATGGGAAGAGCAAAGGGGTCTTCAGGTCTTGAAATAACATGTTTGAAGTCCATGAATTTTGATTTGATGTCAAAATATGTTTGGAATTTGCTCAAAAATAAAAAAAATCCATACGGGTCGAGCGGATAAAGCTGAACAAAGGGAGGAACTTTTGGGATGTTGAGACTTGGAGCTGGACAAAGATTTTGCAGTGTAGAGAAGTGATCTATCCTCAATGTAGTTACAAGATAGGCTGCTGATCATGATATTGACTGTTTTGTTGCAGATTTTATCAAAGGTTGGTCTTGGCTGCTACTGTGTATACCAATCTAGTTTTGCTCAAACTCATAACTTACATCTTTCAAGTTTTGTTACAGTTTATTCCCGAAACTGAATCGTACCGTATTGAGCACTTTCGGTACTGCTACCCTTTTTTTTTGCGATTCATTGAATCAGTACTTTCGGTACCAGCATGGTATTTTACTCACTTGTTACCTTTGAATATCGAACCGTACTGAACACTTTCGTCTTTGTAATGCACCAAATATAATAACGTTCACTTCGTTTTCATAATGAGTTTTGCCTGCACAAAATTCCAATCCCATGTACATTGTACATCTAACACCTTATGACAAGCGTCCAACTTACATGTATTGCTTCGTAAAATGAACACAATTAGCCCTATCCTAAAACTTAATCACATATGAGTGTCAAAACCAAAATCCTTCTCACGTTATTTATGACTTGTATAGAGGCCACCGGATGTTTAGAGGCTTTCACTCACGTCTCATGTTTAGACGCTTCCTCGGCCTCATGTTTAGACACATCCTCTGTTATGGCTCAATTTTAGATACCATCTCATTTAGACAGAAGTCTTAGACACCTCATATGTTTAGTCGCCATCTAATTTAGATGCAAGTCTTAGAAGCCACTTGATGTTTAGAGGCTTTCATTTGTGTCACATGCTTAGACACATCGTCTCTTAGGGCTCCTGTTTAGATGCCATATCCTTTTGATTATCACAACGCGTTGGCGTCTAACATCAGGTGGCCTCTAAATAATAAACCTTCTACACTTTAGCCTCTTTGTCTATGTGTCATGATCGGCGGCCGCTCATGTTTTTTGTGAATTCCCTAACAATTAGATGTCAGGGATCTTTATTCTCGCTTTTAGTGGATGGTCAAAGTTTATTTTCATGATTTTCCTTTTTGATTTTAACCGCATGGTTAAGATCTTCATCTTTTATGTGTCCAATCAATGAATTACGACTGTTCCATGCTTTTATCATTACTATTACTATGATAAAATTCAAAAACCGATTCATGTAGTTTGTATTTTGTGTATTGATTAAAAGCAATATATGGAGCTTTACAAAGGAAATCAAATGAAAACTTATGAAATTCAATGTGCTTAAGGAATAATACAAATTCGTAAGTAAAATGATAACACAATCATCATGTTACCCTGAGAACAAAATGGGGGAAAGAAGAACGACACACTTAAGTCTTACAAGGGTAAGAGTAGACCAATAATTCTTCAAATATGAATCTTAATTTTTTTGAGGATTGGAGTCATTAATATCCTTTGTTGTCAAAGATTGGTTTGGGTTCATCAGTTGTGTAGAAAAAGGGTTTGAGCGAATACAGATTCGCGTTCTTAAGGAGTCGATGAGTTGATGAAGAAACAATATGAACACCCTTAATGCCTCCATTGATATCTAGTGGAACCTTGCATTCCTTCAATGGTGATTTCTCTAGGTAGGCCTTGCACTCTTTCAACTCCCATTCAACTTTCTTCAAAAACTTTGTCACCGGAGGTGATAATTTTGCTAGAAAGTAACCCTTGTCATCGGACGGGCAACTTGAGACGGAGAATGGTGCCAATTCAAGCCCAAGGTGGTTTCTTGCCAAACAAGTTACTCTAGCAGTTGCTCCTGCATGCATGCAATAATAACATTATAATGTTGTTTTTAAAACAAAAACACTATTAACAAGAAACAATGACCATACCTTTTATTGGGATGAGTTTGGAGCCGGATTTACAATATATGAGTCCTTGAATTGCAATAGGTTTGGAAATGTCCTTATCATACGACTTGTAAGGGACCATAGGCTTGGTCGCCGGAGTGACTTCATAAGCACCATCGGCAGTGATAGAAATGACTGACGTTACCACTGAAAATAGTAGAACGATTGCGAAGAATGTGGTGGTGGTGGCCTTCATGGTCTTGATCTTGTATGCTTTGAAGGAAATGGCTAAAACTTGAGTATGTATTTGGTGCTTGTGAGGGGTTGTTTTATAGTGAGAACATGTGGAGCATTGAAACTATTATTGCTATTATATTTTTTGGGGGATTTTTCATTTGTTTAGTGATGGGAGAGTATGGTGTTTGACAATCGTGGATAATTACATGCAAGCACGATATGGCTTCTAACAGATGGGTTTCACTCAGCAATTATAGGCTAAAATAATTTATAATTCTTTTTCTAGACAACAATTCTTTAATAATTAGGAACTATAGATGTAATAATATGGATACAATTGTCACTTTTAAAGTTTTAAGCATACACACTCTATGTTCTACAAGCCTACCATATTTGAGTAATCAAAGTCTCCAACTTTTTTTTAACAACAAACTAATGAACTATACTATGAGACTTGAATTATCACCACTTTAGAAGAGGGGCACCATTACAACACCTTACACCATTGAGCTACAACTTTTTATTTTTCTACAAGCATACGCTAACTTATTTTTATAACTAATTTAAAACTCTAAATGTTATTAATATTTATAAAATTTATGAAATTCTAAAACCTATAAAAGTGATAAAACTTTATAAGAGGATTAACGATGATTAAAAGTTACAACAAACTAGAAGGTTAAAGTCTTATAATTATTCTTAACTAGTAATTTACGCTGTCACGCTTTGCAACATCATTGAAAAGTAAAGTTACTCGAATTTATACCAAATAATGAACACGTATTATATTTGACCTGACTCGTATCTGAACAAAATTTGCGTTAAACCGTAGTCCAACTAAAAACTTACATAAAAATAAGAAAGAAAACGTATTATATTTGACACGACTTATTTTCGAAACATTAACAACTTGAATTTATATTAACACCTATATAAAAATAAGCACAAAATATTTCTTTAAGTTAAAGAATGATATTGCGTATAGCGGCGACATCAAAACGTAAAGTAACTCGAATTTATACCGCCTAATGAAAACGTATTATATTTGATCCAACTCGACCCCGGACAAAATTTACATCAATATGTAATCAAAATGGAAACATAAAAACATATTATATTTGATCTGACTCGTTTAAAAAAAAATTGTGTCGAAACATAAACAAACTTCAAATTATAATGACATATTACAAAGTTATAGAAATTTGAGGGGGCTCAAGTGTTAATGTTGAAAGTTAAGAGCATGAGCTACCAAACAAAAAATAAATAAATGAATAAATACAACAACCGCGCCCAATAAATCCCACCAATAACAAAGCTATTGTTAGGGTTTGAGAAGGGTGAGATGTAGACAAACCTTACCCCTATCCCCAATGACAGAAATGTTGCTTATAAAGTGAGACACTCAGCTCCAAAACCCACCATACACAAACAAACAATATAGAAAACCACCAACCAAGGAAGAGACGGGAAAGTAAAAACAAAAGCCATATAACACTATATCGACACATATCTATAATCTATAACTTATAATAAAAGAATTGAACTTTGATGATGTGGCATTCAATGGAGACCTCAACCCCTCCTTGAATGTGCCACGTGGCATCATGTAGGATTTTTTAATTTTTGAGTTTTTTTTAATAAATCTATATATATTATAATTATTTTAGGAAAAGATAAGAATTTAAAAACAAAATTAAATTTTCTCTCTAATGTTTCCTCCCATAACTTTTAAATGTAAATATATTTTAGAGTTAAATGCCAAAATGGCCCCTGTGGTTTGGCCCAAATTGCCACTTTGGTCACTTTTTTGAATTTTTTGCCAAAACCACCCCTCAAAGATCGAAAAATGCCAAAATGGCCCATATTTAACTGAGTTTTTAACTGAGGATGGAAAGTCAGTTAAGTATCAGGGGTATTTTCGTCCTTTCATCCCAACCCCCCTCTTCTTCTTCTTCTGCAAATATAAGCACCACCCATCTCCACAACCTTCACCAGCCACTACCACCACCACCACCCTTCACCACCACCTACTAACAGATCTATCATCGTCCTCCCTCAATCGCTCATAATCAGACCACCACCCACCACCCTTCACCTTTCACCACCACTACCCACCATCTCCTCCACCTTTCATCACCACCACCAAACCCTATATCTTTATACATCAACCTACACCCTTCCAATTAAAACTTAAACCCCAACCCATTGAACAAGATGAACAACCCCAACCACCACCAACATCCCTAATCCCTGTCAATCTCTCAACCTATTACTAACCATGAACATAGCCAACCCTAAATCTAGATCCGACTAATTCATCAAAACAATCATCAATTATTAAAATCTACAACCAATCGGACCTTTTCAAGCTTTTTCATAAGAGAAACAAGGAAAGATGGATGTGGTCTCGTCGGAACTACCATCTGATAATTAAGACTCTGTACAAACCAATGATGTGAACAATAATAATAATCAAGCAGGAAATGAAGAAAAAGCGGTTGGGTTAACGATATGGCGGCTACCTGGTAGTGGGTTTGCTGTTGGGAGGTTTTCTGGTGGGAGGAGAGGAGGGGAACAAGAGTTTCCGGTGGTTTTTACCGAAATTGATGATGGGTTCAATAGCAATGGTGCTCCTAGGAGGATTTCATGGGCTTCAAGAGGTAATACTGGGGCTAGAGAACTGAGAAAGTGGTCGATTTAGGCAAGTGTTGCATAGTTTGTTTTCTTGCTTTAATGGTGTGAGAGGGTTATTGGTTCAAGTTGATCATCTGTTGCTGGTTTGTGGCGACACAGAGGTTTGATTAAAGGTGTTAACTTTGTGTAAGTATGAGAATCAAAGAAGAACAGTTTAAATTATGATGAGATGGTGGGTAGTGGTGGTGGTGGTGGAGGGTGAAGGGTGAAGGGTGGTGGTGGTTGGTGAAGGTTGTGGAGATGGGTGGTGCTTATATTTGTAGAAGAAGAAGAAGAGGGCGGGGTTGGGATGAAAGGACGAAAATGCCCCTGATACTTAACTGACTTTCCATCCTCAGTTAAAAACTCAGTTAAATATGGGCCATTTTGGCATTTTTCGATCTTTGAGGGGTGGTTTTGGCAAAAAATTCAAAAAAGTGACCAAAGTGGCAATTTGGGCCAAACCACAGGGGCCATTTTGGCATTTAACTCTATATTTTATATACGATATTTTTTAAAGAAAAAAATTACACCAAATTAACGAGCGTTTTATTATCTTTCCAACGAGTACCATAGTGCTATATAAAAAACGGAGAAAAAAACAACTATTTTTGTGGGGTTTTGTTTTCAAATATATTTTACTCTACTAATAAATCACAAATGATAAACATAACTTCATAGGCAGAGATTCATTTTTTTTATATTTGAATAGAGTTAATAGCCAAAATCGTCCCTGAGGTTTGGTCACTTTTGTCACTTCAAACCAAAACCCAAACGTCCGAAATCTGGGTCCGCAGGCTTTTGATTTTTTGCCACATTCGTCCCTGACACTAACCCAGTTAACTTATCTCGTTAACTCTAGGGGCATTTTTGACTTTTTGCCTACAAAATCGAGGGCATTTTAGACATTTTGTATTTAAAGCTAAATAAATACAAGAACAAAAATAAAAAACCTACTTTAAGGGAGAGGGAGAGCAGAGATAGAGAGAGAGAGAGAAAAGAGATAGAGAGAGAGAGCAGAGAGGAGAGAGAGGGAGAGAGCAGAGAGAGATAGAGAGAGAGCAGAGAGGAGAGAGAGACTACAGACGCAGAGAGAGAGAGAGAGAGAGATAGAGAGAGAGAGCAGAGAGGAGAGAGAGACAGACGCTGTGATGGCGCTCGTCGGTGGTGATGGTGCTCGTCGGTGGTGACAGGGAGAGAGCAGAGAGGAGAGAGGGAGAGCAGAGAGAGAGACAGAGAGAGAGTAGAGAGCAGAGAGGAGAGAGAGCAGAGAGAGATAGAGAGAGAGAGCAGAGATAAAGAGAATAAATCGAAGGAGGAGTGGGTGTTTAGGGTTACGATTAGGGTGGTTCAAGGCGGCGGAGATGATGGTTGTTTAGGGTGGTTGTGGCGGCGGAGGTGATGGTTGTTTAGGGTGGTTGTGGCGGCGGAGGTGATGGTTGTTTAGGGTTGAATCGCTGCCTCCCTCTCTCTATTTCTCAGATCCCTCGATTCCTCTCTCAGATCCCTCTCTCTCTTTCTCTCGTCTGTCTCCCCCCCTCTCTCTCTCGTCTGTCTCTTTCTTTCGTCTGTCTCTCTCTCTAGAATAGGGTGGTGGTTGTGTGAGGGGGGTGGTGGTGGTTGTGTGAGGGTGGTGGTGGTGGTGGTGGTGTGTGATGATGGCAGGTCTAAATGGAGAAGAAGGTAGGCAAAAAGTCAGAAATACCCCCCAAGTTAACGAGATAAGTTAACTGGGTTAGTGTCAGGGACGAATGTGGCAAAAAAATCAAAAGCCTACGGACCCAGATTTCAGACGTTTGGGTTTTGGACTGAAGTGGCAAAAGTGACCAAACCTCAGGGACGATTTTGGCTATTAACTCATTTGAATATGATAACTTATGGCAGAAATTTGTTTAAAATAAATAATAATAATATTATTATTATTATTCATTAATCATGTATTGGCAAATCATTAATTGTTGTCATATTAGATATTTTATTATGTTATATTAGATATTTCAACCCCGGGACACTCCCGGAATAAAAGCTAGTATAGGTAATAAAGTAAAATACAAAGTCTACCTAAATTATGAGATAAGCTAAGCCTTTAAAAGTCTTTAACCTTAATCCTATGTCTAAATAAATTTCTAGACCATGTTTTCAGAGAGATACAACTCTATCAAATCTTGCCATGCGATCCTCTCAAATAAAAAAAATAAAAGAAAATACTAAATTACTGTACAGTGATGATAATTGTTACATGTAATAACAATAAAATATAAAAATTTGTAAAAAAAAAATATAATTTCATAAACAAAAAACGGAAGTGGAGATGAGGCCCACACGATGTGCACAACGAAGAAGGGCTGCATACCCAATTTTGTACGAAGTTTTTTTTTTTTTTTTTGAACGGCAATTTTCTTCTCCTTGTGGGACTAGAACCCTTGACCTCCCCTTTAGGTGTTCCTAGAAGCATTGCTTCTACCATTGGGCCACCAACCCCAATGGCAATTTTGTACGAAGTTATTTCAAATATACATTGACCGAAATTCAATATTATCATCATCACATCTTTATTTTGTTAATCTCATAAATAAATTAATTGAAGTATTAATGTGAGAAAAATTGACGCAATCATATTTTCAAGATTATGTGAATATACAATTTTTAAAAGGTGTAGATAAAATACAGTATTCATGGAGAATCAATATAATCCAAAACAATGGAAAAATTGGCAACGACGGATCTTAAATGAAAAACCTGGTAGGACCAGACTTAATACATACATATATATATATATATATATATATATATATATATATATATATATATATATATATATATATATATAGGCCAATTCTAAATAGAAAACCACTTTGAGTTAAGGAAACCATAGAAACCCCATCTTGTGGCCATCCTTCCTCCACGTCTACAATGTTGAATATTTGTTTAAGGGCAATATAGTCATTTTTATGTTTCACCATTCTGCACATTTCATGACAAACTTTTGTTAAACTCTTACACATTTGTACATTGATGTAGACATCCCATTTTACTCTCTCTCATCTCTCTTATTTTCTTTACCAAACCCAATCCTCTCTCTTCTTTAACATAACACACACTCACATTTTCTTTACAAAACCCAATCTCATCTCTTCTTTCTCATTTTATTTTACACACATTAACACACATTCACATTTTTTTCTCTGTATCTTTCTCCCCTTTTCTTTTACACACACTCACATATTTTCTCCACCTTTTTCACACCCACACCAGAGGACAACCTCCATCTTCACAATCTGTTCCTTTTCATGACTAACCTCCATCTTCACAATCTCTAGCTCATTTTCTCTCTCTCCATTCGTCCTCCGTTCGTCGTCGATTCAAGTATTCATCTCAAATAGGTTCCAAGTGTCCTGACTATTGAAGATAGTGCTAGCCCCGTGTTCATCTTTAAGATTCAAGTCTTTATATTATTTTGTTTGAAGATCTAGTCATGGGTTCAAGATAAACCCAGATCTAGATCTGGGTTTTGGATCTTCTTGTTATCCATAACACTAGTTTAGGTAAGAAGTTTATATTAATTTCATTATTTTAAAACATTTATCAATTTGGCGTGAGGTGTTATGAAATTGAAGAAACATGAAGATGGGATTTGCAGTGTCGAAACAAGATCTGCGATGTCGGGACGTGATTTCAAAGGTGGACGACGATGGTGTTATGAAATTGAAGAAACATGAAGATGGTATTTCTTTCAACTCTTTTTAGATCTGATTATGTTTTGCTTTTTTGTTTGGATGAACACGATGAGGTGCAAGAGTAGAAAGAGATGAACTCTATTTTGCTTTTTTTTATTTCAACCAGAAAATGCAGAAACCGATGAACACGATAAGGTAAGAGAGTAGAGAGAAGTGAATCGAAGAAGATTCGTGTAACTCGAAGAAGAAGCCATCGATGAAGAAGTGCATACATCAGATCTGTTTGCTTTTTTTTGTTTGGATGATACAGTTTTTTATGTTCTTTAATTATTATTTTATATATTTTTGTATTTCTCTCATTAAAAGACACAAAGTCATGTGGATAATAGTTGCACCTTTTAAGCGCCACCGTGATGTTAAGAGTTTAAAACCCACATATACGTTGTTATTAATAACGCCAAAATAACATTATTTTGTATATAAATAAAATTTCCTCAAAAAAGAATATGTACAGGGCATGTGTGAGTTCTGATGATTATATTCTAAGTGAGATTATCTTATGAATACAAAGAGTTCTTTCTAGGGAAGGAGGTAACATGCATGGTTGCTTTTTGGAATGAGGCCAAATTAGCTACAAATGATGAAACGTTTTATTAGTTAAAAAAATGCAACCATTTATTCGTTTAAAAACATATGTTTTGTTGGTTAATGGTTTTGACTTAGCATGAAAACATATGTTTTTGTTATTGGTTTATAATTTATTACATGTTTTTATTGAGATAAGTCGTGAAAACTTATATTTTTTTGTTATTTTGTATTATAATTCTACATGTTTTTGTTGTTGGGTTATAATTTATCACAATATTTTAGTAAGATAAGTCGTAAAAACATATGTTTTTGTTGTTGGTTTATAATTTTTACATGTTTAGTGAGATAAGTCGTGAAAACATATGTTTTGTTTTTGTTGCTGGTTTATAATTTTTACATGTTTTTAGTGAGATAGGTCGTGAAAACATATGTTTTTGTTGCTGGGCTATAATTTACTATATATTATTGGTGAGATGGGTTGTGAAAAAAAATATGTAATTTGTTACATAAAACATTTGTTACGTTTTCAAACCTAGTAACCATTAGTTTAATCTTAAAACAGGAGAGAGGAGAGAGGAGAGAGGAGAGAGGAGAGGAGAGAGGAAAGTAGGAGAGAGGAAAGTAATTTATTTCTGGACTATATTACCCTTTTGTCATTAAATATGGACAAAGATACATCTTTAATTTTGAAAAAAATTCACATTTAATCATGACCATAGATTGCATATGATGGATGGTTATGATTGAGGTTTCATGGGTTTTCTCAAGTGGGGAGGGTTTTCAAATTATCCCTCCCCTATATAGGGTAGGGATCCTAAGAGAACCAACCCCTATTTGAGAACTGAGAGAACCATTCTGAGCCACACATTTCATATAAAGGCAAAAAAAAAAAAAAAAAAATTTTTTTTTTTTTTTTTTTGCTTTAATCGCACATTTTTATGCAAGGAAAAAAATTTTTTTATTTTTTTTGAATTTTTTTTCATTTATACATATGTGTATATAGCATTTTTCAGCTATACATATGTGTATATTTCAGTTATACATATGTGTATATTGCATTATACATATGTGTATAATGCAATTATACACATGTGTATACTGAAAAAAAAAATACAAAAAAAATAAAAAAAAAATTTTTCTTACATATAAAGCAGCGATTTTTGCAAAAAAAAAAAAAAAAAAAAAAAAAAATTTTTTTTTTTTTTTTGCCTTAGAGAAATGTGTGGCCCAGAATGGTTCTCTCAGTTCTCAATTTGGGGAAAGGTTCTCATTTGAACCAAATCCTATATATATATATATTTAAATTTTGATAACATTTATACTACGAAATGAAAAAGTTGAACGGGCCAGGCCTCGTCTAGCTCATAGAAAGATCCGCCAATGCAAATTGGACCAAAATCATGCCATTCAATATCAATGATCGTCCGGCTCCAGAAGAGATCTAACGGTTAAAACCTCTTCCAATCTACTAGACATCTAGAACAAATTTACATTATTCAATAATAATTTAGATGTTTAAAGAAACAAAACATATAATAGATTAATAGTCCTGTAAAGTGAACCCATTAGCAACATCCAACATGTTTAATATACTTTTTATAGTTTATTGAAGAATTTGTGCATCATTCCAAAAGTTCGAATATCACATCAATCACAATGAAACCCACCAACCTTGGGGTATAGACAAGTTAAAAATCCACATGATATCTTAAATAATTTTAAAATATGTATTTATTTCATTTTAAAAAGGAAATAAGGTGGCATCACAAACTTTCCCAAAATAATTGTTAAAACACCAGAAACAATTACAAGGGCAAAAACGTCTTATCCCTTTCAAAAATAGAGACAAAGATTGCGCTTGGTCATCATCCATCTTTGTATCATTGTCTCACCTTCGACTATTTACTAGTTCCCAATTTAGTCCTTCAACTCATAGTACCCATGCTTTTAAGGACAAAGTTGCTATAAATATATGTAATTAATAAATATATGTAATCGTACCAATGATTGTTTATAGTTTTATACTGTATTAAAAATCAAATTCTAAACAATTTTTGCAGGTAAGCCTAACACGTTGTTCATAAAACAAAGCAAACCAGGATATTAGTTGATTTTGTTTTAAGTAAATCATGTGAGATGATCTTACTTGAACAAACACCCATGAATAACTAAAAGATCGAAAACATGAATATTATGTGGTTCACTTAGAGGCTGTTTGGTAAGGTTCTTAATGAGCCTATGAATCATTCAGCGCTGAATGATCAAGCATTCAGCGCTGAATGATTAAGCATTCAGCTCATTAAGCGCATTTATTTCAGCATCTGAATGGAATGGTTAAGTCTGAACCATTAAGACTTGGAATGTTGCTGAACCATTAAGCTCTGAATGAATTCATTTTAACTTCCCTTACCAATATGGGACAAGAAGACTAATCATTTAGAGGTCTAACAAAATAGCACTTAATGATTCAACACTTAACTACTCAGATCCTCTTAACCATTCAGACTTCTTAATGATTCAGCACTTAATCAACCAAACACCCTCTTAATCTATGGGACCATAATTGTCCAAGGGCTTTTGATTTTGGTACAAGGTTTATAGGAATGATTTCCTGAGTGCTGTTGTCAAGGTATCATTAGACCAGAGGTATTGTGCAATGTTTTCAGTTAGTTGGTCTGTGCTTCATAGCGGGTTCGAAACGTAAATAAAAATAAACAAATCATCAACGTCCCGATAAAAAACTCACAACACCACGTATGTTTGAAATTCACGGGAAAATTGCGTCTTTGTATACGAAAACCAAGTTATTTGAACAAAAATTTACACCAAAACGTGTCAAAGTATAAACACGACAAGCGCCCATTACAGCGGGTTGATTTAAACGTAGATAAAAAACACACAGCAATTGTGTATTTAGAGATGAGCGCCAGCCGGTTTAAAAAAACGAACACTTCAAAAACGTTTAATGCAATCAGTCGGTTTAAAAACAACATACGAAAATTTACGTCGAACGCATATAAAAATAGCTCACATGGAGCGTTAATATAAAAAACGAAACCTATAAAAATCACGTAATGAAAATTTTGTTAAATAGTCAAAGCTTTTTTTATATATGTGTTAATCGACTTAATGCACCTAAACGAGATTTTTTTTGGGTCCCTCTAGAAGACGCGCCCCTTGTAGTTGCGCACCTTCTATGACGCCCCTGAATTACCGTACATTTTAAAATGTAAGGTTGTGTGTAGTGGTGGGGGGTTATGTGGGGTTATGATATTAAAATATTAAAAAGTAATAGAAGGTGGGTTATGTGAGGGTTATGGAAAAAGAGGGTGTAGTGGGAAGGGGTTATGAGGGGGTTATAAATGATTGGGTAATGATTGGTTAATTATTGTTTTTTATTTAAATAAGAATATTAAATAGTTAATAATATTTCATTAAATATAAAAATAATAATAAAAATAAAAATTTAAACTGAAAGTTTATTAAATTAATAAAATAATAAAAAAATATTAAAAAATAATATTTAATAAAAAAATTGAATTTCAAACGGTTACTGTTCCAAACCGTTTGAATTTCAAACGGTTTCCCTCCTATTTCAAAGTTTGAATTTCAAACTTTCCCCCCCAAACGTTTAAATTTCAAAGTTTGAATTTCAAACCCCCCCCCCCCCCCAAATGTTCAGTCACACCCTATAAATACCCCCTCCCAAATATCAGTCACACCTCTTCCCTCTTCCTCATCCTCAACACAATGAATAATATGGGCGGTTTTCAACCAGGAGCTGCCGGACCGTCTAATGTCCGGCAGTACTCTCGCTGGGGACGGGGACGGGGCCGGCCCCGGAGACTACCATTCACCTCCTCTCCTCCTGCTGCTGCTGCACAACCTCCTCTTCCTCCTCCTCCTCCACAACATTGGTTATATCCCCCTCCTCCTCCTGCTGCGGCACCACCAACCTTCATCCCTCCTCCTCCTCCTCCTGCGGCACCACCAACCTTTCCTCATCCTGAAGTCGATGATGACTTCACGGATGAAGAATGGGCCTGGGCGATGGATTATTGCATGGCTATTAATGAAATGGACCGACTAATGTTGTCGGTCCCCACCCCCCGAACTGCTGCTGCTATCCCCACCCCCCAGACTACCCCCACCCCCTTTTACCAACCTACCCCCACCCCCCCACCACCAGACTACCCCCCACCCCCCACCACCAGACTACCCCCACCCCCCACCACCAGACTACCCCCACCCCCCACCACCAGACTACCCCCACCACTCCATACCACCAACCTACCCCTACCCCCCACCACCAGACTACTCCACCCCGTGAATATGGGGACCCAACTCCTGAGGACTTGGAAGCCCTCAGGGAAATTGAGGAGGAGGAACGCCTCTGGAGCATGCCTACCCCTCCTCGTGAGTACTACTATTTCCTCTCGGATGCGAGATCCGATGGACGGGACATCTCACGTTCCGTATCCCCCGAGTACTACACACTCGAGGACTGGGACAACTACTCTCCGTAGTGGGAGGTTTAGGTTTTAATAAGTAATTTAGGATTATATTATGTATTTATGTAATGTGTTTATGTAACGTTTTAATAAGTAGTTTAGGATTAGGAACTCTGTTTGTAATAAGTAATTTAGGATTGTATTTTTATGTGTTATGTATTATGTGTTAATGTAATGGTTTAAATTTAAAATATTATGTAATCTTTTAAAATAAACTAACATTAAACACAAAAACAAATAAAACATTAAACACTAAAACCTTAAACATTACAAATACAACACTAAACATAAAACATAATATTAAACATTACACATTATTAAAACATTAAAACCTTAAAACACTAAACAAAAGAAAAACGCATCATAGACCAGGACAGAAGATTGGTGACGGTGAAGTCGCAGTCGTAGCGTTCACGATAAGCGTCGTGTGTCAGTTGAATTGCCATCTGTTGGCTAACGTCAGGGTGCGCCTGCACCGTCGCTTCATAGACCGGTTGCCATCGCCTACAGTTATTTTGTATGGCAGACCACTTAGCGGTGATCTGATCGACAGTACGGTTGTCCGTATTGGTAATTCGGTTGTACTCCTCCAATACATTGCGCCAAAAATGCTGCCTATTGTTCGGCGGATTCTCCTTGGTGTTGACCCACGCGGCCACGCCCTCACCAACTCGAGTTGATCTTGGTTAGTCCACGCTGCCATTGGTTTGGTTTGGGTTTGTATTTGGTTTTGTTTGGTTGGAAAAGTGTATATATTTGTGTTGTGGTGTGTGTTGTTTGTGTTGTATGTGTATATATATAGAGAGATTTTGTTTAAAAAAAAAATTATTGTTTTTGACCGTTTGACAATGGTCATTCACACATTCCCATACAAACTCAAAACAAAAACGCCTGTTATCACCACAACCATCTCCACCCTAAAACGCCCCATAGCGCCGGAGGGGGCGGTGTTCCCGGCGCTATGGAGGCCCAAAACGCCTTAGAAACGCCCCACTACACACAACCTAATATAAACTTTTAAAATGCATCAAATAAACTATTAAAACCCACATAAAATAACTTAGAATGGCTTTTAAACTAAAGTGCATCCTGGTTATACCTTTATGCATGGAATGATTGTACTTATGAAAGCCACAAACCAATACAAGTACGTACCAAACAACACAAGGTCCAATTTATAACACAATATTCACTTTATGCCCCCATAAATGGTATTGTATGTTATGAAAAAGAAAGGGCACCAACATGTCACATCCTTAAACTTATTTTTTTTTCATCAACTTAACGGCATTGTCACGGCAACACTACCGGATTTTTTGCAGCTAAGAAACCCAAGCACTCTCCATGAAGTTTTCCGGTGATCACCAACACGATTATTAACCGCAAAATGCTCTCCTTCAACCGCAGGAAACAATGATTTCGAACTGTTTTGAACACTCTGCCGGTTTCTGATGTCCCTTAGGTCCATCTCTGGAGGCCCCTTTAATGGTCCAAACATAAGATCTGTCCACCTAGAAGAAGACGTTTTAGTACACAGACTGTTTCGGTTGTTACTATCAGTGGTTGGTTCATAGTAACATTTCATGTTTTTGGTAACCTTTTTGGAATCAAAAGAGTAGCTGTTTCTAAAGAGTTTAGGACTCTCTATAGTTCCCTTGTTTGTTGTGCTCTTTAACTCGCGCATCGACTCACAACGTGCGTGTTGAGCTTGTTTCGATTTGGTAGGTATGAGCTTTCCACCATAGATCATGTCTTGTGCATCAAACACCATGTGTTGTTCATAGAATCGATTGGAACCGCCGCTACAGAATTCGAATGCATCTTCTGTAGATGGTGATGGTGGAGTTTGATGGTTATGGTAATCTTGAACAATGGAATTGTTGTCTGTTGTTAGGGGAAAATCTGTTAGGGAAAGTGTCTCTAGTGCTTCTAGTTCTTGATGATCATCATCGTTGACATCCATGTTCACAAAAAGGGTGTGTGGAGTTAATGATGGTGAAATATGGAGCATAAAAAGAGTCAAAGTATAGAGATGTATGAAGACATATATATGTCTATGTAAAGAAATTATGTATCATTAATAATGTGCATGGAGTTGTGGTTTAAGTATACATTGGATAATGTATATTATATGGGGATAATAGGTTTGGCAACACATAGCCATCTTCATTGTGGCATTTTCCCATGTCATTTAGCGTATGGCATTGATATTCTTATCAAGATGATTTCTAGGTATAAAGCATGTGTATACAAGAATACAAATATAAAATAATAAGAATACCAAACACAAGATAGAATAGAAAAGGAATAAAGAGACATATTTAAAAAGTATATATTATTACTCTATTCAATTTTATATATGTCATGAAATAGCAATTTTTTGAAACTCTGCCATTGAACCGGATGTCTCATTGGTACACTGGTTAAACTGGTCAGACCAATCGAACTGTGTTACATGCACATAAGATAAATATTAATAGGAAAATTACATTAATAAACATTGACTAAACCTTTTTTTTTGCCAAAATAAAGCGTCTAGGGCTAATAGATTTTACAAGATTCTAAGTCATTTAGAGAGTGACACTTGGGTTGATAGTCTTAAGTATAGACGTTTCATCTTATGTTGGACCCACATTATAACAAGTTAAAAGATGACCCGTGGCTAAAGAGGCTGGTAGACGCTTGACATATGTAGCGTCTTTAACCTAGACGCGAAGGTCTTTGTACGTGGCTAAATAGGCTTACCAAAAGTCTTAAAAATGTACTGAAAGGTCTTAAAAACGTACGGAAGCGTCTTTGTGACTGAAGACAAGTCTCTTTTTTAAGATCTTTGCGTCTAGGTTAAAAACGCTAAAAATATCAAGCATCTACCAGCATTTAGTGCCAAGTGTCATCTTTTAATTGGTTGTTATATTGGTTCCCCATAAGTTGAAGCGTCTATACTTAAGACCCTTCACCCAAGTGTCACCCTCTAAATATTTATTTTTGTTATTTTCCCAATATTAATTCTTTCATCTCTAATTCTCTATGCATATCTTTAATCTTTATCACACCTTATTGAAACATTTCATGACTTATGACTAATTGATAAGATTTACAACAGTCTCATCAGGGTTGGTTTGCTTTTTCTTAACTTTGAATGCAACCTCTTTTACATCTATCTTTAGTCAGACTCATCCAAAAGGTTAATTTGTAAGATCCCATCAATTCTTCAACAATACTTTCTTTGAATGTCTTTGGCTTCATCTTATGTGATGACTTTAACAACAAACTTGGCATGTGGAGACCATAATTAGGAATTTACATAATTACCCTGTCTTCTAGAATAAGCACTCCCAACATAAAGGGTTCACTCATAATGTTATAGTGATGACTTTAAGTTTAACAACTACTGTGAATGCTCTTAATCAATCATAATACTTTATTATATTAACTGTTGAAGGTCCCATAATCACGGTTTATTGTGACTTGTGACTTTGTGAGGCCCTCATGGGTTCGACACGTCTTGTTGTTATTTGGGTCATTAGTCAAAGTTTGACTTTAGAAATCCCGATAGTATCTTTCCTTCTTTATAATATACTGATAGATAAAGTTTAAACGCACATTGTTGCCCATAGTGAATTTTATGTTTTTTCTTGTTTTTTTCTTATTTTTTTTTATAAATGGGTCTTCCCGCTAGAGATAGTATTTTTACAGATAATTCAAATAACTTTTAATTAACAACCATCAAGAACTACAAGTGAGCGCCAGGTAAACGGACAACAAGCTGTGCCGCTACCCCTTTTTGAATAGTAAAGTCTACTCTATTAAAAATAAAGCTTGTGCCCTTGGCCGCAGGAGAGTTACTCTGCACCACCCTTTGCATTTGATCTAAAACCCGGATTGCTTCGGGAGCAAGGCCTCCAAATGTGTCAAAAGCGAAGGGTACAAAAACATGTTGGTTTTCCATAAAGGCGACTTTATGTTTGTCAACTTTCCTGGATTCAGTTTTTAAGTGGACTCGTCAAAAAGTCAATTGTGCCTTCTTTCCTAGCTGAAACACTGCTCGTCGTAAGACGTCTCATTAGACATCCCTGACTAAGTCATGGTGTTTAATTCGATACTTAATTGCTTGAGGATGCAACATCAATTCGAATTCAAGGTCACTCCGCCTCTGCTGAATAGAGGGTTAGGTGTCGTTCCAACTTCAGCCGGGTGGTAGAGGCTTTGTGCCTTTTGAGGAGAGACCATGGTTCAATTCTTGACATTGGTAGATTAGGTATAATTTAATGTAATTTTAGGAGTAGTGATTACATAATATTCGTTGTTAAAAAAAGGAATAGAGGGTTAGGTTTGTTTGGAGACTATGCTTACAAAAAAAAAAGGTTTTTATTGTCTTATGGAAAGTGGTCTTCAGATTGGTTCTAGCGAGTCCTCGCAACATTTTTGTAGTTTCTGATGAGTTGTTTTAATGCGAGCGCTTTATAAAATTACCACTGTAGTTCGCGTAATGTCAGGCGTCATGCCTGACATTATGCATTTAGCTTCTGCTCATCTTCTTTTTGCTTCTTTGTCTTCATAATATCATTTTGTCCTATGTTGAATCAAACGAAAAACACTATATGGGCTGTGCGAAACAGGTTTAGACTCGAAGAAAAACATGTGATTGCATGGTTGTGTCAGTCGATATCTGAAAATCATATTTTACAAGTAGGTAACGGCCAAGGAGATGTGGGACGCTTTGATATATGAGGGTTTTTACAACATTGAGTAAAATGTGATTAGGTGCTATGCCAATTTACAAATTTTGTTCTCTGTTTACTACTTTGATATTAATTAGCTAACAATCTTTAGCCTAAGCCATAAGTGATCAACCCAAAAAGAAAATCAAAATTATGTAATTCATTTACCTACCTACAGTTGCAAAGAAAGGAAAATTGAGGCCCAAAGAGATTAGAGTGCCATAAAAGTACAGAACCTTAGATTTTTCTTTTTTTGAATAACAATTGTTGACACCTACTGCCTACATACCACATAATGGTGCACTAGAAAGAATTTGAACCCACACCATAGAACCCTAGATCACTTGGCCTCTTTTGCAGTTGAATCCAACAAAAACTAAAGAAAGTTGATTTGCCTGCAACTAAGTATACGGTATTAGACAAAACGAAGGGTAAACTAGGTGAGTATCAAACTATTGATGCGCGGTTAATCCTTAGCCACACCCCAAAAACCTTCATCCTACCAAGACAGGATAAACTAATCTTGGTCTTTGCATTCGTTTGAAATGGATTATAAATTCTTATTTGTCATGGAGAAGATGATCTATATATGCTTTATTAAATCAATAATAAAAGGCTATAATAACTAGGCAGGAAAAGCACACTTGAAAAAACGAAAACATAAGCCAAGTAGTTGGCTTTTATTTTTGTGACCACCTCATTATTCAACTAGCAGGCAGCACTCAGCAGCTCTCTTGACTCCTTCCTGCTGCTCCTGTCACTTTATTGAGTTATTTCACTTCACCATTTAACTTAAAATTATACTTCAAACACACACTCCTTGGTTAAAAATGGTGGTAACTCCTAGCCTTGTTCTATAAATATTAATGGAATTGCTCTTGTATTAAGGCCTTGTTAAACGCCCTACTTACGGTGTGCGCATATAATGTATATACGTGTGGCTCTCGGGGGGCAAAAGTAAAGTTGCACTAGTTTTAACGTTATTTTACTAATTTCGTGAAAATAACGTTAAGAACGACGGACGGTTAATCATGCATCATGTGGTGGCGTTAATAGCCAAAAGACAAAGGGGTACATGCACTGATCGGGTTTGTCCTGATTGCTAAGTGTTATGTGCCTTATGTCCAAGGCTTGATACCAACCCACATTGAGCCGGGGGTCTCACTGGAAGCAGCCTCTCTATTCTTAGTGATAGAGGTAAGGCTATCTACATCTTACCCTCCTCAGACCCTACCTCACCTCATCAAAGTCGAATACAGTGATATTTAATATCAGTATGGTTAGTGCGAACCATGATTAGTTTTTTCCCGGATAATAAATAGTTTAATTGTTTTCACAGAATCATGAGGTAGCCTTTTCTTTGTTTGACCTCAATGAAACTGCTATAGAGAAGGCACTTGCAGAAATGTTGCTTTGTCTATTATCAATTTATCATACAAGCTTGCCCAGTCACTCTCGTTGTATCCCATGAGACTTACCTCATTGTTCTTAGCATACCACATACCGAAACCAAGAGGTCTGACAATGTATCTGACGTGTGCGTAACTATACATATTTTACAATGGATTTTAACACACGTTTTGCTTTAATATTTATAAAAATGGTTTCGACCTTCATATTAAAACACACACACTAGGGCAAGTGTACCATGTCATATATGTAGTAAGTACAGATAAGAACCAAGTATCGATCCATGGACGCGCGCGGAGCAATGGTACTAAAACTCTATCCCCGATTCACCAGTAGGTAAAAGATAAGTTTGGGTTTTTTGTTTAAAACTAAATTAATTCTAAAACATGTAAATAACATATATAAGACTCCAAAATAGAAAATATAACTATAAACACAACCCTAGCATGTCATCTACAAATCATATAAAACACAGGCGTGTGATCAACATTCCCATTTTCCAACAGTTAGTGTCCCTCTCAGGCATCCTAACATGACAACTATACAGAAAGCTAACACGAATACACACGTTAACCACTTCAAGTTGTTCATTAGCGAGCAGCTGATATAATCTCATGTGGATCTTTAAATAAAGGTTAGTATCACCTTTCGGGAGTCCTCAACCGCACTAGTTCGGGAAAGCAATATCGAATACACAATACGACCACCTAGACTAGCATAAAGTAGATCATTTCACAACCTATTCCATTTTACCAACTTTGAACACAAATCTACTAAGATCGCTATTTTTACCAAAATAACTAACAAAGATATTTAACCGTGTCAAAGATTGGTAACAACACCATTAAGCTTTTAAAACTCTTTTACGTGCCGGTAAACATTCACAATCATTATTCAAGCGACTTTAACCAAACCAATACCCGGTTACAGTTTCATGGTGTAAACTTTATCAACAAGTTAACTAGTTTACTACCGGACGATTAAACGGACGGTTTCTTCAACAAGTAATCCGCCTAACACATTCGACAATCATCAAAGTCACTAAAACATAATCATAAATCCAACAACAACGAGACAAGGTTGCACTATGATCATCAAGATCCAAACATGAAAAACGCCAAATTCATACAAAACGCGATTTCATACAAACGATTGTTTTAACTACAAACGATTACTAGATATTATCCGTAGACTATATTACAATACATAAACGACACAAACAAGCCAAAATATTCAGATTTGAACAAACTTAGAGTTTATAGATCAAACCATAAATCTTGAATGTGAAGGATTGGATGATGTTAGACGATTAGGATGAGTTCCCGAGCTTGTAAAACGCCTATCCAGCAGCTTGATTCGTCCAGAAAATCGCCCCAAAGTTGTCTCCAAAACCCAATAATTTCAACAGTGGGCAAAGCTCTGTATTTATGGCTGTTTCGAAGGTGTGCACGGTCTGGTGCACGGCCGTGCGCCTGGCCGTGCACTGCTGCTTTGTTGACTTGACGTGCAAGTGGGCTAGTGGGCAAGTGGCTGGTGTGCTCCTGAAAATATCTTGTGTTGGCACGGGGGTGCCAACATTGTGCACGGCCGTGCACCTGGGTGTGCACTGCCTGTGCACCTGGGTGTGCAGTGCCTGTTCCCGAGCTGACTTGACCCGCACGGGGGTGCACAGATTTGGCACCCCCGTGCACAACCTCCAGATTTGGGAAATTTTGTAGAAGTTGTCCGTCTTGCCCGTTTTTAGCCCGGTTTCTTTGACTTTGTCTTCGAGGCGCCGTTTAAGACCTGAAATAAATATATAAAGCGATTAAGCACCAATTTCGTGCAATTAGGGTCGAAAACGCGTATTTTGGGAGTTTAATCGGGGATTTAAATATGTATATTTTAACGTATATCAAACCTCCCCACACTTGAACTTTGCTTGTCCTCAAGCAAACAACAAAACATAAAGAAACGAAAAACTCGCCAAAAGGCAACAAAGACAAAATATAACCTGTACAAACGATAATAATCAAAGCCCACATAAGATATAAACAGGGGACAAGATACTCAAAAGCAACGACTCGCATCCGATCCACAAAGCGTGCTAACCCGTACACGACTCACAATGTTCACACACACTCGGTTTTATTTATGAAACATACGTGTAATGTGTATGTGTAAATCGCTCCATCGCCAAGACAATGAATCGTGTAATATCATAAGCTTGTCAAAAGATCTAGTCTTCACCAACTAACGTGTGAAAAAGCACAAATCAAGAGGTCTTATAAGGGTTGTAATGTTAGGCAAAGGTAAGGGTGTGGAATGGATATTTACAGTGATGAAACGGCTAAAACTCGGCGGTTAAGTCTAACTAAACAGAAACAAACACAACTATACAAAACACACGCGATTATAAGCGATTTTTATTTAAATCGAGCTAAACATATATAACTTCTAACTTTATAGCCCTGAAAACTGCTCGAACACTGCTAATTCACCCTATTTTAGGGTGTTCTATTTTTCTGGAATTTTCTAGATTATTTTTTTTTCTTTTTTCTTTTTTTTTTTCTTCTTCTTTTTTTTTTCAATAACAAGCTTACAATACTGAATATAACTGAAAACTATAACGAGAATATATACAAAACACGGGATCTAAAAGCCCGAACATGAACTATAACACAAAACGAGTCAAACAATAACCTAAACCGAGTTCCAACACAAAAGGTTTAAAAGAAAAAGGCTAAATTTGGTTTAGTGGTGAAATTGTGGGTTAAGTAAGAAAAAACACGGATATAGGCTCAACATGGTTAACTAGTGGATAACATTTGGGTGCGGGAAACAGATAAAACGAAAAGAAAAGGCTAAAACAAAAGGGTATCTTAAATGCCTCAATCATATTCATACAGTCTCACACGTTTCTGATCTAAACAAGTATGCTAATGACAAGTTCTAAATTACACAAAACATCCGGCTCACTCGAAAGCATGTTATACTATAAGGCTCAAATGCTCACGTAACCGGTAGGAAATGGGTGCAAGTATACGAATCTAACACGCTCGTATCTCATCTGTTTGTCGCGCCTCGAGTTATCTTTATCAAAATTTAGTTAGGCTTGATGTTTAATAATAGAATATATACATATATGTACTTTTAAAGGGTTTATATATATATATATATATATATATATATATATATATATATATATATATATATATATATACAAGAGGACAAACATCAAGATATAATCCCTCCCCACACTTGAACTTCACATTGTCCCCAATGTGACAATAGAAAGCGTTTATGAATTAGCTATCTATAGTGGGAAAAAGGAGAATAATACTCCCCTGGTGTCGAAGAAACGTCCGGGAAAATGAACGGCAAGAGCATCGACAACGGTGCTCGCCAGGTACCTGCACAACCAACATCCTCGACACAAACAAAACTCATCAAACCCATTCATCCACATCCACCAAATTAACTAAATTAAACTACTGAAAGCGATAAAAATACTGAAAAGGAAATAGTTCAAAACAAAATACTGAAAAGGAAATAGTTCTAAACTAAAAATACGTAAAAGGAGTGCAATTTTATGAAGAGATTCATACCTTAGTTGGTTAGAAGGAGAGGAGTGAAGATTTTTAGCCAAAACGTGATGATTTCGGGTATTTTCGCAAAGAGGAACGGTTTGGGGGTGCAAGAGTGCTAGGGTTATGAAGTTAAGGATGTATTTATACCCATGTGAAAAAACTGGGCTTTTTTTTTCTTTTTTGCCCGCACGGTCAGGTGCACGGCCGTGCTCCTGGCCGTGCACATCCTTTAGCACTCCTTTGTGCACCCCAGTGCACTGGTTTGTGCACGGTCAGCTGCACGGGCGTGCGCTTGACCGTGCCAAACCTGCAGACTTGCAGTTTTGAGGCTGCAAGCTGCAGTTTCGCGCGCAGCTGTTCCAACTCGTCCGAAAACATCATTTTAGCTAAGTTTAACCTGTTCGGCGACTGTATGCGCTTCATTGCTCCTTCCGGCTTCGATCAAACCTGTATGAACCTGCACAAAACTCGAAACGACATTAAAGCTAAGAAAATTTAAACTAAGTTAAAAATTTAACTAACTAACTAAACAATTACCTACTACCCCAATTTGGCGCGCCCATACGCGCCTCGCTATATTTATTAACGAGTCGCTAGCTAGACTCACTTCCCCACACTTTATGAGGCGTGTGGGGCGTAGAGATCGATCTCCTCTACGGTTTGGTCAACCGGCCCTTCAATATAGACTTTTAGGCGATCACCGTTGACTTTGAAAGTCAACCCCTCAGAATTCGCGATCGAGACAGTCCTGTTGACTTTCAAATTAAGTCCAACTTGGACTTTAAACTTCTAGGAATGGCCGTTTTCATAAAAGATTTTCTTTAAGATCGCTTTCGCCCGAATGGAGATTGAGTACGGGCGAGAAGATCGATCGAGCAATAACAGACATCGGTCATCCCCACACTTAAACTGACGCAAAGTACGAAATAATTACAGAAGAAATAATTACAGACTCGATTTAAGAAAAAAGGAAGAGATATACACGAATCAATATACCAAAAACTATACACTAAACTTAAATTATGATAATATATATAAAATATGAAAATATACAATATTTCCAGCGAAATCTGAGTCTCTCGCGCATCGCGAAGAAGTATAGACCGCTTCTCACGTGGCGCAAGTGACTACAATGACTCAAGGCGCTCGCGCGTTGCAATAAGATAAAGACCGTCTTTTGCTTGCGCGAAAACAACCCTTGTTCACCGAAAATCAATATAACGGAAGTTGATGGATAGAAACGATGATGGATGCCAATGTATTGAGTTAAAGACGGAAGATAGCGGTTATTCACGTCACGCGAAGGACTCTGGTGATCATGTTCGCGTATCGCGAACAATAAAAGATAAAACCCGGGGTAATTAGGAACTCGCTAAAAGCGGAACCATAAGCCCAGCTTCTTTGCAAATCGCAAGGAAGCATTTTTCACAGAAAATTATTTTTATTAAGACCACTTCTATATTAAATAAATTTCCCAATTTTTCTTAACCCAAACCTTTCATAAAAGCATCCGAACCATCAAATTTAAACATAGCATACCCAGACTTCCATTGTATATTTAAGTAAAATAAAAACTATATATATATACATAAAATCAAATAAAAACCAACAGAATCAATAAAATGAACAGAAACAAACAGACAAAGCATAAAACTATCCAAAGAATGAAATAAATAATTAGTTCAAATACGAACAAATAAATCTAATCAATCAAATAAAGAACAAATCAAATTCATAGACAAACCAACAAATCCAATAATCAATCAATTAAATCTATCAACATCCTAATGAACGAATAATCAAATCAAACAATCCTATAAGCAGATAAATGAACGAATCTATATACTAACCTATAAACTAATCTAAAATCAATCCAAAATATCAACAGACAGATAAATCAAATAAACAATCAAAGAATCATATATGCAAATGAATGAATGAAATAACGAATCAACGAAGTATGAACAAGTATTCACAAGCATGTACACTGGTAAAAAGTTGACTCGGTTCGTTCCTAAAGCTCGTCGCGTCCCCGGCAACGGCGCCAAAAACTTGGCGTGTGCGTAACTATACATATTTTACAATGGATTTTAACACACGTTTTGCTTTAATATTTATAAAAATGGTTTCGACCTTCATATTAAAACACACACACTAGGGCAAGTGTACCCTGTCATATATGTAGTAAGTACAGATAAGAACCAAGTATCGATCCATGGACGCGCGCGGAGCAATGGTACTAAAACTCTATCCCCGATTCACCAGTAGGTAAAAGATAAGTTTGGGTTTTTTGTTTAAAACTAAATTAATTCTAAAACATGTAAATAACATATATAAGACTCCAAAATAGAAAATATAACTATAAACACAACCCTAGCATGTCATCTACAAATCATATAAAACACAGGCGTGTGATCAACATTCCCATTTTCCAACAGTTAGTGTCCCTCTCAGGCATCCTAACATGACAACTATACAGAAAGCTAACACGAATACACACGTTAACCACTTCAAGTTGTTCATTAGCGAGCAGCTGATATAATCTCATGTGGATCTTTAAATAAAGGTTAGTATCACCTTTCGGGAGTCCTCAACCGCACTAGTTCGGGAAAGCAATATCGAATACACAATACGACCACCTAGACTAGCATAAAGTAGATCATTTCACAACCTATTCCATTTTACCAACTTTGAACACAAATCTACTAAGATCGCTATTTTTACCAAAATAACTAACAAAGATATTTAACCGTGTCAAAGATTGGTAACAACACCATTAAGCTTTTAAAACTCTTTTACGTGCCGGTAAACATTCACAATCATTATTCAAGCGACTTTAACCAAACCAATACCCGGTTACAGTTTCATGGTGTAAACTTTATCAACAAGTTAACTAGTTTACTACCGGACAATTAAACGGACGGTTTCTTCAACAAGTAATCCGCCTAACACATTCGACAATCATCAAAGTCACTAAAACATAATCATAAATCCAACAACAACGAGACAAGGTTGCACTATGATCATCAAGATCCAAACATGAAAAACGCCAAATTCATACAAAACGCGATTTCATACAAACGATTGTTTTAACTACAAACGATTACTAGATATTATCCGTAGACTATATTACAATACATAAACGACACAAACAAGCCAAAATATTCAGATTTGAACAAACTTAGAGTTTATAGATCAAACCATAAATCTTGAATGTGAAGGATTGGATGATGTTAGACGATTAGGATGAGTTCCCGAGCTTGTAAAACGCCTATCCAGCAGCTTGATTCGTCCAGAAAATCGCCCCAAAGTTGTCTCCAAAACCCAATAATTTCAACAGTGGGCAAAGCTCTGTATTTATGGCTGTTTCGAAGGTGTGCACGGTCTGGTGCACGGCCGTGCGCCTGGCCGTGCACTGCTGCTTTGTTGACTTGACGTGCAAGTGGGCTAGTGGGCAAGTGGCTGGTGTGCTCCTGAAAATATCTTGTGTTGGCACGGGGGTGCCAACATTGTGCACGGCCGTGCACCTGGGTGTGCACTGCCTGTGCACCTGGGTGTGCAGTGCCTGTTCCCGAGCTGACTTGACCCGCACGGGGGTGCACAGATTTGGCACCCCCGTGCACAACCTCCAGATTTGGGCAATTTTGTAGAAGTTGTCCGTCTTGTCCGTTTTTAGCCCGGTTTCTTCGACTTTGTCTTCGAGGCGCCGTTTAAGACCTGAAATAAATATATAAAGCGATTAAGCACCAATTTCGTGCAATTAGGGTCGAAAACGCGTATTTTGGGAGTTTAATCGGGGATTTAAATATGTATATTTTAACGTATATCAGTATCGGAGCACTCTTCTTGTTGCTCCAAAGTGAACCATAGACAGCCTTCGCGTGAAACTGGAAATGAAACTCACTGCAAAACCAATGCCAGGCCTGGTGTGTAGGCCTGTAAACGAACCGAACGTTCATGAACTGTTCGTGAACTGTTCGGCGGGAAGTTCGTTTATGTTCGTTTATTTAAATAAATGAACGAACACGAACACAATTTTTTGTTCGTTTAATTAAACGAACGAACATGAACACACGTTGTGTTCGTTCATTTATGTTCATGAACGTTCGTTTATGTTCGTTCATTTATGTTCTTTTATTTTTGTTCGTTTAATTAAACTTAACTTTATTTTTATTATTCATTTCCTTTTGTTAAGTAATCTTAATTCATATGTTCTAAAAACTTAACACTAACCCTAACATTTTAAACATATCACTTATCAGCCGCTCTCCACACTTCACAGCCCCACACTTCACATCCGCTCTCCACCCTAACCTTAACGTTCATTTATGTTCATGAATCACTATTAACTTGTTTTTGTTCGTTTATATTGATCATTTGTGTTCGTTTCTGTTCATGAACTGTTCGTTTAGGTTTAAATGAACGAATATAAACGAACACGAACACGACAAATTTCTTAATGAACGAACACGAACACAAAAATGTGTTCGATTATGTGTTCGTGTTCGTGTTCGTGTTCGGTTAAAGTTAAATGAACAAACACGAACACGTCTGTGTTCGTGTTCGTTCGGTTCGTTTACAGGCCTACTGGTGTGCATGAGATAAAGTAATCCTCCCACCAGACGTACGAATTTCTTTCCATTTGGTTGAGCCTCGCCATCATCGACTTGCAACTTCTCGTTCACATTCATATACAGGGAACGAAACTTGTTCACAAGAGACCCGTAAGTCATAAACTCATAACATACTTCGTTTGACATATGGACAATCCGTCCTGCTATGGCAAAACTGCTAGGCCCTGATATTTTAAGGTTAAACTAGCTCAAATACCCATTTAACACAACATTAAGGACTTACAATAAAGAACAGAACTCATAATTGATAATACAGCAGACAACATTCAAGCAACAAATTTAAGTCAATATTAAACCAGCAATCAACCAAAATCCCCAACATGAAAAACCTAATTTCAGAGTCAAAGAAGACTAAATCTAGATAACTGCATAAAAACAAGGAAATGAAATGCAATCGCAATCGATAATAACCAAACTAACATTGTATTAAAATAATCATCAATTACACATACCATCGATTCAAATCAAAGATAAGCACCATAATAAACCTAATTACTACCATATCAATAACCCTAGAAACAAACAAGCTCAACCACCAAATCCATACAAGGTACGTCCCTGACGCTTCAACGCATAAACAACATCCATAGCCGTTACAGTCTTCCTACGAGCATGCTCAGTGTAAGTAACCGCATCACGAATAACATTCTCTAGAAATATCTTCAACACGCCACGTGTCTCTTCATAAATAAGCCCACTGATACGCTTCACGCCTCCTCGTCTTGCAAGTCTCCTAATCGCCGGCTTTGTTATGCCCTGGATATTATCCCTCAGAACCTTCCTGTGACGTTTGGCTCCTCCCTTACCCAATCCCTTGCCTCCCTTTCCTCTTCCTGACATGTTTTCTCTCTCTCTTGTTTTACTCTCTCTCTAGAAATGTATTTGGTTTGTGTTGGTTGGGTGGGTGTGGGGTGTGTGTATATATGGGTGGATGGGAATTTGTGTTTTTTGTGTGGGGTGTTTTTAGCCGTTGATTGGGTAAGATGGGAGTGGTGGAAAACCGTACGATTGTGATCCGTGTGATGGGTGATGAATGCTTTTATTGGTTGGATTTCGAGTGGCGGATTGGACGTTGTTTAATGTATTATTGTTTTGTGATGGGTGATGAATTCTTTTATTGGTTCGTTTATTTGGTTTGTTTGTCGATTTTTAGTTCGGTTTATTTAGTTTTGGTTGGTAAAGAAAACTGAATTTTTACTTAAAAGTATATGAAATTGAGGTATAAATATAATAGACTATGTATAATTTAGGAAAATATTTGTATCTTTAGTAGATAATATTTCCTCTCCTTTAGGAGATTTGTTATGTATTATTTATACCCATTATGATTAATGAAATCATCAAGGAATTATACAATCCTATATGGTATCACCCTATTGATCCTCTCCTAAACCCTACTGCCGCCGGTTTCTTCTTCTTCTTCTACTATTTCCGATCGCCTCCCTCTTCCACCTCATGGAATCTAAACTACATCCGGCTATGGCAATCTCCAATATCCGCAACTATATACCCATCGTTCTTGAAAAAGAATCGCCCCACTATGCTACCTGGTTAGAGCTCTTTCAGATTCATTGTCGCGCCTATGAGGTGCTAGACCATCTCTCCCCTAAACCCTCTGCCTCCGCTGCATCTTCCTCCTCTGAACAGAAAGAAGCCGACCCTAATGAAGCTATGTGGTCTCGACTGGATGCGCTAGTGCTCCAGTGGATTTACGGGACCATCTCCACTGATCTTCTTCATATTATATGCGTCCCTGGCCAGTCTGCTTACCATGCCTGGACGGCGCTCCAAAACGAGTTCAACGACAACAGTAACACTCGTGCCATCTTCTTGGGTCAGGAGTTCGCAAATCTCAACCTCGCCAATTTCTCTTCTATGTCTGCCTATTTGCAACACGCCAAGCTTCTCGCTGATCAGTTGAACAGCCTTGGTTCGCCTCTTGATAATCGTATGCTTGTTCTACAGGTCCTCACCGGGTTAACGGAACAGTTTGACGGTATTTCTACCGTTCTGCAGAACCGCGATCCGCTCCCTGATTTCGCTGAAGTTAGGTCACGTCTTACCAATGAAGAAGCCAAGAAAAAGCGCCAGACTGCCTCCGCCGCTCAGCACGCTGCCACTGCTCTGGCTGCTGTTACGGCTGCTCAGCCTTCCTCGGACGATCAGACCACCAGCAGGAACCGCACACGGGGACGTGGCAAGGGTCGTCCTCGTGGGTACAACACCAACAGCAGGTCTCGGCAACCGAATAACCCACCCAGCCACCCGTACATCGTGTTCCCGAGTTCTTGGACGGCTAACCAATGGTCAACCTTGCTGAATACTTCTTCTCAGCCGTGGACTGCAACAACCGGAAATAGGCCACCATGCCCGTATCCATCTCGGCCCACACAGCAGCAAGGCCAAGGTATTTTGGGCCCTCATCCGGACCAGGCCCATTACACATACACTCCCACAGACATAGAACAAGCACTCTACACGATGGCGCTCAACCCACCCGATCATGGCGTTATGGACACTGGTGCCTCTTCCCACTCTGCCAACCAGCAAGGTATATACTCCCCGTCTAACTTTAATACGTGCACTAATAAATTTATAATTGTTGGTAATGGTCAGTCTATCCCCGTTGTGGCCCAAGGTAACCAAGTCCTACCACCGCCCTTTCCGCCTTTAAAACTAAACAACGTACTTTTTGCCCCACACATCATTAGAAACCTAATCTCTGTTAGACGATTAACCACTGATAACCTTATTTCAATTGAATTTGACCCTTTTGGTTTTCTTGTGAAGGATCTCAAAACTCGGGAGCCCATCCTTAGATGCAACAGTACCGGCGATCTTTATCCTCTGACCGCTCCTCTATCCACAGCATTAAAACAACCATCCGCCTTCACCACCATCACACAAGATCGCTGGCATCAACGTCTAGGACACCCGGGAAACAATCTTTTGCAGTCTTTAAAATTATCGTCTTTTATTGATTATTCCAAAATAAATAAAACCTTATGTGAACCTTGTGTGTTTGGGAAGAGTACTAAACTTCCTTTTTCTGATTCTATGAATGTTACTTGCATGCCTTTCGATATTATTCATAGTGATCTTTGGACCTCCCCCGTCCTTAGCACGGGAGGTCATCGTTATTATGTGTTGTTTCTTGATGATTACACTGATTTTTTGTGGACTTTTCCACTCTCAAATAAATCACAAGTATTCGCAACATTTAATACTTTTTACAATCACATAACCACCCAATTTGAAAGAAAAATAAAACAGTTCCAATGCGACAATGGAACCGAATATGCAAACAATAATTTTTACAACTTTTGTAATAATAATGGCATGCATTTTCGGTTTTCTTGTCCCCACACCTCATCCCAGAATGGTAAAGCGGAACGTAAAATCCGCACCATTACCAACATGCTTCGCACCCTCCTTGCGCAAGCATCCTTACCCCCCAACCTTTGGCATCATGCACTTGCCACCGCCACCTACTTGCTAAACATCCTCCCCACTAAAACCTTAAAATTCAAATCACCCACCTCCCTATTATATCAATGTCAACCGGAATACGAACACCTTCGTGTTTTCGGTTGTCTTTGTTATCCCATCACACCCTCCACTACCATCAACAAACCTTCACACTACTACTCTCCAACCCATACCAAAAAATCCTAAGGTTGCCTTGTCCACGCCGGAGTGGTATGACGCCATGACCAATGAGTTTAGTGCCCTTATTAAAAATAAGACCTGGGAGCTTGTACCTCGCACTCCTGACATGAATATTATTCGTAGTATGTGGCTTTTTAAACATAAATTCAGGTCCGATGGCACGTTAGAACGATACAAGGCACGTTTGGTTTGTGACGGACGTGGTCAGCAGGCAGGTATTGACTGTGGGGAAACTTTTAGTCCGGTTGTTAAGCCGGCAACTATTCGTCTCATCTTATCTCTGGCGCTAGCTCAATCGTGGCAGATTAACCAGCTGGATGTCACTAATGCTTTCTTACATGGCACGTTAAATGAGACAGTCTACATGTATCAACCCATGGGGTTTCGTGATCGTGATTATCCCGATCATGTGTGTCGTTTACAGAAGTCCTTATATGGTCTTAAACAGGCCCCACGAGCGTGGTATCAACGCTTTACTGACTTTGTTCTCCTACAGGGTTTTCGGCAGAGCAAATCAGATAATTCTCTGTTTATTTACCATCAGGGACGTGACATTGCTTATTTGTTGATATATGTCGATGACATCATTCTCACTACATCGAATGAAGGTCTTCGTACCCGGTTAATGCACAGTCTTGCAGGTGAATTTTCGATGAAAGATTTGGGACCATTATCTTATTTTCTGGGCATTCAGGTCACTCGCACGGGTAACAGTCTGTTTCTCTCTCAATCGGCCTACGTCAAGGATATCATCCATCGAGCTGCTATGGATTCCTGCAAACCGGTTGCTACGCCAGTTGACACTCAGCCCAAACTTAGTGCTGACACTGGTCCACTTCATGATGATCCTACTACTTTTCGATCACTTGCAGGTGCTCTTCAGTATTTGACCTTCACTCGACCGGACATCTCATATGCCGTGCAACAAATATGCATGCACATGCATGCTCCTCGAATCGCTCACTGGAATGCTTTGAAAAGAATCATTCGCTACCTACAAGGCACTCCAGATCTCGGCCTTCACTTAGGTCCTTCTGACACCGGCTCGCTTCGTGCATACACTGATGCGGATTGGGCGGGCTGCCCCGACACGCGACGCTCCACTTCGGGTTACTGCGTTTATTTGGGTGACAATCTCATCTCCTGGTCCTCCAAACGCCAATCCACAATCAGTCGCTCCAGTGCTGAAGCAGAGTACCGCGGGGTTGCCAATGTCGTTGCTGAAATATGTTGGCTTCGTAACCTCCTTCTTGAGCTTCATCGTCCCCTTGCGCGTGCTACTATCGTGTATTGTGATAATGTTAGTGCTATTTATCTGTCCGGCAACCCGGTTCAACATCAACGTACCAAACACATTGAGTTAGACATTCATTTTGTTCGGGAACAGGTACAAAAGGGCAATGTTCGAGTTCTACATGTCTCCTCTCGGCACCAGATAGCTGACATCTTCACTAAGGGTTTGCCACGGGTTCTCTTCGATGATTTTCGATCCAGTCTAAGCGTGCGTCCACCCATCGCTTCGACTGCGGGGGTGTAATAGACTATGTATAATTTAGGAAAATATTTGTATCTTTAGTAGATAATATTTCCTCTCCTTTAGGAGATTTGTTATGTATTATTTATACCCATTATGATTAATGAAATCATCAAGGAATTATACAATCCTATAAAATATATAAAATATAGGTATAAAAACTAAAAACATATGAATTTTAGGGTTAATTAAGAGTAGATGAGCCACTCCTTTCATGAACCCATCATTGACGCACGACTGCCACCACCAGCCCCACCCATTGTCGATTTTTATTCCTTCATTTTTTTTGTGCCTAACAAACAAGATAAAGTAATGATTCGTTCCATTCTCACATTGTAACCAAACAAGATCATCAAATTGTAATAATCCATTTCATTCCTTTAATGTGTTTGCAAACCGCAGCTTCAACGATTTGAACCGGAATAACCGATTTACAGGCAATATATAACACATACTGTATTTTAGTTTTACCGGCTTTTATCGTACCAGACACATACTAGCCGATATTACAAGCCGGTTCATATGAGTATCTAAAACATTGAATAAAACCTATAAGAGCATGTGTAATGCTATGTGAGCATGTGCCAAATCATCTCACATCCTCACAAATATGAGTGTGTTAACTTTAACACAATAAAATGTAGCATTAATGAGGGAAAACAATGACATAAAACATAACACAACTACATGATATGAGATGCTTCAAACACATGATGTTTAAAGTCCATGTTACATAAAAATCAACACTCATTCCTCGGTGCTTACTCTATTTAAATCCTTTTCCTTTACTTGAATTCCCCTTCACCGGAATTATTCGAATTCTCCTTGCCACCCTTGTAAAATCCCTACCAATTCAACAACAAAATACATTCATTTAACTTCTCATAAAACACTGAACCATTAATCATAATAAGCTTTTCTTTATCAATCTACCATTTAATTTAGTTCAGGAGCAATGACGGTATTAAAAAATAAGCTTGAAGCTTAAAGGACATAATTTTATCAGCGAGCGCTTAACTGGTTCGGTTCACATTCAATTTTTTTCTCTCGAATCACAACCCCTCAGCTCTCACACTATGTTCCAGAGTTTCATTAAAGGAGGGAAGAGAAAGGATTGGGAAGGAAATGGGGAAAAAATGTGTTCCAGAGTTTTTTGTAGGAGGGAAAGGGAGGGAATGAGAGGGATAATAAAGAGGATTTTAGTGTAATTTTCAATCTTTCCAATTTGGAAGGAATTGGAGAGAATGGAAGAGAAGGGAGATCCTTTCTCTTCCATCCTTTAATGAAACTCGGGAACACAGTGTCAATCTCTCGAATGTTCTATTTTGTTGGAACTACTATTTAACTTTATTCAAGTTTCATATTTTGACAACGAGAACAAAGAACCACCATATTTCTTTTTATTTTTAGAGAGAACTACACGGATAGTCCCTATGGTTTATACGTTGTAACATGTTAAGGTACTAACTTTTTTTTTAACTCCTTAAGGTCCCATGGTTTACATTTGGTAACATGTTGAGGTATTAACATTAACTGTCGTTAAAAACTAACAGATTCCGTTAAAAAGTTAAGGTTGAGGGACTAAATTTACCAAATTGTGAAAGTTTTAAAAATTCTTTCTTCCCCACCCACCACCACCGCCACCCACCATCGCTGCCATCCAACGCCACCGTCGCCACCCAGCATCGTCGCTACTGCCACTCACCACCTTCACCCACCCACCCACCGCCATTGCCACCCGCCGTCACCCACCACCGCCGATATCCAATACCACCCAACAAGACAAGAAAATTCGATTCCCTGTTTTGACTCCGAAACAGAGATTGTCGAAATCAATCGCCAAACGTTGGAACATTTAATATCAAAGCCAAACCAGGATTATCATAAGATCAATACAAAGGATCATAACCGTTCAGAAAAGTAGAAATATAACCGGTCAAGTATTCCGGCAAAATTCATCTTTTTCGGCGAGACACCGGAAACGACGAATTGATCATTTGAACGCACCAAAACGGTTATATCTATCCCTGCCCCTATACATATTATCACAATCAAATACAAAATTCTTAATCTAATCGAAGAAACAATACAATTTTTGATACTCTGTTCTTTGTTCGGCAAACTTACTTTTCCCGCCAAATTTTTATAAACCAAAACGAGTTTTTAAAGGAGTTCAAACTTGGTCCAAACGTTCACAGATAATGAAGCAATTCGCTTTTATAAAAACTTTTATCAAAATATCAAAGGATTAAGATTTTTCTCTCTTTGGTCTAAAAACCGTAGTAAATTTTTTCTGAAATATTTTTTCCATATTTGATCGTTTGTTTTCTTCTGACAAGAATTCGAATTATTGTTGTGGAACACTTGTTAGGAATTTAAGTTTTTTTTTTTTTGATTGAGAAAAAAGTCCCAATTTTAGAATCCTGTTTAGACACTAGAAAATGTTAATCCACCCTGCTTTTCATCTCCTTTTTCTACTAGATGAATTTACAAACCTTAAAATGATGATTTCGAAAACATAAATCATAAACAAAAACCAACACCATGTCTATATCAATATATCATTTCTACATACACATGCATACAGTTAGTGCTTCAATGTAAGATCGAGTAACAACTTACTTCCAGTTAAGATCACCAGCAAGGAGAAGATCATTTTCCATATCTTCATAAGCAACAATATGACCCGGTACCGCATTCGACAGATCAAGCACTCCTCCTCCTCCTTGCTCCTCATGATCATCAACTAACATGTGGTGAAGAGCCTTGGCTAAACTGTTGTAACCATCATGATTGTGGAGGCTAATCCTGTGGCAAATCGAACGTCCTTCCACCACAACCGTGACTGCAGGAATAACCCCGGCTATCAAATCATCCTCCTCTTTTAAAAACTTGTTACTTGTGGTGTTATTATTTTGTGAACGGTGTTGCATGTTGATGTAGGGTTGTGACATGAGTCTTCTTTGGTGATCTTGTAACCACCGTCGTTTCATCATGTTTAGGGACCCTTGTGGATCACTACTCATGTTGTTCATGATACTATCTCTCTAGCTAGACTCTCTCTCTCTAGATATAGGAAGAACATACAGTAGTATAGGTTGATGAGAATCTAAATATAGTGTGTGAAATTTATAAAAAGTGGAGATGAGTAGAGTTTACGTACATGTTTTGTGTGTATGAGTGTATCACTTGTACCAATGTATCGTCTCTATCCATCAAGAGGTGATTTGTCCATGATTAACTTCTTTCAAGTTTATAATTAAAGTTGCTGGCATACAATTTAAAAATTATAAATCACTGAAATGCAAAGATATTGATGGTGAACAAGTTACCGCATTTACGATACGTTCCACATCTCCAATCCAATCACAACCACATATTACACTAAAAATCATTATAGTTCCTCTCTCTTCCATTCACAACCACTTTCAACAAATATATAAAATAAATACTGGAAATCTATTTTACTCAAAATATCCGCAAATTTAGTGATAAACAGTAAGTTCCCCATTTTTTTCACCCACAACCACTCACAACACTATAGGTTCCAAAACAAGTTCAACATTTACCAATTTATGTTACTTTCCCAATCTACTATTTTTTTATTACTGGCACAAGAATTACATGTTCGGTTGTAAAAAGGCTAGCGGCTCATTTTCTAAAAACAATAGTACAAAATTGATTATTAGACGTGGTTGTTTTAGTTTATAGTTGTCTTAAACTATAGTGTCTTAAAATGAGCGTATTTTAGATGTTTTTTTCTACCATGTCTTAAAACACTTTAATACTTGACAAAGTTACAGAAAACATCCTTTATGTTTACTCAAAATTACAGGTTTCATCCTTAAATGTTTAAAACTTGTAGGATTCATCATTTAAGAAAGTTTTTGTTGTAGGAACATCCTTTAACGAAAGTTTTGTTGCAGGAAACGATGTCCTTCTCACTAACGGGGTTAGTTTTTCTTGTTAACTTTGTTGGCCCAGATTAGATTTGCAGCGGATTAATTATATAACAAACACAATATAGAAGATACAAATAACAAAGATTGATATTATAAGATCGAATGTTTAATGTTTTGATACAACCGAACAATGAAAACAAATGAATTCTGGAAATTATAGATCGACTAGAGGATTGTGAATATGAAACAATCTTGATTAAGAGACAAATGAACCATGATGTTCCTATATATATGTTTTGAATTGATGTATCTGTCCCTTAACCGTTGCAACTGTTGTCCCACCGATTCGTACTCAATTTGGCGCCAAGAATAACTGTAATAATCGTAGGGGTATTGTCGTCCTTTTGCAACATTAACATACTTGAAATAATTGTCGAACCATGGTCTTTATTCTGATTTGATGCAGCTTGTTAATCCAACCTTGATTCAATGATGTGCAGCAACGTTGATCTTGTTATCCAGCCTTGTTCATGAAGCGCAGCATTTGTTTTGACCCATTTGCATTGTTTCTTGATATACTTACTTAACTAAACTAAAGATCCTAATATAATTGTTCTACATGAAACATAAATTACATACAAGTATTTACAAGTACAACATAATACATAAAAACATATATAAGTTATATTTACAAATCAACAAACTTCTTCTCTAGGGACTATTCTTGCCAAATCTGCAACAAAACCTTCGTTAAGGTTGTTCCTACAACAAAAACTTCGTTAAATGATGAATCCTGCAAGTTTAAACATTAAGGATGAAACCTGCAGTTTTGAGTAAACGTAAAGAATGTTTTCTGTAATTTTATCTTAATACTTTGAAAAAAAAATGTTTTTAGAAGGGGTGTGTAAACAAGCAGAGCCATAGCTTAGTATGTAAACGTATAGTGACCCAGTGCTAAGGTAAACATGCTCGTTAAGCTCGTTTAACCTGAAGCTCACATTGTATTGTGTATGTGGATGCCCAAATATTAATAAGTGTAAACTATACTGCAGTTTATTAATTATGTATTATGAGGATCATTTGAAAATGTTTTTTATGTGTGAAGAGAAAGAAGTAAGAATATAATGGTAAAACACTGGTAATATGATTGACATGAAAACTATAAACTATAAATTTTGTAGTTTATCTATCATTATGATATTGCCAGAAGAAAGACGCTTTTTAATGTCATTCACATGAAGTATGGATAAGCTCGGTAGTGGTATCGAAAATATCGATCCTGAAAAACGTTAAAACTGGGTACCAGTATTGAAGATGCGCACTTTGGTATGGTATTTAAAAGTAAAAAATCGGTAAAATTCCGGTACCGTACTGAACCGAAGGTACTGATCCTCACAAACGGCAAAAAGTGAGTAACGAGTGGGTACTGATGTTTGATCAGTCGATATCATTCAGTATTGGTATTTTTCGATACCTGTACCAAAATGCTATCTCTAATATGAAGCATATGTATTGCATTAGGGATGAGCACATAGAGCCGAATACCGATACCGTCCCGATCCCGTATCAAATTCGGTATCGGTATCGGTACCCACAATTAGAGGTTTTCGGTTTCGGTATTATCGGTACCGGTACGGGATCGGTATGGTATCAGTATTTTAAGGTAAAATACAGATACCATACCGGTACCGAACCGATACCGTACCGTATGTGTTCGGTATCAGTATCGGTATTGGGTTTAGGGTGTTTTTGGTATCGGTTGGTACCGATACCGTCCCGAGCTCATTCCTATATTGCATACACTACAAGGGGCACCACCGTTTTAGCTATTAGCTGTTGGTGTTTTCCCTTATAAATGTAAAGTTATGGGTTCAAATATTGCAAGTGCAAGATGAAATTAAATTGTAATAAAAATTTGGTGTTCAAAAACAACTGTTAACTGTTTTTTTTTTTCTAATCATTTAATACGGTATAACTTAACATAAATAAAGTGATTTACAACATTTAACTTAGTGATGTGTCAAGTGCGACTCTACAGACTACAATCACCACACATTTGTAAAAGAAATTAATAATTTATTGGTTGTCACTTAATATATGTCTTCTATAAAAATATATAAAAATACATAAAAGAATAGTAAGAGACCTAAGAAGTAGGTGAACATGCATAGAGAGGAGAGGGATGTTTGCTTGTGAATGCAAAAAGATGTAGTGTGCCTTTGTTCCTTTTTTCATGCTAATATTGTTTTGACCATATAACTAATACCATAAGCTCCCAAGCTCATTGGGATGTGATTTGTTTGTTTATTCTTATGGTCAGACCGGAGAGTTAAGTATATGTACCCCATAACAAAATTTAATCAAGTAAATTTGATAAGTTGATTATGATCTTTTGGTCGAGTGATATGATGTTTTCTCTTACCAATATAAGGTTTTAGTTGAAAATCTTTGCAAGTCCAAGTAAGTATGAAATTGATGTGTTAAAAAAATTGTCGTTAAAAAAATTTTGATGATCAGATTTGGAATTGCAGGTTACCACGTTCTTTAAAGACTAAATTTCAATAATAAATATATATTAAATTTAGGGAAAATGGAATTAAATAATCCCAACTTTGTTAGGTTGGAAGACAATAATCCCAACTTGAAAGTTGTAATATAACAGTCCCAACTTGTCAATTGTTTTATTTTAATGGTCCCAAACTAACCACCGTTAAGTATTTTGGTTAAATGTCAACGTGGCAGTCCACGGAGCAGCTGAGGTGGACAAAACGTGCAAAGTTGGCAAAAAAACATGGCCCACATTATCCCACTTGGATATTTTAATTAAAAAAGATTTAACAGTATTTTATAATTAAAATATTAAAGGGGCCCATCACGTTTCTTTCTCCTCCTAGATTCCTTCTCCGCCCTCCCCATTCCTTCTCCGTCGCCCACCACCGTTCACCACCACCACCATCACGCCTTCCTTCCTCAAACACACACCTCCCTCTATTTCCATCCTAACCCCCTCCCCTCCCCATCAGTACAACATTCTCCTCCTCCTCACTCATCCCTCGATCTCTCTCCACTGACTTCCTTTCAGAACTCGAAATCAACGAGGAATTATTATCCAAGTTGAAAACCATGAATGTGAAGGAGAACAAAAACCACAACCACAACCACCTTGTCAAATCAAACGGTATAATAACAGTGAGACGTTCTTCAATGGTTTCCTATGTGATTCCTCCTAAGAACAACTCCCCTTCATTTGAATCCATTGATTAAAGTTTGTGAAGTGGGTTTTTTTGGAATCTAGGGTTTGAAGTGGGTGTTTGGGAAGAAGCCCTAATTATTTGCTTCTGGTTTAGGGTTTTGAGTGAGATGGAACGATGGTGTAGAGTGGTGGTTTTTGTGGTGGTGTGTGCTGCCGGAGATGGCGGTGGTTGATGGTGGTGGCAGGTGGTTGTGGTTGTGGTGTAGAGTGGTGGTGGTTGTGGTGGTGGTGGGTATTGTTGGAGATGGTAGTGGTTGACGGTGGTGGCATGTGGTTGTGTTGGTGTAGGCGTGCAGGTGGTGGCGGGTGGTTGTGATGGTGGCAGGTGATTGGGGTTGTGATGAAGATGATAAAGATTTTATATGTGTGTGTATATAATATGTTATATAATAAGTGGGCCAGCCTATTTTTCTAAGTGGGATAGTTTTGTCCACGTAGGATGACACGTGGAATGTCACATAGGCATTTAACAGACAGACTTAACCACCATTAGTTTGAGACCATTAAAAACCATTGACAAGTTGGGACTGTTATATTACAACTTTCAAGTTGAGATTATTGCCTTACAACCCAACAAAGTTGGGATTATTTAATTCCATTTCCCCTTAAATTTATTATAAATAGTAAAATCTTGTCCTCTTAAGAGTCAATTAAATGTACAAAATAACATTTGTGAAGTGAAAATTACGATTAATTTTTATAATCTATTATCTGTTAATCTATTATCTATTATCTATTAACTATTAATATAATATATATAAAAGAATTGATAGATGCTGACGTGGCGTGCAATGGTGGCTTCAACCTCTCCATAAAAGTGACACGTGACTTAATAATTGAAAGATTTTAGTGGTTTTGATTATTTCCGTTTTATATATATAGTATAGATAGATATTATTAAACATATATTTTTAAATAGAAATCATTGTAATCGTAAATTACTTTCTAAACATTAGGAAAATATTAGTATATCTTCCAATTTAAATTTACATATATCTATAAAGTTATACATAATATCTCATAAATCTTTCGTTTTTATTATATTAAATCTAATAATAAAAAATTAAAACCTTATTCCTATCTTCTCTATTTTTCTTCTTCTTTACTGTTATCTATTCCATTTTTTGTAAAAATTAAATATTTTTTTTAAAATCATACATGATCTTTTATCCTCCTAAAAACCCTAAAACCCCTCCCTTCCCTCTCATCACTCCTATCATGTGTGCTTTCTTTTGGCCGTATGACTTGGTGAAGTACAAAATACGTAACAATCGGATTCCATGGAGAAGACGTTAGTCGTGACCTGCTTTAACACTGTGTTCCCGAGTTTCATTTAAAGAAAGAAAAGAAAGGATTTGGAAGGATGTTTTAAAAAATTGTGTTCCAGAGTTTTTTTTTTTAAGAGAGAAAAGAAGGGAAATGGAAGGAAAATTTTGGTTCATTTCCTTCATTTTTCATCCTTCCAAATTGGAGAGATTTGGAAGGAAATACTATTTTAAACCTAAAATCCTTACTTTCCTCTCCATTTCCTTCAAACTCGGGAACACACTGATTAATTAAATCTTTTCTTTCCACTCTCTTTCTTTTCCATCCTTAATTCTCTTTCCCTTCTCTTCCTTCATTTGTTAAACTCGGGAACATAGCGTAAAAGATTTCCTATTCATACATGCTTTTCATCATTAAACATATTATATAAATTTTGATAAGAAGAAAGGAAAGGAATCATAAGTGAGGTGGTGATCATTTTCCTATGATATAATATATTCCTCTGTTCTAGCATAATCTAGATTAATTTTATGCCATGTACGCCTTGTTGAATGGATTTTTATGCCATATGCGTGGTGTTGGATCTCATTCATTTATCTGGCACTCTGAGATCGATCCACCCCTAAATGATCTTATCCAGGTTCTGAAATTGTTTGTAAGTTAGATCTTTAGAAATTATGCGTTTTATTTATATTATAAATTGCTAAAACTTTGTGCAAAAGTTTTTTTCATGATTATTCTTCTGTAATGTGTATGCCATATACATATATTGATCTTTTTTTCTCTCGTAGGAACATAATAATCTGATCCAGTTTTATTCCATGGAAACCATGATGAATAAAGAAGTAGTTAGTGAATGTGAGCCGGTGGAGATCAAACGGATCCTCACACGCAGAAGCTCAGCTAGATATTAACTTTCTGAAACGGGCCTTGGACCACAAATTTCCCCTGAGAAGCAAAAGAAGGTTTTTTATATGATCAAATTTCCTTTATGTAGTAATGTTTTTCTTTTTCGTTATGTGATCCTATGTCGTACCAAGAATTAAAAAAGATTTTATTTTTAGAATAATTTGGTGTTCATATTCTTTTTCTTATTCGATGCAATGCGTTATCCCTCCATGATTACCAGTTGATACTTAATAAGCAACCAATTCAGCATCTTATGATAATTATTTTATAGGATCAGTCTTCTAAAAGCAATCCGAAATCAGATGATCAGAATCTTGAATCCTCCGGAAGCCCTCGAAATCAAAAGGTAAAAATCCATGGTGAGTGATATAATATTATACAATGGATGCATCAACACTATTTATTAACACTCTCTATGTTCAAATATCTTCCAGTCTTCAAAACTTGGAAAAGTTCGACATAATATGTGTTTTTTAATCAATGCAGAGAACAACTTCATTTTATATTCATAAAAGAATTATTTAGTTTTCTTCTGAATCCTAAAAAATAAAGAAATAAAAAATAAGAAAGAAGAAAAGACAAAATTTTTTATTTTTTTCTATTTTCGCTCAAATTTTGGTGATGGGGACTCTTCTTTTCACCCGTCTACCTTCTATTTTGATGTAAGATTGTGCTCTTGTGATCCCTATAATGTTTTTTATTGCCATTGTTTGCCATAGTATTTAGGGTTTATGATTAATCTTTAGTCGGAGGTTCACCGAGTAATTTTCAACTAATGAGCTAATTAATCGGTAAGCGGCCGACAGTGGTCAAATCCAGATACATGATATGTAATTGTTAGCTTATATTTGATGATAGTGTAATTGATAAGGATGGATGATTTTAGAAAGTGATGGTAGGAATTAGGTGTCATTTAAGCAAATTTAGACATAAATAAGCTCTATAATGGAATTGGAATCGCGCGGGAATTGTAACTTAATTTGGAATTTAGGTGTGTTCGTCTTACAGAATGGAATGGAATCTCGATGGAATTAGAGCGTAGATTACTTTTGTCAGATATATGATATGAAATTATTAGTTTGTATATGTTTTTATTAGTTTCGAACTACTTTGGTTAAGTCACAATGAGCAGAAAAGGATAGAAGAAAGAGAAGTGGTGGTTCATAAGTTTAGCTTTGGTTTTTTGATAAAAGAGATAGAGAATGTGTGATTGGTAGCGTATTAGGCAGTTAGGTGTCGCAGCCCCCGACCCACACCCCGGGCGGGGACGCGAGCACGAGCGGTGGTATCGGTGTTTATATATTTATTTTGTAGCGGAAAAGTTTCATCAGGATCGAAGTTAGGAAAAGTCTTCAACACCATTATTTTATTGATAAAACGGAGGGTCCAACCCTCTAATGTACAAAAGATTTACATAGGGATATTACCCTATATTTTACAAGCGAAATTCATAAAAACATATTCCATATTTAATATCTTGTGACGAGCCACTTATTTAAACGGAGTGCTTCACCACACCCCTTGTTCGCAACTACACCATCTTGTATTATTTATTTGGCAAGTCACCTGAAAAATGTTTTAAAAAGATTTGATCAGCGGAAAATGCTGGTGAGAACATTCCTTTAAAAATGACACATTTACATTACAGTATTAAGGGTTTTCACACTTGGCTTTAATTACTATTACCGCCACTGTACTTGCCACTCGACCGGATCTATGGCTGTGGTCATACCATTTTAGGGAATTGCTCCCCGAAATGACGTGTCGTGATATACCGCAGTATAAAGTAATGTGCACAGAACCCCACAATACTGGTGGTAATTAACTAGCAATTTAGCAAGCAACTTAATCCCTGTAATGTATCTAAAACCTTTGCTAAAACATCTTTAAACAATTTATACTATCACATTGCAGCGGGTTTAAAATGTTAAAAACTCCCACTAACAATGTTAAAACATTTAGCCCACACACGTGGAAAACGTGAATGAACTCACCTTAAAATAGGTTCTTGGTGTAAGTGTGGCCATCTGGCAAACAATTCCTAATTTTTATCTAAAAAGAACCTAATATGTTAGCATATCCCATCATATTTAATACGAACATCACGAGATAGACTATCGATACTCAGGTCCGATTCTTATTCAGTGTTAGGACCGTCTCGCTCTTATTCAGTGCAAGACTGTAGTATCAACATTCACTCGATCGGATATCGTCGTATAAACGTAATGTAGGTAGGCTAACATACTGGTAGGTATCTCCAACTAACTCTTTCTTTGTTGTTTGAGAGTGAACTGAGTGAAAAAAAAATGTTACGAAGGTCGCCTTTTATAGGCATTCTACGAAACTTGGCCTCCAAGTTCATTTGAGTTTATCTATATCACAATTGTATCTAGTCTACGTCATCTGCTTATCACTTATTATTATTATTATTATTATTATTATTATTATTATTATTATTATTATTATTATTATTATTATTATTATTATTATTATTATTATTATTAATTTAAGCTGCTTAACTCGTTTTTCTCTTATAACTTTTAACCTATAACGTTTTAGCGAATTCCGAATATACTGTTAAGACGAGCTAATTTTTATCTACGCATTAACCTAAGTTTCATTAAAAACGGAATAGGGTTCAAATATAATATATTTTATTATTATTACTATATGGTTTTCTATAACACTAAATACTCCTCTAGATCTCATATACTAGACATGACTCGTCTAGATATCATCTATATCTTTTAAACGATACTCGATAACGAGCGTTCGTTTAAATGCCTCTTATTTAAATGAGTTGTTTTAACCGCTATCTACTCATTTAATAATTAAAATACAAGTATTAAATATTTTATTTATTTATTTTACGACGGGTTGTTACATTAGGCATTATGGTAACAATCGAAATGGTTTATGTTTCTTTGCTCAGATTGTAGATAATTGATGTTATAGTTGTGATGACAATTTGTGATTTGAGTTTTGTTTAGATTTAAGTTTATGTCCTTACTTTAGTTTATGTAGCGGTATTCTATTGTAATTATTAGTGGCTAATATATGAATCAAATCCATAGGGGACTAATATAATTGAGATGCTAGCATCTTAGGCGGTTAGGGGATACGGTAGCAGTCGAAATGGTTTATATTTCTTTGTTCTGATGGTACATAATTGATGTTGTAGTTGTGATGACAATTCATAATTTGAGTTTTCTTCTTTTATCATTTTTTTATTAAGTCATATTAAATTTTTCAACCCCGGGACCTTCCGGGGTAATCAACTATGAAGGGATAGGGAGCCTAATCCAGGCGGAGGAGGCGCCCCTATCCCCATAAATAGGAATCCTGGCGCCAGACCCCGGCGCCAGGCTTCCTTTGCAGCACTGCCAGCATAACATGCAGCGCAGCGCGCAAGGTTACCAATTGATAAGCAACGAACATCACTTAATAAGCGCGTATGACCACGCGCGGTATCTTCCCTTATCACTTTTGGTACGAGGTACAGAAGATAACAAATGGAAGATTCACAAGGATTTCTGACAGAGTACGCGCCAATGAGAAGGCGACAGGTGGCAAGGTTGGTCCAACCACCACTGACAAAGGACGACGACATGACTGTGCCCACGCTTCCACCATGCCATCATCAACAGTGACAGCAGAGGCATGGTCAACGACTGTAGCAAGGACAGGGGCGCCGTCCGCCAACCAGAGCTCGCCACGTGTCCGCCTCGAGCAACAACCATGCTGCCGAATGACGTCATCCACAGTAACCTGGTTTTCCCGCCATTTTTATGGGAAGCTTGGACTTGGGCTTTGACCAGGCCCAAGTAAGGATAACTTCTCATGGGCTTCTCTACTAAGCCCACGAGTTCTCCTATAAATAAAGGAGGACATCTCCTTGCAAAAGGATCCGAAAATTATTCATTGTAACCTAGCATTATTCTCTTGTAACTCTCTGTACTCAGTCATTAATAATATTCCGGCTAGTTACAGTGGACGTAAGTCACTCTCCGACCGAACCACTTACATCTTGTGTCTTTATTTACGTAACTCTCGCACACATTCACACTCCTTGTTCTCACCGGGTTTAACCTAGAGGTGTGGGTAAATGATTACTCTTGACGAACGTAAGTATTAATCACACGGTGATTAGTGATAACCACCGTGATACCTATTGTTTCTTCAAGCTAGTTTGATATATGTTAAAAGAAGCACAAACAATAATCATCGTGCTTTGAAGATTATAAAATTTTACGGATCTCGATTGATTAAATAATATTTTTGTAGTTAAAAGTTTTGAGTCTATAGCTGGAGATGCGAAGGAGTTTGGAGACGACCAAGAAGAGCTCCGTTCGCCGACCGCATCGCGTCTCTGCCTTTCCTTGAAACTCGTTGTCATGTTATATACAGTTTTACACCACTATTTTTTGGGGGCAATAATTTGGTGTTCATTATTTCGAACTTCGAAGTACTCTTTATTTTTTAAATATCATTATTAAAGTTTAATAATAATAAGTATTTATGTTTATGTATAGGATAAAAGTAACTTACCACTATTGGGGTTGGTGGCTCAATAGTAGAAGCAATGCTTCTAGAAACACATAAAGGGGAGGTCATGGGTTCAAGTCCCACAAAGAGAAGAAATTTGCCGTTCAAAAAAAAAAAGTAACTTACCAATATTATTATGTTTCAGTATTCGATGTTTAGTAACTCGATTTATAGATTTCTCAACACTCTCGTCTAATTCTAACATTAATCCAGATTTCAAGCTAAAAGACTAAAAGTGCAATGTTTAAGTTCACAAAACACTCGGAGATGAGAATGCAAATATATGTTACACGAGTGCCATCTTTAACAAACCACTTTACCTCTTTAAATGGTTGACACTAAAAATTTCAATATGAAAACATAGGCTTTTTAGTACTAACCAATTTCATATGGAGTCATGGGTTTTATCATACCTTCCTCATTTAAATGTCTATTTCTTTCACTAGTTCTATAAATTTACGATTTAAGCTCTATATTTTATTTGTTTAAGTCTTCATATTTTCTAAATATTTTAAACTATAACGCTTAGGGTGCGTTTGGTTCGTGGAATGGTTTGGAATTGGAATTTGTGTAGAAATTGGAATTAGAAAGAATTGGATTTGGAATTTAAACATTCTAAAAGGAATTGAAAATTGTTGGAATTGGAATCTCAAATATTATATTATTGTGTTTGGTTGGTTAATAAATTGGAATCTATCACCCTTCCCCCACGACCCGCATCGTTGTGACCCGTACCGGCCCGAATCGTTTCGCCCCGTACCGGCCCGTAGCGTTTCGACAAAGGGTTATATCCAAGCTAGAGATAACCACCAATACAAAAAAACGTCAAGTTACATCAAACATACACCAATCCTTTCAAGTTATCCTATCCTTCTTCTTCTTAGTTGGGTCTGTTATCTTTCTAACACTTGTTCTTTTTCAAGATCACTTACTTTTGATATAATCTTAAATATTGTTTATTTTGAGTGCATTAATTTATCTCTTTTAGTTTCCTTTTGTGTAATTGTGATTATTTGGGTGCACAATAATTTGTTAAATTAACAAATTCAAGTTATCACAAATGATTACTAGCTGTACAGTGGCTTGTGTGTTACAAAATGTAGATTTGCTTTCAACTTTTTGTTCAATACATTCAATGGTTTGATAAAGAATAATTTTTGTTCTACTCTTAAATCAAACATTCCATTGTGTAACTGATAACAATACTTTGACTTAAGCTTCTTAAACCTCTATTTAGTTGATGTTCTCATAATCTTCCCTATTAGTTGCCATACCATTAAATAAAATTATCCCGAACTTGTACTAATATACATTTGCAACTGCAAATGACAACATTACTGGTAAAATAAGGGAAAATTACTAATGGGTAGCGAGTATCGTTCCATTTAAATGTTATTTTATTAGGTAGCGGGTGTTGTGTTAATGCTTCAATGTCATTTATTAACTACAGTTTTAATTAATAACTTATAATGAATTAAACTTGTTATTGTTATTTTGTGTTCATTTGGAGCAGGCATGAAAGAACATAAGCTATGCTTCTCTGATTGAAAAGAAAATATGTAATTTGAATCAAACATCATATTTTCCTTCATTTCAAGAATGGTGATTTAAAATATCCATGATCTGCATAAAAGGTAAAGTACATGTTGTTGGTGATGATCTTTTGGTCACTAATCCACAGTATAGCTTTCTAATTACATTTCTTGACATATGTTAAGGTTTAGCTTTTGACTTCTACTTTTCTATCTAAATTTGCCAAAAATATTATTGATCCATATGACATATTTTTCTAAATTAAGACGTAGAATTTGAGTGGTTATGTTTTATTGCTAAGAAGTCAAATGGGTAGAAATACAAACTTCGTAAAATGGAAATAGTCAAATGTGTTTTGATTTTGGATCTATTACCTTTGCTTCTATCTGTTTATGATGATATGTGTTTGATCACCGGTCATAACAATGGTACAAGTGAAAAGACTACTGTTATAGATTCACATGTTGCGTTTATTGGTCATGGGAAGGATGAGATGCTTACTTGCACCCTTCTTTCCATGCTCCCCGTGCGCTGCCACTCCTTTAACCAAATGGAACAATTAATTACAAATTTACAATGCTTACAAAGAAGTGTTTAGAGCGGAGCCGCCAGATTGGTTTTGGGACAGCTCTACTAAAGTTTGTATGCACATTCACTACATCATTGTTGATTTTGTGGTTGGATTTTTTTTTGAGTTAAATTGAGGCTTGATTTTTAATTTTTGCAAAGTGAAATCTCCGTGAAAAAAATACAAACGATGCGCAATGTGTGGCAGAAAAACATACGTACCCGCGGCAACGCGCGGGCATTCTCACTAGTATTTTGTAAAGTATATAAACCAAAATTTTATAATTCTCAAAACTAATGCACTGATATCATAAAACATATTTATTTAATTATTAATATATTTAGAATTACTACATATATACATTTTGTAACAAAATAAGGTAATTTTATAGATATAGTTGTATGTGTGTTACTATCTAACTGTTTGTAATTATGGCATGTGTAGCATCATGGTGGATTCGTACTTTCGTACGCTCAGTTTGGGTGGTTTCAAGCTTTGAAACTGCGTGAACACCCCACATATGAATTTTGTTCAACATCACCAATTTTATAAAATGGCGAGATTGTGATTTCTTTTCATCGGTAACACCAATCCAAACTTGTGCTTATATGCCTTGTCTGAATGGCATACGACAAGAGCAACAAGAAAAGGAACATTTTGATATGAAAAAACAAACAGAAGCATTCTGGATTAAGGTATCTTCACTGTTTTGTATACACTAATACACATGCATATGTACACATAAATATGCCCTCTTTTATTTAGCTTCTTGAAACCAAATTCTCTATTTTCCCTTCCTTTTCAAAGAATTCAAGAAAAATATTAATCTATGATAAGAAGCTGATCCAAGAGTTCAAGTCTCTTACCTAGACATTATTATGAACACTTCGATATTTAGAAGAAGTTTTTCGTTGCATACTACGAAAACTCAAAGTACCCCGCATCAAGATTTAGACATTGATGAAACACCATTTTCTATACTTAGAGGAGAAAGGTTGTCTATCAACAGGATTCTCTCTAGAGATTCTTCACTTGGTCAATCATCGCGTATTTACTATAGAAGTACCACCAACATAGGCGTTCCCTTTCAATGGGAGAAGAAACCAGGAACACCCAAGAATCCACCTCGAGGGGAGGTTATTCTACAATCAACACCACCACCAACACCACCGCCAGCAATGCAAAGTTTAGTGCTTTCACGACCTAATGTGCACACAAAGAATTCCTCGTTGTTAGGAAGGTTTTGGTTATGGCGGAGGAGATTAAGTAAGTATATGAGGATCCAAATGTATGACCGAAGAGGGTGTCATACAAAATTTGGTGGTAATTTAAAAGGTAACAAGGTTAGTAGCTCAAATGATGATTTGGATGCTGAGCTTGTGGGATGGATCCATGGTGGTTCAAGATCTTTATCATCTTCTTCAATTTGTTTATCTAATGATCGATTTGAAAGCTTTAGAAAAGGAGTCCCTTTTTGTTGTACAACATGGAGAAGATATAAGAGCAAGTGAGCAACAATAAATGATGGTATGGCATGATCACATGATATACTAATTGAAAGTTTTTGTAGAGTTCTCTATAAATCCTGTCACAAGTTTACTTTACTTTTATTGCACAACATAGAGTATATATAAGTGCAGCAATAAGTAATGCTTAGAAGTCCTGTTTAAATAATTGGATTTGCTTGCAATAATCTTATTTTCCTAGTTTGTATATAATATTTGTAACTTGTAAGTTCTTGTAATTACCGAAATGAAATCTATTCGTACATTTTTTTATGTGGCCCTATAACCGTCAAAGTTTTAATTGAACTATTAACAAGTCCTTGCTAATTTATCTAATAAAATCCCATGTTTTCTTAACGTTCTATATATCAAAGTCTTTGTTTATTTTTTTATTTTTGGTCATGTCAAGTAATCGGGTCAAATAAACATAGATTATTTGACCAAGGGGGCATTTAGGGTGGCCAGGGAAGACCAATGGCTAGGGGCTTGTCTTATTCGGCTCACATTTCTTTTATATAATGCCTATATACATATGTTATGTGTGTGTGTTTTAATAGAAAACTCATTTTAAACTTAAAATTTGAGCCCATTTGAAAACTCATTTAAAACTAAAAAACTTATTAGTGTAGCCCATTTATAAACCCAATACTAATTTAAAACTCAAAATTACATATTTTTTAAATGACTAAGATAGGACGCCTAAATCTTCAGATACAGCTCTACATCTAATCACAAATTCTAGCTGACTTGTTGACCATTAATGATCCAAATTGGTCAAAATTAATCAAATCTGGTCAATTCTTGAAGGGTACATAATAACATTTCATAATAGTGGTTACTCTAAAAAGAAAGTTACGCCTAAGAAGGGTATAAATGAATGATAGCATGTCGATAACATGTCACGTGTATGTTGTTGGTTTTATGGCCGAGAGATATATATTTGTGTCCATTTGTGCACTCAAAATACAACACACGTTTCATTATAAAGGTTAAATAACACAAGATACTATAACATTTATAAATGTAACACAACATAGTTACAAATGGTAAACCGACACAATTTGCACCATAATGGTAAAGCAAAACAATTTCATACAATGCATTGTATTTTTCCAATAAAATGTCATATTCCAAAATGTACTGATATTGTACTCAAACTAAAGATAAAAATTGCTTGATTGTATTATTTTTGTAGATTTAAATACAAATTGAGTCCTCGTGGTTACACCCAAACTGCTAGTTAAGTCCCCAATTCTGGAAATTGATCTCGTGAGTGCCTGTCGTTTCCAATCTTGGTCAATCAAGTCTCTTCCTCAAACGAAATCACTTTATGTCGTCAAATGTCAAACCATCAACGTTTGGGTGGGGTAAACTTGTCTTTTTACCTCACTACCTCAACCATCCATTCAACCTCCGGTGACATGCGATTCCTCCGATCACAATGCTGACGATTAGATCTATGGAGTGAAGCATCAAAAACAGTATATTGAAAGATAATCGTTGTTTATCTTACAAACAATTAAGATTTCTTACAAACAATCAAGTACATTGAACTTGAACTGAATTCGATTGAACCGGTCTTTGAACACAATTTGAGTCGGGGCTAGGGTTAATGCAACCCTAATCCTTCTTGTAGTCAATTTCAAGGTAGTGGTCAAACTTTAGAACAACATGAACGTGGATTTGAAGTGTGAACAAGGCTAGGAGTATGTGATCGCATTAGTATTGTACAATATAGATGTTGGTTGGTTTTTTGGTGATCAAGTTTTTTGTTTAACCATGTTGGTTGGTTTTTTAAAGCTTAATGTTCTCTGTTGATCATGTAAAATGTAATGATCAAGTTATCTCCCTTATATCTATGTAATGACCAATATTCATGTAATGATCAAGTTATCTCCCTTATATCTATGTAATGGCCAATATTCACAACTTGTTTTGGTCTTCATAGTTTCAATATGTTTGTGGTTTCAATGTTAATGTTAGTTTAACACATAAATAGGCATCCATATTGTACTCAATGTTAATGTTAGCTTAATAAACAATTAGGCATTCAAAATCTTCACAGTTTTAATATGTTTGTGGTTTCAAGGCAAATTTTAATATGTTTCAATGCAGCCGCACAACAATCTATTTCATTGTTGTAAAGTTGTTGTATAGATCAACTTTTGGTTTCAATTTTTTTACACTTCATGCACCCTCAGTACCTAAAAGCCACAGTTGGTTTCATTAATAAGCTATGCAACTACAATTATGCAATTGCGGTTGTTGTTTTGTTGTTGTCCTGTAATCATGTTGTTGTTCTTATGCAGCTGCACATTGTTTGATCATGTTTGTTGTTTCAAATTAACTTGCACATTTAATTCTGATGTGGAGGGAAACAAAAAAACAACAAAGCACATGGACTCACAATGCAAATTTACGAAGGGGCATAATTATCTTTTCACTTCCAGTATAACAGAAAGGGGATGAGAGTTTGATGGGGAACTTGATTGACTAAAATTGAGAAGGTCAGGAACTTAAGGGGCCAATTTTCCGAAATGAAGACTTGTCAGAAATTACGGTATCAAGAACTCAAAATTGAAAAAACACTTTATTAATAAACCCAAACCAAGAAGAGTTCTACCAGAAACATACGACTCTTAAAACTACAAACAAAAACACTAACCTCAAAATGCACAGACTCTCAAATCAAAAGATTACAACTCAACCTCTCACAAATCTAAAATCACACTGAGAATCACAGAAACAGAATACACCTGATTCAATACTCAAACTCTAGATGAGAGACTGGTAACCACTACGAAGAATCTGGAAGGTTGAGAGAAAACGATAGAACCATCAACAATATCTGGATGATCTTGAATAATAATACTAGTGATATGATCGATGAAAGGTAATAAGGTGTGAATGTATATGAATATCCAGACCACCTCTATACTCAAACCCTAACGCCTCTTTTTGTGTGTGATGCTAGAGATGAGAAGTATATCAGATCATTATTACTTCTGACTTCTGCCTTATATCATAAAGGTTGGCAAGACATAAGATGCAATGGGCCACATAAGGTGCATTGGTTACAAGCCCACTAGATGTATCCTGCAAGCCCAGCAATCATCAACAGCTACAAGCCCACAACTTATCACACGAACACAAGTTGACCGGACCCTTTGACCTGCACAAATCTTATGCAACATATTCAAATACAAATTAACCAAGTAACCTGGATATTAAAATTGCAATATCAAAGTATTATTTCAACACCCCCCCACAATTTTAATATCCTAATGGATCAAACATACTAAGAGACTGTCGCACATCTCCAAGTTGACCAACAACAAGCCCTCTTAACAACTCTCTAAGACTCTTAAACAGATCATCAGAGAAGAACCATACACCACCAACACAAGATCTAAACCTGGTAAACATCTATCTCGCAACACAGATCTTCACCTAGATCTTACAAATACAGTGACAGTTAAAAAAAAACCTTGGAGATAGAAGTTAAAAGAAACAAATATCTCAGAACATTAAATTTTGCCAAAGAAAATGCGATTAACAACAATTGAAAAAAGCTGCACGATTAACAAACACAGGTAAATTTATCTGACCAAATATCCTTTTGTTTTGCAAACTTTAGTTGATAATAAAGTTTTTTAGTATGTTTTATTAAAAAACACTAGTATCAACAAAGTCTATCAATAAACTAGAACTTCTTTTATTAAACGCACGTTGTCATGAAAATTTAACATCAAATTCAACACAATGACAATCTCAATTAACTAGGCTAGAATACAAAACATACAACACAAAGGTTCATGAACAATTGGTGCAATATATCCTAACCGTAAAAAAGATAGATGTTATGTTAAACTAGCAACATAAAAAAACGAAATACTAGACTGAACATTTAATACTAAGTTGGTTATGTTCGTAAAAAATTCCACATGTAGCAGCACATATGATTCGACATTCAGTTTTAGCTGTATGTCGTGAAATTATACTGCCCCTTTTTATTTTCCAAGTTTCTTAGAGGGTTTCAAGACATGTACACCAAGAACCTACAATCAGACAAGACTTCTAAATACCAGTCAAGACTCCCAACAACTCTCTATACATGACCCTACAATAGACCGCTTAACAAACGATCTACACAGTTTCCTCTAATAGACCATTAACTGATGATCTATACATACTAAGATGACAAGGAAATTTAAATACATAAGACCACATCCTTGACATATCAACCAAGGAGACGACTACAAGGGAGAAACAACAGAGAGACATAAACTGACACTTAGAAGCTAAGGTAGATGTAAAGATGTATAGTTGAACTAATATCTCAAGAGAAAAAAAAATATCTTGTCATATCAATATCTAACATTCTAACCAAAAAAAAAAATAGGATGAAATTTTTATAGAGACAAACAAAAAAAAACTTATACCACTTTATTGATTTCAATTTCTAGGATATGTTAAAAAAAAATATTAGATCCACCCTTTTTATAAGAAACTTGGATTTTTGAAAAAATATCCATTTTGAAAATTCACCTTTACAAAGACATGTGACCAACTTGCTATTTATATAAATCAGTAGTAAACCAGTTGCAAAATCATTATGCTTTTCAATCAACAATTGACAACTACTCAAACGAAGCTAGTTCAAACAGAATACAGAAAATAGATATCAAATCGTTTGAATGACGATTATCCACTTAAAACCAAACATATTCAGACAAAGCAGCTAAATCACAGATTTCAGCAATAATATGGTCAAAAATGCATACAACAGTCATTAAGACAGCGAAACATGTCCCGATAAACATATAACCACAGTATTATCAACCAGAACATACAAGACAAACAGTATTCATGTTGACGAAACCTTGTAAAGAATGTAAACACTCGTTTGATTTAACCAAAAATAATGTTAACTATTACTAACATGTAAAGAAAAATTTTGATTTAAACCAAACATTTACAACTTCACATAACAACAAGAACCATACAAACCTGAATCACATGATTCAAAAAACACGTAAGCACCGCTACAGCCTAAACAGAAACTGATAACACTCAAAATCTCACAAGACTTCAATACCATAATACAATCCTCTACACAGAAGAACACACAAAAGGCTGCAACACCTACAAGATGTACAATACTAAGAGAAACCAACCGGTACCCCTTACAAACTCTTCTCTAACCTCTACGGTTCAAGTCATCATCAAGACGAAAAGACAAAAAAACACTAACGCGATCTAACAGACTTCCTAACTCTACAACTAGTAGATTTTATTCAAGAATCCTAGATCTAGAGCCAATACCAGAGATTACAACAGAAGAGATACACAAATTGAAACACACAGGTTGCCAAATCAAGCACCATGTTCCAATACCAGAATTATCAGCCAAAAACATCTAATTGAACAAAAAACACACGATTTTACAATTAGAAAGACATCCCACAAAGGAGTAAACCAGGCTGACAAAAAACACGTATTGAGAAGAACTTAAAGACTAATTTGCATTGATTAAAAAACTTTTACAACTTTACAAGAAACATATTAAATACAAAAAACTTGTAAAGAACATAAAGACTAATTTGAATCAATTCGCAAAAACTTTTACAACTTCACAACCAATACTCAACAAATATTGAATCACAAGATTCAACACACAAGTCTCATAACAATATGAATCATAAACCATATGACTCCACCAGACTATAAAGACACAGCCAGACAAATGTCGATTAAAAAAAAACAAAATCACACGATTGGCAACCAGAAATTCTCACAAGAGACAACATACAAGGCTGTTAAAAATATAATCTTGACATCAGCTGGTTAAAACCGTCTACCACATGGTTCGACTAACCAAACAACAAGATTACACACACATTACATATAGACCACACAAAACCATCATGATACGAGTTCAAATAACAAAAAAACCCATCAAGATACGGTTAAAGCCTATATCAGAAATGACAACCACACGATTCTATACCAGTAAACAAAGTTACAAAGAATTGAAAACAAGAACTTGATATTGCTACCACTCGTATCATACAACAAATAACAAAGTTCTCAACATACACAGATCATCTATAACAACTTTTAGACATCTTACCAAGTATAGACCCTAGATACAAATAGAATCTACAAAATACCATAGATAAGAACAAGATGACCTAAACAATTCTTTATGATCAACACTTAAACCAAGAACATAAACCTTGACAAGCTCATTAGACACATTTTATGTGACTAATAGAATAATGAATCTCATAATCAAAGACAACAACTCTGATAAAAGTGAGAATCACACAATCTTTCACTAACATAAAGACAACTTTATTCAACTAGAAAACATTTTCAGCATAAAAAAACATATGTGGCTGCCAAACCTTTTAATAAAACCTTCTTAACCAAGACAAATAGCAACACACTGTCAAGAACAAGCAACAACTATCATTGTTACTATTATCATTATTATCTCCATTCTTATCTCCATCATCAGTCAAGACCAAGTGTTATAAAAAATGTTAAAACTATTGATACAAGTTTTAAGAATCAATAACAACACACTACAATAACACAGTCCAAACAACAAACACCACAGAAATAAACAACAGCACAGAGATAAACAAATCAAACAAACACAATAGTAACAGTGCCAAATTGTCAAGTTAACCAAAACACAGATTAATAAATCGATTAACTCATGACAGAGAAGAAACTAAAAAAAAACAAAAAAAACCGGCGAAGCTACGTGGGTGTCCAGATCGCTGGTTCGTCACTCAAGGGTGCCAGCGCAAGTCCTCACGCAGGAGCCACTTAGACCAAGACCAAACCTAACTAAGACAGACTCGATCAATTGCCGGTCCATCTAACCCGGTACCAGACGCCTAGACCAACAAAATTAGAACAATGGATGGAAAGATCTCACCGGGGGTTTGCCCAAGTTAGGGTTCGCCAAACAACAACTCACAACCTGTACCCTTTACTGAGGGTTACAGTGTTGTGAGGCAGAAGAATATGCACTCCCAATCCAGGTATAGCCACAAGATCAATGATCAACCAACAAACTCCCAGATTTGTTTGAAGCTTCCAACCAGAAGACCAATAGACTGGTGAGAAAACATCAGTGCCAAGAAACCAACCTCCAAAGCAGATAACCAGATCATGACCAGTTCTAAACGACAACGTTAACATCATACCAGATCAATGTAAAAGTTGTCACTAAACCATAGACCTTTAAAAAACACAGATCTAAACTCGGCACACCACAACTTAGAAGGACCCCAGACGTGAACTACAATGACCAAACAGATCAGTAACAAACATAGGAAACCCTTGGAGTAGAAAATAGAGTCTGTACCCACACGAGGAAACAACAAAGAACGAACAATCAAAACCGAGCAACAGCAGCGGAATAACTTTTAACTCGATCCAGATCTACTATCTTCTTTAAGAATACCTTCGATCGAGATCTATCAAATTAAATCTGACCAAAGGAACTCAAACCAAACAAAAAAAGCCAAAAAATAGACAAGATCTATGAAACTATATGAGATCAATTTTATAAATTATGAAACACCAACGACCAAGATCTATTACTTAGATCTGACCTTCGATTTGTTCAAAAACACTCAAGAACAAGATCTATGAACGAGTTCCTCTCTTGAACACGAAAAAAAACAAAAACAAACACAGCGGAAAACTCAACGATCAGATCCACGAGACGACCTCTAACCAGAAACAGAGCGATGGCTCTGATACCATGTCAGAAATTACGGTATCAAGAACTCAAAATTGAAAAAACACTTTATTAATAAACCCAAACCAAGAAGAGTTCTACCAGAAACATACGACTCTTAAAACTACAAACAAAAACACTAACCTCAAAATGCACAGACTCTCAAATCAAAAGATTACAACTCAACCTCTCACAAATCTAAAATCACACTGAGAATCACAGAAACAGAATACACCTGATTCAATACTCAAACTCTAGATGAGAGACTGGTAACCACTACGAAGAATCTGGAAGGTTGAGAGAAAACGATAGAACCATCAACAATATCTGGATGATCTTGAATAATAATACTAGTGATATGATCGATGAAAGGTAATAAGGTGTGAATGTATATGAATATCCAGACCACCTCTATACTCAAACCCTAACGCCTCTTTTTGTGTGTGATGCTAGAGATGAGAAGTATATCAGATCATTATTACTTCTGACTTCTGCCTTATATCATAAAGGTTGGCAAGACATAAGATGCAATGGGCCCATAAGGTGCATTGGTTACAAGCCCACTAGATGTATCCTGCAAGTCTTATAAGCCCACTAGATGTATCCTGCAAGCCCAGCAATCATCAACAGCTACAAGCCCACAACTTATCACACGAACACAAGTTGACCGGACCCTTTGACCTGCACAAATCTTATGCAACATATTCAAATACAAATTAACCAAGTAACCTGGATATTAAAATTGCAATATCAAAGTATTATTTCAACAAGACTCAATCATCATTTTAGGTATAACCACAAAGATTCAAATTGTATTTTACTCTTTTTATACTATGTCTTTTAAAAAAAGTTACGTACATTAAAATGATAGTAAAACTTGAAAAAGTCCACATCTATAAGTTTTTCCGAAATTGCCACCAATAGGGATGGCAACGGGTCGGGTTTGACTAATACCATACCCATAGCCGGTTATAAAATCTCATACCATACCCGTTCCATTACCCGTCGGGTTTTTGTCGGGTATTACCCGTCGGGTAGAGAGCATACCCGCGGGTATCGGGTATACCCATTGGTATTTGCATGTATATATACATTTTTATTTTCTTTTATAGTCTTATGTTTTAAGAAATTCAGAGTACATGAAATTGTAATAAGTAACATATATATTATCATCACCATAATAATCTTTGAAACGTTTAATATGTAAATATATATTATAGTATGAATTTTGAAAACTATTTAGGTAGCGTTTGGTATGATGGAATGAAAGAAGGAATGGAATGAACGATTACGAGGGAATGAAAAATAGTGTGTTTGGTTGGTCATAGGAATGGAATCACCCATTCCAAAAGGCATTCCATTTCTTCAAATCCATTCCATCCACCCCCCATGTTTTTTTTTCATTTCATCCCTCATTCACCCTTCATTAACAACATCATAAGCCACCACCCATCACCACCACCAACCACCATAGTCACCACCCACCACCACCACCAACCACCATCGTCACCACCCACCACCACCATCGTCACCACCTACCACCACCAACCACCATCGTCACCACCCACCACCACCACCAACCACCATCGTCACCACCCACCACCACCACCAACCACCATCGTCACCACCCACCACCACCACCACCATCGTCACCACCTACCTACCTACCACCACCAACCACCATCGTCACCACCCACCATCACCCACCATCGTCACCACCCACCACCACCACCATCACCCACCACCATCGTCACCACCCACCACCACCACCACCGCCACCACCACCACCCACCACCATCGTCACCACCTACCACCACCACCAACCACCATCGTCACCACCCACCACCAACCACCATCGTCACCACCCACTACCACCACCATAGTCACCACCCACCACCACCGCCACCACCATCACCCACCACCACCGCCACCGCCACCACCACCCACCACCACCACCACCGCCACCACCCACCATCATCGTCACCACCTACCACCACCACCAACCTCCATCGTCACCACCCACCACCACCACCAACCACCATCGTCACCACCCACTACCACCACCATAGTCACCACCCACCACCACCGCCACCACCATCACCCACCACCACCGCCACCACCACCCACCACCACCGCCACCACCACCACGGTCACCACCACCATCGTCACCACCCACCACCATCACCCACCACCATCGTCACCATCCACCACCACCACCGCCACCACCACCCACCACCGTCTTCCACCACCAACATCGTCGCCTACCACCGATGCCACTACCACCCACTACCGCCGTCACCACCCACCACCGCCGCCACCACCCACCACTGTCGCTACCCGCCACATATCACCACCCACTATTACCGCCACTAACCACCACCCACCACTGCCACTCACCACCGATTTTATTCCTACGCCTTTTCCTGCCTATCCAACAACACAAAGTAATGTTTTGTTTCATTCCCACATGACAACCAAACAAGACATGGAATGGTAATGATCCATTCCATTACCTTGTCCATTCCATTACTTCGTCCATTCCATTCCCTCATCCATTCCATTACCCCATATCAAACAGACCCTTATATATTTCATAGCATATAAATATAAATAATAATGTTATTAGAATGAAACATTACTAAAAAATAGTTAAGAAAAAATATATATAAAACTTAAAAGTATTCGGGTATATATTTCGGGTAGACGGGTATTTAGTTTCGGGTAATCGGGTCGGGTATCACCTAATACCATACCCGTCCCATACCCGCAAATTTTTTTTTCCAGTACCAAACTCGTCCCATACCCGTCGGGTATCGGGTATACCCGTCCCAAATGCTTCGGGTTTCGGGTATACCCGTTGAGCTCGGGTTTTTTTGTCATCCCTAGCCACCAACCTTTTTTCCATTTCATATGAACCATTCATTTCCTTTAATCAGTGGTGCACAATTATTCATACACGGTTATCAAACTTAGGAACCCTAACCTATGCCATAATCAGAATTGTGATTGTGCCCCTACAAAACATCTACCGGCGGTCAAGGTAGGTGGAGGTGGTGGAGTAAGGAAGAAGATAGGGTGGACTGGGTGATTCAAGTGGGGCCCACTATATTTTAAGTATTTATTTAATTTTTTTTTTTGAACGGCCAACGAAACGTTTCTGCCTGACTACGTATGGGACCCGTAAACTGGCAAACCCAAGAACCCCTCCAAGACCATGCAAGGGGCTGGCCAGGGTAGCCAGGCTTGCCCACGGGGTTTCCGAACCGGGGAAAACCCGATCCCCCACCCGTCCGAAGACCCGCTGTGGAGAACCGGTAAAACCTGGGCGAGATCAGGACTCGACTCCTGACCAAAGGTGAGGAGTCATCCCTCATTTCTCATTAATGTCCTCCAAATGTAGCTAGTGGGAATTGAACTCAAGCCTCTCATAGGAAACTTAGACCCTCAATCAACTGGGCTACAAGTATTTATTTAATTACTAAGAGTATTTTCGTCATTTGACAAGAACTAACTAAATAAATATATAACTAAATAAATATACAAAGTTAGTGAATTTGATTAAAAGCGTTAAGACTTGAAACGTTTGGGACAAAGAGTATTAACGATAGACGAAACCTCATATTTATAGCAAACCTGAAGGAAAAAAAAAGTGCAATTTACTCTACTATAAATATAACTAGATTTGAGGTTATTTTTTAGTATACCAAAAGACTATATTTTAGTTTAAAAGCCTACGTAACTTGATCATATTAATCATCACAAACACAAAACGTAACTATGGTCTGCGAAACAAGACATTATTCCCAAAACATTTTTTTTAACAGAGGCATCAACCGTTTAATCTTTAAGGGGCCATATCAACATTATTTCCAAAAATAGTCATGCAGTTTCAGTCGAATCACGTTCCGTGTTATTTTATTTGATTATCACGTTTGTCAAAAAAAAATCTACCTCAACCTCTACCTAAACATGCTTTTACATGATTTTTGTATGCAATCGTTTTGTCATCCACAAAAATTATTGTAATCAGATTTAAAGTTTAGAAGAATCAGCATGTGTATATAAATAACATGGTTTTTTTTGGAAGGTGTGCTTCAGCGGTGAAACCAATCGACAGACAACCCCTCAACCCGAGTTCGAATCACTACCCACGCACCGGTGTCCACTTTGAAGTTATCTCAAACCGTTACAGGGAATTTTTTCGTGGTGGCATATAAATAACATGGTTATTAGACTAGTTTGTTTTTAAAAGTATATATTCAAATTTACATTTTTTTTGGAAGGTGATTTTCTAAGTTGTGTCAGAGTTCATCACAACCCTTAGAAGGGGATCCACTAGCCACTCTACAATGGTCAGACTATGTTGTCTTAACCGGGTCCACGCTGACGCGAGAGTGGCCGGCCCACAAGCGATTCGAAGCTGCGCATAAGAGGCACTAAGGCAGTAAGGCTTCCACTCTGAAAATTTTCCGTCACCTGCCACTTGACAGATGTTGCACCCTCTACAAGAGGCAAACCTCTCTAGAGTAAATCCACGGTAATAGAAAACCGGAGGGACATCAGAATCAACCTAACCCCTCCAAAGAGGGTAGGCTCAATCATCACTTGGCAAAATATCCAATCATAAATGTTGAAAGTGGGAATTGAACCCTTAATCACCTAACTGAACATAAGGCCTCTCCACCACTTCACCACTCCACCACTATGGAAGGATATATTCAAATTTACATATATATTACTAGTTGCAAATTGGTTTGTGCATTTGAGTTGTACACTGATTGAGCTTTAATAGTGGTGCTCTCAAGTGTAGTATCTTGTACTTTTGTTCTCTTCTCTAATCTTTAGAATTTTTACTTTCAGTTATGTTTTCATTTGCTTTTTATCTTTTTACATTTTTTTTATGTTCTGATCTCAATTTTACGAGTTAACACGCCCAACCCATGTGTGTGATTCAACATTATTACGTCCATCTTATATCTAATTAACGATCCGCTTGCAATGTGGGTGTTCTAGATTGCCTTATTTATTGTTTTTATGTTTTGTGTTTCCTGTGCGTGATTCACCCTATTACGTCTATTTTTCGTTTGATTTTATTTTTTTTTAATTCTTTTTCATTTAACTTTAAAAGAAAATTATTTAATTAAATCAATTACAACAACCCAACAATCTTACCCAGTAAATCCCACAATTAGCAAAGCTAAGAGTAGGGTCTGGGGAGGGTGAGATATTTGCTAAATACTGCCTAATCCGCGCATTCCAAGTCAATTTGTTATTCGGTCTATCCTAGTGTGCCTACTTTCAGAGAGACAAACCTTACCCCTGTCCTTGAGAATAGAGAGACTACTTTCAGAGAGACCCCTGGTTCCACAACACACAATCGACAAGCAAAAAACACTAAAAAGTAATAAAGGGCTACTGAATTTAAAAAAACATTGAAAGCGTCACGTAGTAAAACAAAGGTATATATGCCATCAAAAACAATATAACCCATAAAGACCCAAATACAAGTTACCCTTACAGACCTCCTACCATAGTAAGAAAAAGTCTAAGCTTCTAGAACCACGCTACGATACAACCAAATCCTTCCTAATAATCCTTAACCTTAATCTTATGCCTCCACGGACCCCCTCTCCTCGACCATGTCCTCATAGAGGTGCATATTTGCTAAATACTGCCTAATCCGCGCATTCCAAGTCAATTTGAGTCTTCCTCTACACTTCTTTCCCTCTACAGTGAGGGTTTCCACTACTCTAACTGGGGTCGTCATTTGCCTCCTCTTCACATGCCCATACCATCTTAAAATTCCATCCTTTATCTTGTCTGATATTCTAACCACCCATAACCTAACCACCCCTAACCTTTCCCTAATAACATCATTTCTTATTCGGTCTATCCTAGTGTGCCGGCAGATCCACCTTAGCATCCTCATTTCTACTACCTCCATCTTGTGAGCTTGTGTCTTTTTGATGACCTAACAATCTGTCCCATATAACATAGCATGTTTCACTGCAACCCTATAGATTTTTCCTTTTAATTTAGTTGGGAATCTTTTGTCACATAAAACCCCACTGGCGGCCCTCCACCTGCACCAACCATCTTGTATGCGACGGGTGACATCACTATCTAGCTCCCAATCCCTCTGAACAAATGATCCTAAGTACTTGAACTTAGTTGTCTGCGGGACAACTTGACCTTGAATCGTAAGTTGAGTATTTTCATCATTACTTACACCACAATACATGTACTCAGGCTTAGAACGACTACTCCTTAAACCATTGCCATCTAAAAACTAAAAAAGCACCCGGGATCGGACATTAATGTTGAAGGTGTCAAGAAAAAGGTTAGCTTTCATTATTATATGCTTTATTTGAACGACTCAAAAGGGAGTGAAATAAGACTAAAATATCAGGCCTTCACTTTTTGGAGAGCCTTAAATTTTTAAAAAAATAAATTATATATAGCTAAGACCATCTTCAACGCTAGTCTTGAACTATCGCCCGTTTAGACGTGGCAATAGAGCTAGAGGAGAGAGACAACAGCTAGAGGACATGGAGGAGAGAGGTTGTAGGTGCATCCCTTGTAGAAGGGCGCGCCTGTGGAAGGACTGTGGAGTTGCTGTGATAGGGAGAGGAGAGAAAAGAGGAGGGCGCCCGTGGAAGAGGAGAGAAAAGGAAGATGGGCATGGGACGTGGCAGCGGACAACGGTGGAAGGGCGAGAAAGGGCAAGAACTGGGTTGGAGGTGGTCTAATATTGCTTTCAGATTATTGAAATTGAGGTTTGTGGTATATAATTATGTATACACACAAATGGTGTATATGAATCATGGTATTAAAAACAACATTTTTAACAAAAAGGCCAAAATCATATTATGCGCTTTAGGCAACCAAAAAGCTTAAGTTGACTTTGTCTAAAGTATAATGACAATATATATAGACATGAAAACTAGTATCTAACACATCACGACTATGCTTTTGGTGAGACCTCTTTTTCGTTATTAACGTATAATGATAAATATAGACATGGAAACTAGTACGTCCCATTCAGCGGATATCGATACATACATTATATTTGTAATATGCAGATACAATTTTGAACCAAAAAATCCTAAACATTTGGATGTGCGTAAAATAGTAGTAATTTATAACGGAGATAAGTTTATTTTAGTTTTGACCACGGTAGCTTATCATACTGAAAAACACAAACAAACTAATTACACACATTCACACTATTCTTTTTTTCGGTGAACATTAATTTTATTAAAGTTGATCGAGGAGCAATTGGATATTAGTTTTTAAAGATATATTTTCATTTCAACAAAAGAGGCAAATTACATAAGAATAGCAGGCAGGCGGGCAACAAGCTGCGCCGCCACCCCCTTCTGGATAGTGAACCATAATCTAGAGAAAACAGATCCTCGCCCCTGGATATTGAAAAGGAACTTTTCTTAGTAAAGCTTATAGTTTTGATGCACCAAAATGGGTTTGTTTATTTCTGATGGGAAGTTGTAAAGGCAACCAATCATCGTGTTCGCTAAAAGATGCTGAAAGACACTTAGCCACCATTTCTTCAGTAACTTCCTCTAGTTTCGATGGTTCCCACTACGAGCATGAACATAAACTAAATGTTATTAACTCACATGAAGTTTAACATTATAGAGTTTGATCGAAAGCCACTTTGCTAGTAGATCTAGTTTTTACCTGGGGTTTCTTATCTTTCTCAATTAACATAGCTCTAGATCCCTAAAAAACATCATTTAAGTTTGTAAGTAATATTGACTAGTGATAATCAATAAAAAAAAGTTTGTGCTAAAACACGAGGATACCTCGTAGAAACTATTTCCAAATGTTCTGCCTATAAGATGAGAGATAGCAATGTATTCGGTATCAAGACATTGCTCAATTGTTTTGTATCGACCTTCTTGAATCTATCACACCATTAAAGCAAACATCAAGAAATTTTAAGAATCATTTGTTAATTTGTTGAGAAAAAATATAACTAGCATACCGTTCTCAAGAAAATCTTGAGACCTAATGGATTAGCGGATTTCATTGATGTGACAGCGTCATGGATCCATTTCTCTTGAACTTGTGTAGCCAAATGTTCCTAATATGAAATCCATAATGTACCCCGGCCATGTATAAATGAAAATCTCTAACCATTTCTAAAACTAAAGTAGAGAGAATACGGAAAAGAGAAATTGTGATCATAAGTTAACAAACTCAACTAACTAACTAACCACCAAGCTTAACTAATCTTTTATACTCTCTGAACACATATCATGTTTGCATGTATATCATATATATCCAACGCAGTTATATGTTAAGTAGCACAACTTACCAATGAAGATAAAATTTCCTCACATGATACGTGCCTAAAGCATTGATTGATCATGTCAAGCCTGGTCATGTGGAATGAAATTACACGCAAAAGAGTGGAAGTTAATATCCAAGTAGAGTTGTCAATATGAATAGATATCAATGTTATTTGCGTCTACAAAACTTTATGCCTTTCTTCCACTTTGTTTCACAAAAGGTCACACATAAGAATTTCAAGTTCAATTTATCGGTACTAAAGATCAACTTCCTATTGTCTTCAGTAAACTATTACTCGATCCTTGGTTTTCCTTTCTACATTCCTAGTTCTAAATGCATCGCATATCAAACCTAGAATAAGTCTTGACCTTTATGTGTAGCCCATTAGGGTTAAATTATTTTGAGTATAAAGCAAATAAATAATATAACCGTTGTTAACACAACAAAAACATGTATTTAAACAAGCGTTGGCTAACTCACGAAATGTTGCGGCAGACTCTCACATGGCAGCCTTTAATTGGTTGGTTGAAGTATTTTCTTAATTAAAAGAAAGTAAAAATGGTATTCCTTCTTCATTTTTTTTTTTTTGAAAATTCAAGGCCATTTTCATACACTGCACATTTAATTTGCTCATTTTCATGAATTTCTCAAGTATTTTGTACCTAAAATATGTACTGCCAGGCTTCACTTTTACTTCTTGTGTGAACTTGTTGATAATCATGGACATTGTATCTACGCTTGGTGAATCCTTCGAAGCCACCATCTTTTCGAGAGCATTTTCCAAAGATTTTAGATTCTACAAGAATATATAGGTTATTAAGTAGTATTGTTAATTAATACCGAACTTGGGTTGCACATACTCATGAGTAATTGGGTAAAACACATTGAATTGAGGAAAGTACCTTAGACGGGACAAAATGAGTTCCAAGACCAAGTGCAAGCATCTCAGCTCCATTTAACCGAGCACCAGTCAATCCCAGATATTCTCCTACATACATAACAATAAGTTTATCATCTGATATATATTTGCATTTGTATATGTTCACCATAACATGATATTAAGTTGAATTTACCAAAGTATCCTGGCAGGCGTGACAAAAAATAAGATGCACCAACGTCAGGAAATAATCCAACTAACACTTCAGGCATTGTAAAAATCTACATCAATGTCAAATAACATGTTAATAAGCAAATGTATAGTTTCCAACATGTAGAACCAGATACATTTAGCTTAGGGAACAAAAGTGCATTCTCTAATGATAGTAATACATTCAGGGTTTACATATATTGATTAACCACAATTCACCTCGTTGAATAGAGAGGTGTAACCAAATTACAAGATAATAATAACATGACTATACTTATGTTAATTTATAAGATAAAGATAGAATAATTACTAACACACTATAAATCAAACAATATAATAACTTCAGTTGATAATAAACTCGGCTAAAACAAACCTTTTCAATCTCTATTGGTATCAAAGAGTATAACTAGATGAAAACAAGATAACTTTACCGTATTCTCCGTGACGATTCTAAATTTCGACTGTATCGACATTCCAGCACCTCCTCCCATTACGCTTCCATCTAGCATCGCAAGCACTGGTTTCTTATACGTTGCAAGTAAGTAATCTAAACAAAACTCTTTTCTGTAAAAGCTTGCCCCGAAGCTCCAATGTCCAAGATGTACATATGTATAAGCGGACGTGAGATCACCCCCACAACAAAATACTTTCCCGTTTGCCTGTAGAACCATACATATTTAAATAGTAGATATCCTTTATATGTATGTAGTCAGTGGCGTAGCTTTTAAGGGGCGGGGAGGGGCGGCCGATCCCCCCGAATTTTTGCTCAGAAGTTCCGATTATATAATATTCGTATAGAATTTTTTTGGTATATACGGTTTCGACCCCCTGAAATTGGTTTTCGACCCCCCGAAACTAGTGATTTCCGACCCCCCGAAACTAGTGACTTCCGACCCCCCGAAGTTTCGGGTCAAACTTCGCCACTGTATGTAGTACCGTGTTTACATAGTAGCTTACAAAAATGTTGTTATGTTTAAACTCAAACCTAAGTCACTAAAAATATGATACATATAATGACTAGTTAAATATTTTCTTTTGTTAAATAACACATAAAGCAAACATATGGTGTGGTGTTAAGCATTTAAGTCAATCCAAATCTTTGGTTATCTTAATGTTTTGTACCTTTAGTATAACAAGCTTAACCGTTGGATCATTCTCGTACTCTTTCGACTTCTCATACAATCTTCTTAACTACAATTCATTGGTATGATATATAAAAATAATTAAGCAACACATGCATACTAGAAAACAGTTTGAGATTGTTATTGTCGTGGCATACCATCTCATAGTTGAGAGTGTTTAGTTTCTTTGGTCTGTTTAGTATCATTTTTCGTACTCCCGATGCCTCTTCAAAAATTACCTGTAGTAATGAATAATCTAACTTGGTTCAAAGAAACCCATAATCATACAAAACACAAGGAAAATAAAATTATTTTGGTATCTTTGTTTTTTTTTTGACGGCTAGCTCAGCTGGGAACTACCCAGCATATTGCGGACGCGGCCTCCGTTCGAGATGGCGCCAAGGCGCTTCAACTGAAAGACCACCATAGGAATCAAACCGGTGACCTCTAACAGGCGGTAACCCACCTATGATGTTAAACCCTCCCACCTCAACCATGTTTCTATGGCATCATTGGCAACTCTTTTGGTAACTAATTAAAGATAACATAATCTGCGTAGGTAACTTACTTTTCCATCGTATTTGTAAAAAAGAAAATTAAATTATGGTGGAAAAGTGTGTATTCTCACTTTCTGTTGCAATAGATGGTTTAAAAATCATTAACTAAAATGGATAAAATCTTATCTATCATTTATTTAAAAATAAAATTAAAAATAAAATTACATAAATTCTCAACGCTAAAATGGGATCACTGACAGACCGCTAAAGATTCATCGTATCATTAACGGTACTACCTGATCATATCTATCTCCACTAGACAATAATAACTATACACAAATTCAGGAGAAAACCTAATAAATCTAAGGAAACTCCCTTATATAGGGCTGCAAACGAATTGAACTTTCAGCGAACAGTTCATGAACCGTTTGGCGGGAATTTCGTTTGTGTTCGTTTGTTTAATAAATGAACGAACACGGACAAAAAAATCTGTTTGTTTAGTTAAACGAACGAACATGAACAGAGGTCGCGTTCGTTTATGTTCGTGAACGTTCGTTAACGTGTTCGTTTATATTCATTTGTGTTCGATAGTTTATTAAGGTTTTAATTTTTATACTTTTTTTAATATTTTTTATTTTTATTTATTTTACCCAATAAATAATATATAGGAGGTAAATATGTGACTACATGAGATCAAGAAGCCTACTTTTTGTATCCAAACTCATAATATGTTTTCACGTTCCAACGTTGATGCCCTCCACCTTCAACGTCCTCTGCCATCCACCTCCAACGCCCTTCTCCAGTACTTAGTATGTTTGGACAATTAGATTGTATTTTTGTATCCAAACTCATTATATGTTTGTGTTCTTCAAAATCTCGTTTGGCAAGTGTCCATGAACACATAATTGTCTTAACAAACGGACACGAACAAGGCCTTGTTCGTGTTCGTTTGCATCCCTACTCTTATGGGAGTCAAACACAGGACCAAATGATCCCTAAGCCTTATCCCACCCCTAAAATACTACTAGGCTATAATGCTATGGACGTGTGCCCCAAGTGACCGTCTACGGTCTACCAAGTACCAACACCAACCACTCATCCGCTGAACTCCAACCGTATTCCAGCCACTACGGAAAGACTACGGGACCCATTTAAGCAATCTACGTGGAGAGTTTATGTATTTTACATTTTCTTTTAATAGAAGATAAATAAGATTATGGTATATACTTTGCAAATCACCTATATTTATGGGAAAAAAAACTCCATTTTTCTTGATTGTTCTACTTTTTTTTTACAGAATTTGTACGAAAATATATAAGGTGTGGGTACTTAAATAACTCATATCGTTGTTTGTTACAACATCGTCTCCAAAATCCTTGAAATATTTTTGAGCTTGGGGCTAGTAAATTAAAAACGTGTCTCTATAGAAATTCAAGTTTTAACTATCAATTATCAAGCATATATAAAGACGTAGCCCACACCCCATATTTGCATGAATGGGTTTAAATATAAATATATTTTTTTAAAATATTTGTAATATTAAAAAATGGAAATTTTGGTGCAGCCAGGCTCTAGCCTCTAGGCCGTCGCCCACCCGACTCTAGGGATCAGAAGATTCATGTGGAGTACCTGGTCTGTATCGATGGGATCCATGTTTTAAACCTGCAACTACAAAGCTTAAAGATTTTGAGAATAAATGGAAGTAGTATATGTACGTTTGTTTGGTGTAGATATATATAACAGCGAGTGGGCACAACATATATAAGCAACCTAACCAGATGACGTAAAGAAAATCAAATTGATTGCATGTGGGGTCGTTATTATGGCTCGGTTTGTAATGTTATTTCGTCTTGTGTAGGTTTTTATTGGCTTTTTCCCCCTTTTCCCTCGAGTGTGTCACTTTGTCACATTTTGTTTCCAAGTGACAAAATGTGTGTTGTGGTCATGGTTATACACAGATTCATCTAATGATATTGTGTCACCTAGACACTGACCGGACCCTAGATAAAGTCTATGCTCGCTCACTTGACCCTGTTATGGATTTTGAAATTATGTATTGGGTTGTTTTGACTAAAAAAAGCACCAAATACAACAACTTAAAGTATAATGCAATGTACTATAGCTATGGAATTTAAAACATAGCTAAAACACATTGCTTAACACTTAAAACACATGGCTTAACTTTCTTGGCACAGTGTTTTAAGTTTTAAGAATAGAATGCATTGCTTCGGTTTTTTATTGTTATGTTTGGTGTTTTTAGGTTATATTGTGTCACCTAGACACTGACCGGACCCTAGATAAAGTCCATGCTCGCTCACTTGACCCTGTTATGGATTTTGGAATTATGTATTGAGTTGTTTTGGCTAAAAAAGCACCAAATACAAAAACTTAAAGTATAATGCAATGTATTATAGCTATGGAATTTAAAACATAGCTAAAACACATTGCTTAACACTTTAAACACATGGCTTAACTTTCTTGTCACAATGTTTTAAGTTTTAAGACTAGAATACATTGCTTCGGTTTTTTATTGTTATGTTTGGTGTTTTTAGGTTATATTGTGTCACCTAGACACTGATCGGACCCTAGATAAAGTCCATGCTCGCTTACTTGACCCTGTTATGGATTTTGGAATTATGTATTGGGTTGTTTTGGCTAAAAAAGCACCAAATACAACAACTTAAAGTATAATGTAATGTATTATAGTTATGGAATTTAAAACATAGCTAAAACACATTGCTTAACACTTAAAACACATGGCTTAACTTTCTTGGCACAGTGTTTTAAGTTTTAAGACTAGAATACATTGCTTCGGATTTTATTGTTATGTTTGGTGTTTGTATAGGAACGTCACCCTATGTATATAAGGAGGATCAAACAAAAAGAAACTTAATGCGAGAACAAAGAGAAGAATGACATAACCGTAACATTAAATATTTTAACTATTCTTATATTATGTAACATCTCGTTTTTGTTATATAAATAAAATGTGTTGGTTCTTATTTATTAATGTATGAAACGGGTCCATGGTCAATGAAACGAACCAATAACAGGGGAAATGGATATTGGTGTATTTAAAATTAGTTAACGAGTAAGTGACGAATCGCATGATTATTTGAGTATGAGATCTAGGCAACCAATTACTATTATAGGAGACCGTTTAGTAATAATTGAACCTACTCCGTTTTTAATGAAACTTAGGCCAAAACGTAGAGAATAATAAGCTCGTCCCAACAGTATATTTGTATTTTTGTAAAGCATTATATTTTAAAATGTTATACGAGGAAAACGTGTAAATCAGCTGAATTAATAATAATAATAATATATCAACCACCATTAGGATTTCAATATGAAATCTTTTGTTTACTTGAACAAACGTATGGTATTGGAAATATTAACTTTGAAATCTTTAAGTCCCACATCGTTGACAAGGAAGTTAGCAAGCAGACACACACGACACTTTGTGTCCCACATCGACAGAAAGAAATAACTTAGGTGCTTGCCCTCTTCTATAAATATAGAACTCACCTGAGTTCATTTAGAATATAAATTTTCTTTTGGTAACACTCTAATATAAGAGGATCCCGAGCTTACGATATCCCGTTAGGTATTGTTATTAGTCAATTTTAGAGCACGAGTAGGAGCACAAGTAGGGGAGACTCTACACCAATTGGCCGTAGATAGTTTCGAGGTATGTTCTCATTTAAGTTATACTTAGTTAATTATTATTTTTATTAGTATTAGTATTATTATTAGTAGTAGTGTAGCGTTATTATTTTTAGGTGTTAGGATTATTATTAAGGGTAGGTATCGGGTAGCCTAGCCTTAGTTAGGCATGAACTGATCATCCATGCTTAAATAAGGTAGCTCTAACCAATATCCAACTGTAATAATAATTAGTTAGATGTACTGTTACCTAACCTAGGGTTGTATAATTGGATCAGGACCTTGAGATAGTACCTGGTTGTATTAGCGTTGTCAATTGCAAAAGGGCTGATAGAGAGGTGATTTACTTAAACTATTTTCAAAACTTAATACTTGCTCATAAAATTATTTTGATGGTGATTGATCATGTATATGCATTGAACCATAGGTGTGGCATCCATGGTGTTATATATATTATAATGATCATTATATTTTCCTAGGGGGGACATACACTTATAGTCTGCTGTGGAATTGGTAGACTGTGTGTGCCTACTGTGGAATTGGTAGGCCACGGGTGGGTCTGTTGTGGAATTGGTAGACCATGTGTGTGAATATATAATGCTTAGTCCGGATATATGATTATGGTGACATGCAAGGAGCTCATACTTGATCAAAAAAAAAATTTATGTGGTTGTTTTACTAATGAGTCGGTTTATGTGACTCACCAGCTGCGTGCTGACGTATTTTTATTACTCGAGCATGTATCACAGGTTGATGGTGTAAGGAATGGGAGTTCATAGCTGAGAGTTGGAGTACTTTAGGCGGTTCATCTTATTATGGTTAAGCTTTGTTTAACTTGGTGGTACTTGGATCACCCTGGCTTGTAATAAATACTTAAGTTATGTAATGAGATTACGTTTCCGCTTTAAGTTTGCGCCAACTGGTCACTGTAAGTGCCCCGGCCTGGGCGGGGTGTGACAAGTTGGTATCAGAGCTTTAGTTTCAGAGATTTAGGTACTTATTGAAGTATCTAGACTTAAACTAGGACTTGTAAGCCAAGGGGAAGTGTTAGTCTTGGTAGGTAGAGGCTAGTATAATAAATGATGTATAAGATTGGTATGCCGAACTTTGTGATGGAAGGACCATATGATGGTTGGGAGTATCATGGTGTGTATTATAGATTGCTTTCATGCCTGGCCAACATGAAGGTTAATGAATGATACCGCTATGATATCGCAAACATCATATTGTACTGAAATCAGGAAATAGTAGGCAGAGTTTTAAGAATGTGGTTGAGCTCTAGTACTTGGCTACTAAAACTTGTATATATATAGGTGTATCCATGGAGCATATCGTGCTTACCTTATTCCCATTTGTTTGCTTGTGTGGAAAGTGATTAATAAGTAAATTGAGAGTTGATTTTATGTTTCCATGTTAACCAGTGGAATTTGTATATATATTGTCTAGCGTATGTATTCAAGTATGCCAGCGGTTTATGTGTAGTATAGTGGAGTACGCATATCTATGGGTGTTAAATGAAACCACGGTATACGTAAGGCATATAGAGCGATATAAGGCCTGAATAGAATACCCTAGACATGTTAGTTGTGTAATCAAGTGAGGAAATTAACCGAACTTGGTGTCTCCACCTTTCTACGAGTGTTAATTAGAACTAAGCTCGGAAGTGAGCCAATGATAGCTTGTAGTGAAGTAAGGAAGGCATTTGAAGCCGATGTTTTATTTTTCTACTCGGTGATATATAAAACTCTCTTAGGAGTTTAGTCAGAAATATCAAAGGTGCATTAGTTGAGAATCCTCTAGAAAAGGTTAATGTGTCAATGGTTGATATTCAATCAACCAGGCACATATACAAGGACGGTAGGCCTTGCAAGCTGGGGTATTAGAAACCAAAGAAACGATCACTTTTGGGATACATTAGAAGAAAATCCTAGACGTTATTATTAAGAGTAAATGGGATAATAATCAAGATCAGGGGGCCCCAACTTTAGGGATTATAAAGGGAGACCTGGACCCGCACTTCAATGTCGGACATGTGGAAAAAGACATTCTTGTTTATGTCACAAGTTTGTTTGTAGAAATCGTAAGAAACCTATGCACACCTGGTATCAAGGTAAAGAGCCTCGTTATTGTTTTTTAAGATTTTAAGGATTAATGGCCTAAGAAATAAGAGAAGGAAGAACCCGATGGGGGAAGGTGTAGAGATTTAGATATAAAGATTGAAGAAGCCATATGAACCTTGACGTGATAATGGGTATGATACTAGTAAACAACTTTTATGCTAAGATACTTACTGACACTGGTGTTGATAGAAGTTTGATACGTGAACCATTTAGAGTTTTGTCTAACTAGGTTCTCTTCAAGTTAGATAAACCATTTATAGTAATAGTAGCAAATGAAAAGGAATAAGAAATTGGGAACCATATCAAGGGTTGTACCATCTAAATTAGTAAATACCTCGATACCTATAGACTTACTATCAATAAAACTTGGAAAGTGGAACATAGTACTAGGGATGGGTTGATTAGAAAGTCGCCAAACCCGTATATAAGGTGATAAGAAGTAAATCCAAATTAAGGACCTGAAGGGGAAACTTCAATGATTCTCGGAGGGAAAATCTAGTAATCTTATAGGTATCATCACTATGATATAGGCAACTAAGTGTATCTGAAAGGGAGAAAGGTCAGCTAGCCTAACTAGTGTATGCACAGACTAGGAAGACAAGAATTCATATGATGTGAAAGTAGTGGTTGAATTTCATAAGGTATTCAATAAAGATCTTTCTAGACTACCATTTGAAAGGAAAATTGAATTTAGCATCAACTTAGTCCTGGGGCGATTGTTATTACTATAACCATGTACCGCCTCGCCCTGACTAGAGAGGATGAATTAAGAAACCGAATGCATAAGTTACTTGACAAAGGGATCTATATATATTTTAGCACATCACCATAGGTCTTTGTCAAAAATAAGGATGGCTCATTAAGGATGTATATTGATTATGGACCTGCATAAGATCACAGTAAAGAATCGATACCCATTCTTAAGGATCAAAGATTTTTATCAACTATAAGTCACATGCTAGTTCTTGAAAATAGACATAAGGTCTAGATATCATCAGCTGAATGTACGGGCAGAAGACATACCTAAGATTGATTTTTGGACAAGACGTGGTCCCTACGAGTTCCTAGTGATGTCTTTCGATGTCACTAACACACTAGGTAGTTTTATGGATCTAATGAACCATATTTAAACTATACCTCAATTAATTCGTAATTCTCTCATCTACTCCAAGTAAGGAAATACACAATACGATCACTATGAGATGTTATTAGTGCCCCATAAGACTAACATATCTGTAGTATCCGTAGATCTCATTAATTTAGTTGCAAGGCAAGCGCATCGTGTATACATTACTAGAAAAGAAATGGCACAACCGATAATAAACTTCATGCATCTAGAAGTGGTGTTAAGGTAACTCTCCCATACCAAATTAAGAATGCAATGATAGGCCTTAATGGAAAACCATATCAAGAAAGAAACGATGGTTGGTAGCCAAGATTATTGAGATATGATACCAGGGGAAGGTCATAAGTCAAAATACACCGTATACCATAATAGCAATAAAATGTAGGATTTACAAAATGATTATTGTTGGCTGGGAATAAAAAGCAATTTCACAAGATAAGTAGAGAAATACCTTACCTACCAAAAAGTCGAGACGGAGCATCTGAAACCATTTGGCTTTGATATTGGCTAGTACCTTTGTAATGAGACTTGTCAATGATTGAAAATCACTTCGTTCCGAAACTTCCAAATGTACCAATAGTCGTCAAACATACTGCATAAAAGGCATTTTTTTCTTGACTGAGCCTCCAATATATAAATGTAGATCATGTAATCTCTAAACTAGAAAGTGAACACCGATCTCACCTTAGTCCATTGTGCAACAAGCTGCCAAATCGTCCGTGCAATGCCGCAAGCCACGAAGAGATGCTCCACTGTTTCAGCAAAATCACAACAGACCGGACACAAATCCGAGCCAACATTGACATTCCTCTATAATAGAGAAGTTCGTGTAGGCAATCTACCCAAATCAGCCCACAATGCTAAAATTTCCACCTTTCTTGGACCATATGCATTCCTTTTAACCACAAACGCCTAGACAAACCTGTGCACCTAGCGGCGTGGCTTCATATCTCCCACCGAAAAAAATTGTCATTATCCGAAATCCAGACCCATGTACCCTGGCCTCCGAAAGAAATGGAACAACAACCAAATGGTATATGGGCGCTAACTAAACAACGTCTATGTCTACCAAACCGTCTTTCATCCATTCCCAAACCCACCCAATACCATGCTGAAGAACCTGATCCAAAACTAAAGCAAGCTTATTTTTCTCAAGTGCAAACAAAGCAGGAAAATACGCAACCAAAGGATAATCCAAAGCCCAACAATCCAGCCAAAAATACACATCAAAACCATTACCCGGCCACAACCCCTCTAATGATTCCAACCAAATCCACACCCTCCTTTTTAATAAGTTGCATCGAAGAGAACTCATGTTTCCAAGGTCCGGGGATGGAATGTTTGGAAGGAATAGGATTCCAATCTCTAGATGAACTATGTATTTCCCATATTTCCCTTGAAGAAACCATGGGTATAACCTACCCTAAAGATGAGTAGGCTTGGTTCGATACACGTGTTCACTCAGATTATAATCCTTTGCTCACAAAAAACAACCGAAACCAAACCCTCGAAAGATGTAAATAACGTGAAGTGTGTGTTGAATGCGAGAACACAAAGATGAAAGTGGTTTGGTCTAGATCGACCTACGTCCACTATGAAAGGAGATGATTATTATTACTCGAGAAAATACAAAGATGATTGTTACAAGTATTCTAAATCTCTCTCTCTCTCTCTGTGTGCTATTTTTGTATGAGTTGTTCGACCCTTGTGAAGAAGAAGTGATCTCCTATTTATAGGGAAAGCATGAGCCAGCTACCATAGCCTATGGTTGAGGTGATAAGCTTGGGCCCATAAAATGGGTGGGTAGTTCGTGATAATTAATGCTGATGTGAGAGAAAGCATGATTTGTCCTGCTGGAAGTACACATGACGCAACGTGATTGGGCGTAGATGACGCTTCTCCCTGACACAGCATGGTTGACCAGCTGGTGGCGTCTGATGTTTATTGTTCACAGCAGCATGGGGGAAGCATGGAAGCAGTCATATTACTGTTCCGTGTCAGGGGTTGTTGGACCACCCCTGACACGTGTTGGTCTCTGGTTGGCGCAGAGCATCTGACCGGATCCTCTTCGGTTTTGATCTTCCGTACATCCTCTTATCAAAAGCTGATGTTAGTAGAATATTCCGCGAGTACGTCCAGCGCGGGGATTGCTTTGTGATGGTGACGTCATCTAGCTGATGTGATCCTGACATGAGCTTGTTATAATAATAATAAAAATACTAAAATGTTATTTTTAGAATATTGTAAAATAATTTATAGACAATGTTTTGTGAGGGCTTGTATACACATATACTGGTCGTATACTAGTAGGAGAATGTCGGAGTGTGTTTTGTTTTGTGTAACATTTGTGTCCCTCACACTTTGTAATATTGGTAATTTTAGTCCTCTTTTAAAAACAATCAGATCAGATTTTGGCCGCCTACTTTCCATAGATATTTGTATTTGTGTTCACATTAGATGTGTAATTGTGTTCAATTATCAAAATTTATTCTATAAATACCCATTTCAAACACAATCAAAATTTCACCACTTCTATCTATTTCTATCATAATTAAACGAACACACATACTCTCTCTTTCGGGTCTATCAAGTATGTGATTGAATCATTGCTTATATTTGTTTAGTAATATAAATTCAGTAAATAAAACTTTCAATAATCTACAAGATATTTTCTGAATAAATTTTATTATCATATAAATTCAGAAAATATATTTTTTAGAAACTAAAAATCTTGTAATAGAGTTCATGAAATATTAATTATCTAATTAATAGTTTATATTTAATATAATAAATATAAATTGTTATTAGTAAAATTTATTAATATCATTACTAACATTTTTAGTATATATATTATAATAAAGACTTAAGTAAACTTGAACTTAGGTTGAGTCGTTGGATTCACTTCATATACATTCACAACGCTTAGAGGTTAAATACAGCTTAGGGAAAGTGAGTATATCTAATCCCTTTTTATTGTTTTAAACTTTTGGGATGATTCATGTACTTCAAACTTAAATTTCTTTAAACGCATTGTGCCCTATGTATTGATTTATGCTAGAATGTGTGCTATGCATGTCAAGATCATTAACTTTTGTTAAAGCCGAACATAACAATGAGTAGTACTATGATTTATCCCTCGGTTGACTCCGGATGCCGTTGAGCCCTTGGTCATTGTCATGTGATTGTGAAAAATGTTTTGATTATGGATTATTGAGGCTTGATTTTGAACATATGTACTACTAGTTACATAATTACAATAACATAGCACGTGTATCGTGTATCACTTTTTGGGTCTAATATATGTATAAATATAGACGTACTCACCAATACATTAAATTTGTTGATAGATATTATTTTGTACATGTTTTCCGGTGCAGTTTGATTATCATGCTTATCACGCTTAGGCTTGGACCTAGTGCTTAAGAAATAAAGAACTATTATGTTGTATTTCAGTTTGAAACGTTTGTATCAAGTTTATTGAAATAAAAGTGTGGTTTGATTAAATATAGTCAACTTTTAGTCCACGAGCTATTGAACAATCGTCACCTTCGTGACACGTTGATAGTATATAAGGCTCGTATTTGTGTTTATAGATTGTATATACGACTCATATAAACTTATACTGGTCGTATAGTAGTAGGAGAATGTTAGAGTGTGTTTTGTTTTGCATATATACGATTCTTAAGTTTAATGTTTTGAATTAGGCTCCTTTAACCATGGTTCATCTCTTCTACAACATTTTAAACTTTTATGGGTGGAAAAAAGGGCGGGTAAGGTGAATTGAGTTATGGGTCAAGTTGGTTGGTGTTGACCCGCCATCATTTTTCCTTGGAACTTTCATAAATAATTATTTATGGAAATAATTGGTCGGCATCGACTAATGTATTAATTTTATTGTTGTCTCAGGTTGGGGGAGGAGCGGATTATTACGCGGATGAGGACACGGATGTCATTCGCGAAGAATGGTCAAGCTACGCCGCGACATTTATTTTCAAGTAATGAAGGCAATTTATTGTCGATACGATATTTTTGTAAACGTTAAACATTTGTCTCAGATTGGTTTGTAATTTGATAAATATGTATTATATAATAAAATGATGTTTTTGTTATTAATTTGCTAATTATTTTGCATATAATAAAATGGGTATAAATCCAGGAGGGTAAATCTGTAATTTTACAGGAGTTTTTTTTAGATTAATAAATTATGACACGCAAAATGAACGTCATAAAATTCTATCATAAAATGTGTCGTTAAAATGTCAATAAAAACTGTCATTAAAAAGTATCAATAAATACTGTCATAAATGTGTGTCATAAAGAGATGACACTCCAAAATATGTCATGTTAAATTTATGACACTGCCTTCCTTGACATTCTTTTTCATGTCATCAGACCCATTTCTTGACATGCAATGCGCGTCAAGAAAGACCTTTTTTCTAGTAGTGTGGTCTTATCTATTTGACCCATTCCAGACCAGATATAGCTTTTTCTGTTTGAGTTATGTCGAAATTTATGCAGCAGCCTACTAAGACACATTTAGGAGCAGCCAAGAGGATACTAAAATATGTGAGTGGAACCATTGATTTTGGCTTATGGTATGAAAGAGGAAAGAAGGAAATGGATGTTGTGCTGGTAGGATATACAGATACTGATTGGGCCAACTCGGTTGATGACAGGAAGAGTGTTTCTGCTCACACTTTTTCTATTGAAAGTGCATGATCACTTGGAGTTCAAAGAAGCAACATGTAGTGGCCTTATCTAGCACACAGGCTGGATACATATCAGCAACTGATGCTACCTTCCAGGGAGTATGGCTAAGAAGAAAATTAGAAGATCTTTTATGACAATAATTCTGCCATTTGTTTGTCCAAAAATCTTATTCTACACAGTAGAACTAAGAACATTGAACTCAAGTTTCATTTCATCATGGACATGGTGACTAAAGGCTTAGTTGAATTGAGGTTTTGTTCAGCTAAAGATCAAGTAGGAGACATTCTGACAAAGGCCCTCAATCGTGAAAAATTTGAAGTTCAGAGAGGAAGATTAGGTGTTCGGAAGTGTGAATTAAGGGAGGGCGTTTAAATGATAATCAAAACTTCCAAAACATCAAGGGTGCTAAATGAAACTTAAGGGATTGTATGATGTGTACGTGTGCATGGTAACGACTAGTGTTTTGAATAAGTATTCCTATGAATATTGAGTTTGTTAAGTCAATAAGTCAGCCGAATTTGATGCAGTTAGTTAGTCAATTCTGTTATGTTTATTTATTATTTAAGCAGTCTTTGTTCCTTGTGTTTTGTATTCACTTCTCAAGCTTCCAATCAATAATAATAATTCGAATCATTTGACTGCAATATTTCTGTTTATTATTTGCTTATACCAACAAACGATGTTATTGTTTACTCGAGATGCAACTTTGTATTTTTGAATGTTCTACACAACATCGGTGGCCTACTGATCTTTAGTGACCTCCTTTGATCTAAGTTCTTTCTTTGCTATTTCGATATAATCTGGTTTCTATTGATCTTTAATCGATTTACACACCCTAAAACAAAGAGAGAAAAAGGTTACAATCCACAACGCTATTTCCACGTCTTGGCTTATGATGGAGTTTTCCATGTACACCTTCTCTTCACGTGGAAATGATGTGACAACCAGACTCTAATTTGTTTTGCAGATAGAGGAAAAGAGTGATGGTAGTGTAACATGTTGGTGGGGACGACGAAAATAATGGTCGGGGTGTCTAGAAAAAATTTAGCCATAGCCATTAAGTTATGGTGAGAGCATTTTAATACCGGCAGAAGTGTAATGAAAATAAAGACAACTATACGAGAAACAATAATGGTCGCGAATGTTAGGAAAAAAAGCTAGCCACCGATTATGATTTTGGCGAGAGCTCTTTCGTGATGTTATTGAAGTATAATGATAATATAGAGAGAAAAGACATGGAAGCTAGTTTCATTCAATTACATTTACAATAGAGTTTCAAGCCCAAAATTCATAAACATTAATATACGTGTAACACAATCCTAATTTATAATAGAGATATGGCAGTTCATTCTTATTCAAAACCTGATTCAAATCCACTAGAACCCGAATTAGATAATACTCAAAAAATCGGAATCCCAATAAACCCGAAATCATCTCACCCAATCATTAAATGGGTAGGTTATTGGGTCATTTTTCCCCGCGAAAACTCAAACAACCTGACCCGAAAAACCTGAAATTTGAAACCCGAAAAAAGTCGAATATTTAATGTCGTTTTTTACTGATATGTTTTGATTATATTTTTTAAGTAGCATGATGAATTTTGATGATATAAAAAATACCTTTTTCATATTACATCTAAACATGAAAACTGAACAACTTGACCCAAACTATAACCGAACCCGGCCAATCCAAACTTTAAATGGTTCATATCGGGTTACTTTTTCCGGCCAAAAACCCGAACAACCCAACCTAAAAAACCCAAAACCTGAAAAAAAAAAAACATGAAGAACACCCCTAAACACATATTGTATAGTTAGAAAAGACATGAAATTCACTGGATATCCATAAAACTTTATTTTAGTTTTGACTAATGTAACATATCAAAATGGAATGCACGAACAGATAAAAAACACACAATTATCTTTGCGATTGAACATGAATTTTTTTAAGTTGAAGGGCTTTATGGTACCGAAAAGCTACCATTATTGGTAAAAGCTCACAGTTTTGATGCACCGGCATTGGATCTGCTATCTTTTGTGGGAAGTTGTAAAGGCAACCAATCATCATCCTCACTGAAAGATATAGAAAGACACTTGGCCACCATTTCTTCTGTAACCTCCTCTAGTTTTGATGGTACCCACTATGAGTATGAACATAAACTAAATGTTATAAACTCAGATGAAGTTTAACAATATATAGCTTTATTGAAAGCCACTGGGTTGTTAGATCTGGTATTTACCTGTGGTTTCTTATCTTTGTCGATCAACATAGCTCTAGATCCCTGCAAAAAAAATATAATTAAGCATTTAAGTGATATTTACTAGTGATCATGAACTGAAAAGTTTGTGCAAAACATGAGGACACCTCATAAAAGTTATTGCTACACGTTCTTCCAATAACATGAGAGATAGCAATGTATTCAGTCTCGATACATTGCTCGATGTTCTTGGATCGACCTTCTCTAATCTATCATATGAGTAAAGCATACATTAAGATATTTCAAGAATCATTTGTTTATTTTCGTTTTAGAATAAAATATAACTAACATACCGTTCTCAAGAAAATCTTAAGACCTAGTGGATTAGCGGACTTCATTGATGTGATAGCGTCAAGGACCCATTTCTCTTGAAATTTTGTAGCCAAGCATTCCTAAGATGGAATCCATATGTGTGCAGGTGTATCAAATCGTATTCAACACAACTATATGTAGAGTTGCACAACTTACCAACGAGGATAATATTTCTTCACATGATTCACCGCAGAAGCATTGGTTGATCATGTCAAGCCTGGTCATATAGAATTTAATCAAAAGCAAAGGGATGAGAATGGAAGTTAATATTATTCATCTCTATGAGTCACGAGTCCATGGTTAGATATGCCAAGATGAACAGATAACTACGTTATATACTTGTTCAACTTGTTCATAGGTTGACAAAGTTATACATGATCCGTGGTTTCCTTTCTATGTTCCATGTTTCATGTTATTTCACTCTTTTATTTTGTTGGGTTTAGGGTTGAGTCCATGGTTAGATATGCCAAGATGAACAGATAACTACGTTATATACTTGTTCAACTTGTTCATAGGTTGACAAAGCCATACATGATCCATGTTTCCTTTCTATGTTCCATGTTTCATGTTGTTTCACTCTTTTATTTTGTTGGGGCATATCAAACCTAGAATAAGTCTCATATTGTATGTCGGTTGTGTAGGTTAGGGTTAAGTTAACTTACGTTTCAAGTAACATTTCTTCTATAAGTACACATGTGTCCTTTGTATGTAATAAAATATCAACAAACAAAAAGAGTTATAACACTAGTACCCTTGTAATCAGAGGAGTATTTTGTACCTAAAATATATGTTTTCGGACTTGATTTTTACTTCTTCTGCAAACTTGTTAATAATCAAGGACATTGTAGCTACACTTGGTGAATCCGTTGAAGCAACCATTTTTTCTAGAGCATTCTCTAAAGGTTTTAGATTCTGCAAGAATAGGTAGGTACCATTGTTAATCAATAGTGCACTCGTGTTAAACATACTCGTGTTTGCATTAAATCTTGAGAAAAGAATTGTACAAAATGCATTGAACTCATGCAAGTACCTTGGAAAGGACAAAGTGAGTTCCAAGACCAAATGCAACCATCTCAGCTCCATTTAATCGAGCACCAGTCAATCCCACATATTCTCCTACATACATTTATTGTATTTCATGATAAGATATGTATATTAGCATCCGTCTATCTACGCTAGCACACGGCTGTAGATTGACCGAATAAAGTAAACTCTGTAAGATATTATGTGTTATAAATCAAGAATAAAGAAAACGTCATAAGATGTTATGTATTATTAATCAACAATATATAAGAGTAACTACAAAGGAAATATAATCGATACAAAAGGACATTTAAATGGACTGTTAGTTAAATCATATCTCATAGAAATAGTTCTAATAAACCATAAATAATATATTTTATGTAATAAATTTACCGAAGAATCCTGGAAGCCGTGAAAGAAAATAAGATGCACCAACATCAGGAAATAGTCCAATCAACACCTCAGGCATGGCGAAAATCTACGCCAAAGTCGAATCAAATGTTAATTAGGAATGAAAGTGCATGCTATAACTTTGTTTGTTGTTATTCCATCAAAGATGGAGTATAATTAGGTGGAAACAAAATAGGTTCACCGTATTCTCAGTGACGATTCTAAATGTTGAATTTATCGATATTCCAACGCCTCCTCCCATAACGATTCCATCAAGAATCGCAAGCAATGGCTTCTTATACGTTGCGAGTAAATAATCTAAACAAAACTCTTTTCTGTAATAACTGGCAGCAAAACTCCAATGTCCAAAGTATACACATGTATAAGCAGCTGCAAGATCACCCCCACAACAAAATGCTTTCCCGTTTGCCTACAGACCAATATATATAGTAAAGTTTTTGTAGAAATATCTTAACTTGATTAATTACATTTTTTTACAAGTGTAATTACTCGCAATTTTTTTTAACAAATGGGTTTTACTAATAAAAAAACTAACCACCCACGATTAGCTGATATTTTGGCTACTCACATTTTTTACTAGTGTAATTTTTTACATTTTTTTACAAGTGTAATTACATTTTTTTCAAGGGCTATTACTCACAATTAGTGAGCAATTACACTTTATCCCCCTATTAAAAAAACTAACCGCATAATCAATATCCTTGAACTGACGTAGTGCAGGCTATCCACATTAATCGTTTTTTTTTTTTTTTTTAAACCTAAAAGCCAATGGCCTTCTTTTAATAAAACGTGTTGGTGAAATTGATGATCGGTAATTTCCCCTAAATAATTTTCCTTTATTGAATAGTACATGAAGCAAGCATGTGTTTTGGTCGATTTAAATCTTCAACAATATCATGTACCTTTAGTATGACGAGCTTAACCGTGGGGTCATTCTCATAAACTCTCGACTTCTCATATATTCTCCTTAACTACAATCAATATTTATGTTACACGTAAATAATACATAGACACAATTATGTGTTTTGGATTGTATTTTTAAACCGTACCATCTCATAGCTGAGTGTGTTTAGTTTCTTTGGTCTGTTGAGTATCATTTTACGTACTCCTAGGACTTCTTCAAAAATTACCTGAAATAATGAATATTTTAATTTGATTTAAAGAGATTCAAAATCATACAAAAAACAAGGAAAATAAAATTATTTTGGTTACTAATGATATAATCCAGTAATCTAAAAGTCAAAACAATAATCCAATTTCTAACCACAAACAGACCATATGTAATTAACTAGTAAATATACCTACGCGTTGCAGTAGGAGTTTGATTATCAGTACAGTATCGACACTCGTTGTAGCAACCGAAAGAGATAACTTAAAACCAGTGAAAGGGTTGTGGTAGCTAATCGATTAAACCAAACAAAAAGTACACGTAAAAACATTATACCGCACACGCGCCGTTGTGACGTGTTATTGTGTAAACATGTAAAAATTAGACCGAAACGTAAAACATAGAATTCAATAACCAAATCGACCTCCGTATGTTAAATCTGTTAAAGTCAAGGATGTAGAAACTTAATTTAGTTAAAAAAACCAAGTTGAAAAAATGATATACTATATTAAACATAAAGGGTTACCATAATTTAAACTTACTTAAAGTTTGATTTACGTAGCAAAAAGCTAAAATATAAACATCTAATTGGTTTTTACCATAATATATTTGATCCCCTGGATGTCTCAATTAAAAGAAAAAAATAGGAAAGGTCATGTAACAAAATAGAACCTCGAAGGATTGGGCATAGATGAAACGGAGGCAACCACCAGACCACAAACATTGTTTTTCATGCGAATAATATATATAGAGGGTGTTTGGGATTGCGTTTTAAATCTGATTTTTGGACTATTACGTTTTGAAAACGCAGATAATCAGTTTTTTAGGCTACCAAAACGCAATAATCTATAAGCAGCTCCACCCTTACTTTTTCAAAACGCATAATTTGTTTTGAATAATCAAATCCCAAACACCCCCATAATAATACACACAGAAAATGTAGACCAAGTAAAAAAAGGATCTAATCACCACATCACACCTGGCTTAACCGACAAAATCGACCTATGATGAATTACATCTGTTCACGCGTTTAGAATTGTATAGTTATAGAATTTTAACGGAAGTTTATTTAACTTTTAAAATAACTAGTATTTAGGACTCATGTGTTGCGAGAAGACCATTAAACTGGACAAAAAGTAAACGTAGAACCATGCACACGAATTGCGGCATATTAACTTGCAAAATTTAAACCAAAATATAACTCGCAATAATAATAATAATAATAATAATAATAATAATAATAATAATAATAATAATAATAATAATAATAATAATAATAATAATTTAGAAAACTTATAAAGTGTAAGGTGTTGATTAAACTATAAGGGTTATACTGTATTTTTACTAATACCTTAGAGAATAAAACTAAAACTAATTATTAATTATTAATACTTTAAAGCAAGAAATTAAAAAGTTACTAAAGTCAAACAGAAGAAAATGAAAATTACGAGATAAGGTATTTATTAGGCTGCTCAAATGGCTCGTCGATCTACGATCGCTCGCCGCTCATTCGGAAAATGTTCGAAAGATGCTCGCTCGATCCTCTGCTCGGATGTAAATGAGTCGATCGGCTCGGTTCGATTTGTAAACAAGCCAAGCACGAGCAAAGGTCCGCTCGGCTCGAATAAATTATTATTTTTTATTATGTATATAATTTTATATATACACCCAAATCACAGTAATTTTTATAGCTTTATATATAACATTTGGTTCAAGATATACAAGTAAAATATAAGTTAATCCACTTAATCCAATAAAAATTTAGCACTAAGTGTTATAGTAAACCTTAAGTCGTGAAGTAACAATTTTAACTTCATTATGTTATTAATCGTCTGTTGCTAAACAGCGCTTAATATCACCCTATATCACAATGCGACGCTTGTTCCATACAGTATGCTCATCGCCTCACTATCCCAACCTAAGCCTCATCTTCGGACATTTGAACCTCAATATTAGTGTCAACAACAGACAATTTAACCTTGGTTGTCACCCCAAAAACGAAAACATTGAAGGAAATATCCTAATTTTATGGTTGTCCGAGTTACTCGTTGCTCGCTCGGAAAAATTAACGCTCAAAAAATGCTCGCTCAGTTTCGGCTCGGTTGTAAATGAGCCGCTCAGCTCGGTTCAGTTTGTAAACGATCCAAGCATGAGCAAAGGTCCGCTCGGCTCGTGATCAGCCCTAGAACCAATTATGTTGTCTAATGAAGAATTAAACAAAACCCCAATAAGTTCTACTGTAACTATCTGAGGGGAACCCATTTTGACAATTACGTGTAAAAACATATAACATCTTAATACATATTGAGGTTGGCTAAATGTATCGCCTATAACTGAATGCACACTTATTCATATGATAAAAAAAAAAAAACATATGTATAAGATGTAACGTATGATTGCCGCCCTTTTATATGGCCCATGTAAGTGAAGTTCACCATTTTATACGACATGTATCACGACTGATTTGACACAGGGATAAATTTAGTAAAAATGGGAAGGGAACATTTAACACAACCCAACATAAATAATTGTGTTACGATTACACCCATGACAAAACGGTTTGATTTCGTTGGATTGATTTATTTTGACTCTTTTTTAAACCAAATCGAACCAAACTTAACTCCAGGGGTCACAAGAGCCATGTGTGAAGTACCTGGTCTTCGTAGATGAGAGCCATAACTGAAGCCTGCAACAACAAAGCTTGAAGATCTTGAGAATAAATGGAAGTAACTAGATGCACAACTTTTGGTGTATATATAACATGAGCGGGTTGGGTAAAATGTATAAAAGCAGCCTACCATCCCGATGAAGTAAAGAAGAGCATTATGTTTGTTATTTGTTATTCTATAACTAATAAAAGGGACAATTATAAATGGGGAAAGTGAATATGGGGTTGTTACGCATCTAAGTTAGGTGCGAAACCTATCAAAACTACGTAGTTTTGACTTAAATCCATTAAATTCCTTAATTTATTTCATCAATCCACCAATTTCTCAACAACTCTCTCTCCCAAGCTATGCTCTTCATTGTGTCGATCTACAATATCTAAAATCCATTTAATCCCTTTACTTTGGAATAGGATTTGGTTTCTGGAAAAAAAAGTTTATAAGCCTGTTCATGTATGTTTGGCCAACCTTGATTTCGAATTTATTTTTTACGTATCTTCATGTATGTTGCTCAAACATTTTTTGACTTCACTTCTATGAATGGAGATGTACATATCAAAATATATGCAGTCGTAATTCCAACAAACATAATTCTCATTTTTTTATTTGAATTCAAGAACATTATCATCACAAACTCGGAAGTTAGAAACAAAAACATTGTAGTGGTCATGAGCACGAGATTCAAGGTTTGACTCAAATCCAATTTAGATTTTACAATGAAATTGATATTCCATGTATTGAAGACACGTTCTTCACAATATGTCGATATGAATTCAAAACAAAAAGTGATTCCCAATTCATATTTGGATAAGTAATTAATTTAGCCATTTAGGACTGGGTTTACACCTTATAATCAGAACTAGAATTCATATGTTATGGACGATTGGAAAAGAAGATGTCTAATGCAAACTAGAAGTTCACCATTTTCGATATACCCCAAGAATATTCAAAAATCTATTTATGTAACAGCGAGTGGGTATAATGTACAAAAGTACTTATACATACCCTAAAATTATTATTCCATCTACGAAAATATTTGGCCGGATTTAATTAAATAATTATAAAGTAGGGACAATTACAAAAAGACAATTTACTTTACATGGGTGAGATCTGGTATAAACATGTTTAACGTGTGAAACCTACGAATAACTAACTAAAGTAGTTTTGCTTTACATGTTTGAATTAGTTTTGCTTTACATGTTTGAATTAGTATAGCATAATACCACAAAATAGAGTTTTGCTTTACATGTTTGAATTAGTATAGCATAACTCTAGTTATTCGTATACTACGCTAGTACTACTAACATTTCAATATAGAGTTTTTTCTCATAACCTAAAAGTTTCACGTCACGCAGCAGGTAATCCCCACAACATGTTAATATCCTGTAACGTGATGGTGGCTTCACCCACCGGTATATGAAATGTGTGGGTTTCTGGTCTCCATCGCTCAACCAACGCAGTTATTAGTGCGTAGTCCACGTATCGATAACCACGGCTTAAAATCCCACCAAACCCAGCTTCTTCTATGATACTTTTTACACGTTCACCTACTGGGTTTTTCTTAAGAAAGTTCCAAATGCTTCTATCACTACGTTTCACGTTTATGTTTTCCTTGTACTTTTCGGGATTCTTGAAAACACCCAACGCACGGTGGTCATTATGTAGAAACAACAAATCGTTAACAAGAGGACTCGGGTGTAATTCGTAACTCATTTTCAGGGTTGATTTGTGAAGATGGTGGAAAGACAAAAGACTTTGATAAAAAAAACTAACGGGGTTGATTTGTGAAGATGGTGGATACATTTCCATCTTCCATGATGCATATTATATAACCACTTTGTGTAATACGAATCAATCTCAACCTGCAATCTTACTATTCCCATTGCAAGTCCAATTCAATACCTGCTAATATTTCAACTCAAACTCCTGCAACATTACTATTACATGCATACTCTATAGAAAACCAAAATAAAGAACCTATACATGCAAGGTCTCGTGAATAATGAGTCCAAGAAAAAAGTTGCATCAATTTTGATGGTATAGGATTCGATCAGCGACCTTAATTGAATATATAATATCGAGACAGCGACCTTCAAACAAGGTAACACACCCGGACAGCGACCTTAATCCAAGGTATGACAATGGGACAACGACCTTTAAAGGGACAAGAATGGATCAGTGACCTATCAAGAAGGTCGCTGACCGAGTTTCATACCTTCAAAAATTGATGTTCAAGGTCGCTGATTGGGATAGCTATCTACCTATTTACACAAATTTACTCCTTACCGACCTAGAAATACTCTCTCTCATGCAAAAACACCCATTCTTGCAAAAAAAAATCTAATTATTAATGTGTTGTTCTAGAATTCAAATGATTTTGTTAACCTAAATGAGAGCATAGTGAAGAATTCAAATGATTCTGTTCCATCTTAAGTGTAAAATTTTTCAAACCCAAAAAGTTACTCTTTTTCTTTTCAGTCGAGCCATGCTGAGTACCTCAATTTCTATAGAAAAATGCTTTACATGATGTTTGTATACCATCGTTTTGTCACTCTCAAAAACTATTGTAATCAAACTCAAACTTCAAAAGAAATAGTATGTGTAATGTTAAATTATATGGTTGTTAAGACTTGTTTTTCTGGTTAGCTTGTTCAGTTGATGAAAAATAGTTATGTACAATTAATTATTTAGTTATATCATTTTAGAGGGTGTTTGGGATTGAGTTGGAAAATGGCTTATTGACTTATTAGTTTTTTTAAAAAAGCCAATAAGTCATTTGGAAAAGCACCAAATCTTAGCTTTTGGAAATGACTTATTGACTAATTGGTTTTTTTAAAAGCCAATAAGTCAATAAAGAGTTTTCAAACTCAATCCCAAACACCTTAATTCTAGTATTATACAATAAGTAAATGCATAAATCTAGCATACTTGAAAGCCAGTCGTAGTTAATTAACGAAGGTGGATTGAAGATAGAGGCACACCTATATAATCGCATAGCCACACATACAATTTGAAGAGCACACATGAAAGTCAAATAAGGGTTCTTAATAAACTCATAAACTTAACAAACCTAAATCGAAAGCAAATACTTATATGAGATTTTAATAATGAATCCTAAAACCAGTTTCAGTTTAACTTCTCCATATTCTAGCCGATGACAGATTATAGTTAAATTATTATGGCCAAATCATTTTAAACCCCTAAAGTATCATGAATGTTTGTTCAAAAGTGTATTATGTCATGGTGAAGCAAATGGTACTGCAAACTAGCCTATTTAAGATCGACAATCTAATCTTCGTCAAGTTTTGACATCAGCACCAGTTAAAAAAATTGCAATTTTGATATTAAAGTGTTGATAACATCATCAACCATCCTCCCATGTATTCCTCATAAAGTTTTGGACTTTTTGGCCCGAGGCGAGTAGAAAATGCATGCCCATGTTCGCCAAATTTTAAATGGATTTAAACTTAATTCAAAATTTGTGCCCCAATCCTTCGCCCACCCAGCCCTCCCCTAAAGTCGGCCTTGATACCTAACAAGAGTATAGAAGAGGACAAGAAACAAAATCACTGGATTTAAGATGTTGGGTTTGGGGTTAGAGCGTATAGAAGCACACATAATATATGTCACATTCATACAAACCTAGTAGTGCAACAAGCATCATACAGACCATTACAAGGAAAAAAGAAAAAGTGTTCAACACCCATAGTTTATCCATAGATAAAGGGATGGGTTAGATCATCTACTTATCACTTGAGCAATTAGGTTATTAATGCTCATTTTATGCTTCAATTTCATTCACTCAAACATGATAAACGTCTTCTTTTGAAAATCACATAGTTTCTTTTTGACAGTTTGAACCTCACCCCATACTAGTTGACCTTTGCATATAACATAGGATTCTATGATCTTATCTTCACTTATGTCATCATTTGCTTGACAGGATGAACCTTCACCACGTTATCGTTTGAACTTATCGTGATGGATTCTCCTTAAAGTGGTGACATTAAAAGTCCAAGACGACTTTGGATCTAATCAAATATGGTAAAAAACGGTGTGATTAGATCAAGTGTAAACAAAATCGGTAAAACACAAGTTAATGAACAAACCAACATAGATTCATTGACACCAACAGTGTTTACATCACATACACGGGGTGATCTCCCTATGACACACACAAACACGCTCAATCGATTCACTCTTTAGAATGATCTGGCACCAATGTGTGGGAAAAGTGCTAGGTGAAATGGTTGTGATTGGGTATTTATAAATGAGTCTCAATCACTAAGACTCTTAGTGTTAAGGTTAGTCACTAACATGAATTATAGATACTCAATCACTAAGCTACATTGCATTGCTATGCAAAACCTATAATGCACATGATTGGCCCTAGTCTATTCATACAACAATGGGCAAACCCAAAAAGATATCACTAACATATTCCCCCTTGGACATTGATTTCGAATTGTGTGCATATCCTGCAAATCCAGTCACGTATCTGTTGATGCCAACCTTGTTGCGTCAACAGATGCTCCCTGGACTAATGTTTCGGGTTTGTAGATTCTTTGATTCGAGCTTTTGCAGCAAAACCAAATTTGTGAAGCTTCTGTATCAGACTTACCCTCAAAGTAAGCATATCCAGATTAGTCAGAAAGTCAAGCTCGATCGGCTACCATCATTTCCACCCAGGTTAACTTTATGTCTGATCAATCGTTTCTACTGATGGGCAAGTGATAAAGTTATCAGTTTTGTCTCGAATACTCTTGCACATCCCATAATTTATTCTACACGATAATGACATGATCCTTTGTTATCACGCTACAATTTTCATGATATCTGACACTGAATGCCAAACACTACACTTCATGAGGATTAACACTGTTGAAACCAAAAATTGCGGCTTCTCCATCCCAACGTTAATCACTTACGCGTGCGGTTTAGTGCAACATCCTCGTTGCCTTGATCTGATGATCCTCAAAACCTAACTGGAATCGAACCATCAATCAAATTACTTCAAAATGGACCTCAATCAAACCACAAATGAAAGAGTTCAACGGACTTCATAACAAGTGGTAATATTTATAGTTAAAATATACTTTTATTTTTACATAAATGTTATCAAAATACATTTTCACTTACTTGAATATAGGTCTGCCTACAAGGCAGTGGATGTAGTAATCTTAATGTGATGCAACGAACGCTGAAAGATTACAAAGATACTCATATTTTTAGGTTTAATCATGAAACGGCATGGGATTCTAAAAGGACACGATAAATGAAAAAAAAAACAAGTGTTGATTGGTAAAGAACCGTCCAATAGTCATTCCGCCAAGATACGAAAGTCATCGGAAGGCGACAGTTATCATGTGTCTGCTACACCGGACGATTCCACCCCCACTAGCCACATGCCGGATCTCAATGAAGATACCCATCCAACGATACCAAAATGTAAAAATAATAAGAAAGCCACCGCCGCCGAGTCTTTAAGCAAAACATCGTTGGTTGACGAATTTAGGTCATACCGGGTGTTCAAAGAAGATAAATTAAGCCAGTCGGTCAACCTACAAACTCAACAAGGAGAAAAAACTTTATCATTTTTTGAGGAACAACGCGAATTATTGAGGCAAAGACAGTATGACCACGACTTGAATATGTATTCAAAACCACATGACCACCTCAAAGGTAAAACCTTGGAATTGGTTTTGAAACGAAAAGAAGAAATTGCGGTCAAATACGATTGGAATCGCCATTGGGTTGAAGGCGAAGGCGAAGACGATGACGAAGGCGACAAGTATATTATTTTTATTTGTATGTTTTTTTATTTACGTTTCTTACATATATATATATATATATATATATGTTTAAGTTAATGTACTTTTATTTTTGTTAATATAATGTTATTTTTAATTAAACTCTTTATTTAAAGCAAAGTAAAAAAAAAACATTTAAGTGTAGTGTTGTCTACAAAACTTTGTTTCAGTGAAGTGAAGTGACATGACAGAGCAAAATTTGTGAAAATTAGTGAAGTTGAAAAAAAATGAGTGAAACCCCATCCCCCCCCCCCCCCACACACACACACACACAACGGTAATATAATCATAATAATCTAAATTTTTAAAGGCAAAATGGAATTTATTAATCCCAACTTTTTGCAGTTGGCCGATAATAATCCCAACTGGGTTTATTCTTCCCACCAGTCCCAACTTTCACACATTTTACTCTCACTGCACCCACCGTTAACTCACATTAACCCCGTTAGCTGAAATCCACTATTCTAGGCGATTACTCACCGGACTTGAAAGAAGGAATCGAGACGAAGATATTGGTATGTTCAATTGCAGAAATAAGCACGGTTCATCGGTCGTAGGTTGATGTTCTCCTCGGATGGGATGACCGGAACCAACGATTAAACCATCAAACCGTGCTTATTTCTGCAATTGAACATACCAATATCTTTGTCTCGATTCCCTCTTTCAAGTCCGGTGAGTAATCGCCTAGAATCGTGGATTTCAGCTAACGGGGTTAGTGCGAGTTAACGGTGGGTGCAATGAGAGTAAAATGTGTGAAAGTTGGGACTGGTGGGAAGAATAAACCCAGTTGGGATTATTATCGGCCAACTGCAAAAAGTTGGGATTAATAAATTCCATTTTGCCATTTTTAAAAGCTTATGTAACTGCCAATAACCTTGTAGCCCAGTGGTTGCAAGTGAGGTGGACAGGTTTTCACCCCTTGGGGTTTCCTGCCCGGGATCCCGGGTTCGAATCCCATGGTGAGCGTAGTGCTCATTTATGGTATGCAAGTGGTAGGTATTTGTCCTGCTTGTAAGCTAATGAAGTACCAGTTGATCTATACCTTAAAAAAAAAAAAAAAAAAAAAAAAAAAGCTTACGTAACTACAAACTAAATTATCACAAACACAAAACGTAACTATGAAACGACAAGACATTATTCCCAAAACGATCTTTTTTTTATAACAGAGGCATCAACCATTTAATCTTTTAATGGGCATAACAACATTATTCCCAAAAATAGACATGTTTCAGTCGAATCATGTTCCGTGTTATTTTATTTGATGTCACGTTTGTCAAAGAAAAAACCTACTTCAATCTATACCTAAAATGCTTTACATGATTTTTGTATACCGTCGGTTTGTCATTCACAAATTACTGTAATTAGAATACGTTAAGTATACGTAACATGGTTGTTAATTAGACTGTTTTATCTTGTTTGTTCGATATATGAAAATAATTATGTACTTTGAATTATTTAGGTCATATATTTGTTTCAAATCTATTACACTCAATTCAGTTCAACATATTCTTAAAATCAAAAGCCGGTGCCATTGATCTATATTTCTTTTTATTTTTTATCAATTGTTTTAAAATTGTGATGCCGCCGCTACTAGTTTTAACGTAGAAGTTCTTTTTCTATATTTTTTATGTTTATAAATTTTTACTTTGAAACTTAACTAGTAATTAGACTCGCGCATGTTATGGCATTTAGTATTACACAAATATTTTGATAAATACTCTATAAAAAAACTGATATGTGCTTTGTGTTTGTAAAATGTACTTGGCATTTGTTTATGAAGATGGCCCTTTCAAAGCCAAGCAACCCACATTGTTTCAATCTCAATTTTCCAAAACAAATAGCTATAGGCAAGGTTTTCAGGACGTTCATGACAGAGACAACCGGTCAAGTGTTCGATTTTTTTGGTTTTTCAGGAAACCGGACACCCACGAATGAATGTAAATGAAAAATCCCTTCAACGAGGGAGAGATCCTCTTAGTACTTATGGGCCTCCACCAAATAGTTTTTTTTTCTGGTGGATCAATCACCTTTGATTTTGGGCCTAGCTACTTTGCACATTTAATGGATTATACTCTTAGTACAATGGGTTTCTAAAAACAATCTCGGGCCATGGGCAAATTTAATGGATCTAATTTCTAAGTCAAGTTGTCCGCTGTCCATATACTTTCTCAGTTTGTACTTTGTAGTTTAGCGAGTCGAAATTGATCGTGGTATAGTGTCTCCTCTTACAAATGTAAAAGTTTGTGGGTTCAAATCATTGCAAGTGCAAGATGAGGTGGAATTAAGGTGTAATAAAATTTGGCGTTCAAAAAAGAGAAATTGATCATGAACTTAAAAATCATGTAATGAACACGACTTGTTTATCTTGAAAATTTTATTTTATTATATCTTTTTACATAATAATACTCTAGATTAAAATTTACAACTAAACATAAAAAATGTATTGTAAAATAATTTTTCAGACTAAAATATGATGTTTATTACTCTTTAATCTTTTAAATTTTAACATAATATACTCAATTAAACATAGAATATATATATTTTTAAACATTGATAAAAATGTGTGAAATGACTCAATATGCAAATCTGACAGGTCGACCAAAACACCACCCATTCAACAAAGCATGTACGCAAGTTCGACATGAAACTGACCCACATCTGATTCACATTTTAGGCGTGAGCAAATAAACTAATAACTGACTTAACCCAATCGAAGAAATATCAGATGATTCGTTTAAGCCAAATTGAAGAAATATCGGATGGTTCCTTTAAGCCATAAACAACTTAACTGGACCAAAACGTACTTTGTCAACTATAAATAGACTTAAAAATAGAGAACTATAAACTCCAAATTTTAAAACTACTGGAGGTTCTACAAAAAAAAACTTTGAAGTAAAAAAGATTTATACATGCCATGTACAAATGTTTCAACACACGCCAATTAAAAAAAATGTGAATTTGAGCTAAAAAGGTACATACCTTTTAGATGATCTTTGATTTTTATAAAAAAAAAAAACTGATATCATTTAGAAAGTCAAAGCAAAGCTTTTATGAATACCTAAGTCTAGAAGTCTTAGATTGAAATCTAAAAGATGTCATGATTAAAGAAAATTGTTGTTCTAGAAAACTAATAGAAACTCACCCGACTAGAGTGATGCCTTTGGATTCTTTCGGTTAAAACTTATCTAATGTTTTATGAAATCTTGTATTGCCTAAGTACATGTCTCAAATAGTTTAATACATATCATTCACAAGCATCTACTCATCTTTAAGACATTTTTAAAAACTACTTATTAATTAGTCTCCAATACGATAACCTTATGTGGTGTACTCCACAATCAAAAGGTTAGAAGTTCATATCTATATTACATTATAAAGAGTGAGCAATGGGTAAAAAGGTCCAAAATGTCAAAGTTAAGGTGGCAACTTAAAAGTCACAAGTGTAATTCTCTAAACTTGACCACTTTTCTTCCTTTTATGCCCTTATCAATGCATTAAGATGCTTGTACCATGTGATGCATTAAGATGCTTGTACCATGTGCTTTTAACAATTTTGACATCAATAATATCACCATAATCACTAATAATATCCCATAACTCACCATAATCACTAATAATATCTCATTATGTTGAGACTTTCCACATGTATAACTCTTATCTCTTTATTTACTTATGTATTAATGTAAGTGCCTATATATAGTGACATTTGTATATGATGTTGAGATCAATGAATAAGAATTCTACATTCTCTTTTCTCTCTATAATCTACAATCTTTTTTTGTTACACTTTGTTGGTTGCTAATTGGTTGTTGTTATACAACACGTTATCAGCACGAATGCTTTTAAAGTTGGATCATGTTATCATAAGTCTAAGTATTACTGTTGGATCCGTTTTTTTTAAATCGACTTTCAAGGAAACTGGAATCCATCAATGTCACATTAACAAAGTTTTGTTCGAAAGTCTTAACAAGTTATCTATATTACATTATAAAGAGTGAGCAATGGGTAAAAAGGTCCAAAATGTCAAAGTTAAGGTGGCAACTTAAAAGTCACAAGTGTAATTCTCTAAACTTGACCACTTTTCTTCCTTTTATGCCCTTATCAATGCATTAAGATGCTTGTACCATGTGATGCATTAAGATGCTTGTACCATGTGCTTTTAACAATTTTGACATCAATAATATCACCATAATCACTAATAATATCCCATAACTCACCATAATCACTAATAATATCTCATTATGTTGAGACTTTCCACATGTATAACTCTTATCTCTTTATTTACTTATGTATTAATGTAAGTGCCTATATATAGTGACATTTGTATATGATGTTGAGATCAATGAATAAGAATTCTACATTCTCTTTTCTCTCTATAATCTACAATCTTTTTTTGTTACACTTTGTTGGTTGCTAATTGGTTGTTGTTATACAACACGTTATCAGCACGAATGCTTTTAAAGTTGGATCATGTTATCATAAGTCTAAGTATTACTGTTGGATCCGTTTTTTTTAAATCGACTTTCAAGGAAACTGGAATCCATCAATGTCACATTAACAAGTTTTGTTCGAAAGTCTTACATGGACAAAGATCAAGGTATGATTAATTCAATTTCTCTTTAGTCTCAATTTCTATCAGTTCTTATTTGTTAGGTTGGGTAAGAAATTCTAATATGAGACTTGGTAAGAAAAACTAAATAATATATCTTATAGATATCCAACAGATTATAATTAATTTGATATAGAAATGTATTATCCAAAGTCCATTTTGTTATTACCATGCAATGTATTTTGATTTAGTAATATAACTTAAATTCTATTAAAGTTGACACATATAAGTTACGAGAGTGATTAATTATTATGAAATTACTCATGATTAAACTTAATGTAAAATATTTTTTATTTATTATGTAATTAATTGAACTAAGAAAAGGGTTATCTATACTACATTATAAAGGAGGAGAAATGAGCAAATATGTCCAAATTGTCCAAAGTTAAGATGACATATGAAGAGTTCCTTTCTTCACACCTAAGATATCATGAAAATTCTTCCAATACTACCCCTATTTGCAAAAGCAACTTGTATATTTTTTGTGATATTGAATGAAATGGTTAAATGCACATTTGCTATGAATGTAGAAAAACTCTAAAGGTTGGATAAAAAATATAGTTTCTTTTCAAAGCTTAAACAATGAAGAGAAGTGGATTACTTTCATCTAAATCGTTTTATATTCAAAGACAATTTCATATATATCGTTTTAGATTCAAAGACAATGGAAAGAAGACAGTATATCTGTACACTTTTCCTACAACTTGGTGGGCTAACACGACTACGCTTGTGCATTGTTTAAAAAAAATATACTTATTTTAATCGTCCCGCAGCAACGCGCGGGTTTCCCGCTAGTCATGTACAATGGAGGTTTGGTATTACTTAGCTAATCTATCTCTACTACATTATAAAGGAGGAGTAATGGCTAAATGTGTCCATATTGGCAAACTTAAGATGGCATTTGAAAAGCCATATGCTTTAACCTTCAAATGTCATGTAAATCTTCCCCAAATTACCCTTGAATGCATTAAGATGCTTGTACCATAATGCATTAAGATGCTTGTACCAACCATTTTCCATTAACTTTTCCATTAATTATCTATATCTATACTATATTATAAAGCATCTATGAGGGATTCCCAACAAAATTAGTAATTACAACATTTAAGGCTTAGGGTACAACAACCTAATAAAGTTAGTATGAGGGCATAATGGTATTTCCACATGAAAATTGATAAAGTAAAATTAATAAATTTGGTGGTGTTACATACTTTATTAGTTACTAGATATTTGCCCGCGTGGACACGCGGTTCAACAACGTACGGTTATTTGGAGTAGTATAACCTATAACAAAAATAAAGTAGACAAATTTTATTAAAATTTAAAAGCAACGAATACACAGTTATTCAAATATCGCTGAAAATTTCCTTATAAACGACATTCTTTGTTTTGGTCATCAATTTCCCATCAGCATCAAGTATAAGTAACTTCACGCCTGCCCTGCTTTTAACTCTTGACAATGCGACATAAAGCTGGCCATGTGAGAATACAGGGTTTCTTAAATACAATCCAACTTTCGATAAAGACTGTCCTTGGCTTTTATTGATGGTCATTGCAAAACACACGCTTATTGGGAATTGACGCCTTTGGAACTTTACTGGAATCTTGATATCAGATGGTATCAAATTTATTCTAGGAATAAGAGTTTTGGTACCAATGTTTCCCCCTGATATGATCTCGGCTTCAATAACACGCTTTGCAAGTCTGGTGATTCGTAATCTCGTTCCATTGCACAAACCATTTTGTTGATCTATATTTCTCAACAACATAACTGGTACACCGACTTTTAGTGCTAAACGATGATTAGGTAAGCCAGAAATTTTTAAACCATTAAGGACATCAGGAGAGTATAAGTCTTCCTGTGAACGGTTATTACCATTCTCAATCTGACATATACTATCAGAGCTCAAATACTCGACTTCATCTCCAGGAAACAATGCAAGAAGCCTTTCATTTATATCATGTACGACTTCATTAGTAGGTGCAAGTATTGCTCGTTCTCCAAAGTAATCTTTATCTTTGTAAAGTTCAAGAAGTGAAGGGTAGACGAAGTCAATTAATCTAGAAATCGGATCTGATGTACCCTTAATAAGAAGATCATCTGGAATGTCCACATCAAACTCATCATCATAAATTGACTCACCAACTTTACCCTCACCTAATTCAAGAAGCCAGTTTGCAAACGCCTTTGTTTCTTCGGATTCAGACGTGTTGTTACCCAACGTTAACCTCATGTTTTTGGTTAATGTAAGGACTTTGCAACTATTCCAAATAGGAGACGAAGTTATTGATGCATTTAAAATATCTCTTCTACTCCCATTTGGAACAACAGGAAGGATCTGTCTAAAATCACCACCCAAAACCATAACCTTACCACCAAAAGGCAAGTCAGAATTACCTGAAGAATTTGACTGCAAGACGTCTTTCATTGTACGATCAAGTGCCTCAAAAGCATGCTTGTGAATCATTGGAGCTTCATCCCAAATAATTAACTTAGTTTTCTTCAATAAAGCAGCATCGTCACTATTCGGCTTTATACTGCATAATGACTTTTCATTAACATTCAAAGGTATACGAAACCTAGAATGCGCTGTCCTTCCACCGGATAACAACAGAGAAGCAATACCACTGGATGCAACGTTCAAAACAATCTGTCCTTTAGATCTTATGGCAGCAGACAATGTTTTCCATAAAAAGGTTTTACCAGTCCCTCCAAAACCATAAACAAAGAATAGCCCACCTTTGTTACAATCAACCGCATGAATGATTTCATCAAAAATGGAACGTTGCTCATCAGTTAAAGAACGTGAATTGGTATTAAATTCCTCAGCCAACGTACTTACTTGATAATTCAGCTCATCAAGAATCAAACGGTTATTTGCAGATGATATCGAATCATTATTCGGATAAGGCATAGAAGGAAACCTATGTAGACTTGAGTTATTCCGAAGCAACTGTTTCTCAATTTCAAGCAACGTTAGGTTCTTGATTTGTTCATCAGGAAGAGTCAAACCTAATAAAGAAAAAATTTGTAACATTGAATTTAAAAGAAAACCGACGTTAAAAATAATCATTAAATTTCGAAATATAAATTTGTTACCTTCAATTTGGAATACGTCTTCGTGTCTTCGCATAATACCATCTGACAGATACTTCCATGATTTTTCCCAAACATGCTCAGGCCTAGATAAGCTATTAGAAAGCAACATCATCGCAAACAAATTACGAAGAGAATATCCAGATCCCGTATAATGAGCCTCCTCAATAGCTTCTATATATTCTTTGTCATCGTCTAAGAGGCCAAGAGCATAACATGCATCACGAAATGTTGGTAAGATTTCACCATTGACCGTTCTTATCTCCTCAAATGATCTAGGACCTTTAACTTTATTAAGAAGAACTCTCAAAAAATAGGACTCGCCCATAGATGGATTAACCATGTGAACACGACCAATTGCCTTACCAATCTTTCGAAAGTCCCATTTTTTTTCATCATCTTTCCAAACAAATTTACTTGGGATATCAATGTAACTTAACTCACGTGCAACAGCTTCGCTCTGGTTAAGTTCCATCCATTTTAGAAACATTGTTGCAGCCACGGTGGGTTTGTTGAGAACATTTTGAATTTTGTCTTTTGGATCATATACAACAGTTTGCTCACCGGGCAGATGAAATGGAAGTCTAATAACCGGAGGGTATCTGTAATGCACATCATTTTTAAATATTCTCCAAGAAGCTTCACATGCTGAAAGGAACCTACAATCAAAATGTTTTTTGATTTCATCTGTTTGCATCACTTCTTCACCTTCTCCACCATCTTCTACAAAGGCAACTTTAGCCATATCAGGTCCTTTATTAATGTATTTGAATAAATACTTAATTGAAGCAGCCTGGTTACACCATTCAACATTGATATGAGCTTGGTAACGCCTTAAAAGTTTTGCATTATAAGGGACCACATGCCTGTTGTCTAACTTAGCACTTCCTTTTTCAACAAATACCCCTGACTCTCTTCTTCTATAAACCGGATATCCATTTGAGTCTAACGTTGATGCAGAAGAAAACTTCTTTGGAAATTTCTTGGAGCACTTACCGTCAAGCATGCACGGACAGTTCGGATATTCACGTCCACAGGGTCCATGAATCATAAAGTCACTCACCAGACTAAACAACTCCGGATCTACATTCTTATCAGGGATTTCAGCCGAAACAAAACGATCAACGTGTTCAATTGTGGGAAGCTTACTGGCTTCTTTAAGAAACAGACAGATATGAGCGTGGGGCAGTCCACGTTTTTGGAACTCTATAGTATAGACCGCTGCAATACAAAGTAAAAAAATATAGTTAGAAAGTTAATTAATAAAAACACGGTAGTATTTATAAACAACAAATAAAAATTGTATAAGTATAAGTGAATAAAGATGATAATCTATGAATATATACTGGAACTTTATTTTCGAAATGAATTTTACCTGCTGAAGTCTTGCCCAAAAATGCTTTTTCACGTAAATCTTTCATGATTGAGTCTAGCTTAACTTTGAATAGTCTAGCTACGATATCTGGCCTGTCTACTGGATCTGTCTTCTTGTCTTTAAGAAACCGTCTAACTTCAGGCCATTTTGGATTGCATGTGATTGTAATAAAAAAATCAGGGTATCCATGCCTCTTACAAATAGCCATTGCATCAAGATAATTTTCCCTCATGTAGCGTGGACCACCAGTAAAAGAAGATGGTAAAATCACAGGCGTCCCTACTTTTGCCAAGTCAGTAGGTCCATTTTGGTTCAACGTTTGAAGATTAGTATATGTTTCACACCGAAGTTTACTTTGCTGAAAACGAACATAATACAATCGCTCACTCTCAATCATGGTATAAACGTCCACCAAAAACTGTTGAAGAAGCCGCCTTGCATTCAAAATCAATGAGAACTTACCAACTCTGTCCTGAATATGATATGCAAAATACTCTCTCATTGAACACTTTGAATCTACTTTCTTTTTAGATTTCCTCTCTTCCCTGTGTGGTATATCAACCCTATAACAATCTTCTCCAAATGGAATAAGCAATGGATACTGGAGGGCTAGATACGACGGATGGAGCTCAGAAATACGCTTAAGTCCCTCCGCTCTTGACTCGACGACAACATCTCTATTGTCAAGCTGCTCATCATTTTCTGTAAATATAAGAGCGGCAATCTCTGATGAAGTTGGTAGGTTGTATGTTCGGCCATCTTTAGTTCTCCTACCAATAAGACGCAACTTAAGGCTAACTTCAGGATTTTCATGAAATCGATCCCGTACATTCCTATACGTTTTCACAAGCTGATTATTTGAGTCTAACTTCGACTTCAGGTACTGAATGATTTCAATGTCAAGCCGGTCAGAAATATCCTTAGACGTCTCCTTTTCTTTACTGAAATGAATGTAAAAAGAAATTTTAACAAATTAATATTTATACAAACGGCTAAAAAAAGAAGAAGAAAATTTTTAGAATATTACCTATAAATTTTTTTTCGGTTTGAGACTTCATTTTCAGTGTCATATATATATAACTGAGAAAACTTGGGTTTTGAACCATCATTAGGAAGAAGACCACCCAACGCGTGATAATTTTCACCACTTATTCTGTAAATGAACGGAGCCTTTCCCGTATTGATAGTTGAATCAACCTTCCCTCCCATTGAAGTAAAACAAAACATAGAATTGAACCGGCGAATGTGCTTTAAGAAATATTTGCTCTTTAATTCTATGTTCTTGAAAAGGTTCTGATAATCTAAACTGCTCTCTTTGAAATCCGGAAGTTGTACCTTTCCATAAGCACAACATAGCATATAGGTTGTTCTTCCATCAACACTAACGCTTCTACCAGCTTCTGATCTCCACAATTTTGCATTACACATTTGACATACAAGCGTTTGATCACCATGATCCAGATAATCTTGCAAACAGAATAAATAAAATAACATTAAGTTATAAAAGTAAAAAAAAAAACCTTTTAAATGTTTTGTAAATTTAATATTTACCTTTAGAGACACCCTTATATTGGAAGCCTTCAATTGCTTGAGGTTCCACATCTTCTTCGTCAGACAAATTAACCATTCGGACAGGTGATATGCAACGTCGATTATTTCTTGATGTATTAGTCGGTTCTCTTTGAGCAGAAGATGACCCAAGTGAGACCGTGTTAACATGAGTAAGTCCACCTGTAATTAATCATAAAATTTCAAGGTTAATATTAATAAGATTCACAAAGTTATAAAATTAATAGACACAAAGGAAATTGTACCAGATGGTGTTGCATTAGTAGGAGTTCTAAACGTGTTATTATTTGAACACTCATGTGTAACAGTGGGTTGTTTTCGAGTTGCAGTAACAGAACCAAGTTTACGTCTTTTTGCATCAAGTTGTGATTTTCTAAGGTTTCGTAACTCTGCAGAATTTTGTCTTTGGACTTCAGCCACCGAAAGTATGGAAAAAATAATATCAGTTTCTATATTAAATGAACTTTTAGTTTTAAATTAGTAGAATAATATAAAATAAAACTTGTATAACATAGAAGTATGATACCGTTTGTAATATTGGACAAAGGAGTTCGTTGTGTAGAACCTGCGAATACACAAACAAATAATATGAAGACAGTGTTAGAGTAAAAAATTTGTAATAACTTAAAAAAGTAAAGCTTTTAAATTATTAAATTTTATAGAAATTTCTTACCGGAAGAAGACGCGTTAAATTGGTTGTTTCTGCTTGTTCTAACGGATGATACGTCGATTGACACTAAAGTACTTTTGGATGTGGATGGGTTTGTATTATGACATTGTTTAGCATTGAGTCTCTTAGCATCCATTTGCAGTTTTCTGGATTTTCGACACTCCGATGCAATATTATTTTTGACTTGAATTCCATTATTATGATTGTTCAGCTTGCATCTCTTTGCATCCAGTTGTAATTTTCTATATTTACGACACTCGGCCGCGTTCTTAACTTTTTCTTCATGGGAGAGAACTGTGAAGAATTATGTATTAGTTACGTAAGTAAACGCTAATATAAATAAAGACATATATAAGTATGAAATATGTGTACCGTTTGAGATATTAGATAACGGCGTTCGTTTGTCATGACCTTAAAAAACATCGAAAAATTAGATGACAAACCAAAAATAATACAAATACAGATACATTGTATATATATCGAAAAAAAAATTACCATTTGAACTGCTAGATAGTCTTTTACGTCCCATTTAACCTAAAAGGAGGCAATTCTACATAAATTGCATCATAAGAGTGTAACACAATATAAACAAACTTAAAACTATGGATGATAATATGTAAGTATTATGTAAACATTCAACGTTACATAATACTTAAGTAACAATAGATTATAAATCAACGTAAACTACAAATAATCAACTACTATTTACAAATATAGAATACATCAAAATAAACAACAAATGTAGATAATCATTTTATGCGAAAATATGTAAAATCGAAAAAAAAAGGACATACGTGCAACTTGTACGATAGAAGATGCGACCGAGCAGAAAAAACCAACGATGAACTCTTGAAGCTTTGAGTCTTCTGATTTGTTTGTTTGATTGTGGATTAAGTTAGGAGAAATTTGTGCAAAATGTGTAATGAGTAGTATGGGTTTTATAGAACCTTCAAATTAAATTTGTAATTAAAAATATTAATTAATATGCTTAATTACTTACCATATATTAAAGAAATCGAAATATTTAAATTTTTGGTGTATTTTAAATTTAAATTTTTCGAAAATTTGAATTTATTTACATTTTTATTTTGTTGATTTTTAGTAAGTATGTACTTTATGTAAATTTGTTTAATAGAATTTTATTGTAGCAACTTTGTAAATTTAAGGTAATATTTCATTTGATTAGTTAGCATTTTTATTAACTTTGAAAGATTTTGTTGGTTAATGTTATTGAATGTATTATAATTTTTTGTTTTGGTATCCTGTTTTTTATTAGATGTATATATATGATCAAAAAATGTCATTTACATATTGGTGTACATATTTATAACGTTTTTATTCTTATAAAGACATGAACATAATGTATAAATCATAAAAAATGAATCAACAATGCAATAGTTATTTGTCAAAAGTAAAACAAAAAACATAAAGTTCAAACACACCATTTATTCAATTGAAAATAGTATCAAACACCAAACAAACAATAGTTAAAAACAAATTGTCTCACACCATAAAAAAACATCCGGAAAATAAAAAAACAGTAAACAAACATATCATTGTTTCTATTTTTCAACCTTAGGGGTCAAAAGGGGAGTCTCAGGTGCCTTGTCAGTGTAAACTTTCTTATTAGTCTTAAGCACTTTAGTTGTAGACTCGTTTGCATCATCGTCCAGCTCGTACACTTTGTCGAGGCTACGCTTCACTTCCTGCTCGTCATTTATGAAACTAACTCTGCAAGATGATTCTGGAGTGTTGTTATCTCCAACAGAATCCTACAAAAGTAAATGAAAGGTAAAAAATTTGAGTTTAACAGACATTAAAATTAAATGCGGTGAATGATTAAAGAGGTCAAAACAACCTTAAGAGAGACTGCATTTTGTGTAGACGATTCACCTACATCCAAGTTTTCAAATCCAGGTTGATCCACCTAAAAAATAAAACGATACGTATGTGAAACATATTAAAGTAAAACAATAATAAGTAATTATAAAAACATCTTATAAAGGAATATAGGAAGAGAAAGGAAACCTGAATATCAGAGAACCTTTCTTCGAGTGAAGCAACTATTGATGACTCATTTGTAAATTTACGTATACCATATCCATCTAGGTGCTTATCAATGTTGAATCGACCAACTTTAATTTTGAACGCAAACTTTTTGTCCTCAAAAACATGAAACTCAGCAGGAGTTGTTTTTTCTTCACCAGAAACCTTAATAACAAATGACATAGGTATTATAAACTAAAATACATAACTTCTTAACGACTGAATTTAAACAACTTACCTGTTTAGATTTTTCTAACATTTGCATTGCTGACATTCCCAGCAATTTCTTGGCTTCACGATCAAACAACGTAAGGGATGTTATACCAGTACAATCCTGAACCCTGATTGGAATTCTAAACCTAAATTTACAAATTACAAAATATTAGTAAAAAAATGTCATTGTTGTTTTACTTTAAGGTTTGTATATTTAAGAAAAAAGCATACACTGGATCAGCAGAGACGATGTGCTTTTCACAATCTTTATTGACGCAAACCAAGACCTGTTTAAATGAAGTAACATCTGTTTCTTCATTTTCATCAGGTAAACTTAAAGTAGGCTCGACCTTGTGGTTACAATGCTCACATCCCAGATAATACCACTCATCCTTATCATCGACACCCTTAACGGTTCCAACAACAATGACCTGTTTGTTAACCTACAAAAGATACCGTAATCGGTTAAAAAGGTAATAAAAATATTAATTGTATGTAATGATATGATAAATAAAGTCATTATTACCTCTGTTATCAAAGGAAGATCACGAATAGTGCTGAAAGGTGTTTTATTCAAGAATTCATCAGTAATATTCATGCTACCAGACGATCCAAGAGATCGTTGAACAGAAGATGATTCCTTTGAAATAAACTTTTCAATATAACTGTAAGGAAAAAAAAAGTCTACAACTTATCTATGATATTTTAAAAATATATATGTAAATAATAACAGGAGAAATTAAGGTATATCACCTTTTCTTAAAAGCACGAATATCCTCAATGTCTTCATTGATAAACAGCCGAGTAATATTGAATCCATTTTGAACGCTTATATTACCTTTACGTGTAAAACATAATCAACTGTTATTTCTTTTAAAAACATATTTGAAATATGTAAAATGTAATACCAAGTGTAAGAAATAACAAACCTTTATAATTGGTAAAGCTACCAAATTGAACAATGAGAACAACATGGACTTCGGCTTCATTCAGCTTGATGTACTCGAACATCTGCTCACTATATTCATCCCACAAAGAACAGGACATCTTTACCCCCCTACATACAAATATGTTTCAAACATGTCTTCATAATCATTGATGGTATAAAGGACACATAAATATAACGTTACATATTATGAAAATAATAAAAAATGTTTCGAACACATGAAAGACATACTCCAGATCAATCAAGATAAGGTTCATTTTCATTTTCAAACCCGCTTTTGTTTCTGTTGGCTCCGGTGGACTCCATTCTTCAACAAACCCAATGAAATCTAAAAGATTAAAAAAGTTATTTAAACTAATATAAGAATAAAAATTAAAAGAGTAAAATTATATAAAAGATTAAGGATTAGGAAACAGACCAATCCTCTGTTCTTGAGACAGGTTACCAGACTTAATTGACTCAAAAGAAGAGAAATTAAAACCATATTGGCTTCCCTCAAACCTGCTACACTTCGTAAGATTTGTGTCAAAAGTAAACGAAAGTATGTCATTTTTATCAAAATGTTTAACAGATTTGTTATCAGCTAGTTGTGGCTTATAGATATAATAAGCTTCGTTTTCACGTAAAAATTTTTCATGCTTCTTCATGTATCTATTCCACACAATCGCTTGCATTTTGGAACCCTGTTTTTTAATTATGAGAGATAAAAGAAAGTTTGATCAGAAATAATATACAAAAAACTGATGTAACATATAAACGATATATGAAATGATGATAGCAAAACTAACCTGTTCATCCATAACAACCATATCAATAGCAAGAGTTTCACCTGGTATCTTACGATTTGCTCTCTTCCAAAGTCTAAGTACCTTAACTTTGATTGTGTACTCACTGAGCCGCCATGTTATGTCATTCAAAAAGGTTACATTATTTGGATCCATAATCCTGCACGTTTGTAATATGTATCACAAATAACCGAGATAAAAAGAATGTTAGTATTATAGTGACATATGAATAAAGAATGTAAGAAGGATAAGTATTAGATGCTACCTGAGCAAGTGTAGAAGAAAAAGATTGAATGATTATGGATTGAAATCTTACATGTACTTATAATGATGCCATCTGTATTACATAAGGGAACTTTTTTGTATTTTTAGTATAGATTATACAAATAGGAAACAGGATATGAAATGACAATCTAATTGATTATGTTTAAATGTTTCCAATCACGATTTTCAATCAATAAAAATGATAAAAGTTTCCTTTATTATGTAAATCAAGCATATATTTAGTAAATTTAAAAAACATTATGGTCAAATCATACTATAATTCACCTTACCGCCAAAATGAATTTTTATGTAATTTTTTTTTCATTAATTCGGGTTATTAAAGAACAAACGTAAAATTTGTTTGTACCAAAACATTTAAAAGAAGTAAATCGTAAGTTTGGTTTAGGATTCATTTTAGTTTATCAAAGAAAACCAAACTTTTTTTATACCAATAAGAAATTGTGAAAAAAGTATATGTTAATGTTATATTAATCGTCTGGTATGTTGACTAACTAACATCAAACGTTATTGTTTACATTTTGGAAAAAAAATGTAAACTTTTGATAAATACAATCCGAGTAATTTAATGAAAAAAAAGTCAATGAGTTTAAAAGGTTGACAAATTGGGCGAATTATAGCTTTGATTAAACATCATTAAAAAGTAATAACTTACATTGTTACATTGCCTCCTAAAAACGGTTTTATTTGCAAATTGAAGCTAATTGTAGATATTATACTTATTAATTATGTTTGACTAATATTAGGATTCAAATATTTAAAAATATATTTTTTTTAAAAAATGGAATCTAAACAAATAGGTGGATACTAATAAATGGTAAAAAAGTGTTATACGAAATTTAATTTGTTAATATTGAGAATGCTTAATGATAAGTATTAATAATTTACGAAAATTTAACTTGTATAAACACTATTAACAATGTCAAAGGTTAACATTTAAACTTGTCTACATTTTAAGCATCTATATACCAATCTAAATCATATTATCCATATTGACCTAATTCTAGAATAACATCCACATTCAAATCATTGTTTTCAACACAAAGCATACCACAACTATCAAGCCATAGAAGGTTATATGTTTTCTACACAAAGCATACCACAAATGTATCGTTTAAAACACATGACAACCCAAAAAACACACAACTTACCACATCAGTAGTAAAACGTGTAAATGTATGTGACCACTAATCGTTAATCATGTTCCAAAAAAACACCATAACCAAGGTGCTAAAAGTTACCCACCACCACTATGTTCACCAACAACCTACCACCAGTTAGATGCCAAAGTATGTGAACAACCAAAAAACTACCACCACCAAGATTACTAACTACCATCAACCCTAACTACTTTAGAGAGCTTAAACAGACCTTGTTTTTCAAACCACAGGAAATGAATGTGATCACCTTTCTGCAAACCTTTATCAGCAACAAACGGTGCCATACCTTTGAGGCTGTAACGTTTACTGGTTCCCCTGTCTTCAATACCAACAGAAACACCCCAAGTATAACCCTCACCGTCCTTAATTGTCAATCCCCTGGACCTGTTCAATCCATTTTCCCTAGCCCACGTAGCCTTCATTCGCTAAAACAATTTAAATAATTTACAGTTTATTAAAAAGGGTCTATGTACCAGCAATATTACTATAATTATGGAGTAAAACATATAAGACTTACAAATTTATTGTCAACCACAAACGCAACTGGAACGGGCCAACCCTCGGAATTCCACACATCCTCAAGCGAAGGAACTACATCATCCTGAACTTCCATATCATCTCCATGTATTTCATCGTCTCCCTCTGAATCCTCATCTACATCTGAATCCTCATCTCCATCTGAATACTCTACTCCCTGGGATTCTTCTTCTCCACCTCCATCAGAAACAACAATTATATCCTCATCCTTCACCTTATCATCATCCTCATGCTGGTCATCGTCTTCCCACTCATCGGGAGCAAGAGTTAGCTTGTCTTTCTTAAAGAAGGACAGCTCGTATGATCTCTGTTGCGTATAACAAAGAAGAACATCAGTAGTTTACTCATGGGTTGAGTGCTGATAGTTATTGATAGTTATAAGTTGAGAATCAAACCTGTTGGTAAATTTCAAAGACGATCAGAGTATCTTTTGTTATCTCAAAGGTTTCTTTCATGTACGCCCATCCTTGACTAATGAAAACATCATCACCATCGTCTTGTAGCTGAATGTGAAAAACATGCCCTGAACAAAGATAGATAAATATTAAATTTAATCAGACAAATAGAGATCTAGTAACATATAAAAAATGTAATTTAATGGTAAACCATCTTGAGTATACATAATATAAACAAAACACGACCTGGAAATGAGCTGACCATAATGGGTTCCATTGGAGGCTGTCGGTTGTAAAGACCATGATGAACAAAGCAACTTATATGCTGAAAAGTTGAAAACAATGTTGAAACATGACTACAAATAACTCTGAATTATGAGATAACTAATCAAGATAAACGACGGTTAAAAAGACTTACCAGCCGATCCTCATCATTGAGTGGGTCATCAAGTTTGCAGTAGAAAAATTTGCCTGGTGCAGATATGGCGTCCTGGTGAAAAGTGATCATCCGGAAAGTATGAAGCATGTCTTCATACTCAAAAACAAAGTTGCAACCACCTGGGTAATTGAGGGTGGTAATCATATGCTTCCAGCCATTGTAGAAAAACCATTTGCGACCGAGTTTCATAACCTTAACTTCAAACGATCTTTCGTCTAAAGTGTGAATATGGGTCGTGCCGGTAGGGAAGTTATACTTCTTAATCCAGTCATCATATTCCTTGGGCAATGCCTACACATAATGAGCAAAAAGCAGATTTCACATAATGAGCCAAAAAAACCTAATTATAATGTAAAACTTTCTTTTTAATTTAAACACATCACTCACCAATGAACATATATTAAGATATAATGAAATTAGTGTCGAATAAGAAAGCTTGCTTACCTGACATACACTGTTATTGCCCTCAGACTTCAGCCAAAATCCGTGCACCATTATGAATTGGCTTATGAACAACCTGTAGTGTCATTAAATTAAAAAACATATTTAATACATCATTCATATTACTATAATTTCATGATTTATTGTAATACATAAATGACAAAAAAAAGATGATGATACACCTTACAAATAAAGAAGCATTGAATTGAAACATATTCAAGTACCTTTCTTGAATCATTAGATAAAAAATGATGTTATAACTAAAACATAAATCTGTAATAGAAACCTATAAACACATAAAAACAATACCTAAAACATAAACCACCAATCGAACCCTAAATCATAAGAAACCATTATCCATTTTTGTTTTAACATCAATTAGTACCTAAACATCAACCCATATTCATTCTGCATCTGAATAATAATAAACGAAAACTAAAGAACAATGATTCAAACCTTATAACATAAGTTGAAGCCTGAAACCAAATTCATCGATACCTAAAACATAAACCTCTAATAGAAACATAAATCAGTAATTCTCATCAGTAGCGTTACTAAAACATCAATCAAACCTTATAACATCAATTGAACCCTATAAACACCTAAAACGATACCTAAATCATAAACCACTAATCGAACCCTAAATCATAATAAACCATACTTATTATTGTTAAAACATCAATGAAAACCTAAACATCAACCCATAATCATTCTGAATAATAATAAACGAAAACTAACTCACAATGATTCAAACCTTATAACATCAGTTGTAGCCTGAAACGTGATAAATCGATACCTAAAACCTAAACCTCTAATAGAAACATAAATCAGTAATTCTCATCAGTAGCGTTACTAAAACATCAATCAAACCTTATAACATCAATTGAACCCTATAAACACCTAAAACGATACCTAAATCATAAACCACTAATCGAACCCTAAATCATAATAAACCATACTTATTATTGTTAAAACATCAATGAAAACCTAAACATCAACCCATAATCATTCTGAATAATAATAAACGAAAACTAACTCACAATGATTCAAACCTTATAACATCAGTTGAAGCCTGAAACGTGATAAATCGATACCTAAAACATAAACCTCTAATAGAAACCTAAACTTAAATAAAGACCTAAATCAGTGCTACTGATGAGTAGATTTCTTAAAACATTAATCAAACATTATATCATCAGAAACCATTCAAAATATTTCTTAAAACATCAATGAAAACCTAAACAGAAATCTAAAAAAGTAAACCTAATTAAAAACAAACTTAATATCTTAAATCTAAAGACTAACTAACAATTGATAATCTTTAAAAACAACAAACATAATATTAGAATCCTAAACCCCCAAATCTGAAGAATTATTTAAAACCAAAACACAATACAAAAAAAAATAGGTTACCTTGAATGAGACAGAGGTTGAAGATGAAGAATCGACGATGGACGGTGTTGCAGCATCCGATGAAAACACAGAAAAAAACGGAGAAAAGATAAAACAACCGATTAAACCTCCAAAATCGCATGAAAAAGAATCGTATGAAACAATAATCGTATGAAAAAGAATGAAACAATCATTACCTTGAAGGAGATCGTCTGGTTTTACTTTGGAAGAAGAAATCGCCAAATCGCAGAATGAGAGAGAGAGAGAGCGGCGAAGAGGGAAGAATGAGGGAAGAAAGAGAAACGTGTGTGTTTTGATTAGGGTATTGATTGTGTAGGTTAATGATTTTAGGAAACTATTAACTCACCAATTTTGACCATATTTATGTATTTTTAATCTAATTTTAATTTTTAAAAAAAGAAAAATTTTATAAATTACAAGAGAAGGACACATGGCACAATGTGGGAAGAGAGAGAAACTGAGGTGAAATGAGGGAGTGCCAAGTGTCCTAATTGAGTTTGTTTTATTAAGAGTATAGATGTGAGGGAGTAATAAACATTATTGTTAATGAATGGCTTCTCTTCTTTTTCTTGTCGGTTATGAAATGGAATAGACAAACATTAAACCTTCATTATTGAGTAATGACTCCAAGGCCAATATATATACCTCATTCTTATCATATCCTAGAGAATATAACCTCATGGGCGTTAAAATCCTAAGCATTGATGTTGTACGCAACTCCCGAACCCGTAAAGAAGGATGCAATCGCAGGTAACCAAGGGTTTACCTTTTAATTCGGTTCTACCACAATTACATGTTGGTAGGGTTTAGTGTTTGATGATGATCTTTGTGTTTTGAATCTGTGTTATCAAGTAGCGGTGGCACCGTTTTCTCGTCTTCGGACTATGTTCGTGTTGTGGTGGTTGATCATGCCGCGGGTAAATCAAACTCAATCACGTTACAAAATGATTTGTTTGGTAGAACATCTTAACAACTAACTATATTGAGCAAACAATACGCAAGGTAAGCATCTTTTAGCGCTTTAATTTGTAGTTATTACGCATTTGAAGTGTAAAACTAATTGTTTGTTAAACTTATATGCAAATTACTTCATGTCATTTGTTTTGCAGGTTGTTATTATTCAATTCCTTTTATGTTTCATTAGGTGCTTCGAACCTTGATTTATGTAGGTTTGTTGACATAGGAGAAGCATGGTGTCTTCATATGATTTGCATGTTTGGTGTAATGAACTTGAGAAGTGAAGAAAGCAGAGTAGTAATTATTATTTTAGATATTGAATGATAAAGCTTGATTGTTGATTTACGTAAATTGTCACCATGGAGTGTTATAGGGCTGGTTTTAGAAGAATGGAGTGTGGATCCACAATTTTGTTTGATATATTTAAAAGTGTAAACGAGGTTAAAATAGTATTAGATTTTGACTAAATTAATGTAAAGCTAATAGAAAACTCCATAACCAAAACCTTTTAGTTAAAGTCTGTTGGCTATTACGGTTAACCAAAAATTAGCAAAAATTCAAATAAATAAATTATGCCAAAAAAGTTATTAGCCAAAACTTAATTTTAGTAGTTTTAACATTTTTTTTTTTGCTAAATCAAAACCTACTAAAAGCATTCTACATGTTAATTAAGTTAATCATTTCACAGTTGACCACCGAATAAATATTAATTTTGCCTACACGAGCTATTCCTTTTATTAAGGCTAAGACCAACACAAAGTTGTCATCAATTAATGATGTGGGACATATTTGTAAGATGATTTTTCGTTGAATAATTTCTTCAACTAGCGATGTGGGATCGAGAATGCATTACCCTTTACATATTACTAAGTGGATGAAATCACATCTGCATTAAGAAAAATGTTGCTAATTAAAGCCTAAAGAACCCAATTTGAAAAGAAATCACTAGAATAGATATTTTACTCTTTTGAGGACACGCCTTTTTTTGAATGAAAGTTGTTAAAAAAAACGACATTTTACTCTTTTGCATGTACACATGAGAATGATACTTGTAATGAATATGCGATTGAGGTGTTGATGGTTGAAATGCAACTCATGGAGTTTAACATCTAGCATAACTTTAAAGAAAACTTTAAATGGTTATGACTTGATATGATGTAGTATACATAATTATTTTAACTAATCGAAACCATAGGTTTTTTAAATACCTTGAACGACAATTTGGTTTTGGCTTTGCTTATGACTCAAAACCGAACATAACCATCACACGCAGACACCAAAAAACACTAACCTACGGGGTTGTATTCCCCGCTGCATCGCGCGCACCCTACTAGTACTACATTATAAAGGAGGAGACATGGGTAAATATGTCCATATTGTCAAAGTTAAGATGACATCTCAAAAGTCTCAAGTGTAATCCCTAAATTTTTACCCTATTTTTTCCATTTATACCATTATGTACCACATTTGATACCAATTGTACAAAATAATAATGCAACAACTCATTCACACAATCCCCTCTACTTTAGTATGTACATTAACTCATCATAATCAATGACCATTCACTTCCCTGTCGATTGGATTGGTTTGCCTAGAAGGGGTTTTAATTTGTTCACATCCCACATCCCAGCTTCTCTCTCTTTGTTGATATATTTTATGATACAACTTGAATGAAATTGCGTTTGACAGTGGAGGTTATAAATCTTAGGGATCTATAATATTTGTGTGGCTAACCTGTTATGGCAATTGTGAATTTGGGGTGAATCGTGTGAATTTGAGTTGGGTTGTCTAACAGTATATGCTTTATACTTTTTATTTGACTTCATGATGCATTTGTTCATTTCTCTGTTTGTTGTCTCTATATGGTTGTGCATATATACATATCTAATTTTATTGCTTGATATGTGCTTCATCTGGATACTATGGTTCGTTCTTCTTTTATTTATTTTTTTATTTTTTTTTTGTTCTAAACTTATATATCATTCATAAACACATAAACGCGACCAATTACATCAAGATAGCGGGCAGACGACCAATTCACTATAAAATGTAAATTTGAATGTTAGATTTTGGAGTTTTGTTGTCTACTTACAATTTTGATGCATATGTGCGAAGAACTCATTCAAAAAGCTAAAGATGGAATCTTTGATATTTTTGAATTCTTCAGCGTTCTTTCGTTCATTAGTTTCGTATCAAGGAATGAGTTATTGTTAATGGATGTGTTTGCAGGTTCTTGTTGGAGCTTGCCTCTCATTTGTCTTTTTGTTGATGGTTTACAACTTTGTAAGTATAGGTACCGTCTATTATATTTTGGAAAATCCTTGGTGTTTTTGGCTTGTACATATAGGTAAAATCTCATAAAAACTCATGGAATATATATGGGATATATAAAAAAATTATATAATTAGTGTGCGCTTCGAGTACGAAAATCCCACGCTTTTTGCGCTTCACGCGATGCGCTTAGATCTCGTCGCTTTTGTGCGCCTAGCGCTTTTTAAAACCAAGGTAGGATTTTTATTTTATTTTTTCATTTCATTCCAGCCTTAAACTAAAGAGGAGCTGAGTTGTTGTAGTAGTTTTACCTATGCATCTTCACTATTAGATGTTTGACTTCTACCTTGTCTTGACAAATTATAGGTTCCAGTTTTGAGTTTTGCTTTAATTCATGGTTTTGAACAAAAATTGAAAGAAAGATATATAGAATTTGAAACCCACCTAACAACAAAGATCAGGCCGCCCTTACTCTTTGTTGTGTGTTTTTGGATTTGATAATAACAGTTTATGGTGCTTGGTTCAAGGACTAGAGGTTGATGATATGCGTTTAATACTAAAATGGTGTAGTTTTAATGTAATTTAATTTTACTAAAACAAAGAAACATAAATTATGGTGGAATATTATTTTGTCGATACAACAGACGTTGGAAGTTTGATGGTCTCAACACCAGGTATTTGGAAAATTGAGCAAATTTAAGGGCGGTAAATATCATTATAAGAATCTAATAGTGGAGGTCGTTGGACGGGGAGATAACATCCAGTTTTAGCTAGCCAGTTGAGTGCCTGAGTGGGAGCAAAGCCATTGTCTTGTGCATTTCCTTGTCTGTTTGCAATGTAAAGTAACAGAACAGTTGGATTAGAATGTTACAATCAAACTATGGGTGGGATTGAATGGATATGGCGTTGAAAAACGGCAATGGTGCACCCAACAGAGATAGTGGAATACGATCGGCTTAATGAATTTTTCATTTTGGTACCATTATCCAGTAGAGATGATGAATAGGAGTTGGAAGACTCCCAAATGGATCCTTCTTAGTAAGCCACATTTTGTTCGACGTGTAGAATAAAATTTAAGTGGATTGGAATTTGCAAGTCTTTTAAGATATTCATGTTTTTATAATTGTTTTGCAGGTTCTTGATAATTCTCCAGAGGAGCATAACTTGTGTGATCTCACTTATCACCAGCAAGAACAATGTGTAAATAACGATGAGAGTCTCCTTGAAAATTTCTCTTAATCTGACGGTTCAATAGCGAAACTGTAAGTATATGCATGTAAACCTTCTTAATTGTTTCCTTTCTTGGCTGCTCTTTATAAACTAATATCATCATTTTATTATCAGAAGTTCAGTTATTGGTATATTTGTTAATCAGACATTTCTCATTCATCTTGTACAGGATAATGGTAATTCTTTAGTTAAACATGAAAAAATCAATATATGATTGTTGCTATTAATTAACAATAGAGGAGGCTTTGGTAGCAATGCAAAGAGGTGGTGCGTATGACTGTTGCTATTTTTTTATCTACCTATTTGAGGTGAAAAAATCGATGGGTTAGTGTAGGTGGGCAAATGGGTAGTTTTATGCACTGGTCAAATCGAGTCTGGTTTGGCGGGGCCAATCCACCAATGTTGTCTTTATTCAACCTTTTTGTATGTAGATACTGAATTCGTGCCGATGAAGCCTAGCTCAATTGGTGAAAATTGGGGGAGCTAGAGTGGAGGTCATGTGGAAGTTGAGGGTTCGATTCCTGTTAGAGCCATATTTACCACATGTGGGGGTTTCACCTGGAGAGATCCCCAATCCAGGTGGGATGGGTAATCAGTACAGGCTGGCCCAGGGTGTTAGCCAGAGCTCCACCAGTTGCACCACTTGCCGTTCCAAAAAAAAGATAGTGAATTCGTCAAATTTGGTCATTTTAAAAGTCATATTACTAAAATAGTTACATAGTTTCTTTTGAATAAAACACCTTGCGCATTTACCGACTGAATACCTGCTGCGAAGCGCACCCGCAGCAACGCGCGGGTATTCCCACTAGTATACATTATGGAGAAGAAGCCGTGCATCTTTGGTTCATCGCTATCCCACATCAGTGGTTGAACCGAAAACTTATTTCCATTTACCTTATAAAAAGAGTGGCCTTAGATAGAAAACTTTAAATATACATCTTTATCATTGGTTAATCCATGACCATTCTCTGTGCGCCACAAAGTAGTTTTCACCTTTCGTTGTAAAACATAAGTCACCAACCAACTAAAAAAGTCGTCAATTTGTTCTTTTATGTGACCAATATAATAAGATTTGCAAGGTTATGCTATAAAATACATGTCCGCTACTAGCTCTATTGTCATTCCTTTTTCCACAACTATTGGAAGTAGAATGTCTTCAATAACATTCATAGCTCCATTTACATGGGTTTGAACCCAAATGGATCTAAGCTTTTCTGGACAACAAACGTAGCACCTTGGAGCAGAAAAACAGTTTCAAGTGGCTCTAGGATTCACTGCATGAAGGTATTATCATAAACTGTTTAAGTTATGGACTTTGTTGATTTGGATATTAATTTAAATGTCTTGAATTATCAATGTATACATGTTTGGAATCCAATCAATTACAAGAAGTTTGAGACCAGTGGCGGAGCTTGAACAAATATATAGGAGGCCCAAAAGTTACGGAACCATTATTTTTATTTTTATTTTTTTGGTGTGTGTATGTGGGGGGGGGGGGGGACTCGATATGTATAAATTTTTCAGACAAAATATGCGTAAATTTACACTACTGAGCAAAAAAAACAAGGGGGTGGGGTTTGAGATATATCCTACCTCTCACAGACGAGTCCATTGGATTCATTTCTTGATTTTAACCAAATCAAGATTCAACTTATATCACATTCCTGTAAGTTGCAGCAAGAAAAGATGATCCAAATAATGTTTTCAATTTGTGGGTTTTCATCTTTATGGCTGATCCAGAATAATCTAATACGGGATTTAAATTACATTCATTTATTGATTAATTAATTTGGTTTGTCTGTTTAGGTGGGGACGTGTATTCGAAGAAAACAACCAAAATCCAAATTACTATGATGGAAGGTACTGGACAATGTGGAAACTGCCCATGTTGTGTTGTAGTGATTCCTTGCAGGTACTGAATGAAATCCATGAATGTTGTGTTTGGCATTGGACAATGGGTGTTATACAGTCTTAATTTATAACATAAATAGTATAGATAGAAAAGACATGAAAACTGACTTCATTCACAGGGTATCCATACAAATTTATTTTAGTTTTGACTGGGGTAATAAATCACACACAAATTCACTTATTTATCTTTGTGATTGAACAAGAAATTACTTAAAGTTGAAGGGCTTTAGGGTACTGAAAAGGAACCTTTATTTGTAAAGGCTCACAGTTTTGATGGACCAACGTTCGATCTGTTAGCTTTTGTGGGAAGTTGTAAAGGTAACCAATCATCATCCTCACTGAAAGATATAGAAAGACACTTGGCCACCATTTCTTCAGTAACTTCCTCTAGTTTTGATGGTTCCCACTATGAATATGAACATAAACCAATGTTATAAACTCAAGTGACATTTAACATTATAGAGTTTGATCAAAAGCCACTGGGTTGTTAGATCTAATATTTACCTGGGGTTTCTTATCTTTGTCGATCAACATAGCTCTAGATCCCTGCAAAAAAAACATCATTCTAAGCGTTTAAGTGATATTTACTAACGATTATCATCAGGAAAGTTTGTGCAAAACAAGAGGACACCTCATAGAAGTTATTGCTACACGTTCTGCCAAGAACATGAGAGATGGCAATGTATTCGGTCTCGATACATTGCTTGATGCTTTTGGATCGACCTTCTCTAATCTGTCACACAAGTAAGAAAAGGATTAAGAAATTTCAAGAATCATTTGTTAATTTTCATTTTAGAATGAAATATAACTAACATACCGTTCTCAAGAAAATCTTGAGACCTAATGGATTAGCGGACTTCATTGATGTGATAGCGTCATGGACCCATTTCTCTTGAACTTTTGTAGCCAAGCGTTCCTGAGATGATGAAATCCGTATGTATGCAGGTGCATCATTATCATATCATATTCAACACAACTATATGTAGACTTGAACAACTTACCAACGAGGATAATATTTCTTCACATGATTCACCGCAGAAGCATTGGTTGATCATTTCGAGCCTGGTCATATATAATTTAACCAAACGCAAAGGGATAAGAATGGAAGTTAATAAACTTAATTCATCTCTATATGGGTCATGAGTCTATGGTTAGATATGTCAAGATGAATAGATTACAAGGTTACATGGCATCTTGTATATGGGTTGTGTAGTCTATTATGTTAAAGTTAACTTACTTTTCCACTAACACTTATTCTATACGTACATATGTGTCCTTTTGTATGTATGTTATCAAATATCAATAATTCAATATACAAAAAGAGTTATAACACTATCACCCTTGTAATCATAGGAGTATTTTGTACCTAAAATATGTACTATCTGACTTGACCTTTGCTTCTTGTGCAAACTTGTTAATAATCATAGACATTGCAGCTACACTTGGTGAATCCAATGAAGCAGCCATTTTTTCTAGAGCATTCTCTAAAGATTTTAGATTCTGCAAGAAAAGATAGGCACCATTGTTAATTAGTAGTATATTTTTATTAAACAAACCCGTGTGTGCATTGAATCTTGAAAAAAAGAATTTTGTAAAATACAATGAAATAACGCAAGTACCTCAGAAGGGACAAAGTGAGTTCCAAGACCAAATGCAAGCATCTCAGCTCCATTTAAACGAGCACCAGTCAATCCCATATATTCTCCTACAGACATACAGTTAATTCATCATTAGATATGTATTTTAGCATTCGTATTTTTATGTCAGCACATGCATTAAATTGAATTTACTAAATAAAGTAAACTTTGTAAGATATTATCTATTATTAATCAACTATATATGAAAATAATTACAAAGGAAATATAATCGAAACAAAGGATAATTAAAAGGAAAGGCAATTAAATTATATCTCATAAATATAATTCTAATAAACCACAACAAATATATATTATCTATTAGAACTTACCGAAGAATCCTGGAAGCCGTGACAGAAAATAAGATGCACCAACGTCGGGAAATAGTCCAATCAACACTTCAGGCATCGCAAAAATCTACGCCAATGTCGAGTCACTTTTTAATTAGGGAATGAAGAGCATACCCTAAGATCTTTTGTTGTTATTTTTATCAGAGATGGGGCATAAGTAGATGAAAACAAGACATATTTACCGTATTCTCAGTGACAATTCTAAATGTTGAATTTATTGATATTCCAGCTCCTCCTCCCATAACACTTCCATTAAGAATCGCAAGCAATGGCTTCTTATATGTTGCGAGTAAATAATTTAAACAAAATTCTTTCCTGTAGTAGCTGGCCGCAAAACTCCAATGTCCAAGGTGTATAAATGTAAAAGCAGACGTGAGATCACCGCCACAACAAAATGCTTTCCCATTCGCCTGTAGACCAATATATGTATGTATGTGTGTATATATATACATTATATACAATGCCTTTCATAAGTGTGTTTTAAGATACTTAAAAGTAAATAATTTATACATATATATAGTACTTTCGTTATGTATTTCTATAAAAGATGAGGAATTTTTAGTTGTGTATTTGAAATTTAATTTGGATTTGTTTTTTTTTTTTTTTGTATCTGACTCAACCCGACTTGAAGTGGGTTGAATTTTTTTAAGATCTAACGACATACAAACGACTCCTCAAAATTTATGCCCTCATGAAAAAAATTTCTTGATCCACCACTGCTTGAAAGTAAAAATGAGGTGGGTAAAGGATTTGTGAAGTATATGGTAGGATTTGAGCCTACACGTTTTGGATGTAGGTGAGGTACCTACCACTACACCAAGCCTCGCGAGATAAGTTAAATATTTAGGAAAGTCACCAAAGTATATATTCGATCATAGTAATTGCAAAAATAATCCAAGTTAAACTAAAATTAAGTTTAAAAATAACTCAAGTTAAAAATTTTAAAATGAGTTTAAATTATTATATCTTAAGTGTTACTGAAAACATTAGATATTTGTATGTACTTTTTTTTAGATAGATTTTTTTTTTGAATGAGTAAAAATAATATATATATATATAGTGGAAGTATATAGAGAAAACCCATTTTAAACGAAAAACTCCCGGAAAACCCTACTTCCCAAGCTTTTTTTTTTTTTTTGAAAAAATTAGGGCATGTAAAATACATGTTTTTAAGTGTTTTGAACCAAAAAAATCAAAAAAGCGCCGAACGGTTTTTTTTTTAAAAAAATAAAATAAGTTGTGCATCATAACATATGTTAGCACTGGTAACATATGTTACCAGGAAAACTTATTTTTTTAAAAAAAAAAACTGCTCGGCGCTTTTTTGATTTTTTTGGCTCAAAACTCTTAAAAACATGTATATTACATGCCCTAATTTTTTCAAAAAAAAAAAAAAAAAGCTTGGGAAGTAGGGTTTTCCGGAGTTTTTCGTTTAAATAGGGTTTCCTATATATCCATCCCCTATATATATATATATATATATATATATGGAATGGATATCAAGAAAACCCTCCTTATTTGGTAAACTCTGGAAACTCTGACTTCCCAATATTTTTTTTTTTGAAAAAAATAGGGCAAGTAATATACATGATTTTAAGCATTTTGGGCTAAAAAAATTAAAAAAGCGCCGAGTATTTTTTTTTTAAAAAATAAAATAAAATTTTGACTAACACATGTTAAGCGCTAATAACAGGTGTTAACAATGTGTTAACTATATGTAAACAGTAGACGTTTTTTATTTTTTAAAAAAAAAACCGTTCGACGCTTTTTCGATTTTTTTGGCTCAAAATGCTTAAAAAAATGTATATTACATACCCTATTTTTTTCAAAAAAAAAAAAATGTTGGGAAGTCAGAGTTTCCAGAGTTTACCAAATAAGGAGGGTTTCCTCCATATACTTTACCTATATATATATATATATATATATATATATATATAATCAAAATAAGTTACATTTAGATGGTGGGTAAGCGGGCAACAAGCTACCCCGCTATCCCCTTCTGAATCGCAAAGCCTATCCTGCTAAACACTAACCCTCGGTTCTTAGGGCTCTGCGAGTCACTGTGGACCACCTTCTGCACTCGTTTGAGAAACCGTACTGCGTCAGGGGCCAGGGTTTATTTATTGAGTCAATACACTTATATTTTTGCACCGACATGGTGCATGCAAGCGCAAGATAGCCTTGCATCGGCCATGGCGCACTTAGTGTACGAATTCTGTTTATAAACTAATAAACATGGATGCCTATTATCGAACGACACATGGGTGGGGAAAAATTAGGTGGACCAATGATACAACGTTACTGTTCATTTGTCCTGATATAAAAACCATAGAGCGTTACTATTCATTTGTTTTTTTAATATAGAAGAGAATAATAGCCGGTGGCTTTTCTTAATAAAACATGGAGCAAGCATGTGGTGTCTTGATCGACTTAATTAAATCTCCTACTGTATTTTATACCTTCAGTATAACGAGCTTAGTCGTAGGATCATTCTCATAAGCTCTCGCCTTTTCATACATTCTTCTTAACTACAATCAGTATATATGATACAAGTAAGTAACAAATGCACACGGTTATCTGTTTGAATTGTATTTTTAACCATACCATCTCATAGTTAAGTGTGTTGAGTTTCTTTGGTCTATTGAGTATCATTTTCCGGACCCCCGAAACTTCTTCAAAAATTACCTGAAATAATGAATATTTTATGTTGGTTCAAAGAGATCCAAAATCATACAAAACATGAGGAAAATAAAATTCGCTTTGGTTAGTAGTGATATCATCCTCAAAAATACACGTAAAAGAATTAAACCATACATGCGCATTGTAGCGTGTTAACTTGTAAAATTTATACCAAAACGTAAAATATTCTTGTAAAATATAATAACTATGTTGAAACGATGAAAAACCCATGTAAAACATAAAATATAAAACTAAAGAAACCATAAACCAAATAATAATAATGATTCGTTATATTATAAGAATACATATAACATCTTGATTATACATATTTAGGTTGGCTAAACGTACCCTTTATTACTGAATGCACCCCTGTTGATTTGACATATAAAGAAACCTATACAACTGTTGCCCTTTAATGTGGCTCGGATGAATGGAGCTCACTATTTTATACATGTATTTTGACAAATGGATAAGTTCAGTAAAAGTGAGAGGGGAACGTTTAACCCAGCCCAACATAACTAATTGTGTATGATTGCACCCATGACAAACGGTTTGATTTGGCTAGCTGGATTTGTTTTGACTCTTTTTAAACTTAGCCAAACTACATAAAGATATTAATTGGAGCTGAACCATATCAAACCAAACTTGAACTCTAGGGATCACAAGAGTCAATATGTGAAGTACCTGGTCTCCATCGATGAGAGCCATGACTGAAACCTACAACGAAGCTTAAAGATCTTGGGAATAAATGGAAGTAACTAGATGAACTGTTTTTGGTGTATGTATAACATCAGCGGGTGGGTACAATTTATAGAAGCAACCCACCATCACGATGACGCAAAGAAGAGCAAATTGTTATTTAACAATGTATAATTAATTAAAGGGACAATTATAAATATTCCAATATTCCAATATTTACGGAAGTCTTTATACATACCCACAAAAACTTTTGAAAGTCTATACATACCCAAAAACATATTCGAAAGTCTTTTATATAATAGCGAGTTGGCATAAAGTACAAAACTACTTATATATACCTTAATTAAAAATACTAGTGGAATGTCCGCGCGTTGCGGCGGGTGTCCCGGTTGACATCTTATGAAACGCGGGTACTCATTTTTGTTAGTAGTTTATGTTAGTTTTAACGTAATATTTGAAAAAGACGGTGACTAGATTATGTAATTAAATTTTACATATTTGCATCCGTTCATTTTATTTTTTTATATCAGTAAAATTTGCCCAGGTTTTAACTTCTTTCACAAAAAAATAAACTTTCACAATTAAAAGATAAAAAATGCCATAAATAGGCAAGTCCAGGCAAATGACAATTACAAGTTATTTGCTAAGTGTTCGTTCGGCCAATTATTGATGTATTGATGATAAATTGATGTATTGATGATGAGAACATGTTCCGGAAATGATGATGCGTAACTCATTTTTTAAGATATATAGTACAAGTGGATAATGCAATAAGGGGTATTATAGGGAAGTTTTACATGACATATAGTGTTTAAAGCATGAGACTCTTGACATCCCATCTTAAAATGTGTGTATAATTACTTTTCTAGACATGTTTCCTCCTTAATAAGGTAACATAGATTCTAGTTACGAAAAGATTTGGCCGGATTCAAATAAGGGAAAATCACCGATCTAGCCATTGACTCTATTAAAAAGCAAAAACAACCACATTAAGCAGTGGCGAAGTTTGACCCGAGACTTCGGGGGGTCGGAAATCACTAGTTTCGGGGGGTCGAAAACCAGTTTCGGGGGGTTAAAACCGAATATACCAAAAAAAAATTATACGAATACTATATAATCAGAACTTCTGAGCGAAAATTCGAGGGGGTCAGCCGCCCCTCCCCGCCCCTCAAAAGCTACGCCCATGACATTAAGTGTCTATGCGAAGACACCTCATAGAAATCCACATCCCTCGGGCAACTTTGAAGACCCGCTCAACTACTAGAGAATCAAAACACGACACATGCCAAAAATCACGTGAGCATACTCAAAGACGTCTTAGTGCTGCCAAAAGACGAGGGGATACGGCTTGAGACGCTTCCATCGGCTTTTGGCTCATAATTTGAGCCTCTCCTAGATGTCTCCGTTAGGATCCTGGGAAAACCCTTATTATAGTGAAAACTCTGGAAACTTTGACTTCCCGAGCTTTTTAGTGCCTTAAAATTTTAGGACATGTAATATACATGATTTTAAGCATTTTGAGCCAAAAAATCAAAAAAACGCCGAGCACTTTTTTTTTAAATAAGTTATCGAGTAACACATGTCAAGCAAAATTAACATGTGTTAATAATGTGTTACCAGAAAACTTATTTATTTATTGTTTTTAAAAGTGTTTGGCGTTTTTTTTGATTTTTTTTGCTCAAAATGCTTAAAATCATGTATATTACATACCTTAAAAATTTCATAAAAAAAGCTCGGAAAGTTAGAGTTTCCAGAGTTTTCACTATAACAAGGGTTTTCAATATAACCTTATACTATATATATATGTGTGTGTGTATGTATGTATGTATGTATGTGTGTGTGTGTATGTGTATATGTGTGTGTATGTGTGTGTATGTGTGTATGTGTGTATGTATGTATGGTTGTTAGACTTGCTTTTCATGTTAAGTTGACGAGAAATAATTATGTACTATGAATAAATTAAGTATATATTATTTTAATTAATCAAAGATATTCTTTCACACTAACTAAATGCATCTTAAATGCATGGACTTAGTATTAAATACAGAATACGGTTGTTAGATTTGCATTTCAAACTTGTTTTTTTTTTTTTTTTTGGAGAGTAGTGTTTCAGCGGTAAATCCCGTGTTGCAAAGCGACCACTCCCCATGATCGAATCCCATAGGAACCACACGGGTTTCTCCTTTCAAACCCAACGGTTATTTTTTCGGTGGAACGTGGGAATCGAACCTGAGACCAAACCCGGACAGGAACCCTCCAAGGAGGTAAACCTTCCCACCTCAAACCAGCTGGGCTGGAGATCATTGGCATTTCAAACTTGTTAAGTTGACGAAAAATAATTATGTACTACTGTTATACACTAATTAAATGCAAGAAGCTAGCATGCCCGAAAAATAATTATGTACTAGTGTGTTAATTTTAGGGATGAGATCGGTACCGTATCCGTACCGAAAATACCCGTATCGAATTTGAACAAAAGTGGGTACCGAGTACCGTACCGAATATATAGGTACGGTACGGGTTTCGGTACCGGTATTTCGGTACGGTACCCGTTTGGTACCATTTTGTTATTTTTTTCTTTTTTGAGCACTCGTACGGGTACCAAGTAGGTAAACAATTACGAGTATCAACGCTATACGGGTACCAAATTGAAAAATTTGGTACGGGTACTAATATGGTACATGTACCAAATAGATAAAATTGATACGAATACCATAATACAAAGTAAAACATAGAATCAAATTTAATAGTATATAGAATTCGGTACCCGTACCATTTTTACCGGTACCGATACCGAAAGTACCGAATACCGAAATCAGTAAAAGTGGGTACCGATACCTATACCGAGTACTCAAAATCGGTACGGGTACGGGTACCGGTACAGGTACGGTATGGGTATGGGTACGGGTATAGGTACTCGGGAAAAAATGCTCATCCCTAGTTAATTTGAAACTTTTGTAATTTTATGTACTTAGTTTATTTATATTGGCTTTGGTTTTATTTTTGTATATTATTTTCATTTTTAGGTATATATATTTGTGTATATTAGGAAATTTTAATAAATTTCCTGGAAATTAAAAAAACAAATAGAAATTATATTTTGGCTCTAAATGCCAAAAGATGTGGTTCATATCCGCACCTTAAAACATTTTAGTCACCAAAATTAAAAAGACAAGAGATGTGGTTCTTTGGCGAAAGATGTGGTTAAAATTAAAAGACAAGAGATGCGGTTCGTTGCCAAAAGATGGGGTTTCATTGGTTTCCAAAATTAAAATCAAGAGATGCGATTGCTTGGCCTAAAGGTGCGGTTTCCTTAAACCCGCATCTTTTGGTATTTTGCCTTTTGATGCGAGGCTATAAGATGCGGGTCTAAAACCGCATCTTTTGGTGTGTTTATGTACTAGTGTATATATATGTTTTTAAGAGTTTTGAGCCAAAAAAAAAATCAAAAACCGCTCGGCTCTTTTTTTTTTTGGCTTAAAACTCTTAAAAACATGCCCTAAAAAATTTAAATAAATTTTTTTAGGGAAGTAGGGTTATTTCAAATTTTGAGGTTTTCTATTAAACTTTTCCATATATATATATATATATATATATATATATATATATATATATATATATATAGAGAGAGAGAGAGAGAGAGAGAGAGAGAGAGAGAGAGAAATGTAAACGTGTCACCAATGGTTGGTCGTGCTTCAAAGTTAATGAGGATAACATCTAGGAAGTTGAGTGTTATGATACAAGCTCATGCGTATGCTAGATAGATCATATAGACTTTAAAGTGTCTTTGCATACTTTAGGTCCCAAGTAGGTCGACTCACACGTTCACGGACTTAGCCTTAAGCTAAATTGTTTTGTTACATCTGTTTGCACATCAGATGAGTCTTACAGTCCCTCTTTTAAATTATTTGCTTTTAAAAACTCGGGGAAACATGCTAGAAATCATATTTTGAATACGGGCTGATACAGTATTCATTTGTTGCATGAGTAGGATCCATTATCAAATCTAAGCCCCTTGGTAGTATGATCATTAGCTATATGCAGGCATGGAAATTGTGAATAGATTTATTTGGGTTGACATCTCCACCTGTGGTTAGTCGCTCTAACCTTGATCTAATGTCTAACTGGGTGCATGTTGTCCATATCATTTTGTTGTTTTGCGATAGAACATCGGTTGGGGTCGTATCAGAAATCAGTCAAGTCTTGGTTATAGGAACCATGGTAACAGCATCACTATTTTTCTCAGGAAATTAAAGTTTTAGTTGGAATCACTTTTGGAGTCGCATGCATGTAGAAGCTTTTTTTTTTTTTTTTTTTGAGATTTCCTACCATAGTCTATTCGACTTAGATAATAATTGGAAACTTTGTATTTTATGAAACTCGAATCAATGTCTCATGTAAAACATTTGAAACCTTTTGTTAAATGTTGATTTGTGGTTGTTAGATGTTAACAAAGGCTATGGGAACCATTTTCGTTTCACTTTGTGTTTTCGCCTTGGCGGGGGTTGACAGTAAAGTTTGATATGAGCGCAAAAAACACATTGTTCATGCTTTTATTGAATTGGGTCCTATTCGGAGCTTGACATGTATAAGCGAGGGCTCTTAGCGGGCACGAGTTTATTCGAAGGTCAACCGTGATGAAAAGATTCACATCGGTGTCCGTTGGAACCTTAACTTATTTTTTTCGAGCTTTTAAAGCGGTTGGTGAAGGCGGTGACAGTGGTTGCGTCATTGGAATAAGCGCAACGAACGACGAGTTACACGATGTATGCACCAACCCATGAAGATGAAATTGATCCATGATATCCATAAAATACTTTTCAAAGTCCACCCATGTAAATGTCTTCATTGGAAAATTGTGCAATTAAGGACAAAGCATCAACATCAACCAACCGTTTGAATCTATCACCCCTCAATTGCAGCCTATTTGTCATTGGTTCTTGACCCAGTTCCGATCTTTTCTACATACGGACCGTTTTTTATTTTTATTTTTCAACATCAAGGATTTAATTCTCTTCATTTTATCCAATCCATCGACCCAACAGTCTAATTATCTTTACAGGTAATTTCTTTTAGTATTGCAACGTTTGAAATTTACTATGAAATCTTGAATTCATGATAATGCATACTACCTGCTCGATAAAATGCCTGTATGAAAACTGCATCATTTTTTTAAATGTAAACCTGTGTAAATTTTATTAACTGATGACAACCTAATTATTTTATCTTAATGGTTATAATCATGCAGATATAATTGATGTGTTTTAGAACTTATTTTTTGTATTTTAATTGTAATTGCAGCAGAAGGGAACTGCTAAAAGTGTTCTTAAAGATATGCATTTTAAGATTTCTAGTTTATATGAATGAATAGGGCCATCATCTATACCGTCTCAAATCCTCTATATCTTCGTATGCTTGAAAAATGTTCAAGCTTGGATCAGCTCAAACAAATCCACGCCCAAACCATCACCGCTGGCTTTGCTCGATTTACTTACATAACCAGCAAACTCCTGGCTTTTTCGGCGATATATGATGTTGATTATGCGCACACAGTCTTGAACCGAATAAGCATGCCTACCATCTTTGATTTTAATACTGTGATATTGGGTTACTCTAAAACTTCAAAGCAAGAAATGGGTATTCTACTTTACACCAAAATGCGTAACAAAGGGATTAAACCAAATGCCCGTACGTTCCCTGTGCTGATCAAAACGTGTGATTGTTTACGGTCGTTGCTTCAAGTGCATGGACAGGTCATAAAACATGGAAATGTTTCTGATGTTTATCTGACCAGCTCGCTTATTTGTATGTATTCGGATTATAAAGCTATTGAATTAGCTAAACAAGTGTTTGAGGAAAGCTCATACAGGAATGTGGTTTGCTGTACTAGTTTAATAACGGGGTGTTTCAGTAACGGGCTTATTGATGATGCTTGTAAGATATTTGAGGAAATGCCTGAGAGAAATGATGTATCGTATAGCGCAATGATTTCTGGGTATGTGAAGAATGAACTTTTCAACGAAGCAATCCAGTTGTATCGCCAGATGATGAACTGTGGCTTAGGGAACGCTAACAGGTCTCTTTTGTTGAGCATTCTCAATGCTTGTGGTGCAGTTGGTGCTTTTGACATAGGAAGTAGCATACACTGTCAATTAGTTGAAGACAATTCTAGTGTAGACCTCGATTTTGGTACTACGCTGATCGATTTCTATGCTAAATGTGGGTATATAGAGAAAGCCGAAGATATATTCAACGCAATGCCTCGTAAAGATGTTGCTGCATGGAGTGCCATGATTTTAGGGTTAGCTACAAACGGTAAAAGCGAAGCGGCAATCAATCTTTTTGAGGAAATGGAGCAGAAAGGACCAGTTCCAAATGGCATTACATTTGTTGCAGTTCTTGTTGCTTGTAATCACAGAACTTTATTAAAAAAACCATGGTCTATACTTGGTAAAATGAGTAAAGTTTATAATGTGCAACTAGCAATCGAGCACTACGGATGCATGATCGATCTGTTGGCTAGATCTGGACAACTGAAAGAAGCGGAGACACTGATCAAGTTGATGCCAATGACACCCGATGGCGCTATATGGGGATCTTTTCTACATGGGTGTTTAACACATAACGAAATACATCTAGCAGAGAAAGCTGGAAAACATTTGTTGGAACTAGAGCCTAAACACAGTGGAAGGTATGTTGGTCTTGCTAATATGTATGCAAATAATGGAAGCTGGGACGGTGTGATTAAATTGAGGAAGATGATGACAGAACGAAAAGTTGCTATTACTCCTGGTTGGAGTTTTATTGAAGTCAATGGGATTATTAACAAATTCTTTGTTGATGATCAATGTCACCCTCAAGCTAGAGAAATCCATGATGTCCTAAGGTTACTTAATATGGTTTTAATGAGTTAGTATAAAATGCGACATCATTCATTGGTTGATCCATGACCATTCTCTGTGTGCCATGTGTACGACTAGACCACAAAGAAATCAAAAACAAAAGGTGGAAGACATGGTGATAAAACCTATACTCAAATGCCTAACAAAACCCTCCATGCACATTGTAGTTTTCACCTTCCTGAGTAAATCATAAGTCATTAACCAACTAAAAAAAGCCGTCAATTTGTTCTTTTATGTGACCAATATAATAAGATATGCAGGGTTACGCTATAAAATACATGTAAGCTACGAGTTCTATTGTCATTCCCTTTTCCACAACTATTGGAAGTAGCATGTCTTCAGCAACATTTGCAGCTCCAGTCACCGGATCTATGTACGTGGGTTTGAACCCAAATGGATCTAAGCTTTTTCAGACAGCAAATTCGGTACCTTGGAACAGAAAAACAGTTTCAAATGGCTCTAGGATTCACTGCATGAAGGTATTATAATTTAACATTGATGTTTTGTACTTTGTTGATTTGGATATTAATTTTAATGTCTTGAATTATCAATGTATATAGGTTTGGAATCCGATCAATAACAAGAAGTTTGAGACACTTTCATATCTTCCACCTCTCACTGACGAGTCCATTGCCAAGGAGATTGATTACATGATCAAGAAAGGATGGGTGCCATGTCTTGAATTTGATTTGGTAAGATTACACGTACCCTAGATAGATTCGTTTCTTGATTTTTAATAACCAAAACAAAATTCAATATTTATCACATTCCCATAAGTTGCAGCAAGAAAAGATGATCAAAGCGTTGTTTTTACAAGCTCCGTCTGTAATGAGCTTGACTAGAAGTCTTATTAGCGACTTTGTGAATCGCGAGGAATAATCTAATATGTATTTGGATTATTTTTATTTAGCTAATTATTTAATATTTGATTTGGTTTATGTGTTTAGGTGGGACATGTATTCAGAGAGAACAGTCAAATTCCAAATTACTATGATGGAAGGTATTGGACACTTTGGAAACTGCCCATGTTTGGTTGCAGTGATTCCTCACAGGTATTGAATGAAATCCATGAATGCAAAAAGACATACCCAAATGCATATATCAGGTGTTTGGCATTTGACAATGTGAGGCAGGCTCAATGCATGTCTTTTGTTATTCAGAAACCAACTGACCCATGAAACATTTTTGTTGTTTATTGTATTGTTTTTTATTAAAAATCCATGGTCAAAGATTCTAAAGTTTGGTCAGTGTTTTTTTCTATGATTTCTTCAATAAAACATTTGAGCTGTTTGGAAGGCATGATGTGTTTACCCTGAAAAATCTTGTGTAATTGGAACTTGATGCATAGCTTTTGTCTCTTTTCCCTTGGTGGTGTCTTTGTCTGAAACACTCCAACTAGTGAAATAGTAGTATGACTATGACCCGTTTCAGTGGCGAAGCTTGGTTCTCGAATCGGGACGGGCCGGACTCAAATTTTTTCGATCGGTAGCGGCAAATCGGCGGGGGCCGGACTCAATTTACCTATGAAAATCGCAAATTTCTACCACTGCGTCAAAAAACAGGAGGGGCCAGGGCCACCCTTGGCCCTTAATATCCTGCGCCCCTGACTGGTTTGGCAATTAAGTTTTCAAAACACCGGTTATACCTCAATTAAGATCATGAAATAATATCGGTTCACAAGGCTCGCATTACAAAAGAAAACGGAAGCAAAAAACTCAACAACACATTACACTTCATGCCAATCATATGGTTATTAAAGGGTGATTAATATGACCATGAACAAATCAATTACACGAATCATACTCGACACTAAAGAACAGTCCACCCGTGAACCAAAACATTCACAGTCAACTTCCAATACTCATGTAGATTGATCCAATCAGATCCACCCAAGAACCAAGTCATCTTATAGACATAGCATGCTCAAAAAGACATTATGAAGGTGTTCTTCCTCAACCAAACCCAATCCTGCATAACACAACCGTAACCTCAAAGTCAAGAAACTAAAATAAGCAAAAGCCAGCAATTTTTGAACCACCTACCTGCCATATAAGCATATGTTACACCTTTTGAGCTTTAGGGGGTGCATGTGTAACTTGTGTATCAACTTTATCCTGCATTTTTTGCAAGAATAGATACCAACATAACATAAGAAAGATCGGCTTTTTAAGGATTGATTACTTCAATTTGTCCAATCAAACATACGATCATTCTTAGACGGGTTTTCAGGACATGGGTTTCTTTGATCTCAAATATCTTTAATCTTGATTATTTTTCAATCAATTCTTCAAAGCACGGGTTTTTTTCTGTTACGCAAGAAACAAAAACACGAAAACAGAAATGCTTACCGATCCCCTGCTTTCATAGTAATCGTCAAGAGCCCACTGATATTTTGATTGATTCAACCCAAACCAACGCGCTACATACTCATCCAAACTTGAATGTGCTGTAATACATATGAGCCATAAGTCGACCTAAATGCATTATATAAAAAATAAAAAAAAAACCCTAGACCAAAAACACATTGTTTGGCATCGATTCACTTTCACAAACTAACCCTGCTCTTATGGAAATGCGCAACATTGAGCAACAACAAACAAGCATATATGTCCAATGCTAATGCAAAAAAAAAAAAAAAAAAAAAAAAACAGAACATAGTAGATGGTACTAGGATAAATTGTGCAAAAACCAACTTTGTTACAACCAAAAGCAAGCACACTCGTCTAAAACTTGGTGTCCCTCGTGTTAGTAATCTTCTTCAATAGCACACGGACCACACGGACCACACTGATAGCAAACAAACCTGAACCCGAACCCCAAAATTTGGAATGGCATTTGTATATTATCTTTTGTCCATCGTAATACAACAACTGAACAATCTACTAATTCACCGATCTTTTATGTTTCTAATACCCTTTGATCATAAAATTATTAATAAACGTATTTAATTTAAAATCCAAGCGGGTATTGTTTAACAATATAATGAGTATACTCTATGCAACCTGATACCCAACGAGTACTTACCCGACACATACCCGACGAGTATTGAGCCGTGTAAGGGACAGAGCTTTACAATCATACATATAACAAGAGACTAAGATTACCAATACCCGCCCCAAACATGCAACTAAACTCAAGTAAAAAGTGATCACAATATGACATGTTACATCAACAAACAAAGCAATTAAACAAGTTTACAAACCAACTATTCAAATCTAGTAAAACAATAATAATAGTATCCAAACAACAAAAACATAATATGAAAGGTACCCTTTTGCACTTTGGCAACAGCGTCCCATAAAAACCCGGGTTTGGGTGAGTCAGCCTTCGGGTACTGAACCGGAGGAGGCTGAACCGGGTGAGCAGATTTAAAGGGCGGCGGTTGAACCGGCGGATCGGAGAGATCAGAGGGATGGGTAATGAAGACAGTGTATGGACCCATCTTTCCGATGGTCGGTGGAGGTGTTGTTGGTTCATTCATTGGATGAATGTTTGTTTAGAGAGTGAAAAACAAGGGTTTTGGAAGGAAGAAGGAAGATGGAGAGTGTGTGAAAGGGCTTTAGTTTAGTTTAGTTTAGTTTAAGTTTAGTTTTGTGTTGTGGTGGTATCATTGTCTTTATGATAAAGGACTGTTTTGCTCAACTTGTTACATTGCTTTTTTTTTCATTCTTTTCATTTATTATTTTTCTCTTTTTATTTATTATTATTACAAACACTACACATGGACTGTATTTTGTATTCTAGAAAATTAAAATATCATAGGGTGGCCCATGTTTTATTACATTCTTTTCTTTCATTTTTTTTCTTTTTGTTTTTTTATCATGAGTGTAGATTTTGTTGAATGTTAAAAATAAAATATAAATGAATAGAAAAATAGTTTTTATATTATATGTTAGTCTATTAATTCAAAAAAGGTGGATATGAATGGAGTTTTTTTTATTGTTTAACTCATTTCACTTTTTTTAGACGGTAGATTAAGACTAAGAGTTAGGACATCAGTTGACTATTCTTAAGAGAGTGGTGACATTTCAATGGTTAAATTGATTTTTAGGCTAGGTGGAATCGGGTGGCGCCCCCTTCCGCCATAGTTGTTTGTCGTCCCCAACACCACCCCTTGCTAGCCAAAGGAGGCGCTAATGCTTGATGGTGTTACTGCTTTGGTGAGCGTTAGATGTGGAGAGAGTGGACTCACATGCCAAGAACCTATTAGATTGTTTGTTCTTCCCCCTCTTTTTATTAATAGTTAAGGGGTTTTATTCTACACATGTTAGTTAAAGGTGGGGTGCCTTAAAGCCCCTCTATGTATGACGAGCAAACGTTGTGTCTTAAAGCCCCTAGGGGCATTATTTCACACCACCCAACCTTAAATAAATAGTTTTTATTTGTTTTCTACTTTTCTAGACATGTAGCTCGATTTCCTACCTTCCTAAAATTCCCTCATGAGTTCCCGAGCAATGTTGGCCAATCAAGTTGTATTCTGTCACAAGCCACATAGACTAATGACTTCATACATAGATCCATACATACCCCGGTTGTTCACACTAACAAAAAGTTTTTTCTGTCTAAATTAGCAAATGTATCAAAACCAAAAGGGCCACATTGGCAGTTTACTATAATAGTAATGTAAACACGTGATTATCACTTAATCTTGCGGATTTTGGCCTTAATCAAACTCACTCCCGATTAACAACTTTGGTAATTAAGAAAACCAAACTAAATGAAATCTCATGTATAAATGATCCCAACAAACTTTACATGATAGTTACTAAAAACATGTATAAAAGATTTTGTTTTAATCGGGGAATTCTATTGCGGAAGCTTTCGAGTGTTCGGGTGTGTTCGGCTATCCTCGTGACTCGATCCTCGCTCCGGGACATCCAACGAATGTATACCTACCACCATTACACAAGAAATGGTTAGTGGGATTGATAATAATGCATTTAGATTAGTGGAAGTGTCGAAACACGTCGAAAACGGAATGATCAAGTTTGAATGAACAAACAAAAATTTTGGAGTTTACACATGCCGTACGGCCCTTACAGTCTGGGGCTACGGCTCTGGGGCTTGGTTTCAGCTTTAGCCTTCATTTTTTTTGCTTGCTTTTCCCCCAAATCTTTGGGTGCTTTTAAATCATGTTCAAGCCTCTTCTTAAAGGCATTTGGGGACTTGTTTAACAGGACTTAATCAGCTTATAAGGTGCCCATTTACCACGTTTAAAAACTCAATTCGGCTTAACTAAAGACTATGCGATTTTTACCCAAATCGGCCCATTAAGTTCATAGGTTATACAAAACCTTATTTGACTATTTAAGAAGCATAGCAATCACATTATCAACCCATTGAACACTTGTTTAACTAAAAACATAGTCGGTATGTTTCATTATGATTCGGTTCTTAGATTTAACATTTAGTAAATCTTTAAATTCCCAAAATGCCCCTTATAGACAAATCCTTCAATTTAGCCATCCATGGCGACACCACTTGATTCAAATCCGTTGTTTTCGACTCAGTGACTTATTTGAAAGCTTCTAAGCCCTCACGGACTTAGTTTGATTACAATCCTATGATTTAACTATGGCTTTAGACATGCTTGGCGCCAAGGCGCGAATTAAGCTTGGTTAGAATAATACTTACCGAATTGGCCTCCACACTGTAACAACCCGACCAGGTAGGGCCTGGACGAAATGACAGATTGGTAACAGACTTGCACAACGGAAGCAACAATGACTATAATTTAATGTTTTATTACAAATTCTAATCCAAAATATAATTATACAACTTAAATAAATATAGCTCAAAGCTATGCAAGACGAATCGCGGCGGTCGTCGAAGCAGTTGATAAGGTGTGATCCGTTAGTCGATCCGATCTCTACATGTCCATAGTTGTAGAAGCTCTAGTCCGCAACACTTATAGCCAAATCTTCTAACCAGGTAATCTCTACGCTACTAGCAAGCATATACCTCGCGCTAGCCATCCATCCATTTGCAGTACCTGAACACATGCTTAAAAGAGTTTGGGTCAGCAATTACGCTGGTGAGTCCGTGTAAATAATTAAACAGTTCCAAAACAGTTATTATTTCCAAAGAAAGTTTTTAGGTCTACACAACACAATACATGGTGATGACAAGCGACACCTCAAACCTTAACACACAATCCATCTACTGCCATTATGGATTCACCTGGCAAAATATATGTCACAACGGCCCTGTAGACCTCAGTGGAGGGTTTTCCGGGCTTCCGGATCCACTGTGTGTGGGGGTTTCCCCAAGTAGTACTACCCACATATTAAGTGGCCCAACCCCTGGGTTAATGAGTGTCAGTATGGTTATCTGGCAGCTAGTATCTTGTCACATCGAACAGTTAATTTACACACACAAGCATATGTTCACCCCAAAATAGTTAAAAGACAAAAAAGGGGAATGGTACATGGAACTCACCTTGGGTTGCGTATCTCATACAACGTCACACCGTCACTTAGTTTTCCCCAAGTTAGGAGCCCATCTATCCCTGGCACCCAAGGTCCTATGATAATTACAAACATCAGTGGGCGTAACCGAACGTCGCGGTTACATGTGTGGACAAGCTTAGGACCTTAGTTGATAATAATATTTTGTTGTTTGTCCTACTCAGGTTGTTAATACTCCAATGGTCACTATCATTATACATATTACATTCATTATTATCCTTAATCTTAGTTATTATATTTGTGTCATAAGCGTCGTATATCCGTTTATGTTACTAGCCATTCTCGGAGCTCGAGTAGTTTAATATTATTCATAGTTTCGAATATCCTACTCATGGTCCTGTTCATTCACACACAATAACTATGTCCGAGTAGTTGTCCTATGACCTCATATCTCACACGGCAATGTTATATCTTGCTTAATAACAATATTTGCCAATAGCATGAGTATCTACCACTTCCCACAAGATTGTATGTATGCTAGCTCTAATATCTTTTGCAAATACTCGATTCGTCTAATGTTTAGCTGTCACATATTATTCGTATAAACAACCACCACTTCATATGATCTTATTACTTATTAGTATTTACTAGCTAGTCAATTCGTGTCTGGTTCCATAGCTTGTTATATTCCACATCCTGTTTATTTACCTTCTTCAGTCCTCCCATGGTTGCAAAAGTATATCCAAATCCTAATTGTCAACTTCATTAATGTCTCGTATGTTATACAATTGCCTATTAGTGTCCATATGTCTAATTTCTCATTCATTACTAATGTTATGACTATGGTCAGTATCTTATGCTATTTGTATGGTTGTCTCATAATACTCATGTATGCTTTAACATTGATTAACTATTTAGTTTTACTTGCAAGGTCGGGTTAGGTCCTGGTCCGTAGGTCCTTCATGTCCCACACGTGTTAGCCGTAATACATATTATTACTATTGAAATGGTTTAGGTTCTCGCTATTATACCTGTCGGATCTCCTTTGTTGACCGAGCCTCTACCCATTGACTTCTGTTGACTGGTCAGTTGACCAGATTGACTTTTGTTGACTGGTTAAATCAAGTACAGACTCCTCTTCTAAGACCTCCACACTCCATCCCTATGGATCCAGTTCACAGTTCCCATTATAACTTGTCATCCTAATTCGTATTAATACTAAAATCCTTAACCTACACTTCATATCTTATTATGCTAAGTAACTAAATACAAATGGATCTCGAGACTTACCCTTTGTATAAACCAGTGGTTACCAGCAATATTCGGTTCCCTGTAATCCTCAGTTTTCGAGTCCGCCGTGTAAAGCCACCACTATCACGAGTCATCAGATACTCTGCCGTACACGGTGGTCGGCACCCATCGGTAACTATCATTATCACTACTGGAACCCGAAACTACCATTGTAACCCGTAACCCTATCATCATTAACCACCATCGTTCACCCTTAAACCCCTAATCAGAACCCAAACCATCACCGCTGTTATCTCAATCGAAGCCCACCACAACCTTTCCCATCGATAGCCGTCGTGACTAGTAGCCGGACACCCTCCGGTTTCCCTTTCTCCTATGTGTCTCTCTCCCTCTCCCTCGCGTCCCTCTCTCTATGTTTATCTCAGATTTAGTCTCTCAGATCTCTCTCTCTCTAGAAACGATGGGTTTAGATGTGGGGGCGGGTGTGCCGCTGGGAGTATTATTGGACGGAGGAGGAGTGCCGCCGTGGCTCCGCCGCTGCAATGGTGGCTGGCCTCCATCCTCCTTCTCGGTTCTCTCTCTACTAGATGTATATGTATTTGTGTGTGTCGTGTATGGTAAGATAAGAGAGATGAAGGGTGGGTTAAACTTGGGACACGTATAAAATGGGAGGGGCATGTGTCCCTCCAAGAGGGTAACACATGTCCCTCTTGGTGACTAGTCACGAGGCGGGTGTTGGGTTCGCAACGCGTATCGGGTCGGTCTCGTAACATGCATTTTATTTTTATATAATGATTCGGGTTTCAGTTTCGTACCTAAACATATGATTTATTACTCGTTTTTAGTTGTTCAATAACTATATATTAATAATATTGTGTGAAAAATTCTGGGCCATAAAAACCGGGGTGTTACACACACCTCTTATGGGTTGTTTTTTAGTTGAATTCACTTTGCCCAAAGGCTTTTATCTAACTATGGACTTACAGGTCGGTGTTGACTCATACCTTGCATCCATTATGATTACTTAGGCATCGAGTGCCCAATTTCCGAGTGTTCTCTTGCATACATTCTATATTGACCACATTAGTCTCTCGAGACTCAACGGTAATACATTTACCATTGGACCCGTTAACCACGAGATTCCTAAAACTTAGAATACCGGCTTTGAATGTTGGGTTCGAATGATGAGAAAATCACCATTTGACCCATTAAGGCTCATGGTTTATAACACTATGCTATCCAAGCTTTTTATCTATAGTTCAAGGAATCAAGTGACAACAACACTTGACTCGTTTACCAAAATGACTAACTACTTCATTCCATTGATTTCATCTATTCATTGAAATTAAGACATCATTTTCCACATATCCTTACTAATTGACCCGTTTGATGGATTTCACCATTCGGTCACATCTTATTGTTTAATTTAATACCATAAATTTTATTTTGATACAAGTTCACATAAATCGACCCACTTAAGGGTGATTTCACCCCTTTGGGGTTTACCTTTATTACCCACATAGGATTAAAACCAATGTATACAACACTTAAGCCATATTTATAATCTTATAGTGTAAGTAAAACTTACCTTTCCTTGCACTTAAGGCTTGTATTCGCTTGACCCGTTTGCTTGTTGATCCATTCTTTCCAAGCTTGCACCTGGCTTGATAACCTAAACCTTTACTATACTTATAAGATTGATCAAGTTAGTTCTCATGTCCAATAACTAACACATCTCATGAGTTTATTCACACCATTTCATCTAGGTTTGAGTTTGGTTCGGTTTACTTCTAAAAGTCAAATTGTCCATAAACATATTCATGTACACTAGTTTAGGCAATGATGCACACAAGTACTAGGCTTTCATTCCCTATACTCATCTCATCCAAAACAACATTTAGTGTTAAGGAAATTGGTATCTAGACAATCACATGTGTTAAGTTCATAAAACATCTTATTTTCATTGCTGCACTTTTTGTGCAGCATCTGTTCGGGTCACTTTTACCCCTTCTAAACCCCATTATCTGACTTCAACTTTCAAATAAGAAATGTGCTTAGTTCAAAGACCTTTCCAGGCATATAAAGAACACCTCATAAAGATTTTTCAATGATTTTTTGAAGAACGGGTTAGAAACATAATTCTGACCAAACAGCTTTGTTGTCAAAACAAAAATGTCAACTTTACATGCTGTTTTGACCCACTAAAACTCATAATTAGCTTTTCATGACTAAATATGAAATGTAATATATGCAACAAACTTTTCAACGATATAAGGCTCGTCTTCTAACTCCTAATAACGAGTGAGATATGGCCTTTACAAGATGACTATCTAAGGCTGTCAAAAGTGACGAATTTCATATAATTTTACACCATTTGACTTAATTCAAGTTTCATGTGGGCATTTTATCAAACACCTTATATGCACCATTTTTCATTATGTTAATTCAAGGTGTTCAAGACTTTCTAGACTCCACCATGGCTTAATTAACCATTTGCACATGGTCTATTACCAATTAGCACACATACATGATGTTAATCACATCCAAATTGCAAGATTTTACCACATACTAGTGCAATTAATGTTTAGGGTAAAAACCCACTACTTATACATCACACACATTCACAATTTCATGAGCTTAACCTAATTGAGCCAAAACCCACTTTATGTTAAGCATGAACATAATCAATTACACATCTAAAATGTGATTCATAACCGAATTTTACGTAATTGAGGCTCCCTAAAGCTAGAGAAACCTCTAACAACTCATAATTTCACGTTTTATCAAAACCCTAGATTTTCATCAAAATCAAAAACGAATATAACATCAATTTATACAAATAAAAGGTACATTGATGTTCATTAGGCCTTAGATGACCCGTTTCTTACTAATGCACTGAAAAACCCCTTGATTTGGCTTGGATTTGGGCATGATTGATGAGTTGTAGGTGTAAATGTGTAATGTGTGTGTTTTTTGGTGTGGACATCGACTTCTGCTTATGAATGTCGATCCACCCCCTTTTTACACAATATACCCCATCTCAACTTTGCCCAATTGACACATTTAGTCCCTTAAGTTAAATTCCAAGTTTGTTAGATTAAATGACTACTAGGCTGGTCTCATGTATTGGGCTTTAGCCACATTTAGATAATAAAAACTACGGGGTTACATTCCTATCAAGACAAAACCCCGTATTATTTACTGATAGAATGTTCGCTCTATTAGTTAATTCGTTTGTTATTTGTTAATCATGCCAAATGGCATAATTAAGCGAAACTGATTTTCGGGGTGTTACAAGTAATAGTCTAATGACTAAAATATCCCAAACCTCAATGTAAAATGATGAATTTACACTTCTATAATAACCACTACAGTTGCTACCTTCGTTCGGGGGAGGAATCAGATTAACCAAAATTGAGAACGCCATGAACTTAAATAAGAAATTCAGAAAAGTATGGACTCAAGTTGTATTATGTCACAAACCATATAGACTCAAACATAGTTAAATTCTCTCTCTTTTTTTTCTTTTCTAAATTATAAAGTCTCCCGCTGCGTTGGTTAAGTATTGGTTCTAAGTTTGAAAGTTATAAATCAAACAAATAAAAAAGGGAGAGGTTAACGTACAAAGCTTCTTAACGTAAGAAGCGTAAGAGGCAATCTCAGCCATTAGATTAACAAGATGGCTGGATGCAGATTAAAAACCCTAATCATACTTGGGTTAAACTAACCATGGGTAAAATAGGAAAAACCGTCTAATTTTTTTTTCAAATCGTAACAACAGAACTAATTTGAACCCTGATTTTACATCGTTTCAGATCGATTCACGTTCAGAATGATTACACAATTCAAAAACAAAAAAAAATCGATTACAATGAATGAAAACCTAAGATCAGTATTTGAATCTAAAAAATAATCAAAAATAGAGGATTAAAATAATCAAATGAACAATTATGAATAAACGCTCGTAATAGTTGTCGAATACTTTCGATTTTGTTTCAATAAGTATGATTAAACATAAAAATTAGGTTAAAAAAAGTTGCAAAGGAAGAAGATGAAGTTGGTGAAAAACAGAGGCTTTTAAAATCTCAGACGCACTCATCAAATTTTCAGACGCACTCATCAAAATTTTCAGACGCACTCATCAAAATTTCAGTCGCACTTATCAAAATTAAAGACGCACTCATTGAAATTTAGAAGCACTCATTAAAAAGTTTGGAAGCACTCGTTAAAAATTTAGAAGCACTCATTAAAAAGTTTGGAAGCACTCATTAAAAATTTAGAAGCACTCATTAAAAATTTAGAAGCACTCACTGAACATTTAAAAGACTCATTAAAAAGTTTGGAAGCACTCATTGAAAATTTAGAAGCACTCATTAAAAAGTTTGGAAACACTCACTAAACATTTAGAAGCACTCATTAAAAAGTTTGGAAGCACTCATTGAAAATTTGGAAGCATTCATTAAAAAAGTTTAGAAGCACTAATTGAAATTTTGGACGCACTCATTAAAAAAGTTTAAAATAAATTTGGACGCACCATTAATTTTTTTTTGGACTCACTTTTAATTTATTTGGACGCACCGTTGTATCCATACTTGTTCTTCCTCTTTATTAACACCCACACCTCTCTAATCTCACACACACAGTAGATTCAAAAGGTTTGGGTTAGTGTAAGGGACGAATGTGGCAAAAAAATGTAAAGTATAAGGACCTAGATTTAAAAGGTTTGGGTTTTGGACTGAAGTGGCAAAAATGCCCAAACCTCAGGGACGATTTTGACTATTAACTCAAAAAAAAAAAAAAAATTAAAATGGCAAAAAGTTTGTTGAGATCGAGTGAGTGGTATGCATCATCAACCCCACAATATTAAAAATTAGAAAAACTATAGTGGGCCTATTTTGACAATAAAACAAGACCATTCTAATTGGCAGTTCAAAGTCTTGGTGTTGTGTTGTGTTGTGTTGTGTTGTGTTGTGAAGTGTGAACTGAAGCAGACGCTGACAAACAACACACACACTTTCTTTCTTTCTTTTCGATTTAAAGGCTTTGATTTTGTTCAAATAATAAAGATTTGGGTTTGACTCAAATCATGAAGTCTTTGATTATTGGGTCTTTTTCTTACAAGCTTTCTTCTTATTCTCTGCCCTCACCAGATTCATCTTCTTCTTCACTTGTATCAACAGGTATTAATTATTTAGATGATTAATTTGCATTTGTTTCTTGATCTTAATGGTTCATGAATCTGTTGTAGATTATTATTATTTTTTTAAATTTTTTTTTATGAATTTGTTAATTTTCTCATATGGGTTTTGTATTTTTTGATAAAAACTGCAAAACATGAACATTTTTTTATGTTTTTCTTTCTTTATTTATTTATATATTATTTGTAGTGTGTGTGCATATTGATGCTTACAGTGAATTTGGAAGAATTTGTTTTGTGGTCCTTATGAAATTTGATTAATTGCTAATAATAATAATAATAATAATAATAATAATAATAATAATAATAATAATAATAATAATAATAATAATAATAATAATTCTTGAGAAATTCTAAAGTAGTTGATATTTGTTATGTTTACACATGTAATTTTAGGTTAATTCACATGGGATTTTGTAGTTGTAATGTCATATATCTCATGATTTGAAAGCTCTTAACTTTGTCATGAATTTATAATCCATAAATGAAAATAACCTTTTCATGATTTGAAAGCTCTTAACTTGGTTACAATTTTTAATCCATAAATGATAATAACTTTGTCTTGATTTGAAAGCTCTTAACTTGGTTATGAATTTCTAATCCACAAATGATAATAACTTTGTTATGAATTTCCAGTCCATAAATGATAGTATGATATAACATATATTGGGGACCGATAAGTATAACACATGTGCCTATTACTTTACCTTTAACACATAAAGTTGTTTAACCATATAACCAGTATGGTTCCAGAACTCGCTAGGCGCTACCACCTCGGCTGACTGTGGAGTTGCGAGTACTTGGCCTAGTCGGGCGAGTACTCGGGTGTCGAATCGGCCTATGCGGGGAGTACTCGGAATATTCGGCCAACTCGGCTATACTCGGTGACCCACCATGTAGCGAGTACTCGGCGAGTAATCAGTCAACTTGGACGACTTTTGCAACTATTATTAGACTATTATGTCTCTTTCTCATTTCCGTTGTGTCTAACCACCATATGCGGATCTCTGTTTAAAATTGATTATGTATTGACGCGTCTTTTATATCCACACTGATCATAATGTATGTTGTACTATAGCATTCACAAGAGTCCCTATGACGCAATTTTAAATGCTAACGTTTGTATCAAATTTGAATATTATAGAAACTAGGTTGGACTTTCATAACTTTGCGGTCGTTATACTATTTACTCGACTCTCTTCTTATTGTTCTTGAATTTTCATACTTTTTAGGTTGTTATAATGTATCATTAAGAGCATCAAAGCATAAACAAATCATCCAATCTCAATCAAGTTTTTTGAGATGCAATATTGACAGATTTAATGGAAGTTTTCTACTTTCCCACAAATTCAACACAAAACGTGTTGCAAGTGCGATTTCTGAACAACCTGTTGATCCTGATCCTACAAGTCCTCAACAATCGTTACCAAATGCTTTAAATGCTTTCTATAGGTTTTCAAGACCTCACACAGTTATAGGCACTGTAAGATTCTTATTTGTTTTATTTTTGTATATGCAAATACTAAATTCATTCTCTCTGAAATTATTAGCCCCTCCCCTCCCCTCCCATGGCACTGCAAGAATTTTGCTTTTGGAAAGTTTTAAAGTGGAATTACCCATTTGCCCATTGTAATGTTACAAAAGAATGTTGTTTTGATTTAGATTCATAAACTTATTTTAGTGTGTCCTAATTGGACTGTGTTTTAGATATATGACAGAAAGTCAAACACTTTACCAGATTAGGGCCTGTTTGGTAGCCTCTTAATGAGGCTCTGAACCATTCAGCTCTGAATGGTTCAGCATTCAAACTGTTTGTTTCAACCTAAAAAAAGGCTCTGAATGGAATGATTAAGAGCTGAACCATTCAGACGTGGTGCATAGCTGAATCATTCAGCACTTATTCATTCAGAGCCTCTTAACCATTCAGACATCTTAATGATTCAATATTTAATCAACCAAACAACCCCTAAGTTTCATGGGAGAGAGGGTGTTTTTTTTTTGGTCTTGTTAAAGCATGGTTAACTTATGTTCCATCTTTTTGAGCAGGCATTGAGCATAGTTTCGGTTTCACTCCTTGCAGTACAAAAGCTGTCAGATTTTTCTCCATCATTCTTCATTGGTGTTTTGGAGGTTCTTTAACTTTGTATACACATTCATAATTGAGTAATTAACCTTTTTAGTAATAATGGTTTCTTTAACGAAAACAAACCATCATTGCAAAACGAAAAAAAAATGCTACACTTTGTAAGGAATAAGGATGGTAGATTTTTTACCAGTCGTTGCCAATGTTGGTCTGTAATCGATTTGTCTTGTAAAGTTTTGTGTTTATTTTTGTTTTCATTTTTATAAGAACAATGGCTTCTATATGATAAAAAGGCAACTTTAAGGACCATTACTTGCTAACTTATTTAATTATTTGTTACACCAAATTTTCAGGCTATTGTTGCTGCATTCTTTATGAATATCTATATTGTTGGATTGAACCAGTTATCTGATATAGAAATTGACAAGGTAAATGACATATGCAAAAGAAATCTTTTGTGCAACTTACATCATCATCTTTATTATTATTGTTTATTATTATGATGATGATTATTGTTATTATCATTATTATTTTTGTATAATTTTCAGGTTAACAAGCCCTATCTTCCATTGGCATCTGGAGAATATTCAGTTAAAACTGGGATTATTATTGTATCCTTATTTGCATTCATGGTAAGTAAATTCTATTCGACTACTATATATATGTGTGTGTGTGTGTGTGTGTGTGTCAAATGAGTCCAGAATGAACAGTTGACCATTGTAATATCATGAATCACAGTTATGTTTTAACCTCTTCTGAAAATATTATGTAGTATACATAATCGTTTACTATTAACTACACAATCCAAAAATTACATCATCGTTTACTGTTATACGTTGCAGAGTTTCTGGCTTGGATGGATTGTTGGTTCATGGCCTTTATTTTGGGCACTTTTCATAAGTTTTCTTCTCGGGACGGCGTATTCAATCAATGTGAGTTTCTGTTCTAGCACATATCGTTTGACTATTGTGGTAAACTTTATCATATTTAGATCCAGAATTGTCATTATGTGCCTGTAAAATTTCGAAGGTAAGAAGATAATTTGTACTGTCTTAGGGGGGCGAGGCACTGCTCGGCAAGGGACAATTGGTTTGATTGCCTTGCGGCAACACTGTCGCCACCCCCTAGGCAAATTTGCAAATTTCATGTTCACGGCAACATGTGGCGAGAAGGCTTTGCGTGTTATGGAATTTAATGCTTTTGACCATTTGACCACTTTTTTTTTTTTTTTTTTTTTATTAAATGACATTAATTCATTAACACATAACCGCGAAAAATTACATCAAGATAGCGAGCAGACGGACAACAAGCTGCGCCGCCACCCCCTTTCTGAATGGCAAACCCCTAGAGTGCCGCCAATGTTTTGGTGGTTCTAAGGTACTTTGGGTTCGTTAATTTTAACGTGGCGGAGTGGGATTGGTTGGGACTAGGGTACTTACCCTCGACTCTCCCCATCCCCCCCCCCCCCCCCCCCCCCCCCAATATAAAATAAACATGTCACCCATGGTTAATTTAAAATCAAAATATCAAATTATAGTGACTAGTTGTCTCACCTAAAATGTTCAATCCAATACTATAAATTAAATAATATATTTATTTATTTATTTTTCAACTTTGCTAACTCCCTTCAAAGATAAAAATAAGTATCTTTATACCTATAGTTATTGGCTTTGCTTGCTAAGACACGTATAAATGTTAGATGCCGATGCTGAGATGGAAGCGATTTGCTCTCGTGGCAGCAATGTGCATTCTTGCTGTAAGAGCTGTAATAGTTCAAATTGCATTTTACCTACACATTCAGGTATTTTTTTTTTCTCCTTGTACTTATAATAATTATTTGAATACTTGCTTAAACTCATTTAAGAAGTTTTGTGCATTAACTATACACTTCGGACAACTTTCAACCTGTTTAGACTCATTCAGCCCATTTGACACTTCCATTATTTCAGCTTCTTTTTTTGACCCGTTAGAGGTTTACAAAAACACGAATTGACCCGTTCATAAGTAAATGGGTCAAAGTTTCCACCTATAAATGTCATTGATCTTTCGAACAGAAAATAATTATGATAATTACATGTTTACATTCACTTACTAACCTATTAAATTTCTAGACTTTTGTGTACGGAAGACTTGCTGTATTCCCAAAACCCGTGATATTTGCAACCGGATTTATGAGTTTCTTCTCTGTTGTTATAGCATTGTTTAAGGTAAAACTCCGCCAGCCATTAACAAACAATTACCACTAGTTAACAGACAATTACACTAAGGTAATCCTGAAATACAAATCACTGTGTTACTGGCAGGACATACCTGACATTGTTGGAGACAAGATCTTCGGCATTCAATCATTTACTGTCCGCTTGGGTCAAAAGCGGGTTAGTCATACTCATACACTCATACCTACCAAACACACTTCTATAATATAGGTTTAAAAAGAACGGAAAACTGTAGCCAGTTATGTGAAAGCAATATGTTGACCTTTAACAGGTGTTTTGGATTTGTATTTTATTACTTGAAGTGGCGTATGCTGTTGCTATGTTAGTTGGGGCATCATCTCCCTTCCTTTGGAGCAGATACATAACGGTAATGAATCACTACTCGTTCGTAGTATAGTTATGTAGATTTTTGACTTTATGCGCTCAAACTTATGTCTTCGGTTTTGAAATTGATATGGATCTTGTTCCACAATACTTAACCACATTTTTGTTCCAAATGTAGTATTTTGGTTTCCATTGTTTTTTCTCGAACCCATTCAAGTTTTGAAAGTGGTTAAGACTTAAGGGTCATCCATTTGACTCAAAAGTCAACATCGGTAATTCTAGTAGATAACAATGTTATTTCTTTTATTGATTTAGGTACTGGGTCATGCGATTCTTGGTCTAATACTCTGGGGTCGCGCCAAATCAATTGATTTCGAGAGCAAACAAGCTATAACCTCATTTTACATGTTCATATGGCAGGTAAGTCTAACCTTGGTAACAAAGAACATTTTAGTATCGGTACAACTTATTTCTGTTTGTTTTTTTTTTTGTTTTGTTTTTTTTTTTTTTTTTTTTTGCAGTTGTTCTATGCGGAGTACTTGCTCATACCGCTTGTGAGGTGATATTAACATTCGTTGATGTCGGCCTGCCTACTTGTTTGTGCTCATTTGTTGTTCTAATTTTGTCGTCAACTGTTGGAAGAGGTAGATTAGAGATTCAGGGTTAGATAGATGAGACTTATAACAATTAGACCTTATTTCATATCGCGTAGATTTGATGTTACAAAAGATTTTATTCGTGCTAGATATTTGTGAACTGTTATGTTTTGTACCTACTGTTAAAAGTTGAAAATTTCAATTTCTTAGCTTTAGAGAAACATTAACATGAAACTAAAGATAAGCACTCTTTCAACATGTTATTTCAGTTTCAGTTATCTATGTTTATCTGCTCCCTAATCACGATCATTCGACTATTACAATTGACCATTGTTGACCGCAACCATCCACAACCCTTATAAATTATTCCATCCGTTCATCACCACTACCACCACCGTCTTCCCCAGCCTTCATCAACGCCATCCACCACCTGCCACCGTCGTCCAGACTGTTAAAGCACCTCTAAACAACACAAACACCACAAGTAGGTCAAATCACCTTTGCAAATCGAGGTACACACATCTAAATTCGATGATCAAACAATTAGAGGAGGAGACAACACCACTACCGATATCTCGCATGGTTAATAGATAACTATGTGATAACCTACTAACCTAGATAGCTACGTAGGGTATCATATTCGCTATGAGCATGTCGTTAGTATCACATCTTATTTGATTATACAAGTTAAAAGAAAGTACATTCAAAAATTGATAAAAGGTTGAGTTTAACTTAATCTAAACTAATTTGCATTAGAATGAAGTAGCAAGAAACTTACAATCAATTACAAATATTAGAAACAAGCAATCATTTATTCACCGGATTCAATACATAGTTGCTAGGCTTAATTGGTGATAACGATGTATAATCGGCAACATAGACATAACTTATCTTGATCATACGATTAATCTAGAGCACGATCCATATACTTACACCAACCGGCTAATTCTTGACTAACCTATCTAAGAGGTACTAGACACAATTGGGTGGCTTACTATAAGTCGTTTGTCAAATTAAAACAAAATTCACAACAACACAAATAAAAATCACATGCAATTAAGTTGATTTGTCACTTGTTAACTTGATGTTTGTTACAAGTATTTGATTAATTACTTAGACAAAACATATGTTAAGCAACCAAACAATAACACAAAAATACGTAAGAACACAAGTTAAAGTGTCAATACAAATATCGTGGATAACCAAACTCTCCCTTTATTTGCCGAACTCCCCCTAGTCCCCTCTCTTTGGTTTTCTGGGCCAGCCCAACAAATTAAGCTAACCCAATTTAGGTTTAATGCAGCCCACATGAATATTTTGTAAATTATAATAGGCCATGTTTTTTCATGAACCCACCACAGAAATAAAACCTACATACTCTTTTCTAATTTCTAACTAGTGGGTTGTATGTTGGGTGAGCTCGGTACCGGGACTAATATTGAAAAACCGCTAAGATTGAATACCGATATCCAAAATGTTTGTTATGGTATTTGAAGGTGAAAATCGGCAAAATACTACTACCGTACCGAAAGTGCCAAAAATTGGGTACTGAATTGGTATGGAAAATCATTGGTACAGTAAATTTGGTACCGTATGCTATTGGTTCAGTTTTGGAATTTGATACCATTTGCTAATCCCTAATTGCAAAAGCACTACACGGTGAAGCGACCTAATTTTTAATAAACTTTAAGTGGAAATGTATTAGTTTTTTTTCTAAAGAAATGTATGATAAATATTTTTAGTGTGGGTATCGACTTGGTCTGCTTAAAAAAATATATCACGTATTTAGTATTTGTAAAAAAAACTAACAAACGAAAGTTTTAAGGGGAAAGTAAAACTATTTAGTTAATTTGAAACTTCAAAAAGTATAAAATAACACTGCAACGGCTACGGTGATTTTGAGTTGTGTTAACTTATAATGTGATGGATTTTTAGAACAGTAAGTGTGTTGGTTTTGGGGGAGGGGGGGTTCAACACCCTAAGGGGTGCGAATGAGCTGAGTGAAGAGAATCTTTTGGGCGTGTGGAAGGAGTTAGAACGTTAGGGTGTTGGGGCACTAGCCGTTGAAAACCTCTAAAAAAAGTTATTTAGAAATTTAAATCTATATAAATTAAAACCCATTTTCACTCAAAAATTCAGCCAGCTGCGTTCCAATTTTTAAAATTTGCCATTTTTACATTCTTTTGGCACATACCTATAAGTAACAAAGTTTGAAAGAATTACAATTGGTTTTCTCAAAGTTTTTTTTTTATTATTTTTTTAAATTTTCTAATGACCCCTTCCTATTAAAATGAACCATTAAAATATCTAAAATTTGAGATCATCATATCAACAATATGACTATTAACTAATAAAATCCATGTGTCCAGATAACTACATCAAGCAAGTAAAATTAGTTACAAAAATTCATGATATATAATGTAATAATCGTTATATCAGTAAGGGGAAGAGTAGAATGAAAACCACTTAAGTTTGAAAAAAAAAATAGCTGGTAAAAACTCAATTCAACAATTATTTTATTTTGGTTTTTAACATATGTAATATATATTATTATAGTTATTAAAAAAATACTAAAACTAAGAAAATTTAGGCAATTGTTACACATGTCTAACTACATGTTATTGTCACATGTGTTACCAATGTAACATATAAACAGTAACATTTTGTTACACAACGGTAACAATTGCGTAAATTTTTTTAATAACTATAATAATATGTATAACATATAAAAAGTTTTGATTGTTTAATAGGGTTTTCATTGGTTTTAACAAGTAACAACTCAAACAAGTTTTATTTTATCCCTTCATATATTTAAATACAAAATTATTTGAAAAATCGTTTCGTAGTTAAAAAAACACATGATATGTAATACTAGTGGAGGGCATAAAAATTATTGAAAAGTATTAATAAAATAATTAATAGTGGAATCAAGTTGAAATTTACAAAGAGCTCTAATAATTGGAACGCATGTGTCGATGCATGCATTCTTCCCTAGATAACTTCAACAATCAACTCGTTAGTTTTTCGTTTTGATCTTCCAACTTTTTCGTAATGTTTTTTTAGCAAGACGAGAGAACCCAATCACTCTAACACTATTGGTAAATCTCACATCAGTTACGGACATGAGTGATGTTGGGTTTATAAGACATGTCATGCTTCAAATATCACAAACGCGTTTTGGATGTATTAGCTTTAAAGCTTATCATTCCGTAGTTAAGCGTGCTATGATAGAGCAATACCATAATGGGTGACATTCTATGAAGTCTCCACCCAGACAACTAAAAACAAATCCATGAGACATACATAACAAAGATCGAAGGGGCCCAAAGTAGCGTAACGTATTTTAATTCTTATAACCTACTAATTACATTTTTATATTATAATAATATAACTTTTCTTACCCATGGCAGGCAACGGGACTATAACATCGATATGCACGTTAGAGCATTCACAGTAGAGCCTCCATAATTTTGTGAGAGGGGCCTCCATATTAGATACAGTGTGTATAAGTGTTTGTGAGTAGAGGAAATGGAGAATATATAGAGAAGTTACTGTTCATCAGCAAATTTGATATGGAACTGTTCATCCTCCATAATTGTTTAATATTTTTGAAAGTGATTGTGAGTAGAGGAGAGAGAAAAGGTAATGATAAAAGTATAGAATAAATATTATTAAATAGAAAGAAGTGAGAAAAAGTAGTGTTTTTAGAGTAAGGGTGTTGCTAAATGCACTCCCTTCTTTTAATTTTTACTGATTATACTCCCCCCTTCAAGTTTTCAAATAAATACAATGAAACCTTTTAATTGTTATTTCTTTAAAAATTGCATATATTTCAAATTTTTAAACAATTCAAAAAGATAATCATATTACATAACCCATACTTATCAAAGAAAATCGTAAACCTTATGATTCCATCTTCTTACTTCACTTTTCAAACTAACTAGTGTTATACGCGCTGCGCGTTGCGGCGGCGACGGCGGGGGCAACCGGATTATTGGTTTCTATACACTGCCTACAAATGAGATGGTTTGCAACTATAAACACTAACTGGCAACCACACCCATGTGCTGCTACAATGACGTATATTCTATACGAAGATTAAGTGTTATAAAACAACAAAGATTTCATGTCTCGAACCGCAAAGCCGCATTACTAATATAACCATGGTAATGAAATGATGTACTATTGGGCATTAGCCAATTGCTAGACTAAAACCAATAATAAAAGGCCAAGAATGTCTTATGAAACAAATGTCATAATAGCATACAAAATAAGAAGCAATCCATAATTACAAGGTTGATGATAATGAAGAATTTCTCCAGTTCCAAATGTAAAGTTTGCAACATAAATGTACACATTGTGGGAACAACACAATAGCAGATCACATAAAGTTGTCATTTTTAGTTGTCTGAAACCAAAGAAGCCTCTTCAATGGGTCCATGAACATCACAGGTATGAAGGTTGGTACAAATATCTTGTTTCTCAAGAAACTGCTCAGCATTCGCGAGGATCAAAGGCGCGTATTCAAAGACTAAAACTTTACACTGTCCAAAAGCAAAAAAGTAAAATAAAAAACATTACACATCTACAGAAAATGGTATAAAAAAGACCAAAACAAATGTGTTTCAAGGGTTCAACAAACTGTTTATCGGTTAATATTTGTTAAAAAGAGAACTGATTATCCGTTAAAAAGAAAAGAACAAATGTTTTCATGTGAATTGGAAAAATAAATTCGGAATAGAGCAAACCTTTGCCACATATTTCTCCACAGATTTGCATTGTTTCAAGAGTAACTCCAAGATTTGTAACTGACAGAATATCAAAAAAATTGATGAATATTAAATGGAGGAAACAAAAATTATGAAAAATCTTGAATTGAAACAATTTTGGTTTTTTGCATAAAATAGATTATTAACACGGTTATAGTACAGTAAGGTAAACTGGCCCATCTATGTATACAAAGAGACCATGACAATCAAATGTCAAACTTGTATCAAACAAACTGATAATTATTATAAATAAGCAATACCTGATTATCAGGATCTTTGAACAGATTGATGATTTCTGAAACAGCCAAATTGCAAACATCACAACTGTTTTCTGTCAAGTGGTACGACTATTGCATCAAAACATAAGACTTGGCTTCCCTATTCGAATGAACCAAACAATTGCCAAGCTCCATTTGGGACACAAAGAAACTGTTATAAACATAAAATCTAATTGCACTGTTGATGAGCCGCCGCGCATTGCGGCGGTGTGAGCGAGGTGTTGTTTCGGCTCTTATTTGGTTTAACCACACAATAATTCTTCTACAACTTAAACATGTCAAGAACTATGGACCGCATCCGGTATTATTACATGTACGCGGATATTACAGAACAGCCCAAGACACTGACCTGTGTCTTGAGGGAAGTATAATCATCTTGCCTGCCTTCCGCTTTGTGCAAGCAGAGTCAGAAGTATCCTTTTTTCCTAGGTCCCTGAAATTTAAAAATAATATATAAGAAGACCAATCGTTAATTGATAGTCACAAAGAAAACATACGATAGGTATTCCCAACTCTTTGAGACTTAGTACCACATTTGGCTCAAAGTAGACATATCAACCTAACATTCAATAGGATTAGCTTTTTAAACTGAAATCTACAGCAACAAACATGATTCCAGGTATCGCACAGAGCAAATATAATACTTCTTAACTGTCGATAACTCGATATATAATCAAATGCTTTTAGTTAAAACATGCGGCCAAATAGGATGAATGCTTGCCAAAAAGATGAATTACAACAAACCAATGGCTGTGACGATCAATCATGTTAGAATGGTTGTGAGGAACCATAGTTGATTTCCGAATTGTACAATAAATTGAAGCTAATTCCTAGATGCTTGTGGATTTAGGATCCTAGGAAACTATGGAGCTTAATTGGTGTTTTTTTTTTCTATTTCAAGTGAGCTTATGGTGTATGGAGCTAATTTATCACAACCTTTCTGTTAATTTATATAAAAAAATATGTCTATGAAAAACATATATATAGCTATACCATGTCGCAACATGCCTGATTGTAAATGATTAATAATTTTATGCCTCAGTTTGTTGATAATTTATGTATTTATATGTGTGCGGCACACGTACGCCTATACTGTCTTTTAGTTTCCAGCAACAAACATTTGATTTTGAGTTGAAACAATTAAATTTTGACATGTTAATATATTGACAGACGTAATGCTACTACAACTAAAGACTTATGTGTATTTTGTGCATATTACATAAGAACATATGCAGCATAACAAAAGGGTTGAAGATACCGTATAGAATGCTCACGACAAAAACAACCCCCAATAAATTGTTTAAAAAAATTAATTAGACACCACATAATATGCCCTCATACCCATTTAAGATCCTAGCCTAAACTATTGATGACGTGGTTTGAGTGCTACTTACTTATTGATGTTAACTTGAAGATTTGGAAGCGACCTTAAAACGCCTTTGCCACTGTAAATCCCGCATTAAATGAGAAAAAAAAATTGCTGTATACTTACAATGAACCAACAACAGTATGCATTCATCCAAGAACTGTTAGCCTAAACAATATTCGTACTAATTAGATTGTTAGATACAATCATACAAAGTAAAGCAACCCAACACAAAATAGCCCTGAACCAATGATTAAAAAAAACAAAATCTTTATGAATCAAAGCTAAATGTTTCACCTTTAATTCCATAAGATTTTCATTTCTTAGTAGCGATGGCCAAGGTGGCAGCGTTGCCGAAAAGTTCAAATCAATCATCAAGATTCTGCCCCGCTCGCCTATTTTGCTGCATTCTCACGATCCAAATAAAAAAAGAAAAAAAAAGAATTATAACATTCATAGCAGGTCGTTCACAATCTTCAATATGCAAAGAAATATACAACCTACAATAACTATCTTGAATGTGTATGTGTCCTGGTAAGTCACATAAAAACCAAACAATGTAAAATCTACTTATCTAGTTATTACACTACTCCAACTCATGATTTAGGCTCCTCATTAATGCATTTTATTTTTGGCACACCAAAATCTTTCTAATAAAGAGAACAATCTTTTTAAGCATTTCATCAAACAACTCATATGCATAAGGTTTTCTAAATTAATTTTAATTACCATGTACAATTTCTAATTTACTAACCTGCATTAACCTTATCTCCTTAATTTGCGTCTTCCCCACGTTCTTTCGACTCTTAACACCTGCAATAACACACTTCAAAAGATCCAAGATACATGTATTAGTGTTTCACATATGTATAAATATATACTATTAGGTTACCAGCTTTCTCCCCACTCCATTGATTATCCTCCCTAGCATGTCCTTTCAACTCAACACCTTGGTTAGTACATCTCCTTACTTGTGAGGATATTGCTGTATGTAAAGCTTGGGATTTACCTGAAACAAACAAAACCGGATAAATAGCCTGAGATTAGGAAATAATTTAGATCCCGTCAATTGGCCTAAACATGTTAAGTTTTGTCATGTTAAAGGATGTGTTCAAATTAATAAATACAATGATTGATGGCCAACCCACAAGATGGAGATACGGATAGAGAACCTGGAACACGGCGGTACCACCACCTCCGCGGCCATCACCAACAGCTCCTGCCACCACCACCGCCTTCATCAAACATCAACAGCTACGATCCTTTTCTCTCTCTCGCTAGTTCGCTCAGATCTGTATGTGTTTTGAACCACCAAAGTCAATCACAACCTGCAATTAAAGAAACCCAATAACAAAAAAATCAATATTATAACAGAGATGATAAAATAAGTTGATTTAAAATAGTAAAGATTCCATACAACGGATTTGGAACCTTCCTTCGGCGCAAAAGCTAAAGGCGGCATGGATGGAGTTGCAACTTTGTCGAATAACCCTAACGGCGCGTCCAAGGTCCTCCTTAAACGCAGAAAGGCCTCGGTGGATGATGGTGGTGGCTGCAGATAGGGGAATTGGAGGATGTGATGGTGGTGCAAAACGTGGTGAGTGGCGGAGATAGGTGAACAGGTAGATGGTTTGCGGTGTATGATTTATTCTCTAAAGAAAGAGTGTAATACATATGTGGGGACACGTGTAATGAAATTAGCATGAGGAAAAGTGGAGTGTTCTCTAAAGGGAACACGTGTCCAGACCCAAAAAAGGGGGTAAGGAAAAGTTGAGGTAGGATTCGAACCATGGTATTACCGATCACAAGTCAATGCACAAACCAGTCAGCAGAAGTTTCAAGTTGAGATTTAAATCCATAACAAAATATATAAAGATATAAAACACATATACAAAATACTGTTCAAAGTCATTGGTCTTTTAATAGTACTAGTGGGTTTCCAATATCGCGCGTTGCGCGATTGTTATAAGTTGTGTTGCACAGCTATACAAACAACGTGTAGGTAACTTCGGTTTAACATGTTTAGCATACTTTTCCCATTCATAGAACAAAAGTTTTAAAAGATGGCACACAACATAGTCAATACAACATGTGTTACTAAATGTTTAAAAACATGTTGCCGTAGATAATGCTGAAGTGTTATTGGAAGTGGCTTGTCGTGTCTCGTTGTTGCAGCTGCAATTCCATTTACCAATGCCAATTCCTCAAATATACTATTCTGCTATGGCAAAACCTGAAATGATTGATTCACATTTTTGTGAGTCATGTAATTATTTGACTTTAGGTTACAGTGGTCATAAAAGAGTTTGAAGAACCATAGTCTTTTGGTAAAACACTAAATTACCTCAAAATTTGACTCAAGAGTAGCTGGCTGTTCGGCCATTAGAAGAATTGGAAGGCTATTTTGCCATTCTTTGTTTTTCCTTGTTGATCTCATTCACAACCTAAGCAAACACAAATATGCGTTAACAAAAAAACATGACAAATGAAGGAAGATTTGTTGAACGCGATTGAATGGCAATATCTTTACCTGAAGAACCCCCTTATCATTTCGTTTACATATCTCACACAAATAAATAACCTACTTTCAAAAACAACGGTAACATTCACCCATTCAATATGGTACAAACCAGAGTCAACAAATAAAACCCATAAAAAAGCCTTCACAAACTGCATGCGTAAGTTAGTGAAACAGAGTTTGAAATGATTATTAAAACTAACCTCAACGACCGTTCCTTTTTGGCATCAACTCATTCGTTCCACTGGTTTCTATTTTTGTTTTTCACATTTTCTACAGCAAAGTCAACTTTGACACCTCCCAATTGAATAAAATAATAAGTAATCAACAACCGCAAATCTTAGTTGGGATTGTTGAAAGTGCCACATATCTGGCCTCCACTTTCAATTTAGCCCCTCTTATTTTAACGAAACCATAATTAAAACCTCACGTTGCCTAGTTGGCTGTGACTGTTGTGTCCAGGTCTCGTGTGCTGGTGTCTTTGAGCAACATCGTGCTTCAGGAGATCATGAAATTCCATATTTTGTATCGCTCGTTGTGTCTTCGCTGTGGCAAACATAACATATTAATTACTGAACAAATTTATTTATCGTAAAACTTGGTAAGATGAAAAAGAAGTTACGTTTTGAATGAAATCTGAAATCTATTTTTTAGCAGGCTCAATAGCTTAAAGCTTTGCTTCAGATAGCCTGACTATTTAAGTAATAGTTGGGCCTCGTATTTCGACCCCTACTTAGTATGTTTCAAGCTGATCCTTTTTGACCCGCTATCTAATGATCAAATTGTCAACTCTAATTGAAACCAAAATGCAGCATAAAAGATAAAAAGTAAATACCTTTTTCTCCGCCTGTTGATAACGTTGGTGAAGCTTCCTCTTTGTGGCTTGAAGCTTGTCTTTACCAGTTTCTCCACCTGAAGACATCGTTTTTTGTTTACAGTTACCTAAAAATAAATCATTTAGCAACAATACGATCCAAAAATAATACGTTTATGATCAAACAATTATGTGAATCATTACTATAATACGGTAACTTACACGTTGTTGAGGAATCATAGGCCTATTTGAAAGAGTCTTGGTTTCCACATTTTCCAGCTTATGGTCCATATTCGGTTTTGTTCGTGTCCCTGGTGTCGTGTCAACAATATGCGGTTTATAGGGTTTAACCCGGGTTAGGTTTGGGACCATGGTTGGCCTGCTTAACGGTTTATGTGGTTTCCACATGGTTATGTTTTACCTCTAGTTGCGGCTTTCTGTTATTACGGTTCTCAGTTTTTTAACGAACTACAAAGCAACATCCGAAATGAGAATTCAATTAAAAACTGAATAGAGAACGTATAACAAATTATCAACTTATTTACATATGCGAGTTTAACTGACCTCCATAATCATCCATGCCATCGAGAAACCTGTGGTAACAAAGATAGACACAAAACAAAAAAAATTCCTGTCAACAAATGCTATAAAACAGGATTATGTTTGAAAAGAAAAACAGCGCGTTTTGCATACCTCGGATAATTCCAATGACATTGAATGAGGATTCAAAACCGCTAAATCATCTAAAGGAGGGGAAGGTAAACGGTAAACCTTCTTCATCAACAACATATGGATTAGTTGACTCGGGATAATTTCAGAAATTGCCATAATCATAAAAAAATTTCGACAACAATACGATTATACAAACCGAGGAAAACACACTCCGAATATATTTTCGTTTAATTACTGGTTATCATTGTAGTTGTATTCACCCACTCATCTACCATATGTTTCCACACTCTATATCACAAATGTATCAAATAGAAATTGCAGTTTTGGTAATTATAAGTTGCAACAGATCAACAATGTTAATAACATATCAAACTAATTACACAAAGAGGTTTATACTCAATAAGTGATCTTGAGACGGTGAGGGGCTGATTATAGGGAAGAGGATTCTGGCGATGCGTGGCAAAATTAGATCAAAAAAGGGGCAGCTGTCGTGAGAGGCCACCACGTGTCAGAAACAATGATAAATGATAAAATCCCTTTAAATAATGGAAAAAAGATGGGAGAACAAAAAAACGGGAGAATAATGGGTTTCGAACTTGGGCCACCAAACCTAACAAACAACACGAAAACCACTACACCAGCAGGCTAACTGATTTACCAAGCCCACGTCAACCGGTTGCGATGTAGTCACAGCGTCACGCCATCACGGTTGACAATCACAGGGCGCGTCATCATTGCCCACAACATTTCGGGTTCATAAGTAAAAAAGATGCATATATATTGGTTGAGAGGCTCAAATAATCCGAAAAGGCTACACATCGACTGGTTACCATATGAACCTATGGGTTGCCCCGCCAAGATACGGAATATCTCATAAGGATAAGTCCGCCATGGCTGTATGCCCATCGATTACGTACGAAACCGAAGGCGACGGCATCATCATAGCTGACGAAGCAAGAGCAACGACGATGACAGCAATATACATAGAAGGATTTCATCATAGCCCCAAGACATGTATGCAGAAGCTTTTTTTTATAACCAAAGGCAACATTGACGAAACTGCCACGCATATAATCTGCATTATCATAAAAACCCCCATCATTCAAAACATAATTGACCTAAACTCATAGCATTAAAACTAAAAAAATCAAAACTTTACATCCATATAACCAAAACCATGTATGCTTAATTTGATTAAAAAAAGTAAAAAAAAAAAATATTATTTTCGAAAGAGTAAGAAGGGTAATCTGTTATCAGGAATAGAACAGTTTACCAACTCTTCCAGTGTTACCCCCTTCACACGCATACACCATAACTACATAATCTCCTCTAAGAGTAATACTTGTTTGGCATCATCGGAAACAGAGACCCATTCCACCACTTGGATAGATAAAAATAAGGCTATATAGGCATACGTATATATAAAAATCAGTTAATTAATTTAATTAATATATTTGTATTCTTTAATATCCACTCTTCTTTGATGATGTGTGATGATGCATCCTTTTGACACCACTATTTCTTCAGTGCAAATTTCTACATCACCATTGAATCAAACAGTTCATTATTATGGTTTTTCAAGTAAAATGTTTTGTTTTTTATTTTCCTTTTATGCATATCCTTGTCAAGTTGGTATAACAAACACTAATAGAAAGATGCATAATACTTACAAATTGACAATGGAATATGAGGGTTTGAATTCCATTCGATAAAGTAAGCTTCGAGTGGAGTTGACTTAGCGATTGGAGTAACGCTTAGGAGAGAGTACATGGAAAAGGCGACATTAAGAGAGGTGGCGTGATGGTGGTGGGATAGTGTTGTGAATGCAGCTTTAAGTAGATATTTGATTGAGTTGTGATGGTGAGGATCTGTGCCGATTGAATAGCGTTGGATTGGCTTTGCGGGAGCTGATTATTGTTGCATATATGTGTTGGTAAGAGGTGTATTTAGGGACGGTGATCTTCACCTGTACACGTGCCCAACCCAAAAAAATACATGTGGCAAGTCCAAAAAGCACCACAAAACCATCCAACCAAGCCCTTACACGCTGACCACATTTACTGGGAAAAAATACGGACAAAAACGGATAGAAAGAGACTCGATCTCTGGTAGAGAGATAAGCAAACAACAAAGCCAACCACCAGACCACTCTTGAACTTGTTTATTAATGATAACCCAAAAATATATAACAACAACAATCAGATTAGAAAATACTGTTCAAATCCATTGCTCTATTAATAGTATATAATATAATAACCTCAATTGAGTATGTAATTTTAAAGAATACGGTTTTTTTAGAGGAAAAAAGTGACCACTTGTTGGCCATCAAAATTAATAAAAATTAATTAAATCATAAAACAACTTGAGCAATACCATAAACATCCCAACATTCTGTCACTTCCACCTACATTAGCCAATTGGACAATTCTCCGAACTCCCGCTTCTCCGTCACCTCCACTACATTCACTGCCTCGAACGATTCAAACACCGATGTGTACAGTTTCAAACCGTCGGTCACTGAGCTGTTACATATATTGTAAACTTCCATGTTTCTTGTACGATTTATCAGCCACAAAATTAAAAGATTTAACTAAATAAAATCAATCAAAAAAGTGAACAATCAATTGGGATCATTAGACTATGGGGTGTGGTTCCCCTTCCCCCTTCCTCCCCCTTGTCCACATCAGCGCCACGTCATCTTCCCCCTTCCCCTCCCCCTTCTAGGGGAAATGGTTCCCCATCCTCCCCCTTCCCCTTTCCATTATTTAAATGAAAAAAAAAAAATTTATTTTGAACGGTTATACACCTTCACCCACAAACAAACCCTCACCAACATCATCATCTTCATCAACCTTCCATCATCATCTTCATCAACCTTCACCCTCACCAACAACCAACATCATCGCCTCCACCTGGAACCAACCCCACCGCCGTCCGCCACCGTCCTCCTCCACCTGGAACCAACCCCACCGCCGTCCGCCACCGTCCTCCTCCACCTGGAAACAACCAACATCATCCCAGATCTGCTTCTCTCTCTCTCTCTCCCCCTCTCTCTAAAACAACTCTTTCTCTCTCTGATCTCTCTCTCTCTCTACCCAGATCCACCCCCAACGTCTTTTTTTTTCTTGGATTTTGGGACGGGGAGAACGGGATAATTACCCCGAGCACACCGAAGACATTTCGGGGGGGGGGGGGGGGGGGGGCGGTGTTCCCCTTCGGGGAAAGCTCCACATCAGCTTTCCCGAAGCCTTTCCCCACCCACACCCCATAGTCTTAGAAATAACCGACTATTATACAGTTAATTAAATGATCTTAGAGGATTTTCAAATAAAATGATTTTTGAAATAAAAATAAGGATTTTTAGAAGGGTAAAATTTGTAAACTTTTAAATTGATAATTTTAGAAAGGGGGTGCAAAAAGTAAAAAAGGGGAGTGCATTTAGCCCACCCCTTAGAGTAATTATGGAGAAAATATGGAGAAGCTAGTGTGAATGCTCTAAGAGTACCTGAGTAATGAGTAGGTATGATATATGTAAGACGTACAAAGCATAAAGATTAAAATAATCAAAACCTTCCATTGAAAAAAGATAAGTTTAATAAATTGAAAATAAAAAAATTCAAATAATAAAAATCTCAAACGAAAAAATAGGTGGTGTATAAAAACGAAATAAAACGAAGAAAAGAAAACCCAAGAGAAACAAAAAACAAGTAAGAAAACAATCACAGAATTAAAAAAAACAAGGAATAATGGAAATAAATAATCCTAACTATTGACTACTAGCTTTTATTCCGGAAGCGTCTCGGGTTGACATATCTAATATAACATATCAACTTTACATATGAAATAAACTGATGCGCTTTACAGTTACATGCAGGAAAGCTGTAATCGACCATTCTAAAAAGAACTAACATGAAATAAGAAACAAAAAGTTATTTATTGAAATAATATTATAATAACCATACATATATTTTAGTTACATACTATAAAGTTTTTAGTTTATGATGATGCACGTATATTGCAAATATCGAACGCATTAGTCTAAGGGTTATGTGATGCGTTAAAAAATTCATGGGTATATGATCGGGTATATAGTTCGGGTATTTGGGTATGTGGTTTCGGGTAATGGAATCGGGTATCACCTAATCCCAGACCCGACCCAAACCAACAATTTTTTTAAAACTAATCCAAAACCAGACACAATACCTGTCGGGTTACAAAAAAATAGTCGTTTTTTTCTCCGTTTTTTATATAGCACTATGGTACTCGTTGGAAAGATAATAAAACGCTCGTTAATTTGGTGTAATTTTTTTCTTTAAAAAATCTCGTATATAAAAGATATTAACATTTAAAAGTTATGGGAGGAAACACGAGAGAGAAAATAATAAAGGTTTAAAATTTAGATTTAGTAGATTAGGTTTTAATATATTATTTGCTTTTTTTTTAATTGGTGTAATAGGTGCCACCTATGATCCTACATGGCATCTCTCAAAGAAGAGAATGCCTAATTAAATGACATGTAGGATTTCTCCCTTTGCAATATATATATATATAAATATAAATATAAATATAAATATATATAAGCCTTCTTACCCTTCTCACAAAAAGAGGCTTTTGTATCCGAACCTCTCTCTCTCTCTCTATATATATATATATATATTGGCTAATAACAGTCCCAACTACGAAAATTACCAATAATAGTCACCCAACTTTTGACATATTGGAATATAATGGACCCAAACTAACGGAGGTCTAACTCCGTTAGTGTGGTGCTGACGTGGCATGCCACGTAGGATCATTTTGCCACCTAGGATGCCACGTCAGATGCCACGTAGGATCATTTTGTCACCTATGATGCCACGTCAGCATCACACTAATGGAGTTAGACCTATGTTAGTTTGGGTCCATTATATTCCAATATGTCGAAAGTTGGGACCATTATTGGTAATTTTCATAGTTGGGACTGTTATTGGCCAATAGTCAATAGTTAGGATTATTTATTTCCATTATTCCAAAAAACAAAACATATTGAACTCCTCTGCTCAGTTCTAAACGTAAATACGACAACCTGTTGAAATTTATAACGTTCGGTTTCCATGAATTGTTCTTTCATGGATTTTTACCATACTCCATCACCCTAAGACCATACGTAGTGGAGCGCCATTCTAGGCGTTTTCTTCAAATTCCCGCCCCGACACCGGTACTGGGGACGCTATGGGTTCAAATCTCCCCCAAACGTGATGTTTATAATGCTGGGTAACAAATCAAAAGACAAATGAGGAGAGCACACGTGGATTCTTCAAATGTGGGTTTTCTTGTACAGGTGGTGGTTTCATGTTGGTGCCAATGGTGGGTGACGGTGATGCGTATGGTGGACTGTTGTTGTAGGGGATGGATGGAAGGAAGAAAGCAGAGCAATGGTGGTGGTGATGGTGTACGGTGGTGATGATGGGTGTACTGTGGTGGTGATGGTGTACTATGGCGGTGGGTGTTATGTTGATAATGAAGAAGAAGAGGTAGGTGATATGTGGTGGTGGTGTTTATGGTTGTTCAGGTTTTGTTTTTTTTTTTTTTAAATTAGTGTCCCATTTTTTCCCCACTACATCCCATTTTGAATTCAAGCCTTATGCTGACTCAGCTGCCACATGAAACAATCAGGAAAAGAAGGCATTATATTTTTCACCCCCACTACACATAGTCTAATCCCTCATCCAATAACACTTAAGAATTATTCATCAAAGTTTATAATTAAAGTGTGTGTATAATATAATAGTAATTCTAGTAACAAAGGAGAAGTAGTGCCAAATTTGTGTTAATCTAATCTAAATGTAACTTGTGTTGGGATGATGAAATAATCTAATCTACAACACAAACTCAAATTGAATACTGACTACTTATATACAATGTATACTACTTTTATTCTTAAAAAATATGGGATCATAATTGTCACCCAAAGCATATAAAGCCAAAACAGAGGTGTAGTTAAGTACTACAATGTTGTTAGACACATGCTAAAAGAAAACAATTCAAAGCGTTTATATAACAGTACTTTTTCCAAGAAAGAGGACAAAAAGATATTTAACTTATTTAATTAAATTGCTTTTAATCATGACAATTAGTCTTCATCTGAATTTGTCAAAAGCTGATTTATTTCTTTGAACCATTTTAGAAAAAGAGCATAGTTTGATGAACTAAAGAAAACTTATAAACTTTACAATTAGTTGAATTAGTTGAATTGAGTGTCATAACATATCAATCTGCTTGTTTAGTAATGTTTAATACTAGTGATATGGAGTAACTTAATCCTTCAAAAAGTACTTCAACCCTAGAAGATCAATTTGTTTACACATAAACCGTGTTGGAAATAGTGCCAAAGTAAACGGGTTGAACTAAGTTCTTAAGTTCATAAACGAGACACAACCAAATAAACGAGATTGGCACACCCAAAAGGGGAGGATGACCTCTTTGAGTGTCATATATATATATGATTTAGTGCTTTGATTTATTTATACATATAGATATAGATTTTACATCCAATTCAACATATTGTTGACAATAATTTCAGGCGTTACACTCTAAAAAACGACATTTTTATTAACCAGAATACAAACAGATCTTACTCGATCTAATTTGGCCCCTAAACGTGTAACTTAAAACTTCCTGAAGACAGAGACGTAAATACGAATGAAACTATTGTAAATAGTATAGATATTATGTCACTAAATAGAAATTAATGATCTAATGGAAAATAATTCAAGTATATAATGCTACATAGCTATCATGAAAACAAGTGACACCGTCTTTATTACTTGTACTCTATGATATTTTTATGGTATTTGTAAAGTTTTTCAACTATTTGTGTATTAAAATATCTGCAGTCATGTTCAATATCATAAAATTTTCCTTGCAGAATAATCTTAGTTTAGTTCCTTTTTCTGTTATATTATAAAAAATAGCATGACATAAAGAATATCTAGTTGAGTATACTATAAATAGGTGATCATAATATAAGGTACACATTATTTTTGTCAATTATTTTGCATATTCTACCTATAAATTAAATACATATCGTTTTTTATGTGTCAATAGCCAAAGCAACAAGGGAAGGTCATACCTTGTGATCATTTTACTAAATAGTCAGCTGCAATAATTCAATATAAAAATGTAACTTTGTCAACGATGGGCTAGTTAGATGTCAAGCATCAAGGCTCACATATTTTTGGATAACTAATATACAACCCTATATAAGGTTTTTTTTTTTTTTTTTTTTTTTTAACTGGGAAATTCTTTAATTAAACACATAACCGTGAAAAATTACATCAAGATAGCGGGCAGGCGGGCAACAAGCTGCGCCGTCAACCCCTTCTGAATGGCAAACCCTAACCTGCTAAAAACGAACCCATGCCCTCGTGGCGCCGAGACATTGCTATGAATAACCCGTTGGACTCTGGTCAGGAAACGGATGGCTTCCGGTGCCAGGGAGCCAAAGGTATCAAATGCCAAGGGTACGAAAACGTGTTGGTTCTCCTCACAAGCTTTAGCATGTTTCTCAACTTTCTTCACCTCTGCTTTCCGCACCGCTTGGCCAACTACAAAACCATTATCCCTCAAACCAACCAGGGGAGATACACCTGTTAGGTCGACACAAGCGTGTTTCCCCCCGGCCCACCCAAAGACAAGCAAGTCTGCTGGACGTAGGGTGGATCTCCCTTCTGCGGGGTCCGAGAGAAAATTCACAGGCGCCTCCTTTTTGGCTGAGATCCCAGCCCTTCTTAAAATATCCCAAAGAACGTCCCGGACCCAGTCATGCCTATATTTGAAACCAGGCAACTCCTTACAGTGAACCGCGTGTTCCCCGTATTTGTCCAAGCGTGCCTTACGGCAGATCGGGCAGACTTCATCTTCATGGTACATGGGGATCATCAATCGGTATTTGAGAATTGCCCTATATTCAACCCCAGACATGGTTTGGCCCAAACCTTCGATCGGGATAACATTTAGGAAATCTTGGGCATGGGGGCTTTGCAAGCATGCAATAACTTCCTTTTGGCGGGAAAAATAAATACGTTAATTAATAAATAAGTTAAATTATATTACAAAGTTTTGTTTATGGAGTTATCAGAACTAAAGTTGCTTTTGAGTCAGGTTTCTCAAGTCATTCAAGCCAACCTTGTATCTTCTTGACCTCAACTTGAGCTTCCATCATGAATACTCGTTAATCTACTGAGCCGAACTAGTCCATTATTGCGAGACAAAAACAATAAATTTTATAAAACCAAATCTCGTACAAAGATTCGATCAACCTTCGATGTGGGATACCTAGCTTCCATTGAGATGTGGTTTCAAACTTTCTATAGTATTCCTCATCATTGTCTCCTTCAATTTATAAATAGATATATTGATAATGAAAATTGCACACAAACTCATAAACAAGCAGTCTATGTATTCCTTGCAGTTCATAACTTTTTTTATTTCATTTTTTGTGCGCTTTTATAGCACACATGGTTGCAATTAGATGGTAAAAGATGTTGTCTTGACTAAAGAGTTGAGTAGGAAATAACATCACTTGATTTGGGATGACCAAATTGGTAAGAAAACTCATGGTTTTTAGTTTTTGAATTCATCACAGCAAATGTATTCATGAGTTGGCTACTTGGCTATAAGATCACGTATTGCACTTAATAGAAATTGACTGAATGTGAAGCCAAATTAAAAAAGAAACCGATTGAAAAAGTAATTACTTTTAGAACATGTTTTCTTATGAAATGAAATCCATAAGAAATGGCTGTCAGCTCGTTATAACCAGTGGTGTTAGATTATTCAGTTAAGTGTTGCATTTCTTTTCCATAACTAGATTAAAATTATTTTTAAAGTACTACACCATCAGTACTAGAAAAAAAAAACACATTTCTTAACGCGCATTGCGCGTCATAAAGGGTGTTTATGACAAGTCAAAAAGTGTCTTTGATGGACATGTCATAAAATTAACATGATACACATTGTGTGTCATCTTCTTTTGACGTGCATAAGTGCATTTGTGACACACATTTACAACACGCATTATGCGTGTCATGGTTTTAAGTGTTTTTTTTTAAATATATTTTTTCATAGAATTCAATGCTTCCCTGGATTATTGTAAATACTAATTACTAACCAGGATTATTGTAAATACTAATTACTAACCAAAACACTATAACAAAGCAAATCCATTTCATAATAAAACACATACATATACCAAAATACTATATGTCTGCATCCGTCTATTCATCTATGCAAACTTAAAACACTATTTATCAACTTAAAATAAATATTGCCGCAATACTCAAACATTTTTTTTTGCGAATTCTTTCAATGTCCGCATCTGTGTATTCATCTATCATCTGTGCCTCCACCAAACTAAGAAAAATAACTAAATAAAGATAACCTCAAAACTTTATAAGCTAGCTACAATTGAAGATGGGTTGAACAAGTCATGTTGTTTATACAGGCCGAAAATGGGTTGAACAAGTCAAGTTGCTTACACAACTTAAAGGGCCTCTTGATTGCTTATTAATCAAACAAAATTAGGATAAACATAACAAAGAGGGAAGGAAAAACTGAAAACAACTTGACTTATACAAATAATATAAAATGTAATAATATAGATACAAGATCGAATAACTATAGTATCTATGTGTTACTACTTACTAATGAATGAACAAACGAAAAACAATAGTCATGCCACAATAAAGCATGGCAACGCCTTAAACAAACATGATTGGTGCACAAAATGTTGTTTAAGCAAAATGTTGACGGATGTCTTAATCAAGTATGACTCGTGCCTATGTCGCAAGTACGGTTTGTATCTTGCCATGTATATGAATTTTTAATCTCTAAAATTTTAATAAAATCAAAAACCATTGTTAATTGATGAAAATTTGATATTACATGAAGTCGTCATGAATCAATATTGGTACTTCAAAACGCTTGCAAAACAATCGTAACAAAAACAATCGGCATTCCACCTATTCATTTGAACCATGACCACATGCGCTCTTGAGCAATTACTAAAAAAAACGTATATCAAAGCGTTAAAGAGACGTTAGCTCGCGATTGTGAAACCTTTTGTTGTTTAGGTTTATGTTGAACAATGAATCGCTTCTAAACCAATAACCAAAGACATAGCTGTCTATTTTATGATTGATATTGTTACTTGCTTTTGGCATGAAAAATGGACAGTGGGTTGTGTAGTGTGCCGAAAAGAGACGGTGAAGGTGTGTACGTCAACTAGCTTTTCTAATCAATAATATGTTAGAGAAATGTCATGACTCATGAGTCATTTATGTTCACTTCAACGACCGAGTTGATGGAAACCAAAGTTTGATAATAATATATGATAGCAATAACAATAAAAAAAACCCTAATTAAAAATTAAGAAATGGCCCTTTCAATGAACTATAATAAAAAAGAAGGAAAATTTAAGAAGTGGCCCATCATCTTTACCCTTAGAAATTGCAATATAACGTTAGCTGTTTGCTCTCTGGCTGAGGAGTAAAGGTAGAAGGACAATCAATTGTTCTTAAAAGAAACGTTCTTCACACCAAAGACAATGTAAAATTGATAATAAAAGAATGCTTTATGTCAATTTAGGGGATGCTTGGTATATTGAAAAACACATAAAATCCGATGTTTTCTTTTTCTTTTTTTTTTTTTTTGTGTGTGTGTGTCATATTGGAACTTAAAAACAAAAAGGTAAGCAGTGGCGAAGCTTGACCCGAAGGTTCGGGGGGTCGGAAGTCACCGGGGGTTCGGAAGTCATTGGTTTCGGGAGGTCGAAAGCCAGTTTCGGGGGGTCGAAACCTTATATTTTGAAAATTTTCTATACGAATACTATATAATCGGAACTTCTGCGCGAAAATCCGGGGGGGTCGGCCGCCCCTCCCCGCCCCAACAAACCTGCGCCACTGAAGGTAAGGAGGACTCAAGCTAGGAGTGTTTATGGATGTTAACCTTGTGGTAACTGGTATTTGATTAATCAGTAAGACTAGTTCCATAATTTCGTAAACATAAATCGAGAAAAGTTGTTTAGCAGATTTCGGTTCAATTATTTAGTTAACCAATTAACCATTTTCAATTAAACTAGTTCTAATAAAATAAATTCATGTTCTTCACATCACAAGTTTTAACACCAAGGTTTTGTTTTTTAGTAGGTTGAATTTCGTTATTCGAAAAGGGATATCCTAATGTAAATTGTCCTTTATGAAATGAAATAACTTTAATTAAAAAGGGATATAAGATTTTAATAATCCAAATTTCACTCATTGGCCGACAATAATTTGTACTTCAAAAATTCTTAACCAACGATCCAACTTTCATTGTATTGACCGACAATGAATCTTTGTTAACTGAGAATTAACTCAGTTACTGGATGCTGACGTAGCATGCTCACGCTGACGTGGATGATGATGTCGCATCCCATGTCAGCGTCCACGTCATCATCCATGCCGGTGTTGGCATGCCACATCATCATCCAAATCAGCGTGAGCATGCCATGTCAACGTCCACGTTAGCATCCACTAACTGAGTTAGTTCTCAGTTAACAAAGGTTCATTGTCGGCCAATACGTTGAAAGTTTGGATCGTTGTTGGGAATTTATGAAGTACAGATTATTGCCGGCCAATGGGTGAAAGTTTAAATTATTAAAATCTTATACCCCTTTTAAATAAAGTTATTTTATTTCATAACGGACAATTTACATTAGGATGACAGGTAGGCGAACAACATGTTGTGCCATCACCCCTTTTTGAAAAACGAAATTTAACCTACTAAAAACAAAACCCTGGTCTTTGGGGTCGAAATATTGTTGTGAACGAATCGTTGGACTCTGTAAGAAACCGAACAGCTTCCGGTGCCAAGAAGCCAAAAATATTAAAGGCCAAGGGGACAAAAGTATGTTGATTATCTTCACAGACTTTAGTATGCTTCTCGATCTTCTTTGTCTCTGCTTTTAGCATCGTCTGCCCAGCCACAAACCTTGTATCACAGAACCCGACAAGGGGAGATACATCCGCCTAGCCAAACACAAGCATGTCTGTTGGGCGTAAAGTAGACCTTCCCTTCGTTAGTTCTGTCAAAAAATAATCGGGGCCTCCTTTTTGTCGAAATCCTGGCTCTCCTGAGAATATCCCATAAGACATCTTAAACCAGATCAAGACGATAGTTGAAACCCGGCAACTCTTATTTTTTTATTTATTTATTTGTGTGTGTGTGTGTTTGAGTTTATTCTAAGTGGTTATTGATTCTGATTAAACTTCTATATATTACCTATCTATTGTATTTACGTAATCGATCTATCACAATGTACATATAATAAAGAGTATTTTATCCTAGTTCGATCTGGCTTCTTGGTGTTTTTAATCCTTTGGTGTCAATATTTTTCTTCGCTCTTCTCAAGCATGCGTGTCTTTAATATATCTTTTACAGTTTTATTATAAAATAAGTTTTAATTATTTTGACATTTAGGCTGAATATGAACTTATGTTAATATATTTGAACTTAAGTTAATATTTTTGTTTTGTTCAAAACTGTTTCTTTATGTTATTAGTGGTATGAGTTCATAACACTTGTTGAACTATTGTGTTCGATTCATTTTAATTAGATCATATAGTAGGATAAATACAAGAAGGAAAATTGATTTTAATAATCCCACCTTTTTGTTGTTGGCTAATAATAATCCCACCTGAATTTATTCTTCCCACCAGTCCAATCTTTTAATTTATTTTTTCTCATTGCACCCGTCGTTAACTCACACTAACGTCGTTAGCTGAAACACACAACTATAGGCGATCGTTCAACGGATTTGAAAGAGGGAATCAAGACGATGATATTGGTATGTTCAATTGCAGAAACGAGCATGGTTTGATGGGTTTCAGGTTGATGTTCTCATGGGAGGGGATGACCGGAACCGACGATTAAACCATCAAACTATGCTCATTTCTGCAATTGAACATACTAATATCATCGTCTAGATTCTCTCTTTCAAATCTGGTGAACGATCGCCCATAATTGTGAGTTTCAGCTAACGGCGTTAGTGTGAGTTAACGGCAGGTGCAATGAGAAAAAATAAATTAACAGATGGGACTGGTGGGAAGAATAAATTCAGGTAGGATTATTATTGGCCAACAACAAAAAGGTGGGATTATTAAAATCCATTTTCCTTCATATCATACTATATGATCTAATTACACTTATCCAATTGTCTAGCAAGCATTTCATCATCCACAGACCTTTCATAAGAACCATCAATAAACCCAAACTTATTTTTTGCCTCTAAGGCAAGTTTCATAGAACTAGACCAGACAGAGTAATTATCTGACCCTTTAGTTTTATACTGGTAATAGACAGGTTGCTGGTATCACTGGGATGTAAGTAAAATAGATCACTAATATCCAGTTTACTTATCAATGTACCAACAGATCCAGAAGGATCAGTAGGACCTGACCCTTGTAGACCCTATCCAGTAGCTGGACCTTATCACACAACAAGACCAGAACCAACATCACCCATGATGACAACAAACAAGAGAACAATCAAACAACAAGAACAAAACACCAGATAACAAGAACTAACACAATATACCAACTCCTATTAGGGCGAAGCTGTGTCAGTGTTCAGATAGTGGGTTCATCACTCGAGGTGCCCACCCATATCTTAACACAGGAGCCCCTTATATATATATATATATATATATATATATATATGTATGTATAGCAACATCAGGACAAAAAAAAACAGAGATCAAACAATACCAGATAGACAAGAACATATATCAATTAACCAATATAACAGACAGAGAATACCAACAGACAATAAACCAAGACAAGATCAAAATGCCGGTCCACCCTAACCCGGCCAAGGGCTCCTAGACACAAGAGACAAAGACAAAGACAAAGAGATACTTACAGAGTACTCTAGCAGCACAAGCAACAAATACAAACTAAAAAGAAAGGATATAAACAAATTACTGGTTGCACAGCTTCCTATCCAAATAATAAAGAACCAATACCTCAAAAAGTTCCAATAGTCCATTAACTCCAAACCACAGATCCTTACAATACAATAGCAAACAAATGAGAATAAACAGATCTGAGATCTAAAACTCAATATCTCAGATCAGAAGTAACAGATCTGGATAGATAACCCTAGATCTGAGACATGCAGTGAAAAATAACCAAGATAAAAAAACTTAATGATAAAAGAGCCTAGGGCTCTGATACCATGTAGAAATTTAGGGTTCAATATCCAAACAACAACTGAGCCAACACAAACTCAGATACAAGATCAACAACAAATGTAGGCGACAAAACAGTGACTGAAAATCTTATTAACCCAAACCAAAAATGCACCCCAAATACCCTGATTAGACTGATTGACTAGATCAGTTGACACTATGAATGTTTACAATAACAAAAGAAAGAAAAACTTACAACCAGAAGACACACGATCGTATAGACAATCGATCATACAATGTTATCAAGGATGAATAAACACAAAACTATCATACGAACCCTAACTTTGGAATAATCCAGAAAGAAAGATAGAGAGAGAGAGAGAGTACAGACGAACGAAAGAAAAACAATAATACTCAAACCCTAGAAAATATCTGAGGGTCTCTTCCTTTTATACACGAGTCTCACAAGGCCAGCTGGGCTCAGCTCCAGTTAAACTATTCCTTGACACAATAAGCCCAAAGCACATCGAAGCCCAATAAGAAACCTGAACTCTTGACAAAAATAAATAAGGCCCAATTTTCATTGTGTCAACATAATATAACATATCATCAAAACAATAAACTTGTAATACTTGAATTACTTGTATTATATACACATGTATATTTTCAACAGTTATAGATATTAATATACTCTTTTCTTTTATGGTAACATTGCTAGGAACACATGGCAATTAGCAAAGTTACCACTGATATGACACAGGCAATCGTTTTGTTATGGACTGCGCTATCATTGTCTGAAATACCTGTTTTTACCAAGTAGTGATTAATCTTCATTTAACGGGTGGTATTATAATAATAGAATTTGTATAAACATGTATTAACATTGAAGCCTAGTATAAAGACCGTGCAAGCGATGTCAGCCGACCAAGGATTGGCTTATCATTGAAGCCTAGTATATATAAAGTATATGCTCCAAATGAAGCTTGATAAGAACGGGTCTTTCGTACCACTTTATGGGTTTTTACACACTATGAGTGAAGTGATGGGTATAACACCATTAGTATAAAAAACACTAATAAGATTAAGGATTAAATTATAAAAATGAACGTTTCATCAAGAAAGAAAGAAAAGAATAGAAAGAATTATCAAAAACATAAACATACGGTTTTGTTTAAAATGAACTAGTACTTCATACCAAGCTTCATCTTCACCAAAGCAATACAGGAAGTTTAGCTAAGATAAGTAGTAAATGGGACTTTATTTTTAGGTCATAGCTAATGTAATTAATTTAAGAAAAATAAGAGTTTGTTTGAAAAATTGGAAAACCTCAACCAGGAAAGGTCGGACCTAGATTATCTAGGCAATTAAACGTCGTCTTTGAATAGTTGTAAGGTATAACTAGCAACTAATGCCACAAACCACGTCTTTTGTGTGTGATCTCACTTTGTTGACCTTTATGTCTTTAACCTTTATATGGACATATAATTGACCTTTGGCTTTTAATAAAAGTCATAACTATTGAGATGATCATTAACTTGTTAGCACTAATTTTCCGCTCAAAACAAAAAAAAACTTGTTAGCACTAACGGATTAGTAGAGAATCATCGTGTCATATGAGGAACCACCCGATCATATACACTAATTCAAGAGGAAATCAAAAAAATCTGGGAAAACCCCTATTATAGGAATCAAAACCCAGGACCAAATGATCTCTAAGCCTTATATTACCCTCAAAATACCACTACACTATAATTCCATGGCTAACCTCTTATTATTTTAAAATGTATGCTTTCACATTCAATGTAAACCTTATATCATTTACTTTACTAATATTGCAAATTCTCACAAAAAGATAATTTTTTATATATTCTATTTTAAATTTGTCACATATACATACTTAAAAGTTTTAAATTACATATAATGTTACCCAGTTTTTAAAATTGATCCAATCAATGAACCAATAATCCAGCCGGTTCAACGCTGCTATGATCATGAAAACATTGCTTGTGAAAGTTATGTTTACATGTGAAGTAAAATCAAATACAAATTAAATCCTTTGAAATTGGAGGTGATTTGTATTGGACTGTGAATTTTTAACATGATCTGAAACACATAACTCGAACGTAATATGAAATTTGCGGGTTTGTGTTTAGTTTAAACGGGTTTGGGTAAGTTTGATGTTGAACCTGCGAACCCGTTTAGCTAAATGGGTCATGTTCGTGTCCAACCCGACGGGTTGATAGGTTAACCAGCTTAACCCATTTATATTATATTTTATTTTTTTTCAAAATGTGTTTTTACGTCATAAGTTAAATTTGTTGTCTTTTATGCAATAGTTATATTAAAAAAGAAAATTACACTAGATTTTATAAATTAAATGTAATTGTATTATATACACTTGTATTTTTTATTTAAAAAGTTCTTTTTTTGAAAATATTATTATGCAAAAAAGTAAAAAATAACAAAATCTGGTTAAACGGTCGGTCGTGTTCAGATTCATATATCTGCCACAACATTTGAGTTAGAGTAAAATATTCGGGTTCGGATCAAGTTAGATCGACAGTCCACTAACCCGACCCGTTTAACACCCCTAGATTTATAAATTTGCGACTTTATTATTTATTATTGTTTATACTTGTTTTAATTTGCTTTGTTTTTTCTTTATTTTTTTTAACAATTAACCCTAATAGTTTTCAAATTTACATTTAATCCCAACACCTTTTTCAAGTTTAACCTTGGTCCTATATACTTTTCATTTTTTTATAGATTTTTCGTTTTGGTAAAAAAAAATTGATTTAACACGCCACAACGTGTGTATGTGGTTCAATATTATTACCCCTATTTTCGTGTTTAATAGCCACCTTGTGATTTACGTTCCAGACTAATTTTTGTGCACTAGTGGGCATGCATGCTTCAACATTTTGCGTCTATGTTTTGTTCGTTTTATTTGTTTCGTTTTTATTTCTTTTATTACAAGCTTCCCTAGTGTTGGTTGTTACTGTCTACAGTGTAACATTGATGGTATTTAGTATGGTTTTACGCCCCTGTCAAAACATGAGTACTTAATACTAGCTATATGACAGGTGTTGGAAAATGTTGGAGTGTGTGACATTTGGGTTAAATGTTTCTCATGCGCGCTAGAGTAAAATTTGACAAAATAAAAAAAAATTTTGATGACGCATGAGATAGTTATGACTTCTGATTTTTTTTTTAAAACAAATTTTTTTTTTTTTTTCTTTGAAATTAATTTCCATTGACAAGAAAAGGCAAATTACATAAGGATGGTAGGTAGGCGGGCAACAAGCTGCGCCGCCACCCCTTTTTGAATAGAAAATCCCAATCTGCTAAAAACAAAACCCCGCCCTTGGGGGGTGGAAAAGTTGCTATGCACTACTCGTTGAACCCGAGCCAAAAACCGCACCGCCTCCGGTGCCAAGGACCCGAACGTGTCGAAGGCCAAGGGAACGAAAACATGCTGATTATCCTCACATGCTTTAGCATGCTTTTCCACTTTCTTGGATTCAGCTCTCATGACCGCTTGCCCGGCCACAAACCCACTATCTCGAAGCCCAACAAGAGGGGACACCCCGGTAAGATCAACACATGCATGTTTCCCACCTTCCCACCCAAAAACTAAGACGTCAGCTGGGCGCAAGGTGGACCTCCCCTCCGCGGGGTCTGTGAGAAAATTAACTGACGCCTCTTTTCTTGCGGAGATCCCCGCTCTTCTAAGGATGTCTGCCAAAGCATCCCGGACAAAATCGTGCCGGTATTTAAACCCTGGCAATTCCTTACAATGCAACGCGTGTTCCCCATACTTATCAAGGCATGCTTTGCGGCAAACCGGGCAATTTTCATCATCGGGGAAAATGGGTATCATCAGCCGGTATTTAAGGATTGCCCTGTACTCTACTGCCGACATCCGTTGCCCCAAGCCTTCGATAGGTAACACGGTAAGGAAGTCCTGGGCTTTTGCAGGCATTCTAAGACGGCCTTCTGACGGACGGACAGACGGAAATCCTCCTCCAAACTTTGTGCGATTCGGTTATAAAGAGCATTCGCCAGAGTTTTCTGTGGCTTTTTGGGGGCGGTGTCCTTATTAAAGAAACCGCCAATATCAAAGTCAGGAAGGGATCGTTGTAAAAGGTCAATAGCGCCAGAATAATCCGTGTCAACGTGAGCAACCCCACTGTTACGTAATATGTGGTCTTGCAGCCCCCAGGACTGGGATCTGGAGGCCACAAAAGCATAGGCAGCCACGTCACGGGCTGAGGAGAGGCCTAACCCACCAAGTCGAAGTGGTAAAGTCGCAACCCGCCACTGGAGGTCCCCAAAAAAAACCCCCCCACAGACAACAATGTCTTCTATGGCCTCCCGAAGGCCTTTGTCGAAACAGGAAACAGCATTTTCCACAAATGGAGGCTGACAGGTACGCAAACCGAAGAGCAACTTGGCCACACCCATACATGATCTAAGCAATAGAAGCTCGCTTTGGGGATCCCGCAATCTAGGAAGGAGCCTCATGAGGTCAACAGCCCGCGCCGCCCTTTTAGCAGATAGATCACTTATGAAACCGGCGTCGCGGCTGACTGCCCCACCAAGAAGTTTGACCCCCTGCCCCGGTCTGCCAATGTCACTAGGAAACAGACCTGGCCGGATTTCCCCCCCATCACACGACGGCCAGAAAACCTCAGTTTTTCTAATATTGAGCTGAAGCCCTAGAGATGGCCCCTCCATGCTAATAATTTCAAGTGCTTTAGCCACCTGAACAGAATCCCCGATAATCGTCCCGTCATCTAAGTACCAAGCATGGAAGGGAAGGTCGCAGTTATCCTGAACCTTTAGCACGAGGGGGTGTAAAGCTAGAGCAAAGAGCAAGGGCCCCAAAGGGTCCCCTTGCTGAACCCCAGCGTAGGCTCCAATACGCTCATTCCCCACATACAGCCTAGCTGGCTGAGCATATAGGAACTGAACCCACGGGAAAATGGAAGGACAGTGGCAGTGAACTTCCCGTAACAGAGCAGTGCGATCAATAGCGTTGAAAGCGTTAGAAAAATCAACCGTAAGCATAGCAAGCGAGCCATCATCATGGAACGAATCAAGAAACCTGTTAGCACTATGAATCACAGCCTCCGCCCCATTTGGAATTCCAACCCCAAACTGAAAATCCCCTAAATATTTAACAACTTCTTTCCCCACTTTCTTCATGGCCACCTTAGAAACCAGTCTCCTCCATATGGCCCCTACGGCAATAGGGCGGATCCCATTGTCTGGCTTAAGCAACGGAGTGAGGGGGGCCAAAGCAATATATTCTGCGAGCACCTTGGGGCACAACCCCCCCAGCCACAGATTAACTAATTCAGAGATGGCCGCTAGTAACCCAGATGCTGTAGCTGTCCCTTCACCACCAAGGGCGTCCATCAAGTGTTGTGCCCGCAGGCCATCACGCCCACAGGATGTCCCTTTCGGGAACGATTTCACACACCGGTAAACACACTCATCCTCCACCGTTAAGGCCGGTTGGGTCAGGGGTAGGGAGGGGAGATTGGGAGGCGGGACAATGGGGTGCTTGTCAATAAGAGCTTGCATGGTAGATTCCCCTGGGGGGGCAATCCCACTGGAACACAACACTTTAACCGCTGCAGTGAAGTGACCATCACTAACCTTCCTAAGGCACTGCTTGACGTTGGAGTCAGAGTGTGTGATATTTGGGTTAATTTGTTTCTAAATTGCCTTTTCATTTCATTGATGTGTAAAAATAAGCCAAACACCAAATTAAAATATATTAGTTTTAATTTTTTATAGTGCATGCCTTTCACTAAAACTTAAGTTGAAATGAGATAATGTATTAAATCCATGACGTAATTAACTTATACAATATTTAATGTTTTTTAGTGTTTAAGCCTTAAACGTTTCTTTATGAGAATGCTTATTATTTTTATGGAATATTAAAATTATTTAAAATAATGTAGATGTTATATCATATGTCATGTCACCCTAACATCATTAAAAACAACACATGTGATATTGCTATAGGGTTTAATTTGTGATAACGTATCAAAATTAAGAGTCAAAAATCTTGTTAGAATTATGCAGTAATTAAATTCAAAGAAGTAAAACTTGAAAAGTTTAAATATTACACACACGTTAATTGTTATATAGATTTCTAGGATTTGGTTCAAATGAGAACCTTTTCCCAAATTGAGAACTGAGAGAACCATTCTGGGCCACACATTTCTCTAAGGCAAAAAAAAAAAAAAAAATTTTTTTTTTTTTTTTTTTTTTTTTGCAAAAATCGCTGCTTTATATGTAAGAAATTTTTTTTGTTTTGTTTTTTTTGTATTTTTTTTTTCAGTATACACATGTGTATAATTGCATTATACACATATGTATAATGCAATATACACATATGTATAACTGAAATATACACATATGTATAGCTGAAAAATGCTATATACACATATGTATAATTGCTATATACACATATGTATAATTGACATATACACATATGTATAAATGAAAAAACAATTCAAAAAAAATAAAAAATTTTTTTTTCCTTGCATAAAAATGTGCGATTAAAGCAAAAAAAAAAAAAATAATAAAAAAAAATTTTTTTTTTGCCTTTATATGAAATGTGTGGCCCAGAATGGTTCTCTCAGTTCTCAAATAGGGGTTGGTTCTCTTAGGATCCCTACCCTAGATTTCTAAATATATTTGTGTTACAAGAAGATAGTCTACAAATATCATCCTTGTAGTATTTAAACATCCATAATTAGCTAATACGTGGAACATGTACTTATTTTTTTTTTTCACTCGTAGTCATTTTGGTCTTTTGAGTGTGCCAATATTGAAGTGATAAACGCTTACACTATGTTTGAGAGTTTGAGTTTAATAATAGAAGGAAAGGAAAGGAAGCGGAAAGAAAGGGGAACAATTTTGTGTTCCAGAGTTTCATTAAAGAAAAGAAGTGGGGAAAAGAGGAAGGAAAATTCTCTCAAATAACCTTCCTTCTAAATTGGCGGAAGGAAGGGAAAGTAAAAAAAATATTTTAAGTATATCATTTACCAATTTATCCTCTCATTTAACCTATAATAAAATCCTACAAGGGTATAATTGTAAACTATACGTTTCTTTTCTCTTCCTTTCAACTCGGGATCACATAAAATATTTATTTCTTTTCTTTTCCTTTCAATTTGGAAATACGAAATAAAATTATATATTTTCCTTTCTTTTCTCTCTTAATATCCCTTTCTCTTCTTTTCTTTATTTAGTAAATTCGAGAACATAGCGTTAGGAACTTTATTGAAAATTTGGGTGAAAATACTATATTCATAAATATAGACAAGTGAAATTATCCTAGTTTTGAACTAAAATATGTATTTGAAATCGAGGTTTATTTATATATTTTTTTCTGGGTTTGTATTCTATGTTGTGAGAGCTTTGTAACAAATCATACATCGTCCTAACCAGAAATAAGATAAATAAGATATCGATGCTTAAAAGTGTTGTTGTGAAATTACAAAGTTGGGAAATGAGAAATGGGATGGGGAAGTGAAACTTGTCCTACATTAGTGGAGAGACAAAAATGGAGTGCAATTTAAGTAGGAACTCTCCTTCAATGTTGTTCCATGCAAGCACAAACTCGTGAAGTCGCGAAGGGGTTAGCTCAGACACGCGCGCGTGGCGTGGGTGATGGGCCACCATTGTACTTTTGACCGTGTGCTTGTAGTATAGTACAGAGATTGCGAGGACCAGGTGACGGATCAACCTAGGCGGATGACATCGTAGGGTGGGTGGCGCGCGAGCACAGTTGGAAGACCAGGTGCACCCGCAAAGGCACACATAGAAGACCAGGTGGCTTCCCGGTCAGTGTGGTGGCTTCCGGATGGCGCAGGTACTCCTACGTGAGTGCGCATACGTGACGTAGAACATGAATTACATATGTCATAACTTTGTGGCGTGAGCATGTGTGATCCTCCGGATGACGTGTCGTGTTGTGCGGACCAAAGGCTTCGATCACTCGCGTGAGGATGCCTGGACCTAAGGGTTTGACAGCCCATGTACGTCTGGACCCACGGGTTCTAGCGCGTGCGCAGGCTGACCAATAACAGCTTCCTAGCAGCAGATGAGTTTCATCATGAGTTGTCAAACGGTTACGAATTTGAATTTAAAACAAAATTAAATAGTATGTTTAAGGGCAATTGTGTACGAGCCAATTAGAGCTAACGGATGTGTGCCAAGAATGTGGAGCACGCCTGGCTAATCCGAACATGACAGCTGGGCAATCCTAACGACCTGATATCATTCAGCCAATCAGAGAATGCCAATGCTGGCAGTTGTTGCCCCACGATCGTGCTGGGCACAGAGGGAACAACAAGTACATTGCCAGCGCAGCTCCACCAATCAGAGTGCAAGAAGCCACGTCACCAAGAATCTGTATCAACTGTCAGTGCCATGTAGCCAATCAGAGCCCTCTGACGTGTTGCCACTCCCGTAGTGACACATGTCCGTTGCAGAACGTCTACCAACAAAAACCAAGCCACATGACGCAGTTTAAGGCGGCACACATTCCTTTTTTTCCCATTGGTTAATATGTATTTTTATTTTATATTAATACTAGGCCGGGCAGTGGGGATACCTCCTAGTTCGGCATAGGCCATTTCAAGCTAGGAATTGGTGATGTTGGCCAATGTGGAAACCTATTTAAGGAGGATTTCTTCTCATTGGATATGACACACTTTTGGCTAACTCTAAGAGCTACTATTGTAGTAACCAACATCACACTATTTGTATTCATTGCGAGAGAGCAATCTTTCATAGTCATCTCCCTCCCCAAATACTTTCTCCTTTTCAAGTAACTTAACACCATAGTCGTAGAGTTTAGCGAATGATCAATCCAGTGAATTCAAGAGTTTTGTTATCCTTAACTGGAGTTAGGCTTATTGTTTCTTCAAATAGCATTAAAGACATTCAATGCAATTTAATTTTTTGTTTTGATTCTTTGACTGATTTGACTCATTTCTTCACTATAAAACCAAGGAGATCCTTGATTTGGAGATGCACGCAAACTCAAAAACATAGAGCAATTCTCTCAAACACCATCTTCTTCCAGCAAATTTTAACATTCTGTTCTCCATGATTCAAATTACTTTTCAGGTGTTTGGCCAATCCCGATAGTACTACCTGCTATGGCTGTTGTACCCTAGAAGACAAAATGAGTTCTCATGACAGACTCAGGATGTATTTTAAGAGCCTCGTGTTAAACATGATCCCATGCTCATGCATCCTGACAGTGCCCACCACTGCATGTATGAGGATTGGAATATTATTACTATTACTATTACTATTACGAGTTACCACTTAATTTGTTGGAGCGATATTGATCATAATTTCATGTAAATGTCAACACGTGTGTACAGTGTACGGACTCTTATTTAGTACAATAGAATCATGGTTAACGCGCCAATGAGATTGATCTTGTCAGCTTCCATGCGTAATTAGCCAATGAGATTTTAAAAAACAAGTGTTGGATATGCACTGAAATGGTTATAAAATATTATTTCTTTTTGTTATTTTGTTGCCGTTTGTATTGTTATTCTTCTCTCCACTATAAAATGGAAAGTGTATATTAAGACGGAGACATCCCATGTATCTTACCATTCATTCCTCTCATGATACAAACAATAAATTGTAAGTTTCTCAAGATAAGAGGGTCCCTCAGAGGAAAGCATGATGGTTGCATGGTGGATGTCATTTTACTACTTAACTATAAATTGGTAGGCATGTTTTGTCCAAACATCTTGATCATATACCTTGCACCTTGTTTATGTCTCTTCTTAATCTCTACTGGAAATGAGTTGATTATAAGGAACTTCTACAAAAGCAGACGTTAGCTATGGATGAGAGGAAAACTATCCAAACTAAATTTTTTGGTTCTATCCACAGGAAAGATGTTAGGGTCATAAGGAATGTCTGTTTCAAATACCACTAGCGCGTTTTTGGCCTTTGGGGTATATATTGGTTGTAGATCTGAGGAAAATTCCAAAGTTAAACATGCTTGAGTTGGAACATGGTGACTTCTTGGAAAGTCTTCACTCGGGTAAAAAAGTAGATATGTGAGCTCTTTGTGAGTAAAATAAACTGTATTGGTTGGTATATATGCGCATTCAAATGTTCCATAAGATACCAGGTGATGTTTTAGCATGTTAATAACCAGGATTTAGAGGCAACTTGTTGTGTTATTATCTCTAGCAAAGGTGGCACTATTTTCTAGTTTGGATGTGAGGGTCTTGTGCTATAAAATACATTTTACAAGTAATGTGCTTAATTTTGTAGCCACAAAACTATGGTCAAGTTTGGTTTTCTTTTTCACATTACTGCGATTTTGATGTTTATTTCACAAAGGAATAGTTTAGGAATTTGTTTCGTGTAGGAAACTAGTTGTAAAATAAAGAAAATTGTGGCGATGCTTTAAGTAAAAGAAAGGATACAGAAAACAAAAAGTAAACTATGAAGGAAGGACGGCAACGAGTTCACCATTGTTTGTTCTATCAAATATTTGTAGAGGTTGTTATAAATGGATTAAATCAGTATAGTTACAATGATACCTATTGCATAAGAAAAACTAAAAGTTCAAACCTCATCAACACAATACTAAGGATATTAATAAAAACGGAAAATAAAACATTTGAAATTGATTTAATCATCATTGTCAATCAATAATATATAGTTACAATGATACATATATTGCTTAACAAAGTCTCAAAGTTCAAACCTCGTCTACGTAATATATATGATATATTAATAATAACAGAAAAGAAAACATTTGAATTGATATAATCAATCCATTTAATAAAGTTTTTTTGCCAATGAAGTTGGGGTCTAATGGTTGCAATGGAGGTATGAATTTGCCAATGAAGTTGGAGTCTAGTGGTTGCAATGGAGGTATGAAGGTTTACCCACTTTGTGGGGTTCCTGTCCTGGGAGGTCACAGGTTCGAATCCCACTCAGAGTAGGGTTATTTTGAAATGAGGGGCTAGAACTTAAGGGGGGCCCGAAGACCGGACCTAAAGGATGCGGGACTTCATTATGGGTAGTGTACCGTTGATCGTTTCAGTCAATAAGTGTTGTAGATTTTAAGGACATTCAAAAAAAAAAAAAGTGTTGTAGATTTTAAGGACATTCCCGAAATAAAATATTCTATTTTTTAATAAAATTGGATAACGGTAATATGATTATTTAATCATGTGAAATTAAATTTTAGAAGTACTTTATGCTAAAGAACATGAAGTAAAAACACAGCTTTTGGAAAATCACATGGTGGGCATGTGGGTTTGACTCGTGAAAAACCCACCATTATTTGTGTGACTATTATAAAAAAAACTAAAAATAAATAAATAATAAGAAAAAGAAGTAAAATATCATCTTAGTAAATAACTTATGCTGATCAGCTGTAACATTTATTACATATATAAAATAGACAAAATTGCAGAAAACGTCCTTTATGTTTACCTAAAATTGCAGGTTTAGACCTTTAACTTTAAAAGTTGCATGATACCTCCTTTATCGAACTTTTGGTTGCAGGAAACATCCTTTAATGAACTTTTGGGTGCATAAAACATCCTTTACCACTAACGGTGTTAAATTCTACTGTTAAGTTACCCTCACGTGCCAAGCATGTGAGGGTATTTTCGTCAATCATCATCTTAAATGACCTTTTCTGTAATATTAACAACATCAACAATTTAACAATTAAAAACATTCCCGCCCCCCAATTCCCCAATTCGTTTCATAAAAAAAAACCCTAATTATATTCATCGATCAAAGATGGCTTCACAGACATCATCAAACACATCAAACCCTAATTCGTCGGTCTACTGTGTTTGTGGTAGGGCTGCAGTAATCAGGACCTCTGGAACATCAAAAAACCTGGTCGAAGGTTCTACTCATGTCCTGTTAACGTAAGTTTTTCCCTAAATCTGATATGTATTATGCACAAGGTAGTTAACTTGTTTTAATTTAATGTTCATAGGCATCTGAATGTGGTAAAGGTTTCATTGGATGGGCTGAAGCTAAGGTTTTTCATCAATCAACGAGCTACGATCTGCATACTGAGTTAATAGCTTCAAACAATGAACTAAGATCTTCAAACACTGAGTTAATAGCTTCAAACAATGACCTACGATCTGCAAACAAGAACCTTCAGGATTCGAACAAGAAGCTTGAAACTGAAGTTGCAAAGTTGAAGAAATACTTGTTTTTTTCTTGGATGATTGTTATGGTTGTTGTTTGTAAGTTATTATTGTAATGAAAATTAGGTTTGGAATCTCTTAATGTAATGACTGTTTTGGTTATTGTAATGCAATTTGGAGGTTGTTAATGTAATGACCATGTTTGGGACCCATTTGGATGATGACTCTGTTACAAACTAGTTACAAAAGGCTGCATTTTGACCCATTTTTGTATAATAACTATAACCACAAACCTGTTACATAAACAAACCCTCATGACCCATTTTGACCCATAACCACAAACCTGTTACATAAACAAACCCTCATGACCCATTTTGACCCATAACCACAAACCTGTTGCATAAACAAACCCTCATGACCCATTTTGACCCATAACCACAAACCTGTTACTAAAACAAACCCTCATAAACCATTTTGACCCATTAACAACATTAAGAAAGCTGCTAACATAACCTGCTACCATAACAAACCTGTTAAAAAAACCTCACCCATTTTGACCCATTAACAAACACTAACAAACCATAATCATACACCATACTAACACAAAGTTTACAATAATCATAACAACCATTACATTAATCATAACAACCATTACATTAATCATAACAACCATTACATTAATCATAAAACAAAGTTTACATTAACATATTTGCAAACTAATTCACCAAGACCCAAAATATGATTACATACATAAACCCTAAACCCTACTAAGACCAACCTCCTATTTATAACACATAGGAGGCGGTTCTACATACAAAATTACCATCCAGGTTCATCTGTAGTGCTTGATGAACCTTATCTTCAAACACATATTTGCAAAATTTGAACCTGATCCGGAGTTCTTGTTAGTGTTGGTTTAACTAACAAGAGCACCCCATCCAGGTTCATCTCCAACAGACAAAGGATCCCCGGCCTGCACCCCGACGACCGTCATCATCTGCAACAGTGTTGATGGCGTCCATCTGTTGGTACAGCCCAACGGACAAAGGATCCCCTGCCTACACTCCGTTTTCCGCTAAAAATAGAAAGTCAAGTCTTCGGTTGCTGGATCCGGTGGATCATCATCATCTTCAATTTCAATCGCCATTCCTAACAACAATAACAATAATAATATTATTATTATTCGGATAATAATAATAACAACAATAATCAACAACAACAACAATTTATCCTACTGAAAAACCCTAAATCGTTCACAATCCAACAATTTATCCTACTGAAAAACCCTAAATCATTCAAATCAACTGAAAAACCCTCCATGATGCATATTAATACTGAATAACGATTCATACGTTTCTACATTCAAAACTTTTAGAAAAAATTAGGGTTTTAACTTTAACAGGTTAATTACAAAAAATTAGGGTTTTAACATTAAAAAATTTTAGAAAAAATTAGGGTTTTAACTTACCATATACAGTGCGACGAAGAAGAAGACGGTTGGGTTTCATATACTCCCTGATTTCATCTGCCTTCATCGGGTTTGTTCACTGAGTGTGTGTACAAGGGATGAGTGTGTGTACAGGGGATGGATGAGAGAAGGAAGAAGACGGTTGGGTATTTATTAGCATTTATTTTTAAAATTTATTTAGCATCTGAAATGACAAAAATACCCTCACATGCATTGCACGTGAGGGGCATCTAACGACACAGACAAACGGCGTTAGCCTAAAGGATGTTTCCTGCAACCAAAAGTTCGATAAAGGAGGTATCCTGCAACTTTTAAAGTTAAAGGTCTAAACCTGCAATTTTGGGTAAACATAAAGGACGTTTTCTGCAATTTTGTCTATAAAATATCATCCAAGTAGTTTAATATGTATTTGTATTATTGTATAGGACAAAGTGGTTTATGTGTTATGGCCAGAAATAAACTCTCTATATTGCATAATTTTACTTAAATTTCTTATATATGTTGCATAATTGTGACCTATTTTTTTAAAGTCTCTAGATGAATAAAAGAGTAAATAAAAAAAATCATAAGATGGTTTATGTTGCCCTCAAAATTGTCACCTTCAATGGATAAGACCCCATCGAATCCTCATTTTTCCAAAGAATGTATGGACCCTTGTCTTCATCGTCCCCACCATCGGCCTCTCTTCCCAATCGTCCCAACCTCGCCATCTACATCAAAAGTAATCAATGGTTAAAATGAAGTCCTAGCATTATTGTAAATATGTGAAAACATTTTTTCTATTGATATTAGCATAGAGAATTTTCATATTAATTTAAAAACAAACCTGCCAATCAATTTCATTAACACACCAAACACAACATGCTGACTATGTTTCGAATAGAAACAAAGCCGCCAAAACCACAATCATTACATCAAGTCAAATTTACACCATTTTTTCCATTCGATATTCTTTGACTTATACCTATTCTTAAACCATAAATAACCTATCGATTTAAAATCTGCAAAAATCTCCGTCAAGTTCATATCGTTTTGTTTTCGAAAATTCATTCATTGCGCGCTTTCCACAACCTCCAACAAACTAAGATAATGAGACCATGTAGAACTTTTTTCTTTAAATCTGATAAACCCGCTTGCGAATGAATCTCCATCAGGTCTCTAACTGTGAAAGCATAAGTCGGTGGTACTGAACACCATCCCGAAAGAAGCTGCCAAATACCCGCTGCTATCCTACAAGCACAAAATAAGTGGTCCACCGACTCTTTCGTTTCCCCACAAAAGATGGAAATATCTACTAAACTAAATCGTGGAGACGAAATGCAAATAGCAGTCTAACTTGAACAAAAAAAATATATAAATACGGTTCCCTTTTATCGAAACGTAAATACATTTAATGACTTGAAATATCAAACGTACATGTGATACGGAGCGTTTCATGTGGTCTTGCGAGAAAAATTCAAAAGAATGTCCTTTGTGTTTCTAGTAATATAATTTTGACCCTTTGTATTGTGTAAACTCTTATTAAGTAACCTTGACACATAGGGTATGTTTGGCAAAACTAGCTGGTAGCTGGTGACTGTAAGCTGGTAGCTGTAGCTTTTTAAATATATTTTGGTGTTTGGCAGAGTAGCTAGAGCTTTTAACAAAATGTATAAAATGACCAAAATGGGCATAATTAAAACTTGTAAGGAATTTCTTATTTTTATTTTATGGTAGAATGAGTATTTGTGTCATTTACTTATTAAAATCTTGTACCTACTATGAGTTTTTTCTTAAACGCTAGTAATAGTAGTATTTCAATATGGAGTTTTTTTTCTCCTAAGATAAAAGCTTGAGGCTTCTTCAATTGAATAAAACTTTTTATTGAGTAGGGAGTTTTTCTTAAAAGCTTAAAGCTAGAATCTTTAAAAGCTTTTTACCCAATATACCCATACATACCCATAGTACGAATAATACACCTCACATCAAAAGGTCATGGATTTTAAAGCTTGAAATGAATTTTGCTCTTATTTTCTCTACATTGGTTAAATACAACCAACTAGACATGTAAATTAGATATTATAGTTTAAAGAATCATTTGCAGAACTAGGCTAGTTTTTAGATTTCAAATTATAAATGGGTGGTTGAATGGAAAATTTGTGTTTATGGTAATTGTTCTAAACCATTTAGCGGCATCAATCATCAAGATATAGGCTTCTGCAAAGTGTAAGGTGAAGCCGCTGAACGGGTTGGAGGAGTCACTGAAGCCGCTGAACGGGTTGGAAGAGTCACCCTTGATGCCGCTGAATGGTTTAGAGGATTCTAACCTGATGCCGCTGATCCGAATGGAGGCATCCAGCATTTTTATTTTCATGCTTTCTCTTGTTCGACCATAAGTAAATGAGAGGGAGGGATCAAATAATGAAGTCGCCAAACCACTCTAAGCCATCAAATGATGTCGCCAAACTACTCTAAGCCATCAAATGATGTCGCCAAACCACTCTAAGGCATCAGATGAAAAAATTGTTGTAAATAAATTTGTATTATTAAGTAATGTAATAATCCTAAATTATTTATTAATAATAGTAGTAGTATTAACATTAACAGTAAGATAATAATAACGCTGCCATTACTAAATAAAACTCGAACAGAAATTGATTAGTCACCCAACGCATCCATGATAGCAAAGGGTGATTGATGATAAAGATACTTGAAACTAAACAACATTAAAAAGACAACATTGATGGTACGACTGACATGAAGCTGTTGTGGGGTGATTCACTGATGTCGTTGACGTCTTGCGTTTCCGCAACTTTTCTTGTTATGGCCGGTCTCTCCACATCGACTGCATGTATGACGCCTCGGGCGATCGTCATAATTGACATCCATCTCATTTTGTATTCTTCTCTGACGTACTCTGCCTCGATGTGTGGTAATCATCGACGGGTCCCCTTGAATTCTCCACTCAGCCAGCGGCCAGTCAGACTTAGGCCCCAAGGTGTAGAAATGACCGTTGTACTGCTCAATGTACGTGTCTGTGTGGAATTTCCAACTAGTAATAGCGTGAGGGCTTTTACCCAAAAAATTGCAAACAGCAATTGCATGTGAACATGGAAATCTTTGCATCTGCCATTTGCCACACGAGCACACCTTCTTTTTGTACTCAACGGTGTAGTCATTTCCGCCCCGGTCATTTGTCTCAACCCTTGAAAGAACGTTGAACCTTAGCGCATTCGCATCGTACATCTTGACTTCATGCTCCATAGCAACTCCCAAAAGCTTCTCATACCTGCTCCATATGCGAGGTGGTAGAGGCGTGTTGCAACTGCTGGAAATCGGAGTGTGCTTAACATATTGATCGATGTCTCTGTGAAAGGTGTATTGAATCAGAGCTGTGATAGGCAGCAGTCGCGCTTCCCGCAAGACGTTGTTCATGGACTCCGAAATGTTGGTCGTTAGGTTACCCCACCGACGATGCTCTCTATCACGATAAAGAGTCCACTTTGACTTATCAATGTTGTTAAGGTAGTCCCATGCCTCTTGATTTTTCAGCCTCATTTCGCTAACAGCCCACCGATACTTTAAGTGCTGATTTGTGCTACCAATAGACCAACAAAGTTCCCGTAGGGTTTTGTTCCTGAACCTTCCGCTGAAATTGCTTCTGATGTGACGAAGACAGTAACGATGGTAGGCGTTGGGTTCCTTCCACTGTGGAAGGTTTTCCATTGCATTAATAATGCCATTGTGTCTGTCGGATATCACACACAAAGGCCCCATGCTATTAGTGGTAACGTATTCACTAAGGTTTTGGAAAAACCAACACCAGCTGTGTACAGTCTCTTCGTCAACGACGGCATACGCCACAGGAAGGATGTAGTTGTTTGCATTTTTTGTTACCGCAAGCATCAGCTTACCTCGGTAGGGTCCCTTCAGATGAGTCGCGTCCACCGAGATGACAGGCATGCATCGACGGAAAGCACGGATAGAAGGACCGAACGCCCAAAAAATATATTTAAACATGGGGTAATGCGGATCTCCGTTTGGATGATTAAAGAACGTAACGACGGTGCCTGGGTTTCTCGTCTGCAGCCGCATAAGATATGTGGGTAGCTCCTTGAAATTGCTGTCCCAGTCACCATAGATACTTTCTATAGCCTTTCTTCTTGCTCGCCACGCCTTAGAATACGAAACATCAACATTCAGAACCTGCTTGACATGGGTTTGGATATGTTTTACCTTAAGCTTGATGTCCGTACGAATTTGCGGTAAGATGTGTGATGCAATATCCTTTGCTTTTAAACTTCTGTTGCTATTACGTATGGTCGAAGGATAACAGCTGTGTTTTGTAGACCATACAGTAATTCGCCAGTAATGTGAGTCAGACCGAATTGATGCGGTGCAACGCCACTCACACTTGCGACCACTAGAAAAAGGATTTACAAACTTTGGGTGTCTGGTGTAACATACGACCTTGTATTGTTTTGCTTTGCTTGCCGTTACATACATCTCCCGGCCACGACGGATGTTCCACTGTCTAACCGCACGGTCTACCTCATCTTTTGATTTGAAAAACATACCAAGACGGATATTGTCCCCTGATTTTGGGTTCCACAACACGAAGTCATCCTCTTCGTATTCTGGAACCATGTAATCTGTTAGCTCCACATCATCTTGAGGATCGTAGTCATGACTTGGACCTATCTGGAGAGCCAGGTTGTTATTTAGTTGTGTCTGTTGGGTCATTGGCTGACTGGGCTCGGCCTCGTGTGCAGAGTCTTCAGAGTGTTCTGATGGCGATTCTTCGTCATCACTATCTCCCGTGTCTTCTGAGTCTCCGCTTCCGGATTCGTCAAACCCATCATTATTGTCATTACCGGCAACATACTGAGGTACTTGGAAAGATTCTTCGTCCGTCATAGGGGAACCTACCTCGTCATTTTCTTCGTTATCGGCAGCATGTCCGATAGGGGGGGAACCATGTTGAGACCCGAAGGGTGCTACAACATTTACGTTAGACATGTCACGTAACAGGTTAGTAAAACTAAGCTGTTGTAACGGAGGGTGTTGTTGCCATTGAACGTAGATGTCCGCAACGAAATCACCAGGTCTCCCCGCCGCTAGATAATCCATCATTTCTACCCCGACATTGTTGAAAAATTGGCTGGTTTGAGAGTACCCAGCATAAGTGTATCCGAGCAGGAGTTTTACGGTAACTGCTTCTTTGTTAATATTAACATGAGCACATACGCATTCAAGCAGTTGTTCAAATGACATCTTCTCGATCATGACAAAGCTGGATGATACCAAGGAGTTATCATCTTGAACAACCCCGTTTACGTATGAAAAATTACCACCCCAGTATAATCTAACCAGGTATGGAACGAAAGAAGTCATTGCTTTGAAGGTTACTTTATTTTGGGGGTGGGGGTGTGGAAGCAGGTTTGTGAGATATAGAGAGATTTTGTGAAGAAAGTTTGGTGTGAGGATGGGTTGAGGGGAGTATCCCTTAAATAGGTGAAAATTTGTGCTGAAGCCGCTGTCTCATTCTGAGGCTTCATTTGAAGCCGCTGTCTCATTCTGAGGCTTCATTTGAAGCCGCTGTCTCATTCTGAGGCTTCATTTGAAGCCTCAGAATCATTCTGAGGCTTCAATGCTAAGATATATGAAGCCGCTGTCTCATTCTGAGGCTTCAATCATAAGATTTATGAAGCCGCTGTCTCATTCAGAGGCTTCATTTGAAGCCACTGTCTCATTCTGAGGCTTCATATTTTATTATTTTTTTAATCTTATAACTCAAAATAATTAAAATAAAAGCAAAATAAATATAAATAATTACAAATAATATTTAAAACACACAATAATATTAAAAATAAAGATACAACTAAAACAAAGATACAACTAATATTAAAAAAAAGTTACAACTAATATTTAAACACTAGAAGTCCGAGTCCTCGAGTGCGTAGTACTCAGGGGACAAAGAAAGTTCACTATCCCGTCCATCAGATCTCGCATCCGAGGGGAAATACCAATACTCACGAGGAGGGGTGCGTCGGCTCCATAGGCGTTCCTCCTCCTCAATTTCCCGGAGGGCTTCCAAGCCCTCCTCAGTTGGCTCCCCATATTCACGGGGTGGGGTAGTCTGGTGGTACGGGGGTGGCAGTAGTTTGGTGGTGGGGGGTGGGGGTAGTCTGGGGGTGGGGTTAGTCTGGTAGTGGGGGGTGGGGGGTAGTCTGGTAGTGGGGGGGTGGGGGTAGGTTGGTGGTAGGGGGTGGGGGTATTATGGTTGGTGGGGATAGGTTGCTGGTAGGGGGTAGGAGGAGGAGGGGTGAAGGTTTGTGGTGCCGACAACATCAGTCGGTCCAATTGATATGTAGCCATGCCATAATCATGGGCCCAAGCCCATTCTTCATCCGTCCAGGGATCATCCTTCCAGGGATCATCGTCTTCAGGATGACTTGGTGGTGCCGCAGCAGGAGGAGGAGGGGGATATAACCAATGTTGTGGAGGAGGAGGAAGAGGAGGTTGTGCATTAGCAGGAGGAGGAGAGGAGGTCAATGGTAGTCTACGGGGCTGGCCCCGTCCCCGAACCCGGCGAGAGTACTGCCGGAGATTAGAAGGTCCGACATCTCCTGGAGCAAAACCGCCCATGTTATTCATTGCTTTGAGGAGGGGGATGAGGAGGTATGAATGAAAAATGAGTTTTGGTGTTGTATTTATAAGGGGATTAGAAATATGAAGCCGCTGTCTCATTCTGAGGCTTCATATGAAGCCGCTGTCTCATTCAGAGGCTTCATTTGAAGCCGCTGTCTCATTTTGAGGCTTCAATATTAACCTTATCTGAAGCCGCTGTCTCATTTTGAGGCTTCATTTGAAGCCGCTGTCTCATTCTGAGGCTACAATTAAAAGATTATTGAAATAGTTGAAAAATGACCATGATGCTGTTTTCAGGCCACAGGAATGACGCCCTGGAGGCCCGTATACGGCCCGGACACCGCTCGACACCCTTATATCAGGCGAGGACAACGCGTCAGAAGCACCGGGGACCTGACTGACCGGGCCAGACAGCCTGTACAGGCATCCAAACAGAGCACCATGGGCCATTTTCAACATATTGAAATAGTTGAAAAATGACCATGTTGCTGTTTTCAGGCCACAGGAATGACGCCCTGGAGGCCCGTATAAGGCCCGGACATCGCTCGACACCCTTATATCAGGCGAGGACAACGCGTCAGAAGCACCGGGGACCTGACTGACCGGGCCAGACAGCCTGTACAGGCATCCAAACAGGGCACCATGGGCCATTTTCAACATATTGAAAAAGTTGAAAAATGACCAGGTAACTGTTTTCAGGCCACAGGAATGATGCCCTGGAGGCCCGTATACGGCCCGGACACCGCTCGACACCCTTATATCAGGCGAGGACAACGCGTCAGAAGCACCGGGGACCTGACTGACCGGGCCAGACAGCCTGTACAGGCATCCAAACAGGGCACCATGGGCCATTTTCAACATATTGAAAAAGTTGAAAAATGACCAGGTTGCTGTTTTCAGGCCACAGGAATGACGCCCTGGAGGCCCGTATACGACCCGGACTCTGCGCCACATCGTTATATCAGGCGAGGACAATGCGTCAGAATCACCGGGGACCTGACTGACCTGGCCGGACAGACTGTACAGGCATCCAAACAGGGCACCATGGGCCATTTTCAAGGGGCTTTAGATAGAAGTCTCTGAACCATTCTAAGGCTTCATGTAGAAGCCGCCAAACCATTCAGAGGCTTCACCCCTTTAAAAGAAAACCACCTCATTCAAACACATTACTCAACTTCTCTCTCTTTCTTACCCTTGAGGATCTTAGAAAAGTTTGAAAATGGAAAACAATGGAGAAGGATTTTACTGTTCACAACCTGCTCCTAAAACGGCAACATCTATCCAACAAATATGGAGGCGTTTACGAAAGCCATCAACAGCATTCACGGGTGGTTCGTCTTCAAAGAAACCACAAACCAATCCACCTGAAAACGAACACGATAAACCATCCGAGCATCCCTCAGATAACCCTCCAGAAAACCAAGAGTGTACAAACAAATGGTCTGGTGATGTTGTCGACTTTTATACAAATGGGGATGCCCCATTTTGCTATACTCGGTTCATTTCAAAAAAACTAGACAAGAATTTTTGGGGTACCCTTCTAGGGTGCCAACCCAACAGGGCGTTATCATCAACGGTAACTTTTTAATTTATGTTCAACTTAAATTGATTTGCTTAACTCAATCACGAACCTTATGCATTACTATGATTTCAGCACGTTGAAGCGTGGACGGTAAGACTCATGCGACTTAGACAAGCAAAACTTTTAAAAAATCCTGGTTCACAGCTACGTTGGACAGTGTTACCCCCAGCTTTTTATGATGAAATGAAGGACCAGGATTCTTCATTTGCCCTCGACATGGCAGGAAGAATGGAACCATACCCGCCATTTTGGGAGGTTGACTACGTTTACCTTCCATTATCGATTGGGGTGGGAGACTGGCTGCTTGTCCGAATTGATATGAGAAACATGGTAATCACACAGTATTGGACTGATGACAGATGGAGAAACGAAATGCGACACGAAGTTGCTCACTATATGGAGATGGTAACACTTTTTTTCGGATGGTTTCTTGAACGTATTCGTTACTGGCTGAGGTCAAATCGTGTCGACAAAACTCCAATTTTGGTTGGTTTAGTTCAGTTAGATGTGCCCCAAGACAACGGAAAGGTTGATAATGCAGGTGTGTTGGTTTGTATGATGATGGAGAAGCTTGTGAAAAAAAATCGTTGTTGTTAGAAATGGACGTCGAAGACGCTTGTGTGAATTATCGACGGCACATGGCAGACGAGCTATACAAATGGCGTTGTGAAGCAACTTCTCGTCATGTTATATGATTATGTAATCTTGTTTTAGTGTTTAATGCTTGTATTTGGATTTTAATTTTAAATGTTTTATCGGCTGTCATTGTTTAATATTGGTATTGTAGTTCTTGCATGTTGTAACTAATGAATCACATGGAAGGGATTAAGTCGATTATTCAAATACATAAACCAAGTGAAATGTTACATTACGGCTAATCAAATACATAAACCAAGACACGTTTACATGTTGGGCCAGTTCGTGGGATTCTGATTCCTAAGACGGTCAGATTGCCTTCTAGCTGGTTGGAGTTGGGTTTGAGTTTCACCGGCGAGTGGTGGTCCTTGATTCTCGTACTCATCATCGGGAAAGAGGTTTAAACCCAGTGACAGTGACAGTGATGGTCCGGGGCGGTTTGAAGGTCCTTCGTCACATGTATTATGAGGGGGATGGTAATGAAAATCACTAACAAGGTCGAGATCAACACGTGGCAACACCTGTCCACTAGGCGTGACATAATCCGTTGAGGGAAATTCCCAATTGCTTCCGAAACCAATTCCGGTTGCAATCAACGCAGCTAGTGGACCTGTCACCGGCGGTTGCTCCCCAACACCGGACTCACCAACACCACCTGCTCCGTGTAAAAAGGACATGGGCGTGGAAACCCCCATTCCACCAGCTGATGCTGCAGACTCTGTGAATTGCGGGACATATGCCCCACCCTGGTTTCGATTGTTACTACACGCAACAGAACCATTAATAATAAAAGTACCCAAAACACCTTTGCCAGACATTTGGTTCTCTGGGGGCGTAACACCTAACCAGTCTTGGCACAACCTTATTGCTTCGACAGTTGTTAGTGTCTCATCTGTTCCAGACACAACACTACCCTCGATAGGTAACCCCCACAAGACGTTAACATCTTGTAAGGTCACAGTAGCTTCACCAAATGGTAGATGGAACGTGTGAGTTTCGGGCCTCCATCGTTCCACCAAAGCTGTTATTAAAGAGTGGTCAAGGTATCGATAACCACAATCTATAATGCCACCAAAGCCTGCGGCATCAACAAGATTACGAACTCGACCTACAGGAGGGTTTTTACGAAGTATGCGCCATATGGGTCTATCACTACGCTTAACATTAAGGTTATCATTAAAGTTTTCCTCATTTACGAAAATGTAAAAAGCACGATGTCGATCACGTAGATACAACACATCGTTCACCAAGGGACCAGGGTTTAAGTTTATATTTGGATTCATGGTGGTAGGATTTCTAATGGATTTGTAATATTTGTGCTTGGGAAGGTGATGGTTTGGTGGATGGTTAAAAAATTTCACCTCCACCTCCATTTTATAAGACATTGAGTTGAGAGAGCATGTGTGTTGGTTTGTCTGAAAGTGTCTTACACAAACACTATTTACCAATCCAATCAACCTGAATTTCTTACAATTTTTTTTACAAAACCAAAGCCATGCATTGAGTGTTAGTGGTGTAAGTTGAGGTGGGTGTACTTTAAGGCTGAAAAAGTGGGAATCAAAATCAGAATTCTGGTTGAAAATTCTGAATGAATCAGCGGCATCAAGCTGATACTTCCATTCGAATCAGCGGCATCACATGACACCTCCAAACAGATCAGCGGCATCACTTGACTCCTCCATTCGGATCAGCGGCATCAGGTTACACTCCTCTAAACCATTCAGCGGCTTCAGTGACTCTTCGAACTCGTTCAGCGGCTTCAGTGACTCTTCCAACTCGTTCAGCGGCTTCACCTTACACTTTGCAGAAACCTATAGCTTGATGATTGATGCCGCTAAATGGTTTAGAACCATTACCATAAACACAAATTTTCCATTCAACCACCCATTTATAATTTGAAATCCAAAAAGTAGCCTAGTTCTGCAAAGGATTCTAGTTTAAAACATCATCCTAACTAGAGAACCCTATGAACTTACAGTTAGTACCGCCAATTTGACTTGGATGATTGATTTATACGTTTGTATTTAGGTATTATATATCAATCAATACATGATATAAGTTAAAAGGTATTAAGGTCTTCATTGGCGCTCACCCGAAATTTTTGTTCAGAAGTTCCGATTATATAGTATCCGTATAGAATTTTTTTTGGTAGATACGGTTTCGACCCCCCGTAACCGGTGACTTCCGACCCCCCCCCCCCCCCCCCGAGATTTTCGCTCAAGCTTGGACTTTACCCTATTAGATTAATTATGGCGGTGAGAGGTACATCTAATCGCAACACACCCTAGGGCGGCATTCATTCTAAAAACTCTTCGTTAAACATTAATACATAAGACTTTTTCATTGACGTATAAGAGTTTCAAAAGTTTGTAAACACCCATCTTGTTAGAGTCGCCTTCAAAGACATAACCTTACCTTGTTGACTTAAGTGAAACCCTAGCACATTTAACACCTCAATAAAACATAAGACTAAAATTTCAATGGTTATAGTAGATATTAGTGTGTGAGGGGTAGATAATATAATTGTGGATAAACCACATGGAGGTTGGTTGTATATTCTAGGATAAATAATGGTTCACATGTTGACAGGCAAGGAGCTAGTTGTTTATGGGAGGGGACCCGTTTTAGAGATAGTTGACGACCCTAGACATAATACAACCGACAAGTCTATTGGGACAACTCTTTTTATGCTATGCACTAATTATGTGTATAGAAGATATATTAAAAAAGACTTTTCTTAGGGAGGGGAAGGAATAACCTGATATATGTCACTTTTTTATGACTTTTAATAAAAATCACAAATCGTTATATTTATATGTTTCCACCTAGTGTGTATATGGTTATGGTTTTCACATGTGAGAAAAATTGTATGAGTTGGTATATCCTATCATTTAAGGTTTTTCTACCTATTACATATGTAGAGTTCATTCTTTGTATTTTCAAGTGCTAAAGTTTTTGAATACATGTGCATTACAATAAGCAAGTCTCATGTACACTTGTAATACACTTTCTTGCATTGTTATATATAAAATTGTGAAATGTATGTACGTTGTTCAGGTTTTGTGATCTAGTCCCTTAACCTTGTAGAGGACGTACGAATCCCCTTGACCAATGCGTTGGGAGTTTCATGTACTAGTTGTAATCAATTGTACGTAAGACCTCATTAGAACTTTGTTTAAGAAAACATTTCAAGGCTTGGGAGTTGTGTCTGGTTAAAGAGTGTTAAATTATGGATTTTATTGGCCGTTAAAAAAAAAATTTATGGATTTTATATATACACACACACACTAGATTATCTTCGGGTCATCTTGAGATAAACAAATCTAATATGAAATGACAAAATGTGTGTACCGTAAAAATAATATGTTGTTTTTTCAGATTTTTTTAAAAGATCAACGCTCGGCAACTCATAAAAACTACTTCTAATTCTACGTGTGCACATATTGCTCAAATAAAGTCTCTGTACAACTTTGTCATTTCCTCAATACATTCTAAAGTTGTGATGTGAAACTGGAAAAAAACAATCAATGTATCAAATGATATGTAATGATGATGATTGATTTAAGAGGCGTACATGGCGGGTGATTCATTATCATTCATCAGCTAGAGATTTACCTAAGAATCATAGGCTACATCTAACCGGTTTAGTAACGTTTATAATCATTGTTTCTAACAACACCAATCAAAATACAAAAAATAAAATAAAAATAGATTCTTACTAAACTGACTACATATTTTAATTACCTAAACACATTGTGTTTTTTTCTGTATTAACAAAAACCCATTGAAAATTTGTTTTTTTTTTGTTTTTTGTATAATACTATGGTGCTCGTTGGAAAAATAATATAACGTTCATTAATTTGATGTAATTTTTTTTAAAAAATATAGTATATAAAATTACTAAAGTTTAAAAATTGTGAGGGGAAAATTAGGAAAAGATAAAAATATTAATTAAAATATTTGAAAGTTGAAATAATAGTTATCTTTATTTAAAATATAATTAAAAAAGACTTTTGGAGAAAAATTAAGGGGCATGAACGTCTCATATAATATCATATGGGATACCCATGTTCTTTTATTAGCTGGTATATAAACTTGACTGACGTTAGCTGGTGTATAAATCGCATCACATGACCCTTTATTTTTCGTGGTATTTAGAAATTATATACACTCTAATTAGGAAAAATACACCATGCCCCACATAACACATCAGTAAGAGGTTGCCACATACCCCAGAATATGATGTCACACCCTTAAAATGTAATGTCACATGGTGTATAAAATCCATAATCATTTTTCGTACAAGGATTACACTTTTTTTTTGAACGGCCAACAAATTGGAATCACTCACGGAACACTGGAGTATCATCGTGCCACCAGTGTTGCCACGCGATCATATTCCACCACCAAGTCACCAATTCAGGAGGAAACTCATAATTATGAGGAAACCCCCTTTGTGAGATTCGAACCCATTACCTTATGGCCCTTAAGTCTTATATCACCATCAAAATACCACTAGGCTATAATGGCTTGGTTATATTACACTTTTAACTGCGTAGGCATGATATGACACAAAGTACCTAATGTATTTATTAGTCGTAGTGTATGTGGATTTGCATGTATAGATGCAAAAATAACTTGCCAACAAGGCATAAAACATGGCTGATGTGGAACACAATAATGTTATGCTTTTTATAACAAAAAAGGATAATACACCATCATTGTGCATGTTTTTTTTAATAGCTAATATTGCTTTTTAACAGTAGGCACAATACTCCATTACTCGTCTCACGGTATATAACCCTTATTAAAACGATTGTTTTTTCAGAGGCCAACAAAACTAACATATTGTTTTTTTTAAAGGCCAACAAAACTAACTTAATTACTACAAGCTAGTAAGATGCAAGCATCAAATATACAGACCTCATATGACTCTTACAACACAATACATCACCACTGGAAACCACAACAAACACGAGATTCTATGTCTTACAAACACAATTATGTCCTTCATTACGAGATTGTACACAGACTATTAGACCGGCTTGATTAGCTATTTGTATGTGTCCTTAAGGAACCTAAAATATACTTTTCATATTGCTACTATATAATTAATACTCCCATATTTATAGTATACAAACTTTGCCTCAGAAGACTTCTTTTCATTTCATAACTTTTATATTTTGATATCCTCTTGTAATGTTTTTTACATGTGCAATATGTTGTTAGATTACATGTTCTATTACAATATACCAATGTGCTTTAGCCAAACACTAATGTCAGACTTGCTAACCACCTAACTCGACAAAAAGAGGTTACGAATTTAGGTCTCACTAAATATATAAAGAAAAACTTGTAACGTTTATACCGTTAAAAACATATCATGTTCACATAAACGATTCAGATAATAAAGTATACAAAATCGTATCCCCGTGAAAATGACGCATACATGTAAGTTTACCCTAATTAATGATCTTATTCAAAAGGAAATTAAATAAACATATTATTTATAAATTGTTATAAAATCATTTTATTTTGAAAAAAAATCTTTGTTTTAATAACAGACACAAATGTAAGAGCGTAGATGGGGTAAAATGGTGTAATTTGGACTTGATGTAATTGGTTTCGGTAGTCTTGTTTCTTCTCTTGACAAGTCTACTCAAAGCTTTTTGAGTTAATTAGGGGTGCAAATGAGTTGAGCAGCTTGCGAGCTACTTAAGCCTGACTCGGTAAAAAGTTCGAATGAGTCGAGCCTTATCAAGCTTGAGCCGAGATTGAGCCTAAAGCAAAGCTCGTTCATTAATCGAGCACGAGCTCGAACCTGACATGTGAGACTCATTGAGCCTTAGTATAATATTAGTTTTATTAATATTTAATAATATTTACCTCTCATTTAAGCTTTTTTACTAAGAGACCGTGCAGACCTTCATAAATTGAGCTCTCAAGCGTACTATATATATTATTTTTATTTAATATATTAACTAAGTAGATAGTAAACGAGCCGAGCCCGAGTCAAGCTGGTGCTTAAGAAATTTCCAACGAGCCGAGCCTGAGTCAAGCTCAAGCTCCAAACGGGCTGAACTCGAGCTCTCATAAGTTTTTCGAGCTCGAGCTCAAACCTGGTCGAGCTTGAGCTCGGCTCGTTTGCACCCTAGTATTAACGAAATTTATTTCTATAAAAAAAACAAAATAATTATGTTTTAGAACATTTGTTTTATGTTAATAATTCTACTATTTAATTATAAAATTAACTACAGTACGTCATACATTTACTTTTTCTAGTTATTATAATATTCATAAATAATTAAGAGTTGAAAATCAATAAATTAAAATTAAAATAAAAATAAAAAAATATAGCAGGAGCCACTTGGTGTAGGGGAGGGTTGTGAACTAGTATAACTATAAAGAGACACCCCTCTTCTTACACAACCTCAGGTGAAGAACCCCTGTTCTTATAACAACACTTCTCTCCCTCTCTCTGGGGTTTGAAATCAATCAAACACCATTGTTATCTAACTTATTTCAAAAAGGTAAGTTTCATCAATATCAAATTATAATCGTAATCGATTAATTCGATCACTTCTGTTTAGTTTCTCTGGTTTTGAGCCGTTGTTTTGGCTGTTGCAGCTCTGTTGAAAACATGGGTGGTGATACTGCTCTCAGTCTAGAAGGGATCAAGAATGAGACCGTCGATCTGGTATTAAACAAGTTTCAGAAATTGATTATTTGTTTTATCTTTAGATCTTTAATATTTTCTAGATTTTTTTTTTACTACTAATTTGCATGTGATAACTTTTCTTCACAAATAATCAACCTGTTGTTTTGCCAGTTACAGATCGATTTTAATATTAATTCAAGATTTCAAGCAATAATTTAATGCTACTAGACAATTTAATAAAATTATATTCTATGAAATTTACGAAATCGACATCTATGTGGATTTTAAAATCATTTCTCATAATTTTGTTTCATTATCTTTTTTTTGTTAGAAACAGAGACAGTTTAGTTCCGTACGTCTTAGAGGGTGTTTGGGATTGAGTTTCAAAAGTGCTTATTGACTTATTGGCTTTTTGAAAAACCCAATAAGTCAATAAGCTGTTTGTGTAACCCAAAAGCACTTTCTGTTTTGACTTTTGGCTTTTGGCTTTTAAGGGTGAAAAAGCTGTTTTTGAAAAGTTAGAAATCCTGGCTTTTAGCTTTTGGCTTTTGACTTTTGGAAAAAAATTACAAATTTACCACTCATACAACCAATATTCGCAATAAGTTAAGCGAAACACTTAAAAAAATAACAATTTATTGACTTTTTGACGTTTCTCATCTCAAAAGCCAATCCAAACACTATTTTTAAAACTCCTTTTCAAAAAGTCATAAGCCAATAAGCACTTTTGACCAAAAGCACTTTTGCATCTCCAAACTCAATCCCAAACACCCTCTTAATCGATGTAAATTATTTTATTTGATGATTTGGATTTAGTTTTACGCTTAATCCGTTATTATCTCCGTAATTTGGGGGGTTTTAGGGATAATTTTTTTTGTAGTTATCTTGAATTTCGTTAGTCAAATGGCTATATTTTAGGCTATTCATCTCTCTATATCTTTATAGTTATAGTTATTATCCATTAATTAACGGTTGACCATTTATGTTACCGATAACATACATCGTGTACTCCTTTAAGTACAACCAGAAGTAGTATTTTACAATAGTAATGGGTTCTGATTTGACTGGGTAGGGACTACGGAAAAAGTTCTTGGTGAATTTCGTTAGCTATAAAAAAAGTATTTTCAGTAGGAAACTAGATTAACTTAGGTACAAAATTCCATGCATAAGATACAAATCAAATATTGTATATTTACTGAAATTATTTAATGCATCAAGTTGTAATGTTTATAATACTTATTAAACATCAAGGGGTAATACTTTGAATAAAATTTAATGCAAGGATCACAAAAGTATCTTTAAAATTTATTTGGTAGTAATTTTATACCAGTTTACAAAAAATCCCCTTTAATTTTTATTTTTATCCCTTTCATGGTTTAACTCATATATTTTCTTTTATTACACTTTTGTTTTTATGACTTTCCTCTCACTTTTGAAAAGTTGCACATGTTCAAAATATGAAGGGGGTGTTTGGGGTTACGTTTTGAAATGAATTTTTAGATTATTGCGTTTTGAAAATCTAAATAGTCAGTTTCTTTAAAAAAAAAATTTAAGATATCAAAACGCAATAATCTAAAAACAGCTCAAACCCTACTTTTTCAAAACGCAGAATCTGTTTTGAAAAATCAATCACAAACACCCTCTAACTCCACATCTTAAGTAAGTTTTGTACTTTTATCTTATTAATCAACTTTTTATAATTACTTTTATAGTTCACCAAATTCGTACTCCGTGGTACATAAAACTTGTCTGTTTCTATGCTTTTGTTATTATCTCTGACCAATGGAATCTGACCATATTTTTGGATTTATTCTTAATTGTTCATCTGTCATATTAATAAATTACTACTTATACCAGTAATATTTTGGTTATATATTGTTCTTATAAATCAAAATTAACTATATTATATACACGATGCTGTACATCTCTGTCACGGTTGTGAATCGCGCTGTACATCACAACCGTGATAATTTTTGCTAATCATATGGGTGACGGAGCGGTGTTCGTGATGATCACAGCTATCACGAGCACGAGTGGATTATGACAGACCGCCCCGTATCCACTTAAATAAAAAAATGTTTTCTTACTTTTCTTGACATGGAATTCTGTCAAGTAACTGTTTTTCTGAATCGGAATCGTTGGTGGCAAATCAATTGATGAAAAGTTCTTTTGGCCTTTTTCTCTAGTTGGGGAACGTGCCGTTGTTGGTTGGTTAATAATTTCTTTCAAATAAATAATTTATTAATAAACAGAATACGGATGCACCTTCGTAGTGTGTGGGTCCGACCCATTTGTGTTAGTGGTAAAGTCAACTTGGCTAACGCATGTTCAAGTGTTAACCATTATTTTTTTTGTCCTACATCACCATGAAAATAGCTTTCTACCAAATAATTTACTGTTTGTTAAATTTTTTTTATTTATTACATTATTTGTTTGTTAATTATCATAACCATGATTAAATATTTTTGTAATAAAATAGTTTCATTTTTAGACTTGTTCATACTTGGTAGTTTGTAGTTGTTACCGTTACTGAATAGAATCTTAACTAACATTTGTTAGTTTTATAAACATTCTGTTATTTTAGACATGTCTTTTTACTATTTGCTTGATAAATGTCTAGTCTTGCACTCACTATGCAGAATAAAGTCTAAAATTTCGCGATAGACATTCAGACCAAACTATAAAAATCTAACAATTATTGATAGACTGCATGTATGTGTAGAGCTATAATCTTGTATGGCTTGTTAACATTCTTTTTCTGTTAATACAGGAAAAAGTACCAATCGAAGAGGTGTTTGAACAGTTGAAATGTAACCGCGAAGGTCTGTCCTCAAACGAAGGAGCCCATAGGCTTGAAATTTTTGGACCCAACAAATTGGAAGAGAAAAAGGTATTACTCGGTTATTACTTATTACAGTTCTTGTAGCTTGTTGCTACTAACTACATATCCAAATGGTTAAAACTTATTATTATTTTTTATATGTTGCTAAATATAGGAAAGCAAACTCCTTAAGTTTCTTGGGTTTATGTGGAACCCCTTATCATGGGTCATGGAGGCTGCAGCCATAATGGCAATTGCATTAGCTAATGGTGGCGGTAAGCCGCCAGATTGGCAAGATTTCGTTGGTATCGTTTGCCTGCTTGTTATCAACTCCACCATCAGTTTCATTGAAGAAAACAATGCTGGAAATGCTGCTGCTGCACTTATGGCTGGTCTTGCACCTAAAACCAAGGTATTTTAATATTTGCCTAAACGAAAAGCTTACGTGTAACGCTTTAATATAGTCATAAGAAAGTTTATATGATATTATAATCTTTCGTTAGGTTCTGAGGGACGGAAGTTGGAGTGAACAAGAAGCTGCTATATTGGTTCCTGGAGATATCATAAGTATCAAACTTGGTGATATCGTACCTGCAGACGCTAGGCTTCTAGAAGGTGATCCTTTAAAGATTGACCAATCTGCACTTACCGGTGAATCGCTTCCTGTTACTAAGAACCCATATGATGAAGTGTTTTCTGGTTCAACTTGCAAACAAGGTGAACTTGAAGCCGTTGTTATTGCAACCGGAGTCCATACCTTTTTTGGTAAGGCTGCGCATCTTGTCGACAGCACTAACCAAGTTGGACATTTCCAGAAGGTTCTAACAGCAATCGGAAACTTCTGTATTTGCTCCATTGCTGTTGGAATGGTTGTTGAGATTATTGTTATGTACCCGATCCAACACAGAGAGTACAGAAAGGGGATTGACAATCTTTTGGTGTTGCTTATTGGAGGAATTCCGATTGCTATGCCTACTGTTCTTTCGGTCACTATGGCTATTGGGTCACATAGGCTTTCACAGCAAGGTGCTATTACCAAAAGAATGACCGCCATTGAAGAAATGGCGGGAATGGATGTTCTTTGCAGTGACAAAACAGGAACTTTGACACTTAACAAACTTACCGTTGATAAAAATTTGATCGAGGTGTTTGGCAAAGGTTTGGATAAGGAACAGGTGTTGCTTTACGCTGCAAGGGCGTCTAGAATGGAAAACCAAGATGCTATTGACGCAGCCATCGTTGGAACCCTTGCTGACCCCAAAGAGGTATGATACATCATTTTTTATTTTCTTTATAAGTAGAAAAATTTATTATTATTATTATTAATATTATGATTATAATTGACTTGTTTGTTTTTTGTAGGCACGCGCTGGAATCAGAGAGGTCCATTTCTTCCCATTCAACCCGGTTGATAAGAGGACTGCTTTAACTTACATTGATAATAATGGCAACTGGTTTAGAGCTAGCAAAGGTGCCCCCGAACAGGTAAGTATTCACCATCGTTTCACTTGTTATAGCAACATGAAAGTAAAAAAAAACCACTCATTTTCGTTGAATGTTGAATCAGATTTTGACCCTTTGCGGCTGCAAAGAAGACATGAAGAAGAAAGTTCATGCAATGATTGATAAATTCGCCGAACGTGGGCTGCGATCTTTGGGTGTTGCAAGACAGGAAGTGCCACAAAAATCAAAAGATAGCGCTGGTGGTCCATGGGAATTCGTTGGGTTGTTGTCTCTCTTTGATCCACCAAGGCATGACAGTGCTGAGACCATCCGAAGAGCTCTCAACCTTGGTGTAAATGTCAAGATGATTACTGGTAAACCATAGCTCTATATAAACGCACCAATCGTTTTATCCTCATTTATATATTTATTTTATCTAAATTAATACTGATTTGGTATCTATGATATATAGGTGATCAACTTGCTATTGCTAAGGAAACTGGTAGACGACTTGGTATGGGAACAAACATGTATCCATCTTCTTCTTTACTCGGTGGACATAAGGATGAATCAATTGCTGGACTTCCCATCGATGAGTTGATCGAGAAAGCTGATGGATTTGCTGGAGTTTTCCCTGGTGAGTGTTTTTTTCCATTCAGACTTGTTAAAACGATTATAATATTATTTTGAAGTGTAAAATTGTAAATGTACTTTTAATATAACAGAACACAAGTATGAAATTGTGAAGAAATTGCAAGAGAGGAAGCACATTTGTGGAATGACGGGAGATGGTGTGAACGATGCACCTGCGTTAAAGAAGGCTGATATTGGTATTGCAGTTGCTGATGCTACAGATGCTGCAAGAAGCGCTTCTGACATTGTGCTCACCGAGCCAGGGCTTAGTGTTATTATCAGCGCTGTGCTTACCAGCAGAGCTATTTTCCAAAGAATGAAGAACTACACCGTTCGTCTCTAATCTTTCAAATACTTGATAAAAACATAAAACTTTGGTTACTAAATCATTTCTCATTTTACAGATCTACGCAGTTTCTATCACCATCCGTATCGTGTTTGGATTCTTGTTCATTGCTTTGATATGGAAGTTTGACTTCTCTCCATTCATGGTCCTTATTATTGCAATTCTTAATGATGGTGAGTTTGCTAAAATAACTGTACGTTAGATACTAAATATTTCGATTATGTTACTGATTCTTTTATTTTCTTGTATGTTTTAAAGGTACCATCATGACAATCTCAAAGGACAGAGTGAAACCATCTCCGTTACCAGATAGCTGGAAGCTAAAAGAGATCTTTGCCACTGGAGTTGTGCTTGGTGGTTACTTGGCTTTAATGACAGTTATTTTCTTCTGGATCATGAGGGATACCGACTTCTTCACGGTAATAAGATATAAAAATTTAATTCCCACAAACATAAACCATTACTCTTTCGGTTGCTCATTAAAAAAGTTGGCGTATACAGGAAAAATTTAGCGTTAAATCTCTAAGGAACAGTGAGACCGAGATGATGGCTGCTTTATATTTGCAAGTCAGTATTGTAAGCCAAGCTCTAATCTTTGTCACTCGCTCTCGAAGCTGGTCATTTGTGGAACGACCTGGCTTCTTACTGATGGGCGCTTTCCTCGCAGCGCAACTGGTAAACGCTTTTTATTTATTTTTTTTCCAATTTTATAGTGGTTAAAATTTATAGATTTTTAGTGGAACTTAACATAACCTTATACATGTTTCTGTTTGATATTAACATTTCAGGTAGCAACTTTAATAGCAGTATACGCGAATTGGGGATTCGCAAGAATAAAAGGTGTTGGCTGGAAATGGGCTGGTGTTATCTGGCTTTACAGTATCGTGTTTTACTTCCCCCTCGATATCATGAAGTTTGCCATTCGGTACATCCTAAGCGGGAAGGCTTGGCTCAGCATGATTGACAACAGGGTATGTTCAAATGTTCAGTTAACAAATCTTGCATAAGTGAACTTTGTTCATATTGATGAGTTTTGAGACTGACACTATTTGTGTTTTTTGTATTTTTTTACAGACTGCCTTCACAACAAAGAAGGATTATGGAAGAGGAGAGAGAGAGGCCCAATGGGCTCATGCTCAACGTACGCTACACGGGCTTCAAGCGCCTGATACGTCAAACCTGTTCAACGAAAAGAGCAGCTACAGAGAACTGTCTGAAATCGCTGAACAGGCCAAAAGACGTGCTGAAGTTGCAAGGTACTTTAACTAATACCAACTTTTCACATTTTGAGATTATGTTTCTTATAGTCGATAACATTTCATTTAACAAACATGCGTGTCTGTATTCATATAGGCTTCGTGAGGTACTTACTCTCAAGGGTCATGTTGAGTCAGTGGTGAAACTGAAGGGGCTCGACATTGATACCATTCAACAACATTACACAGTATGAGGAGCTTTTGATAAGGGAAAAGGGTCACGTTTTTTACCTTTAACTTATTAAAAAATCAGGTCAAAATAAAAAGACCGTGTTGGGAGAAGTCTTACGGGCTGCAATGCAGCCGCGAGTTGTTAAAGTTGATGTTATGTTGTGAGTATCCCCGGACGGGGTTTGTGTTTGGTCGCTTCTTTACTTGTTAGCAGTGAAGCAAAAGTTGTGAACATTTTCTGTATGACATAGTTTCTTTTTCCCTTTGTTACTTTGTATGAAATATGAATCAATGTAATGTAATGTAATGAACGATACCAATGCCATTGGTGCTTGTAATCTACAAGTTAAGTTTTAATGGAAACATTTCATCTTTTGGCTTATTATGTGTACTCGGTCTATCGGATGCTCAGTGAATAACTAAAAGTTTCTTCAAATGACAAAGCATAGCATAGCATAGCTAGTCCAGGTCTTGTTCAGCCTTTAAATGGGTGATTCAAGAACTTACCTCGCATAAACATACTATAGGCGCCTTTATTGGTTCAAATGTTTGTTTTCCTTTGGTTAATATAATTCCCAAATACCTTAAACAAGGGCGAAGGAAAATGGGGGCCATGGGGTGCCTGGCCCCATATTTTTTGCTTAAGTGGTGGAAGTTTGCTATTTTAGTAGTTAATTTTTATAGGAATTGGATAGGAAAAAAGTTGAATTCATGATTTTCAGCCAACCCCACTATTTTTTTGCAAGGTTTGCCACTGACCTTAATAATATATTAACACTAATGTTTTTGTATTTCAAACACATTATTTAGTATTAACAAAGATATACATAGTTCTCGTATATCTTAAACGTATTTTAGAGAGAATTTTATGTCTCTCTTAACTTGAAAAAATTACATGTTTTTTTCAAAACACAAGTTTTCGATGCATAATAAACAATTTTCATGATTTAAAGAAATATATAATTTTGCAAATTTAGAATAAATGTTAATGAATAATTGTGGTTTTCTTAATTTTAATCTTGTTATATCCAAAGTAAACAAATAAATTTAGAGGTAGTGTACATAAACAAAACTAGCCACTCCAAGACTACCACGTGGCATAAACACCATCATAAGATAGATGAGCCTGCAAATTCCAATCCTGTAAAATAATACAAAACCAATTGAATCAAGAAGCATCAAAGCAGTTCAACACCAAACTCAATCACCATGTCATTAGCTTCATCTCACCAAAGCTTTTTAATCAACACCCTCATATCCATACCCTATAATAAACCAAACAATGTCTCCAAAAAACCATTCATCATATCTTGTAATTCCCACAAAAAATCTTCTTCAGAAAACCATAAAGATTCATCCAGGTAATCTCAATCAGTCAATCACTTATGTTCCCACTTGTTTTTTTTACTTTAAATTGTTAAATTTGATTGTTTTAAGGTTTTTAATATAAAAGTCTTCTTTAGATAACTATAAAGATTCACCAAGGTAATCTTCATTAACCACTTATGTTCCCACTTGTTTTTTTTACTTTAACTTGTTAGATTTGATTGTTTTTAAGGTTTATAATATAGTTTGTTATGTTGGGAATATTGGATATAAACAGAGTTAATGAGAGCAATCAACTAGCAAAACTTGCTTTGGTTACAATGGCAGCTGGAGTCTTGACACTTGGATCAATTGATCCGGCTTTCGCTGCCAAGTCTGGTGGCCGTGTTGGCGGTCAAGCTTTTCGGTCTGCCCCAAGGTCGGCCCCTCGTTCATCTTCGCCAAGAATCAATAATTCGAGGTAATTGAATTTATCCGTCAAAGTGCTTGTAGACTAGCGGTGCAAGTAGGTTTGTAAATGAATCGGATATATAAATGAACACTAACACTTAAATGGACGGATTTTTTGGCCATGTTCGTTAGTTAGGAAAATAAATATGTTCATGTTCATTTGTGTTCCCTCGTTAGTATTCAAAACAAAAGGTTCATGAATATAACCGAACATAGACGGGTGAATGTGAACCAACACAAACATTTTAAATTGGAATTGAAGGTTTTAAAATAAACAATTTTGAATGTATAATAAAAAAAGCGTATGGGAACACACAATCACAAACTTGAAGGAAAAAACATAAATTACATAAATGAACTATACATGCGTTCATGTCTGTTTATTTAATTAAATGAAAGAAAAAAATTGTGTTCACGCTCGTTAATTAAATTAACAAACATAAACGTAGTGTCCAACGAACGGCTCACAAACCATTCATTGAACATACCGTTAGTTTACTTGCATAGTGTCAAGGTGTAGGAAAGGTGTTTCTTCCTAAATAATAGTGCATTCTAGTTCTATATTGCTATAGACACCAAGATATATATCAGGGCCGGCCCTGAGCATGGGCCCAAACGTTTTTAAAAAATATACACACATATATATTAAACTCTATATTTAGGATATATATTTGTGTCTTATACATTAAAGTCTTGTTGGTGTAATTGAAAAAACCATGATAATTTAAAATAGAGGTCTTAGACTAGAGGGAGTGGAGGGGCGGGAAAGAAGGGGGTGAAGCGCCATGTGACACTTGTGGGACCCATGTGGGGGGAAAAAATTGTGGGGAGTGGAAGGGGGGGAAATGGGGGTGAAAGGAATAATATTATATTGTTTTAAAGTTAAATAAAAAAAAAGAAAAAAAATCACCCAACCAAAACCGGCCACGTCACCCTCCACTCCCCCCCCCCCCCCGCCCGGCTTTCCCCCACCGCCCACCCTCCCCGCCCTCCTCTTCCCGCCCCCTAGGGACGGTGTTCCCCGCCCGGGGTTCACTTCCCGCCCTCCAAATACCGCCCCACTCCCCCTAGTCTTAAGTTCAATCATTGGCTCTAGCACCATGTTCATTTTTTTTAATTCATTCCTCTTTACAAAATTTTGGACTCAAATTTTTTTTTTTCCGCCCGAGGCCCAAATTTTTATTAGTGTTCTAAAAAACGGCCCTGATATATATTTAGAAGTAAGTTAAGAGGGTGTGTTGGCTAATTGGTACTCTTTTAAGAAAACTAGTAACAATTTCATGTGGTTATTCTCGTCATCTAACTGAAATACACCTTTTTGTTCGAACCATATCATAAATTGGTGACCATTTTACAGGACTAATATTTACATAAATCCACCGGTTGCACCACCACTAATTGGCGGATACGGTTATGGCTATGGTGGCTGGGGGTGGTCGCCGTTTTCATTCTTTGCACCTGGTCCAAGCGTGGCCGTTGGAATCGGTGGTGGGTTTGATACCTTGGTTTTGTTTATGTTTCTTGGTGCTGCAGCCGCCGTGGTTAGAAGGATCTTCAGATCGAGGAATGATTATGATGATGAAGATTATTAATAATAATAATTGTTCAAAAAATGGAGTTTTCTATAGATATATAAGAGGGACTGTAAAATTTGTGTAGACTTTGTTACCTGTGTTATGTATTACTAGGCGTTGTATATATTGTCAATCCTGATTGATTACATATACCGGTATATGTATCGTTCTATGTGGTACATTTACTAAGCTCAAATATTCAAAGTTTTAAACCTCATATTTTTAAAAACCATATGCTTATATATAAAAGTTATAAGAAGGTAAAAGCCATATTCATTGTGAAATATGGTGATTCACACTTCAACATGTACATATTGCAAAAAGCTGAATATCATCAGTGCGAACCTTAGTGAGGCCAGAGGGCTTTCCGTCGATTTTTGGCTCAGGAGTGTAAATTTCCTCGTTTTATCAAAAAATAAATGTATCTTTTGAGTCCGGCCCCAACCAATCTGGAAAAAAATTTGGGTCCAGTGACTTTGGCCCTCACTACCAAAAAGTTCAAGTTTCGCCATTGAATGATCACACCTATTAAAAGATTCTTTATATTTAATCATTTATATTTATTTTCTTTAATTATATAACGTTATGATTTTCCACGTCTCACATATGATCCCGAAACATACCTTGTGACATGAATGGTATCAGGGCGTGGTTGAACATTTGAATCAAAGAACAGGAAACAAAGAATATCATCCTCTGGTTTTCAATCTAAATGCATTTTCTAATCGGAAACAAAATTCTTTAACATACAACTTGAATTCCGATTTAGAAGACATTATCATACATAACTGAATGCAAAGAAACAATTGTTAAAGATCCATAAGCGTTACTAAGAAACTGGTCAGAATTAGATGGAGAGAGGGACAAATTTTAGTGTGTTTATTTGGTTGTTAATTAGCTTTTAGTTCTCTTCAATAAGCTATGCTCTATACATACACCCAAAGAGAAATCTTATTTATGGACTTTAAGGATAGTTAGATCCATCAAATATTTATCGGTTAAACCAATATGGGTATTTTGATCAATGATTAAATTATTAGATAAAGGATTATGATGGCTATATTCTATAGACAAAATTACAGAAATTAATCTTTATGTTTCTCAAAAATTGCAGGTTCCAACCTTTAGGTTTAAAACACACGTAAATCAACCTTTCACTCTATTTTTTCACGCAAACTTTTAACATAAACTCCGTTTGTTTTCCTTAACTCCCATCACGTGCATATGTGAGGGTGTATTCATCGTCTCCCCTCTTTCTTTCTCAACCCCCCCCCCCCCTTACAAAGTCGTCGCTTGTGAAGAAAGAAGTCCTACGATTTTTCAAGAATAAATTTGTTGAAGAAATGCCAGTTCGGCCTTCTTTGGAGTGCAGCGATTTAAAACAATTATCAGAGATGGATGCCTTGGAGATTATTATTCCATTTTCGGAGAAAGAAGTTAAAGAGGCGGTCTTCGATTGTGGCAGTGACAAGGCTTCCGGATCCGATGGGTTCAATTTTCGATTTATTAAGAAGTTTTGGTCGTCGTTTGCTCCGGATTTCATGGTAATTATGCAGAATTTTTTTGACTCGGGAGTTATTAGTCGGGATGTGGGTTCTTCTTTTATTACTCCGATTCCTAAAGTTAGTGACCCGGTTGAGCTTGGGGAGTATCGTCCTATTAATCTTATTGGAGTGATGAGTAAGGTCATTTCCAAAGTTCTGGCGAATAGGTTAAAGTAGGTTATGGGGTCCATTACCTATGAGACGCAGTCGGCGTTTCTTTCAGGTAGATACATTTTGGATGGCCCGTTGATCATTAGCGAGATTTTATCTTGGGCACGGAGTAAAGGTAAAGAATTATTTATGTTTAAAATTGACTTTGAGAAGGCCTACGACAACGTCCATTGGGAATTTTTGTTGTCTATAATGCGTCAAATGAATTTTCCCGATTTATGATGCAAGTGGATTAGTGGTATTTTATCTTCGGCTCGGTCATGGGTGCTCGGTCATGGGTCTCCTACTTTCGAGTTTGGGTGTGAGAAAGGCCTTCAGCAAGGTGACCCGATATCCCCATTTTTATTTATCATTGTTATGGAGGCTTTTTCGAGTACTATTCGAAAGGCGTGTCGCATTGGTTACTTTGATGGGGTAAAGATTAAAGAAGATGGACCTTTAATTTCACATCTCTTATATGCGGATGATGCTTTGGATATAGGGGGAATGGTCGTAATTTAATTTCCGGGCGTTGAGGAGGATTTTGAGGATATTTCATTTGTGTTCGGGTCTTTGAATAAACACTCAAAAATCGATCATTTATGGGGTTGGAAAGAGCATCGAAGAAGTGAAGATGGAGGCAGATGTGTTGGGTTGTAAACCGGGTGATACTCCGTTCAAATACTTGGGTATTCAAGTGGGAGCAAATATGAATCGTATAATCAATTGGGAGCCGGTGATTAATGTGTTTAAAAAACGATTATCGAGGTGGAAGGCTAATGTGTTATCTATAGGAGGAAGGGTTGTTCTTATCCAGTCCGTGTTAGGAAGCTTACCTTCATATTATTTTTCCTTGTATAAAGCTCCGGTGGCCGTGCTGAATAAATTGGAGTCCATCATTAAACGCTTTCTTTGGGGTGGGAATGATGAAGTTAATAAAGTTCATTGGGTTTCATGGGAGAAAGTTACTAAAGCGAAAAACGAAGGTGGGTTGGGTTTAAACAAGTTAGCTCCTAGTAACAATGCGCTCCTCTTGAAGTGGTTGTGGAGGTATAGAACTGAAAGAGAGGCACTTTGGAGTTTGGAGAAAAGTTATAGATGCGATTCACACCTCGGCTCGAAGATGGGATTAATATCCGTCTTATAAGAAGGGTGGTGGCACTTGGAATCAACTTGTTAGGATTGGATATCGGTTGAGGGTACAAGGCGACTCGATTGTGAATATAATCCGGGGAGTGGTGGGTAATGGTAATAATGTTAAGTTTTGGGTCGACCCTTGGATTTCAAGTCAGCCATTGAAGGTTTTATTACCAACTTTATTCCGTCTTGAAAACAACAAATGGTGTTTGGTTTCCGAACGGATTGGGGTGCAAAGTGGTTCGGAAGCTATCGCTTGGAGTTGGAAGAAGTACACGTGTTCAGATGATGAGGTCAAAGAGAATGTGGAGTGTCATCGGCTACTGCATGGATTTCGGCTCAATAATAGAATGGATCATTGGATTTGGAACAAAGGTAATAATGTTTCATATTCAGTTAAAGAAACTAGAGTTTGGTTGAATGAGGAGGAATCGAGAAACAATGGTCAGGTGTTTAAGTGGTGTAAGTGGATCCCAAATAAGTGCAACATTTTTATGTGGCGGGCTAACTTGGATCGTATTCCGACCTTAGACACTCTTAGGAGAAGGAATATCATGATAGGTGATGGGGGTTGTTACTTATGTGGTGAAGCGGTTGAAAACACGGAGCATGTTATTACGGCTTGTAGAGTTTCGGATGGGGTGTGGACTTGTGTCGCCTCGTGGTGCAGGTTACCTTCTTATTTTCGATTGATGATGTTCGAACATATGTGGACCAGATGAATAGCTTCAAGACAAAGAAAGAAATAGTGTATGGGGTGCTTATTTTAACGGCTTGGCGTATTTGGAAAGCTCGAAATGAAAAGGCGTTTGCTAGTATTGACACGAATGTGGTCCATATTGTGTTCGATGTGAAGGCGCTGGGGTATCTTTGGTATAAGAGTCGATTTAAAGATTGTATGTTAGACTGGAAGGGATGGTGTAATTTTGTAATTGATATGATGTAAGTTTGTTTGTGCTGTTATCTCTATCTTGAAGATAGTCCGCCGTTGTTTTAATGAAGTTTACCTTAAAAAAAAAATTTATCCAACACTGATCTTCAAAGATGCTAAAGTAATAATATTTTCTTAATTTTTATAGATAATATAACAAATCATCACATTAATTACATTCGTTTGATAACAGATAGGATATGATATACCAAATTTAAATCTGGTTTACGAATTACTTCAGGGCCAAGTTTAACAATCCTTTTACATTTAGATTTACATAATATAGTTTCCATACATTAACAAAACATCTCGCTATATATATGTATTGCACCTACATTGTTCGTAATCAAATATTCAAATTATACAAAGTCTAACAAGAGAGCCATGGAGGAGCTCCATCCACATAACAACACCACCATGCCCGAGCTTCCGATTGATATCATAAAGTGTGAGATATTACCAAGACTTCCCCTAAAATCCCTTGGTCGTTCCAAGTGTGTTTGCAAAGAATGGCTATACTTCTTTTCAACACAAGAATTTGCCACAATGTATCGCTGCCACAATACCGCTGTAACCAAACTTCTCTTTGTTGACGAGAAATCAAATTCTATTCGCAAAATTGATTGTGAATCGCCTGATCATGTCTCAACTACCATCAGCCCTATCCCATTCGAAGCACGTCCTTCAGATGTGCTTGTTCTAGCAAGTTTGGACGGATTGGTATGTTTATGCCTAATAAAAACTTGCGAGTTAGTGATTTGGAATCCATTGACGCGTGCCTACAAGAAGTTGCCCAACTCAAAATCTCAAGGTTTCTTTAAACTCTATGATGATGTCGTCGGCCTCTATATTGATTCTTCTAACGATTACAAGATTCTACATATAAAGCGCAGGCGGGGTACCATGGGGGCTTACATATACTCGCGTAGATTAGACTCATGGAGAAAGATAGAATTCTTAAAACGGCGTCAACATATCTACAACTATGAGTGGTCTTCGGTTACTTTCTCCGCGAATAGTCTTTATTTCATAGTAAACGAATGGTGTACTCAAGGTGAAACTATGATAATTGGTTTTGATGTGAATTCGGAAAAGTTTAAGGAAATAAGATATCCATGTGTTCCGCGTGTTTATGGTGATAGTTGCCATGGCAATTTAGTGGATGTAGGAAACCGCCTTCACTTGTTTGTTAGTTATGGGTTCCCTAAATGGACGGTTGATCTATGGAGGATGGACGTCGGAGAAAAGTGGACGAAGGTGGCCGCTGTTTCGGGCATTGAGAACGTTCCGTTTCCAGTGATCCCAAGATATGTAATGAGCAATGGCAAATGGCTTGTGACATGGGACTGCAACAAAGATGTTTATGAGTTAGATGTCAAGACAAATGACTATATTTGTATTGATACCAAGACCAAGGACAAGTGTGTGCTTACTAGGCGTTGGTTTCGTAGATTGCAAGTGACATATAACGAGACTATCGTGTCGCCAAATCTTTATTTCTAGGGAGACTTATTATTTTAATTTTCTTTCATGTTTGGGCATATTTTTTTGAGTTTTTTGCTAAATTGGTAGTTTTCCCCACAAATTTTGTGTCTTTGGTAGATGTCAGAAGTGGTTTTGTGAAAGTAGGAGTCCCGCAATCTTAGATTGCGGGAATGGGTGATGTGGCATGCCACCTTGGACGACAAAATGAGACTTGTAGCTGACGTGTCAGTCCCGCAATCTTAGATTGCGGGAATAGGGTTTCAAAAATACAATGATTTTCTAGTTTTCTTTTATTTATTACTCAATCTCTTCTTTCAATTAAAAATGATTTTCAGAAAACTTTAAAACCATAAAAACAAAGAAAAAAATGCAATGACAAATGATGTAGCACCAACAAACAAAAAGTATGCGTGTGGGTTCTTCCGATATCTATAATAATCTGCTTAATAATTGTTGCAATTACCTTTACTATGATTTAAAGAAATGGATTTTTGTACGTATTAGGTTATTTATTTAATTACTAGTAGTTTACTTTTTCTAAATTTTAATTATAGAACAAAGTTGAAGCAAACAGAAGTGGATTGTGAATACTTGAAGAAGTGTTGTGAAAGCCCTCAAAATTTTAATTAAAGGAAGAGAACACAAGACTCCACAAAGAGCTTCAAGAACTGAAAGCCCTCAAACTATCATCTCCGCCGCTGTACATGCAGTTGCCTGCGGCCACCATCACCCGATGTCCATCGTGCGAACACGCTCGCGACACCACATCCTCAGCCACTACCCGTCCTAAGTAGGGGTGTTCACGGCTTGGTTTCAAACCGTGAAACCGCCCAAACCGGTTGTCGGTTTGGTTTCATGGTCGGTTTTTTACTTAACTTTCGGTCGGTCGGTTTCAATATTTTCAAACCGTAGCAAACGGTTTGGTCTACGGTTTATACCGGAAACCAACCGCAAAAAACCGGACCGGACCGTAAGGATTTATTTATATTTTCTTATAAATATTTTCATATTATATATAGACATAGATAAAATAAAATTTGTTTTTGCTATAACTAAATTTTTGTAAAGTAATAGTGGGCTAACTCATTTTACATTAGCATATATTTCATTACAGTAATTTAAATCCTTATGTAACTTTTTTAAATTTCAAATTCAACCTTTGTTTTGATGTGTTTGGGTATTTTTATTTATGTATTTGCTAAATTAAATGGTCTTTTAAGATATTTGGATTGTTAATTATTACAAAAAAACTTGTTTTATGTTTATAGGAACTTGGAGTTGTGGACAACATTCTTTTTTTTTTTTTTTTTTTTTTTGCAAATTCGAGACATCTTCTATAAAGATTCAACGAGCCCAAACCGCAAAACCGAACCGGAACCAAACCGCTACTAACGGTTTGGTTTGGTTCGGTTTAAAATTTCTACGGTTTGGTTTTGGTTTACAAAATTCAAAAACCGTTACTAACGGTTCGGTTCACGGTTTGACCTAAAACCGCAAAAACCGGACCATGAACACCCCTAGTCCTAAGTTTACCATGGCTCAAAAGCCACACTTCTTGAATCCATTTACCAATCCATCTGCAGCTTGCTAATTGCTAGTTAATTATTTAATTATTTTTCTTTTATTTTCAGTCTTAATTGATTCAAAGCATGCATGTTAATTAATTATTACTGACCCATTCCCGCAATCTCAGATTGCGGGACTTCCACGTCCCCAGCCACGTCTGCAAGTCCCACGTAACTCGTCCACCTTGTCCAGCTTGCCTACTTGGAATGCCACATCACCCATTCCCGCAATCTAAGATTGCGGGACTCCTACTTTCACAAACCAACTTCTGACATCTACCAAAGACACAAATTTTCTTGGGAAAACTACCATTTTTGTAAAAAACTCTATTTTTTTTTATCAGTACTTTTCTTTCTTGTTCATAATATTTGGTGAGTAAAAGAGTTTAGTTTAGGTAAAGTAATTGCATGAAGTGCTTTCTTAATTGACCTCTCCATGCGATGAGAAAGAAGGGAGATATAATTAAGGATGGAATCTATAACTTATAATAAAAGAATTGAACTTTAATGATTTTGCATTCAATGGAAGCCTTAACCCCTCCTTGAATGTGCCACGTGGCATCATGTAGGATTTTTTAATTTTTGAGTTTTTTTTAATAAATCTATATATATTATAATTATTCTAGGAAAAGATAAGAATTTAAAAACAAAATTAAATTTTCTCTCTAATGTTTCATCCCATAACTTTTAAACGTTAATATCTTTTATATACGAGATTTTTTAAAGAAAAAAATTACACCAAATTAACGAGCGTTTTATTATCATTCCAACGAGTACCATAGTGCTATATAAAAAACGGAGAAAAAAAAACAACTATTTTTGTGGGGTTTTGTTTTCAAATATATTTTACTCTACTAATAAATCACAGACGATAAACATAACTTCATAGGCAGAGATTCTTTTTTTTTTATATTTGAATATGAGAACTTATGGCAGAAATTTGTTTAAAATAAATAATAATAATAATAATAATAATAATAATATTACTCATTAATCATGTATTGGCAAATCATTAATTATGTTGTCATATTAGATATTTTATTATGTTATATTAGATACTAGATTATACCCCGGGAACGTCCCGGGGTTGAAAAATCTATTATGACATATTAATTTTATTTATGAAATAGAATGATGCGCTTTACAGTTACATGCATGAAAGCTTCGTGTAGCAGCTAACCTAAAACAATTAAAAATATATCTCTAATGTTAACGGCTAACCTTAAACATTGTATAACTCTAATATTAACATCTAACCTAAAACAATGTATAACTCCAATGCTAACGCATGTTTCTTATCTTTTCCTAAAATAATTATAATATATATAGATTTATTAAAAAAACTCAAAAATTTAAAAATCCTACATGATGCCATGTGGCACATTCAAGGAGGGGTTGAGGCTTCCATTGAATGCCAAATCATCAAAGTTCAATTCTTTTATTATAAGTTATAGATTATTATTATTCATTAATCATGTATTGACAAATCATTAATTATGTTGTCATATTAGATATTTTATTATGTTATATTAGATATTTCAACCCCGGGACACTCCCGGGATAAAAGCTAGTTAATTATAATGTAGTTCAATGAAACTAAATAAAATTCGAACCGGTTGTATCATATATGTGTGTGGGACGAGAGTTAAGGAGATAAAATGCTGGTGGATATACACCAATTTTAAGACGTTAATCTTGAATTAAGAGATAAAGATCAAGACGAATTAGAGATAATTATGGTGAATTATTTATTGAGTCTTTTGTATTTAGTTGGGGATAATTATTGGTTTATCTAGTTGGTTTATTTTATTATTTAGATAGAGTTTGAGTTTGGTTAGGATTAGTATAAGGTTAGCATAAATAGATGGTTAAATCTATTGTATTTGGTGTGCTTTGGTTGATAATTAAAAGAGTCAGACGAGTTCGTTCAATCTCGTATGTTTTGTGTTCGATCAAAGGGCCTTATTTTCCAACACATTTAAAAGTCCTGATTGTTTACCTTAGTTAAGAGTTATTTATTGAAAAGGCCCTATTTCATAGTTTTTCATGGGCCTTCAAAATTGTTGAGCAAACCCTGGCCCATATGAGGCTTGAGTGACAAATAGGGATGCAGATAAGTTTAAATGTGGAAAGTGGAAACCGTAACCCCCAAGTTCACTAAAAGAAATACCGTATATTAGACACGGGTTACAATTAAAGGGTGTCTTATTGTTTGCATAAAACTAGAAAGTAGCGTTTGTTACGTAGGAATGAGAGTCGAAATGGAATATAACATTATGATGGATTGAAAAACAAAGGTTATTGGTTGGTCAAGGTAATGGAATCATCCATTACCTCTCTCATTCCATTCCCTTTAAAAATCACAAAGAGTCTGTTTGGTATGGGGTAATTAAATGTACAAGGTAATTAAATGGATCATTACCATTTCATGTCTTTTTTAGTTACCATGTGGGAATAAAATAAAACATTACTTTGTGTTGTTGGATAGACATGAAAAGACGAAGGAATAAAATCGGTGGTTAGTAGTGGTGGTGGTCAATGGTTGTCAGTGGTGGTGACATATGGCGGTCGTGGCTGGTGGCGGCGGCACTGGTGGGTGGCAGCGGCGGAGGCGACAATGGAAGGTGAAGGTGGATGGCCATGATGGTGGGTGGGTGACGATGGTGAGTAGTGGCGGTAGTAGGTGGTGGATGGTGACGACGATGATGGGTGGTGGCGATGAAGGTGTTGGTGGGTGGCGGGAACAGTGGTGATGGGTGGCGGTGGATGGCGATGATAGTGGGTGGATGACGATGGTGAGTAGTGGTGGTGGTGGGTGAAGGAGGCGGCGGCGGTGGGTGGTGGCGGTAGTGGTGGGTAAAGGAAATTGTGGTGAGTGACAGTGGCAGGTGGTGGAGGCGGTGGTGGGTGGTGTTGGATGGCGGCGGTGGTCGGTGGATGGCGACGGTGGGTGGCGGGTGAATAAAGTAGTGGTTTGTGGCGACAACGACGAGACCCGTATCGAACCGAGACCCGATGGATGAATAAAATCAAAACTGAAATCAATACCTCCAATAGGTTTGGTCCTCGGTCCCTTGATCTTCGATTCTGTTGGTCCTTGATACAAAAACTGGCCTGATTTGCTAATTCAGAACATTCTTCAATTTGCTGATTCAGATGGTGATTTGCTTGATTTGTTTGGTTTGGTTTGATTTGTTCTTATGTGGGTTTTGAACTAAAAAGTGCACGGATTTATCATGTTTGTTAACTTAATTCCTTGATTTTTGTTATGTGGATTACAAAATGCTTGTGTGCTCATGATAGAATTGATTGGTGATGTTAGATTGTTTGCATATAATCAATTGTTTTTGATCTTTGCTAATTAGCTGGTGATGTTAGAATTTATTAGTGTGTTCATGATAGATTGTTTTTTATTGTTATGTACCGTATGTTTGCACACCAAATATTTGATAGAATTCCTAAGTGAACTATCATAAGGTCTAAGGACTCAGATCAGTTAAAAAATGGCAGGTAATGTTAAACACAATAACCTTCAGATCAGTGAACTATCTCGGTTTTTTCGGTTTTTATACAGATCAAACCCGAACCGAACTGATACCCGAGTTGGGGGTTATACGAGAACCGGCTGAAGAACCTAAATGGCCTACCCGGTTCGGTTAAGGTCCAAAATCGGTTCGATTCTCGGTTTTATTCGGTTCCACCCGATTATGCTCACCCCTAGTGGATGGAATGGTTTTGAGGGAATGGAATGCCTTGTAGAATGGGTGATTTCATTTCTTTAACCAACAAAACACACTAGTTTTCATTACCTCGTAATGGTCCATTGCATTTCCCCTTCCATTCCATCCTACCAAACGCTACCAAAATTCATTTCATCTATCCTTATGTTTTTTTTTTCCATTCCATTCCCTCTATCACCCTTCATTACCACTGATCACCAACCACCTCTACCCCTATACCCATCGCAACCATCACCACGTTACGCCACCACCGACCACCGACCACCACCGCCACCCACCACCAACCGCCACATCCACCACCACAACCACTGCCACCTACCCCCAACCGCTGCCGCAACCATAATTCACTATCGCCGTCCCTCCCTGTTGCCACCTACCGCCACCGCTACTATGACCACCAAACGTCGCCACCCACCACAACCACCCATTAGCGTCGCTGCCACTACCATCACCGTTGTCATCGCCCCCGCTACCACCAACCACCGCCACCTCCGCCACCACTCACCACCGCTGATTTTATTCCTTTGTCTTTTCTTACGTACCAAACAATACAAAGTAATGATTCATTTACAATTTTTTTTTCTTTTCAAAGTGCTTACTTAATATGTTGGTAAGATTATGATTTGTTTGTAAAAGTAGTTCAAGTACGATGGTTCCTAACATCGACTAATCAAAATATCTTTTAATTTATATAGTTTAACTCTTTCATGGAATCATGTTATAGAATTAATGCAAAGTTAAACATACAAAGGAATAAATTAATCACCCAACAGATTTAAAAGATAAGTCAAGTTACATATATTGGGTTGTATAGTTCACTATAATGTGTCAATTGCTAGCACACATACATATAAAATCCCTCAAAAATTGTGTTATATATGTTCTATCTAAACTTAGATCCTGAAAAGGCCAATGTGGTCTCTTGATTCTTGATTATACAATTTACTTGAGTTTCCCAAACTCGTTTTTGTGTTTGCCTTGGTGTCATTTTGCGATCGTCTCTTACTAGTGCTAGGTCCAATGCTTAACGTTAGCTCTACATCATCAGGACATGTACGGTCATCACGAAGGCCGCTACTGTCTCCACGTGACACATCTTCATTGATAGGTCTTGAAAGATCAAAACCTGATATTAGTCCTAGATCATCATTGTTGATATCCAAAGTAAACCGTGGACTGAACTCAATAGGTTGTCGAGTCTCACTTCGCAAAGTAGTCATCAGATTCTTTTGAACATTGTACAACCGATGAAGTTCCCTTACCTATAAAGCAAATATCACCACAATAACAATAAGATCATGCACCTTGTCTTGTGAACAATGTTTTGCATGCTAATTAATACTTTAATGACTATTTAAAACAACTTTTACATATACAAATAAAACGAATGTTACAACGTACCTGATGTCTAAAAGTATCTTCATGCTTCAACATTGTTTGTTTGATGAAATCTAGATGGTGGTTTTCAAGCATCTTAGTTATTGAATCCGGCCCCAATCTAATAATACCAACACGAGACGCGTGTAACGGAGAGATCATCCACTACCTGATAATATCAGTTGAATCTTGCTAGTTGAAAAATGGGCATGCTTTAGTTTTGATCCCATGTCTACAAAGAGTAATTGGAGGATTTGTCAATTTATATGCAAAAGTGGTACATAAAGCTATAAGAAAATGAACCACCAAAACAAGAATAAAGCTGGAATTAGTGCTCTGACAATGACAAATACCCATCTGACATTAGCCAACTTTTATATTTGTTAGTGTTTTTATCTTGTCTTAATGCATCTCCTATGGGACTATAAGAATACTCTTATCTCTTTCACATTGGTGTTTTCCGCTCTACTCACTTGATTTTTTTTCGCCAAGAGGTTGGTCTTCGACTGAACGAACACAACCTCTATTACTTCAATAGTATTTAGTGTTTATTAGTGTCAGGCCTATGAGGCCCGTGGGATGGGCCTAATAGTAATAAACCCTAAATACAATAATATTATATGTTTTACATCCTATACTAATACAGTTGCTTCCACTGATGGCCAAGAATGGCTCATTGTGGATGCTCTGAAACTTATTTTATGCGTCATAAATTTGGACTGTACAACACAATCGATAATTAATGGATATTAGCTAAGATTGAGTTAGTGAAACCTACAATTATAACATGAAGAATGTTGCATATATATGTAAGGCACTAGTGAAAAGTGGAGACAATGGCTAGTTGAACCCAAGTCAGAAATCTGTGATGACCTAATGTCAAAGTTGAACCACCATCCTTGGATATAATATATATCTATATATTATATGATTTGAGTCATAACTAAATCAACCAAACAACATTTGCATATACTCGAAACCTCTACTCTTAGATTTTGCTTAAAGCAAAAGTGAGAGTGTTGCGAGCCATAACTTTAAGCCAAGGTACTTTTCACGATCCATTTTCTTGATCATGATAGTACGTACGTACGTCATTAAGCACTTGCAAAAGGTGACTTCTACTGTTTGATAATAACCCACAACAAATATTTAAAATAATGCCTTTTTTCTATCGTTGAAACTTGATGCATGTACGGCCGGTACAGATTCTTGATAAGCTAAGATATTTGTTGCATAATGTAGTTAATTTATGTAGCAATATTATAATGCATCTCAATAGAAAATCTTGCCTAAAAATATGGAATTTCCTAAAATACGGACAACCGTTCATCTTATGGACCCTTTCACAATCACATGTGTAGATGGTAGACATGAAGTACGAGGAGAGGGTGGGTAGATTATAAACACCACACGAATCTACACGACCTGTGTTTTCTGTGTCTAAATAAGTTAAAGACATGTTAACAATTTTATTTTAAAAAATAAGATATGTGGGGTGGAGGCTATACACATACGCCGCCATGGAAAGGAACCCTAAAAAAAGATTATGTATTTATGCATCTTTTAAGATTTTTGTGAACTTTGATGATGTTTGCTTCACTAAACAAGTTCCTAAATATGTGATACATACAACATATCAAAACAAGTCTTATCGTGTTAATGTGTTATATATAAACATGTTTATGTTCTTGTTTAAAAAAATGACACGATAAGTTATCGTGACGTGTTCATGTCTAGCCCCTCAAATGATACCATGTAAGATTATGGAATACTTGATTGATCATATTATTGAGGGATTGAGTTACAATATGTAGACATCATAACAAAACCCTAACTAACCTTATGAGTCTGTGGGCTAACACTAATAAACCCGAGTCTGATAATATTATCTAATGCTCCCCCGCAGTCAGAGCGGAAGGAAACTAGAAGCTCAGACTGAGAAAACAAAAACATAAAAAAAATATATGATAAATGTGATTCGATCGACTTAGAAATCCTAATTTTTGTTAATAAATCCATATTGAACTTGACATCGAAAGTCTTCATTTTAATTGCAAAGTAATGGACCGTACTCCTTGTCTTCAAAAGATATCATCAATTTTGTTGGGATTACGCGATTATAGCTCATTAGTTCTTGGTTCCCGGAATGATAAACGCAATCTTCTAGAGGTAAGTCGATAACCAAAGTCGTGTGTGGTGTGTCAAGGCTAGCCAGCAGTGGTCTCTTGGATCCGTAGATCAAGTGATGAGATCTGTAGATCTTATAAGAAAGAAAAAGAAAGCAAGGCCGGTGATCGTAATCAGGCGGGGGTCTCTTGAATCCGTAGATCAAGAGATGGATCTGAAGATCTATATAGAAAATAAATAAATGTGATCAAACCGTAATTCAAGCAAGGGGCAGCGAAACAAAAAGCTGAGGTGGGACAGAATATGGAACAAAAGGGTCAGAATATGGAACCGATTATGATGCTTTATTTGACGAAAAGTAGAAAAAAAAGAAACAAATTAAAACAGAAAACCGAAGGTGGGACAGGGCAGCGCCCTGCTAAGGGTTTGAAGTCGGTGGCGATGGCTAAGGTTTGTATTATTATTATTATTATTATTATTATTATTATTATTATTATTATTATTATTATTATTATTATTATTATTATTATTATTATTATTATTATTTTTGTGCTGGCACAGTGGAGATGGTAGAGAGCCTAGACTGTACGTCTCCGATACTATGTAAGATTATGAAATATTTGATTCATCATATTATTGAGGGATTAACTTACAATATATAAACATCATAACAAAACTCTAACTAACCTTATGAGCCCGTGAGCTAACATTAATAAACCTCTGATAATACTATTTAATATTATTAAATTAAAGATAAAAAATAAAGTTAATAGTAAGAAAAGAATCATATAATGGACTAAGAAACTAACAATAAATTACACATTTGGTCCCTCTTGTTTTAGCCAAATTATGGTTGTCGTTCTTGTGCCTTTTTTGTTTTTGCTTTGTCAACCCTCAAGTTCTCTCTTTCTTGCCTTCCTGGTTCACGACACTAATGTGATACGTTAACTTTTTTATGTTAAATATATATAAAAATACTCTTTTAGTTTTGGTCTTAAAACACAAACCACATGGACCAACCATCGAGTTGTAGTTTAGTGGTAAGAAACAAAACTTTTTTTTAGAGAATATTGAAGTTCTAGTCTTAAGTAAGTTGTAAATTTAGAAGTAGTATATGTGAAGTGATGTTAGCAATTTAGAAAAAAAATAAAGTAAACTAGTCTTATTTATTGTATAACTATTATCATTTTTATTTATATAATAAATAAGAGTAAAATTCAGGTTGGTCCATGTCACATGTGGTTTGTTTTTTAACACCAAGAGTAAAGGGCAATTTTACATGGGTTTAACAGAAAAAGTTAACCACATTAATTTGGCGGACTAGGAAGGCAAGAAAGACAGATCTTGAAGACTACCAAAAAAAAAAAAAAAAAAAAAAAAAAAAATCAAGGACAATAACCATAATTTGACACATACCACATGGACTAAGTGTATAATTTACTAAAAATTAAACATTTTGTAAGAAATTCCCGATGCATTTCTTTGGTATTTGGTTGATAAACTATCGGTAAATTAGGATTTCCTTTCACCATAAATATATAGGACTTCCGATCCTTTTTTTTTTCCTAAAGAAATTTCATTAGGAAAGAAGCACTTTCTAACAGTGAGATAATATCTAATCCCAAATCATTAGTAACTTGAATGTGTCATTTGTTGTCACGATAATACGTCATTCAGCACCGGATAAATTAGATATCTGGATAATCCTATATTTACATAAGATGTTGACATGACCTAGGATAAGGTTTATAAGTTTCTTTAGATATTTTTTCTTTTCTGAAAATAAATATATCTCTACACTTTTAAAGTATAGCTAGTCTTTTTTTTTTCCTTCAACAGCAAAATGCATGCAACAAGACACAACGGTGACACAATTACTAGCTATAGTGCATAATCCATATAAATAACATATATACACATACACAATAAACATAGTAATGGTATACTAGTCATTATAAAAGAAAAAAAAAAGCGACTATACCTTATCGATAGCGAAAACTTAAAGCAGATCAAACCCACATTTGTTCGTTAACCATATAGATCTGCCTAACCAAAAGACCCTTGATCGAAAAGCGCAAATCTAGAAGGACGTTTTAAGTGTCGGTTTGACCAAAGATCATGTCTCCAAAGAAAAGGGGGCAGAAGGATATATATCTTGGAATCTCCTAAAGTTTGAAGATGAATCATATGATGGGTGTGCTAATAATTCAAGATTGACAGGCTGTGGATGAGAGGGAGGTGAGTGTATGTATGTTACATGCATATAAATATATTCTGTTTAAGATTGTATTTTAATGTACCATGTGTTTGTTTTGAATCTTGGATTAGGAAAGAAGCCAGGACGATGTTGCCGGTTTGGATTAAAATATTATTAATGTTTTGTTTGGACATGGATTACTGGATCAGATTGGATGCATGACTGGATCAGGAGATTGGGATGCCAAATTACATATTACTTGGGTGGTGTTGGTGGTAGGCCTGCATGTGAACAATATATTCCAGACACCACTTGCTGTAATATCAGAGGTGTTGAAAGCAAAGTAACAAAAAGCAAATGAGTTTTTTATAAGTTGTTAAACAAATCAAAATGTTGGCATATTTTTATATTATTGTTTTATAGCTCATGTGTGATGTGTTTCTACTTTTATAGGTTCATAAATTTTTATGGCAATCAGTGATGGCGATATCGATGGCGGATTTGTCCGTAGGTGATAGTTATTTTCTAACTAATAAAGTATTAACGATTTTATGTACATCAAAATAACATGTTTCCAAATAAAAAGTATAGATTCGTCTATCAAATTAATGATTTATAAATTACGTTCTTCCGGTAATAAAAAAATCTATTTAGCTAAAGAGAAGGGGGAGGGTGCTAAGCCTGCATCTTCAACTTGTGTTTGAAAGAGTCTTTGGTATACTCCATACTTGGTGAGAATTTATACAAGGTCCAATGAGAGCTTGAACTTGAAAGATCCAGAAAAATTATGTGATAGTGAAGCTAATTAATCAAGCACTTTGAAATAGTTTAGTTGAATATATCTAGCCTATCATAGACTAATTATATATTTTTTTGTCATAATTAATTTATGTCATGTTTGATTATGTTTATCAATGTTTAGTTTTTGTAACTTATAATTTGTATAACATGTAATATATTAAATTTAGAATATATTTTATTATTAAAGAAAAATAAGTTAATGTAACAAATGATATGGTCATAAAATTAAATGTAAAATGATGATGTGGTCAGTGTTGCAAAAATCGGGATTAATCAGTGATTAATCAGTGATTAATCGCTAGTCGGTAGGTTACTGAGTAATTTTTCGTTAATCGGTCCATTAATCGGTAGTCGGCCTAGTCGGGATTAGTCGGACCTAGTCGACCTAATCGGCCCTAGTCGGCCGGCCAAAAATAGACGATTCTAGCAAGTTTTTGGTGAAAATCTGTAATTCCGGCCAACTTCCGGACAAATTCTGGCCAAAACCTATAAATTTTGGCAAGTTTCCAATCAAACAATGTAGATTCTTGCGATTAGTCATGTATACTTAAAAAAAATGGGTCGAAAGGGGTTAAAACATGTGTATTTATAATTAGTTGCCTATAAAAATGTGTGTATATATATAAAAAACTGAAAATTACACATAAAAACACCAATCCGATTAATCCCGATTAATCCTGATTAATCTCGATTAATCGCTAGTCCCCACCTCACCGACCGACTAGCGCCTAGCGAGTTCTACAACACTGGATGTGGTTATATAAGAATTTGTAAGGATATTTGTATAATGAAAGATCAAATAAGTTGTTTTAAATGATGAGTGATGAATTGATGTTCTTACAAGGCATGTGAAGAAACAATAGGTATCACGGAGATTACGAGTAATCTACGTGGGGTTAATACCCAAGGTCGTCAGAGTTAATCCTTTACCCAAACCACGAGGTCAAACCCATTTGATGATGATGTAAGTGTGTGTGTGGTGAAAGTAAGTGAGAACACGAGATGTAAGTGGTTCGGTCAAGTGTTGACCTACGTCCACTGTGAACAGCCGATAGTATTATTAATGATCGAATACAAAGAGTACAAGTAAGTAATACTAGGCCAGCAATAACTATTTTCGGGATCCTTTAGCAAGGAGAGGTATCCTTGTATTTATAGGAGAACTCGTGGGCTTGGTCGAAAGGCCCACGAGTAACCATTCCTTATTGGGCTTGGTCTGGGCCCAAGTCCAATGTTTCTCCTGGAATTGGCGGGAGAACAGGTGTACTGTTCATGACGTCACTGGGGCAGCATGGTTGTTGCTCGAGGCAGACACGTGGCGATCTGTGGTTGGCAGATGGCGCCTCTTGTCAGTCGTTGACCATGCTCCTGACAGCAGCAAGGTATGTCTGCTGTTTACTGTAGACGCTGGTATGGTGGAAGCATGGCTGCAGCCATGCTGCTGTCCTTGTCTTGTAGTTGTTGGACCACTTTGCCACCTGTAGCTTTCCTATTGGCGCGTACCCTGTCAGTAATCTTTGTGAATCTTCCTTTTGTTGTCTTGTGTACTCTGTACGATGATTGTCAAGGGAAGATTCCGCGTGTGATGGTACGCGCTTATCAGGTGATGTTATTGCTTATCAGTTGTTGTTCTTGCGCGCCTCCTTGCATGTATTGCTGGTTGCGCTTTGTTGGTTCCTCGCGCCGCTGATTGGCGCGCGGAAGCTGAGTTATGGGGATAGGGATGCCTCTTCCGCCTGGATTAGGCTCCCTATCCCTTCAAGTCCCCCTAGTCTAGGGCTTCTTCTATTCTTTGTGAAGAGTAGGTGGAGCGCTAGACTCAAAGTATGAGGTCGCAGATGAAAGCTCATCTGCTGGTGTGTCTTGAAATTCGTTCCTCTGCAAATTTTGGCGGGGAACGTCTTTTCTGGTTTTACGTCAAATTTGCGCCGGGAAAGAAGTTTGCCGCCAAGACCTGTTAAGGCGCTGGGCGGAGAACGTCTTTTCTGGTTTTACGTCAAATTTGCGCCTGGAAGGACGTTTGCCGCCATGACCTGTTAAGGCGCTGGGCGGAGAACGTCTTTTTTGGTTTTACGTCAAATTTGCGCCTGGAAGGACGTTTGCCGCCATGACCTGTTAAGGCGCTGGGCGGAGAACGTCTTTTTTGGTTTTACGTCAAATTTGCGCCATGTTGTAGCTCTTCCGCAGTTGTAATAAATCTTGAATCATTGGCATTTAATTTGTCTCTCATAAATAGGAGTTAAGGCGCCTGGAATTCGAATGATCAGTTACTTGTGATGGAAGCTTGAGGGTTGCTGACGAGTCAGCCTCGTCTGCTGTGCTGACTGTTGGCTGTCCCCTCATTATGGTGCAGTTACCAACATTTCGTCTGTGTCAGGCGCGTGTGTTGTCACGCGTCCCACTTGTTATTTCTGTGGTTGTTCTTGTGCCACGTGTCGAGTGGCACGTGAAGTTCGTCAGACGCGTGATACTCCACGCGCCTGGTCAGTTTACATTGGTGAGATTTAGTGACACGTGTCAGCCATCCGTCGCGTGACGGTTGAATTGTTTATCCTTGTTTGATCGTAGCCGTTCACTCGCGCATGAGGACACGTGTCGTCATCTGCTTCTCCAAATTTTGAAAAAGTGTGACGACGTTTGTTTCTCCTTGGGCCCCACCGTCATTAATGCAGTGGGTATATATAGGAGTTGGGATGCATGGTAGACGGTTACTTGTTCATTTGTTCATCCCTTCTTCTTACTTGCATTCTCTCAATTTTCAAAACACTTCCGATCATTTGAAGTTTTCTTTGAATCTTCAAAGATTGTTTCATCAATCTTCAAAGATTTATTGTGAAACTTCTTGTTGATCTTCTTCGTTTTCTTTGATTGTTCTTAGCTTCTTCCCATTTCTTTGTTTTTCTTTGAAGATTCCGACCGATCTTCAAAGTATTCGTTGAATTTGTTGAGTTTTCCGGTGAACTTCTTGAGTTTTCCGGCGAGTCTTCAACCGTTTCCAGTTAGTTACCCAGAGTTCTTTTCTTTTCTCTTATTCTTTTGTGAAAATGTCAGAAGCTTCTAACATTGGGTCTCCTTCCGGCGATGTTACCGGCAAGGAGCCAGTGGTTGAAGAGGTGGAGGAGGAGGTGCAGGTGGAGCACGGAAAAATCAAGGAGCGAAAGCTCATGACAAACACTTTCTGTGTTTGGTCTGAAGAGGCCTTTGATAACTTTTGCAGGGGCTATGGCATATTGCCAGAGTGGGAGCCAACTCTGCCGTCTCCGACGGAGAATGTGCTCTCTGCTGGACCTGGGCAACTTGCCCTTTATGAGGCCCACTTCACCAAGTGTGGCTTCCGGCTACCCTGCACCCGCTTCCAGATTGATACTCTGGTTGCTTATGGTGTTGGGCCAACCCAGCTTACCGCCTTTGGGATGCTGAGGTTGGTACATTTTGAGGCGTCCTGCCGCGCCTTAGACATTGAGCCCACTGTGGAGATGCTCAATGTCTTTTACTTTCTTGCGCGTGACGAGATGTGGTTCTCGTTCAAGCCGCGCCCAAAGGTGCCTCCAATGGCCACCCATACCCCCAAGTCCCTTCATTGGGCTAAGGAAAAATTCTTCTTTGTGAAGAGGGGGGTCATCCCCATCAGTCTGCCTTGGAAAGTTATTGCAGACGGTCAGCGGGTGGCTGACGTACCAGTGATGAAGGATTTCAAGAAACAGGCCTGGTTCACCACCCTCACCGCCAACGCCACCAAGCTTGAGTTCAAAAATCTCACAGATGGCATCTTTTGCCTTCTGGGGATGAGCTGTCTGACTCAGGGTCCAGGAAAGGAACCCTACATTGCTGCGGAGGGTAAGCACAGTTTTTCATTTAATTGTCTTTGAATTGTATGTCATATTGTGCTAACTGTTTCTTGCGCAGGTGTGAGCAAGTTTCAATTTTATGCCGCTCGTCAAGAGAAGGGCATAAAGTGGAGGCGCTTGGCGGAGGGAGAGGCGTCTTGCCTTGAGGCGTTTGTGGACAGGTTTTATTATCCTGACCTGACCATTGCGCCCAAGCCCTATTACACCACAGGTGAGTCACACCAACTTTTGTTTTCTAGCCTGTTTGGCGATGATGCCTCTGACTCCTCAGTGGAGATTGTGGAGGTTCAGAAGGCGCCCGCGGGGCGTGGCCGTTGGAAACACGCTCCGCGGAGACGTAAACGTCGCCAACGCCCTTTGACAAGTTCTGATTCGGGCTCTTCCGTTTCAGTAGGTGAAGTGGTGAAGGGGCGGCGCCGAAGGAAGGACGGGCCCGCGTCAGAGGATGAGGAGGAGGAAGAGCCCTCCAAGTTGGAGAAAAGGAAGAAGAGGCGCACCACTGGCGCCACTTCTAGCAGCGCAGCTGCCAACTTGGAGAAAGCTGCTGCTGCCACCGGCGGGGAGGGTGGTGGGGTTGAGACCCCTGTTGCGGAGACCACTGCTTCCCCCTTGTCGCCGGCGCAAGGGGTGGTGCTAGAGAAGAGCTCCAGCGCTGGAGGGGTTACTGCCCCCACCTTTAGTGTGGGTATAGGTGCGGCGCCTGCACGTCAGCCTCTGTTCCAGAAGCTGTTGAAGAAGAAAGCCCCTGGTAAGTTAATTTCTTTTTGCTTTTTCTGATGTCTTTGTCTTTAGTTGCTCTTAACACTTTGTTGCTTCTGCAGTTGCGCCGAAAATTATGCCGACTCCTCCTCCCACATCTCCATCTGCGGAGGCGGGTAGGACGGAGGTGGATATGCTCTTTCATGAGCAAGAGGCCGCGCAGCGGGAGGAAGCCCGCTTGAAGGCTGAGGCCGATGAAGCCCTTCGGAGGGCGGAGGCCAAAAAGAAAGCGGCGGCCGATGAAGCGTTGCGCAGAGCTGAGGCTGAGAAGAAGGCTGCCGCCGATGAAGCCAGGCGAAAGGCTGAGGCGGCCAAGAAAGCTGAGGCGGACCGTCTTCGTCTCCAAGAGCAACAGTTCTTGGAGGAGAAGGCTCGCCAGTTGAAGGAACAGGCGGAGCAGAGTGCTCGTACCAGCGCCGAGGGCTCTCATGAAATGGATGGGTTTGAGAGGGCCCTTTTGGCGTCAGGCGCTGGTGGCAGTGCGGAGGGCTCGCGTCAAGCTCGGCGCGAGTTCTCCAGGGTTGATGATAGGGAGCCATCAGGCGGGTATGATGGCTCCAGGTGGTCCGGGGGCGATGCAATTTGGCGCCCTCGGTGGGCGGTCAGGGAGAATACTTTATTCTCTAACTCCTTGGCCGCCGAGGAGTTTGTGAGGGAGGTGGTGCCTCCCTACGAGCGCGCGCACCAAGATATGCTGAGTCGCGCAGACCTTATGGCTGCTTTGTGCGTTAATCAGGCGACTCAGCTATCTATGGTTGACTCGCTGCGTCGCCGAGATGCGGCGGTGTGGCGAGACATCCAACGCTTGGAGGCGGAGAAGGCAGACCTCGCTGAGAAAGAGGCTGCCTTCAAGGCTGAAATATCCAAGTACCGTCGCCGCGCCCATGATGCAGAGGCTAAGGTCACCCAGTTGGAAGGGGACGCGGCGGCGGATAAGCGCCGATGGACAGAGTCTTGCAAAAAGACAAATGCTGAAACCATGAAGTTAAGGCAGGCTCTGTCCGAGGCGCAAGAGGAGAGCAGGGTGCTGACTCGGCAAGTGGAGGAGAAGAGCAAGGCCCTCTCTGAACGGACTGCGCAAGTCGTAGAGAAGCGCTTGGAGCTTGAGTCCAAGGATGCGGATCTCGTTAAAGCTACTGAGCGCGTCTCCTTCTTGGAGCAGGAGAGGATCCAGATCCTTCATTCAAAGGAGGATTTGGAGCAAGACCTTGGCTCCGCCGAGGAAGCCCGCGCTGCGGCTGTCAAGGAGTGTGAGACAGCCCAGCGTCTTTTGGAGGAGGCGATGGGCGCCCAGACGCAGACACAGGATGCCATCAAGTGGATGATGACTGATGGGATCACTGGGGTAAGTGTATCTCTTTTTGCGCCTTTTGTATTACCTTTTGAAGTTTTTATGCTAACTTAACTCTTTTTGCAGGTCTTCAAGAGGTTTTGGCAAGAGCCTAATCTGGGCGACCAAGTCGCTGCCATAGCCGCCACCGCCCATGCTTATGGGTATGGTGAAGGCTATGAAGATGGTTTCTTGGCAGCTCAAAATGGTGGGCGGATCGAGGATGCGGAGCACTATGGGAAGCCCCTGAAGGATGATTATGAGGCGGAGCTCCTCAAATTTGAGAAGGTGGATTTCCCAATACTTCAAGTGGTTGCAGATTGCAACAAAAATGCTGATCCTTTGTCCGCCCTCAAGTACTATATCGACAAATCTGATGAGCTGACCAAGGAGGAGGAGCGCAAGCGCCTTGAAGAAGAGCGCCAACGAGCCAGTGGCGAGGGTACTTCAAATGTTTAGTTTAATAGGCGCTTGTCTTCTCTTTTCTTTTTGTTTTTGTAAATATCTTGTAATTACTAAGGGTTTTTAAGTCCCTCACGGTGAATGAAAATTTTTGTTTTTCCTTATATCTTGTGTTTCTCGTCCTAACTTAACTTATCTAACCAAGTCGTCACCCGATTTAACAAGTTAAAATTAGGCGCGCGTCCTGCTAGATAGTCCGGCGTGTTAAGTATTTGCCTTGAAGACTATAGCGGGGCGCGACTTGTGCCAAAAGGTCCGAGTTAAGCGCGTGTGCGCCTTGCCTAGAAGACCCATGACTGCGCGCTGAACTAGTTTGCTCTTTGTCCAACTTGTTTTGTAAGTTTAGAAGACAAGGCTTTTAAGTTTGTTCTAGCGGCGCGCGTCTTTAAGTCCGGCAAGTAAACTTGTCTTGAAGACCATCTTATGTGGCGTTGGTGTATGATTTTTATAAGTCCGACGTGCGCGAAGCATGTCTAGAAGACTTTATCATGTTAACACCGCCTTATTTGTGGTCCGACGATAGTTTTGCTTAAGTCTTGAAGACCTTGGCGCGGAAAAACAAGTAGAATGACAGATATAGGGGATAATTTTCATTGATAGACGCGGCATGTGTAGCCGTAATTACAAGTGTTTTACAAGTAGCAGCGGCGCAATTGTGCTGCATTCCAAGATCTGGGGATAGGTGTCCCATCAAGCCTTTCTAGCACGTAAGCGCCTTTGCCAAGTATTTCTTGTATCTTGTATGGGCCTTCCCAGGTAGGGGCTAGTTTTCCAGGCTTCTCGGCGTTGGAAGCCTCGTTGTTTCGGAAAACGTAGTCGCCGATCTTGAATGTGCAGGCTTTGACGCGCTTGTTGTAATAGCGCTCTAGCTGCGTTTTGTACTTTGCCTCTTTGATTGCGGCAAGTTCACGTCGCTCATCTAGGAGATCAAGGTTTAGGCGAAGCTCTTTGTCGTTGTCTCTCTTGTTGGCCATGAGTACTCTTGCGGAGGGGCATCCGATTTCGGCGGGGATGACCGCCTCCGTTCCATACGTCAAGCTGAATGGCGTTTCGCCATTACTTGTTTTCGTGAGGGTGCGGTATGCCCATAGGACATGGGGTATTTCGTCCACCCACCCTGTTCTCTTGGTACCCAGCCGTGCCTTGATACCTTCAACAATAGTACGATTGGCCCGTTCGACTTGACCGTTGCCTTGAGGGTGCGCGACAGATGTGAAGATTTGTTGGACACCCATTTGAGATAGCCATTCTTGTAAGGATTGGTCTTCAAATTGTGTGCCATTGTCGCTTACCAATTGCAGCGGTAGACCAAATCGGCAAATGATGAATTCCCAGATGAATTTTTTAGCGTGTGCGCCGTCAATTTTTGCTAGTGGTTTCGCCTCGACCCACTTTGTGAAGTAGTCGATGGCGACGATTAGGTACTTTACGTTTCCTGGAGCCGTCGGGAATGGGCCTACCAAATCAATAGCCCATTTTTGGAACGGCCAGGCCGCTGTGACTGGCACCAGGTTGTTTTTGGGCCGCAAGGTGTTCGGGGCGTGGCGCTGGCAACTGTCGCACTTGCGCAACTCGTTGACCGCGTCCACGTGCATCCCCGGCCAGTAGTACCCCGCGTTCATTAACTTCGCCACTACCATTCTTGGGCCCGCGTGTAGTCCGCATGTCCCTTCATGTATGTCTCGTAGAAGAAAGGAAGCATCTGCGGAGTCTACGCAGCGCAATAGCGGTCCCAGGTAAGAGCGGCGGTATAGGATACCGTCGATGAGTTGGTATTGCAGGGCCTTGTTCTTGATCTTCCGGGCCTCTGACTTTTCGTCAGGCAGGGTGCCGGATGATAGGTAGGTCTTGATCGGAGCCATCCAGGATGCGCTTCCTGTTTGGATTATGTTGACTTGTCGCAGCGGTACAGATGGTTTGTCCAGGATCTCGACGCGGACTTCTTTGGCCATATGCTCAAAAACCGTTGATGCCATTTTACTTAGCGCATCGGCGGGTTTATTTTCGCTGCGCCGGATGTGCTCGACTTTGCAAGAGTCGAATCGGCGCATCAGCTGTTTGGCCTGTTCCAGGTATAACGCCATCGTCTCGTCCTTTGCGTCGTAAACCCCATTGATCTGCCGCGCCACAAGTAGAGAGTCCACGTGTGCCTCCACGTGCCTGGCCCCCATTTTTTCCGCAATGCGGAGGCCTGCCAGCAGCGCTTCGTATTCCGCCTCGTTGTTCGTGCTTTTGAAGTCGAGGCGGATGGCGTACGTGAACTCTTGCTTATCTGGGCTGATGAGGCGTAATCCCGCGCCAGCGCCATCCTCGTTTGAGGCCCCATCGGTAAATAACGACCATTTTTGCGATGGGTCTTGCGCTAACGCGGGGGTTTCTTCCGCTTGACATTCGAGTACTTTATCTGCGGGAATTTCCGTGGCGAAGTCCGCAAGAACTTGGCCCTTGATGGCGGGGCGGGGCTTGTAGTGGATCGTATGTTCCCCAAGTTCAATGGCCCATTTGGCCAGGCGCCCCGACAGCTCGGGCTTGGCGAGTATGTCGTTTATCCGGTAGTCCGTGAGGACATTTATCGGATGCCCTTGGAAGTATCTGCGGAGTCTTCGGGATGCGTGCACCAGAGCGAGAACCAGTTTTTCCATGATTGTGTACCTTGTTTCCGCATCTAGAAGCGTGCGGCTGATATAGTATATCGGCGTTTGCACATTCTTGCGCTCCACCATGAGGACTGCTCCTATTGCGCGGTCCGTGACCGATAGGTACAGTGTCAGTGGCTCTTTGGGGAGGGGCGCTGTTAGCGTCGGAAGGTTCATTAAGCATTGTTTCATTTCTTTGAATGCCGATTCCGCCTCTGGTGTCCAACGGAAATTGCTTTTCTTTAAACAGTTCTTCAAAGTGTCCACAAACGGAAATGACTTTGAAGCGTAGTTGGATAGAAACCGGTTGAGGGCCACGAGGCGGCCCATGAGTGTTTGCACCTCCTTGATGGAAGCGGGTGAAGGCATTCTTTCTATGGCTTGTACTTTTTCTGGATTAGCGCGGAACCCATCGCGCGTTACGATGACCCCTAGAAATTTGCCTTCTTCCATCCCGAAGGAGCACTTGCTTGGGTTGAGCTTCATGCGCACTTTGCGCAACTGTGCGAACGTTTGTTGGATATCCTTAAGCATGTCGCTTTCATCTTTGCTCTTAATTACGAGATCGTCGACGTACACTTCAAGCCGTACGCCGATTTCATTGATGAAGGCGGTGTCCATGAGGCGCTGGTAAGTGGCTCCCGCGTTTTTCAGACCGAATGGCATTTTGGTGTAACAGAAAATGCCCGCGTCTGTGCGGAATGCCGTCTTGTCTTCATCTTCCTTTGCCATTTGGATTTGGTGATAGCCTTTATACGCATCTAAGAAGCACTTAAAGCGGTATGGGGCTAAAGAGTCCACCTTTAGGTCGATCTCTGGCAAAGGATAGCAATCCTTTGGACACGCTTTGTTGATATCTTTATAATCGACACACATGCGCCAGCCGCCGTTTGCCTTAGCTACCATGACTGGGTTAGCTACCCATGTCTGGTACCTGATTGGTCGAAGTATACCCGCGTTGAGCAGCTCGGTGACTTGTTCGTTCATGGCCTTTGTTTTCTCCGGGCCCATGCTGCGCTTCTTTTGCACTATTGGTTCCACTGAGCGGTAGACATTGAGTCTATGTTCCGCTATGTCACGTGGGACCCCAACCATGTCAGCTGGTTGCCACGCGAACACATCAATATTACTGATTAGAAGCTGTTTTAAGTGGTTTCGAATGGCCTCGGAGATTTCATGGCCGATGATCACCGTTTGCTCCGGAAATTTAGGGTTAAGAACCCATTTTTCCGGCTCGGCGCGGGTGTCTGTTTTTACCATTTTTGGCGGCTTGGCGGTTTCTGTGGTATGGCAGTCTTTGTTGCCTCTGATGAAAGCGATGCCTGTTTTGGTTGGGAATCCCACCATCGCATGTGCCGTTGAAGCATTGGCGTTGAAGCGTGCGATGCCTTCCCGTCCAAGAAGAATGTCGTGATTGGAGTTAGCCGGTAGAACCATAAAATCACATATCTCCGTGCGCTCGTGGGTGCCGTCCGACCATGTTACTGGCATGGACAGCATACCCCGCGGCATGATGGTTTCATGAATGAAACCGGAGATTGGTTCGTTGACTGGTACGAGCTTTGCTTTGTCTTCCGGGTCTAATTGTTGGAAGCATTGCTCGTACATGATATCAGTACTGCTGCCGCCATCTAGGAACATGTATCGCGTGCGATAGTGCCCAAAAATGGCGGTGATGACAAGAGGGGCTGTGCATGAGGCGCCGCCTCTAATCTTTGGCATGAGGACGTCAGCCTCTTTCCATGAATCGCTTGGAGGTGGCGCTCGGGCGCGCTTTCCCTGGTAGGCGCTTTTGCCCTTCTTTGTCATGTTGCAGTGGTGACGAGGGATCAATGTGGCAGCATGAGTATTCAGGTCGCGGATCTTTTTTCGCGATCCTTCATCTTGATTCTCGTCACCTGTTTGATTCTTGCCCGTGCGGTGCACGTTCTTCACCAGATGGCCGAGTTGCCCTGACTTCAGCGCGGTTTCGATTTCCATCCTGAGGGTGTAGCAATTATCTGTGAGGTGACCGTAGTCGTTGTGATACTCACAGTATTTGCTACGGTCTACATTCTTGCGCTTGGCCAGGGGAGGGGCGGCCTTCAACGTGACCTGTTCAGTCTTTAAGACCTGAGATGGTGTCTTTGTCAGCGGGGTCCAGTCATAGTTTTTCTTTGAATGACCGCGCTGGTCCCGCGTTTGTTTGGGGCTGATCATCTGCCTGGCGTCCCCGGCTGGGGAATATTTTCCCTCATCCGCGGCGCCAGAGATGCGGCTCCAGACTGACTTGTTTTTGTTTTTATTATTATTATGATGGTGTTGAAAATTGTGCGTCTGACTGAAGGACTTCTCAGACGAGGCATATATCTTGGCGGAGTGGATGAGTTCATCCCAGGACTCCGGTATGCCATCTTTGCCGGTAAGGCATTTCATTAACTCTGGGCTGCGCACGTTATGCACGAACGCTGCCCTTGTGAGTTCTTCCCCGCACCCTATTAGCAGGGCCTCTTTGTTGAATCGAACAATAAAGTCCTCAATGGATTCATTGTCGTTTCGGCGGCACAACAGGATGTGCGCCTTGTCTTTCTTGTGTTTGCGCAGATGCGAGAAATGGTTGTTGAATTTGTCGGTGAGGTCGTCAAAGTCTTTAACACTCCCCGCAGGGAGGTTATCGAACCAGACCCTAGCTGCGCCCGTCAGAGTTTGCGCGAATAAATGGCACCAAACCTGTACGGGCCAGTCAACCGACATTCCTGCGCACTCAAAGTCGTGCACATGGTCATCTGGGTCACGCAGGCCATCGTATCTGCCGATGCTGCTAGGAAGCTTTGCTTTTCTTGGTATTGTTGCTGTCGCTATACGAGCGACAAATTTTGACTTTTCGGCGAAAGCCTTTGGTCTGAATGGTTTGACCAAGTCATCATCCTCATTGTTGTTGCGTGAGCGATGATGACTCTTCTTTCCTTTGTAGCCTGAATCGCTACTAGAGGATTCGTAGCCATCAGGCTCTGCTCGTTGCTTTGCGTAGCCCCGAACTCTGGCGTCTCCGCCGAGTTCCCCGCTACGACCAGCACCCGAGACAGCTGTGTCTTTCCCTTTTTTGGGCGGGATGTCATAGGTAAGGGCCTTGCCCTTTTTCTTTGCCTGTTGCAAGAGCTTACGCTGGTAAATTGCAGCGTTCTTTGTGTTCTGACGGAGGAGCCATTGGTCAAGGTCCTCCTCAGAGCTGGCACTGCTGTCGTCGTCGGAGTTAGCGTCCCGAACCTCAACTTCTTGGCTTTGAAGCCTGGAAGTAGGTTTCTTGACGACTGTGGGTGGTGTTATTTGGTCTTCCGGGAGCTGGGTGTTTCCTTCCCCGGAACGATTTGTGGCAGCAGTGTTGGGGTTGGGTTCAGCCATGGGTGGGTTGAAAAGATGAGTAAAAGAGCGGTTCTAACCGTTGGATGGCGCCAATGAAGAAACAATAGGTATCACGGAGATTACGAGTAATCTACGTGGGGTTAATACCCAAGGTCGTCAGAGTTAATCCTTTACCCAAACCACGAGGTCAAACCCATTTGATGATGATGTAAGTGTGTGTGTGGTGAAAGTAAGTGAGAACACGAGATGTAAGTGGTTCGGTCAAGTGTTGACCTACGTCCACTGTGAACAGCCGATAGTATTATTAATGATCGAATACAAAGAGTACAAGTAAGTAATACTAGGCCAGCAATAACTATTTTCGGGATCCTTTAGCAAGGAGAGGTATCCTTGTATTTATAGGAGAACTCGTGGGCTTGGTCGAAAGGCCCACGAGTAACCATTCCTTATTGGGCTTGGTCTGGGCCCAAGTCCAATGTTTCTCCTGGAATTGGCGGGAGAACAGGTGTACTGTTCATGACGTCACTGGGGCAGCATGGTTGTTGCTCGAGGCAGACACGTGGCGATCTGTGGTTGGCAGATGGCGCCTCTTGTCAGTCGTTGACCATGCTCCTGACAGCAGCAAGGTATGTCTGCTGTTTACTGTAGACGCTGGTATGGTGGAAGCATGGCTGCAGCCATGCTGCTGTCCTTGTCTTGTAGTTGTTGGACCACTTTGCCACCTGTAGCTTTCCTATTGGCGCGTACCCTGTCAGTAATCTTTGTGAATCTTCCTTTTGTTGTCTTGTGTACTCTGTACGATGATTGTCAAGGGAAGATTCCGCGTGTGATGGTACGCGCTTATCAGGTGATGTTATTGCTTATCAGTTGTTGTTCTTGCGCGCCTCCTTGCATGTATTGCTGGTTGCGCTTTGTTGGTTCCTCGCGCCGCTGATTGGCGCGCGGAAGCTGAGTTATGGGGATAGGGATGCCTCTTCCGCCTGGATTAGGCTCCCTATCCCTTCAGCATGTTTGCTTGTTTTTGAGCCCTCGGAACATTGGTAGATCTATGTTGAGGAATTAGGTGTCAAATGACATATTTGAACAAACATATAGTTAAAGCTTTTATGAAAGAGTTAATAGCCAAAATCGTCCCTGAGGTTTGGTCACTTTTGCCACTTCAGTCCAAAACCCAAACCTTTTAAATCTGGATCGGTAGGCTTTTCATTTTTTACCACATTCGTCCCTGACACTAACCCAGTTAACTTATCTCGTTAAGTTGGGGGGTATTTTTGACATTTTGCCAAAAATTCGAGGGCATTTTAGACATTTTGTATTTAAAGGCTAAATAAATATAAAAAAATAAAATAAAAACAAAAACCTTTACCTAAGGGAGAGAGAGAGAGCAGAGATAGAGAGAGCAGAGAGGAGAGAGAGAGAGAGAGAGAGAGGAAGAAACCGGACCAGAAAAGAGACGGGTCTGTTGTTGCTGCTGCTTGGTTGTGTGGGTTACGATTGGGTTACGGTTACGATTGGGTTAGGGTTACGATTGGGTTGTGTGGGTTAGGGTTACGATTGGGTTGTGCAGGTTCAAGGCGGCGGAGGTGATGGCTGTACGGGTCTGTTGCTGCTGCTGCTTGGTTGTTGGTTTAATAAGGTCATGTTGGTGGTGATTGGTGGGCGTAGTAATGAGATTGAGACGGTTGGTTATGAGGCCACATATTCGATATTGGTAAGAGTTGAATAAGTGGCGGCGCTTGAATTGAAGAAGCAAGAGGAGGGCAACACGGAGGTCGGAGGTTTGTAGAGAAGGAGAAGGAGAGAGAAGGTGGGCGGAGGAAGAGATGTTGAAAGGGGAGCGAAAGGATTCACATGAAGGATAGCAATAATTAAGATTAAGATGATTAAGGTGGTGGTGGTTGTGGTGGTTGGTGGTGGTGGCAGGTTTAGAGTAGAAGAAGGTGGGGGGGGGGGGGGGGTGAGTCCCACTTGTTAATAAAAATATTAAAAAATAAAAAGGTAAGCAAAAAGTCAGAAATACCCCTTAACTTAACGTTAATATTTAACTGGGTTAGTGTCAGGGACGAATGTGGCAAAAAATGAAAAGCCTACGGACCCAGATTTAAAAGGTTTGGGTTTTGGACTGAAGTGGCAAAAGTGACCAAACCTCAGGGACGATTTTGGCTATTAACTCTTTGTGAAACCCAAAATAACTTTTTTACAAACATTCATGAACTTTTTAGTAACGAATGGAGTGAATTGCCAAATCCGTCCCTGGGGTTTGGCCAATATTGCTAGATCCATCCATTTTGAGAATTTTCCACTTTTTTGCCACTGAACTTTACACTTCTGTGCCAAATCCGTCCAAATCACAAACTCAGTTAAAAAATTCTGTTAACTCGAGGGTATTTTAGTCATTTCACTCGAAAATTCTCTATAAGATAAGAAAAATAAAAAAGAGGGTTGCCAAGAGTCGAACCTGGGATACAACCCAGTTCAAATCCTTAAGCAAAGACACACAACCACCTGGTCTGCATCAGATTTGGTATTTAATTCGATTTCGAAATGATTTTATATGATCATTAACCAGAGTCATCTTCCCCAACCTAAATCCTAAGAACCCTAATTCTCCAATCACTCTTAGCATAACCCATGATCAGTGCAGTCCATGTTATTACATTCTTGACATCCATTGATGCAAAAACTTTGTTGGCATCTTCTATGCAACCACAGTTTGTGTACATTGTTACAAGAGAGTTATCAACTGATAAAGATGAACGTAAACCTGATCTTATGAAATCCGCATGAACTTGTTGTCCAAAATCAAGAACAGTAAGTTCTGCACACGAACTCACGACGCTCGCTGTCACAACCTGGTCTGATTTGATTCCTGAAATTCTCATTTTACAGAATAATTTTAAAGCTTGTTCGTGGGCACTGTTGTGGGTGTAGCCAGTGATTAACGAAGTCCATGAAACCACGTCTTTTTCCTCCATGTTACTGAACACCTCAAAAGCACACAATAAGAGTGATTGGAGAATTAGGGTTCTTAGGATTTAGGTTGGGGAAGATGACTCTGGTTAATGATCATATAAAATCATTTCGAAATCGAATTAAATACCAAATCTGATGCAGACCAGGTGGTTGTGTGTCTTTGCTTAAGGATTTGAACCGGGTTGTATCCCAGGTTCGACTCTTGGCAACCCTCTTTTTTATTTTTCTTATCTTATAGAGAATTTTCGAGTGAAATGACTAAAATACCCTCGAGTTAACAGAATTTTTTAACTGGGTTTGTGATTTGGACGGATTTGGCACAAAAGTGTAAAGTTCAGTGGCAAAAAAGTGGAAAATTCTCAAAATGGATGGATCTAGCAATATTGGCCAAACCCCATGGACGGATTTGGCAATTCACTCTAACGAATGAGATCAAAAAGAAATTTATCAATATAGATTTGGCTACAAAGTCAAAAACTACTAAAAAGTGTATAAAGTCATAAGAGTGTCGTAAAATACCATCATAAAACATACATATAATGTAGTGGAGATCCCTATAACATCATATTCGAACCCTATCAATACATAAAGACTTTAAACACACCATTTACAACTAGATATGAATATAAAACACCACATGATAATCAACATAAAAACCATACCATCAAATAAAACACTGAATTGCCATACATTCAATGATCAGAGCCTTATCATAAAAAAAAAAAACGAAACCCACTAAATAAGTGCAGGCCCACATGACTGTACGTTTTTTGCAAGATTTAGACTTTGTAGCCAACGCTTAACCTATATATGGATGTAGGAATTAGTTTAAAATTTAAAAGTAATAGTTTATATTTGTTAGTTTAAACGTTACTAGGGTTTAGCCTGCGCGCGTTGCGGCACACTAAACCGAATCATTCTAGTTTTGATAGCATGTAGATATGTGCTTTGATTATTTGTAATTACTACTAACAACACGGTGTCGGAAACAAAATGTATTGAGACAGAGAAACATAGTCACAACACAATGACATACTCGTAATTCCTTATAAATTGTATATTAAAATTATAAGAGAAACGAAATATTCTCAAAATAATGATAGCAAAATAAATGATATTTAAATTTTTAATATAAATAGTACGATTTCTTCTTCCATCACATATTTCACATATTTCTTAACAAGTGTTGTATTTATATGTTAATTAAATAGCTTAAAAAATCTTAAGAACTATTCAGCAAAGTTGTAAAATCAGAACTATTCATCAAAGTTGTAAAATCAATACATAGGATAATTAGTATTTTGTTTATTTAATTCTTAAAAGAAAAAGTAAAAACAATGTAAAACTAAAGAATATAAACTAAGTTTACAGCCATTAGTTACCCAAACACCAAATCTTTTAAGCCCACCTTATACTAAAGCCCGTTACCAATTGACCCATATCTTACCCTCTCAACTCCATGAACAGTACTCCCTCTACCTTTTGGCTGCTGACTCGGTTACAACCCCCCAACACGCTGCTGCTCCTCCGACCATGGCTGCCGCTACCCCAGTGGCCTCTGCAACCCTGAATTCAGCCCCGAAGAACCCATTTTTAGCTATGTTTTTTTTTTTATATTTTATTTGAATGTCATCATTTTTTGTATGCTGATAATTTGATTGATTATATGAATATTAAAATTTATTTTTAATAGAGTTGGTTTTTCTATTCAAAAAGGATAGCGGCGCAACTTGTGGCCCATTTACCCGCCTCCCACTTGTAAAATGATTAATGAAAGATTTGATTGTTTCTTTTAAAAAATGTATATACTGAATACTTGATAGTTAATATTTAGAACTAGTAATTCACCCCCGCGCTTCGCTGCGGATCAAGTTCTTTCGAAAGGGGTACATAGACACGAACATATAAACATGCTAAATGTAAACATGTGTCATTAAAGCACGACTCAAATAATAACAACACATGAATCATTCACGAATGTGGTACTAACGGGTCGTGAACACCCATCTCTAAAAAATCGCCAAATATTTACATTTTGATACTGTCAAAATATCACAGTACGTTGTGTATCGTTGAAGGAAGCTCTTGCAAGACCAAAGTCACAAATCTTCATCTTGAAGTCGGCATTGGCCAAGATAGATTTTGCCAAGTAGGTGTCGTCAATTTCCCATATAATCCGATTGGTTACCTGTTAAACCTTACCACTTAACAAAGTGAAAATAGTTGGTAGAAAGCTAGAAAAGGAAAAGATGATGATAGTTTCAATCTATTTTATATTAGTATAGATATATGAGTTTTTTTTTGAAAAAATATATATAAAAACAAAAATGGTAAAAGTAAATGTCTCGTATTTATATGTAATATGTAAATAAATTTATAAAGAGATAGGATGTGAAATGAGTATTTAAGGACCAAGAAAGCTAACCTCTATTGCTAGGTACCACTATTCAAGTTGAAACACTCCAGCCTCTTAGACCATGTGTAGTGGGGGGCTCCATATATGGAGCCCCCCTTCCTGATTGGTCCACGTGGCTGCTGACTCAGCATGGAGAGAGAAACTGAAAAAGGGGTGTAGTGGTGGGGCTTTATATATGGAGCCCCCTAATCTGATTGGTCCACGTGGATTTTATTTTTTATATTCTTTTAACTCAAAATAATTAAAATAAATGGTAAATAAATATAAAAAAATTACAAATAATATTAAGAAACAACTAACCAAGTCAAAAAAACTAAAAAAAAAACCCAATAAATAGACTTTGTTTTATTCCCCAACGTTCAATTCTCTATCTGAAACTTAACCACCTCCATTTAACCACCTCTCCTTCCTCATCTCTTCCTCTCATCCCTTCCTTTCTCTCTCTCTTTTCTCTCTATACAATTATCTCTTTCTCTGAAACTTTCTCCATCAAAATCGCTGGTAAAATACACCCAAATTTGAACGAAATACATCATCATCACACCCGCTTTCTCTTGCTCCCCACGTGTTCAAATTTGATTCGTTGATGAAGTTGTGATCAGGCGTGATAAAAATAGCGCTTGGGGTGATTTTGGGGGGATAGCGCCCCCCTGTTCCGGTGTTTCAGGCGCCATTTTTGTGTATAACGCGCTATAACGCTTCCACTACACTCACTCTTATAGTCATTTGTAAACCTCTGTTGCGGTTAATGAGTGTATTTGGCTACAACTGGAATGCACAAATAAGCTAATAAGAAAAATTGAATGAGGCAAAATCATCTACCCACACATAGAAATGGTTGTAAAAATGTTATAATTTGTTGTACTTCGAAGTTTGTTTTGTTTTTAAATATTAATCATAGTTGTTTTCAATCATCTTCACTTATGCCATTCCACTTAACTAAACAGCAAGAAAATTAGTCCTAGTACCATAACAGTTCATCACCATCACACTATAACAAACCAACAACATAAAAATTCAGGCCAGTAACACAGATTGCAGATATACTTTCCATGCCAATGGGTGAACTTCAATGAGATGTACAATCTCTTACAAATCCACATTTAAAATTCAGATATCAAAAGTCCAACATCAGCTGTTGCGAGTGTAATCTCCAAAACGTGATATCCATGTTGCGTCTAGTGGATTTTAAAAGCTTCAATACTGCAATGACATCAAATTTTGCAATTCACATAGCAATCTACTTGAATCAAATCATCAATTCCTCGCAACATAAGGTAAAGAATAACGGGTTTTAAGGCCCTATAACATAAATGAATCGTAAAGAACATGTTCGATCAAATTAAGCAACCAAGATTAGCGATTGAAGGCCATTACTAACCTGTTCGATCAGATTTGAAGGTGCTTGAAGAACGATTAAAGCATATTAACAAATCCATGGACATATATACTCATAATATACTTTTCATGAGAATGAAATAATTCATTGCAACAAACTTCTTTTCCAGGTCATAAACTTTACCTAAAATTAGGATACTAAAGAACAATACTGTAAGTCAATAAATCACTGGACCAAAAACTCAAATGTAAGCAATTGACAAACCATAGAAGCCCTAATTCAAAACCAGGAAGCCGAAAAATATACAGAGACATAAGGCACAAAGAAGACGAAAATGTGACATTCATTAAAAAAAAAAAACTCTACACTTTAGCAACTTACCACCCAACAATTGATTCATACGAGCCTAATTCAACATATCCGAATTCATTACCTGAATAAATTTAAATGACCGTAGCGAGATTTGGCACCTTATCATGGAGATGATCGATGACTTTTATAGTTGCGTGGCTCGGAGGTGTCGCCTTCACTGTCTTTACTCTTTCGAACACCGAAACAAAGGCTACCAAGAAACCCATTAACGGTTGTGGCGCACAACAGATGGGTTTGAGTTTTTTTAGAGAGAAAAGGAGTGATGGTGATGTAGAGAGGGAGAAGCTGAAGAAGGGCTTGAAAATTTACACGTTGCACAAAGCAAAGGTGTTGGTTGCTTCAAAGACTTGTACAGAATGTTTAAAAAGATTGTACAAATTACAATAGTTATTCTACACTCACAAACACAACTTAGTAATTATAGTATTAATAATGTATAGGATCATGTTTACAATTTAGATGATTAGTTGTAAAGTAAAGATGTGTTTGTTGTTGAATAGTTTAAAGGTTGACATATATATTAGATAGGTTTGTTGGTCACATTACAGCAAATCTAGATATGATTCACTCCCCTTTGTCGTATCTCAAACAAGTGGAGTAATATTTTTGATGGCAATGTCAACTCATTGCCCAGCTCGTAATGCTTTGCATGCACCACCAAATAAAACCTATCGATAACCTAACCAAATCCTTTTAGCACCCAACGTTATTAATAAATTAATTTTGTCCTAAAATTTTCACTTGATAATCAAAGTTGCCTGATGTATTGCAAAATACATCTATTTTCGGTCTATAGTTTATGTTATTTTCGAGTCAGTTTGTGTCGTTTTTGTGGTATTTTCGTATTCTATTTGGTATTTTGTGTTGCACAGGAGTCCGGGAAAGAAAGGAAGTAAAATGGAGCTTAAACGAGAAAAAACGAGCCTCCGGACGAGTCGCGGTTGATCGGGAAGTCGAAAAAAGAAAAAAAATGAAAAATTATGTCTCGTCATGCTACGTGACGGGAAAGAGCACATCTGGTCACGCGACGTGACGGATCCCCCCTGATCCTGAATCTGGTCACGCTACGTGACCACATAAGCTGAAGCCCGTCACGCTACGTGACGGGACTATAATCGTGAAAAAACTTTTTTTTGGCCCAATTTCGATTTTAAAAACCCTAGGACGGCCATAATTCGAATTTATCATCACCTTGGACGAAAAGAAGCTGCTCTGGAGCACTAGGAGGTGAGAGAAAGGCCAAGGGTCAAGATTTTAAGCATTGGGATCGAGAGTTTCGGGTGTTAATCATTCGGTTTCTTCATTCCTTTGTTCTTTTGAATTGCAAACTATGTTTTATGAACTTAGAATTGATTTTATTCGTGTTTTAAACATGTTTCTTGGCTAGACTTCTATTACTACTTAGGTTATGATGAATACTCATGATTGATTGATTGTTTTTTATGGTTTTTGAAACTTTGACTGTGGATTGATGATTTAGTAAAGACTTTGATTATTTTTGATCTGGTGTATATGCGTACCTAGTTTTGTTCAATTAATAATTATTTACTCCACATGCGTTTTTGTGAATGTCTTTCATGTATGAATGCGTGTTATGTTGTGGACTGTGTGTTAGCAACTAGTTTATGGTAAATTGCTAGTGTTTTCCATAGGAGTGATTTTTGTTGATTGGATAGTTCTAGGTATTCTTCCAATTCCAATAGCTGTAAGGTGCGGGATTGTCGATATGTCTAGGGTGTTAAATTGCTAGATCTAGATACTTTGTAAGAAGATCTTCCTAGTTTCCTTACCACTACTTGCGTATCGAGTCAGGTCAGGTTTTCTATAGTTACCCCTTGCACTCTTAGTGTAGTGAGGCTTTCGCACTGTAAGGTAGACTGTCTAGCGGGTACTTTATCATCAGAGTAGGTAAGCCTGTAAGGGTAACCTCTCAATCGGTAGTTAAACGGCTTATAGGTAACCTTAGGTTTCTCCTTGAGAAGGGTCGAGGGTCCTCTAGTTTATCCTGTAAGTTTAGTATCTGAAGATCCCGGTTCCATAGCTAGTTCCATAACCATAAAAGTTCATCAGTCATGAGTAGGATTCTAACCTAGGTAGTATTTTCACCATCCTTTGAATTCAGTTCTGCTCAGTTTTCGTCTTTAGTTCAGTTTGTTTATTTTAGTTAATCTTTATTTTATTGCAATTTAGTTTTTAGTAAAACCCCCCTCTAAAATAATAAATAGTTTTAATTCAGTTTTAGATAAGTTTTAGAGTTTAGTTACCGTTTTCCATTAGAGTCTCGTGGGTTCGATATCCGGACTTACTTTAGCTATACTAGAGTCGATAGGTTCACTTGCCTGTCAGTAGTTTAGTTTTAGAGAGTCTAGAGTATTACTAGGTGTCTAGTTTTAGGTTTAATTTATTTATTTTTATTAAACTACTTTTAGTACATCATTGCCCCAGAATTTGAATATTTTGGTTGTTCTTTGAAGGACCTCAATCTATACTTGGGTGACAACCTCTTATCATGGTCTAGTCGTCTACAAAACATCTAAACATGGTCTTTCGCTCTAGTGCCGAAGCTGAATATATGGTCTTCGATAATACAGTAACCGAGGTTAGCTGGCCTTTAAATTTATTACTTGAGTTGCATATTCTACTTTGTAACGTGACTATGGAGTATTGTGATAATGTCTGGAATCCTTTATAGCAACAGAGAGGACCAAGAATGTGGATATTGATATTCACTTTGTTAGAGAGCAAGTTTAGGTCAACCATATTCGTGTGCTCCACAACACAAATTTCAGTATGCAGCTTTATTTATCAAGGGCCTTTTAGGACACCTATTCCGAAGTTTTAGAACTAGTATGAGTGTTGTCTTACTACTGCTCGACTGCGGGGGCATATTAGAGTTTATGTGTTTATTATGTAACTATTTGTAAAGAAATAATTTAGCTAGACGGTGTCAGTTTTATCTTAGGGGTTGTTTGGTAAGCCTCTTAATAAGGCTTTGAACCATTCAGCGCTGAATGATTCAGCATTCAGCGCGTTTGTTTCAACTTCTGAATGGAATGGTTAAGGCTGAACCATTGAGACTTGTAATGTAGCTGAACCATTAAGCACTAAACTAGGTTGAACTTTAATGAGGCTGTCCTACCAACGTAGGACAAACAATTAACCATTAAGAGATCCAATTTAATGATTCAGCACTTAGCCATTTAGACCTCTCAATGATTTAACATTTAATCAACCAAACAACCCCTTAGTCCTGTATATATAATATAGACTCTAGTCCTGTTGTATCTGCATTATTCAATCAATAAAATATACCATATACACTTTTATTTTTCACCAACTAAAAAACATATACATGTAAGAGTTTGATTTCATCAATTAAAAACTCTCATAATAAAAACATACCAGTGATAGTTATAAATTAGAAAACGATATTAGATCATATATAGTCAAATCATTCCAAATAAAACTTTATGGAACAAGCAAATATTATTATCACAGATAACTTCAATGACCATTTAGTCATTTACAACCTCAAGAACAAGTAAGATACGAGCAAAACCAAACCCACATGACATGCATGTGAACGTTTTAGCTACTTATTCAGAATTCGAATTTACAATTTGGAAATAATTAAATAATTATAGAAAACGATTTGACATCGTTTCGTTCGTTCAGTTCACGCTTGAGCAATCACGTCTGATCTCACCCTGGTTCCCAGTCAAGACCCCAACTCGCCCAAGCTTGGTAATGGCTGTCACGAAAGCTTGGTTAAAGGCCGTGTTGCTAGACGCAAATAGGTTGACCGTTGGCTTTGACCGGTTGTCAGTAAACAAGACTTGATCAGAGACAAAGAGACCCTTTCCTTGTTGAAGGTTCTTAAAATATTCATTGTCGAATGTTCGAGGGGTGGTTGGGTCCATGTTAATCGCGATCCGAGGGTCAACATTTATGGGACACATTTGCCTTAGTTGAAGAGCATATTGGCGGTTTAGAGTCGGGTCTATACCGCTCTTCGAGTATATACGTGACGAAAATTTGCCACAATGAGAGAATCCAAGTGTATGTGCACCTACACGAAACAAATAAACATAACGCAAATATAAAAATTCCTTCTGTTTAATAAACTCTAACTAATATATTCTATATAAATCGTATTTACCTGAAAGTGCAATCATATCGGTTTGAGATAACCCATGCCTTGCAAACATGCTATTAAGTTGGTCCAATTTAAACTCTGGGTGTGGAAGATTATTCTGTACACTTGCCTTTGTAGAAATTCTCCCATCTCTTCTCCCCAACTCTACACTGTATGATGGTCCACCTGACTATTTATGTAAATAAATAAATAAGTGAAATGTATATAACCAAAGTATGTATGTTATAAAATATATAACAATCTTGTATTTCTATACGTTTATCGCTACCCAATGAGGGTGTTATTTGAATTTGAGAAACATTTTTTATTACGCCTTAATTCCACCTTATCTCATCTTGCACTTGCAAGAATTTGAATTTGGTAGACCACTACTAAGTGCTGAATCAATAAGAGAGTCTGAATGGTTCAACACCTCATATTAGCTGAATGGTCGGTACCATTTAGATGGTTTCTTTAGTTGAAACAAACATTCTTAATGCTGAATGATTAAGAAGTTAACAAACACCCCCTAAATCCATTGGTAGATTCCAACCTTCTATAAACGGAACTAGCCAATTTCAAAAAAATAAATAAAAAAGAATGAAATGAAAAAGTAATTAAAATTTTACAATCGGTAATCCATCAATAATTACTAACAATAACAAAATGATGACCAGGGTGATTCCTCAATAACGTCCATCAGTAGTATGTTGCAAATGAGATTACCCATTGTTATTGGCAGATTTTTGCGTTTTTTTTTTTGTGAAATCTGGGACGACCAAACTCAGTACATATAGAGTTTACATAATATTTTGATAAAAACTACACTATAGTGTGAGGTTCGGGGAACCACGCATTTAGTATGTTAAATATATTATAGAAATTCAATTTAACATGTAAAGATTTTTTTTTTAATTCACTTTTTTGAGGTTCCCGTTGAGCCCGCCCCCTATGTGTATCAGTGTATGTGTATATATACACATGCCACTTCAACTCCTTAAAAGCTCCGCCATGCATGCCCGAGCCCATTACCAAATTTCCTACATACGTTTCTTGTTTCTCGTCGGCAATCCGTGGTAGCCACCATTAATTAGCAATGGATTCATTAACGAAGGGCATGACCATCAATGATACTCTTTTATTTTTATATTGTGGTGATCAAAAACAATAAATATAGAATTTATGAATGCTCATTACCAAACCAACGACATCTCTAGTGGCAAGAGCCAATATATCAGCACAAGAAACTTTATTCCGGCAGCTAGGATTGCTATCAAGGGCGGCTTTCGCCTTGATGACAGTGTCAAATCCATCTCCTGCAAGCGATATGTCATCCGGATGGTCCTTCTCAGCATTTGCATTTGCAAGAAGAACCGAAGCATCACATCCCTAGACATATTGACATAACATATAATCAATATACAAAAATTTACTTGAAAAACAAATGTAGAAATATATGGATAATGAATATTGGTTAATGAGAGTCACCCGAACAAAACAATCATGGAAGAAAAGGCGAAGAGTGCCTGGAACCGTCACAAAGGTCTGCTGAAATTTCTTTGTGACGGCTGCTTTGACGATTGATTCGACATTTGGGCAAGTATTTTTATAGAAATTTTGTTGAAGTTGAGCATAAGATGAAACAATAAACAAAGAAAGGAGCAAGCAACATAGCATTTGCTTCTTCATCTTGCTTTCTTGTTATTTTTTGTTATAAGGTTGAGGTGATGAAGATGTTATATATATACTATTATAGACACCTCTATATGTATTATTACAATATATATGGTCATTGACTTATACGAATGGGTATGTGATTTATTCAAAAATGGCATAAGTGTATCCAATCATGATTAATTATCCGTTGTTTTTTTTAATTAGTCAAACAGAATCTGTACAAGTATACATGTCTTTGTAAGTTGTAACTTGTATAGTTTTATAAATGAGTTTATAGAGCAAGTAGTATGAAATTGTAAGGGGTTTGAAAGGTATTTTATGCCTCGATTAATGAATTTTTTATTATTATAAGTATTTAATTTTGTTATATTTTTGTACTTAACCTTCAAATAGACGGTGGAATATTAAAAAAGAATGTAAAAAATTGTATCCATGGAATTATATTGTTAGCTTGTCATGTGATGTACTGATGTTAATTTTAGAATTTGTAACAAGATACATATATAGTTGTTCTCATAGTACATATTCATTTTCATTTTATGACTGATTTAGGGTATTTACACAGTTATTGTTATATTTTTTACATGTATGTTCTAGATATCACAAGTTTCAACCTAACGATAACTTAACTAACTAACTAACGACTAGTACTTCGAAATAGATAGCGCAAATTTTAAAACATATATTGTAGAAATTACAGGATTTAGTTTAGATTTGAAATTTAGAATATGATTTTCATAAAACATCAAAAGGAGGTTATAATATTATGTTAAGAAATGATGGCTATAATATATGTTTATGGAACGGTGGGTATACATCAAAGCGTTGAAAAAGCATTTTACTTTGCACAAGTGTTTTCTAATATAAATTTAAGACGAGCTAGGATGGTTGGCATGAAAGTGAAAGAGGAGACCTTGGCTAGCTGACATTGATTGATAAACTCATGTGAACCGATTTTTATATTTTAATTTTTAAATTTGGAGTTTAGTTATTTGCAATTTGTACATATTATATTTAAACAAAAATAGTTGTTGGAAGCATTTTGTGGAATAATAATAATATACTATTACACACAGTTTAAAATGCAAACAAGCATATTTAGAAAAGAATTTCTTGTTAAATCATATAAATAAAAAGACATAAATAATAAATTAAACTACTTGGCAACAATTCAAAGATGAACGATTAAGACGAATCGGTGGGGAAAACGTAGGTTCAAAACTTGGCCATCCAATAATAAATTTACTTATGATTTTACCATTATTTACTTTTTTTTTACAAGAAAAGGGAGCCAAGTTTTATTACGAATAAACGTTTTCTAGCTAGAAATTAGAAAACAATAGTACAACGACACTACGAAGACTTAGTCGATAATTACATATTTCCCCCTTCTAAAGCATACACAAGTAGCAAGTCAATTACATATTTTCCCCTCCTAGAGGGAAATATGTAATTGATTTTAAGGGCTGGGTAAATATGTAATTAGGAGACTTAGCAGGGGAAATATGTAAAAATTCCTATTCTTTATCAGATTTCATATTCCACTTTAGACATTAAGCAACACACACAAAAAAAAAAGTTGTAAATTGAACTGTTAATAGCTGAAGACTATTTCCATATTTCACCTACATATATGCAAACTTATAAATTAACTTACTAGCCAGTTGATAAATATTCGAGTTCCAGCTTCACTAAACAAATTTGATACTGCTAAATATTTGAACAAGTGACCACCATAGTTATAAAAATTCATACGTTCAGACCACATTACTAATAAGTTTTAAATCATTAGGATCAATTGTGTAATTATTAATTAAACGATTAGGACTAATAGTGCATGATCTGCATAACACAGGATCAACCAATTCAAGGAATTAACCCTTATCTTTTTATGTTATCTCTATATATAAAGTAAGAATGATGGTAAGACACTGAAGTCAAATCCTCAAGGGGTTCGTTTGACAAGAACAAACACAAATGTCAAGCATTACTAACATTACTAGCCTTATTTTCATTGAATTAACCAATGACACAGTTACCTCTCATGCATGGAATCGTACGTCAAATGGTGACTATCCTTAAAACAATAGGACTAATGAAATATCTAAAATATACTCCTCCATGCATCTCCTCAACATAACAAATTGAAACGCGTTAGTATTCGTTCGCTTGTATCACTACCACACTAGATCATATATGGTGTTCGATCAGTTGGCAATCGATACCACATCGACTGCTGAATTGTGAAGTTAACATTATCTATAAACATATGATAATAACTCAAAAGCTAAGATAAATAGATAAAAAGAAAATACATCACTAATATTTATAATCCTTGACCCACGCGTATGTTTTGGATAAAACGAGACCAAAAAAAACAGGAATCTTGGTCACTGAGATAAGTTTATAATAAAAAATATTATATTTAATGAAGTTGATAACTTACCGAATTTCATATTTAAAATAACAGGTGTTCTAATTATTATTTAATCAGTTATGAAACCAAGGAAATAGTATGAACATGAATGTAATAGCGATCGATCACGGGAGGGCTTGAGTGTAGAAGTGGTAATCAAATAAACCAAAAGTTTACTTGCTAATGGGACAACTTTAATAATTGATGTAGAAAATTATTGATACCAAAATATAAAATGAGAGTTTAGTTGAATGACAAGAAGTGATCAATTCTTAAGATATATGGTTTAGACAGGTGTATATTAAACATTATATATTTTAAGTGAAGAAGAAAAAATAGTAATAATAAATGGTTAAAATATACGGCTGATGGGGTGTATAGAATGGATATTAATTAGTCATAGCAACATAAAAGACACAATGATATAACAAACATTCTAAAAACTACAAGCTTAAAATCCAAAAAATCGAAAACCTAAAAACTAAGATCGTAGGGGTTCGTTGAGACGGTTCCAATGCCGCTTGAATGAGTTCAATCGAATTCCGTTTGATACATTTCCTATGACTTCCTACGTTTTTCTCACTGTGTATTTGATTCTATCCCATATATACTATTCCACGTACATTCTTCCTATATATTATTCAAATATATGTATTACTGCGAAGAGGCACTAGATAGATATGTTGGTCAACATTTGGGGACGAAAAACAGTTGCTTTACATGGATGGTCAAAATTGGCCTTGCATGTGATCTTTGACTTATGTATAGGTGTCGTGTGGATGATGTTCTTTGAAGTTTGGACTAAACTAGCCAGGAAGATTATGATCATTGGCTCATTGTTACAATGGGTATGTGGCTATATATAGTATATATGGTGGCTATGATCAATGGTTTTGACTTGCGAAGGTGACAATGGTGGTTGGTTGGTACCAAAGACGCTCTAATTTCCAACTCTACTAAATAAAATTACATATTTAACCAAGCAAAAATCAAATATGATAACTGTAAAAAAATTTTTACTATAAGTATATATGGACGAGTGTTGAAACATTTGTCTATTTCCAATTTAATGTCAAACACATTATTCTTGTAAAATTTTTTGAATTGCTTGAGTTTTATTTTTCATGATTGAACCAACTTCTATTTGAAGCGTATGAGGTATAAGCTGGAATTCCATTAGCTAGAGTTTTCATGGCATAGATGAGACCTATCTATTCTAACGTGTCGATCATGTTTCTTCTAGTTCTATATCTTATCATCGACACTCGTCTGTCTTTTAGTAGTAGTGATGTTTTGAGTTTGTAACCCAAATTGGCAAATTGTATTCTTCGTGTTCTTATAGATCGGGTAATAAACAACTTTTGTTTGAGTATCAACTCTCTGGATTTGCCATTTTTTTACAACTAGTACGCTTTATTATTTTAACTTTTTTTTCATGACATTAATATCGGGCCATGCTATTGCATACCGACAGAGAATTTGAACATACAGGTAGGTAAAAGCGATACTAGTAACAAGTGTTCTGATTTTTATATTTGCATGACCAGCCAGTTTCGGTTGATAAATCCGAACCCTAGGTCAAGTAAGAAAGCAACAAACTTAAAACGGTTAGAAGAAGACACGTACTGTAACGCCCCAAAAATCCATTTTGCTTAATTACGCCAGTATGCGTGATTAGCAAAATAATAAAACGGGACTTAGAAAATAAGAATGTGGGTTATGTTCTAGTATGGAAATAACCTAGTTGATATTATTTATATAAATGAGTAAATAATATTAGAAACTAACTTGAGTAGTTAGTTTTTATAAAAGAAAATAACATTGGGGTAAAGTTGAGGGACCAAAGGAGTAAATTTAGGTCAAAATTATAATGGCGAACACCCAAATTGGGTGCATTTTAGTGATCAGCCCCCAAAGGGGTTTCCTGAGCCCCTAAACAACCCTAAATCCCAAAAATTGAAGAAATTGATGCAAGAGATTGAATCAATAGATGAATGGTGTATTCTAGAGGGTTAATCTTCAAGAATTAAGCTTTGGTAAGAACCCTAACCTCCAAATTCGTGTAGGGTTCAAAACCCACATATGGGTTTTGAGCAAAACATGTTAAATCCGTGATATTGTTGATTATTAGTGATATTGATCATTCTTAATGGCTTATAAACGAGTTAAATTGTTAGAAGCTTGCTTGTATTTAAAGATGATTATTTTAGTTTTGATTAGTAGCTTTGATGTTACTAAAATTGTAGCAAATCTATGTTTTAGGCATGGATTGTAGAGGAATTGTATTACATATGTATCGCATGAATCTTATGTGTTGATAAAAACGTGAATTTATGATGTCTAATGGTTCCCTCATGGTTAGAGACCCTAAAGGAACTTGAATAGATGATATTATGCTAAGTGATGCTTGATTCTTGTGTTTTATTGATACTTGAAGTATGAATGTAGTGGGTTTTGACCCTATGTATGAACCATACAAGGATGTGGTGAAATCTTGCATAAGTTGTTAGTTTTATGCTTTGTAAATTTTGTAAATGTGTTAGAAATCAAAGTGATCAATTATTGATGATTAGCTAAATAAATGGTAAAGTTTGAGAAGTCCATAAAGCTTAGAATTCATTTACAAAAATGGTACACATAAGGTATTTGATAAAATGCCTACATGAAACTTGAATTAAATCAAATGGTGTAAAAAATTGTATGAAATTCATCACTTTTGACAGCCCTAGATGGTCATCTTGTAAAGGGCATATCTCATTCGTTATTAGGAGTTAGAAGACAAGGTTGAAAAGCTTGTTGCGCATGCTACATTTTATATTTAGTCATGTGAGGCTGGTTATGAGATTTAGTGGGTCAAAACAGCATAATAAGTTAGTAAATTAGTTTTAACAGCTTGTTGTTTGGAACCATTTTATGTGCAGACCTGAACTTCAAAAATTTATATAAAATCATAGAAAAATCGTTAGGAGGTGTTCTTTAAATGCCTGGAAAAGTCTTTGAATGAGGCACATTTTGTATTTGATAGTCAAGGTCTGATTACGAGGTTTAGAAGGGGAAAAGCGACCTTGAACAACAGTTGCGCAGAAAATTGTTGCACATTTTTAATGTAATCTTTAATAAGAAAAGGTGTAAGAATGTACACGCTTGTATTAGTCGTGGAGTACGGATCGTAGGGAAAGAATAGCATATTATGTGGCATTCAAAAAGTGTCTAAAAACACTTACCAACTAGTTCATGCAAGTATTTTCACTAACGGGTCAAACGGGTAGTATATGGAAAGACTTATTAAATAGAACTAGTTGTTGAATGTATTGAAGTCATGTTTGAATGATGTATAATGAATACTAATTTTTGAATAGGTAAGTTCCAAATTAGTATTCTAACACGGCATGTTGACTTGAAAGCAAGCTAGGTACAAGAAGCTTAAAAGTCAACGGGTCAAGTGGATATGATCTCGAGCTAGGTAAAAAGCTTGGGACTATAAGTCAAACGCGTATAAGGCGAAAACACTCCTACAGGCAAAGGTAAGTGACTTAAGATGCAAACCCTTGGTTTAGTAATTGTATGTTTATGTATAAATAGAGAATGGGAAACAAGTATGAAATGGTAATTTATAATAAGATAAGCGCATTGATGTTGTTGGTGAACGGGTATAGTTCATCATACAACAATGAATGTTTGGGATAAATGGGCAACAAAGATAAATGAAGTGAGGGTAATTAAGCATGAAATAAACCCAAGATTAACAAATATGACATAAGAATGAATGGTAAAATGTACGGATTGATATGTGTGTATATATTTATATAGATAGATACATTTAATCATGGGTGTTATAGTTATGCAAGGTCACATAAATGGTAAATCGTTTGGTAAGTGGAGTTATCACGCGTTGGATGCTAGTGTAATAGAATGTGTGCATAGTTGCTTATGCCCGAGAATGCGTGAAAGTGTTTTGTATCTAAAAGTTGTTCGTTATAAGTAGATTGAGTATAGGTTCGGAAACGTCATGTTTGTCCTTCAGAATACATGAAGGAATAATAGTATGACGGGCCAAGATAACTTGTACATGGGATTTGTACGTGCGTGTGTATTGTAGTGTTATTAATCTTTTTGTTATGAGGATGGTCAGGATGGTAATAAAGATGCAGGTATGTAAGTATGAATGCATGGAAACTGAAGGATAGGATCCGGAGACCGGATCCTAACTTACAAAAAGGCGTTTGGATATGACCATTAAGTATTGTTGATGTTATTTCCATATTGTGAATATTTGCATTAAGTCACTTAATGAACTAACGAAATGGTTATGTGGTGGTTGTAGGTTGTCTAGTCTAGCTCACAAAGCAAGAAATGGTTGAAGGTCAAGTGAGGACGCGAATTGTGCGGTGTCGCGGTCGTGGTCACGTAAACTAATAAAGATGAGTTGTTTTTGATGTAATAAAAACAATAAAAGATGAAAGTATGAAACACTTATTATATCTTGTAGATATGGGTTCAAAACATACTAGAATGTTTTTATCAAGCAAGAAATTTTCTGGTTCGTATTTCCGCTGTTTTTTTCAGTTAAAAAGGTTTAGGGTGTTTCACGTACATAATACATAAGATCCACTACAGATAATTCAACACATAATATAACATCTGAAAATAGAAAATACAAAGGTTGAGTTCACTCTATTCGACTCACTCAAGCTTATCATTTTCTTTTTTAACTTATGAGAGTTCACCAATTCTGTACCCTCTCCTGGGTACAGTTCTAAACTTCGTTACTGCAATTGTTCCTTCTCCATCTTCTTCGCAATTGTTCCTTCTCCATCTTCTTCCACTGATATCAAACCAATAACATGTTATAAAAAATAAGCAAAACTCACATATTTTTGTTAGCAGTCACATAATTTAAAAAGAACATTACCCCCCAAGAAAATGCATCTCCTTTCTTCAACAACGTCTCCTGCACAATCGAGTTTAATAAATTAGTCATGTTATAGTTGCTAGTACACAACGGACATGATTACCTGTAGCAAGTTTACGCTAGAGTAAACGTCTCCAACACAACGCATTTCTTCATCTATATGGTAGACCCAAATCGTCAAACATTTGCCTTTGACCAACTTTGCAAGCTCATCCCTAGCCATAATCCCATCGTCAGTTCTAATTTCAGGCGCACGTATTCCCCTGTTCCCATAGATATAATAAAATAATTTTATAATTTGGCAATTTTTATAACATCAAAAGTTACTTAAAGTGGCCTTAAGTGGGCGGTCAAAAAAATCAAATACTAAATGTTTTAAATGGGCCAAATATATTCCTGGATTGTCCACAATGACTCAAGCACAAACATAAACATTTCTTCATGGGTCAAATAAACAAACATTTAAAAGTTTCTTTTGTTTTTGAAACCAAAAAACCAAGCCTTCATATAAAGCTCCCAACTCACGAGTTTCATGTGTGACCAGCTTGGGAGTCCAAGTCAAGTTTTGGGTATATTTTGTGATACAATAGGTTTTTTTTTCTTCAATTAGCATGGGGTCAAGCTCTAGGAGACGCTGCTGAAAATCGAAATCTAAAGGTTATTTTGTATCTTTTAAAAAGTATCTTTCAGTTCAATAAGAGACGTCGAGGTTTCTGTCCTATTCCTCCAAAATTTGCTTCCTGTTACTTGAAGCTTCAATTGTTATCGGAGCAAAATTTAGAGAGGGTCAATTTTCTTGGTTCTAAGGGGTTGGATCAAGACCAAAGGAAAGTTCTTATTTATAGAGGAAAAACAGGCGACAAGCTCTAAGAGAGACCGCTAAAAATCGAGCTATTGTCACCGTGAAGGAAAACAACTCAACTTCACTCCAATGTGTACAAACTGCAGGAATGGAGGGAGTTGTTACAAAGGCAAATACCAGAACAATTTTTATTTATTGTTGCTACAACCAAGGTTTAAAAAGGCTGAAACGGACCTCGAGACGTTGTTCGTTAGCCTCAAGAGGCGTAAGCCTCAAGATATTATTAATATATATATATATCTCATAAAAATCACAATTTAATATAAAACAAACATAAATATTATAAAACCATCATAAAATAGTTCAACAAGAAATAAAATAGCTAAAGACAGAAAATAGTTCAACAAGACAGCAAGCTAAGATAATCAAAAGCAGTTTAATTCTATCCAGCCATACATTTAACCAGACCCTATTGGGGGGAACCGGGGGGGGGGGGGACCCGAATTTAAACTGACACATACATGAAAATCAAAACGTAAGAAATTAGTTTTAGGGTAAACTTAATACTTTAGAAACTTGAGGTAGTAAACGTAACATTTACAAGGTTGGGGGGTTAATTTTAACATTATAACAAACTATGGGGGTAGAATTGTAAAGTTGAGAAGTTGGGTGGTTTGGTCATCGATTAGTCCAAACATACGCAATTTTGATTCTTGATTTAAAAAAGCGTGCCCGAAGGAGCAAGCCACAGCCTTCAAAAGGTGCGAGTTTTACAAGAAGCTTGTGTGTTCTAAACACGGTAAATGATGCTATAAACACATAGGAAAAATATTTAAAAAAAACTACATATTTATTTGTGCTTGAGGTCCGAAAAGCGGTGAAATTTTGCGCTTCGCGCCTCGGTTTTAGACCTTGTCATTTTTTTGGCGTTTCTAGCTTGTTTAAACCAAGGATTGGTTGTTGTTGATATTTATCTCATTGATGACAAGTTTAACGCCTTGGGTATGTGGAAGTTAAATTCATTGAAGCTATACTTCCCAACTTTCCTACTAAGCAGCAAGACCACACAAATATGAAAAACAAATTCTAATAATACCTTAGCCTGATCGGGTACTTTCTGGTCATATATTCCGTATTATCGACGGTTAGTACCCTGTGACAATAAGTTAGCTAGGAGTATTAATCATAAACGGTATTCACAAATGAAAAAAAAAATGGACAAAGTAAATACTCATAGTCTGGCGAAGCATTAATTCTTTTGAGTAGCTCATCTGCCCGAGAAGTGTCCTTGTTGGCTAGTGCTTTGCAACGCTCAGTTGCTGCGAAGAGTATCTTTTTGGGTAAAAGACAAGGGTCCTTAACCTCAACAGGAACGATGAAACTCACCCCATCCGTTACGTCTTTTGCAACCACCTGATTTGCGAAACTAATTAGAAATTGTGTTTGAAAAAAGTATTGAGTGTTAAAGAAATTTCTCCTTACAGGAAATGTAGTAAAACGGAACGGCAGAACATCCTCCTTAACCGGTGAAGCTGGAAGATCTACCTTAAACGGTAAAGCTTGATTAATCCACGGGGGGGTTACTACCGAGTAACAAGGAGGAAGCTTGTAAAAGTGCAAGAATCCCTATAAGCTATTCAGTTAGTCATAGATGACCCAAACTACATTCCTAATGCATACAAAAATTTGAATTACGTGATTGTTGGGCCGGTTTTGACTTTCTTTATAGAAAAATATATAATCCTTTTACCATGTTTAAAAAGTAAATTTGAAATTAGATAACTATTACTTGATGCAACTTTATCAACTCAAAGTTCCCCGACCGACCCAATTGATCAAGTTTGCAAGTTGTGGCGTATATGAGATGTTTTAGGTTGATAAAGAAACCTTTATATCAGCATAATCAGCACCAAATCTGTGGGCTTCATTTAGGGCCTTATATACAAGTTTGGTAGCTTCTTTAAGATCATTTGGTTTAGATGTCCTCCATGCATTGGACAGCTCCTTAAACCTTCAAAGAGTTTCTAATTTTTGTTACTAGAGTAAGGCGGTTGGTTATACACTCAATAATATATCTACCATAAGAATTTGATCAAATATTGTGATAAAGTAGCTGAATTTGTAATATATATATATATTGAAATTAAGTGCATAGAAAATAATGTGTAATCCATCATCTCATAATAATGAAGCATGGAAGTTATTGAACAATCTCATTTAAAAAAAGGTAAAATATTTTGACTTGTTCTTGGCCCAAAAATCCTAGATGAGGGGTATTTGTTAAGCAAAAAAAAGTTGGGCGCAAGTTTATGGACGAGATCAGTAGCCGTCGGAAAGGAAATGAAATTTACCACAGCCGCTGAATGATTTCATCTGAAACTACATGCCAGGCAAGGTCTAGAGGAACCTGTAAGAAGAATTAGAGTTAAAAATGAATGAATCAGGTAATCAATCGTAAGTGATGGATAATATTGAGTACCTTGGATTCGGTTTCAAATTTAATGATGTCATTTTCAAGGGCGGAGACGGGGTCTCCCCAACACAATGCAGCTCCTTTCTTCAACAACGTCTCCTGCACAATCGAGTTTTAATAAATTAAGTCATCTAACATTTGCTAGTACACAACAGACAAGATTACCTCGAGAGATTTTTTGCCAAAGTAAACGTCTCCAACACAACGCATTTTTTCATCTAAATGGTGGATTGTAATCTTCAAACACTTGCCTACGAGCATCTTCGCAAGCTCATCCCTAGCCTTAATCCCATCGTCCGTTCCAATTTCAGGCGCATGTATTCCCCTGTTTCCATTGATATAATAAAATAATTTATTAAATTATACGAAATGCTTTTACAGTGACCTGTGTACTGGTCGGAAACCGGGACCAGAACCGTTTGCATTGTATTCTCATAACCACAATCGTACCATCAACACTCAGGCCGTCAGAGCTTTTTTAATGAGCGAGGCAAAGAAGCTTAAGAAGAAAATTGATGTGTGCCTACCCCATGTTTTATGCAAGTTCCACCATCCATGTTCATCATCACAAGAGTGGGGTTTCCACTTACCCATGTTTTCCTAAAGTCATGTGTGCATGTCTTTCTTTTATGTTTTAAATAATGAAGTAGTGCTCATAATGAGTAGTGCTTGTGTGTGGTTGGTAATATTGTAAGGCTATATAATAGCCATAGCTTGTCCATTCGGGGATTATGAAAAGAATAAATGAAAAATATGAATGTTGAGTGTTAATCTCTCAAGTTCAAGTCTAACTCCTTGCTATTTTCTTTGAGCCTTACCCACTCTAAGGGTTAATCTATCCTATCCCAACCGATTGGTACATATCAAAAATAATGTCTACTACTTGAGAAACGACCCTAATATGTGATGCATATATTTTAAGGTCCACACGTATATAGCTATCAACTCTTAACTGTATATATATTTTCGATTCGGTTAGTTTTTTAGCATGAAAACAATTTTAGTATGATGGGTCAAATAAATCAAATACAAAGGATGGTTTTGGTAACAGCAAATAAACATTGTTACAGCAAATAGACATTGTTATCATAAATCAAATACGAAGGATGGTTTTGGTAACAGCAAATAAACATTGTTACAGCAAATAGACATTGTTATCATGAATGTATTTGGTAATTTTTATAACGTCAAAATTTACTAATAAAGTCGGTGTTCAAAATAATCAAATAAGAACCTTGGTTTAAAAAAGTACGCCTCATGGAAAAGCGCTTTTTTTGGCCTGAGGCGCTCAACTACATGAGGCACTGTGAGGCGCTAAGGCGCCATCACAGTCAAAATTAGTGTTTATTTGGGCCAAAAGTCAAAATCAGGTTTTTTTAAAGATTTTTAAGTGTGATTTGGCTTCAATCTTGATTTTAAAAAGCGCCAGGCGCACAAAAGCGACGAGGTCTTAGCGCATCGCGCGAAGCGCAAAGCGTGGGATTTTCGTACCCGAAGCGCACACTAATTATATAATTTGTTTTATATATTCCATGAGTTTTTAGCTTCATTTACCCAAAATATAGCTATAAATAAGGTTTTTATGTGATTCTACCTATATGTACAAGCCAAAAACACCAAGGTACAACATTTTTATGCATAAAAAATACCCAGGTTACGTGAGGCGTGCGCCTCAGGGAGAAAAGCGCCTGAAATTTGACAAAAAAGTGCATGAGGCACGCGCCTTTGGGAAAAAGAATTGGCGCAAAGCCCCGAGGCGCCCTAGGCTGCGCCTCGCGCCTAGGCGCGCTTTTTAAAACCCAGGTTTCAATGTATGTTTTAATGAAGTGTTTTAAGTGTGTTTTATAATATAATTATGTTTTTGTGTTTAGGATTGAATAACAAGTAGAATATGTCGTATTGACTTGTTTAAATATTTTTTAATTTATTTTACGTTGGGCGCCTCACATACGTGAAGCTCTCACCTTGCTCCTCGGCTTTTTGAACCATAACGCCTAAGAGCGCCTCACGCTTTTCTAAACCAAGATAAGAACTGTTTTGAATGGGCCAAATATATTCCTAAATTGTCCACAATGACTCAAGCACAAACATAAACATTTCTTCATGGTTCAAGTAAACAAAATTTTAAAAGTTTCTATTGTTACCAAAGCTTCAATTGTTATTGGAGCTGGAATTACAGAGGATCAATTTTCTTGGTCCAAGGGGCTGGATCAATTTTCTGAATTTGAAACAGCCAAGAAAATTTTCGCAATCTAGATTGAAAAAGATGAAAAGAATGGAGAAGGCATAGAAGACTTTGCTACAGGACTGAATGGGGGGGTTGTTACAAAGGCAAATACCAGAAAGATTTTGATCTGATATTGTTGATGCAATTTGCAGATGTTATCCAAATGCAGTTTCAGGAAGCAGTTGGCAGCTTCAAGGCATTTGAAGAAAGTGTGGCAAATCCCACGGAAGCAAAAACGATAACCAAGTATTACATTCGTATGAAGAATGGCAGGCCAAAAGGGCACTGGTCTTTTCCATGGGCCTGATGGAACTTTGCTCATGAATGTACCTAGGCTAGATCCCCTAATCGTTTGTACAGATTGAATTAAAGGTGCTAATATTGACACCTGGCTGTGTCTGACATGTTAAAAATCCATGCATCTTGGTGTTCAACTCAACACCAATGCATATACACTTTTTGACCACATAGGAAGGAAAACTATGGAAATGGAATGACCACTTAGCTGACTGCAGAATCATGTTGATTGTCGACATGGGCGCCAAACCCAGCCGATCAGCCCAGACCCCAGTTCTGCTCAAAACAGACCTGCAAATGGGCCAAACAGTTCTGCACCTAACAGCTTATTAAAAGCTAGCAGCCCAGCAGATCACACCTATTTTTCTGATGATTATTATTTAGCCTAGTCCATAGTTGTTAATAGCGATGATAGCGATCGCGAATAGCGTCGCATATCGGCTATCCATCGCTATCTTGGGTTTAGCGGGGCAATAGCGATTAAATAGCAATTTCCGGCGACGTTGCTGTAATTTTTTTGCTAGAAACAAGGAGGAAGATGAATAGCGGTTGTGTGCATTGCGCTTCTCTGTTTTCGGGTTAAAAACTTTAACTATTTTCACATTTAACCACTCTATCTTTCATTTGTTTATATAAAAGTATAAAATTAGTTTGTGTATATACACATTTGGTCCTTATACTTGTAAATTTGTACATAAAAATATATTTCAATATTTTAATACCTTTTCGCTATTTACGAAATAGCGGGTGCTATTTCATTGTTATCACTGCGTAGCATATCGGTAGCCCGTCATTATTTACCGCTATTCGCTAACTATAACTATGGCCCTAGTCAGAATTCAAAACACTGGAATCAACAGTTCTGGCTCGAATCCCAACAGATAAGGAGGCAATGGTTTATAAAGAATGGAAGAAGCTATGCTTTTAAAAGAATAATACTTGGAAGCAAACGAACCTACCACCGAATCATAAGCCGACTGGGATAAAATGGCATAAGCTAAAAAATTGTATAGGAAGCGATTTTAATGGCCACATTGGTGATAGAAAAAATCCCTGATAGGGATCTTCTAGACTTTGCAGTCGCTCACAACCAAGGCATTATAAACTCATCCCAAGGGTTGGTTGTTGTTGAAGCCTTGATGGTCATGTGTTTGCTCTTAGCACACGAATATGATAAATAAATTCCATTTGAGATACCTTAGCTTGATTGTGTACTTTTTGGCCACAAATTCCACATCATTGAGTTCCACTACCCTGTGACAACAAGTTAGGAGTATTATTCATAAACAATATTATTAACAAGTTTAAAAAACTATAATATGACATGGACAGAGTAAATACCCATAGTCTTGTGAAGTATTATTAATTATTTTTGTCAGCTTAGAGGCCAGATAAGTGTTCCCGTTGGCCAGTGCTTTGCGACGCTCACTTATTGCGGATAGTAAATCTAGGGGTAAAGGAGTGATATCCTTGAGCTCAACAGAGACAGTGAAACTCGCCCCATCCGCTACATCCTGCGCAACCACCTGATATGCAAAACTAATAAGGGATTGTGTTTGAAAAAAGTTTGTTGCAGAAATTTCTCTTCTCCTTACAGGAAGTGTCAAAAATTTGAACGGCAAAGCATTCTGCGCGAGCGGTGGACCCTCAACCGGTGTAATTGGATTATACCACTTGGGTTTTATTACCAAGTAATAAGGAGGAAGCTCATAATAGTGCAAGAAGCCCTATAAACAGAGAGAGTGATTTATATAAGGTATTATTCAGTTAGTCATAGATGTCCCAAACTACAATCCTAATGCATACAATCAAAGTTTAAAGAACGGAAACGAGCCTCGAGGCGTAAGCTCGAGGCGCAGTCAAAAAATAAATAAATATAAAAATTATGTGTCTATAAAAAATAAAACATTTGACCTAGAAAAGTCTAAAACATAAAAAACACACATCAAAAATAAAAATAATTGACCCAAAAAGTCTTAAAACACAAAAAAAACACATAAAAAATACCCTAAACCAACTGAGGCGCACATTTTCTTAGCGCCTCAGCCCTTAGAGGCGTAAGTACAATCTGAACCCCATGAGGCCTCAGACTCGTTTTCATAGATGCATACAATCTTTTGATGCAAAAGAATTGCAACTTGGTTCGGGTTGGCATTGATTGTTGGACGTTTTTTTTATAAAAATATATAATCCTTTTACCATGTTTATTATTTGAAGTATATGAGATGTTTAGGTTGGAGAGAAAACCTTTATATCATCATGATGAACACCAAAGTCGTGGATTTCATGTATGAGGTCATATACAAGCTTGGTAGCTTCTTTAGGATCCTTTGGACGTTTTGATGTCTTCCATGCACGGTAAAGCCCCTCAAACCTTCACACAGTTTTTAATTTTTGTTACTAAAATAATAATCTACCATAATTATTATACCGATAAAGTAGCTGAAATTTACCACAAGCACTGAGTATCTTCATCTGAATATACATGCCAGGCAAGGTCTGGAGGAACCTGTAAGAAGAATTAGGGTTAAAAATCAATGAATCAGGTAATCAATCGTAAGTGATGGTTAATATTGAGTACCTTGGCTTCGGTTTTAAATTTAATGATGTCATTTTCAAGGGCGGCGACAGGGTCGCCGTCGGTTTCAGAGTACACGATGATGTTCTCAGACATCATGGCGTCGCCACAATCGGTGGAATCAGAAACGCCTTAGTTATTATGGTTTCTATCACCGTCGGTTTCATGTATACACCATGACTATATATATATCTTAACTTTTACGTAACACACCCTATACTTTTTTTTTCCTACAAATTTTATAATTCACTCCACTACAAATTTCTACCAATCTTGCGCTTAACTGATTCACTTCACTGAAACAGTTTTTTAGAGGCAGCATTCCCCTGAAAATAAAACAGAGAAAAAGACAAAAGGGAAGAGACAAACCACGAGTACCAGCCCGTTAAATAGAACCAGACCATTACCAGTATGGGTGGCGGCGGTGTTACCGTGCTGATAATGGGGTACCCGTGACCATTTCTGGTGGCGCCCCGTCCCGCCTAAGTCTACCAAACCATAAATTTCTTTTCTACTCTCGACTTTACCAATTATTTATGAGATATGCATCATTTTAACCTTTACGATGTGTTCCCGAGTTAAATTAACGAGGGAAATGAAAGGAAAGAAAATTTGGATTGTGTTCCTGAGTTTCATTTAAGGGAGGAGAAGAAAGGAAAACAAAACATGTTGTGTTTCCGAGTTTCACTTAAGAAAAGAAACGAAAGGAAAACTAGGTCAAATCTTTTAGTTTAGTTTTCCTTCCGATTTAGAAGGAAACGGAAGGAAGGGATATGTCTCTGAATAAACAACGAGTATAACTCACTTTAAATTAGAGATAAGTCGGGTTTGATACTCGTGTTAGCTCAGGTTATAATCCTTCAATCACACTCGTGACTTAAACCGAACCCCCGGGAATACTAAAGAAATAAAGATGAGGTGTAGTAGTAAATGAACACAAAAAGATTTAAATGGTTTGGTCTAGTTCGACCTACGTCCACGAGAAATAAGAGAGAGTTTATATATCTTGAATGGTTATAAGTACAACGAGAAGTTACATGTATTTTTTTCGTATGTTAATGTTCGATCCCTACAAAGGAGGTGCAACCTCCATTTTATAGGGGATGCATGGGCTATGCATAGTGGGCCTTCATCGCGTCCATGGGTATGGGCCTAAGTTGTGGGCCTTCATCGCGTCCATGGGTATGGGCCTTCATCGCGTCCATGGGTATGGGCCTAAGTTTGATGTTTTAGACTTTTAGTACTTAATGAAATGAAGGTTTTTATGTTATAAGTTTCTTAATAATGTTTGAAGTTTATTTGAAATGAAAAAAAAAAAAATTCAGCAGTGGGCAAAACAGCAGCAGTAGCTAAAAAACAGCAGCAGTAACCCGGTTTTTTTCCGGTTTTTTTCCGGGTTTTTTTCCCAGACAAAAAAAACCGGTTTTTTTAACCAGTTTTAAAAACCGGTTATTAAAACCCGGTTTTAAACCCTATCAGGACCGGTTTTTTAAAACATAGTTTACCCAACGAAAAACCGGTTTATAAACCGGTTCGGTTCTAAAAAAACCGGTTTTAAGAACTCAAAAAAAACCGGTTTAAAAAAAAACCGGTTTCGGTTTTAAAAAAAACCCGTTTTGTACACCTCTACCTCCGGCCCACAGAGTGGGTAAAAGGTCAGATGACAATTAATGTTGATGTGAGAGAAAGCGTGTATCGTCCTGACGTAATTCCACGTGGCGTGATGTGATTGGGCGCAGACGGCGCTTTGTCTGACGCGGCACGGTTGACTGACTTGTGGCGTCTGACGTGACGCTTGGGCAGCAGGTGGACATGCTTGTACAGTATTCTGACAGATACTATACACTGCAGCATGGGGGAAGCATGGAAGCAGTCACGTCACTCTTCCTTGTCAGGGGTCGTTGGACCACCCCTGACACGTGTCGTCCTTTGATTGGCGCAGCATTCACTCTATTCTTGACCGGATATTCTTGATTCCTGATCATCCGTACATCATCGTACTTTAGGACGATGTTACTCGATTATTCCGCGAGTTGGCACACGCGCTAAGATTCCTTTATGATGATGACGTCACCTTATGATGTAATCCTCCGCTGGGTACTGATACCCCACGCAGGATTTGATCCGCGGACATCAGGGATATGATGTTGAGGAACTAAGTTTCCACTCCACGGACTAGCTTATACGCGGTCATCTTGTAGTTAGTGTTTTTTATGGGATAGGGTTGTAATTCGTCGTGTGTTTTTCTAACTCGTTCAACTTACATCTCTTTAGGACATAAGAATTCGTTTATGTGGTTGGTGATTGTTCAAGTACCCTGCACGCAAGTATGATATTGTTGGTATATAATCTAGGGTGAGGCTAATGTAAAAAGGAGGTTAGCGTAAAATGTATAAGAAAGATTTTTAGCCATAGATTGAATTAGATAATCAGAGGCACGATGGTAATTTCATTCATCATTAAAGTTTCATCCTCATTTTTAAAATGACCATAACTTTTTCATACGACATTATTTTTTAAAAAAACCTATACCATAAAAACAAACTTTTCATCCTCTTTCATTTGCATACCACATTGGTATACTTTTTTTAAAAAAAAATTGTTGGGTTGATAACTTGCGTTTTAGGGTAGTTTTGTAATTTCACACCCACTTAACTGGATTATTTAACCTCAGTTAGCCCCAGGGACTATCCGAGTTAAAAAATTTCACTGTTTCAGGACTATGACTATAATTTTGAAAACTTGGGGAGTATAGGTGAAAAAAGTGCAAACCACAGGAACCATTCGAGCAATTTTCTCAAACAAAAACATACATGAATGACAAAACTGAAACAATACCCACTCTAACTTATTGAACTTCTAAGAAGCATGCTTGTCTTGACCATCATTCAGATTGAGTATTATTTCACAGCAAGCTGAGTAAAAATGGCATTGTTCAAATTCAAACCAATATATAGTAGAAAGAGGCTAAAAAAAAGTCAAAGATTACACATAAAGAATTGATCCTTACCACTTTCAAGCTTCAGGAAATATTTGAGTCATCCAAGAAATTACCTCTTTCATAAGTATTATGATTATCATTTCTCTAAAAAAACCAACACCAAATTTATTCGAAAGATAAAAGTAAAAACTAGGTATTAGCGAAAGGTATTAAGCAGCAGAACAAAACAAACACAGAAAAAAACTCGACATATATGAAATTAGGGTTCACAAAGTAAGATGGAAATTGCAAAATAATATAAATCTTGCTACAGCTCTATTACCTCAAGGAAGTGAACGATAATGTGTGTCAAAGAGACCCAAAAATTAAATGTATCCTTTTCAATGACGTGAGAAGAAACCCCCCCCCCCCCCCAAAAAAAAATAATAAAAAAATAAACTCCTAGAATTATGTGAACCTGTGGAGCGTAGAAAGAGAGAATGATTTTAGAGAGAATGGGGTTATGGAGAAAGAGTAGGGTTGAGACAGAAGAATAGATTGCGTGGATGGAGGAAGACACGTGGCAGATCAAAACACCCCGGATTTGCCACGTGTTAGAGAAGAAAAACCCACTGTAACATGTAAAAAGGAGAAAAAGTTGGAAAACCAGCAGACTATATTGATAAAACTTTCAACAAAAACGTATTTAAAACGAACTAAAAACGCAAAACTATTCATCTTAACTTCAAATTAATACCTCCTATTATCAAACATTTTAATACTTGAACAGTTGTTATTAAAATCATGACTGTAGCTACTTATTCAATAATAAAAATTTACATGGTAGATTAAAATATAAATTAAAAATATGGTACTTTTCTAGTTAACCCTACTACAATCGTGTCTGATTTCACCCTGGTAACCAGTCAAAACTCCAACACGACCGAGCTTGGTGATGGCGGTCACAAACGCTTGATTGAATGCATTGTTGTTAGAAGCAAAAAGGTGAACCGTTGGCCTTGACCGAGCATCCGTGAACAAGACTTGATCAGAGGAAAACAAGCCCTTCCCTTGTTGGAGATTTTTGTAATATGCATTGTCAAAAGTATGCGGGGTGGTTGGGTCCATGTCAATCACGAGCCTTGGGTCTACATTAACCGGACACATTTGTTTCAGCTGAAGAGCGTATTGGCGATTTAGAGTTCGGTCTAATCCATCCTTGGAATGAATCCGTTTTGAAAAATGACCACAATGAGAGAATCCAAGAGTATGTGCACCTATAAGACAATATTTTAAACATTAAATTAAAATTAATATATTTATAAGATAATGTAAAGACAAAACTGTTAATTTACCTGAAAGGGCAATCATATCTGTTTGAGATAGACCATGAGAGGCGAACATGGTGTTTAGTTGGTTGAGGTTAAAATCAGGATGTGGAAGCTTGTGTTGAACACTTTTTCTAGTAGAGTTTCTCCCATCTCTCCTTCCTAATTCCACTTTGTATGATGGTCCACCTGTCTACATGTTCAATTATAAAATTAGATAAGCATAAACATTAGGTTAATCACATTTCTTATTCATCTAATTTTACTATACAAAAGCTTTATGACTTTATCTATTGACTTGTTTAAACTATACATGAGTGTGAAATCAATGATTAACGTTGGTCACTAATCAGTAATCACATGTATATAACTATTTGTTCACGAGAAACGTTACTTCGGAAAAATGATTACTTTAGATTAAGTTTAAAAGTTTTATATAAAAGGTTAGGGAATGTCAGACTATATACTATGTGTAATGATTTCACTAAAATGTAAAAAAAAGTATGTGACACGTCAATATCACATAGACTAGAAAAGTTTTCATTAACTTTTTTCTTCAATGCTTATAATAGTTTCATGAATAAAAGAAAAAATAAAATAAAAGTGAAACATGTCATGTGATTAGTGAAAAGTCGGTGGACCCCACAGTCATCATTCATGCCCTCGCCCCACGCCCGGTGTCTCACTCCACTGAAGAAACCATCATGCATAAAAGGGCTTAGGTGAAAATGAACGTACGTAGTTCATTTACGCCTTGTCTCGTAATCTGATTTTAACTTCTCAAAGGGCTATAACAAGCCATTTTTAACATGTTAATAGATTTTAATATATAAATATTGAGTTTGGAAAAAAGAATTCATATAAAATGAGCAAATATACTAGTTTTATATCAACCTAAATTGTTTTGAGGTTTGAAATTGCAAAGTTTATTTATAAGTAGGTTAATTCCATCATTTAGTTTGAATAAAGTACATGGATAGTCCATGTGGTTTTATAAAATTTTGAAAATAGTTTTTAATTAGTATGTAACACCTAAAGGTTTAGACAATCTATGTAATTTCTCATACTTTGAAATTATTTTTCAAATTTTATAACATCACATAGACTATTCGTGTACTTTACTCTGTACGTATTCATTTTTATTAGTAAGAATTAAAAACAAAATAGCTTCAAAACTCAACAATTAAAATATATTCTTTATACATAAAACCTACTAAACTACTTTTAAAAAAACTGAATTCGTAAAATGCTATTTATTTTTATTCCATATGCCAAATATTTATATAATCGTATGTTTTTTTTTTGTTTTAAACCCAAGGTCGAACGAGTATCTAGTGACAAGAAAGAGCCAATAAGCACAAGTGATGTGAGAATAATATTTACCAAAGCTACAACATCTCTAGTGGCAAGAGCTAATATATCCGCACAAGATACTTTATACCGGCAACTTGGGTTGCTATCAACGGCTGCCTTTGCTTTGATCACGGTGTCGAACCCGTCTCCGGCGAGTGACAAGTCATCATGATGGTCCTTCTCAGCCTTTGCATGTGATAGAAACACTGAAGCATCACATCCCTATTATATATGTCACAAAACAAATGATACATTATATATATGTTGAAAAATAAGAGTAAAATTTAATCAATGAGGCTGCATGAACATGAACACGAACACGAACAAAACAGTCATGAAAAAAGAGGCGGAGAGTGGCTGGAGCAGTGACGAAAGTCTGCCTAAATTTGTCGGTGACGGCTGATCGGACTATTGATTCGACATTTGGGCAAATGTGTTGGTAGAAATTGTGTGAGAGTTGAGAGTAAGATGAAGTAACATAGAAAGATAGGAACAATAAACATAGCATTTGCTTCTTCATATTTGTTTTCATTTTTCGTGTTTGTTTTGTGTGTTGTAATTATGATTGTAGTGGTGATGATCATTATGTTTATATGAGAATTTATGTATAATATTTTAATCCATAAAGGCATGTCAAAAATAATAATAGGTTACCAAAAGAGAGATGATGATGTTTATTTGAGAATTTATAGTATTTTAGTCCAAAATGAAGGCATGTCAAAAATAATTATAAGTTAACAAAAGAGAGAGATGATGGGTACCCACTTTTCCCTTATTTATTTACATATAACTAAATATATAAGTTCTAAATTTTAAACTCTTTTTCTGTGTTCACGGCCGAAATAGTAAAAAGAAAAAGAGCAAAAGAGAAACCTAATAGGCAAAAGAAAAAAAAAACCTAATAGGCCAAAATAGTAAAAAGAAAAAAAAACAAAACAAAGAAAGAAAGAAACACATTTACTTGTGTAAAAATATCGACCATGAACACTTAAAATTTGTGTAATCCACATGTATAACTTACTCATACAAAAAACGTGAGTGTGATAAAGTTGTAAGCAAGGTTATTAAACGAGTTGAACGGACAAGTAGATTTACCATATAAATGATCATCTTACTTTTTATTCTAATTTCAAACAGTAGGCATGTTGAATTAATCGAGTTAAATAAGTTAACACAAGGACAACTCGTTTAATTAAACATGTCAATATGAACATGACATATTCAATAAACGGGTGACACATGACAACCTAATACCTAAGTACATCCATATCATGTTCGTGTCATTTTTCCAATCCAAATTTCTTGTTTCATAACCATTTCATCTTTCAGTTGAGAATTAAGAATAAGTGCTATACATCAATCCAACAGGCATATCTTACATATATTTGGTTGGATAGCCAGTTCTATCTAATTAAGATATAACAAACAATTTACTTGAATTATAAATCATTGTACAATTATGAATGATTCTTATTGTCTTATTGTCCATTTCAGGTCCAAGCCAACAATAAAACAATAATCTTGACAACAGCCAGCTAGTCCAAGCCTTTATGCACCAAGGTAATCAACAGCAAATTTATACAGGAAAAAGAACTTTGGTTTAGTCCCAAATCACATAACCTGCACCAGAATATATATAAATTATTAGAAAAATGTACAAATTATAAAGAATTAATTAATAGAGAATATTAGGATTATGCAACATACATGTACATAAGCAATTCTAGACACGTTCCTCAAGAGTCGAGCAACTTGTTGACCACTGAAAGTTGTTGCCTTCCTCGCCACTCCTCACCAGGCTTTAACGTAATTGGCTTTTCCACTGCTGCGGCCTCCACACATACCATATGTTTGTACTCATCATCTCCAAAATCAGTCATTGCCTTTGCCTTCTTATCCCATGGGTTCCACACCACTACAGTGTGTGTTGTATACATATATATATGATTTTATATAGATGGTTATCAAATTAACAACCTTAAACTAAAGATGTTAAAAGAGTGTAGTCTCACCAGCATCCGGAAGTCCATCTTTACGGATGAGATATGTTCGTTTCTTTTCATGATCCATAACTGTAATTTTAGTTGGTGTGCTAAGATAAATCCTGTCAACCTGATAACAGATAACATTACATGTAAAAGTTTCAATTTCAATGGCATATTATTTTTCTGAATGCATGAATAGAATAGAATAATAAGGAGCCCTTTAAATAGGGGAACAATCCTATGTAAACCCTACCACTTATTTAGGAAAAGATCTAAACAAATAATTACAGATAATTATAACAACAAAAAAATACAAATATTGTCATATGGTCCCTTTAATATATGTCGGCTAAGACCCCCCGCAGTTTGAGCAGTTGGTGGACAGAAAAACCCTTTGTAAAATATCATCATATTGGAGAGAAGAGGGAACGTGCAGCACGCGGATATGACCAACTTTAACCTTTTCCCTCTCAAAGTGAATATCTATCTCAATGTTCTTAGTCCTCTGACGTTGAACTGGATTATCTGACAAATAAACAACCGACACATTATCACAGTAAACAACCGAAGCCTGTTTTAAAGGAATGTGCAACTCAAGTAATAAATTTTGAATCCAAGTAGCCTCCGCCACTGCATTGGCCACTCCACGATAATCTGCTTCTGCACTAGACCGGGAGACTGTGGGTTGACGTTTCGATGACCAAGATATTAAATTATCTCCAAGAAAGACACAGTACCCGTTGGTCGATCGACAAGAATCTAGGCAACCTCCCCACTCAGCGCTTGAATATGCAACCAATGAATGGGAATTGGACTTTTAACAATCCAAATCCCGTAATCAAGAGTCCCCTGTAAATATGGACGGATACGCTTCAACAACGCATAATGCGGATCACGCGGTTCATGCATGAATAAACAAAACTGCTGAACTGCGTAAGAATTATCTGGACGCGTAAAGGTCTGTAACGCACCAGCTAAGCTTCAGTATAAAGTGGGATCCAAAAACAAGTCATCATGCACTTAATTTCGCAGAAACATCTATCGGTGTAGAGCAAGGTTTACAGGATGACATCGAGGCCTAAGATATGATATCTTTTGCACATTGTGTCTGATCCAAGAACAACCCATGAAAAGTGCGTGTGACCTTAATCCCCAAAAATAGATGCAACTGACCTAAATCTGTCATAGCAAACTCTCGTGAAAGGGTGTTGATAATCTCCTGCAAGAATTTGCCTGAAGAAGCCGTGTGAACGTCATCAACATATAACAATAAATATGTTGTGTGAGGACCCTTGCTGTAGATTAAAAGAGAATTTATCAATTATACCTGGTGGTCTGATGCATAAACACCGGTTTGTTCAGGCGCCCATGAAGAAATGTGTTTTTAACATCAAGCTGGTGAATGGGAAACAACAACTGATAATGCAGTGCGTATGGTGGCCGGTTTAACAACCGGACTGAAAGTTTCATCACCATCCATACCTACGGTCTAAGATTTCCCATTCACAACTACTGAGCCTTGTACCGCTCGAGTGATCCAACAGATTCAAACTTGTCGCGAAAAAGCCACATGCAGTTGATATGGCTGGTTTAACAATCGGACTGAAAGTTTCATCACCATCAATACCTACGGTCTAAGATTTCCCATTCACAACTACTGAGCCTTATACCGCTCGAGTGATCCAACAGATTCAAACTTGTCGCGAAAAAGCCACATGCAGTGGATGACCGGTTTATCAGCCGGACGCGGGACAAACTTCCATGTGTCATTAACCTGTAACGCACTAAACTCTGTTTGCATGGCATGCAACCAATGAGGATCGGTAAAGGCTTTAGAGTACAAAGTGGGTACAGGAGAGATAGTGTTGGTGAGAAGGGTATGTTTAGCTTTGGAGCGGGTGGTCATAGGATGAGTGTTAGTTTGGGACGGACCGCCAGCTTGAGACACTGGTAGGATCGGACCGGCAGCCGGTGCAGGAACCTGCTGAGGAGCCGAAACCTGCTGAGGAGCCGGAACATGCCGAACCTGTGGAACAAATTGGGACACCGCAGCTGCTGATCTCGGTCGGCGTGTATAGGTTAACAGGAAAGGGGAAGTCGATTGTAAGGTTGGTTTAGGCGCAGATGATGGGGTGGGGCTTGGGGTGGGGCGGGTAAAGGTAAAACCGGGTGGAATGTCATCAAGAAAGTGATAGGTTGCGGTGGGGGTAGGTATGGTGTAGGGAAACATGCTCTCGTCAAACGTGACATGACGAGAGACAATAACTTCTCCCGTGGTGGGGTCGAAGCATCAATACCCTCGAAAGTCGGGAGGATATCCAAGAAAGATGCAATGAACGGATCAGGTGTAACGTTTGTGAGGTTGACTGGCCGAGGAGTTTGGGTAGCATGCACACCCGAAAACACGTAGGTGATAGGTCGGATGGCGAAGGTATAATGCAAAGGTAGGGATGAAGAAGTTAAGGAGCTTGATGGGTAAGATATTGTGAAGGTAGGCTGCAGTATGTAAGGCTTCCAGCCAAAAACTAGGTGGTAGGTGTGCATGGATGAGCAAAGCACGAATGATGTTGTTTAGGCGACGGATCATTCGTTCAGTTCGACCGTTTTGGGAAGATGTCCGTGGGCAAGAAAAACGAAAAAATAAGTTGTGCTTGGTTGCAAAGTCTTTAAATGCATGGTTGTCAAATTCGCCTCCCAAATCACTTTGGAAGGTTTTAATGTGTCAATTGAACTGTGTGGCAATCATCTTGTGAAATTTGGCAAAGGTGGGGAAGGTGTCAAAATTTATATTTTAAAGGATAAACCAGGACAAAATGTGAAAAATTATCAATCAACACCATATAGTATTTGTAACCCGTTTTACTAGGAATCGGGGAAGTCCATAAATCACAACATATTATGTCGAATGGAGTAAAAGTAAAAGAATTTGATTCATAAAATGGTAAACGTTTACTATTTGACAAATGACAGGAATTGCAAAAAGAAAACTACAGAGTTACTACATGAAAAATTAAAACGACGGCTAAGAAAATCTAAGACTTGAGCGCCTGGATGTCTAAGTCAATGATGCCAAGGTAAGGAGGTGGAGGTGGAGGTGATGGAACATTCTTGAGGCGGAAGTGTTGGTGGTGTGACTGGATAAAGGTTTCCCGTGCTATTGTGGCGCGATAGGAGGCGTCCCGTTTTGAAATCCTTCAGAGTAAAACCAAAGGGATCAAATTCAATTGACACATTATTATCATGGGTAAATTCTCGAACAGATAAAAGCCTCTTAATGATTTGAGAACTATAAAGAATGTTAGATAAGATATAGGTACGGGTGTGAATAGGTAGAAAACCCGTACCAGAACCCTCAATTGGTAAAACATTGCCATTGCCGACAAGTAATTTAGTATAAACAGTAAAAGGGCTATTGTGTTTGATTGTACCTCGGTTATCAGAAATGTGTTGCTCAGCACCGGTGTCCATGTAGGAATTTGGATCTGTATACTGAAGTTGCATAGCATTGAAGTGATGAAGTCTGCACTGACTACCAATGGATTCAAAGCATCATATCCGGTGAATCGCGGGCTGCCAAACGAGCCCAGTGTACCTATGGGCAGAAACCAGGTGTAGTTGGGCTGATGTAGTCGGGGCAGCCAGGTATGGTTGGTTAGGGCGCCAGGGCTGTTGGGTCGGGTAGGGGCATGGTGGAAGTAGGGGCATGGTGGAGTGTTCCTCCATGCCCATTAAGGATACGAATGGTTCTGAAAAGCCTAGTTAGAAGATCCTGATTGAAAATTTCGGTTGCCCCTGCCTCGTCCTCTTCCGCGGGATTGTTGGCCATGATCTCTACCTCTGCCACGGTAAGATGGCTGTGAAGAATAGGGGATGTTCTGATCGTTTGTAGCAGGCTGCTATGGTGGCGAGGTGGTAGCGGTGCTGCAGGAGTAACAAGAACCGAGGACGATTGCTGTTTACGGGCCGTGAGGAATATGATCTCATCTGTCAGCATGGTGCGTGCTAGGTCCCAAGCGGCATTTTGAGAATTGATAAGTGATGTTGTATCGAAATTCAGGAGACAAACCTCGAACTAGCTGCAATACGAAGCGTTTCTCGGTCACCAGTTGGTCCACATCAACTAGTTGATTTGCTAGCTCCTTGAGTTGTTGACGGTACTCGTTCACCGAACTACAGGCAGCAAGGTAAGGTTAACAAAACGGGTTTCAAGGGCTACTGCTTTGGCCTGCTTGTTGCTCAACAAAATCTTTTCAAGTTTGAGCCAAGTGGTGTACTGGTGTGGGCAGATGGTTCGGTGTCAAGAACTCTTATAAGCAGGTCATCAGATATGGTACTATAGATCCACTGAGAAACGAGACCATCCAACTCCTTCCAAGATTCAAAGGCAGGATCGGTTTCAGCCGGTGCAGGGGTGTCATCGAGATGGTCCAAGACTTTGTAGGTGAAACTTGAAGAGTTTCACCCAGGAAGAGTAGGTGGCTTCGGATCCGTCTAGTGTTCGGATCTTTGTTTAAATGTTCGAAACCGAATATGCTAGATGAAGCGTTTTGATAGAAGACGAGTTGTTGTCGGGTGAGGAGCTTAGGCTTGTCAGTAGATTTAGTCATGATGACAGGCAGAAATCAGGTCGAATCTTTGGGAGGAAAAGAAGACAGACCCGAAGTGGAGCTGTCAGACAGCAAAAAAGGACAGAACCGAAGCCATGATTGAAGAAAAAGAAGGCAGGGTAAAGAAAAAAATGAAGAGTAATCAGAACCGTGGCTCTGATACCATAAAAGTTTCAATGGTATATTATTTTCTGAATGCATGAATAAATAATAAAGAGCCCAAAGATCTAAGCAAATAATTACAGATAATTATAATAATATAAAATACAAATATTTTCACATATGGTCCCTGTAATATATGTCGGCTAAGAACTTGTAACCATGGTTAAGCACTAAAAAACTCAGGTAAAGAAGAGGCTACTAAATTTACCTCTGATTCAAAAGTTAACGAGTCTCCTTGTTCTGTAAACCGCTCCCTTTTCTGACAATTGTCAAGATAATCCAATGTTTCCAGTCCTTCCACGCGAACCTCGCTTAATCAACAAAAATCAGAGTGGAATCGTGGATATATAATAAACTGCAACACATAAAAATTGGTTATATACCTGATATCTGAAACTGAAAAATAGGTATGATATGCAAACGTAAATGTAAACGCCTTTCCATCAGTGCCCGTATTTCTGATCAGAGAAGTCAACATCAAGTCTCCTCCAGGTCCCAAAGTAATCCGCAAACGATACTCAAAGCTAAACAAGCAATGAAAACTAAGTCCGACATTAAGCAACAAGAAAAATTAATTTTTATAAGATGTACCTATGAGGCCATATTTTCAAATCTTCTGCACCGGGTCTGAGAATCAAATCAAGAAAGACCTTATTGGTGACATCAGGTGGGAGAGGAGGCGGGTCGTCATCAAACGCCCAAAATCTGCTTCTAGCAAACCCATGAAGTTCAAGAGGACCTAAATTTGAGAACTACAACAACGAAGCAAGTTTATATAATATCAAAACAGAAAAATCAAACCGCAAATGACAAAAAGCTACTTACTTGAGGAAAGCATATAGTAATACCCCCACGAATGGGTTTTGGAGGTTTAAAGGTTTCCTGCAGATATAATACTATTAATGATTGTATACTACCATACTATAATTTAATCAAAGGCGTGAATGATACGAGGGTACGAAGAAACCCTTGCAACCCAAACACCAAAAACGGATTAGAAAAGAAAGAAAAAAAAAACATAGATATATTACCAGCCAAAAAACTTATAAGGTTAGTTGACATGTGATAATTAGTAACTCACTCATTCGCGTAAGTAAGGGTATAATTCTATCTACTAGTCAGACACCTTACTACTGACAAAAAGCAACTCTTCTCCGTGCTCGTTTTTCCAAGATGTCACTAAAAGTATTTGTGGTTGTAATGCTTAATGAATATTATTGATAAACAAGACCCCTATATATAGGGTGAATACAACCATGATAATAGGAAAGGATATACATGAATAATTACAATGATTATCTCCTAAATAACACAACATAATCTATTCCTAAAATATGGGAATTCGGTTGCTTCTAAGACACCCCCTCAGTTTGAGCGGGCGGAGGACAAACGCTCAAGCTGGACCGAAAGGATTGGAATAGCTCACGAGATAATCCTTTAGTAAATATATCCGCATACTGCATAGAGGAGGGCACGTGCAGAACTTTAATGTGCCCAAGACGAACCTTCTCACGGACGAAGTGTATGTCGATCTCTATGTGTTTTGTCCTTTGATGTTGAACCGGATTATTGGACAAGTAAACCGCTGAGACATTGTCACAAAAAATGACTGAGGCACGAGATAAAGGCGTATGTAATTCAAACAGCAAGTTACGAATCCAAGTCGTCTCAGCCACTGCATTAGCGACCCCCCTATACTCAGCTTCGGCACTAGAACGTGAAACCGTAGGCTGACGTTTAGCTGACCAAGAAATAAGATTATCACCAAGGAAAACACAATAGCCGGAAGTGGAACGTCTAGAATCTGGACAACCGCCCCAGTCAGCATCAGAATAAGCCACCAAATCATTAGAAGTCGACCGAACTATCCGTATACCGTAATTAATGGTTCCTTGCAAATATCGGATTATACGTTTCATAAACGCAAAATGCGGATCCCTAGGCTCATGCATGAATAAACAAACCTGTTGAACTGCATAAGACAAATCAGGACGAGTGAACGTTAAATATTGCAAGGCACCCGCCAAACTGCGATATAAAGTCGGATCCGAGAATAGTTGCCCATCTGTAGCACTTAATTTAGAAGAAAGATCAACTGGTGTGGCACATGGTTTGCACGATGACATAGATGCGCGGGCAATAATGTCCTTGGCGTACTGTGCCTGTGACAAAAAAATGCCGTGTCTCTGTTGAGTGACTTTTATCCCCAAAAAATGATGCAAACGACCCAAATCAGTCATAGCAAATTCCTTCGAAAGCGTGCCAATAATGTTGTTCAAGAGACGATCATTAGAAGCTGTAAGCACTATATCATCAACATATAATAGTAAATAAGCAATGTTGGACGGGTCCTGATGATAAACAAACAACGACTGATCACAGGCACTGCTGCGAAAGCCCCTAGAAGTAATAAAAGTGGCAAAACGTGTGTACCATGCCCTGGGTGCCTGCTTAAGCCCATACAAAGATTTCTTTAACCGACAAACATGATTTGGAAACCGCTTATCATAAAAACCCGGTGGTTGATGCATAAATACTGTTTCCTGTAGATCCCCGTGTAAAAATGCGTTCTTAACGTCAAGCTGATGTATCGGCCAAGTACGTGAGACAGCCAAGGACAAAACAGTCCGAATAGTAGCCGGTTTAACCACAGGGCTAAATGTTTCATCACAATCCACACCGACGGTCTGAGAGTTTCCATTAACCACCAACCTAGCCTTGTATCGTTCCAATGAGCCGTCCGACTTAAATTTGTGCCTAAATAACCACATGCAGCGGATAACGGGATGGTCAAGTGGACGAGGAACCAGTTCCCATGTTTCATTGTCCTGTAAAGCCGTATACTCGGTTTGCATGGCATGCAACCAATTAGGATCAGTTAGGGCTTTGGCATAGGATGTAGGGACCGGTGAGAGAGATAGGGTATTATGGATGGCCGGGTGAGTGGAGCGGGATTTGGAACGGGTGGTCATAGGGTGTTGGTTAGTGGCCGAAGGATTGGGCTGGGTTTGGTTTTGGGCCGAGGCGGTCTGATGGACGGGCTGGGCTTGGGAGTGATGATGGGCCGTGGAGTGTGGTGCAGGAATTGGGCCGGTAGAGTGGGCTGGCATAGGAGGAACGGTTTTAGGCCGGCGAGAGTAAGTGAAAGGGTAGGGTGCCGTGGCCGGGTGTGGGTCTGGCTGGGCAGTGGGCTGGGCAACGGGCTGTGAAACAGGCCTGTGGAAGGTAAAGCCTGATGGCAAGGTGTCGTCTAAAAAATTGTAGGAGGTAGGAGGATGAGGAAGTGCATAAGGGAACACGTGCTCATCAAAGGTCACATGCCGGGAGATGTGTACCTTACCGGTGGTAGGATCCAAGCAACGGTAACCACGGAAATCAGGGGGATACCCGAGGAATATACATCGCATGGACCGATGGTGAAGTTTATGGGGTTGGGTGGCGGATGTGTTGGGATAACAAGCACATCCGAACACTCGTAAGTGTTCATAATCTGGGTGGCGAAGGTAAAGGGCAAAGGTAGGGGTGTAATAATTTAGACGTTTAGTAGGTAAGATATTGTGTAGGTAGGTGGCAGTGTGTAGGGCCTCAACCCAAAAGGAAGGAGGAAGATTCGCATGAATTAAGAGAGCTCGAATGATGTCATTCAAGCGGCGAATCATACGCTCGGCCCTTCCATTTTGAGATGATGTTTGTGGGCAAGCAAAACGGAAGAGGAGACCGTTTTGTTGGGCAAAAGTTTTAAATGCTAAATTGTCAAATTCACCCCCTAAGTCACATTGGAATGTTTTAATTTTCCGATTAAATTGGGTGAGGATTAATTGGTGAAATTTGGCAAAAGTGGGAAAAGTTTCGGATTTATATTTGAGGGGGTAAACCCACACGAAGTGTGAGAAATTGTCAATTAGCACCATGTAATACTTATATCCGGTTTTACTCGTGATAGGCGAAGTCCATAAATCGCAATGAATAATATCAAAAGGAGCAAAAGTAAATGTATTAGACGAATAAAAAGGCAAACGTTTATTATTCGAAATTTGACAAGAATTGCAAAGATTATGACTTTTGTCCTTATTACATTGAAAATTAAAATTACGATTTAAAATATCTAAAACTTGCGCCCCGGGATGTCCTAGACGATCATGCCATGGTAAGTGGTGGGAAGCAATAAATGTGGCTTGAGGTGGCAGTTGAGGTGGCGTGAACGTGTAAAGAGTCCCGGTACTGTCATGTCGAGATAGGTGCTTCCTAGTTTTGAGGTCCTTCAAAGAAAAACCAAAAGGATCAAATTCGACAGAAACTTGATTATCACGAGTAAAGCGTCTAACGGAAATAAGATTTTTAATGATTTGTGGGCTATAAAGTATGTGGGGAAGTATATAGGTGCGGTTTGGTAGTGGGTGAAAACCCGTACCTGATCTTTTAATTGGTAAATACATGCCATTACCGACCAAAATATTACGACAAACAGGAAACGAATCAGGGATAATAATTTTACCTTTGTCTTTTGTGACGTGGGACTCAGCACCGGTATCCATGACATCAGAAGTCCATCCCATGTTTGGAGAGTTAACCTGCATATTTGCCATTGCAGCACTCAAATCAGTGGGGCATAAGGGGTTGTACGAAGGCTGAGAGTATCCAGGCGGTGCAAAAGCTGCTGGAGAGAAGCCAGTGGCCGGCGAGAATCCGGCATAAGCCACCTGAGGAGTCGAAGTCTGCTGATTATTGTTGTTCCAGGGCTGAGAAGGGGACTGGGTCGGGTATGGGCATGGCGGTGGTGCCCACCAAGCCCAATTGGGGTATGTCGGCTGCTGTCCAGGGTACATCGACCAAGGAGTATTCTGCTGTGGGCGGCCACGGCCCTTGCCCCGTCTGTTGGAGGACCCACCACGGCCACGTGAACCACGGCGGCTATTGGATTGGTCCGATTGGGAATTAGGGTTCGCCGGTGAGGAATCAAGGGGCGGCGGCACTGTAGCAGCCAAGACTGTATTAGAGTGTCCCTTCTGAGCTTCAATCCGGAGTACTTCGTCGTTGAGCATCGTAATAGCTTGGTCCCAATCGACTCCCTGTTGATTAATTAGGGAAGCTGTTGTGTTGAATTCTGCTGGAAGTCCACGAACGAGCTGAAGAACTAACCGGGAGTCTGACACAGGCTGGTCCACATCAGCCAATTGATTGGCTAGGTCGGATAATTGCTGACAGTAATCGTCAACCGAAGAACAGGCTGACAAAGTCATGTTGCAGAAACGTGTCTCGAGCGCCGCAGCGCGAGCCTTCTTGTTGCTCAAGTATTGCTTCTCGAGCTTCAACCACGCGTCCCGGGCTACAGTTGTATCCATGAGGCGTTTCAGGATATTATCCGAAACGGTGCTGTAGATCCACTGAAGTACCAATGCATCAAGTTCCTTCCATTGGGAATATTCAGGGGATGTGGCTGCGGGTGGTGGGGTATCATCGATGTGGTTTTCAACCTTGTATGCGACAGCATGAAGGCGAAACAGTTTAACCCATGCCGAATAAGTCACCTTCGAACCGTCCAGAGTCCGGATCTTAGACTGAATATTCGACACGGAGTAAGCTGGATGAAGGGAAACCGGTTTGTGCGATGATTCAGGTGAGTCTTCTTTCGCCATAGCGATAGGTCCGAACGAATCCGGATGAATAAAAAACGAAAAACAGAAAAAAAACTAGGATATCAGAACCGAGTAGGCTGTGATACCATAAAAGTATTTGTGGTTGTAATGCTTAATGAATATTATTGATAAACAAGACCCCTATATATAGGGTGAATACAACCATGATAATAGGAAAGGATATACATGAATAATTACAATGATTATCTCCTAAATAACACAACATAATCTATTCCTAAAATATGGGAATTCGGTTGCTTCTAAGAGTCACGTGGGCCCCATACAAATATACCTGCACGATAGAAAGGAAAAGAACAATTAGATGCAAAGTTTTTAGCTATAATCACAGTAAAACTATATCATGAAGAAAAATTAATCTAGGTAATATATAGATACACAATTATACATAAAGCTAATTGGTGGCTCATCACCATCAGGAGAAAAGACGGAAGATTCATACGTCTGTCTATCACCATGATAATCACTGGACATAGGATATTTCCAAACCGTGTAAGATAGTGAAAAGTTATATAAAATATGTACAAAAAGTTATAACCATAATACTTGCAAAATTCCATATGTTTCAATCAAAGAGTTAGATTTTGAGCTATGTTGTCAATAGGCCCCCAGGCGACAGCCTAGGCACTCAAGCGCAGCCCAGCGCACCAAATGAGCTGCACTCTGAAAGGCGAGCTTTAAGGCTCTCAGGCGAGCTATGTTGTCAAAACCCCCTAGGCACTAAGCGCAGCCCAGCGCACCAAATGAGCTGCGCCCTGAAAGGCTAGCTTTCAGGCACTGCTGCAGGGCATTTTCTAGTCAAATTCCAGCCAAAAGTGGTTAAAAAAAGACCCTACAAACGGCTGTAAATAACCTATCCTATTTAGCATGAAATCAACCTAAAACAGCCTAAACGGGCCCCAAACAAACCTAAAACATGTTTAAAACCCCTAAAATGGTATTTTACACTATGCATCTAGCTTTAAAAAGCCCTCGCTTTTTAAGTATGATCCTTATGTGGCAAATAGAGGTTTCATCATGTATATATAATTTCAACTTCCAAATGCAAATAGAGGTTTCATCATGATCTGTAACAGAATTTACACACTCCTGTATCTGAACACTTCATGTATCAAAAGAGCCACTAAACGAATATGCACAAAATAATCAGGCACGCGTATAACTTAGCACCGAAATTGGCCAAAAGTTCCACAAGATCCAACTAAATAAACTACATATATAGCCAGTACTATTAATACAACCAGCTTAGAATATGTTTCCATCAGAGTAACTAATAACTACCATAACCGTCATCAACACAACCATAACACCAATTCAGTTAGTCAGTAGTATTAACAAATAACAATCACTACAACTAACATTAAATTCATAACCATATCAATTAAATCTAACCAAATTACCAATTTACCCTTTTCAATAATATAAAAACTTCAATTCAGTTACAGACCTCAACACTGCTGCCATGAATTTCACGGAGAACAACTTTTTCGAGACCGTTGACGGATTTAATTACTTCAACTGGTGTTCGTTCAGAGGACGTTGACATTTCAGTAATCAATTAATTAATTAATTAGTTAATAATAATAATCACACAGTTTTCAATAATCTGCTGTATGAGTTGTGTACTTTCACACACACACACACACACAGAAACACAACTATTGTGTGAAGATTGCCACGTGTACCGCCGTTGTCCTCCAGAAGTGTGTGTGGCTTGCTAACTGTGTTGATCGTGAGGTGATATAATGCGACATGTGTGTCGGTGTGTGTACCTTCACGTTTCTGGATAGACTCACACCATTCATTGACTTATATCTTTCATCCTTCAACTATTCTTAACATACATTTTTTCTGTTTAATATTATTTTAAGAGAAACTAGATTTTAATAATCTAAATTTTGACATACCGGCTGAGATGATTACTTAGACGTAGGGGGTGTAAACGAGCCGAGCAGCTCGTGAGCTACTCGAGATCGGCTCGGTAAAAAGCTCGAACGAGCCGAGTCTTATCGAGCTCGAGCCTGAAATAAAGCTCATTTGGTTATCGAGCTTGAGCTCGAGCCTCGATTGTAAAGCTCGGTTGGGCTCGTCAAGTCTATCGAGCTTTGCTTATTTATGTCAATTAATATTATATAGCCCAATTTTACTGCAACCTATGCATTAACTAAATTACTTTGGGCCGTGTGCTTCTTAATTGTCCAAAACGAGTTCATTAATGGTCCAAAACGAGTCCTTAATAGTCAAAACGAGCTCCATAATGGTCCAAAACGAGCTCGAGCCGAGCCTTGGGCTTCTTAATTGCCACATACATTTTGATCGAGCTTTCTAGTCGGGCTCGAGTTTTTAACTTTACTATCGAGCCGAGCTCCAGCCCAAAATACAAGGCTCGAATCGAGCTCGAGCTCGGCTCGGCTCGTTTGCACCCCTACTCAGACGGTTTCAACTTTTAACGTATTTTCACTTACTGATATTTTACTAAGGGATTGTTTGCAACTTCTAAATGCATAAGTGTTGAACCAGTAAAAGGTCTGAAGCATTAAGTGTTGCACCGGTAAGATGTCTGAACCATTTAGACTCAGTTTAAATAATACTTATCCATTCAGAGGCAAATGTCCGACTAATTCAGACATCTGCTCGCGAAACAAACACTCTGAATGAACTATATCTGACCGATTCAGACATCTGTCCTATTAAGAGCTGAAACAACCAACCCTATCTGAAAACTAACCTCGTTAGTTTCATTCTACTAGGGTGTTTATTGGTTTGAATATCGGTTTTGATTTTTTTTTGCCCTTACTAAAACCAAACCGGTACGAATTAGAATGTTTCTGACAGAACCGATTAAACCCACATTTTCAATTATATTAATGAAATGAAGGGTATCTACACTTGCTTGTTACATATACATTTTCATTCAAATGAATTATTAATTAATGGGGAATAAAAAAAACTGAACAAAATGAATGGTGAAGCAGGTCTGTTATACATCAATGGAAGTAACTAACTCCTAGAAAAATGGATATATATTATGTCAGAAAAAAAAAAGAGATATGGACCTACTGCAACATAAACATGTAGAAAAACTGTAACCATGCTTTCCTTCATAGAGTGTAGATAACTCAGAACAGCCCAAGTGAAGTTTTCATCTTGTTTTGTCTCCATGTTGGCATCTTGTAGAAAGCATCTTTGGTCATATTAAATTTCTCCCTGAAATCGGCTTTTGACAGATACATCTGCATATAATATTCGATAACGGGTCAAGCAGGAAAAAAGCAGAAATGTTATCTGCAAGGGAAACGGGTCAAACAGGTTGCCTAATTCAGTTTTTTTCGAAATTTTTTGATTCTTAATGAAACAATGCAGATTTTGAAATCATATTTAACGCAATACTTATAAGAAAAATTGAAACTTTCAGATAAAAATTGTTCTGGGTTGACCCGGTCTGGCCAGTATTTATTCACATAAAAAAGGAGCCCATTTTGATCTAACGGTCACATGTATTTTAAACGAATTGTCTTAAAATATGTACCTCGCGTCTCGTTACATCAATATTTGGAGCAGGGTCAGTTGATAATATTGTTAAACGCTCATACGGGTATAATGTGAGCCCTTCATCATCTTCAACTTCATTCTCTTTCACATTTTCCTTTACTGTAAGGGTGTCTACTCTACTGTTCATCGGATTAATCCTAGAGTTTGACTCCGATTTTTCTGCAGAAGCTGAATCAGAGCTTACTGATAACATTAAAACGTCTTAAGTCAGTTTCGACAGTTATCTTCTTAACCATAGTTTATAAAGATGACGAAACATATATTACCTTTTAGAGATCGCGGCAGAAGTTTTTCTCGTGCTGGTTTGTCATAAGAGGCAGTAAGTGATGCTATAGCTTTAGACGTGGAAAAAACTTTATTATGACCACCACCGCCGCCTGCTGCATTGCCACCACCAAGATTAATCGGTGGAGTTGAAAGGTTCCTTGGTGGTGGAGTTGAAAGGTTCCTTCCAGTTGGATTATCGAATTTGGAAGCAAGGGCGTTGAAGGCTGGAGATCTGCCCCTAGCACGTGGTCGATCAGAGCTGTACGACACACTTCTTGACCGTTGTGGTTTTTCAGATGCTGACCTACCTCCAAATGATATAGGTGTTCTCCTTTTCGGTTTCTGATGATATCATTATTATCTTATTAGAATAATTTTTTTTTGTAACTGCATTTTTTTATTATGTGATTATACAATAACTGTGGCTTACAAAGTTCCTAGTTGAGCGACCTCCGTCTTTTAAAATAGATAGCCGTCTCTGGTATGAGTTTCCATGCATCTGTAGACATATTAATAACAGAGTTTGACCATATAAAGTTTATGCAGTAGAGTTCAGAAAGGGGTGGCGGCACAGCTTGTTGCCCGTCTGCCCTCTATCTTGATGTAATTTTTCACGGTTATGTGTATATTAGATATTAAAAAAAAAAAGAAGGTAACTTACTGCAGATTTAGTTGAATCCCATGTGAAGAAACGCGTGAAGAATGGTGGCTCGCTTCCTTCCATTGTGATAAATATTGGAGCTTGGAGAGATAATTTCTCAAGAAGCACGTCGAGTTCAAGAAATTTCTGTCAAATTACACATAAATTATAGTTAAGCTGACAAAAACTGATTGAATTAATCAATGTTGTATGTATATTTGTTTCAAACCATTGGTATAAAAAAAAAATCATACCTGTCCTATAGCTAATGCTTGTGTTTTGGTTTTTGGATTAACTTCCTGCCCTACCCAAAGAAATATGGCTGTGTTACAAACAAGGATATAAATATCTTCTGTCATCAAATCATCTTGATTGAAGTTGTATATCTCGGACACCTGCAGCGACAAATCCAAATCAATCTTTTAAATCTAAAAAACATATAACATTTGTATTATTTTCATATGAAAAACTTGATATAGATAATTAGATACAGACCGTCAGATCTTCTGTTGAACGAGCCAAAGGTGCATCACAAGCATCAAAAACAAAAAGAACAAAATAAATTTGTTAAATTTACGGAAATTGTTTGTAAAATTATGATTAACTTCATCAAAGAGCCGGTTCAACCTTTGGATAATGTGCATGAGAATAAATGAGGATCGCTTTTCACTTCACGTGGAAGCTTCTTCGCAGCGTATTTGGTTTTTCCACCTAAGATTTCCCAAAATTGGTCCAACTCTACGCCTTCTTTAAGCACTCTGGTCTGCAAATCAGGCTGCAACCATTTGTGATGACAAATGAATATTATTATGAGTCACTTATCTACATAACATGTATATATAATTCAGATGCATACTTTTATTAGATCGAGTTGCCTCTCAGCAAGGTCGTAGTCCTCTGTCGTTGCCTGGCTTCCGTACCAGGTAAAGACAAGTGAATCTTTGTGTAATATATAACAATAACAGGAATTCAAGGATGAAGCAACCTGATCCAGTTAGAAACAAAATTATATATCTTTCGTGCGATCAAAGAAAAAATATATAATATATATACATATGTATGTATATGTTAGTGAACTCACGGGTTCAACTTGAATTAATTGCATGTTTTCAGGTCCAGAGCCTTGAACTCGAAATAATGCAACTCCGTCTTCTTTGTAAGTATCATCTGGTAGACCCTTTTCCGATAAGTAATTCTTGTATCCGTTACTGAGACCACCCTGAAAATGTATCAAACTTATTAAATCTTTCCATCCAAATGAAGGGAAAAACAATAATGTATTGTCTTTCCTTGTATCTAAGTTAAGCTCACCATAAGAACCACAATGGCCTGAAATATGGCATAGAAAAGGATCGGTTCGTTTCCTTCATAAATCTGCGCCTGTAGATCCATTAAATATATTGGTCATATGTATAAAGACAAACTAAAACTTAAAAAAAAAATTACTAAAAGTTTAAATTATTAAGTTAATTATCATGTCAAATGACTACCTGAGTAGCTAAAAACTTGAATGATTCAACCATCTTGTTTGCTTGTAAGAGAGCCGAATCTCTATCTTCCTACAACACATATGTCGTTAAGTAAATTAGTTAATTACCTATTTTTATTTCATTTTTTGTTGCTAAATGAAGCGACGTAATACCTCCAAAAGGGTATGAAAAATTTATTTAAAAAAAATTACCTTAACGCTTTTCTTTCCGTACCATGTCCCTATAAGGCATTCCTCTTGTTCATCTCCAGAATATGTATATTGAAAGATATAGCAATCTCCGGTGTAGAATTTTGACTGGTCAGCGTCTAATAGAAGACTCTTTTCTTGACCATTCACACGCCACATCTGCACACGCACAACCATGTTTGGTGGCATTACTAAATTACATAACTAGCGGCCAGTTGAGTAAGTCAATGATGATAATAATAATAATAGTCTTGTAAATACCTGCAAAGTTCCGCTGCAGTCAATATATGGTTGAGGTTCTTCCTCCTTGTCCTGTTTGGGAGCAGCTTTAATAAGACCCTTAACATCAAGCCCTCGTCGTTGTAGAAGTGCTACAAATACAAAATCATCGTTAACAAAATGTGAAATAATCATAAAACTTAGTTATCATGCATAATTTCTTTTCTATAAAAGTGTGGCATAACTAACCAGCCACCTTGCCTCTACCCTCCTCAGATGCTACCACATCACTCGGTTGAGGCCACGAGTCAAACTTTGACCGAAAATCTACTGTTTCAAAATTCTCAGTCATGCGGGTTATTTTAGCGTTTGGTCTATCCTGGCCACGTAGATATTCCTGTAAGTTAAGATTAGAAACTATTAAGCGGAAATAAGAGAAAATCATTACGATAACCACACAAATACATAATTCTAATAAATATTTACTTCTGCAGCTCCATTTGCAGCTTTTCGTTCTTCCATAGACGTATTTCGTCCCATCCAAACATGAATTTCTGAACCACAATCCAGAACATAACATTTGTTTGTTTCCAGTAACTTCTTTGCCAACGAATCAGCAGCGACACGTTCTGTCTGCCCGTTCGTCACACTTGAATACCAAACACATATCTTGTCAGAACTGCTATTTATTAAATCAAGAGATCATTTATATTATTTAGGATGATTTATATTACCAAAATAGCTGAGTAGGAAGAGGATCAGTACTTTGAGCATCATTCACACTTGTTTTTTTTGGAAGTGGAGCGAATCCACCGAAAAAACCCCAAAACTCCCCCGCTTCAGCATCGGCCATCAGCATACCATCCTCTACATAAAACCAGATATACAATTCAAGTTTGATTTTTTTTTTTAATATTTTTAATAATTATATTCTTTATATATTATGAACTAACTTACCGATAGTAGCTATATCGCATTTTGAATGATGGTAAGTATCTTTAATATACTGAACCACTTGTAGCGCTCTAGCTCTTTCTTGTATTGAAGTATTTGACCCGTTAAACTGGAATATCTTATTTTTGCTGTCTAATATAAAAACTGCATCATGATTGAGTGAAGACCGAGCACAAGGAACCTGTTTTCGATAAATTTTAATTTATACGCATAAAGGGTCATATTTATATATAATCTGTTGAAAACGAGCAGTAGAGTAAAACATGGACTTGATTTACCTCTTTTAAATGAGCCACATTTTTTCCTTTGCATAGAAACAAGCGTGTTTTGTGTTCTTGTGGTTCCGTTTCTTCTGGTATTATGCATGGTTTAAAACAAGAAAGAAGTCTTTCTGTTTCATATCCTTGTAGTTCACGATACTGAACAGCTCGCCCTCCGAGAGCTGCATCAAGTTCAAGTGTTTTTATAGATACAGTGTCGGCTTCATCCTGTATTTAACATATGTAAAGAAAAGGACATTAACATGTGTTAGGGTAAAATAACAAGTTGCTGTAACATGTATATCAGGAAAGAAATGAGCTCACCTCCCTTGCATCTTTACCTATCCAATAATGGATGTCATAGCGAAAACCATCACTTTTTGAAGCATGGGTCTGTACAAGAAATGTAATTTCATGATTTAGTTACAAAAAATAATAATAATAATCCTTCTTTTTCACACTTTTATTCTTATGAGGATCTTAGTGTTAATCTATCTTGATAGCAATGTAAATGTGACAGCTTAGGCAAATCCGACATCATTCCATTCACATGAGAAATAGTAGGTCATAAAGAATGTCTGTCAAATATCACCAACGTGTTTTAAGCGCATTGGTTGTGGAGGAGAGGAGAACTCCACGTCTAACCGTGTTTGAGTGGGAGTAATTCCGCATCGTATATAGAAATTCAATAAAGATCATAAATATACTCCTCATAAGAGATATTACGTCACAAGGACATCTCGGCCTAAAATACCACCAATGCGTTTTGGGAACGTTGGCTGTGAATGGAAAGATACCTCCACAATAAGGAGCACCCCCACTCGGGCAACTAAAAACGAAGCCATGAGCAGCGAGCTCATTGTGGGCTAAACAGACAATATTAATTGGTATGACGTGCGTATGTTAGAACAATCTACAAGGAGTTCTAAGCCTAACCGTTAGATGCTTCACACTTATACAAAAAGAAGATCGTTTAGACGATGAACAACAGATATACAGGAATCAACGACAATACTTATGAGATCGCGCACCTTTAAAATCATATAGCATTCCCCTGTAAGAAATTTACCATGAGAAGATTCGGGAACAGCCACCGGTCTAGAACTCTCAATCTGCCATACCTCAATTCCTCTATGAATCATGTTAAGATTAACATGCAATGCAAAGATATAATAAATAAATATACAAAAGTAGAAATATAAGGAAAATAAATAAATTCGTATATAGAAAAACAAAGGATACGCCTTTTGTCCAGCTCCTTGAAAGGCTGGATCAACTTCTTTCATAGAACCAGACATACTGCTTTCTTTATCAACCACAATCAAAATGTTATTATGATGGAATCCACAGAAATATAAATAAAATTCAACTTGAAATTCACAAACACATTATTATTCAAATTCTTTAACAATTCATAAACATAAAGATTATAATATTTACAAATATTATTCATATTATGATGAATTGCTATCTTACATATAATAATTCTGAACGTCTGGATGCAACAGAGAGAGAGAGAGAGATAATTTCAGAGAAAAGCGACAAAAAGGGGTTTTGAAGGCAATCATGAATTGCTGAGAGTCCTTCACAAAGATCGCACACAGAGAGAAAGAACCGTTGGCTTTTTTTTTATTTTTTAATATTAAAAAAAAAACACAAGAATTTAACATTTTTTTTTTTTTGAAAGGTACAAGAATTTAACATATAAACTAATGGCTATAATTATTTTTTGGTACATATACTACTTGATTTATTTTCTAACAAAATGTGCAAGTTTATGTAAACAAGATCAGAACAAAAAACAAATACAAAAAACAAATCTTAAGTTGAAAAAAATAAAACAAACAAATTAACCAAATTTCAAACTGCTAACTTTTCTTGATAAACTTATGTTGTTGCTAGAATCTATAGAGTTTGGAGGTTGAGTCAGGTTGGGCGATTCACTTTCGAGTGGAGACGGGAAATAATCAGAGATGGCTTCCCAAGAATCTTTGTCATCTCGTCGTCCTGCATTCAAGAAGGTTGGTTTTATCGGCGATTTGACCATTTCGACCTTCCATGTTAACATTGCTACAATCTCTGACATTGGTGGCCTTAAGTTTGCATGAGGCTGAATGCATAATAGAGCCACGCGAATCGTTTGCATTACATCTTTCTCCACAAAACCGTCACTCTTCATTCGTGGATCGATTAGATCAACCATTCTTGATCTCTCATACAACTTCCATGCCTACTTTCAACAAAAAATAAATACAGAAATAAATAAATATACGTTTGATCGATGCAAATTAGGATAAATAATGTAAACGGGTCGCCTACATATTCAGGAAGGTATTGCATTTCTGATGGTAAAGTAAGATCAGTGTTCTTCCTGCAGCTAATAATTTCAAGCACCAAAACTCCAAAACTGTATATGTCAACCTTTTCGGATAATTCTCCTTTAATCGCATATTCTGGAGCCGTATAACCTCTACATATCAGATAGCAAAGGCATTTAATAAATTATATAATGATTATAGTTTGATAAAAAAAAAATTAAAAAGAGTTACTTACAATGTTCCAGCAAACGCAGTACTGAGATAAGCTTCGTCCTCAGGGAAGAATCTTGCCAGCCCAAAATCTCCGATTCTTGGTTGAAATTTGTCATCAAGAAGAATGTTACTGGCTTTTATATCTCTGTGCACAATCCTGATGTGTGAGTCCTCATGTAAGTACTGCAGTCCCCGAGCAATACCGATAATTATTTGGAACCGAGTGCTCCAGTTTAAATACATGTCGTTTTTGCCTGTCCACAAATTCACAAAAAAAAAATACATTAGTATTTTGATCATCATATTTAATACATTTACTATCTATAAATTCAATAAAAAAGGGCAAAAAAAAAAAAAACATTTGACCCACACCCATTTTGACCCGTTACCTAACCTGCCCAATTTCCACATCTAAAAATGTGTTTTAAGTCATATACCGTAAAGAATGAGGTCCAGACTCTTGTTCCTCATGTATTCATAGACAAGAATCCTTTGAGGTCCATGAGAGCAACAACCAAGAAGGCGAACAAGATTCTTGTGTTGTATGCTAGTGATCATTCTCACCTCCGCTAGGAACTCTGCGTCTCCTTGTTGTGACTTATCAGAAGACAGTTTTTTTACAGCAACTAGTCTTCCATCTTGCAGTTTACCCTAAAAAAACACATAAAACCATATATCTATATTAATGAGTAGATCCAAATTCGTATTCATCGTTTTTCTTTATTTTTGGAATTTTGTATCCATATTTTTGTTCATTATATTGAAGGTTTAAATGAAACATACCAAGTAGACTGGACCAAAGCCGCCTTTTCCTAGAAAATTACACTCGTGGAAGTTCTTAGTCGCATTCTTTAACGCTTGGAAACTAAAATAGCTTATTGTCCTAAGGTTCCCACTGAAATAATCTTTAAAGTCATAACACAAAACACCACATTAGTTAGCAAACATTAAAAAAATTTGTTACATCCTACACAATAAAGTTATAACCTTTGCAGCTGTTATCGCGCTTTTTTAACTGTCTAACTCGCGCTGATCTGATGAATTTCCAGAAAAGGAATATAAGAATAAGTAAAATCAAGAGCACGATTAACCCTCCAACGAAAAAGAAGATGGCAGATGGAGTGTGCTTCTTTGATGAGTTTTCTTCATTGAGTGATAAGGGTGTTGGAGATATTGCTGCATCGATCCACATATGACGTTATAATATCATCATCAGTTAATCATAAACTCTTTTTGGCCAAAATGGTTCTTTTTGGTTTTGGATACTAATGTTACATTAGGACAATAGGTTTACATTTCTTAATGAAAAGGTGTAATTCAGTTATCAACTAATTAACACCATAACGCCCCACTTACGGTGTGCGCATATAATGTATATATGTGTGGCCCTCGGGGGGCAAAATTAAAGTTGCAATAGTTTTAACGTTATTTTACTAATTTAGTGAAAATAACGTTAAAAACGACGGACGGTTAATCATGCATCATGTGGTGGCGTTGATAGCCAAAAGACAAAGGGGTACATGCACCGATCGGGTTTGTCCCGATTGCTAAGTGTTCTGTGCCTTATGTCCAAGGCTTGATACCAAACCACATCGAGCCGGGAGGTCTCATTGGAAGCAGCCTCTCTATTCTTAGGGGTAGAGGTAAGGTTGTCTACATTTTACCCTCCTCAGACCCTACTTTACTAAGTATGATGATGAAAAGTGAAGCAAATTTTACATAAAACCTATGCTAGCGAATACCAAGGAAACCCCCCCCCCCCCCCCCCCCCCCGCCCCCCTCCTTCATGAATATTGGATGTACGCACCCAGCCATCACATCAATCCATCAGTCATACAAGGGCGCATAACATATCTAAACAGCGTATAACATATGGATGTACAAAAGACCTATACAAGCGTGTATACGGACAAATCGTACACCCCTATACGTCCATATAGCATAAAAAACAATAGGGGTAATTAGTTAGTGACGTAGAGGTGCTCGTATAGCTCTCCCCAACAAAAGATAAAATAAAAACAAAGTATGGTAAACCTCTGTCAAACAATTTGCAGAATCATACAAAACATGGTAATAAATGAAAAGGGTAACAACTAGAAGATCATGAAGAAATACGTACCTTCAAGTAACCGACCCATTTCGTCTTTACATTAATTATCTTTATTAGTATTTTCCAATGCTTCATTAAAAATAAATAATCTTTCCTTTTATGGCTAACGACAGCTTGGAGATGATCGAAGTCAAAGTCGATCAACGGAGAATACAAAGTGTTACAAATCCAAGAAAAAGTACGTACAAAGAATTTACGTGGCTAAACATCCTAGTTTTGCTGTTGGTCAACTTATTAAAAATGTTGATTCATGATCGATCTACACAAGAAATTAAACAATAATGTTGTACTAGTTCATATATCAATGAAGCATCATCATGCATATAACGAGTATATACCATAGTAATTAAAGGCTCTTTTAGTGTAGTAAAACTATTTAATTAACTATTTAAACTTGGGATCAACAAATGGTACCCGGTAACAAAATAGAACCGAACCGTACTGGACAATTTTCAGTACCGACTATTTGCGTATTTTGGGATCGGTATGATATGGTTCCGGTAATTTGGGTTAATTTACAGTTTTGGTACCCGTATTGGTACCCATTTTTTGCAATTTTAGGGTGTCTTAAATACCAAAATTACCGCTTCTTAGAGTTTAAATACCAAAATTACCGCTACTTAGGGGCTGTTTGGTAGCCTCTTAATCAGCCTGTTAACCATTCAGTTCTGAATCATTCAGCATTCAGACTGTTTGTTTCAGCATCTGAATGGAATGATTAAGTGCTGAACCATTAAGCTAATAAGGGATGCCGAATGATTCAGCTCTTAACCATTCAGAGCCTTTTAACCATTCAGACTATCTTAATGATTTAGCACTTAATCAACCAAACAGCCCCTTAGAGTTTTAAAATGGGTGTGAAATTACATTGTTGCCATTCTCAACACTTTTATAGTTGTATATAGATTAAAGTCCGTAAAATGATAGAATGAAAGAGATTAATGTAAAGTTGTTTTTCTCTTTATTAGCTTTTTTTATGCTAATTTGTCAATCACAATATAAGCCTTTCGCAAAAAATTACATCGGGATAGCGGGCAGGCAGGCAACAAGCTGCGCCGCCACCCCTTTCTGGACGGCAAACCTTAACATACTAAACATGAACCCATGCCCCCCGGGGTCAAGACACTGCTATAGATAACCCGTTGGACTCTGGTCAGGAAACGGATGGCTTCCGGTTCTATTTTTGTTTTTTTTTTAATATTATTTTGTTCCTCCTATCTCTTATCCATTCTTACCTGTTACTTCATTTATACTTTTTTTAAAATTCCTTTTTTTATATAAAAGTCTATTGCTTTCATATTTATTTACATTGTAATATGACTAGGGTTTTTAGCCGCGCGGTGTGAGGGGATACCAAACATGTACGTTTATAATTTGACATTTTACGCTAAGCAAAATTTTAGCTACATACAACTCGACTCAACAGGAGTTCGTTTAAACGAGTTCTTGTGAGTTCTAAAACGGGCACGTGGAGGCTTTTTGGTAGTAGGGTAAAGTGAACCGTTTGCAAGATAAGAGTGTTTTTTGCATTTTCTGTAAGCGTTTCTTGCATTTTTCAATAATTTGTAATCAACCAAATACATCCACTAGCTTGTTATACTAACATGTAATGGCAAAATGGTGAATTTGTGGACAAAAATGGCTTAAAAGGGAGTCCCAACGGTTAAATCAACACTTTCTAACGTTCAAATCGATCAAATAGTCAAAACTGGTGTTTCGGGTCGGGTCAGGAATCAGATTATTTTTGAAACCGGTTCGGGTCAGTTTGGGGTCCAAGAGGGGGAACCGGTATCGAACCAACAGGTTGTAACGGTTTGGAATAGGTTTCTAGAAAAGCCAGTTCGCCTGTTTCGGTTCCCAAACTGTTTGCTTTGCCCACCTCTACTAGAAGCCCCTCTAAGGGTGGACGGGGCGGTCCGTGATGGGCTGGCCGTGATGGCTGTGACCACGAACACCGCCCCACCTATTCTGTGATGCACTGTGATGTACGCTACCGTGGTATATATTACGGAAGAAATTCAAGAAAAGTGAAGATGGTGGGTGGTCCCCACTAAAAAGCTAACAATCTCAATTAATTTCCACTACAAGTAGGTGGGTGGTCCCCACTAAAAAAACCATCTCTTTTGGTTTTTATTTATAAAAAAATAGTGGTGGGTGTGATGAAATGAGGTGTCGCAAGGTGATTAGGTGTGATGGTTTTAGTGATAATTGTGAACACCGTCACATGTGTTTAGTGATGAAATGTGATAGAATGTGATGAAATGAGGTGTCACAAGATGATTGGGTGTGATAGTGTGATGAGTGTGATGGGGTGATGACCACCCCATCCGCCCTAAATTGGTTATAAATTAAAAGAAAAATATCTAGTATAAAGAATCATAATCATGTATAAATCCATATATAACTATCATAATGTACAAAGTTAAATGACAAATTCAGCTTCTCATAATGCAAAGTTGCTGGTTTAACACTTCTGCTGCCCGGCCTCGTCCACGTGGCATTTTCTTCGATGCGAAATCTTCAACATCCTTGAGCTGATAATAATGAGGTGCTATTTCCACAAGCCACTCGGGTTTTATTTCGCTCACCTGTCGCATGTACTCCTTAGTCGTCAGGACCAACTCGTGGTATACCACCCACCTTGGAAGTACCTTAACAAAAAAACATAAACATCAATAACCAAAGCAAACAGCCATCATATACAACTTACAATTCCACATATATTCCTAATGTAAAGACATACTACCTGAGCTAAACCAGAGCTAGGATGAATATGAGCAGTCTGAGGATGTTTAACGCTTCTGTAAGAACCGTACATTTGCAACTTTGCTGAGTGTGGGAAGTATCCTGAAAAAAAAAACATGAAAGGATGGTTTAGTACACAATGGTGGTTATAATCTAACTTATAAGTGATCTTAGTCGTTCCGTTTTTAAACAACCTGAAGCTATGGCCTTCTTAATTGCTTCCAGATTGTCAGGGTTTGATTTTAACTCGATTTCAACTCCTTCTAAAAGCCCCTTCAGTTGATCTCTTATGTCTCGGGCACGCTTCATACTCCTCACCTGGATGTAATTCTCATAGCACCATTGAGTAGAAAAGTTTGTTTCTTTCCATGAACTGTAAACCTGTAATTATTAGTTGCCAACACACAAACTTAGATGCTGAATGCTGACTATTAGTTGTTTTTTTTTTTTTTTGGTATAACAAACTTTCATTCCCGGACAAAGAAAATTACATCAAGATAACGGGCAGGCGGGCAACAAGCTGCGCCACCACCCCTTTCTGAATAGCAAATCCTAATCCTAATCTACTAAAAACGTAACCCTGCCCACCCGAAGCCGAGACACTATTATGAATAACTCGCTGGACCATGGTAAGGAAACGGGTAGCCTCTGGTGCCAATGAGCCAAAGGTATCAAAAGCCAAGTGTACAAAAACGCGTTGGTAGAAATAAAATATTAATGTTTGAAAACAACATACCTTAAGCAGTGCTATGTGATCTCCAACATTACCCATATGAAAATTCATACGCGCATTGTCTGCGTGTTCTTGTTTATCTTTTGGACGATAAAAAATGGAACTTCCAGTCGACAGCATGGCAGCAATTGAAATGATCTCATCTGAGCACCGATACTTGTCCGATGCAACAATCATCTTGGACAACATTGGATCAAGTGGAAAGTCTGCCATCTTTTTACCCACTCCTGTCAGTTCACTATGTTTATCGAGTGCGCCTAAGGCATAAAGTAGCTCCAAAGCTTTGAGTAACGCCTCATTTGGTGGCGGGTCCATAAAATCAAAATTCGACAAGTCACGGATCCCAAGCCTTTTTAGACTGAGGACGACACTGGCGAGGTTGGTTCGTTGGATCTCTGGGACTGTGTTATCATCTAATTCATTATAATAGTGGTAAGCAGTATACAGTCTAAAGCACTTCCCAGGCCCCGTTCGTCCAGATCGACCTGCCCGTTGATTTGCAGATGCTTTTGAGATAGGTTTGACGTGTAATGATTCCATTCCCGTACGAGGGTTGTAAGATTTCATCTTAACATAACCCGGATCAATCACGTATTTAATACCATCAATTGTTAACGATGTTTCTGCAATGTTTGTCGCGAGGACCACCTTGCGGGCCCCGCTAGGAGTAGGTTCAAATATTTTAGCCTGAAGTTCAGTAGGGAGATTTGCATAAATCGGGAATATTATCAGTTCTGCTATTTTACTCCCTAATTTTCGTGTTCGGTGTTTAAGAATCTCTTCGGCTGTTTCAATTTCGTCCTGACCAGTGAGAAAGACCAGTATGTCGCCATCGCCAGGTGGCTGAGTAACATGAATCTGAAGTGCTGTGACAATTGCAGCGTCCACGTAATCAGCTTCTGGTGCTTTGGTGTAGTTAATTTCCACGGGAAATCGCCTTCCTGGAATTTTAAAAATTGGGGCAGAATCAAAATAGTCGCTGAATTTCACTGCATCAAGAGTGGCACTTGAAATAAGCAACTTGAGGTCAGGGCGAAACCGAGCTATATCCTTACAACAACAAAAAAAAAGGAATGTGGGTCAAACAATATATGGCAGAAATTTTCTATATGCAACAAAAAACTGATTTTGCCTACAAATATGTGGGGGTGAGTTTTAGTTATACCTTAACTAAACCGAACAAGATATCAGTTGACAATGTTCTCTCATGAGCCTCATCCACCATCAACACACTGTTTGCAAGTTGACTGATAGTGGTTAGACAATATATAAACATATATAAACAAAATAGTAATACACTGATTAGCAATGACAAAATGGACGCATGGGCGTGTTGATTAACGGGTGAAGACTGAGTTAGGGTCAAGTCGGTAAATTTTAATACTAGTCACAGATAGGGTTGAGCACTATCGTTCAACTTTTTGCAACCGCTTGATCCATTCTTTTTTAGCTATGATTTTAAAACTTACCAATGTGACTCGTTGGATATAAAATATAAATCAAATCAGCCCAAGGTAAAGTAAACAAGATGAAATTATCACACCTTTGATAGATGATGAAGAAAACATACCTGTAACTTGCAAGATTAGGTTCACGAAGAAATTCTCGTAGTAACATGCCATCAGTCATATATTTAAGCACGGTCTTGTCAGAAGTACAATCTTCAAAACGTATCGAATAGCCAACCTGTAAACATAAAGCAAATGTAGCAAGTTGCGCATTGTATAAGCCATTTTATAAGTAGCTTCCAATGTGATATAAGCGCATCATGATTTTGTAATCAATGAATTGTATATGAAAGTTTATATTCAGCATGTTGTAGCATAAACGAAGCTCGGATTCATAGAGACAGCAACCATTTTGAAATGCACAAAACATACCTCATGCCCAAGTTTGACTCCCATTTCTTGAGAAACTCTAGCAGCAACACTCATAGCAGCAACTCGTCTAGGTTGTGTACACCCTATCTGTATGAAATAGAAAGAGATGTAAAAAGAATCCTAGTTTTCGTTATGATACCAAAATTCACCCATTATCATATCTCCGAGAAGATGTTCCGAAAGAAACATGTAGTTGCAAAAACTAAGCGAGAAAATAAGATAACCAGAAGACATGTCACGTCACGTCACGTCTCAACAATGGAAACAGACAATATTAGAATGAAATACTAATATAATATATAACTACTTTCTTAAAAAAAAAAAAAAAAAAAGCTTGATAATTTGCAAACATACCATTCCACGTTTCGTGTATCCAGCTTCATGGAGATATTGGGGTATCTGAGTGGTCTTCCCGGAACCAGTCTCACCAACAATGACAAGAACCTATAATAACATCTAATCAGATATAAACCCACAATCATAAGAAACTAATTTGGCAACCAAAAAAAGCAACATGTAATGCAATGAGTTCAAGTAGACCTGATGATCTTCAACAGCTTTGAGCAACGACTCTCGATAGGGATATACAGGTAAAGTTTTTCTGTCTGCCTGAAGACCAAACATAAAATTACATGTTAGAACATTTAGTTTCATCTAAAAAGGGGAAAAAAGGTAAATAATAAACCAATATACTAGTCAATGCTTCATGAATGAAGGGAATATACCAAAAGCTTCTTATGTGTTGATTTCGCCATAGATTTTTCTTGTTCCTCTTGACATGCTTCAACGTCAACCTGTAAATTGGAGAAACCGAGTATATTAAAGATTAGGTGAAGACCAAGCATTTAATATATCACACCATGAAGGTATAGTTCATACATTTTCACCACCCATGACTTGACCCTGTATGAACTCGATCTGGTCCGGAAACACAAAACTGTTGGAAAAAAAATACACAAATAAGATTTCCTAATGTCCATCTGATGCTTTATTCAAAAATATACGCAAGAAAAATCTCAACTTAGTAATAAAAAAAAGGCCAAAACTAGAAAATGCACCCGTAGTTTTCAGGCTGCGTTTTGTTCTTTGACCCAAATTTTAGTGTTGCTTTTCCTGCAAATTGATGTGACTCGTTAGTTAACAAGTTAGCAATTACATATTAAAGATTAAATGTTAACTTAAGTAACTAGAACATACTAATCTGATGATCCTCCCATGCTTCTTGTTCAGTAGATGGGTTCATATTATCTCCATCCTTCAAGTCTCTGCAGTAATAGTAAACAAAATTAATTTAATCTCAAGTAATAGCATCACATAATACGTGAACTTAGTACGTAATATGTTTGCATTTAGGCACGTGCTATAACATGGAGCGACGAAGACTAGATTTTCACCTGTAGCGCTCCGTAGCTACAGCAAATCTTTTCTCTTGATTAACAGCACCTTCTTCATCATAAGAATCAGGCATCCGATACTGCATTGTGAAGTAAATCCAAAAAAGTAGTAGAAAAATTAGACTATAACATAATTAGCAGCTAATATCTGTGTACAATAAACCAGGTCTATGAAAGGAATGGCAGCCGGCACATTAGTCATACACACACAACAATTTCAAACATCAAGGGAGCTATCATGAAGCAAAGAATACCCTGTTTATGTTGTCATCCTCTTGAGACAGCTTCGTCACCACCTCATACATTTGCTTTTTATATCTGTAGAAATACAAGACAAGTATCACAAAATGAGAAAACATAGGATATATGTATTTAGTAAAGCAAAACCATCATGCACATAGAAACATGCTTTCAACTGAAAAAAAAGTAGGAAAATAATAATGCACTTAACAGAAAACAAATTTAGAATTTCACATGAATACATTCTAACAAGGTAGAGAGTCAAAAGTGTGTGTAAAGTTAAACAAGTTATCAGAGTTGGATTACACCAAGCGCATTTTTAAAATTATCACCAACATAACATACATCATAAGTCTGAAAAAAATATGTCAAAAACAAAAAGGGGGAAATAATAAAATATAGCATGGCATAAGGAACACGAATTGAAATGTGAAATGCTCTGCATACAAAGGCAACTCATGAATACGATTTTAAGACTATTACCTATAGTCACGCTGTTCAATTTCCGATACTTTGACATCCCCAAATAGATACTCTTCATCTACAATATCATCTCTGAAATTGAAGAAAAAAAATATGTGAGCAAGAAGAGAACAAAATAACATGTTCCTAAGAACAATCACCATACACTTATAAATTTAATGATATTTAATAATACACGATCTTTTAACAATACCTGATTTCCTTTAATTTCTTCTGCTCTCTTTTCTTAAAATATTCCTGCCTCGAAAATATCCTGAAAAGGAATAAGAAAAACTTTTCATGTTAGTTATTGTAAGTATTCAAATCAGTCAATTGTTTCAACCAATCACGTTATTTAGGTATCACACATAGTGTGACGAAAAATAAAACCAAAACTATTAGCAAATATTCAGTTCAAACCGTATAGCTTCAATATCGTCTTCTGCCAAGGTATTGGCTCTCCTAAGTGCCTTTGGCGTCCTTACAGCATCTTTTTCCCTTAGATGACACTCCAACTCCTCTCGTTCTTTCTGGTCACGCAGTCTTTCTTCTTCAGACTGTAATAACGAATTAATATTTGACCAACGAATTGCAGCTAAATGTCAGAAAATCAACACTATGAAGTAACAACTAATTTGTGTTTTAATGCCACAAAAAAAAACTAATAATATGCCAGATACCTCATAATCATCACACGAAACTTTTTGTTTAACTCGTCTTTCTTCTTTCAGATTTACAGCTCCCTGCAGCACCATGTACAGTTATAATCATAACCAAATATCACACGAGACAGCAATGCATCAGCTTACAATAGAAAAATCAAGCATCTATACCTCATTATCTTCGTCTTCTTTGGTTTCTCTCTTCTTTCTATAACTTTTCGCTTTTTTATCAGTCTTCTTAGGCTTAACAGATCTGCCAGGTTCGCTACTGTCACCATCGTCATCATTAGCCAACAGTTTGTAATTCCTCTGCTTTCGGGCAAGCATTACTGCAGCCTCTTCTTGTTGTCGATAAAACTAAAAAAATTAATAATAATAAGTTACCATAGTAACAATGATTTACTCTAAAAAACAATAGGGCCCGTAACGCTAACACGCCGTTTGAATTATTTAAAAACAAGGGGAGAACTCACATTTGATCCAATACTCTTATGTTCAACCTTCCGGAATATCTCTTCAGCAAACGTGTGTGTGTCGTTTAAAGATGACACTTGCATGTCTTTAAGATAATCAAATATATCAGAAGGCGATGAAGCTTTCTTAGCTGAATAATTTAAATGAAAGGAATCAATATCTATCTAAATCATGATAAAAACAATGTGGCATGGCAATTTAACAACAATATATGTATAAAATTAGGTTACTTACATAAACTAATCACGTATTGGACCAAGGTGGGTTGTGAAAATCCTAATAGTGACATCAATTTATCCGAAACCCAGGTCTTCAAGTCGATCTCCATATCTAACTACATCCAAAAGCGCCAAAACACAATTATACAACTAACTATATCCATTGATCTTGATGGATACAAAACAATAATGACAATAATGCAATCAACAAACACACATGATAATCTTCACGTGGATAATGGCATTGCCACGTACGCATGAGTTGTCACTCACTTTTTTCATCTTTAGAGTCTGTTTGGTATGGGGTAACGGAATGGACAAAGAATGAAATGGATCATTATCATTCTATAGTCTTGTTTGGTTACCGTGTGAGAATGGAATGAAAGTCTATTTTGTATTGTTTGGTAGGCAGGTCAAGACGAATGAATAAAAACGGTGATGATAGGTGTTGGTGGTATCGGCGGTGGTGGGGATACCGGCGGTGATGAGTGGTGGTGGCGGTGGTAGTCAGTGGTCGATGGTGGCGGTGGTAGCAGCAGTGGGTGTTGGTAGTGGTAGCGGTGATGATCGATGGTGAGAAAGGGAATGGAATAAAAAACAGTGCGGGGGGGGGGGGGGGGGGTTGTGGATAGAATGAATTTACAGTTTTTAGAGGGAATTTTTAGAGGGAATTGAATGGTAAAGGTAATGGATGATTCGATAACCTTGAATCAACCAAACACTTTTTTTTTTCATTCCATCGTAATACCCCATTCCATTCCGCCTCACATTACTGCATACCAGACACTAATTTAGTGTATAATGATTCCACAAGTTTTAACTATCCGCCATCCATTAAAAAAAAAGACAAAGAAGGAATTTAATTGGTTAATACACGCATGGCCCACTGTCCCTTCCTTCTCTCATGCCCGTGGTACAGGCTCCCCTTTCACGCCCTGTGGGGTGATGTTACACGCCACGTCACTTTTCACCTCAGCAAGGCGTTATTCCATAACACATACCCTAAGTGATTTAGTTCTACCATTAACCGCTCAAATCATTTCCACAATGGAATGCCGGGCTGGTTATCGAGCCGACAAAGCCTAACCTTGAGCTTGAAACGAAAACCTAATCACAAAGAAACTTACCTACCTAATCACTCTGCAGTCTCTGCAGTGCTCGGTTAAGAATCACGGAATCACCGGTGCCGGGAACCCATTAATAATAATCCCAAACCCTAATTTTTTTAAACCTACATTGAAAACTGGTGTAGATGATTCATATACAACAACACAGAAGAAATGGATAAAACTAGGTGAGATATTGGAACAATTATTGAAACAGGACAACAGAACTCTAGGATAAGGAACGGCTGAAGATTGAAGAATACACACGTACGATTACATGCATCATATACATACGATCATTATTACATGCATGATGCATCATATACATATACGATTATTGAAACTATATAAACAACACACATGATTACATAAATCGTATACATACCTGTCAATTTACCCGTGAAGATGATGAAGATGGTAACGAACTGATGAAAAATGGCTATTGGAATGGAATGTGAAAGTATATATAGGTTATGTTGTAGGCCGACTTGATATATGATCATCGCATGCGCTGCCCCTAATATAATTGAGTTTTTTTTTTTTTTTCAAAATTACATAAATCAACCTTTATGTTTGGTCAAAATTGCAGGTTCCAACCTTTATGTTTCATTTGCACCCAAATCAACCTTTACCTATTGATTTTACTAAAAGTTCCAACCTTTGTGACTAACTCCGTTAAGTTTCCTGGTTAAGTCCCCTCATGTGCAAGTCACGTGAGGGTATATTTGTAATTTCACCTCTTTTAACCAATTGACTGGTAAAGGATTTTAAAATAAAACGAAAATAAAGAGGGTGGGAGGGACTCGAACCAAGGACCATCCCCAGTTAACAGCTTAAACACACATCCACAAACCGTCTGATCTACAACTGATTGGTGATTTTATTGTTTTTGAATTATACTTAACATGTAACTGTCTGGTTCATCTTCCCCATTTCACACCATAGAAACCCTATGTTACTAATCGGTTCAAATACAAAACAATCACCATTAATGATCACGAACACCGGAAAAAACTTGCATAAAAAAGAAAAAGAAATAGAAAATGTAACAGTAAAACCAAACAAAAAGATGACATAAAAACATTGAAATACGCACGCGAAACATAAAACATTGAAAACAATAACTAAGTCAGTCTAGGACCAGCGCAGTGGGACTTGGCCGTTAAAAGGAAAAATGAACGTAAAAACATTGCACCAAACACGCACGTTGCGGTATGTTAACTCCTTAAATTTATACGGAAAAGTAAAATAAAAAATTTGTAAAAAGTGAAAAGTATAGGGTCCAAATTTGAAAGTGAGAAAGTGTTGGGTTAACTTGTAAAATATGTAATAGTTTTGTGGTTATATGTTTATAGATTAAATTTAAAGAAGGAAAAAAACTAAAAGTGGGTACAATCACTCATGCACAAAACACACTTTAAGCATGAAATACAAGACAATTATGCACAAACATGTTGTAAATTAATGTCATATAAATTATCCAAACGTTCTTGTGAGTTAAGAGAAAGGTCAAGTTGTCCTACACAGTGTAAAATAAATGAGAAGAGTCAGAAAAGTACCAAAAATAAAATGGATCACGAAATATAACCCAATTGGTCACAAAATATAACACAATGCCGAGAAATATAACACAATGCCGTGAAAAAAGAGACACAATGCATCGCAAAAATGACAAAATGAAGAATAAGAAAAACAATGTCACATAAAAGACACAGTGATCTAACACAAATTCTAAAAACAAGAAGCTAAAAATCCTAAAAAGAAAAAACCTAAAAACTAATATCGTAGTGTTCGATGAGACGGTTCCGATGTCGCTTGAATGAGTTCAATCGGATTCCGTTTGATACCATTTCTACAACTTTCTATGTTATTCACTGTGTATTTGATCTTAACCCATTAAGAGTAATGGCGGATGGTCGGATGTATAGTTTTTCTAATTAGTCACAAATTGGTAGGGTTATAAAAAAAGTGTTCTCAAAATGGGTTGCGTAAAAGCAATTCATATTTGTCAACTTATTGATATTTATGATAGAAAAAATTACGCCGTTAGTCCCTGTGGTTTCCTTCTAGTTTCAATGTAAGGTATTAAGGTTTTATTGTTTCACTTTAAGGTATTAACCTTTTAATTTGTTTCAATGTAGGGTATTAGGGACTAACCTAGTTAAAACTTAACTAAGTTTGAGGGGTATTATGGTCTAATCACCTATATATTCAGTTTTTAAAAAAATTGTAGCTTGGGGGACTCGAACCTGGCCTCTGGCCGGTTCTCATTCTTAAAACATAGCCCCAAATACCAACTGCTCTAAAAGTCTTTTTGTGATATTATTGATTTCGAAATTTTATTAAACAATCTCTGTTATACTTCATCTTCCCCACATTAGAAACATTAAAGGACTATGCTGCAGATCGGAATATGCATTAGAAACATTAAAGGACTTGAATCCTTAGAAACATTAAAGGACTACTCAAGAACTAGATTGGTGAACTATGCTGCAGATCGGAATATCCCAACGAAGACCAATGCGACTTCTGACCTCTCTCTCTCTCTACACTATCCCTTCCTCTCTCAATCTCCCCCTCTCCTCCTTTGTACAGCAGCCGGTATTGGTTTCCGCCGTCGCTCCATTCGCTAGGGTTTTTTTTAGGGGTGGTCAGAGGTTGATAGGGGGCGGCGTAGGTGACTAGTGGTGTCGGGTGTGGGAGGGAGGGTGTTGTGTTCGTGAAAAGAGGGTGAGGTGAGGGTTGCACGGGGGTCGGTGGTTGTTTGGTGGTGGTTGGTTGCAGGTGTGGAAGGGCGGAATAGGGCTGGGGGTGGTTAGGGTTATGGGTCGGAGGGTGGTGGAGGAGCTGGTGGTCCGGAGGTGGGAGCTGGTTAGGGTGGAGGCAGAGGTGAAGAGTGGTGTTTTGGTTGCAGGTTTCAGTGATGGTTGGACGGTGTGGTGGTGGGTCGGAGATCGAGCGGAGGTAGGGAGGAGAAGCTTTACCAGAAAGAGGGAGGCGGCGGCGGCGCCGGAGGTGGTGACCGGCGGTGACTGATGGTCAGAAGCTTAAGGAAGCACACACATGTGTTTGTGTGTTCTCGTTTGTTGTCCAGACAAGAAGGGGCGTTTGGTTCATAAGGAGGGATAAAATAAAGGGGCGTTTGGCAACGAGGATAACAGCTGGAACTTGGGAGGTTTGGTAACGGGTATAGGTGATTGGACCATAATACCCCTCAAACTTAGTTAAGTTTTAACTAGGTTAGTCCCTAATACCCTACATTGAAACAAATTAAAAGGTTAATACCTTAAAGTGAAACAATAAAACCTTAATACCTTACATTGAAACTAGAAGGAAACCACAGGGACTAACGGCGTAAATTTTTCTTTATGATATGGTAAAACTGATTATACTTATTTACTTAGTGATAAGGTAAACTTGAGAACATTAAAAAAAACATTAGCTATATGTATTTCCTACAATTTCAGCGTTTAATAATTCAACATTATCGTGAGCTCTTTTACTATTAATTTTTTGATCGAATCTAATTTTGGTTTTTCTTTTATTAATTTACTAATGGTTTAATGATCATCACCACTCTCTTTGGATGACTTTAATAAACCACAAAGATAAATGTATGGGTTAAACATGAAAAAGTTTCAAGATTCGTTGGAAAGCCCATATTCATCAAAGATAAATGTGGTTAGTTAAAGAATTAGATTTATTTAATTTACTACGTTTTAATTATGATCTAAGCCAATAGTTGTAGTACGTTGGAAAGCCCATATTCATCCACAAAGATAAATGTATGGGTTAAACATGAAAAATTTTTCAAGATTGCAACATATTCATCCATCTTAGAGAAAATATGAGAATTTTAGAGATAGAAAGTGTAGAATCAAGGAATATCAAAGCCTCAACCTTGAATGATTGAATCTTGGAATTATGTACCAATCGATAAAGGATCATCACAAGAACGTTTTGGTCCCATGTAAGAATAGACATCTAATATCTATGTTTTTTATGAAATTGGCGTTTTTGGAAAACTAGGGTTTTCTTCATCAAAGGTTGGATTTAAACAAGCGTTTTTTATGTAAAAAATGGGGTTTGGGGTTAGAAACAGACATAATTGGATGAATCTTCATGTTTACGACATTAGACCTTTATCATGTGACACTCCATGTGATATTCAGGGATTGGTTGAGAAGATGACAATGATTTTCCAATGATAGGTAACGCGTGGCATGCGATACTCCATAGTGTCGCATGAGTGCATTAGACATTCCACAATGTCACATGGTAGCTTTGACGATTCCTAACCGGGGGGGGGGGGGGGGGGCTAATTGTCTGATAAAAAAGATGGGCTTGAGTTATATAAATAGAATGGGGTTGAAAATGTTAAAAGACGTAAATTGCAATAAATAATAAACGAAAAGAATGGAAATTATTAGTTCAGTTAAATCACTACACTCTTGTAAACATTTAGGGGGTGTTTATAATTGCGTTTTGAAATGGATTTTTAGATTATTGCGTTTGAAAACGCAAATAATCAGTTTTTAGTGTTTGGAGTTGAGTTTTGAAATAGGTTTTTAGGCTCCAAAACGCAATAATCTAAAAGCAGCTCTACCATTTTTTTCAAAACGCATAATTTGTTTTGAAAAATCAATTCCAAACACCAAGTTAATATAACTTTTTCACTTTTTAATTAATACAATACAATTAGTCTTACTTGAAAAAAATGAAAGTAGATCTACTCTAAACATGTCCTAGTTTGTCCAAAAGAAGTTCCCTAAACAAAAAAGAAGCAAAAGACTTTAAAAAACACACAACATGCTACTTCACACACCCAAGAATGGCAACAACAACAACATTAACTAGAACCCCACACAATACACTCCCAATCATCTTCCTACTTCTACTATTCCTCATAATAACCCTCTTCCTCTACAACAAACCAACACTCAATCCCCATTTATCCATTTACACTTCAACAGATCCATACAACCCTCTTCCAGATCCCCAATTCCTCCACTCCCATTCCAATTCCACTGTTTCCAATTCCAATTCCACTGTAAAAAGCCCATTTCTTGAAACCAAGTCTAACAATCTTGAACTCGTTAATAATGACTCAGTTTCAAAAAATGAAACTGGGTTTGTTGAATCTGATCCTGTAGAACAAAACCCAGTTGTGGAAACCAATTTCAATGAGTCTGAATCGGTTAAAGATGATGATGATGACTCAGTTATGGAGAAAAGTCGAATTCTTGATGAAGAATTGGTTAAGAAGAGTGTGGAATGGGGGAGGGGTTGTAATATGTATTCAGGGAAATGGGTGAGAGATGATGGGTACCCGGTTTATAAACCCGGGTCTTGCCCGTTTGTTGATGAAGCTTTTGAGTGTCAAGGGAATGGGAGATCTGATGAGGGTTATATGAAATGGAGGTGGCAGCCTGATCAATGTCAGCTTCCAAGGTTGTTTTTTCAATGATTGTTAGTATTGTTTAATGATTGTAGTATTGGTTGTTAGTAATTATAATATGTTTAAGCATGAGTTATGCATTATAAGTGATCATATATCATGAAGGTGGGTAATGTAAGTAGTTACTAGTTATGGAGTAATCAAAGGTTTGGTAACAGATTTAATGCATAAAATTGTTTCTTGTATGTGTAAAATCTATTATGATAACGGTGGCGGATCCAGGAATTTTAGTCCGTGGGGGCCGAAAATGGGTAAAAAATAGGTCAGGTTAGAACAGGTTTGGTCACAACGAGTCGGGTAAAAAAATACTTTAAACTATAGCAATAAATAAATAAAATCGAAGTTGTATGTTTATGGCACAAATTTTAGTAATAGTAACGATGAAGGCAACTAACCCACAATGATAAATATGTTAACCGCACATAAGTTTGGCATTCCTAAAGTTATAACTTCATTAGGTATAACCTAGGATTTTTGTGTCTTAATATATAGTATTTTTTAAACATAAAAGTTTTGACAACATATGAGTGAGTATATTGTTTAGTTCAAAGACTTGAAGTGTCTTGACTTGTATTGAACAATCTAAGATGGGAGATGATTTATTGCACCATGGTAATGACTTTGCACACAACGCCACTTGGCAACTTTATCTCGCAAAAAAATGGATGTGGTGTGCCGTGTGCGAAGTAACTACAACAGTGTACCAGTAAATAAAATAACCAAGATTTGCAGCGTCTACTTGTATGTAAAGAAGTAACGTTTAGCTTGAAAATTTTAGAAAAGAGAAACTTTGAATTTGTTGTCGGAGTAAAATGTGACTAACTATGAGTTATGGGTGTTCATGTGTTTAGGTTCAATGCAACAGATTTCTTGGTGAAGCTAAGAGGAAAGAGATTAATGCTCGTGGGAGACTCCATGAACAGGAATCAGTACGAGTCACTTCTTTGTATGTTATATGAAAGCCTTCCAAATAAGAGCAAAATGTATGAAATTCATGGCTACAAAATAACTAAAGGAAGGGGCTATTATGTCTTCAAATTTGAGGTAATAAATTAATAATAAGGTTTAAACAGGACCCCATTATACGTGTAGTTTTATTTTTCCAAATTAGCCTTGTTGCCGAAATGTTGAGTTAGCATTGTGACATGTCATATTCTTTGATTATATGGCATTTTTGTTATTTGAAAATCATGTTCGAAAATCTGTCGGCATTTTAAAATAACAAAAAATGTCATGATATTATAAAATTGACGCATCACCATGCCAACTCAGTATTTTTCTACGCTTACATGTCCAAGTTATTGATAGAGGTGGCGATTTCTACCCATTTATTTATGAATTAGTCGAGTTGACTAATGTTTGATCTTTTAACGGGTCAAATGGGTAAACACAAAAGATTTAGTTGTAGGAATAAAACAGGTCAACATGGTCTCTAGTAGGTAGTTTATTAATGCATACAACCACCTAAATATATTTATAAAAAAATCAGGGTAGCATTTCAATATTAGTTTTCGAAATCGTATATAACAAACTAACTTGTAAAAAGTTTGGATCAAAAGTTATTCTGGTCACCTCAACACGCATCAACTTCACTTGTGAGTTGTGACTTGAATTCATTTTGACCCCTTACCCAACCCTCCCATTTCATCACCCTCTACAATTTGTATTCAGCCGATATACTAAATAAGTAAAATTACATTAAACAGGAAAAGGGTGAATCGCAAACACAAACAACGGATGAATGTTGAATAGAGGAAGGTATATAACATATCCAAAATTATTAAAAGATTTTAGGATGTATATTTAAGAGCCAAACATTCTTATAGTTGACGTTATTGGTGTGTGAAAAATCTATCTTTGTCATTGAAATTCCCTTATAACAAGGACAAACTATCTTTTGACAGGATTATAATTGCACAGTTGAATTTGTGCGGTCCCATTTTCTTGTAAGGGAGGGAACTCGAATTAATGGTCAAGGAAATTCGAATCCAACATTAGCAATTGATGTAATTGATAAATCTGCTAGACGTTGGAAACGGGCTGACATTCTCGTCTTCAATACTGGACACTGGTGGGTTCATGGAAAAACCAGTAGAGGGTATGTATGCCATTTCTTGTATAGTCTTATTCCATTTCTGATTATTTTTTCATAGAGATGGCAATTTCGACCCGTTTTTATATAAATGTGTCAACGTGGGTTGTGCTTGATCTCAGATGCGTCTAAGCCTCAAAGGAGTCAAATCCAAAAGTTTTTAGTTAAAATGGGAATGGGTTAAATATTTCACCGAAAGTCTATTTTTAACTTATACGACCTCCTAAATGAATGTATTAAAGCTACTTAAATTTTTTTATAATAATATTGTTTTTGTATTCATAATTAACGTACTGATTTTTATATACAACTATAAAAGATAAAAACACACTAATTGGGTTTTGGGTCTACCGAATCCTTGTGTTTCTATCCGTACATAAAAACATTGTTAGTGCAGGAAAAATTACTTTAAAGAAGGGGATTTTATTTATCCGAAGTTTGATGCTGTGGAAGCTTTTAGGAGAGCTTTGAAGACATGGGGAAAATGGATTGATAAGAATATGAATCAACAACAGTTGGTGTTCTATCGCGGTTACTCATCTGCCCATTTCAGGTACAGTTTTTTCTAGTTTCTTTCCTGCTACTCCGTTGTTGAAACTTGAATATGTTTGACTTTGACTTTGACTTTGACTTTTGGGGTCAGACCGATACATATTCATGTATAGAACCCTCATGGCCTATATCACAATATTAGCACAATAGCACCAACTGTTACCATTCGGTATATTTTCTACAGGGTATAATATCAGTGTTCTATCAAATATCTATCATAGCTATGTCACTTATGTTGAAAAGTTACCTCTTTGACCCCAGAAGTCAAACTTTGGATTTTGCCATAGTTGTAGCATAATAAGTTTCTACTTTCACTTCTGTCTAGCTTCTATCATACTCATACCTATTAAATTAATAAATCATAATGTGTAGAAATGGTGATTTAGTATTTTAGTCTCATTTATGTGTGAATAGATAGATCAATTAAGTTTATATGTTATAAATCTAACGGGTCAAATGAGTAAAATATAAAAAAATGACTAAATGGAAATGGGTCAAAAATCTGCCAGAGATTACTTTTAATGCATAAAACCTTCTAAATCAGTTTATTCAAGAAATCTTAAATATAATATGATTTTTGTAACCATATCTGACATACCAAGTAGTTATAAAAAAACAAATAAACTTTTGGACAAAGGCGATCCGTACAAAATTACCAGTTTTTACCGGCTACCCAACTAATAACCCATTGTTTTTGCCACCTTTCTTTATTAAAACAGAGGCGGAGAATGGGATTCAGGAGGAACATGCCACGGAGAAACCGAGCCCATTAAAAATGGACGGATCATCGAAACCTACCCCCCAAAAATGAAGATAATTGAAGAAGTGATCCAAGAAATGCGATTCCCGGTTGTACTTTTAAATGTAACGAGGTCAACCAACTTCCGTAAAGACGGTCACCCATCGGTTTATGGCAAGAATGTGACCGGGTTAAAAAAGGTGTCAACCAAAAGGGAAGATTGCAGCCATTGGTGTCTTCCAGGAGTACCTGATGCATGGAATGAACTCATATATGCCACACTAGCCGCTCAAACAAATTAATTGTCAAACTTCATTGTGTGTTGACTTTAACCGGTCAATGTACATTGGCTTCGGGTCCTTGTAGAAAAGAACACTTGTATTTGTGATTTATTTATTAGATAAGTAGCATGATAGTTTCTTTAAGCTGAAAAATATATCCACATACTTCATCATGGGCAGCACATCGCGCCTGCGCGAACACCACTTACTATATAGACCAGTGGTCCGTTAAGAGTCAAATATATGATAAAGAACTGTGGAAACTGTATGAAACACTTTACATGTTGCTTTATTTGTGACACGTTAGTCAAATAGAAACTCAACGAGTTTTTATTGCTTCAACATCCGGTGTATAGCATCATGGTCCATCCTGATAAGTAAACTGACATTTGCCTATCTGCTGTATAGTGGCATGGTAACGCCCCACTTACGGTGTGCGCATATAATGTATATATGTGTGGCCTTCGGGGGGCAAAAGTAAAGTTGCACTAGTTTTAACGTTATTTTACTAATTTTGTGAAAATAACGTTAAAAACGACGGACGGTTAATCATGCATTATGTAGTGGCGTTGATAGCCAAAAGACAAAGGGGTACATGCACCGATCAGGTTTGTCTCGATTGCTAAGTGTTCTGTGCCTTATGTCCAAGGCTTGATACTAAACCACATCGAGCCGGGGGTCTCACTGGAAGCAGCCTCTCTATTCTTAGGGGTAGAGGTAAGGCTGTCTACACCTTACCCTCCTCAGACCCTACTTTAGCTTTGCTATAGGTGGGATTAACTGAGTATGATGATGATGATGGTGTATAGTGGCATGGTCCATCCCGATAAGTAAATTGACATTTGCCTACATGGATGTCCATCCCAATCTCTTGGCTTTGATATGTTTCGTATGCTCTTAGTATCATAAGTTAATACATAAAATGTTTATGTTCACTTTAATTAATGGAAACATACGTTTGATAAATTTTATCCTTGAGATAGATCGACGTGACATGTAGATTTTATAAACTTAAGCGAATTTTAAAAATAAACATGGTTAGTTTATCTTGTGCTACTTTTTTTAACGGTAAACGGTACACACTTATAACGAAGCCTCACACCCTTCAGGCTTCAGGTTCGGTCCTTGGGCCCTCTAAGGTCTAGCCCCTCATTTCAGAATAACCATACTTTGAGTGAGATTCGAACATGTGACCTCTCAGGACAGGAACCCCACAAAGTGGGTAAACCCTTCCACCTCCATTAGCTACAACATCATTGGCTGATCTTGTGCTACTTAAATATATAAATATTAAACGGGTGATTCAAATCGTGTCACTTGATACTAATAATAAGGGATCGGTTCAAATACAAAGTCTCAAAAACGTGCGAAGTGTGCGAAGTCACGTAACATACAAAATTACGTAACATGGACAGAATGCCTACTAGTTCCATAACTAAAATCACGTAACATATAGTCCATTACCAAAAGTTACGTAATTTTGTATATGTGATTTTTTTTAGTTATGAACTAGTAGTGATTCTGTTTATGGTATGTAATTTTGTTACGTGATTTTGGGTATGAACTAGTAGTGATTCTGTCTATGTTACGTAATTTTGTATGTTACGTATTTAAGGGTATGGAAAATTTTTTATGTAAAGTTTTGAATGATTTTGTCTTATGGTACGTAATTACGTAATGACACTATATGTTACGTGATTTTAGTTATGAACTAGTAGTGATTCTGTCTATGTTACGTAATTTTGTATGTTACGTGACTTCGCACACTTCGCACGTTTTTATCACTTTTCACAATAACCGCCCCCTAATAATAATACCAAACTTGTGTGATTAAACATATAAAAAGTTTAGAATATGAATATAGGGTTGAGTTATTATACAAAGGTTATAAAAAATGAGAAGGGTGAGAAGGGTACAAAAAACACAATAGATCATGAAATATGACACAATGAGCCACAAAATATAACACAATGCTAAAAAATATAACACAATGCTGAAGAAAAAAAACACAATGAATTGAAAAATGACACAATGATGAAAATAAGAAAAAGACACAATGGTACATAAAAGACACAATGATATAACGCATATTCTAAAAACAACAGGCTAAAACCCCAAAAAACGAAGTGAAAAAAACTAACGTCGTAGGGTTCGATAAGACAATTCTAATGCCGCCTGAATGAGTTCAATCAGAGTCTGTTTGATACCCTTCCTACGACTACTTATTTTTATTTCACTATGTATTTGATCCTAACCCAATGAATATAATAAAGTCGTCACGGCAACCACTTTGGCATCCACTTGCTTCTGAAAGTCAAACGGATCCTCTTTAATTTGCACATGATGACGACGACGTCACAAGTGGGTGCAAAAGTCGCACATCAAAAGAATAACCTAATCGAAATAACAATCCATCGAATTTCCTTTGCATAATTTATTCTTTGTTTATATTGCTTTTATCAATGTTGTTAAGCATCTATTTCGAAGCTTCTATTAGTCTATAGTAATATTATTAATTAGCTCTTTAATTCTTTAATCCATTTGACCAATTTTCCTTTTTTTCATTCTTTACTTATTTCTCTAATCTCGACCTATATTACACACTCAAGCATTATAATTAAGAATTAAGAGATAAAAGAAAAACAATTACAATAGAAAAAGATATTAAGCTAATCAGCTGGAATCATTTAGCAATAACTACAAATCATGTCTTGAAACCTTATTTTAAAATATATTCAATTTGTGACTTATATCTCTTACACCTTCATTTTGGAAGTATGACAAGAACACAACACAAATTAAATGTATTGAGGTCATATTAACGTCTTTGATAAGAACAAATTTATTGATCGTATTTTTTTATTTTTTTTGAACGGCTAATTTTTTGTCACCCATGGGATTTGAACCTCACACCACTTGGAAAGGCAAAACCTTATCCATCACCTCGACCCTTTGATCGTATTAGTACATAAATTTAAGCCTATGAAATGAAGCATAAGATCGATAATTATTTACAGATATTTTCTATCTATAACTTGCAATAATTTTGAGACATTGTTTCATTATTCTAAACAAAATAATATTTCTAAGAATAAAGTAGATGTACGCATTTGTATGCTATCCAATAAAGTAACTCAAATCCATTGACTTTTGTCATCCCAACAAACGCCTTTCTCTTTTTCTATTCATTTCCAGAGAATATAATCTAATAAAAAATAATACGGAGTAATAACAATAAACTCTCAACAAAACCGAATCTTTTAGATCTAGACCTTCCTCTCCATTCTCTTTACACTTTAATCCCTTCTACTTTCCCTAATTACACATCACACCCTCACTTTTTCACATCTCAAACAACTGATCGTAACTGTAAAAAGCTATAAACAGTAACCGAGCGTCACCATAGTATTTTTGTAACTACCACATCGGTTGAGAAACAGCACGAAGCCTGGGCGAGTAACTCATCGGGACAAAGCTGACAATATTAATGACGGTGTTCTCTATCGTATGTAACAATAAGCATCTTCGAATCCGTTAGAGATAACTCCACACTCTTCCTCGCCGGACATCCTTGACCAGAATTGCACTTGTAGTATACTCTGCACATTACAATCGATATCAGTCTCCGTCGTAATAATAATAATAATAATAATAATAATAATATGTTTTACCTAGGGAACGGTGATCCGTGGACCTTCTTCTCGCCGTATTTCTTCCATGAGTAATCGTCAGCCGGTATACTCTCAACTTTTGATCCGGTTATCGGAATTCTTTTTACTTTACGTTTTGATCCGGTTTTTCTGAATGAAGAGAAGTAACTGTATTATTATATCAGTTTTGAAAACGAATAGGTGTTGCTAACGTGCGCTCTGTAATTTTGAACAGTATTTGTTCCTGTTTGCTAACGTGCGCGGTGTGAATGTGAAACAGAGTAGGCGCTACTAACGTGCGCTGTGGTTTATGAAACAGAATATGAGTTGCTAACGTGCGCTGTGCAGTTAGTTGAAACATACCTTCTCTTGCAACAGTGACAAGCGGTGGAGGAAACGGAGTTATTATTAATATCGGTGCTGAGCCTTTTCCGGTGAGAAGAAGGAAGCGGCGGTTTCCTCGACGAGAACGACGGTGCCGGAGCTACTACACCTAACGAAGACAGCTTTCTTCCATTCGAAACGCTTCCTTCAACACTTCCTCCAGCAAACGAAGACGCAAACGACGACGTCGGTGACTGAAACGACGCCGTTGCATCCGTAATTGATCTCTTCAAACAACCGTCCTTAACCGATTCTACTGGCGACTGAAACGACGCCGTTGCAACCGTATCTGGCTTCTTGGAACAACCGTCGTTAACCGCCACATCAGCTGATTCTATAGGCGATTGACACGACACCGTCGCATCTGTAAAAGGTTTCTTCAAACAACGGTCCTTAACCGCCACATCAGCTGATTGTACAGGCGATTGAAACGACGCCGTTGCATCAGATCTGAAATAAACAGAAGGAGTTTGAGGATCGGAGGAAGAAACGGGCGGTCCACGACGGAAGCGAGCATGACCGCTGCGTTTAAAGGCGGAAACAGCTTGTTCGAGATCAGAAGATAGGGTGAAGTCGTGGTTGTTGGTTAACTGGAAGATACGGTTCAGATGATTCACGGTCTGGATGCCTACAAAATCCACCGCCATGGAAACAATATTATTATTATTATTATTAGAGAGAGTGGGAGAAGAGAGTGAATAAGGTTGGGGATGGAGACGGAGGTTATAAAGATTAGAAAGTCAAAAGGTGGGGAAGTGATCGGACGGTGGAGATGGGTTTGACTTTCTGAAAAGTGTGATAAATAAACGGACAAATGAGCAGAAGGTATCAATTCTGAAAGTCTAACAACGACTAAATTTATTAAAAAAAGTAAACAATTTAGAGCATTCACGGTAGCTTCCCCATCCCCCATTTACTCACAACCAATCACAACCACATATTACATTAAAAATCATTACAATTTCTCTCTCCTCCACTCACAACCACTTTCAACAAATATTAAAAAATAAATACAGTTTCCAGTTTTCTCTAAAAGATTCTCAAATAACCCCAAATATACCGATCAACGGTAGATTCCCCATTTTTCTTCACTCACAACCCCTCAAAACCACCCCATATAATTTGGGGGCTACTCTCACATACAAATGGCGGAGCTATTGTGAATGCTCTTAGACAAACAAAGAATATATGTTAATATTAAATATTTAAATCTTGATTTCGCAAATATATTAGGTGAAATAGAATATTATTTTTTAATTGAATTGGTTTTGGAAGAAACAATGGATATGACTCGGGTATAATGAGGGGTGACTACTCGTGTTCACTACATGATATAATCTTTTGCTCATAACGAGACTAGATCCGTGACCCATTAGCTAAAGAAAGAGTAAAGAAGTGACACACAAATACACGAGATATAAGTTGTTTGGTCTCGTTGACCTACGTCCACTTAAAAATGTAGTCTTTATTGCTTTGAACAATTACAAATATAAAGACGAGATACAAGTGTATTACAAGTGTGTGTTTGAGTGGTAAATTGATCGACATATTAAAAGGAGGTGAAGCCTTCTTTTTATAGAGGATGTATGGGGCGGGTGCTTGCGGCCCATTTCAAGAGTAGTGGGCTTGGGCCTGTCTTCCAGAAGCCCACCCAGTTGGGTTTTGGACCAACTGATTGTATAAAGTAAACCAACTGAAAATGGCGCTCTGCGATTGGTCCACGTGGCGTGTTGTGATTGGTCGTCAGGGGCGGTGCCCTGCCATTGGTACACGTGGCGCGTTGTGGTGGACTACAGGGACCTTTTTTTCTTCTTGCTGGCAGAGGGTGTCAAGCGGCTAGCTTCCTCTTGAAGATTGGTTGAGGTGACGTCTGACACCTATGAGGTTGTGCAGCAAGTGAGGATCAAGGGGAGCTGCACCTTGGCGCAACCAGATGCTTATACTCTGCGGTGAGCATCGCTAGATTTGGTGAGGCGCTGATGCTGAAATCAGTACCCTATCCCTTAAGTTTTGCAATCAAAATTCAAGCTCATTTTATTGTTGGTGAGAATTTCTTTCTAATGGTTGTATCACAAACCTAAAAATAATGAAAATAGTTGTGTTTTATAAATAAAATCTAAAAATTTTTAAATGCTTGATATGGTTGAACGGTAAATAAGAGTAAAAATGCAATATGTTAAATACTGAAAAATAGACAATGTTAAAAAAATCAAAGTTAATTGTTGGTTTAAAAAATAGAGATTTAAAAACTAACTAAACAAAACTTATAACTGTCACATCAATGTTCATTTTTTTAAATACATATCTTGACGACTGTATATTAACACAAATTACATTATATTTTATTTTATTACTATAATACATTGAATTTTTCACCTGTGATTTGTGAAATACATATGTTTACTTAAACATCATTTTTTTATAATTAGTTATATAAAATTACATTTATCAACCTGTGTAATACACGTGATTGTAACCTAGTTAGTTGTATATGATATCGTATTCGTGAAACTAAATTACATTAGCTAAAGTGATAAAAACACATAAATGCATACGGCAAGTTTTTATTGAATTTGTGATAATTTAACGTGACCTTACGAACATAAAAAACCATTGGATACAATACAAGGGATTAAAATACAATGTTACATTTTTCCGTATGATTTTAACATTTTATATATAATATTTAGACCACCCGTAGTGGCAAAGGATTTGGACGTGAAAATGCCCCCATAACGCCCCAGTAACGCCGGAACACAACCCCCCCCTCCCCCCGGCATTATGCTTCAAAAATTGGCCTTCGTGTGAAACTATTAGACTATGTGTAGTGGGGGGCTTTATGGGGCTCCATGTATAAAGCCCCCCATCCTGATTGGTCCACGTGGCTGCTGAGTCAGCATGGAGAGAAAAACTGAAAAAGGGGTGTAGTGGTGGGGCTTTATAGATGGAGCCCCTGAATCTGATTGGTCCACGTGGATTTTATTTTTTTTATTCTTTTAACTCAAAATAATTAAAATAAAAGGTAAATAAATATAAAAAAATTACAAATAATATTAAAAAACACACAATTAATATTAAAAAAAAGTTACAACTAAAATTAAAAAAAATTACAAATAATCTTAAAAAACACACAACTAATATTAAAAAAAAATTACACACCTCCTAAATTACTTATTTAAACATTACATATTCCTAAATTACTTAATTAAACACATAATATAAGCCTAAAAGTTCCAGTCCTCGAATGAGTAGTACTCGGGGGATAGGGAACGTGAGCTGTCCCGTCCATCAGACCTCGCATCCGATGGGAAGTAGTAGTTCTCACGAGGGCTTGGCATGCTCCAGAGGCGCTCCTGCTCCTCAATTTCCCTGAGGGCTTCCAAGTCCTCAGGGGTTGGGTCCCCATATTCACAGGGTGGGGTGGTCTGGTAGTGGTGGGTGGGGGTATTATGGGGGGTGGGGGTAGGTTGGTGGTATGGGGTGGGGGTATTCTGGGGGGTGGGGATAGGGTGGTGGTAGGGGGTAGTCTGGTTGGTGGGGATAGGTTGCTGGTAGGGGGTAGGAGGAGGAGGGGTGAAGGTTGGTGGTGCCGACAACATCAGTCGGTCCACCTGATAAGTAGCCATGGTATACTCCGCGGCCCAAACCCATTCTTCATCCGTCCAGGGATCATCCTTCCAGGGATCATCCTCTTCAGGATGAGTTGGTGGAGGAGGGGGATTTAGCCAATGTTGAGGAGGAGGAAGAGGAGGTTGTGGAGGAGGAGGAAGAGGAGGTTGCTGAGGAGGATGACTTGGTAGTCTCCGGGACGGGCCCCGTCCCCGGACCCGTCGAGCGTACTGCCGGACATTAGAAGGTCCGGCAGCTCCTACTTGAAAACCGCCAGTGTTATTCATTGTGTTTAGGATGAGGAAAGGATGAGATAGAGGGAAGAGGTGTGACTGATAAAGAATGAGGAGGGGGGGTATTTATAGGGTGAGAAATATGACCGTTTGGGGGGAAAACGTTTGAATTTCAAAATTTGAAATTCAAACGTTTGGGGGGAAAATTTGAATTTCAAACGGTTTGAACAGTAACCGTTTAAAATTCAAATGTTTGAATATAAATTTTTTATATAATCTATTTTTTTTTAATTTTAATAAATATAATTTTTTTATATAATTTATTTTTTAATTATTATTTTGTGTGTGTATGTTATAGTTTATATAAATAAAATAAATAAAATATAAATAAAAAAACAACTTACCATTCAAATGCAACGGTCAAAAAAAAATTTGACTTTTTTCAAACACAGTGACACGTGTCACTATATGATTGGTCCATTGTTTGAGGGTCCGGCGTTATCAACATGGAGCCCCGGCGCATAAAGCCCCATAGCGCCGGGGTGTTTCAGTGTGGAGGGGCGCTATAGATCAAAATTTTGCACAATAACGCCCCACTACGGGTGGTCTTAACGCTGGGATATATGATGCACTAATGGCTAATGACCATGTTCAATGGCAACTAATTGTCATTTGTTTCTATTAATTTCGAGTATGCTTTCTCTGTGTGTTTCTGAACTTGTATTTCTCTTTGTTTATAAATTGTGGTTTTATTTTCTCAAAGATTTTATATTGCAATATTCATACACCATTTCTTAAGGCAGGGGAGAACTAAAGCATGATTGGTCGTAGGATTAGGTACAAGAGCACCGTCATTTGGGGCCACATGAGTGGACTATTTACTCAACAGTGCATCTTTTTGGACAAGCTTTGCTTGTTAGTCCGACCATAGAAAGAGATATTCTCTAGGTTAAAGGCACTTTGTATATTAAAATTGGGACAATATGGCTCCAAAGTCCAAACATCAATGTTGCAAAATGTAAATGCTTGCATACATGAAAGATGTCTAAACATCGTATTTTGAAATGTCAGAGGGGGTAAAGTTTAGAGGTGCACAAATCGGGTTTTTGGCCAAACCAGATCGGGTTGAGACCAAATTGATTTAGACCAAAAAAGTCAAACCAAGTTTTTGGTGAGCCCAGTTTAGGTTCCAACCCAATTTTTAGGTGGAATGATCGAGTTTGACCAGTTTGGAACCAGGTTTTAATCGGCACGGTTCGGGTTTCTAAACCCTAATGGGCTGACCATGAAAAAGATTAAGACCACCAAAACTATGATAAAAGTACGATATCAACAACATTTTCAAGAAAGTAAAATACAACTAGATTAGAAAAATCAAGAATTTATAGAAAAAAATAGATATTAAATCAGAACGAGTTTGTAACTCATAATTATAAGGTTTATAAACATGGTTTATATACCCTTGATTACTTATGTAAACTAATATATCTTTGGTGTTTCTACTCATAGTCGCTAAGGCTATGGTTAGCGTTCGATCTCATAATAATTTACGTGTAATTATGATAATGGTTATCTAACCAAGGGTTAGGATCAAATATACAGTGAAAGAAAAATAGAAAGGGTATCAAACGGACTTTGATTGAACTCATTCAAGCGACATTGAAACCGTCTCATCGAACCATACGATGTTAGTTTTTAGGTCTTCGTTTTTTGGGGTTTTAACTTGTAGTTTTTAGAACATATGTTATACCATTGTGTCTTTTATGTAGGATTGTGTCTTTTTCTTATTTTCATTATTGTGTCTTTTTTCTTCAGCATTGTGTTATATTTTGTGGCTCATTGTGTCATATTTCATGATCTATTGTGTTTTTTGTATCATTCTCACACTTCTTATTTTTTTATTTTTTATTTTTTGTTACACCGTATAGAATAACTTGACGCATCTAACCAATTATAATTAAAGATTATACGGTAGTTTGAAGATATCCTCTTGTCCCTTCGAGGACACCCGATAAACCTGAAGATATCCTATTAGCTAATAATAATTATATTTATTATATTTATATTTACTAGCCGATTACCCCGGGAAGGTCCCGGGGTTGAAAATTTTAATATGATTTAATAAAAAATGATAAAAAAAAGGAAAACTCAAATCACGAAAAGAGTAAATAACTTAAACATAATCAATCTTAGTTAAAAAACATTTATTTAAAAAGTTAAAAAAATAAAAAGCATAAACCATATTAAACATAATAAAGTATTAAAAGGATAACCTTCAACATATAATCATCTTCACGTAAATTAAAATATGTTACAATTTGATTAATGAATAACCTGAACACTTTGTGTTTTTTTCTGTATGAAAATAACCCCACAAAAAATAGTCGTTTTTTTTTCGTTTTTATATAGCACTATGGTACTCGTTGGAAAGATAATAAAACGCTCGTTAATTTGGTGTAATTTTTTTATTTAAAAAATCTCGAATATAAAAGATATTTATGTTTAAAAATTATGGGAGGAAGATAAGATAGAAAAATTTAAATTTGTTTTTAAATTCTTTTTTCCTAAAATAACTCAATTTAATTTTAGTAATTGAGAATTAAGAGATAGAGAGATAAATTTAGAAAAATACAAAAAACACCAAAAACACTCAATTATTAAGCCACTTGGCACTCTCAATGGGAATATATGCTTTCTTTTATATATATATATAGACTAGCTGATTACCCCGGGAGGTCCCGGGGTTGATAAATCTAATTTTACGTGATAACCTATTACAAATGGCTCAAGTTAACTAACCACAAAATCTTCCAATCATTGCATGTTTATAGTATTCTAATCAGTAATAACTCATATTCCCCACAAAATCTAATTTTACGTGATAACATGAACACTTTGTGTGTTTTTTTCCTGTATGAACGAAACCCCACAAAAAATAGTCGATTTTTTCTCCGTTTTTTATATAGCACTATGGTACTCGTTGGAAAGATAATAAAACGCTCGTTAATTTGGTGTAATTTTTTTCTTTAAAAAATCCCGTATATAAAAGATATAAACGTTTAAAACTTATGGGAGGAAATATGAGAGAGAAAATTTTAAATTTATTTTTAAATTCTTTTTTCCTAAAATAACTCAATTTAATTAAAAAATGAAACAATTTAAAAACACCAAAAACTCTCCATTATGATGCCACGTGGCATAAGGTTGAGGCCTCCATTGCACGCCACGTCAGCAAAGGTCTTTTCTTTTATATATATATTATATCTATACTATATTAATAAGCATATAGGAAGGGCAGAAATGATCATTTGCCATTTTACAAGACTTGAAAGCTTGATGTACAATGATCCAATGCATAAAAACTCTTAAGTGCAAGCTTTGATGCATCATGTACAAGCCTAGCTAAGCCTAAGAAAAAAAAACACTGATACACGTATTAGGGTTTTCATTCATCAAATCTCATTATCCGCCCCTTCTCTCTGTCTATCTCTCTCTCTCTCTCTATTCAAGAACATCAAGGCAATTTCACTAGGATTTCACCAGATTGATGAATATTTCACTAGATCGATGATGATTCCGGCCTTCTCCAAGGGTAAGTGACACTTTATTTTGATTCTGAACACTATTTTGCCATTCAAAACCCTAACGAAGACTAACAAGTCGACTATGATGTAGATCCATTGTTACTGACGTTGCTATGCTGTAATGGGGAGCCGTATGGTACGAATTTGGTTCAACAAAATCTTTACTCAGCCACTCAGCCGCTGAGGTACAAATCTGGTTTCTCGTCAGTTGTTTAGGGGTTTTTGATGGTCAAAGTTGTTTTTCCATTTATTTTTTGTTAGTGTAGCTTTTAGATCTAAGTTTTCTACCTTCGATTGTTGGTAGCTCAATACATTTAACCTGTTTTTTTTAGATCTACGCTTTGCGATTATCTAACCTTTGTGCTTTTGGTTGTTTCAGCTGTCTAGGGTTGGAAAGTTTCACATCTGCCAGAAGACAGAAGATGAAAACTATTTACATCGTGTGAAAAGAGTCAAAGACTACACTTGGTAAATGGTGATTTCCTAATCTCTAAGACGAAATTGTTTATGCATGCGTTTGATTCGTTTAGATATGATATTATCTCATATCTCAACGAATCAAACGCATGCATAAATTGGTGAGGGTAAAGTAGAGGTTTAGGTGTGTGTATGTTAGAGTATTAAAGAAAATTTTTTAAATCAGTCATTCTTCACCTATTTAGTTATGAACTTATAATAATGATATTTCATTTCAATATCTTTTTTTATTGTTTTAACATCAATGGAAATTTCATTAACCAGCCACTATTGAAGTTGTATAGAGCTGTTAAACCCATGGTAAAAAAACAGCTGAGGCGCGCCTCAAGGCGATTCGCTATGAAAACGAGTTTGAGGCGTCACCTCAGAGGTTTTTTTTTGTATTTGCGCCTCATAAGGTTGAGGCGTTAAGGAAATATGTGCCCTTAGGGGCGCCTCACGGGGTTCGGATGCTTGTCTTTTATGTTTAAACTTTTTGTGCCAATTTCAAACATTCTATGCCTTTTTATTCCACGCCTCGGGCTTACGCCTCGGTTCGCTTCAAGGCTTACGCCTCTTGATGCGAAGGGAAAACGCCTCAAGGCTCGTTTCCGTTCTTTTAAACTTTGGCTAACCTTCTTCCTAAGTTGCATTAGGGAGAAACAATGCAACTTGAATGTTAATAGAGCAGGCGCATAGTGATAAACATAAATATATATTCCGCTAATAATTTGAACATTCAACTATTGAGCATATATTTCATTAACATGTTTTTTTTTATTATTATCAACTTCAGCTTACAAGTACTGCAGCATTGGGGTTTGACAGTTTCATGGTAATACGTCAAGGATCTGGTCCTCTTAGTGCAGAATTAAACACCAAACATGTTAGCTCTTTAACAGTGGGTGCTGAAAAAATGCCATTGTCACCGAGTGACAGCAAGCCAAGGTTGGGTTATTACTCTTGCAGTGATGTTGTTGCTCCTGTTGATGTATGTAACTTCCTAATTTGATCTCCATGTACCCATGTCTTGTTAGAGATGGGCCGCATAGCAACTCAGGTAGGTTGGGTAACGGGTCAAAATGGGTAAATATGGTAATTGTTGGAGTGGGCTGCATTCACCAAAGGCATTTATTTCTGAGTTAATAAACCATGTAACAAAGTTAGTCTTATAATTTCAATGACATTCTATTATGAATAACATACGTTGAGACGTTTTATGCAATAAAAATACACTTTGAGAGACTTATGGCCCATGAAGCCTCTTATCTTTCATTTTTTTACTCGATTGACCCGTTAGGAAAAAAATAACCCAAATCAATCCATAAATCGTTTACAAAATACTCTTTGGTTTTTGGTTGTATACAATAATTTTCTATTTGCCATTCACATGGGAGTTTTTAACTTTAAATGTTACAAACACTTACAGAGTTAAATCCATTGAGAAATATAACACCAATAATTAAACAAATATTCAGTTGTTAGTATAAGCCCTGTGTGTATTAAGACAAAAATAATTATCTTTTATTAATAAATGAAAATTGAATGCTAACTAACTGCCCAAATCATAGGGTCAACAATTAACTTCAATCTGCACCAGCTATGGTGACGCATTCCGGAGTTGCTCCTACTGCGTCAGCCCTCTCGGTCTAATTCTTTGTTGGGATTTTGCATCATCCTCTCGGATAATGCTACGGTTTTAAACTATTTAGAAAGTATTTGTATATTCATTTTCATATAGTATTCTTATTTGAAGGATGAAATACATAATAATACTTCAATTATTTCACATTTGTATCCCACAGGATATCAGTAGAGAATTTGTGAACTCTTTGGATAGTGGAAGAAGTGAACAACTTTTTGGTATATTACCCCATCAAATTTGAGGCGCACCTGTTCAGTTATATTTAATTTATGGTTTCTTACATATTCAGCTTTGGAGCCTTGGTCATGGATCCATATATAAAAAATATGATGCAGGTTGGTTCCATTTGTTATGCATTATCGATTCATGTGAACATTACTTGTGAAACCTTTTAGAGTGCATTAGCGAATCTCTTAATAATAGTTTGCTAACCATATTTTTTAAGGAGACCTCTTCATAGAAATATTAGATTAACATGTTATTTTTAGGTTTGGCCACTGTTTGGTCATGCACTTGAATATTTTAGTTGCGTTCTAGCTGCATAAATTTAAAAAGTGTGGTTGCTACGTTGTATTCCGAATACAGGTAGAAAGTGTGGTCGCTACGTTGTATTCCGAATTCAGGTAGAAAGTGTGGTCGCTATGTTGTATCCCGAATTCAGGGCCGTTGATAATCTGCTGGCACACAATACATTTAGAGATCTCAAAGCTTTTCTATCTTCTTGCTTGCTTACAAAACAAAAATATTCCCTTATGGAACATGACTTTTGTGGCGAATTACTTCTTTCATTAGTTTTTTATAGAAAAAATCCCCAACAAGGTAAGTTCTTGCCTTAATATATCTTTTTCTAGCATATAGAGAGTTCTGTACATCTTGGTCATAACATATGATTTTCCTACGTAAGGTTTGTTTACTTTTGGACTTCACATTTTATTATAATGTAAAAATAATCAAAATGGTTTGTATTTATATAAATATATTATAAAATGGCTTTATAAAATGGACTTCACATTTATGAATCTAATTATCATACTGTTTGTTGGCTGACTAAAGTGGTGCAGGGGTACAAAATGGTAAAAGAGTTCTGGCTGTAGCAATGGTATCCTCATGCTGATTTTCTAAAGTGGTGAAAGACTGCAGACTGTGAAATGGTCTACCTACACTGCTCAGTACAACCGTGCTTTAATAGGGTCAAAAGCTCTTATAAAATCACACATTCTTCTACACCATTTGGTTGTATGTTTGTGTATGTGTTATGAAAGACTTTCAAACTTTGAAAAGCTCTTATCAATTTTATAGCTGTACCAAAAGCTACACCATTTGAACCCATGTACAACATGTCCTATAAAGTCACACATTTTTCTACACCATTTGGTTGTTTGTGTAATGTTAATGTGTGCAAAGCAATGTGTGTGTAATTTTTGGATGTTCACATATTTTGAATATTATACGTTACAAGTTTATATTTTTTTGCTACATTATGAATCTTATACAATTGGCAACGGTATGTAACATGAAAACCGATGTTTGCTTATTGTTTACTACTTAGTTTTATGAAAATTACCAATCTATTAAACTATTAAATAATGAAAATGTTTTAATAACTATTCCAGTTGCTTCGAATTTGATACAATTACATGTAAATCTTAACTAAATATAGTAACTCTATAACAAACACACAATTTGTATTTTTTTTTTAAACTTAAACAGTTTTTAGGTATAAATAAGTTAAAGTCAATGCGTGGATGGATAAGTTATCTCCTTTCCACAAACTTTAGTAGCAATTATATATCCGCAACCTAATGAATTTTCTATTTGTTATTATATATGTATTGCTTTTTTTATGAATCGTTAATATAGACCCGAGTACTACAATCAGTAAGTCAATTTCGTGCAATAAGCAAGTTGAGTCAGAACTCAAATAAGTTCAAGTTTAAATTGTCTAAAGGAACACCACATGCCTTCATTTGAAACTTTAGGATATAAAACTGGTGTTTTTTAGACTTGGTCGTTTAACGTTACGTTTTTACAAACATTTGTACTCGTATTTTTGAACCTTTTATTTGTTACATCTTATATTTCCTTGCTCTTCATATTTGTTATGGGTACGTTTTATGCAACCAATAATGGAAGACCATGACATCGTTGAAGATTTCTTGGGTCTCACGCAACATGGAGTTTTGCATATTTTCTTTGGGTAAATTTCATGTCGTCGGTGAAAGAAGACTATTCCTTATATTGTTTGATAAAAACGTACATCTATTTATTTGTTTGGGATTTACATAGGAATAAATACACACGTCAAATATAGCACGTGAGGGTTGATAAGTTAACTTAATTGAGTTGAAACACATTACATGGATAAGAAAATTAAGTAATATACTATACAATATATCACGAGAACATTAATAGCTAACAAAAAACGAGTACCGTGTTGTAAACTGTCCACGCCGCCGCATCGCGCGGGTGTCCTACTAGTATATATATATATATATATATATATAGATTATACGTTGTAATGATATACTAGGGTTTTCAGATCTTGATACTTCAATATTAAAAAATATTCGGGTTTTGACATGTATGATTAATGATGTGTTTGCGACTGTCTAATATTCTCAAATGATATAGATTTATAAGTCGATATAGATATATTTCTCATGCAATTCTGCTTTTTTAGAGAACATGAATTAAAATGTAGTTTGTAAGTATAGTTTACGCTTTGGAACGCCTGTATGAATATCTCCATGACTTTGATCTTGGCGATTTCTCCAATAAAGACACCGCCCCCAAAAAGCCACAGAAAACCTTGGCGAATGCTCTTTATTGTCGAATCGTACAAAGTCTGGGGGGAGATTTTTGCTTGACCCCACGCCAGAAAGCCGTCATGGAATGCTTACAGAGGCCCCACGCCTAGGATTTCCTAACTGTTATCGCTATCGAAGGGCTGGGGCAACGAATGTCAGCGGTGGAATATAGAGCAATCCTTAAATATCGGTTGATGATTCCCATTTTTCCGGATGACGAAACATGTCCGGTTTGCCGTAAAGCGTGTTTGGATAAATATGGGGAGCATGCCCTCCATTGTAGAGAGTTACCGGGGTTTAAGTACAGGCACGATTTCGCTCGGGACGTTGTAATGGATATTCTTAGACGAGCAGGGATCTCGGCAAAGAAAGAGGCCCCGGTTAACTTTCTTACAGACCCGGCAGAAGGGAGGTCCACTTTACGTCCGGCTGACCTACTAGTGTTTGGTTGGGAAGGTGGGAAACACGCATATGTGGACCTTACGGGGGTGTCACCCTTAGCGGGATTCAGGGAGAGTAGGTTTGTGGCCGGGCAAGCGGTACTAAGAGCAGAGTCCAACAAGGTGGCAAAGCACGCTAAAGCCTGCGAGGATAACCAACATGCTTTTGTCCCTTTTGCTTTTGACACTTTTGGCTCATTGGCACCGGAAGTGATCAGGTTCCTGACGAGAGTCCAGCGGGTGGTCCACAGCAACTTCTCGACTCCCCAAGGGCGATGATTTGTTTTCTCTAGATTAGGGTTCTCTATCCAGAATGGGGTGGCGGCTTTGTTGCCCGCCTACCTGTTATTCCTATGTAACTTGCCCAATTTATTAAAATGAAAACTTTAATATTTTAGGTAAGTATAGTTAAAAAGGTAAAACTAGAACAGATTTTTTATTGAATTTATATATAAAGTTACCTTTTATATGAAAACTTAGGCGATTAGGAGACTTAGGCTAGCACATCATGCATGGATTTTACGGGTACTTATATGAAACTTCGTTTATTTTCATTAAATAAAAAATGCATGAAATATAAAAGTCAAAAGACGGTGACCAAATATCCACAATAAGGTTTTGTAATTCCAACATGGAGAAGTGGATGACCAAATAACACAATTGGTATTGTTGGCCATTGCATTGCATTGCATGACACACTTGATTTAAACTATGATTGACCCACCCACCATCCCATTTCTAATTTTGACTTTAATATGTTAAAGTCTACCATCAAAGTGTGACCGGGTGGTTATCATGTTTGTCTGATTGTTGAAGATTGTTTAAGGGTTTTTTTTTTTTTAAGTTTTATCATGTTTTAAGGTGAAAAGACAGGTTTGCCCCTCACGTGAGGGGCACGTGAGCAAGTTAACTGAGTTATTTAACTTGGTTTGGCATAAAGGACATAGGGTGTAACAAGTGTATAAAACAAAGGACATAAGGAGTCAAAAATTTGAAAAAAAGACATAGGATGCAATTTCATGTATAACTAAATGACAATCTGTGTAATTCTCTCTACATTTTATTAAAAAGTTTCAGAATTCTATGGTGTTTCCGTGTTTGAATTTTATAAGAGTGTTGTACGATATTTAGTTATTTATACTTAATATTTATTTAAAACAAATTTTAGTGTATGCATGTATGTATAATGGACTTTGAGTTTAATTCAAATAAATATAAGATAAATCTATGACTCAATTATTTATTCTTTCGTAAACACAATTTGTCAAAGTCTCTACCTATCAACCTTTTTTGGTCTTGTTATTGTACACTTGTTTAGAAACTAGAAGGGCCGGCTTGGCCTGTTACAGTGTTTCTGAATCAATCATCATGGGCCGATCAATTAGTTTTCTTGGACACTTAGACAGTTAGACGGGCCTGTTATTGATATGGGCCTATACATAGTATCGTTCCACAATTAAAACACTGGGAGTTTAAATTATGCCAAGTGTAAGCTGTGATATATTTATCCTAGAAAATTTAGAAATTGCTATTAAAAAAAGCCGTTATCCAACTTTTAAAACGTGCATATTAAGCAAGTTACGTAGAGGTGAAAAATTGTTTTGTGATCTGAAACCGGTTTGGAAACCCATTTGACCTGACAGCAAAGTTAGTTTAGGTGAAACCAAAACTTGAGCTGCCAGTTTATATCAATATGGATCCGGTTTGGCAAAAACTTGTTTGGAAACAATTTGAAAAACTAGCCCTTTTGTTTATTTTTATCTCTAAGCATTCAAATAGCTATTTATCCCTATTTGATTGTATTGATACAATTTCGCATCACCATCTATAGAAATTTTTGCATAACTATATTTTTGTTATAGTTATTATATTAAAGTTATATAAAAACTAAGAATCCATTAAAAATTATAGAGTACGGTTTTCCACTTATAAAGTTAGTGTAAATTTATCTTGAGGTGTCATGAGTTGGGTTATTTTGAAAGCCCACTCCACTTGAAAAAAACATGAAAACTTTATCACAACTATTGATCAACCCCGATCAACAACAGATGCGATTAAAACTCATCTTTAATAAAGATAGTGGGAATGACCCGCGCGTTGCAGCGGGGACTTGAACCACATGATACCGAAAAGTCATCAAAAGTTGAAACTGGCCGTATACGTACGATACATGAGGCATCAGAAAAGAACCCGTTTGTTATGGTCTGCACAATTATTCAAACTAACTTATTAATAGGGTGTCATAGACTCATAGTGACACCTCATATTTATGCCCTTGTCATTTTTCTTATCAGGCGAAGGAATCTTATTAATTCAAAGAAATATGTTTGAACTCGAAAGAGTCAAAACAATAACTTCAAAATGAAATGTGTATGTAATCATTTTAACATTTACTCCAAGATTCAAAGCCCCTCGAATTGTTTTAGCACTATCATGACGCGGCGAATTAAGGAGCGGCATTAGCCAATGAATTGCCATGGTCCTCCATGGCTATCAATTTACTCGGACTATTATCCCATACATGCATCTAACGTTCCTTTTGCTAGTAGGATACTTGCGCGATGATTTTGCGACGCAGTACTCATTAGAGTCCATGTAGGCTCCGGTTCATTTTAGCGTCTTATGGTGCTCAAACTTCTTTCCAAACTTCACGATTGTTCATAGACTCACCTCAAGTCTTTTTCCCTTTATTAGACAACATAGATTCTAACCTATTTGATTAATGCCCTACTATTTTACAAACATTATCATATTTTGATAATTCACATAATTATTAAATAATTAACAGAAAGATGAAAATTCATATATTAAACTATATGTTTTTGAATAATTCATAGATACCTTTAAAATTAAGTGATGGTTGTCCCAGTATTTTGTCTACATAGCTCCAGGCCACCCTAGCACCTTCTCTGAATTAGAACAAGATATAACTTTATAAATATGCAATTAAACCAGCAGTGCATAAAATTAAATCAATTTAAAAGAAGAATACATCAGAGTGTATACCTTGTTGTGTAGATCCCAGCAACAAGAGTTGTGACACCACCAACATGCACTACCAGTTTGTTTTGATCACTTAATATAGCATGTAAAATTCATTTACTTCCCTCATTAATCACAAAGCAGACAATAATCAGTAAATAATAATCAGCGGTGTGCAGCGGTTTCGAGATGCCATGTCATGGTGGTTATGCGGCAGCAGGTCGCCAGCTACCCGGAGAAATAGAGAAAAAGGTGTGATGCAGCAATGATATGATGGGTTTTGGAGATTAAATTGAGGGCTGTTGATTCCAGTTGATCTTTGAAGACAGATTACTTTATATTCGGCTATTTCAAAACCATGATTAAAAATGTTTGAGTTTGAGGATTCAATGTCAAATTCATCAGCTTGGATTGATAAATTTAAACTCCAAAATCATCAAGGATGCTGAATTAAAAAAAAAGCTACAATCCTATAAGAATGAAAACTAAAACCGGGTAAAAGATTATAGTCACATATAGGAAAACAACAGTGACAAAGCCCCTGTATAAGTTTTAGTTCATTCAATGCAACTAAAACAACTCTTGTTTATTAAAACGGACCGGCTTAATAAGAGTCACCATTTTACCCGTTTTAGAAAGCTTACCCATTTTAAAATCGAGAGACATGAAAGTGAATATAATCAAAACAGAGAGAGAAAGAGATATGGATTGGGTACCGGTTTCATTAAACCTGGAACTAAGAGGTTGCCGGCAGTGGCGGTTTTGTGTGTAAGCACCATCAATGATCAACGAAGGAGGTAGGATTATATCATTAGTTTGTGGGATTCGAAATCAATTTCACAATTACTGGTCTTAAATTGGAAATCAATTACAAGCCTGTTGGTTTGCATAAAGAATTGATGAACAATTGAAGAACGATTAACGCATTGAAGATGAATAATAAGCAGATGAATGAATGTGATTAATAATGAATAATGGCTCACAATTATATCATTGAAGATGGGTAAATGTTAAGGTTTCAATAAACCTGAATTGATGAAAATGGACAGTATACTATTGAAGAGGACGGTTTCAATTGAGTAGTATTGTATGACTTGTATCATTGACTTGTAAAGCTGCCATCAAATGTTGTACTAAAGGGTATAAAAGGAAGAAAGTGGGTAAAATTTAGGGATTTATGTGTGAGCCTTTTGGAATGCCATCTTAAAATGATGGTGAAATTACCATCTTAGTCATCTCTCCTCCTTAATAAGATACTATAGATAAGGAAAATGTACAATAAGGGCAAAATAGGTACAATGAGAGCTTAAAATCCCTTGGAAACATACATATGCACATTGGAGGTTCTTGTAAAAAATGCAACACATTGACAAAGCCTAATGTTCAATGTGTGTTAAGAGAGTTGAATCGTTGTGTTACACCCTCAAATTCTACATGTGGGGTTTTACCGCGAGACGCGTGACATACCCAACGGTCACAATAAACGACAACTATATGATATGAAAACGACGTAACAATAATCCAAACAGTTCGAAAGATAGACCAAACTAACAAAAGAAGTTATAAAAGTTTACAAACCAAAACATAGTAGTTCAAATATTTAAAAGAAAGTTCAACACAATGTATGGACCGGATGAGACACAGTGTGACCTGCGTGCGCCTAATCCGTGCCGCTACCTTAGCGACCTGAGAAAACATGCTATGTTAGTCAACACGTAAAGTGCTGGTGAGTTCACAGAGTTTTATGTTAGCGAAGTAAGTAAAGTTCGTAAACCAGACCCAACAATCCTTACATCTATACCTGATGCTAGTTAGACATCGTTACATGATACTAAAGCGTTATGAACCATTGCTGAACGTTAGTAAATGCCTTTAATACCCGCCACCGGTCATCACCCGGTGTCGTAATTTAGATAGGACAAATATGCACCTGTCTGACCTATAGTCGACCCGAGTGGGGCTTGGTGGGCCCAATAGATCTATTCACACTTTTTCTGCTATTTATCCACATATTCATGGTTCAAAAGTTAGAAATGACTTAAGTGATGAAATGTCGCTTAGTACCCATGTGATATAATGTAATACCGTGGTCTAATGAAAATAAGTTTATCCAACATGTTTCTCCCCCGAAAACGAAAACGGTAAAAGTGGGGTTGTGAAACTCACCTTAGGTTGCTTCTTCACGTAAATAGTAAACCAGGCTTGTTGTGGAATTCCTACTACCAGAAACCTACCACGAATAGCCTATAAATGTTTGACCGATGATATGTTTGTCTAATAACCTCAAGTTGTCCAAAACTTGACTTTGAATGTTTGTAAAAGTTTGACGTTTGACACGACCACACAAGACTTGACATCCCGTTGGTGACCCGTTATGTCAGTTCATCAAGTATATACAGTTCACACATAAGTAATGCACATAAAATACTTAGGGGTTGTTTGGTTGATTAAGTGCTGAATCATTAAGAGGTCTGAATGGTTAGGAGGTCTGAATGGTTAAGTGCTGAATCATTAAATTGAACATCTTAATGGTTAGTTTTCTTGTCCCACATTGGTAGGAGAGACTGATTAAGGTTCAACCTAGTTCAGTGCTTAATTGTTCAGAAACATCACAAGTCTTAATGGTTCGGCCTTAACCATTCCATTTAGAAGCTGAAACAACAGCCCCTTAGTTTATACCAAAGATTCACATTTTTCCCACGTTGGTGTGAATGAGACTATTCCAGTCTTAAAATTAGTCATTCACATCAATAGAATGGACCTTTGGTAAGAATAAGTTGATGTGATGAGAATGGGTTTAAGTTTCTCTCATTCGCATCCTTAGACCATGCAAATGGGTCTTAAAATTAGTCATTCACATCAACAGAATGGACCTTTGGTAAGAATTAGTTGATGTGATGAGAATGGGTTTAAGTTTCTCTCATTCGCACAGTCGATCGTGTAAATGGGAGAACTTCCCACTCATTCGCACAGTCGACCATGCAAAGGGGAACTCATTCATACATGCATAGTTGTTAAGCTATTTTGACGAACATAAACCCTTCAAACCCAATCGGAAACTTCATGAAATGCAACCAAACACTGCAGTCACCCTTATTTACCCTAATCACATGTTACCTTTGATTCAGTTATTAACATGTCCGTTTCACACACTAAATCACATATTACCATAAATAGCAAATTATGGAGATGTCACATCAATTGTATGAGAAATTTCCCAAAATGGAAAGTATCAAAACATCATTTCCGGATTATTGAGCACACATTAACCTGCCTAAATGAATCCCTAATCATATTATTATCATCATATTCATGTTTCTAACCCTAGACTTCTAACATAACCCCTCAAAATGAGTAAATAGTCCATAAAACAACAATAAACCAATCATACAATCCCTAATCATGCTCCTAAACAATCCACAATCATCTCAACAACATTCTAATATCATTCAACCATCATATAACACATAAACCCCAAAGATATGGTCACCAACATCATTTAAACTAAGGTTTTAGGAAGAAATCCATTGTTTAGGTCTAGATCTAATTTAGAAAGATGTTAGAAATGTTTTTATTTAAGAAAACACTTAGAAATCAGATCTGGACACTTAGGGTTTGTCAAAAAGGTATAAAAATGTATTGAAAAGGGCTTAGATGATTAACACACCTTGAATCTTCACTTGATATTGATATAAAACTTGTTTTAGCTTTAGGATCCAAGAAACAAGGGCAAAAAGTTGTTTCTATAGGTTGGAGTTTGAGATAGAGCACTTGGGGGCGAGTTAGGTTGTGAAATAATGAGAATGGGGCATATATATATATATATAGGGTAAGGATTGGTAGAAAACCCTAAATATTTGAGTAAACTCTGGAAACTCTGAATTCCCGAGCTTTTTTTTTTGAAAAAATTAGGGCATGTAATATACATGTTTTTAAGAGTTTTGAGCCAAAAAAATCAAAAAAGCGCCGAAGGGTTTTTTTTTTTTTTTTAAAAAAATAATTTTTCATCATAACATATGTTACCAGGAAAAAATAAGCTAACATATGTTATGATGCACAACTTGTTTTATTTTTTAAAAAAAAACCCTTCGGCGCTTTTTTGATTTTTTTGGCTCAAAACTCTTAAAAACATTATATTACATGCCCTAATTTTTTCAAAAAAAAAAAGTTCGGGAAGTCAGAGTTTCCAGAGTTTACTCAATTTAGAGGGTTTTCTCCCAATACTTCCCCTATATATATATATAAGGTTCAATAGAAAACTCATAGTTAGGGAGAGAACTCGAGAACTCCTACTTAAATTTAAAAAAAATAAAAAAAAATTCATAACTCAAAATTTAAGTCAAAAACTAAAAAAATGGTTTAGAGCTTCTCTTTCCTATGTCATCCCTGTTCAGAAAAAAATAAAAATAAAAAATATGAAATTTTAATTCACGTGTGTAGTAAATGTCCGGTTAGCTTTAGGGCTTAGTTTTGAAGTTTAGTTTAGTTTTTAGGGTTAGTTTTTTTTTTAAGTTTAGCTTGTAAGGTTTAGGTTTTGAGGGGTGGGGTGGGGGTGGGTTTAGGTTTTTGGTTGTGGTGGGTGGGGCTTAGGTTTTTTGGTAGGCGGTAGGTGGGGTAGGCTTAGGTTTTTGGGTGAGGGTGGATGAGTGGTTTAGGTTTTTGGGTAAGCGATTTAAGTTATTGGGTGATGGTGGGGGTGGGTGGGGTGGAATTAGGTTTTTGGTTCGGGGTAAGTTGGGGGTGGAGGGTTTTAGGTTTTTGGGTTATACTACACATATGCAGTAGCGTTTTTTAGGTTTTTTTTATTTTTTTCTAAACGGGGATGATGTTGGAAAGAGAAGCTCCAAACTAGTTTTCTATTTTTTTACTTAAATTTTGAGTTATGATTTTTTTTATTATTTTTTTTGTATTAAATTAGGAGTTCTCGAGTTCTCTCAATATGAGTTTTCTATTAACCCCCCCCCCCCCCCACACACACGTTGTTCCCATTTGCATACCAAAGCGTACGATTGGGTTCTCATTCGCACGCTCGAAGGTGCGAATGAGAGGAAAAACCACCCATTCGTATCAACGTAAAAACTTGTGAATCTTTTGTATAAACCAGGTGTTTTTTGTGCATCACTTGTGTAGGAACTATATATGCTTGATAAACTGATATAACGGGTCACTAACGGGATGTCGAGTCTTGTGTGGTCGTGTCAAACGTCAAATACTTTCACAAACAAACAAAGTCAAGGTCTTGGACAACTAAGGGTTATTAGACAAATGTATCAACGGTTAAACACTTATAGGCTATCTATGGTAGGTTTCCGGTAGTCGGGACTACCATAACACGCTTGGTATATTACTTACTTGAAGACGCAACATAAGGTGAGTTTCACGGCCCCATTTTTATTGCTTTTACTTTCGGGGGAGAAACATGCTACAACACTCTACACCTTTGGATTACTTAAACACTATCACATCAATTATGTACCGGCAATCCTTACAACCATTCAGACTATTAAACGGGTGTGTTAGCAAGGGATAAGGCAAACCAAGGGCGAACCGAGGGCAGGCCAAGGGAAACCCAAGGAAAAACCGTAGGACGGACCGTTGGTTATCAGTAGTGGTCAGAACACTTGAGAAATGAGTAAAATGTCCAACTGGTTTTATATCATAATAGTGTGTTGTGTGAATCCGTTTTTTCTGAAAGTTGTCCAACTTCAAAACCTGTGAACTCACTAGCATTTTATGTTGACGTATTTTAGCATGTTTTCTCAGGTCGCTAAGGTAGCAGTCAAGGAATAGGACGCACGGAGTCGCATTGCATTCTATTGTTACATTTCCGTTGTTCGAGCATTGTTTGACATTACTTGTCAAACATTAACTTGTGTTAGTTTTGAATTGTAACTTTTCAGATTAGTTTTGGTTTGTAAACTTTTTATGCTTCCGCTAAACTATTAAAATGCATGGTTGTTTTCAAACATAATCTTCTCATATAGTTGTTTATTGTGATTGTTGACTTAGATCCTGGTGTGTCACGCGCCTCACGGTAAAACCCCGCACGTGGAATTTAAGGGTGTGACATACCAATATGCCAATACGGTTCACATTGATTGGATTACGGGCTACGATTAAGAGAAGGCTATGAGTGTTGCGCTTAGAATAGTTAAAGCAAAACATAATTTGGTTTGCATTGGACAATTGCATAGGTTGGGCCACATGTGGTGGCAACAATCATAGTTTAGTTCGTGTTCTACTTGCTTGTGGTTACCAACGAACCATTGTGATGGTTTGATTTGTGTTCATTAGCATGAGTGGCTAATTTAATAAACGTTGACCATTTCATTTGTGACGTTTAGATTGATATTTATCTCATTTCTTTACCTACAACAAAACCCTTTTTGACAAGAATAAACAGTTTCTAGGGTAGTCTCTGACTAAACTCTAATAATTCTATTTTTCTATAAACGCTTTATGTTATACCCTGAACTTCAATAAATTTATGTTTATACTCCTGAACTTTAATAGATTTATAAGCTTAAATCTTTCTTTTACTTAGGTTGTCGCTAACTAATTTGTTGACAAAACGTAGTTTCGTATTGTGACGTATGTTAATATTTTGGAAGTCCGTAATTGTAATTACCTCTCAGGACACGTGTCATCAGTTTCGAGGAAACGTGTCCTCCTTGGTCGTTATCCAATCACATATCCTTCTAAACGCGGTCTTCCTCCACCGATTCGCAATTAAAGCTCTAACAATATTTCACCGCGAAGTTTAATGATCCATTGCCTATTCTGGAGAAAGCCAACTGGCTCATGAATCATGCAAGCTGTATTTGTTGTCCGCATACCAAATTTAAACTTCCCCTCCTTTCTTTGCTACCACTCTTCTCTTTTTCAATCAACACTCATCTGTATTTCACTATTTTTGGAACCGAAAAACACAAAAAGTAAATTATGTACATGTTATAAAGGAAAGAAGAGATCACTATCAATATATTATATAGCAAAAGGAAAGGAAAGAAGCCTTGGTTCTTATTCTTTGCTCTTGGCTTTTAGATTTGTTTCCCTTTTTTTTCATTTGCCATGGATATCAGGGAAGTGATGGGAGCGTTTCTTACATTTTCCATGTTTGTGATGCTTGGCAACATGATCAAAAGAGACCATTTTGATGGTGATGTTTTGGTAAGTGTAACCAATATCATATATTCTATTAACAATTCATATTCTTTATTAGTTGGAATAATTTTTATAACAATTAGTTTTTATACACTATTAAGTAAGAAAAAAAAATGGTACATATAAGAGGGTGTTTGGGATTGCGTTTTGAATCTGATTTTTAGATTATTGCGTTTTGAAAACGTAGATAATCAGTTTATAGTGTTTGGATTGCGTTTCGAAAACGCAGATAATCAGTTTTTTAGGCTATCAAAACGCAATAATCTATAAGCAGCTCCACCCCTGCTTTTCCAAAACGCATAATCTGTTTTGAATAATAATCTATAAGTATCTATCTTTTAATTCAGCTACGTAAGATGAGGTTAACCGCATAAGTGTCTTTCTTTCTCTCTCCCATTATATTTTTCAGGCACTATGTATAAATGCTTTTAGCATTTAGGATGCCTAAAAAACGGTGTGCTATGTGATATAAGTTTCCTTCTCTCTCATCTTGCTTTTGCTCATACTCCACCGACCCCATATCCCTCTCTCCTGCACGTCACACACTCTCTCCTCACCCTCACCCTCACCCTCTCACACACTCTCTCTCTCTCCTTGGAAATTAAAAACCTCCTGTAACTCTGTTAGACTATGCGTTGTGGGTTAACGGGGTTGACACGTCACCTCGTTAACGCCACTGCACACCGCGTTAGGCATTGATTAGGGTCGCTAATGAGGTCTTCTTGGTGGGAATGGCGCTCGTTAATGCAAGGGGGGACTGTCGGGGCTTGAAGGCCAGAGTAAAGTTTGAATTTTTGGTGGGTGGGGGACCGTTGGGGTTGGGTTTAAATTGTAATTTTTTTACCACTTACAACACTTTCACATACTCTCTACTGCATTTGTTTTTACCGTTTTACTCTCATCTTTTCAAATTTCAATGGTGAGAGAGTGGACCACTGAAGCGGAAATCGCGTTGTGTACGAGTTGGGTTGGGTTGGTATGGCCAAACAAACGGCGGTTATTCGGGCCTCATTGGAGTGGTGGGAGCAAGTATTTACACAAATCAAACAACATGTGGGCCAAAACGAACACCCAATTTGTGAGGTTATTTCCAAGTTTAACATGTTGCGTCCAACTCAATTAAATTTGAGGAACTCTGCAACCAAACGATCAACAATGCGGAGTTTAACATGAAACGGTTAACAACGCCCTTCAACAATACCAAGAAATCTATCGTAAAGAATTCAGCCACGTTCTGGCTTGGCGAACTTTTAAAACCTATGGTGTGTGGACTCACCATTATTATTAAACCATTTTTATTTTAGTTTATGTATGTTTTAGTTTTAATCATGTATCTTTTATTTTAATTATCTATTTTGTAAGTTTAATGTTGTATGTTTTTATTTTTAAATATAACAAATTTTAATTACAATGTATGTATTTATTTTTAATTTTTTTTTTTTTTAAATTAAATGTTTGTTGAAAATGATTGTAGCATATTTATTCGACGACGCTAGTTAATTGAGAGTTAAGTTAATGACACTTAGCCTACGTGACGTTGAGGTGGCAACATTTTTTTTTTTTTGCCAATAACTAAACCGCTTAGTTATTCCAACACACACTATTATAAGGAATGCTTTTACACAATTCCGGTGGTTTTGAGTCGTGTGTCAATAATGGTTTAAAATGCTAGTAATTGATAATATCATTGCAGCTAGATGTCCCAGCAACATCAAACGTTGAACCGGACATAACAATGGCAAGGCATAGTCTTGCCCAACTATCTAATGAAAGGTCAACAACCTATGGTCAACAGTTAAAGCTTTGTTTCAACGGTTCTTCCCTCCGTAAGTACAAGAATTAAGCGGCTATTAGCGACTAATATTTTACTAGTCGCTAGTAGCCTTAGCGACAAAATACGTTTAGTTTAGTTTAGTTTAGTTTAGTTTTTAGTTCTGAATTATGATCTTATCAACCGTTTTTGTCTAACGACAGGAAGAGGGGAGTCAAAAGGTTATGTTACCTTCTCATTAACCGATGGCCCCGAATATCACATTTCACAGGTTAAATCTCCTTTGTGTTTTTTAGTTTTTTTTTTTCGGGTTTTATATAATTTTTTAGCTTTAATATAACTTGGGTTTGATCAGGTTGCTAATGCGGTACTAATTGCTAAACATCTTGGTGCAACTCTTGTGCTGCCAGATATCATTGGGAGCAAAGGGGAAAGAAGGTGAGTGGAACTAGACCGAACCATGACCTATATCGAACACCATAATCTATGAACCATATTGAGCCATACCGAACCAATTGGTCAATTGGCTTGGTTTGGTTGAACTTACATCTATTGTATGATATATTTCAGGGGCTTTGAAGAAGTTTACGATGCGGAGAAATTCATGCTAACCATGAGTGGTGTGGTTCAGGTAGAAAAGCGTAAACATCCCGACTCGTTCGTGCAAAAGCTCGCTAGTGTAAAAGTTCCCTACAATGCCAATCCAGGCTACATCATGACCAATATTGAGCCTCTATTTCGAGCAACACGAAATGTACGGGTTATTACCTATTTTCTATCGGTAACCATGCGAGCAGGGAAAGTCGACAAGGATATGAGCCCGTATTCGTGTTGGGCTACATTTGAGGCTCTCCGTCTCAAGCCCGAATTACAAGAAGTGGTGAACTCCATTGCTGCGAGGCTAAGAAGCCGTGAACCGGATGGCCAATTCGTTGCAGTAGACTACAAGGGTGAGATGTTGGGAACTAGTACTTGTCTAAGCAATGCAAACAAAGGGATGAAAAATTGCTACAATCCTGTAGAAATTGCACAGTTTCTTCAAAGAATCGGTTACCCACGATATTCAACAATTTACGTTACTCAGTCGAAACCTGGCCATAGCCTTCAGGCGTTAAAAGACTTGTACCCCAACACATTGACAAAGGTATACTTCTAAACCGAACAGACCAACCCGGTCTGTAAAAAGGTTTCACAGGCTAACCAACCTGCTCATCTTTTCATCTTTGACAGGAAGATATAATGCAAGAAGCCGAGAAGGGGGTACTCGTCAAGTCTAAATTGGAACAAGAGCTCATTGACTTTCATTTGTGTTCGGTTAGTGACGTATTCGTGCCGGCAAAGTCGGGTCTTTTTTACGCAAACGTGGTTGGAAACAGAATTGCTTCTGGCAAGACAGATGTTCTGGTGCCAGCACAAATAACATCAAGCTTAGCACAAGATCATGTTTCCTCATACATATTGAAAAGAAGCCACCCAGCGTATGCTTGTTTCTGTCCGTAAACAAAACCAAGTTGTGTATGAAATCTAAAATAAGGCGATTGCTAGTCGCGTGTGTTGGATATCAACAGTTTAGTCAAAATGTTGTTTTTATCTTATATTTATATTGCTGATGACGTTTCATAGAATCAGGATTACAAAATCAAGCCAACACCGAATAAGTATAAACGTCTATGTGCAGATTCAATATACAAAAAACTAGGTCACATGAGGCATAAAATACGAAAGATTCCAAAGATTGCATCACTTGCAGCTAAATACTATATGCGTAAGTTTAGTATGTTAGGAAGCTGCTGTCAAACCACAAGAAAACCTAATTAACATCAAGTGTCGTCCACATTTGCTCTTGATGAACCTGTGACATAAGAGGCGTAATTTGCAAGAGTTCGATGTTTGGGAAGTTTTCAAGCTAAAATACTATGGGGTGTTTGGATATGTATCTACACGCGACATAATTAGTTATTAGCGTTTGGCATAATTAGTTGTTAGCGTTTGGCATATTCTGATTTTTTTAAGAAATCATAAATAATTTTATCTGGAAATTCAAAAGATGTACCTCGATTTCTCCCAAGACGAGATGGCTTGCATGACTTGTACATATTATAGAAGTATTCACTGAAGGGGCGCTCAGAAACAGGTATCAATTTACCAAGAACCGCAAGAGGCCAACTGGTCATATTAAGCAATAACAGTGAGCAAGATGGTCTGTTTGGAATAAGATACGTTCCGTAATCGAATGAAAAATAAAGATATCATCACATAAATTGACCTGACAAGCCCAATTCCGATAGAGATTAGCCAAAATTGCCAACTCAGCCTAACGGTGGTTGTGAATTTTCCCAAGAACATGATTATGATGACCTGAAAGAAATAGAGTCAATTAAGTGATATTACAAGATGAAATGTTTATGCAGTTAATATGTGACATATTAGACTTAGACGGAATCTCACTTGAAGCACAATAGTAAAGCCAACAATTCCCATAAAAAGGCGGTTTTTGGTAACTCCTTTGAACACATTCATCTCATCAGGCTTCCTAGCATTAAACTCATTGAATATCTGCAGGTAGATTGATTAGCAACTTGAAAAACCTTTTACCAAAAGTAAAAAAATTGTAAAAATAAAGTGTTAAGTCAATACGTCGTCAAACACACATTCATTTTGACCCAAACCCAGATGCCCAACCCGCCCATTACCTGAGAAAAGACAAAAGCGTTGAAAATGAGTGTGTTCTTCTTTTTGAGGGCCTGCTTATCGCTCTCATGCTCTAAATTCAAAATCTTTTTACCATCAAAGTTGAGTACAAGGAGGACTGTCACTTGGTACATAGCCTGTAAGTTTTATTCAAAAAATATTATGACATTTAACTTCACACAAGTTGTCACAAAAAAGTAGTCAATGATATACCTGCACCAACAAATTCCTCCACATAATATTCGTTATAAGAGGCTCCCTGATCAATAAGGAATAAACTTTTTTTACCGTATGATATTTGAATATTGTTATTTGATCACAAAATTTTAAATCCAAATTATATTTAATACTTATAAGATAACAAAATCAAACCTTCTGCCAACCGGGGTTCGGTCCATGAGGTGGTCTGTGGGTGGTTCAGTGGCTAGAGCAAGTGCACCAAGCGTGTCCATGATAAGATTCACCCACAGAAGCTGCAAAGAATCAAGAACGCTCAATATGGTGATCTGACAGTGGTATGGTCTATATGTGAGTGTCTGTGTGTGTGAAAGAGATGGGAGAGAGAGAGAGAGAGACCTGCACTGCATTTAACGGGACATCACCAGCTGAAATGGCTGCAACAACATTAATTACAAGAGCTGCAACATTTACAGTGAGCTGGAACTGAATAAATTTCTGAATATTGGCATAAACAGATCTCCCCCATCTAACCACCTGTTGTATGATAAAAGAAATAAAACCAAACACATTCAACAGATATGAAAAAAAAAATAGAGAAAAAATATACCTTGACAACTGAAGCAAAATTATCATCTAATATAATAATATCACTGCTTTCTTTAGCAACTTCAGTTCCTTGAATTCCCATAGCTAGACCAATATCAGCCTACAATCAAATAAACACCAAATTACATTTTTGCAATCTAATATAATTATATCAAATGTCTCAATAATATAAATCTTTTGGGTATTGCTTAATTCTTCTTTCTAACCTCATGTAATGCAGGTGCATCATTTGTCCCATCACCAGTAACAGCAACAACATGACCGTTCTTCCTTAATGCTTGCACAAGTAATAATTTGTCATTAGGGGACGATCGCCCCATCACCTGTTTCAAAGACATCATTATTTCCATTATAAACATTAACGTTGATATTATTTATTTATTTAATTAACATACCGATATCTTGTCAGCAATTTCTAGTCTTTGGTCTTCGGATAATCCCCTAAATGTTTTCCCTTCAATCAAATTAGGTTCTTTTGCATCTGCATTTGATTCTAATATTCCACATTCAAGTGCTATTGCTTTTGCTGTCTGAAGATTATCACCCGTCACCATTCTTACCTTCACACCAGCCTTTTTGCACAACTCAACTGCATCTCTCACGTTCGGCCTACATGGATCCTGCAAATTACAATAATGCCACATGTGTCAAAACAGCATATAATACAAAGTCATAAAGGTTAAAGATCAAATATAATAATTACCTTTATGCCAACTATTGCTAGCAAAACAAGATCATCCTCAGGCATTTGCCAATACTCAAGTTCCTCTTCGGTAACAGGAAAAGTTTCCCCTTTCATTGTTCGGTAAGCAATTGCAACACAACGCAGACTTCCAGCAGCCATTGTTTCTATTGCTTTTTTAAAATACTCCACCTAGCATATTATAATATTAATGCAACTACAGATATTATAAAAATGCAAAGAACACCATAAAAGATTATTTAAACAAGAAAACTTTAAGACCTTATCGTTATCCAAAGGGACTAAGGTCTCATTGGTATCCATGTAGCTGGTACATGCAGCTAACACAATTTCAGCAGCTCCTTTCCAGTGTATATGAACTTCAGAATCAGACTGCAGGGAAAAGAACATTTAATAATAACAAAAAAAAAAAAAAAAAAAAACACATTTCATAATAAATAATAAAATTACCAATTTCACAGCAACACCGCCTCGTTTTTTCTCTGAATTGAATGGGAATGCATGAACTATTGTTGATTCTGACCTTACGACATCAAAATTCATTCCAAGCTGCATGATATCATTAGGAATAACATGCATCATAGGATGTACAAGACATTAAACCGAAAAAGAAAAATGAAAATTTCAATCACGTGTACTAACATTGAAGCCCCATTGAAGAATAGCTTTCTCAGTTGGCGATCCAGAAACTTCAACATTCCCACCACCCTATTAAAAATCATAAACAATTATATACGATATCTTGTTAAAGAAAGGAAAAATAAGCAGTTTTTTGAGAGTTAATAACGTTTGTTAAGAAATTACCTCCGGCAAGAACACGCTTCCAGTTGTATTCTGAGCTATGCCTTCAATGAGAAGAGCTATGAGTCCAGAAGGTAATTCTGACTTGTTATCCGGTGGATCTATTTTCTTCCCGAATATATAGGCCTCAACCACGGTCATCTGAAAAATTAGCAAAATCATGTAATTAAATTACCAACAAAGATGCTGATAAAAAAAACTAAGATAATATAAAATAAGAAAACAAAGAAACTTGCCTTATTCAATGTCAATGTTCCAGTTTTATCACTACAAATTGTAGTAGCAGAACCCATTGTCTCACAAGCAGAAAGTCTTCTAACCTGCACGTTGAAAATTAACAACAGCGAACATAGATTTTAAAACTATATATATTTTTAGACGAAGTGCTCAATAGAGAAATTCTGAAAAACTAAAAAAGCGTAACTTACCAGTGCCTTGTCCGCCATCATCTTACGCATTGAGTATGCAAGACTGCAACATAAATTAATAGAAAGTATAATTGATTCAAGCCCGATCCAATTTAAAATAATAATAACAAAAATAATAATAATAATAATAATAAGAATAATAATAATAATAACAATAATAACAAAACTGATGATAAAGACAAGCTTACGTTAATGTGACAGCTAAAGGAAGCCCTTCAGGCACCGCAACAACAACAATAGTAACCTATACCAATTTTCAAGAATCGATAAACTGGAAAAGGAAACCAAACAAAATTAACAAGTGCCTTTGAAGTATCAAACCTAGAGCATAACAAACCCAAACTTAGATTCATTTTCAACTTGTAAAACCAGTTTTCCGACTTTTCCCTTTAATGGGCTTATATAGTAACAATAACAACAAAAAATCATAATCACTTTGGAGTTAAATAGTAGTTTGATCGACTCTTAAAAGTCGGCAAAGACACTTGTTAAAGAGGGGGTTGAGTATGAAGAGGATAAACTGAAGTTACATACTGCAACAGTGAATATTTTAATCGCACCATCCACAGCATCACCAAGACTAGTTTTCCCAGCAATAAATCGTGCAGTTTCCTCTGTGTCCTTTGTGTTCCCAGTAAAATACCTATACATAATATAATATCTCAGGAGTTTCCATTTTAAAACAAATTGTACTATCACCATGTGAAATTGCATTACCTGATTAGAAGGACAACGAGAACAAGTATGGCTACTGCAAGCCCAACTATACCAATAAAAGTGGCCACTCCATTTAACCGCACCTATATATATATATCATATGCAACACTTTTTTAATTTCTAATTTAATTAGTATCTTCTAATGTTTTATATTTCTGAGGCCTAACCTGTAACGGTGTTTCCTCCCCGTTATCTTCGGAGATGCTAGCCATAAGTAACCCCCATTCTGTATTTATGCCAACGCTTGTGACCTAAAAATACATACAACCACAGTTATTACTAGAGAAGAAAATAGGAAGAAAAAAAAAGCATTTTTCTGTTGCTTTTATAATTACCAGCATAGTGCCATAGCCATCTGCAACTTTGCACCCTGACATTAAAAATGGTGCTTTGTGATCTTTATGAACCTACTCCATCAAAAAGTATAAAAAATGAAATTGTTTGCCAATAACAATCATGTGAAGAAATGTAACATAAAAAATCAAGGAACTCACAATTTTACTCTCGCCAGTCATGCTAGATTCATCAATAGCCAGGGACTGACCCGATATTAGAATCCCATCAGCAGGAACCTGGTTCATGACAGATTGTGAACATGTAAAAAAACGATAAAACAGATGTTATAATGAAGGAAACGGCATATCTTTTTCTGACCTGATCACCAATTTTTAGTGGTATCACATCACCAACAACAATATCAAAGATTGAAATTTCAATCCTTCTCCCACCTCTTACAACCTATAACATTCTTATTTATGTCAGCATAATTTATGCTAGTTATAATAGAAAAATAAATTAATAATTGCATGGTTGAGAAAAGAGAACCCACCTCCAAGTGTATATTCTGCTTCTCTTCATTCAGGTTTTGGAATTGAAGTGATTGTTTATAATCACTTACAGCTGAAAGATGTTAAACGACAGTATAATCCCATAAGGCCATAAGTGAAGAAAAAAACTACTTTCCAATGAATACTTGCATTATGAACATAATAACTGAAAAAGATTCCATTTTAACCACAGCAAAGATATGTGTGATGAAGTACCTGTAACAACTATAACAATGATAACAGCCATAGCTATACTCCCACCATCATACCATCCTTCCTTGATTCCCTGAAATAGACAGAAATGATAAAATCATAAGTTTTAAAGTACAGTTTTTAGTAATTATGAATGAAACTAATTAATTGTAATCATCTTTTTTCACTTGCCTCTGTCTTTATACCCAATGCCAAAGAAGCAGCTGCAGCTACCATCAAAATGATCAAAGTTGTATCTCGACAAGCATCAAGAACAAACCTCTATCAAATCAAACACCAGAACTTCTAAATTAAAAAAAAAAAAATCCCAATGGCTTAATATGGAAAAATCTCATGATGTCAAAAGACATACCCAAAAGCTTCGTCCCTTTTTACGTGGGTAAGTGTTTGACCCAAAAACATTTTTCCTGTCCAATATGCTTGACTCATCATCATGAATGCCCTTATCTGGATTTGTCTTTAGCTTTTCTGACAATCCTTTGACCTGATGTTAAAGACCAAAACTTTACTTATATGACAAAATGTTATGCTTTATATGACGACAAATTTGTTTCTATAATAAACTTACCCCTCCATAGCTTTGTAAAGCAGAGGAATCATGATCTCTAGTCATTGAAGCAAGTTGATCCGGGCTAATACTATAATCGCCCGTAGGAGTAGGAGATGGTGGTGCTTTCTCTGCCCCTGATAGAGAAAAAGTCCGTTACAAAGCTCAACAAAATAGTAAAAGCATGCACACATCCGTATATCTGTATTGAGTGTATTCTCTTTTAAATGTGGCAAGATGGGCGGGCCAACGGGCTGGATGATGAAAAGACTTTTAATTTTATTAAAACAATATAAAATAATTAGTGTACCGATTATGATTGAAAAAGGCAGTAGTGTTATAGTTGTAATCCAAACATATAATCAGTAACAACAAATGTTGGTTGTATGCTTTAAAAAACAGACGTTAAGCGTCTTTCCATCGGTTTGACCAGCTCCCCTTTTAGCTAAATTACATATTTGACTTGTTTGAAACAACCCAATCGACCCACTCATAAGTAAATGAGTAAAAACCGCCAACTCTAATCACATAGCAATAACGTAATAAGAATTAAGTACCATTTGGTTTTGCTCCAGCAGCTTGGAAAAGGTAGGCTGCCTGAACAGCAGCAACAATGAATGACGAATGTAATGAAGTTGCATTAAGCTATGAACAAAAAGTGAGTGATTAAAAATATTACTCGTATGACTTGTGCATGGGTCCTGATCTTGGCTATAATTTGTTTCTTCTCTTCCTCTTTTTTCAAATCTAATGTGTATCGAAATCGACGGGAAGCATTCAGCACAAGCGCCGCTTGCTATAATGAAATCATTTCATTAATACACATAGTGACATTCAGACAATAAGATGTTAATGAAAATAGAATTAAATTCAGTACGCATGGTATTGTATGATAATAAAGGTACAAAAGTAAGTATAATTAATTAGCTTAACAAATTATGTCACCACAAACCATATTAAGTTTGCAATCTGCATAACCTACCTTTTCAGTCAAACCCAATTCATTATCAATAAAGTTACAAATTCTAGTAACAGTGAAGAAGCATGTCCAGTGAATTTTAGGAACAATGAAGGAACGTGTTACGTGTCCTGTGGTATGGTACATAGAAAATATATTCTTCACTTGTCCCAAAGAATATGCAGCATTGGACTTGGCACCTAGCTTAGTAGAAGTATTTTAGGGCACCCGGGGCACTCATTAATACCATCACTCGAACCCCCTCACCACCAACCAATCACATTATGCCACCTCATCTCCTTGAATAATTGGCTCACAAGATAAAAGGGGTTGCTGTGGTGTTCTAGCTCATCACTTGAACCCCTTCCAATTAAATTTTAAAAAAAAATCAAACCCACCAATCACATCTCCCTTTTGTTCAAATATTCCCCCATCACATACGGGTTCGTAATCATGTGAAAAACCATCATGCCCAAGATAAAAGGGTTACGTCGGTGTTACACTTGAACCCACCGAACCCAAAACTCTATCACGGGAGTGCCCCGGGTGGCCTTACTAACGAGTACATTCCTAAATACTCCTTAATAAGAAAACTTATGGATCACAGTGAATTTTATCAATTTCTGATAGCAGCTGCCAGGTGTTGGATTTGCAATTTGAAACCGGTACTCAACAATTTATTCTTAAACATGTTCTCATGAATAGATTGTTATTCAGTTTTGGATTACTAGTTTCGTATCAGCTACACTGAAAATCATTATTAAAGGTTAAAACAAAATTTCACTTTCCCCCCTTCATTATGTAGCATAATTTTAGAATTCCACTCCAATTCTAACTAATAGTTGTTCATCCACTGTGAAAACATAACTTGTAGTGTTCTTCTCAAATCATTACAACCACCCAAACATGCATTTGCGTAACCTTCTAAAAAATGACACCCTTAAGTTTGAAAAACAAAGCACTACGTAGGGGTTCCTTTCTACTAATGTAATAACAAGTTGACTACTTCCCAATGTTGTTTCTCTGGATTAGACATGAATCTACTAACTACTCCCATTAAATGAGCATATGCGACCTCGTGCGTAGCATAGCATACATCTAACTGTCTAGGATTCATAAGGAACTTTAGTCCTCTCTTCCTTGCCTTCTTATGTGGTGATTATTGCTTTGTTTCTTAAAATGCTTAAAGTGAGTTCCCAACAGGGTACTGAAGATCTTGGCATCATTAAGACTCAATCTATCTTAACACCTTTATTTTTCTCTTAACATTCTTATAGTCTCACCATGGGCGAAACTTTGTTGGGTCCGGATGGTGCCTAGCCCCCAACATATTTTTGCTCCGTAGTGTAACTTTATGCGTTTCCATCTGAAAATTTTATACGTATTGAGTCCAGCACTCTGGCCCCTCTGTTTTAAGGTTCCCGTGACTTTCGGACCCCAACGAAATTTTTTCAAGCTCCGCACTGAGTCTAACTTAAAGCGTGTACCATGGATTTGCTTTGCAGACCCGTAACCCTTGATCTCAAATTCCCGAGAAAACCGTCTCTTAAATGTGTTAACCCATCATGTCTGATCTTGCAATCAGCATGTCGTTATTAACATACAACAAAAAATACGATATGCTAGGATCCGAATCTCTTGAAATAGCAACAATGTTGCAATGCACATCTCATGTATTGAATCCTATTCATAGAGTCAATGACTTGCATCAACCGACACACATTTCATCAATCTTCAAACCATCCTCTTTTTTCCAGGTATCAAAAAGCCTTTTAGTTCTGCCATAGAGGTGCTTTTCATAAAGATCACCATTCATGAACACCGTCTTAACATCTAACCGTTCCAGATCCAAGTCTTCTACAACTATAGTTCCGTAACCTAATCCGATTGTAGTCATTTTCTTAACTTAAGAGTATCTCATTCTAGTCAATTAAACCAATGTAGCTGAAGAAACTAACTCCAATTTCACCGATCCAATCAACGTAACGTCGTAACCAAAACCTTGTTATATATATAATCAATAAAACACATAATCCTCACAACAGTCAACAGCATTGCTTTCATATCGAATCAGTAACACAAAATAACAACAAAAACATAACAATAACAATAACATAACGAACAAGAGACATGAAACATTACCCTCCATCTTCTAAGGCTATGAACTGAAGCACTTTTAGTCCTAACAATATCGAAAGGATCGGAAGGCGAGTCGTAATCGTCCTCGAAACCCTCGCCGCCAAACTCCACATCATTCTTGTGCCGCCTGTAGGGCGAAGCACTGCCGCTCATCGCTGTAAATTTATAAAACTAGTTGTTGTTACTGTCGCAGGAGAGATGACACCGTCTCAATATCTCGATCAGATTCAGACACAAAAATCTCTGTAAACAACATTAACATCATACTGCCTCTCAACATCATTGATCTACTAACCACTAATGAATTACAATAGGAGTTACTACTACTGTATTTCATTGATTCACGTGAACTAGGGTTTGGAGCACAACAATTACTATTATTATTAATTAAAAGTTAAAATAAATAAACTGGACCGACTATTAAAAGTTTAAAACACAATATGAGTGAGTTTCGAAGAAGCATCGTATATCAACATCAACATGGTTTGGTGTAGAGTCATCATGATTACTAGAAAAGCAAATAATAATAATATAGAGATGGAACAGACCTGTATAGAGAGAGAGATGAAGAAAGGATAAAAGTTATGAGATCGAAATTGTTTGTTGCGGTGTGTGTGTGTGTTAGGAAGGAACGAGGAAACTACCAGGAAACTTCAGTTTATGCGAGTGTGGAAAAAGTTTATTGTAGATAATAATAATAATATAATAAACAATCGATTAATCGCGTGTCTTTTTTAATTTTTGTTGTAAATTAAAAAAGAAATAGGCTAATTAAGTCAAGTCAGGGGTATAAGAATAATAATAGTTTCAACTTTTCATTTTTCCAAAATTCTTGGACTCATTAGTTTCCAACTTATTTATTAACTAGATTATACCCCGGAAGCATCTAGAGGTTGAGAAATCTAATATGACATATTGAAATACACTGATATGTTTTACAGTTACATGCAAGAAAACCTCAGGTAGCTCCTAATCTAAAACAATTAACAATGTATCTCCAATATTAACACCTAATTTTAAACAATGTATAATTCTAATGTTAACATCCAACCTAAAACTGTGTAGAACCCTAATATTAATATTTAACCTAAAACAATGTACAACTCTAATATTAACACATAACCTAAAACAATGTATAACTCCAATGCAACTCTAATATTAACACATATCCTAAAAACTTAACAAATGTACAACTCTAACATACTAATATTGATAACTAACCTAAAACAATGTATAATTCTATTAACCTATTCTATTTTGGTTGAAAATAGAATTCATATTTATAGGTTTGAACATAATTAGTAACTTGCCTATACATGATTAATGAATTACCTGAACACGTGTTTTTTTCCTGTATAAACAAAACCTCACAAAAAATAGTCGTTTTTTCTTTGTTTTTTATATAGCACTATACGTTAGATAGATAATAAAGCACTCGTTAATTTGGTGTAATTTTTTTTCTTTAAAAAATCTCGTAGATAAAAGATAGTAACGTTTAAAAATTATAGAAAAAACATGAGAGAGAAAAATCCATTTTTTTTAACTTTTTTTCCCTTAAAATTACTTAATCCCCATGACATCCTACATGACACTCTTAAAGAGGGGAATGACTATATGAGTGTCATGTATGATTTAGCCTTTTGGAATATATATACACACACATATATAGATGCATTTATGAGGGGCTTTTTTATTAACAATTTCATTTCATATCTGGCAACTTGCATTAAAATAGCAGGTAGAGACGAGCAACAAACTACACCATCATTCCTTTCTGGATCGCAAACCCTAGTCTACTAAAAACATGTCCATATTCCTCTGGGATCGAAATGTTGTTGTAAATAACTTGTTGGACCCTTGTCAGAAAACGAACAGTTTCTGGGGCCAAGGAACCAAATGCATCAAAAGCAAAGGGACAAAAGCGTGTTGAATTTCTTCACAAGCTCTGGTAGGTTAAGATCAGGGTTTAGTTCTTGGAATGAGGTAAGTTAAAGATTAATTTTGTGTAATTTAGAAGTATGAGTATAGTAATATTTGTGTAGAAAAACTTATTTATGTTTTCTTTCGTCTTTAGGTGAATTTAAGATTATGGTATAACGCATAACTAACTCCATGTAAAGAATCCGAACTAGATAAGTATGTGTATGTAGTAAAATGAAGATGATCACCAAGAGAAAAGATCTTTTAGTAACGGTTCGATCTATTCTTTACATTTTGCTAGGATGGCAATATAGGGGTATTAACTGAACAAAACATGAAAACTCAAATGCAAAACGTGAATATTATAAATTAGGGTTCTAGGATTCATACACCTCGTGATATCATATTTTGGATGTATGACATCACATTCTAGGTATGTGACAGCTTCTTATAGGTGTATAGTGTGGGCCAGGGTGTATGAATCCTAAAGCAGGGGTGTATGAATTCACATCCCCTATAAATTAATATAAAAAGGTATATTTCAAAACCAAAAGACATTATCAAGGGTGTTTATATTATGTTGGTAATCAAACATGTCAACTTGAAAACAAATTGCTAGACTCGATAGAGTTGAATATGTGTTTACTCAAGGAGGCTAGGCATGTAATTTAGTTTTAATCTACACCTTGAAAACATATAGAGAACACCTAAAATAGCATAAATTGTCGTATGTATTTGTTGTTTTAAGTATGTTTATAGATATTTCAATAAATCGAGAACAACATTGTCTTTAAATCCAAGTTTTCAAACTGTGTGTGCGTTCAGCCTCATGGCCATTTTTCAATTTTCAAACGTTCTATAAAGCCATCAATGATCAATCTCCTTTTTTAAGAAAAAAAATACAAGCCATGTGTTTTGGTTAAACGTCATGTCTAGTTACGGTGGATATAGTTACTAAATAATGTTATATAAACCTTGATTATTATATTTAATTAATCAGAATATGTCATGAAAAGCATTTTTGTTGGAAAAATGCCCGGGAATATGATATGAAAGAATTCATAAAGTTCAATTTTTATTTTCTAGTTAATAAATTTTATTTTATTATATTATAAAAAGTAATAATTAACTCTAAACAAATTATTATTATTATTATTAAGCTCCTTGGTGGGGCTGTTAGCCGAGATCCTAACTTTATTGGGGAGTTGGCAGGGCGGCGAGCCTCAGGCGCGGTTGACCTTATGAATTCTTGCCCTGCCTTAGGGATCCCCAAAGTGAACTCCTTCTGCTCAGGTCATGCATGGTGGTCGCTAAGTTACTTTTTGGGTTGCAGACTTGTCAACCCCATTTGATGATGGGTGCGGTATCTCATTTTGATGATGGCCTCCGGGAGCCTATTGAAGATATAGTTGTGTGTGGCGGCCCCTTCCTTGGTGGCCTACGGTGGCGATTGACATCCATGCTGATGCGCCTAGGTGGTTTGGGCCTCCTTTCAGCCCGAGATGTTGGGACTTATGCCTTTGTGGCGTCTAGAGCTCAGTCCTGCAAATTACAGGATCATATCCTTCGGAACAGTGGGGTCGTCGGGCTTGACCCGGACTATCAGCAGGCACTCGAACTCTTAGATGTCTCTCTCCCGGACTTTTGATATCGGCGGTTTTTCTAATAAGGACACCGCCCCCTCAAAGCAACAAAAAACTTTGGCGAATGCTATGTTTAGCAAAATCGCTTAGGGCCTGGGAGAAGTTTTTGATTTGTCCCCCCCCCCCCCCCCCCGCCAGAAGGCAGTGATAGAATGCCTGAGGGGTCCCCATGCTTAGGACTTTTATACTGTTATCCCGATTGAGGGTTTGGGTCAATGCATGTCCGTAGTGGAATATAAGGCTATTCTTAAGTACCGGTTGATGATCCCTATGTATCCGGAAGATGAAACATTTCCGATCTGCCTTAAAGCTTGTATGGATAAATATGGGGAGCATGCAGTTCATTGCAAAGAGCTTCTCAGCTTCAAATACCATCATGAGTGGGTGAGAGACGTTTTGAGGGATATCTTGAGAAGAGCGGGGATTTCTGCCAAGAAGGAAGCCCATGTGAATTTTCTAACGGGCCATGCGGAAGGGAAACATGCATGTGTGGACCTCACAGGGGTATCTCCTTTGGTCGGTTTAAGGGAAAACGGTTTTGTAACTGGACAAGCGTCGAGGAAGGCGAACTCGAAGAAAGTGGACAAGCACGCTAAAGCTTGTGCAGAGAACCAACATGTATTTGTCCCCTTGGCCTTTGATACTTTTGGCTCCCTAGCACCAGAAGCTATTCGTTTCTTGACCAGTGTCCAAAGAGTTATCCACATCAATAGCTCATCTCCAGGGAGCAGGGGTTTGTATTTGGTAGACTAGGATTTGCAATTCAGGAAGGGGAGGAGGCGCAACTTATTGCTCGTGTATCTTCTATTTTAATGTAACTTGACAAGTTTTAGAAATGACAATTTATTTGAATAATATTAAAATATTATTATTATTATTATTATTATTATTATTATTATTATTATTATTATTATTTCAGACAAGAAAAATAAATGCCCACCACTAAGGCACTAACCCACGAGATTTACATGCACATATACCACCTTCCATGTTTCCATGTGAGTCACTACTCACGCCTTCGGTGTGAATGTGATTAACAGACAACACGTAATAAAAATACTTTTATAGCTTCTTTTTGTATTACCTTTCAAAAATCCGGGTACTAATTAATTTAAAAAAAAAACTTACTATTATGATAAACGTACTTTGAATTTTTAGATCAATTTTTTAGTTGTAAAATCTCACTTGTATCAAGCTAATAGTAAGGTATAAAGAGGATACGACAAGAGTAAACATTTCCTCTATCCCAGATAATTAAAAGATAGCTTACTCTCAATAAGACATCCAATTAAAAAGAAACCATCTTTTGTCGTGTAGCATAGGGAAATCAGAAACATCAACACATCAGAGGTACTAAAAAGGAGAAATTGCTAAAATCGCCTTTGACCTGACGAAATTGCGAAAATAGCCCCCTCAAGCGTCTCGGGAGAGACGTCTCGCATCTCCCAAGGCTTCCAAACCGTCTTTGGATTCAAATCCCCCACGGTCCAATTACCGCCTGCCACATGTCCGACGTGAAAAGCCGTCTTTGAAATTACCGAGCCGTCTTTGAAATTACCGAGCCGACTTTGACTGAGAAGGAAAAGTCGTCTCCGTGGCGACTTTTCCAAGGCGGCTTTGAAGTTACCGAGGCGACTTTAAATAACCAACGGGACTTTGAATTACCGAAGCGACTTTAAATTTAGGGAACCGACTTTGTACTGATATATCTCCAAAAGTCGCCACGGAGACGACTTTTTAAACACATTGAGTCGTGTATAAACACCCCATTTCACTTCACAAAATTTATACCCTCTCTCAATCATCTATACTTCACAAAAATTTTACCCTCTCTCCGATCAATGTCTTTTTTATTTTTAAATCCTCCACTTTTCCAACCGAAGCCGACCGGGTTACGAATATATTGTCCGGTTCGATTATACTTGGATCGTTGTTACATCTGCGTACAGCTCCTTGGATCGTTGTTGCATCTGCGCGTGGGTTAACCCGTGTAGAATGCATCGATGATGTGGTGGTCTACATTATTGGCAAGTTCGTTCGCCTCCAAAATTTATGTCTCGGTAGTCGACGTGTGCATACTGGAAACTACTGTTACATAAAACAAGGAAACGTCTCGGATTTGTCTATGAAGAGCACATACACCATTCGAAACAATGGTTCAAAGCAGGAAACATCTAAAATTAGGATCTATTCTTCAATAGTCTCCCGAGACATTTAGTGTTATAACGCTTTCGTGTAATATTTCAGTTTTTGTAATTGTTGTTGTGTTACAAATTGTAATATTATAATATTTGGATTAATAAAAACTTTAGTATTTATAAAAACATAAATATTAAAACGGTTCCGTGTGCAAAACTTTTAGGGTTCCCGAGACGGTTTTGGAAACCGTCGCATTAATTACCGTGTTTGGAAACCGTCGCGTCGCATTAATTACCGTGGTTAGACCGTGGCCAAAATTTGTATATAAATAGAAGAACTACGGTGGTTAAAACTCAAAACTCACACAACCCAAAATTCAAACAACCGATAAAAACTAAAAAAACACACACCCGCCAAAAATATGATCACATGGACCGAAGAGGAAGAGATGGCCCTTGTGGTCTGCCACAAGGACGCCTCGAATGACCTGGAAATTCAACTCCTTCCCCCCCCCCCCCCCCGGGACGATGGGTCAGCCTTCCCACCGGAGGGGTTTTGGCTTCGGGTGTTTAGCGACTTCGTTGAACACATTGGCACCAACACCACCAAGACCGTCAGTGACCTCCAGTTGAAGTGGGCCGACCTCAACATCAAATGTGAGTTGTGGAACAACTTATACGAGCAACAGGTTACCGAAGACCCGGAGCTTGATGAAGAGTTGGCTATCGGATTCACTCAGTATGAGTATGGGGTTCAATATGGCAACGATTTCGAACATGTCGAGGCATGGCGATTGTTGCACCCCAAACTTTAAGTTTTTTTTCTTTGTTATGTATTTTTTTTAATTTATGTTCCTGTTATTATGTTTAATTTTGAATGAAATATTTTTATGTTTTTATATTTAATTTTAGACTTATAAAAAACAAAACTTATAAAAAACAATCATATTATAAAAAAAATCAACTTGTAAAAAAATGTGGGAACTGTCCGAATACGGCTCCAATATTTTAGGAGCCCTCTTTGACAAATTCCAGCCGTCTTCGGAAACGTCGGACACGTGGCAGACGGTAATTGGACCGTGGAGGATTTGAATTCAAAGACGGTTGGGAAGCCTCGGGAGGTGCGAGGCGTCTCTCCCGAGACGCCTGAGGGGGCTATTTTCGTAATTTCCTCGGGTCAAAGGCCATTTTGGCAATTTCCCCTACTAAAAATAATAGTAGGAACCACCAATAACATAAAAATGGTGGAGAGAACTATATTAGTGACAGATTGAAGAGTAATGAGCGCAAAACCAGGAAAAGCAGTACCGTGTCTTGAAAATATCTGTAGGTTCATCTAAAAAGCCTCTATTTCAAAGAGAGATTTAAGTCAAAGGTAAGACTACGACACACGAAAGTATAGGAAAAATTAAGTGTAGGCAAAACTAGGGTCCTAAGGAATATCTACTACAGAATCTATCCACTCTTCTAGAAGTCCACAACATTTATTCTACGATTTCCAGAACCCTACCCTGATCATGTCTTCGAAGAGTTACAAGTCTAACAAATATTGCATAATCCGCTCGTCACATGTTAGTTTGGTTTTGCTTCTACCTCTTCTCCCTCCATTGTTAGGGTTTCTATGATTCTTACTAGAGTCTTCATATGTTTCCTTAACACGATACCAAACAATTTCACTCTTTCGTCCAATACTTATCTAAGATACATGGCATCTCTAACTTTCTCATAAAAAGATTAATTAGGAATGATTTACAATTGATCCATCAATCGGTTGTGGGGCTTATATGTACCTTTAATGAAGTCCTCTTTTGAAGAGCTTGTACATCTACCTTGGGCTATAAACCACCCGGATATTAGTGGATATTCGAAAGGAAGGTGAAAGTCGATAGTCGTATTGAAAGATATAATACAAGGTTGGTAATCAAAAGGTGAAAGTCGAGTCATATTGAAGACCATAGGAAGGTCTTCATTACTTTGATACTATTGGAAAAGCTAGTGAAGAGATTTTCACTATGTGTTAAAGTGTATTTTTTTGCCAATTTTGGACATATATAATATATATTATGCTTATGTGTTCTATATTATGAGAGCTTCACAAAAACCAAACCACGTCCAAAAAGGAGCTAAGAATGAGATACTAATATTCGAAGTTTAGACTTGAACATGTGAAAGCTATGGAAAAGGTGGAAACGTAGAGAGGTTTTCCCTAATAGGTGGAGAGAATAAACATGGAATGGCTTATATACGAGAGGAATCCTTCCTTGAACATGATGACATTTTGCACTGCAACAGCCCTGCCGAGGAGCTCTTTAAACTAAATAAAATGATTTGAAGATGTGAAATGCCATTTATTTTTTCGTTCGGCTTTTTGCAGAGATGTTTCAACTCAGTTTTACAATTTTCGTATAAATGCTAAGGGACCCTTAGTAGCAAAAGACACTTACACATTCAGAACACACGAAAGCTTCAAGCAATCTTCTTCTTTTTTTCTTTCTTTTACAAGGTATACCTTCTGCTTTAGAGTCTTTTATGGCAGTATCAACTGCTTAGGCTGTTGTACACCGAGAAACAACCACGTACTCTTGGATAAGTTAGAAATTTTTTTAAAAGGAGCTGTGTTCAACACAACCCTTAGCCAAAATGTATTGTGTCTTGTATTTTAGTTATTATAATTTGTTTATATCAACCGTAATTTATTGTTTTCTTTCAGACTTTTGTATTGTAATTCAGCAAAAGTGTTTTATTTCATTTTATATATAAATGATTTCTAAATATACTTACTCCGTTGTGATACGAATAACCCCCGTAAGAATTATGATTGTTATTGCAGCTTTAAGAAAATTTGATTTACCATATGGATGTTAAGACCGCAGTGTGTTATGAGCTAAGGGTCTCTCCGGAAGCAGTCTCTCTACCCTTGGTGGTAGAGGTAAGGTTTGCTACATCTCACCTTCTCCAGACCCTATCAATAGCTTTGCTATTTGTAGGATTATGGGACTTGGTTGTTGTTATTGTTGTTGTATGTTTAGAGTGCAATTCTAAACAGACATCTAGAACAAAAGATTTACATGGAGAAAACTGAGCATTCTGTGCTCTTGCTCTGACAAGAGAGGAAATTATGAAGCTCACTAAATCATTGTATGACTTGAAGCAAACTCTAAAATAATGCCGCAAGAAGTTAATTTGATCACGTGATGATGGAATGTGGATTCAAAAATAAATTTGCGAGACAAGTGTCTATGTGAAAGACATAACTAGAGGTTATGTACGTTATCCTTTATATGCTTATCATTGACAATGACGATAATATGGTAAAATCCTCTAAGAAATTGTGAGCTAAGTTCGACATAAATGGGGTTTAATAGATGTGATGTTTGGAAGAAGATTACATGAATCGAAAGTGAACATGTCATGAGACTAGCTTGAATATGGCTACAACTCCAATAATTGATACTACACTGAAGAAATATGTATCTGCGTGTACGCACGGCCACACATCTTCATAGACGTCAGCAGGAACGCTAAGCAAAGCTTCTGAAAGCCTACGCACGTTTCCCGGTATGTGCCAGTTGTGACCCGACAAGGAAAAGTACGTGCAGCCAACCAGAGGCTGCCATTCCCTGCTCCAATGATCATCTGGCAGGTACGAGGTACAGAAAAGGACACGAAGGACGATTGTAAAATACATGTGGCCAATCACATAAGGACAGCAGCCAAGCTCCACCCACGCATGAAAGCTGTCATTTCCAATGGGCCAATCACGAGACGACTTCCAAGCCTATGAATACCCCTCTTTCCCAGGGGAGAAGGCATTCTGTTTTACATAGACGAAAACACTTAGAGAAATCCTGTGATAGCTTAGGAAGAAAATTATAGTCGAAACATTGTATTTGCTTATATTCGAGTTCATTGTAATCGTCACAGCAAGATCAATAAAATATCTCTTCACTGTGCTCGTCTAAATAGGTCGTTTAGTCCAGTGTTTCTTCACACACCATCTATATCGAATAATAGAGGCTAGTGTTTCTCAACTAAAGGACCATTTATCGTCTAGTATATCTTATGATTTGTATTAGTCCTAACTTAGTCCCCAACCTTGTGCCAAACAGTCAATTTATACAGATTCCTAATAATAGACTATCATAAGAAAGATATGACAGAAGCATCACTCTGTCGGTTAGATGACGTTTTCTTTGTCCGTTAAGCCTCATAGCATGGATTGGCGATCTAACGCATTGAACTGAGATCGAGGCGCCGCCGGGAAGCTTGGATAAGTAAAATCCGTATAAAGAAGTTCAGTGATTTGGCAGGCGTAAAATCAGTTCTTTAGCGGGTAAGATTAAAAAAGGGGAGATGAACTTGGCACCCATGCACACGGGGTGGGTAGGTCGTTGTGATCTAGACCATAACCCATGCTTTGAAACAAACCGCTTGATGCGTTCCGGAGTTTCCGTAGTTCTGTTACCGCCTTGCCGTCTTGGATTGGGAAGGATACGAAGAGCTCAATTCAAGGACACTCAATTTCAGGCTTTCGAAGCTCTGACGCTTTCTGTAGCGTTTGTTCTATCTTTTATTTACCTATTATTTTCACTTTCTTTAACCGTACTTAGGTAGCTATGGTTGGCTCTGCTACGCTAGGTTCTCCCTATGGAGCTACGCGTCGTTCCCTTCGGTCGAGCGAATCCCATTGTTCTGGTCCGATAATCTCTATGTCTAAGGTCGAGCAGCTACGCTCTCGTTGGTCGAGGTTAAATCTTCGTATGTCGCCACTCTCGTCACTAAGCGTTCTCACTTTTGCCTTGTTATCTCAGGACACTTGCCAGGTCGTACCTTGTTGACCGGCCTTTTGATTCTCGTTATAGAATGTAGTGCCCAACAGTTTAAAGGAATGGGTGAAGTCTCGGGATCCGCTTTAGTCGAGTAAGATATTTCCCCTGTAGAGTTGTCTCCGTATCAGTCCATGGGTTAAGGCGCAATTGCCTTCTTAGAGCCAGTAACTTCGTACTGAAAAGACTTATGAATGGAGACATTACCCTACATCTTTTGAGAGGGTAAATCTAAGCACTCTTGGTACTAACAATGCCGAACTCCACTCCACGACATTCTTGTGTCTCCCGTAGGGCGAACCGGCACAGATCATCTAGTTACTGTCGCAAGAGAGAATGAGATGACACTGTCTCAAATTTCAATCAGATTCAGATACCACAATCTATGAAAATAACACCAATAGCATACTGCCTCTGAAACCATTAAACTTTAAACCACCGATTATGCAATAAGAAATATTAATGTACTTCATATATAACTGATTCATGAGAACTAGGGTTTTAAAACAATTATCAACTACAACCTCCCATGGACATATCACAATCATGATCACAACAAAAGAAACAATCAAGTAAAATATAATATCACAGTTCATGGATTTAGAGATTGAGAATGAACCTGTATGAGAGAGAGAGGAAAGACTGAACCTTCGAGGAAGCTTCAATTCCCTCAAAAACGTGCATGATCTCTTACTGATATGCTTTTTTATAATAATTATAAATAAAAAGTCAATCTAGGGGCATAAAATAGTTTTGTAAGCTTTTGTTTTTTTCAAAATTCCTTGACACAATGTATTTGTCTTCGCCAATGAGTTAGGGTAGAGTGGTTGGAGAAAGACTTGGTGTTTCTTGTGACCTAGGTTTAATTCTCACTCTCCTCTAGGGATGGCAACGGGTTGGGTTTGGCTAATACCATACCCATACCTGGTTATAAAATCTCATATCATACCCGTCCCATTACCCGTCAGGTTTTTATCGGGTATTACCCGTCCGGTATAGAGCATACCCGCAGGTATCGAGTATACCCGTTGGTATTTGCATGTATATATAGATATATATTTGTATTTTCTTTTATAGTCTTATGTTTTAAGAAATCTAGAGTATATGAAATTGTAATAAGTAATATACATATTAACATCACCATAATAAACGTTGACATATTTAATATGTAAATATATATTATGGTATGAATTTTGAAAACTATTTATATATTTCATAGCATATAAATATAAATAATAATGTTATTAGAATATATATTTTAGACGAAAAGTTTATTTTTCAAATAGTGAATCTATTAAAATGAAACATTACTAAAAAATAGTTAAGAAAAGATATATATAAAACTTAAAAGTATTCGGGTATATATTTCGGGTAGACGGGTATTTAGTTTCGGGTAATCGGATCGGGTATCACCTAATACCATACTCGTCCCATACCCATGAAATATTTTTTTTTCCAATACCAAACCCGTCCCATACCCGTCGGGTATCGGGTATACCCGTCCCAAATGCTTCAGGTTTTGGGTATACCCGTCGGGCTCGGGTTTTTTTGCCATCCCTACGTGAGTCTCCTCATTATTTTCTACGGCATCCGAGCAATTATGGTGACAAACGCATCAAGGAGCGTTCGATTTTGAGCCGCACCCCGGTTTTTACCCGGCTGTTACTCCAACGAGGAAACTCGTGTGGAGGCAGTACAGTTTCTGGGGGAACGTTGTAACCAAGTCTGATACATCAGTGCATGCGTTGGTAAAAAAACAATTTATTCGTCTTTCTTCTTTCTTTTGTGAATAAAATGGTTTTTTATTAATTATATTAGTATTTTACTTTTAAGTTTTAACTTATTTCACTTTGAATGAAAGCTCTTTAGTTTGCTTGATAATTATGCTTAAACTAATTTTTTTTTTTTTGAACAGCCAACAAATTGGAATCACTCACGGAATACTGGAGTATCATCGTGCCACCAATGTTGTCACGCGATCATATTCCACCACCATAATTATGAGAAAACCCCTTTTGTGAAATTCGAACCCAGGACCATATGACCCTAAGTCTTATCTCACCACCAAAATGCCACTAGGCTATAATGCCTTGGGCTATGCTTAAACTAAATAAACATGAAGGTAAATTGCTAGATTCAGTGAGTTGAGCATTTGTGGCTCGAGGAGGTAAGGTGTGTAATGTGATGAAGTGTGAAAATTCATAGTTGTTTAATTGAGTCGAGAGTTTTGCTGGGAGCAACCCCTTTATCTATTATCATAGACGAAATGTTTAGTCTCATCTCACCCTCTCTATATTCTACCGATAGCTTATTACAAGAGAGATTTTAATAGGAATGATACGAGCTTTATGTAAATAGTTGTCAACGAAACATAGTAAAGGTGTTCAAACCTCATACCCTTTTTTTCAAACCTTCTTTAAACTTGATTGATATGTCGATAAGATTTTCTAGTCGGCAAACATAATCTATGATTAGAAAAACGGAAATCTTATATATTATTATTATTGTAGTTATATTAGGTTTGCCGGCAAGAAAATAATAAAAAGCGGTGCCGACCACTTTTACATGTGGCTTGAGTGTTCCCACAGATTTCCATATGTTCATGTTAGAGTTACTACTCACCTTAGGGATGGTAATGGGTTCATTCTGGTCAAGTATCGGTAATCACATATTTATACTTGGCTTAATATATGTCTTGTATATTTGCGGCATTAAGTATACCATTGGTTTAAAAAAAATACTCATTGGGATTTCTAAGTAATTTTTTTCTACCATTCTAATTTTACATCATTTTTATATTCTTAATAACTAAATTCAGTTAATAGAAGATTAACTAGATACATATTATCACTATAAAGTTTAAAATAAGTAAATATCGATCAAGATAATATGAATTTAGTTATTAAGTTATTAATCTTCTCTTAACTGAATTTAGTTAATCTTCTATTAACTATAAAGTTTAAAATAAGATCAACTACATACATATTATACAAGATTCAGCGGATATGTTTCGGTATATGGCCAAGTAAACGTGTATATAGTTAAGGTAACCGGGTCGGATATCACATAATCTTACACCTATCCATACCCGTAAAATATTTTTCTCCAATCTCATACCTGATCCTATAACCATCAGGTTTCAGGTATACCCGACCCGAATATTTCGGATATACCTATTGTACTCTAGTTTTCAAGAGTCACCTGTTGTGAATCTTGTGATCAATTGAGAGTAAAAAAAATAGCTTTATATAGTGTGATATACATGGCCTACTCAGTTTACTAATTGTTTTAAATAGATATATAACAATAAAATCATGATTATACTTCTTGTTTTTCACCTTCAACACATAAATTAACACTTAAGATTAGTTTCTTTTTTGTTGGCTATTACTACCTTTTAAACAATGGGATGAAAAATTATTAGTATATGAATTTATTTTAGCCATATCAAATTTGGATTTTTCACCTTTGATACATAAATTAAATCTTTAGATTAGTTTCTTTTAGGTTGGCTATTACCCATTTTTGAACAATGGTTAATTTGATGAAAACTATCTTTTAACTCGTATACTACTTATTCTATTCCTGATTCTATTCTTTTTTTTTTTTTTTGCTACTGGACTTGAACCCTTACCGCTTAAGAACATGTTACTAAAGGAATGACGCTTTATTTTTTTTCTAACGCCTTAATACTATCATGTCGATTGCCCTTTGGTACCTCAAATTAGATAACATGTTAATTTATGCTCAAATTATAAAATGTGTACAAATGTGTGACACTAGGAAAACTCAGGTTAATACTTTTACAAACATATAAGTCTATTTTAGCTAAAACATTTACTTAACGTACTTGACTTGGTCAGTTAAGTAGGTTTGATGATTCGGGGAATCATCGAGAGTTGGATTACACTTACATATTGTCCAGGGTTCAATGATTTGGGGAATCATTGGGGGAAACATACGCACACACGAGTTTTGAGTCCCGTTGTTGGTGAAATTACATAGTTGGATTAAGTATCAAGTATGAAATGTCCTATAGAAGATGTACAACGTGTGAATACAGGTTTATATGATTAGATGTGATTAACATATGTTAGAAATGCATAATCATGTGTTAGAGTGTTAACATGTGTTAAAATGGCAAAATCATGAATATTTGAACATTTGAATTTTGGTTCGACCTTGAGGGGGGTCGAACCAAACTCAGGAAACTTGATTCGACCCTGTATAGGGGCGAACCAAGTCATGGTATAAATATAACCCTTTGTCACATTTCCATCATTTCACAACCCTAACTCGCCTCCAAGTGCTCTCTCTCAACTCCAAACCTGTCGAAAGGAGTTTTTGCCCTTGTTTTTCATATCCTAAAACTAAAACACGTTCTATAACCAAAACAAGTAAAGAATCAAGGTGTGTTCATCATCTAAACCCTTTTTATTCAAAGTTCATACGTTTTTATCAAACTCTAAGTGTCCAGATCTGATCAAATGAGTTTTCATGGATAAAAACATTTCTAACATCTTTCTAAACTAATTATATTCATAAATGATAAGTTTCTTACAAAAACCCTAATGTTAATTGTGTTAAATGACTTGTTTATGTGTTATATGATATGAAATGATGAATAGATGTTGTGTAGATGATTTATGACTGTTTTGGATAATGATTTATGGATATTATAAGGTTTAATGAATGTTTGATGGTTTTTCACCCGTTCTAGGGTTTTTATGTTAGACCTAGGGTTTGTTCATGATTGATAATGTTGATTATATGATTAGGGATTCATTGTACATGTCTAATCCATGCATATTAATCTGTACATGAGATTGTATTGATAGTTTCCATTTTAGGTAAAGATTTCATGCAATTGATATGATATTTCCATAATTTGCCATTTTGGGAAAGATTGTGATTGCTATGTGAAACGGACGGATTGGTATGTGAAAATTGTATGATTGCATATGGTTAGGCTAGACATAGTTAACTGCTGTGATTTGTGACTTTTCATGGTTTTTCGGACTGTTTTGATGAGATTTTGTTCGTTTAATGAGTTTCTGCAGCAGTTGGGTCGGACCAATTAAATAAAACTCATTCGACCATTAGAAAGGGTCGAACCAAAAATCTGGTTCCCATTCGACCCTGTTAATTGGCACGAATCAAATTTACAAACTTTCATTCGACCTTTCGACTGCAGAAATGGAAATTTGATGCAAACTAAGTGTTTTTATGTATAATTCTTGTATGTAAACTATATGTGCTTGATCGACTAGTGTAACAGGTCACCAACGGGATGTCGGGACCGTTTGGTGTGTCAGGTCAACGTTCAAACACATTTTCAAACATACGTAGTCATGATCTGGACAACGACGCCACCTCCGCCACTTCCGATTCGCACCCTTCTAGGGTTTTTGGTTACGTAATTTTGGTGGTGGGAATATAAGATTTCGAATTAATGAGATTCATAAGAAGGATGATGCAAGGAAGATAGGGAAAGAGGTGTGTGTCCCTTAACGTAACCTTACCTGTATTCATTATAGAAGCTACTACTTTGTATTCATTCTCAATTTCTCATCACTTGTGCTTGCATAAATCATCAATTCAAATTAAGTTCTCAAGTTTTTGCATACGAACTGCTTGATAAAATGCCCAAATGAAATAGGCTTTCTTAATTCAAAGTTACTTCATTTGGTTGTCATTGTAAACGAACGCTGTTTGATACTTACGTAGCATTTCGTAATAAATACCTCCATATGTATATATTCCAAAAGACAAATGCTGGTGGTATTTCTACCATGTTAGTGGAAAATAACATGTGTTATTTTCGTGTAACATGTGTTACTCGAAAACTTTATTAAAAAAACGCTCGACGCTTTTTTTGGCTCAAAATGCTTAGAATTATCTATATTACATGGCCTAAAATTTTCAGGCCCTAAAAAGCTTAGGAAGTTAGAGTTTCCACGGTTTTCACCCTAATATAGGGTTTTCCAAAGAACCATCCCATATATATATATATATATAGGATCCAGATCAAATGAGAACTCCATTGAGTTGTGAGAACTAGAGAACTCCTCTGGACCAATCACCAAGTGACACATCATCATCTTTATAATTTTTTGTATTTTTTTTAATTAAGGATAAGAAAGTCTTTTGTACACAGGGTATTTTAGTAATAACACCCCACCCTACTCCACCCCACCCCCACCCCAACTAACGTTTTTTAAATAATAATAATCATAATAATAAATCAGATTCTTTCTCTCTCTCTCTCTCTCATACACACACACACACACTTCAGACTATCTCTCTCTCTCTCTCTCTCTCTAAAAAAAGAACAAACGATGGTGCAGGTTTTTCAATGGTGCAGAGGGGGGCTGTGGTGTTGGAACTGACGATGGTTCGAAGGTGGTCTTGGACGGATCTGTTTGGTGGTCTACGGGGGGCTGTGGTGTTGACGGCTGTGGTGTTTCGATGGTGCAGAGGGGTCGATGGTGGAGGGGTTGTGGTGTTGAGGGGTGGTGGTTCGATGAGTGGTGGTGGTGGGTTGATGGGTGGTGGGTGAAGACGGTGGGAGATGGTGGGAGTGGCAGGTTTTTGGATCTTGAAGATGAAGATGACGGTGGAAGACGGTGGTGGTGGCAGGCTGAAGATGGTGGGAGACGATGGTGGTGGTTCGATGGCTGGATGATGGGGGTGGTGTTTTGAAGATGATAGGTATGATGATGATGATCATTATTATTATTATTATTATTATTACTTATGTTATTATTATTATTTATGTTATTATTATTATTATTATTATTATTATTATTTGAAGGAGATGATGATGATGTGAAGATGATGATGATGGGTATTTTTATATAATGTAAAGTAAACATTAGTGTAATACATTTTTTTTTGTTTTTATAGATGTTTGGTTTTTTTTATAATGATGTAATACGAATAATGTAAGAAAACACCATTGTAAATATGAATTATGCAATACATTTGTTGTTGATGTTGTAGGGGTTTGTTTTTACAATGGTGTAGTATGATGTGAGTGTAAATCATACAAAATGATAGATGTTTTGGTTATATAGATGTGAGTAAATACTGATGTAAATAATTACACATTTACACCAGTATAAATCACACAAAAATTATAGACTTTTGGATTATATAGATGTGAGTAAACACTGGTATAAAGAATTACACCAATGTAAATCATACAAAATCATGGATGGTTGGTTTATATAAATGTAAATAAACACTAGTGTAAATAATTACACATGTTCAAAAACGAGAGGGAGATGACAAAATGCACATATTTGATTTTTTGTTTTAAAAAAGTAAACTAATTAAAAAAATAAAATAAAGTTTTAAAAACATGAATCTTTTAGGGGAAAAAAATAAAATAAAGTTTAAAAAAAGTAAACTAATTAAAAAAATAAAATAAGGTTTTAAAAATTAACATGATATTATATTAATATTTTCTCTCTCACGGTTTTTACCTAGATACCCTTTAAAGTGCTTTATTATATTAAAAAATATTTATTAATCATGTCAAGACAAAAAGTCTTATCCTTTGATCTCAACCATTAGATCATCAAGATGAGTTCTCTAGTTCTCACAAGTCACTTAAGTTCTCATTTGATCCTAACCCTATATATATATATATATGGTAACGATCCATGGAAAACTTTCATAAACTGGAAAACTCTGGAAACTCTAACTTCCCGAGCTTTTTAGGGCCTGAAATTTTTAGGGCATGTAATATATATGATTTTAAGCATTTTGAGCCAAAAATATCAAAAAAAGCGCCGAGTACTTTAAAAAAAACGTTTAAGGGTAACACATGTTAAGCGAAATTAACATGTGTTACCCGAAAACTTATTTATTTAAAAAAAAGTACTCGATGCTTTTTTGATTTTTTTGGCTCAAAATGCTTAAAATCATTTACATTACATACCTTAAAACTTATTAGTGGAATACATGTTTCACTCTGTCTCTCTTTAGCTATGTCGTTTTTTACTTTTATTTAGTTATATTTTTTCTGTACAAATATCATTCTGTCTCTCTTGAGCTCTTTTCCATCTTTCCAAATACTCTTCTTTTTCACAAAGCAAATAACCACGTCACTAAGGTGGAAAAATTGGATTATGGGATTGCTAGTAACAGGGAGGGCAAGGGTTTTAACCAATGGAGCGCCAACTGAAGAATTTCAGCTGAAAAGGGGTTTAAGGCAGGGGGACCCCTTGTCTCATTTCCTGTTCACAATGGTGATGGAAGCACTTCATATTATGATGAATAGGGCGGTGGCGGCAGGAACATTTAAAGGGGTGAACCTGCGAAATGAAGGACCGGTTATATCACACCTATTTTACGTGGATGATGCTTTGTTTCTAGGGCAATGGTCAGGAGAAAATATTCCGAACCTAAATCGGCTGCTTAGATGCTTTTCTATGGCTTCGGGTTTAAGTGTTAATTTGAATAAAAGAAATCTTTTTGGGATCAATGTTGAAGCGACTGACCTATACAATATGGTCGGAGTATTAAGATGCAAGAAAGGTTCAATCCCGTTTGTGTATTTGGGGTTACCGGTGGGCAAAAATATGAAAAGAATTAATTGTTGGAGACCGGTAATCGAGAAATTTCAATCCAAACTAACGCTTTGGAAAGCAAAATTTTTGTCTTTTGCAGGTAGAGCTGTTTTGGTGAAGGCCGTGTTGGGTGCGATACCAAATTACTTTTTGTCGCTATTTCGTGCACCGGTGGGAGTCATAAAAGTTCTCGAAGGGCTTCGGAGAAGGTTTTTGTGGGGCGGGTCAGATACAAATAATAAAGTCAAATGGATCGCCTGGGACACCATTGTTAAACCGAAGAATAAGGGGGGGCTGGGTGTGGGCTGCATTGACGATTTGAATCTGGCGCTACTAGTCAAGTGGTGGTGGCGGTACAAGTCGTCACCTTTGCAATTGTGGCGAAAAGTAATTCAAGCTATTCATAGTGGAAGAGGAGGATCCTGGTTCCTACCGTTCAAGAAGTCTTTCACAGGTACATGGGCGAATATAGTCGGCATCAAGAATGAATTTGCAAAGAGATCTATCGATTTAGAATCTAAATTCATATGCAGCAGCGGCTTGGGGAATACGGTGAGATTCTGGGAAGACCTTTGGTGTATGGATAAAAAATTAATGGATGAGTTTCCGGCTTTATACTCGATGTGCACCGTAAAAAATTTACTCGTGAGTGACTGTTATAAGAGGTTGAATGGTATGGTTTGGTGGGATATTCCTTGGAGCCGCTTACCGAATTCACCTTCGGAACTGGAAGACGCTTCGAAGCTATGGTTAACTGTCAACTCTTTTCGTATTAACCTTGATTCTGACCGGTGGTTATGGCTATGGTTAGGCTCGAAGATAGATTTCTCAGTTAAAAGGGTCAGATTAGAGTTGGAAAAGATGGACGCTGGGCTGGCTCCAGGTTCTGAATTTGTATGGAGTAAGATAGCGACCGCTAAAGTCAATGCCTTCGTTTGGAGAGTGATAAAGAAGGGTGTTCCTACAGCAGAAGAGCTTTCACACAGGGGTATTCAAGTCGGAGACGGGCTGTGTAAAAGATGCGGTCTTGAACTAGAAACATCAGATCATATTTTTGCGTATTGTGTATGGGCTAGAGCACTATGGTGGAATATCGGTCAATGGTTCCGAGTTCCAGAATTTAAAGATGAGAAGCCCGTTACTTCGATTCTTGAAAGCTGCTGGAAAATCGATGGGGAGAGCTCAAAAAAACAGGCGGTTTATGCGGTTGTGTTAATGGCGATTTGGAAACTATGGCTCAAGAGAAACGACAAGGTGTTCAACAATGTTTCTACGGCTACTCCGGTCTTGGTGGAGGAAATCAAGCTCGAGACTTATTGGTGGATGATCAAACGGGCTAAAGCGTTGGAAAAGGCAAAGTGGTGGGATTTCTCACTATTTGATAATGGTTGATGGGCTAGTAACGTAATGAGCTTTCTTTATAATGTAATTATTGAGTTTGATTCGGCCCAGGTAGCTACTGGCTAATTGTGCGTGGGTGTTGTTGGGTGTAATTTTTTTTTGGGTGAAATGATAGCTTCGTTCGTCTGTTCAAAAAAAAAAAAAAAGTAACCACGTCAGTCGGATACAAATATTTCACAAAGCAAATACTTTCGCTTTATAAGGGGGAAGAGACGCCACCCGAATTGTTCACGGGTACCAACTACCAGCACGGTATCACCGCCGCCATACACGCTGGTAGTGATCCCGTGGACCATTTTGCTGGTGCTGTTTACCGTGCTGGTACCGGCTATTTTGTGTTTTTTATAAATGTCAAGTTTTCATTTTACCCCCCATTTGTTTTAGTGTTTTTTTTATTTTAACCGTTTGTTTTATGTTTACCGTTTAAAGAAATAAAAACATAAATAAAAAACATTTCATTAAAACATAAAAATTAAACATAAAAATATTAAACATAAAATAAAAATACATTAAAACATAGATAAAAACTTTAAGTTGGCGCAACAATCGCCATGCTTCGACATGGTCGAAATCGTTGCGTATCGCGCCTCATACTCATAGTTAGTGAAGCCGATAGCCAACTCTTCATCAAGCTCCGGATCCTCCCTCACTGTTTGCTCGTATAGGGTGGTCCACCTCTCACACTTGATGTTGACGTCGGCCCACTTGAGCTGGAGGTCTTGGATGGTCTTGATGGTGTTGCCGCCAACTTGCTCGATGAAGTCGCTATAAACCCGAGTCCAAAACCCCTCCGGGGGGTAGTTGGACCCTTATTCCTGAGGGAGTTGTTGAATCTCCGGGTCGTTCAACGCATCCTTGTGGCTAACCACAAGGGCCATCTCTTCCTCGTTGGTCCACGGGTTCATTTTTGGTGTGTTTGGTTTTTTAAACCATGGTAAAGTGTGACTTTTAACCCCACGGTTTGATCACTTTATATACAACGACGGTAGCACGGTTGGAATAGTAGAATTAATTAACTAACCGTTTAGGTGAGCAAAATTCAATTAACTCGACGGTTTCCAAGATAAACAATTAAATTTGGCTGACCGTTTGGTGGAACGGTTGAAATAGTAAAATTAATTGTTAGAACCGTGTAAAAATGTAAAAAAAAAGTTTGGGTATTAAAATGAAAATGAATAAAAAGAATTAGTGGAGTGTTGCCTACAAAAAAAAATATTTCAGTAAAGTAAATCAGTGAAGTGATGTGGCAGTTTATAACTAGTTAAAATCAGTAAAAGATAATTTTTTTACTAGGAGTGCCCCTTTCACCCTAAGCTTTGTCTTTTTTACTTTTGAAGGATAACTTTAGATAATTTTAAGGAGTAGGTAACACTAAAAAGATGAAAAAAAAATGCTCTACGATGGAAAGAGTTATGCTACCCCTCATTACACCATGCATTCACCCCTAAGATCAGTCGATCAATACAAGATTAATTTTAAGTAAATAACTACACGTGTCGTATAAAACACGTTAATTATTAATTTTAACATGATAGTACCATCTCCTTATCTTTCTTTAATACATATAACAATTAATAAAGTATGTTCCATTGCGTACATAATGTTTTTACTCTTCTGTATCGCACACGCTTCTATTAGTAAATCTGATACCGGATAAGATGATAAAAAGATGATAGTAACAACCACATTAACGTATAGGTAGAGGTAGACGTAGACATAGACATAGACATGATAGATCGAATATTAATTTAAATGAAATGGGCTCATACGACATACGAGAGAAATTTCCAGGAAGCTCAATGAACGTGATCTACCGGTCACTGATGATGACTTAACTACAAGTTGGCATGATAATTGACATGGGATGACGTGCAAGTCAAGTCACAGTTTTAATAATTCTTTATTGTTGCTTAAGTGTTACAACTTAGGGTGTGTGTAATGGTGGGGGGTTATGTGGGGGTTATGGTATTAAAATATTAAAAAGTAATAGAAGGGGGTTATGTGGGGGTTATGGAAAAAGAGGGTGTAGTGGGAAGGGGAGTTATAAATGATTGGGTAATCATTGTTTTTTATTGTTTATTATTATTATTATTATTATTTATATAGTATTAAATTCCAAGTTTGTTGTGCTTTATGATATGTACATCATGCTTCATGTTTTGTACCTACTACCTAACACAAATTTATAATAATAATAATAATAATAAATCTGAAGTTGTTTTCTTCTTCTTCCTCCAACACCCTACAATCCTTCACCATCTTCTTCACCTTCATCATCCTCCTCCAACCCTTCATCATCCTCCTCCCCTCCTCCCCATCTTCTTCACCTTCAACATCTTAATAAAATAAAAAAAAATTCAGAAGAAAACGCCCGCTATAGCCAAAACCCTGCACCCTTATAACGTCCAATAGCGCCCCTAGGGGCGGTGCTTGGGGCGCTACAGAGGCTGAAAACGCCCCATAACCTTACCACTACACATACCCTTAGAAGGTTTGGTTTTTATCATTGATGTGACGTTATCTTATTATTAGCATTTCTACGTGTATTTGATCTTAACTCATCTTGAATTAAGTTATTCTACATAGTGTAATAAAAATGAGGAGGGTGAAAAGGATACAAAAAACACAATAAATCAAAAAATATGACACAATGAGCCACAAAATATAACACAACGCCAAAAACTATAACACAATGTTGAAGAAAAAAGACACAATGAACGACAAAAATTGCACAATGATGAAAATAAGGAAAAAAAACACAATGCTACATAAAAGACACAATGATATAACATAAATTTTAAAAACCATAAGCTAAAAAAAAAACCTAAAAACTAAGATCGTAGGGTTCGATGAAACGGTTCCAATGCCACTTGAATGAGTTCAATCGGAGTCCATTTGATACCATTCCTACGACTTCCTATTTTTCTTTCACTATGTATTTGATCCTAACCCATCTTATTAACTTTTTGTTGAATGCGGGAGAATAATGTTATAACCGGCTCTTCGTAGAATAGTAGGATAAGCAATAAGATTATACAAGTAGGCTAGGCGTGCAAACGAGCCGAGCAGCAGCTCGCGAGCTACTCGAGCTTGGCTCGATAAGAAGCTGGAAACGAGCCGAGCCTTATTGAGCCAGAGCCGAACTTGAGCCTAAAACAAAGCTCGTTTATTAATTGAGCCCAAGCTCGAGCCTGACATGTGAAGCTCGTTACGCTCGTCGAGCCTTAGTGTAATCAGGGGCGTAGCTTTGTGGAGGCCAGGGGTGCCCCCCCCCCCCTCCTCCTAAATTTAAGGGTTTGGTGACTTTCGGCTCCAAAAAAAAATTTCAAGTTTCACCACGAAGTGTAATACTAGTTTTACTAAACGAGCTTGAGCCGAGCTTCATTTATCGAGCTCGAGCCAAGCTTCATTTACAATTAAACTTAAATGAACACTGACTTTCCCACTAGAAACCTCGAATGTTAAATCTATTTTTGGCGCATAGGAAACTTGCGTATCCTTAATGTCTTGGTCATATTGAGGTCTTCTGTTATTAAAAATATATAAGCTCATTTCTCGCTGACACTATCACCCGATGGTCTTTTTAGAATACAATTTACTCCCTTCTACTTTCGTTAATTTTCATCAATTGTTTGCTACAGACTGAATTAAAAAGAAAATGGATATATATAAGTTTTGTTCCCACTTCACACATTTTTTTTACCATCAATATTTTTTTTCAATTAAATACCACTTAACCTTATATTTGTAAGCATTTAACTTACACTCCATTTTTGTGAAGCAATCACCATACATCTAAACCATCAGGTTATAGGTATTCATTTTTTACTTCACCACTGATTTGCAATATGTATACTATGCGTCTATGTAGTAAGCGTTAAACTGCACTACAAAAAATAGGGTTATTGGGGACTGAAAAATTAGTCTCTGATACATTGAAATCAGTCCTTAATGATTATCAGGGACTGATTTTGCCAGTCCCCAGTCAGTGACAGATACCTAGTCCTAGATAGGTGTTTCAGTAACTAAAAATCAGTCTCTATTGTATGAGACCAACAGGGACTAAAGGTTAGTCTCCAATACAAAAAAATTCAGTCCTCAATTTGTCCTCGAGTACCACACTATTTCAGTCCCCAATACATTTCTTCAATGACTGCAAATCAGTCACGGATACTATGATATTCTTGTCCCTAATGTATAACTTTAGGAACTCAAAATCAGTCCTCTAAACATGTCTATATTGTCCTTGATACGTTTTGTCATGTTGGTGATTCTATATCAAATCAGTTTCTGATAAGATGTTTTAAAGACTAAAAACTAGTCTCGGGCACAACACGATTTTAGTCCTTAATATTTTTCTTTTGGAGACTGAAAAACAATCTCAAATCCCATGTCCGTTTACTCTAAAATATGACTATTAGATACTGAAAATCAGTCCAAGTTATGTTTCTTTAATTATTAGTAAATAGTCTCAAATACAATGTCTTTTGGAAACTATTTTTAAAATAAAATAAATATACAAAAATTGTTATAAATATATACAAACAGAAATCAAAGCTAATATACAGAAAATCAACCCCTTAACTTGAATAATAACATAAAGTATACATTGAGGGGTAAGGTTACGAATATAACAAAAAGCTAACTCAATTGGACTATGATGTTACAATAATTGATTTAATGGAAAAATGAGTGTCCTAGATTGAGTATTCAATTTGCAGCTTGGTTGTTACTTGCATCCGATTCCTACAAGAAAACATTCAAGTATGAAAAGTTTGAACCATTAAAAGTCGATATTCTTAACAAAAGCATTTTAATTTTCTTACTACCTTTTGTCAATGTTTGTCTAGGAACAAAAAAAAAATACATGCCTGCATTTTTTTTACTAGAGCTATAAAACGTGTAAAGTGTAAACATACCTTGGTTGAGAAAGCTAGGGATAATGTATTTCCTTTCTGAAACAAATCACAATAAAAAAAAAGAAACAAGAAGAGTAAAAAATAAATTAAAATTCCATCAAACAAGTAAACTAAAGGAGAAAACTTCAGAAAGGAAAATTACCTTTAAACATCTTGGTTCATCTTGGTTATAAGCAAGTACATTTTCAATGAGACATAACTTCAAAGAAGTACTTGTAAAGCCATCAAAAACCCATTTACCTAAAGAGGACACCAGATACACATAGAAAGTAACTTACTAAATAACTAGATAAGTAATATACTCTTTGTATGTTGAGAGCCGCTAACAACTCATGCATTGCCACCAACAGAGGTTTGACTGAAACACAAAAACAAGAAAAGAAAATGTTAATGTCCATTAAGTTAATTTTTTCCTATCAAGTTGAACCACCATATAATATAACAAGTGGAAAGAGTCGTTAAAAAGGTTCCAAAAGCCCATCCCTTGTGGTGGAGTGGTACTAACCTTGGTATCTAACACTCTAACTTTCTAACTTGGAGATGGTGGGTTCAATCCCCCTTTGGACCAATGAGCATAAAAGTAAAAAATGAAGCAAAAAAATACAAACCACTTTAAACCAAGGAGCATACTTCAAAGAAAAGAGCCATATTAAACACAATATGCATAAAGGTAAAGAACCTTATCCTACACCTCTATGTACCAAAATCACAGATGAATCTATTTGATTCCAAAGCAGTATCAGAAACCCTACATATCGAATTGATAGGCAAATTTTACTTGTTTCATGTTATTAGTTATAGTCGAATATATGTTCAATAAATGTTATAGCCATATATAATAAAACGTCAACTTGTGGCTCGGTGAAAAAGTTAATATTATCTTAATGTTGTCCCTAATTTCTTTGGTTTATTAACTTATGCGTATGATTAGAATGTTAGGACCTAACGAATTATCTCAAAAGGCTTGACCTAAATATGTGCCACCTTATTTTTTCTCCAATGAATAAATTATATATCTACTAATGCATAGAGAGTAACTACATGCATGACTAAATGTGTAATATACTCTTTGGTTGTGGAGAGCTGCAGCTGCTAACAACCCATATGTTGGCACCAACAAAGTCTTGACTCTTGAACTGAAAGACAACAACAACAACAACAAAAAGATTAATGTCTATTAAAGTGGTCTTGATATGTTATTGCCAATTTGCCAATAATATGTTGATTCAATGTATGCTCTCTTTAAGAGCTCATGCCTTCACTTTGCTTAGTTTGACCCTAACATCAGAAAGTGCAAAACAACTCAAGTAAATCCACTTAATATGATAAAATAGCATACCCAAAAAAAAACCTTTATGAACCATGAAGTCCATGGATTATTGTTGACCATTAACTTTGTAAAGAAGTTAAACAAATTAGAAGGGTAATCTAAAATCTTGACTCCATTAATTCTGTAAAGAAGTTCAACAAATAAATATTAAATTGAACAAAGAAAACAAGAACAAAAACACAAGATACTGAACGAGGAATTCCATTTTATAGGAATTATGCATTATCTAAAAACTATAAAAGCAATTAGTATAGAAATCAACTCTTAGAAGATATTACTGAAATTCGTAGCGTTTGTGTGGTTAAAGAACAATATGTTTACGAATAGAAACTTAAAACTGCTAAAGAACAACCACTTTAATTCCATATGTAAAATTAATAACATTTAATTATCTTGTACTATGCAGTTAAACTAAAATTGAAAATTGATGACTTGAATTGCTACAGGGAGAAATCATAAAATGTGCGCATAATATAAAACCGTGCAAAACAAGTCAAATTAAGATCAAATCAAATAAGAGAACATCTGAAACGGGAAATGATAATCCTACGGCTTAAGCAAAAGCACAAAAAAAAATTAACAATGAATAGAGGATTTAATTTGCTTACTAGAGACTTCTGTCATGCCTCTGCCCGATTCTCTGTCTCGCCGCACCACCCGCTAGTACCACAACAATTAATGCCTCAATTAAGTCTCCTTGTTCCCCTCGCAGTCACCATAGATCATGGTTGAGTTCTTGTAACCATTATCATTTTGATAGGCCCTCTTTCGTTAAGTCTCCATGTTCCACTCGTAATAAATTGCAACTTAATAGTCGGTTATGGCTGCTAGAATCCTGTTGCGAGATGGGGATGGATGATGCTTACTTTATATGTTCAAAGTATCTTGAGATGAAGATGCGCGATGGTCACAAGCAGGATTGTGAGGTTAGTTTAGGGCAAACATGAGATAGTAGATTTGAGGTGATGGTAGATTTAGGTTAGCAGGGAGGAACCAATTTAAGTTAGAGATCCAGGAAGAACGGAGGGGGGAAATCAATTATTTTGAATTTTGTTTAGAGGGAAACAATTTTTTTGATAAACCACGTCAAACTTAAAATTTAAAATGAATCATGACAACATTAAAATTAATACTTATGTAATTTTGGTAACATTATGTAATTTTGGTAACAACTATAAAATACGGTTATATCTATAACTTATAAGACTAAATGGTGTGGGATCGGGGAAAGGGGACGGGGTGGTGAGGTGGCGCTCGGGGTCTCGGGGAACACCGCCCCCCCCCCCCCCCCCGTTTTTTTTTCCGGTGAGATAGTGGAAATCTCCCCGTGCCCACCGCCTCTTGTGATTGGTCCATTCTTTTTTTTTTTTTTTTTAAATCAAAGTTTTATATATAAAAAAAGGAAGGGGGAATGGGGGAATTGGGGGAAGGCATTTCCAAACTTTGGGGGAGGAAATGGGGGAAATGATGTGGCGCTGATGTGGCAATTGGGGGAGTTGGGGGAAAGGGGAGGCACACCATATAGTCTAATAAAAGAATTGAACTTTGATGATGTGGCATTCAATGAAGGCCTCAACCTCTTTTTGAATGTGCCACATGGCATCATATAGGATTTTTTAATTTTTGAGTTTTTTTAATAAATCTATATATATTATAAATTATAATTATTTTAGGAAAAGATAAGAATTTAAAAACAAAATTAAATTTTCTCTCTAATGTTTCCTCCCATAACTTTTAAACGTTAATATCTTTTATATACGAGATTTTTTAAAGAAAAAAATTACACCAAATTAACGAGCGTTTTATTATCTTTCCAACGAGTACCATAGTGCTATATAAAAAACGAAGAAAAAAACAACTATTTTTGTGGGGTTTTGTTTTCAAATATATTTTACTCTACTAATAAATCACAAACGATAAACATAACTTCAATAGGCAGAGATTCTTTTTTTTTATATTTGAATATGATAACTTATGGCATAAATTTGTTTAAAATAAATAATAATAATAATAATAATATTATTATTCATTAATCATGTATTGGCAAATCATTAATTATGTTGTCATATTAGATATTTTATTATGTTATATTAGATATTTCAACCCCGGGACACTCCCGGGATAAAAAGATTCTTTTTTTTATATTTGAATATGATAACTTATGGCAGAAATTTATTTAAAATAAATAATAATAATAATAATAATAATAATAATAATAATATTCATTAATCATGCATTGGCAAATCATTAATTATGTTGTCATATTAGATATTTTATTATGTTATATTAGATATTTCAACCCCGGGACACTCCCGGGATAAAAGCTAGTAAGATAATAAATATAAAACTTTGAGAATAAATAAACTATTTTGTAGTGAGTCATGTTAGAGTTAATAGAGAATAATAGATCACGTATCTCTTAACAAACCATATTGATTCTTAATAATTATGATGACTCTTAGTTATTTAGTGAGTGACAACATTGTCACACCTGTATCAGCCTTATCAGACACCCAAAAAACCCTACCTTAAAAAACCGACCCAACCACCCAACACCAATCCCAAGTTTGACTGTTTTTTTTTCTAGCTTTTGGGCATCAAATCGTAGCACTATGACTAAAGCGCGGCACTTTGATGGCGGCAGGAGGGGGTGAATCTAGACAGGTGCGGATGGGAATTAGGGGTGCAAACGAGTCGAGTCGAGCTCGAGCTCGATTATTATCAATTAGTTAATATATTAAATAAAATAAATATAAATAATAGTTCATTTAGGCTCGTGAGCTCGATAAATGAAGCTCGCGGGGGGGGGGGGGGGTCGTTACTAAACAGTTTTAAATGAGTGGTAAATATTATTAAATATTAAAAAAACTAATATTACACTAGGCTCAACGAGCCTAATGAGCTTCACATGCCAGGCTCGAGCTCGATAAATAAACGAGCTTTGTTTTAGGCTCAAGCTCGGCTCGAGCTCGATAAGGCTCGGCTCAGTTCGAGCTTTTTACCAAGTCGAGCTCGAGTAGCTTGCGAGTGGCTCGACTCGTTTGCACCCCTAGTGGGAATAGATGGAGCCTTATATTATGAGGGTCAAGTTATTCTACACAGTGTAACAAAAATGAGAAGGGTGAGAAATATACAAAAAACACAATAGATCATGAAATATGACACAATGAGCCACAAAATATAACACAGTGACAAAAAACATAACACAATGCTGAAGAAAAAAAACACAATGAATTGAAAAAATGACACAATGATGAAAATAAGAAAAAGACACAATGGTACATAAAAGACACAATGATATAACGCATATTCTAAAAACTACAAGCTAAAACCCCAAAAACGAAGACCTAAAAACTAACGTCATAGGGTTCGATAAGACGGTTCCAATGCCGCTTGAATGAGTTCAATCAGAGTCCGTTTGATACCCTTCCTACGACTTTCTATTTTTCGTTCACTGTGTATTTGATCCTTAATTGCATACTAACATATCATACACAAAAGCCATCCGGACTAACTTTTAGTCTTCAATATGGTCTCTTACAGGAACTATTAGGATTGGTTTTCATTGACTAATATATCTGCTCAAATTTGTAAAATATGTGTCTTTTAATGGAGACTGGATATCAGTCCCTACGTATTTCATCTAGAAAGCTCCTCAGAGACTAAATATTAGTTCCGGATAAGGCCCGTTACAAGGTTGTTAAGACTAACTTTTAGCGCCTGATACTTTTCATTAATTATAAGACTTGGAACAAATAATTGGAGACCAAAAATCAGTCCTTGAAACTTTTTTTATACAAAAGATCTTCAAAACTCAATACAATCCCTAATTCAATACGCTTTGAGAATATTAGGAACTAATCTTTAGTATCTATTATGTTTCCTCCTCTATTAGAGACTGAATATCAATCACCAATACAATGACACCATATTTGTGTACTGACGGAATGTATCTAGGACTGAAATTCAGTAACAATAAATTTCCCTCCAAAACCTTTTATTGTGCAAACATATTTGTAACTGATATCCAGTCTTAAATAAGGTGTCATAAAGTTAGCGACTGATTTTCAGTTCCTAACATAAGTCACATCAAAATCAGTCCCTAATATTATTAGTAACTGATAAATCAGTCCCAGATACTATGTATTTGATACTGATAAATCAGTCTCCGATAATTTAGTCCCAAATGGTCACTTTTTTTGTAGTGAGCTGTTAGACCACAAATAGATATATCTTTGAGACAATGTTTATTAAGTGTTTATTATTGTATGTTAACCTGGCTAATGTAATTGTTTTCACTTAACAAAAAGAAAATCTTAGATATTAATTCTGACTAACTAGTTTACGATCTTGAGACCGGGAAGACCACACACATGACTTGATTAGAAGTTCATTATTCGACATAGATCTAATCAAAATTATGTACAGTATAATTTAATCATATGGATCCTTGCAGAATCTATAACATTTTTAGATCGACCTTATAGTAAGTTTTTAGGACATGAACAAAAAGAAGGATACATGGATATGATCACACTATTAATCAAAGAATTAACTCTCATTGTAAAGGATTTTTTATTGGCATAAGACAACTTTTTTTAATAGTAAGTGACAGTTTTAAGAGAGTTAAAACTGGATGAATGTAAATAGATAATGGTGCACAATATATATATATATGAATATGACTAGTGATTAGTTGAAGTATGAGTCTTGTTACCTTCGTAGCTGGTTAAGATGCCAAAGGGAATGGAGAAGTCAACAGGCTTGTGTCTCCTGCTTGTAATCCTATCTACTTATCATAGCACCGACTAAAACAAGAGAGAGATAATGAGATTGGAGAGCAAAGGAATCCAGCTGCTTATTACTTTACTTATAGGGGGGGGGGGGGGGGGGGGGGGGGGGGGGTTGTCTTATATTTATTTATAGGGGTGGTTAAAACAAGGGTGGTTATATTTAAACCCCCCACCCTTCTATTTTAACCCCCTCAAAGCGCCTCGCTTAGGCCAAAGCGAGGCGCTTTGAGCTAACTTCGAGACCGTCAGTACGAGAATCAGAAAAGCTGATTTTCAAATTCCAAGCGCCTCGCTTAGGCCTAAGCGAGGCGCTTCAAGGGGGTAATTTATTTTGGTAGTTGTTTTGATGTTTTGAGTTGGTTTTTTTATTTTTTTTTTTAATTTAATAATTATAAAAAGTTAAAAAAATTTAAAAAACAAAGTAATAACCCTAATCATTGTCAATGACTTAAACTTTACATCATCAACCAACTTCAAAATTTCAACTTCCCGTTCAGGTGCTTAATACTAGATTGATGATACCTTGTTCCACCCAAATCAAGGGATCTGCTTGGAGTCTAAAGCTTCGTGTGTCATCTTGGTCGAACTCATGTTGCAACATTCGTCTTGTGTGTGTTAGGGTCCGAAATTTTAGGCTTTTTAGTGAATTTTTCCATCTTTGTGTTTCCAAATGTTTTTTAATTAGCTTAAATCTCTCTGATCCATGGTACCTTGAAGACTAGATTCGGTGCAGTCGACGAACATCATTCAAAATTTCAACTTCCCGTTCAGGTGCTTAAGTCCACCTTGAAGACTTGATTCGGTGCAATCAGACTCTGAATGCGGTATGCGCGTTAAATTTCATTAAACGCGGCTCGCTCAAGGTGCAGTCGACGAACATCATTCAAAATTTCAACTTCCCTTTCAGGTGCTTAAGTCCACCTTGAAGACTGGATTCGGTGCAATCAGACTGCGAATGCGGTATGCGCGTTAAATTTCATTAAATGCGGCAATCAAGGGATCCGCTTGGAGTCTAAAGCTTCGTGTGTCATCCTTGTGTGTTCAAGACACAGGCAAGTCCTCGTCTGATCCACAAAACAAAACAATAATCTTGAAGTTTTTTTAATATAGCCATTTTCCCCTGGGTTTACCAGGAATGGGTTGAAAGTGTGTGTTGCACCGGCTTGAGATATGAGTTTGATTAGCTTGAATCTCTCTGATCCATGATATCCGGTTGTCTTCATCGTTGACCGCTATCTGTCGGATAACAACTGAAAAAGTTGTAATTACAAGAAGATGATCAAGGATGCTACAACATAACTTGCACCGGCTTGAGATATGAGTTTGATTAGCTTAAATCTCTCTGATCCATGGTATCCACTTTTCAGGTTGTCTTCATCGTTGACCGCTATCTCTCGGATAACAACTGAAAAAGTTGTAATTACAAGAAGATGATCAAAGATGCTACAACATAACTTGCACCGGCTTGAGATATGAGTTTGATTAGCTTGAATCTCTCTGATCCATGGTATCCACTTTTCAGGCTGTCTTCATCGTTGACCGCTATCTGTCGGATAACAACTGAAAAAGTTGTAATTACAAGAAGATGATCAAAGATGCTACAACATAACTTGCACCGGCTTGAGATATGAGTTTGATTAGCTTAAATCTCTCTGATCCATGGTATCCACTTTCAGGTTGTCTTCATCGTTGACCGCTATCTCTCGGATAACAACTGAAAAAGTTGTAATTACAAGAAGATGATCAAAGATGCTACAACATAACTTGCACCGGCTTGAGATATGAGTTTGATTAGCTTAAATCTCTCTGATCCATGGTATCCACTTTTCAGGTTGTCTTCATCGTTGTCCGCTATCTCTCGGATAACAACTGAAAAAGTTGTAATTACAAGAAGATGATCAAAGATGCTACAACATAACTTGCACCGGCTTGAGATATGAGTTTGATTAGCTTAAATCTCTCTGATCCATGGTATCCACTTTTCAGGTTGTCTTCATCGTTGACCGCTATCTCTCGGATAACAACTGAAAAAGGTGATGAGATAGATGAAAACAACATAACTTGCACCGGCTTGAGATATGAGTTTGATTAGCTTAAATCTCTCTGATCCATGGTATCCACTTTTCAGGTTGTCTTCATCGTTGATCGGTCAAAGTCTGTTAGCAATGATAACGAAATGATCGTTATCTCTCGAATAACAACTGAAAAGGTGTCTTCAATGATTCTAAAAAACTTGAAAGACTTGATTCGGTGCAATCAGACTCCAAATGCGGTATCCACTTTTCAGGTTGTCTTCATCGTTGATCGGTCAAAGTCTGTTAGCAATGATAACGAAATGATCGTTATCTCTCGAATAACAACTGAAAAGGTGTCTTCAATGATTCTAAAAAACTTGAAAGACTTGATTCGGTGCAATCAGACTCCGAATGCGGTATCCACTTTTCAGGTTGTCTTCATCGTTGATCGGTCAAAGTCTGTTAGCAATGATAACGAAATGATCGTTATCTCTCGAATAACAACTGAAAAGGTGTCTTCAATGATTCTAAAAAACTTGAAAGACTTGATTCGGTGCAATCAGACTCCGAATGCGGTATCCACTTTTCAGGTTGTCTTCATCAGTTGATCGGTCAAAGTCTGTTAGCAATGATAACGAAATGATCGTTATCTCTCGGATAACAACTGAAAATGTGTCTTCAATGATTCTAAAAAACTTGAAAGTAATTACAAGAAGATGATTTTACTGTCTAGTTCTTTTGGCCACAGGTACTGTCTAGTGGTTGGAACAAGGTATGGATATGGAGAACATGGAATGAGATGGTTTCGATTTTCGTACAAAGATTCTATAAGTAAAAGTCAGTTGTTAAAAGTATCAAGACTATGAAATTAGTAAAACAACTTTACAGTTGTTTATCGGAGAGATAATTGTCAACGATGAAGGCAGCCTGATAAAGGCTGAACACGAGTGTAATCAAACAAGGTGCTATGAAAACCACCAACGATCAATTATAATATAGTCTGGAAGTCAAAGATATCAATTAAACATGCAAAAATTATGTTTTGAAAAAATATGGGTATCGAATGTTTAGTCGGAGGACCACTTACAATGATTCATCAAAGTTGTACAAAGCTGGATGTTTTTACTGGAAAACCAAAACGAGCAATAAACGAAGCGAAACGGAGAGATATAATTTTCTTGGCTTAGAAACAACTAAAAAGAAGCAAAAATGAATTAAAATTATTTTTTGGTGATTAACAGATAATTTTAAAGAATTAAAAGAAATTCAAGTTTTTTAAAAAAAAGGCCAAAGCGCCTCGCTTTGGTCAAAACGAGGAGCTTGTGGTCTAATCAAACCAGTCAAGCGCCTAGCTTTGGCCAAAGCTAGGCACCCAAGCGCCTAGCTTTGACCAAAGCTAGGCGCTTTGGCCTTTTTTTTTAAAAAACTTGAATTTCTTTTAATTCTTTAAAATTATCTGTTAATCACCAAAAAATAATTTTAATTCATTTTTGCTTCTTTTTAGTTGTTTCTAAGCCAAGAAAATTATATCTCTCCGTCTCGCTTCGTTTATTGCTCGTTTTGGTTTTCCAGAAAAAACATCCAGCTTTGTACAACTTTGATGAATCATTGTAAGTGGTCCTCCGACTAAACCTAACTCGCAACAATTGTTTTTAATTCATTTTTAAGTGCTTTTAATTACTTTTCGAGAAATGATAATTTTCAAATATTACAGAGGTGTTACCAAGCATGTCAAGAAATGATAATTTTCAAATATTTGCAAGTCCAAATTATTGTACGATGTCTTTTTTCAGAGGACCTCGACTCTTGAGATGTTGCAGGTGTTTGAAAAGTTTGAACTGAAATTGAACTGTTATTTGGAATGTTCCTGTTTTCATATATTGCAGATCAAGGTGTTACCAAGCATGTCAAGAAATGATAATTTTCAAATATTGCAAGCCAAATCATTGTACGATGTCTTTTTCAGAGGACCTCGACTCTTGAGATGTTGCAGGTGTTTGAAAAGTTTGAACTGAAATAACTTTTAATGCAAGCAAGTAAAATTCAGTTGTTTTACTAATTTCATAGTCTTGATACTTTAAAAATCGGATCGGCATTAACGCGGGAACCTTCGTTTTTGCAAAAACCTTCCTTCCTTATTATTATTATTATTTACATTATTATCGTAAAACAAAAACGATAATAATGTAAATAATAATAATAATATGAATAGTGACCCTCTGGCAAACCTGCGTAAAGGACAGTGAGATTGATAACTGGACAGGTTAGCCAGGTGTTTGTCAAAAAGGTAGAGCATACCACTAGAGCAAAAAGTTGTGTGTATGAATAGTGACCCTCTGGCAAACTGGACAGGTTAGCCAGGTGTTTGTCAAAAAGGTAGAGCACACCACTAGAGCAAAAAGTTGTGTGTATGAATAGTGACCCTCTGGCAAACTGGACAGGTTAGCCAGGTGTTTGTCAAAAAGGTAGAGCACACCACTAGAGCAAAAAGTTGTGTGTATGAATAGTGACCCTCTGGCAAACTGGACAGGTTAGCCAGGTGTTTGTCAAAAAGGTAGAGCACACCACTAGAGCAAAAAGTTATGTGTATGAATAGTGACCCTCTGGCAAACCTGCGTAAAGGACAGTGAGATTGATAACTGGACATGTTAGCCAGGTGTTTGTCAAAAAGGTAGGCCACACCACTAGAGCAAAAAGTTGTGTGTAAAGTTTTATTTAGCGTAAAAAGTTCATTGTACATATACCTCCTTATCTAAAAACAAATCACATCATTTGTATGAACAATGACCCTCTGGCACACAACTTTCTTCAACCAAATCATTTCTTCAAGTTCATTTCACCAAAAAAAGCAAAACTCAAGAAAACAAAGATGAAACCGATTAATGTTCTAGTGGTGTGCCAGAGGGTCACTATTCATACGCAGGTTTGCCAGAGGGTCACTACTCATACAAATGATGTGATTTGTTTTTAGATAAGGAGGTATATGTACAATGATGGAAGAAGTTATCAATCTCACTTCTATTGTTTCGGGTTCCCTTTCATCGTTGACACATATCTCTCTAAGATGATTGATACCTTCTCTATGGAAGTTGCTAAAATAGTTAAACAAAAGCTGAAATTGAACAGTTATTTGGAATGTTTCTGATCATTACAGTAAAATTCATTAGCCGGCGTTTGTCAAAACGAACAACTAAAATAAACTTTTCATGCAAGCAAGTAAAATTCAGTTGTTGGACAGTGAGAGATTGATAACTGGACAGGTTAGCCAGACGTTTGTCAAACGAACAATTAAAATAAACTTTTCATGCAAGCAAGTAAAATTCAGTTGTTGGACAGTGAGATTGATAACTGGACAGGTTAGCCAGACGTTTGTCAAACGAACAATTAAAATAAACTTTTCATGCAAGCAAGTAAAATTCAGTTGTTGGACAGTGAGATTGATAACTGGATAGGTTAGCCAGACGTTTGTCAAACGAACAATTAAAATAAACTTTTCATGCAAGCAAGTAAAATTCAGTTGTTGGACAGTGAGATTGATAACTGGACAGGTTAGCCAGACGTTTGTCAAACGAACAATTATACTTTTCATACAAGCAAGTAAAATTCAGGAAAAAGCTGACATTTTGTTCCTTGTTGCAGAAAGAAATCAACAGTCGGATCGACGATTTTGTTTACCCTCCCATTGACATAAAAAATGTTTTTTTGAAAAACGTCTGACTTAAAAAAAAATGTTAAACCTTAATCTCAAAAGACCAAAAAAAAAAAAAAAAAAAAATTTATTCGAAGCGCCTCGCTTAGGCCTAAGCGAGGCGCTTTGGGTCAAAAATCAGCTTTTTCTGACCTCGTACCGAGGTAGTTAAAAAGCAAAGAAAGCGCCTCGCTTAGGCCTAAGCGAGGCGCTTTCAAGGGGGTGAAAATAGAAGTGGGGGGGTGGAAATAGACCATGCCTAAAATAAAAACCCACTTAAAACGAAGAAACCCGGGAAACTTAACTCTGACTTCCCGAACTTTTTATCATCTGAAAAAATTAGGGTATGTAATATACATGATTTTAAGAGTTTTGAGCCAAAAAAATAAAAATAAAGCGCCGAGTGGATATTTAAAAAAAATAAATAAGTTTTTTGTGTTACATATGTTACATGTCTGTTTTTGTGTAACATACGTAACACAAAAAAAAAACTTATTTATTTTTTTAAAAATATCAACTAGGCGTTTTTTTTGTTTTTTTGGCTCAAAACTCTTAAAATCAGGTATAATACATACCCTAATTTTTTCAGATGATAAAAAGTTCGGAAAGTCAGAGTTTCCCGAGTTTCTTTGTTTTGGGGGGTTTCGAGTATCCCTTTAGCCTTTATTTATATAGTATATATGAGAACAAATAAAATAACTATTTAGTTTTCAAATACATTATTTATAAAAAATGTATAAATATGGTGTTTAATTTTGTTATTAATCTCTTCTTAAATTTAGAAAAAAAAAAAAAAGAGAACAAATTAGTTTGATGGAATGTTTAGGGTATATTACCTACATATGGGTAAGTAATTGGTAGGAACTTAAATTTAAAAACATGTGAAAAATTTAGTTTGATGGTTTTCTTGAGAATATCCTACGCATGTGTATGTAAAAAGTACATGTTTAAAAGAATACGAACCATTAATCAGTTAAATCCGGCACATTCGTAAGTAACTGATAGAAATTAAAAAACAGATGAAAATTTTTTTTTACGCCCAACAAACATTTCTTTCCGATTACCCAGGGGAGTTCTCACACTATGGACAGACCCCCACAACCAACCCAATAGAGGGCCCATACGTACCTCGGGCGGCTGGCGTAGTCAGCCCCGTCCATGCAGTTCCCCAAACCGGGGAAAACCCAACCCCTCACCCGCCCGTAGGCACGACGGTGAAGGATTGGTTAAACCTGGGCGAGATCAGGACTCGAACTCATGACCATATGCCAGGAGTCATCCATCATTTCTCATTATGTCCTTTGTGGGAATCGAACCCAGAACCTCTAAAAAAGATCCTCGGTCCATTCACCAACTAAGCTACCCATAAAGTACACATGAAAAATTAGTTTGATGGTTTCTAATGAATAACCTACACATTTGTATGTAAAAGTACAAGTTAAAAAGAATATGAACCATTAATTAGTTAATTTCCAAAGGGACTATATGAATATGAATTTATTTTTTCAAATGGTAAGGGTTCAAACCATGTGAGAGACAAAAAATGTACAATTTAATTAAGATTGCAACTTTTAGGCGTCCAACTGTCATTAACCACCGTAGTAGGAGGCTCTATTCTTAAAGGCACACATGTGTCGATATGAAAAAAATTGTGTGTGTATGTATGAATCCAAAGAGTTCTATCATGCCAGTGTAGGTGGAGGGCGGCTTAGGGTTCCGCATGACAAGAATTTCCAATTAAAGTACATGGAGAGTTTTATGGTGGTGCAGTTCAAATGCAATATGGAACAAATTGTTAGGCATCAAGAAAACATATGCACACAAGATAAAGGTAGCAGAGATGTGAATGCTGGTAAGATGAAACAAAATTTCTTATAGTTTCAATTTGACTGTTAAACCGATTAAATTGTTATTAAAAAAATTCGGTACTTTTTAATTCCTGCATTTAATGAACGAGTTGTGTCTCCTTTGACTCGACTAGAAAATTAAGGTTGCTACCTTAGTTGAGAACATCACCATATAAGCACACTCACAAGTTCACAGCAAAACTAACACACTATTATTTTTTGTTATGACTTCAAAGCTTTTTAAATGTTAAGTCTTCTCTAGCACTGCACATTGTTTCGATTGTTGTACCCTATAAGATAAACCTATTCTTTTAGGAAAGACGCGTCGTTTGTTATAGAGATCATGTTGAACACGAAGCATGATCCACAACCGTCCTTTTCTTGTGTTCTTGTTTTTCTTTCTTGCAATTGTAATAACATTGTGGTTTTTATTTTATGTTTGGTATTATAATTTATGTTAACATACTTTGTATTATTATTAGTTGTTATTCTATAAGTAATAATAGCAAACAAAAAAATGTCTAAAATACGAACTCATCTCTCAAAATTTACAACTAGCATGTAAGGCCTCTAACCAGGCATCTTACAGCTGGACATAAGCACATCTAAAAGACTCAAAACACCATTCATTAAACGATACTACACATTACTACACAAAGGAAAACATACAACAACACTACTACCATGTGGATCCAAACAAGCAAGCGTCATTCTTCAATTACATTATAATATAAAATGCTACAAGTTAATCAAAACTTTGACTCGGGATACTCGGATACCACGTTGGTCCATGAGAAGCTTCGCGCACATAGCCAAGAGTTCCACGCCATAAAGTACATTACCTGCAACAATCTAATATACATGCAAAAGTCAGCTACGTTGAGTGAGTTCTAACAGTCAAGTTTAGGTATAAAACATCCATTGTAACCATCAAACATTATTAACACATCATTATTCGAGGATAAACTTACAACATACCAAAACTCAAACCCTGTTACCCGTAGTGTAGCAACGAGAAATTTTTTCTTTATTTCCTAGCGGCCTCGAGCAATTTTTGGGATGAAAATTCTTTCAATAGGGGGATGATGTGACACCCGACAAACTCAGGTTAATATTCATAACAAAACTTAAGTATACCTTAGCAAAACATTTGTAAAACACGCTTAAATGGGTTAGTTGAGTTGGTTCGGTGATTCAGTGGATCATCGGGAGTTGGTTTACACACACTACGGTTATATTCAAGTAATCACCGGGTAGCACACATGAGTCTTGTATCCCGGGTGTTGGTGAAATAACATAATAAAAGTAACTTGTCGAGAATTATATGTTTTATGATTGTTAGATAACTTGTCGATATGTGTATACGTGAATTGATATGATAAGCTTATGAAAAAACCCAATCTTTCTAATGAGAGGGAAACTGGCTAAGCCAGTCGCCCTAAATGGTAGGGGTGAGTGGCAGCAACTATAAATACCATATTTGACTTGTTTTCATCATTTCCACAACCCTAACTCGCCCCTAAACACCCATTTACGACCCTTAACCTCTGTACACGAGTTTTTGCCCTCAAATCATCAATTCTTAGCCACAACAACTCCTAGAACCATAAACAAGTGAAGATTTAAGGTGTGTGAATCATCTAAACCCTTTTCCAAACATTCTTGTGTTATTGTTAAAAAACCCAAAATGTCCATATCTGAACCTAGTTTTTTTCATCAATAAAAACCTTTGTAAAACCTTTCTAAATTTGATCTAAATGTTACACATGAGTTTCTTATAAAAACACAAGCTTTGAATGATGTTGGTGATCTAATAAATGGGGTTTTTGTGTTGTTTGTTGTTAGAATAATGATATATTGTTGTTAGGATGATTATGTAGGTATTAGAAGCATGTTTGGATGATATTTGGTTGTTTATAAGTTTTGACTCCTTTGAGGATTTTGTGTAGTGATGTGCGTGGTTTTAGCAAAATAAAAAGATATCATTTTCCAGCCAAAAACTTTGATGTTTTAATTTCATAACTTTGGTTAGGGCTAAATGAATGATTTTTACTAAACAGGTTTTTACCAAGTTTTAAATTTATAAAGTAAACAATATTTACTTTATAAACTAAAACCAACACATAGGCAGAGAACCTGACGTGCATAGTATAGTCTCTAGGGTAAGTATTGAGTATCGTATCCCAAGGTTCACACTTTCCCCTACTCAACCTTTCATCAATTAATTATCGGGTTTTAAAAAGAAAAATAAAACAGAGGGGTTCTTTAATAAAAATGGTTTTTGAAAAAAGTTTTGGTTTTGATAAAAGAAAGGATAAAAATAGCAGAGAGATCAAATATGCACATCTCGGGACCCTCCGAATAAGTAGTTAAGTTTATCATTACAACAAATAGTTAAGTTTAATTATTTGTGAGGAAGAGAAGAGTGTTCTTGAAGTGTTGACTCTTTGATAGAGAAGCGGAGGCTACTACTGCGTAGAATGCTAAACCTCTCCGGCGTGCGTCCAACTAGGGTCTCCTCAAACCGAGGTCAAGTCTCTGGTCTTCGAACTCATCTTCTTCTTAAAATGGAGGCTTCACTTCCGACCTAGACCACTGTACACCTCGCCTTAGCTCTCGCGTTTCGTACCGAAGGATATCGCCTTAGGGTCATTCCCGAGTAGGTCAACAACGAATCCCCTAAGAAGGTTAACGATACTAAGATCGAAGGATCTCTCTTACAGTTGATATCAGGAGACCGTATCCCCATTGGTTAATGGTGTTGTACTAACGAGAACTAGATATAGAATCTTTATTTTATTTATCTTTAGTGACACTTTAATATTTACAGGCCTAATAATTATAAAGTTGGTTTGATGATTGATGACTGAACTAACCCAACCCATAACCTCCCGAGCTGAATGAAGTACTTAACAAAGGTGGAACATAATCCTAAAGGCGTATGATACAAGAGATCACTGGTGCGCCCATAGGGAATCCTCCCTTTGCCAAGAAAGTCATTCAACTACTGAATAAAATCCTTGATAAAGATGGAACATAATCCTAATGGTGTGCAATCCGAAGATCACTGGTGCACCCGTAGGGAATCCTCCCTTTACCAAGAAAATTACTCAGTCATCTGGTATGTACCAGAAATGTGTCACTCAGATCTGGTCCACTTCAGAAGCCATTGTTTAGAATCCGGTTCGGATATCAGAAGCCCGAAGGATCTGTCTCACTACCGGTTTCCTCACCTTGGATCTAGCTCGGGACTACCAGAAGCTTATTAAACTTCTAGTTAGTTTATTAAGTTATAGTTGATTTTAAGTTTATTAAGTTAATCATCATTGGGAACCTGTCACAAAGTTAAACAAATAAAGATTAGAAGAAGATAACAAAATAAATAACTAAAAATAAACTAATAATAATAATAATAATAATAATAATAATAATAATAATAAAAGTCTACAAATTGAATGTGGGTTCATGATAATAGAAAGATACAACCATATCGAATGATCTACCGAAGAATATGGTTGCTCATAGACAAGCTCTCTATCTTCAAGTGCTATGCATCTAACAACCTCATGACCCTCGATGTTTTATTGCATGTGAACTACTCTACAATCCTCTTCTTAGCCAAGCCGATCAAGGTAAGACGAGGCCTAACCATTGAGGAATGTTAGGAGGGCCAGAAGGCCTCCCATAAGACCCCAAGATCTCTGGAAGAAGCTTGGAGTTCGGCCCCAAGAGAGCACAAGAAGGGATGAACAAATGGTGAGGGTTAGCTTGCTATTTATAGGCAAACCAGATGAGCAGGGGCGTGCCAGACAGTGAAGCACGGGTGTGCTTGCCTTGCTCCCCAAGTTTCGTCGTTTTTAGGTTTGCTGCGTTGTCTTCTAGCGTGCAGGGCCTTTGTGCAAGTGAGCGTGGACGTGCTTGGTCACTCCGGGACTGATTTTATCACTATTTAAGTCCCGCTATTGTCTTCCAAACATACAGGGAACAGGCTTCAAGTCTGGTATCTTCAGGAATCTCCAGTTTTTGCTTGTTTTCACCCGGAAATCCTTCATTTTCGTCTTGGAGCTCCAGTTTCTTGAGAAATACAAATAGGAACGAATTAAGCATCAAATATCAATAATGTAAGCCTATTATATTCTATTATGAGACTGTTTATGCCTGTTTTATATGTTAATTATGTGAGTCATCATGTAGATTTGGGATTGGATATGCTAATATGATGATGATGTTATGTTAGGATTCATGTTAGAATGATTACCTCTGAGTTTGATGATATTATGAACGTGATTATGTGATTTAATCAGATTATTTGCCATTTGGGGAAACTATTTCATGCAATGATGTGACTTGTTTATAATATTACCCATTTTGAGAAAAATTTGCAAATTATACATGGAACCTGATCAAACGAGATGCTAATTGTTATACTATGAGGAGATAGATTAGATATTGATTGTGTATCGATTGGCTATGTTCCGGCAAGTTTTTGATCTAATCCAAAGGGTTTCATTCGTTAAAAGATGCAAACAACAGTGCATGGGCAACTGCCTTACCCATTCGCCTCCCATCAAACCCACTGGCCCCAAAGCAAACCCAATCGCCCATTTTAAAATTCAGTAGCGTGTTTTGAAACTCAGTAACATGTTTAGAAACCTAGTAGCGTGTTTTGAAACCTAGTAGCGTGTTTTGACACCCAGTAGCGTGTTTTGAAACCCAGTAGCGTGCTTTGAAACCCAGTAGCCCGTGTTATGACACATTCGCGTATTATGTGATCTATGTGCTAAGTTTTGTGATCCACTCGTTATATGTGATATGTATCTACGTGTTGCTATCGGAAAACTTATACTTAATTGATAAACTGACATAACAGGTCACCAACGGGATGCCGAGTCTTGTCTGGTCGTGTCGAAGTCAAAACACTTATGCAAACACACAGAGTCATGGTTTGGACAACCAAGGGTTATTAGACTAACACATTATCGGTCAACACACTTATAGACGTCTTATGATAGGTTTCCGGTAATTGGAACTATCATCACACGGTCGGTTTTATAAATAGTAGAAGACGCAATCTAAGGTGAGTTTCACGACCCCACTTTTCTATACTTTCTAATGGGGGAGAAACATGCTTCAAACTTGGATTTTCTTTAAAGATCATTTATTACTATTGTTATCAATTGTTTATTTGCGACTTATTTAAGTCCTATGTGAACCACTAATATGGGTATATAGCGGGGGGGGGGGGGGGTATGGATCGATCTATTGGGTCTAACAAACCCCACCCGGGTCAACTGGAGGTTGGACGAGTACATATTGTCTCGAACACACAGCGGTTACCGGAGATGACGGTAACCGGAAAGGCAACACACTATATTGAGCAACAACATAGTCAGCAATGGTTCCAATCACATAAGTAACATACATAACGTGTAGCTAACGATTAATAAAATTGTAAAACATATTAGATCTTCTTAAATAACATTTTAATTAAAACATGTGAACTTACCAGCATTATATATTGACACATTTAGCATGTTTTCTCATGTCGCTAAGGTAACAACAAAGATAGGATGCACTGGAGTCATCACAACGTCTCATGCATTGTGTTAACAAACACTATTACTATTTCGGTTTTCAAACTATCATACATTTGGTACTTTGGGATGTAAACTTTTAAACTGCTTCCGCTGGTTAAACTTTGGTAGATGTTTTATTACGTTGTTTTAATCATATAGTTTTCGTTTGTTGTGACCGTTGACTTAGATCATGGTGTGTCACGCGCCTCGCGGTAAAACCCCGCAAGTAGAATGTGAGGATGTGAGAGATTGGTATCAGAGCCAATGGTTATAGTGAACTAGGACTGCATTTAGAGTCTGGTCTATAGCCGAGTCTCACACACTAGACGGTCACACACTTATGAGTCGTATCGTATGGGGAATAACTACATTGCAGTGTTGTCGACATCATCATCCATATGTTACATCATCTGTTATATCTCTTTTCTATTTGTGTCTCTTCTTCTAATTCGGGATATGAAGATGAAGAAGCGATCTTGTTGGCCTTGCACAATGGTGGCGTACATTGGAATGGCTCTGTAGCATAATCCAGATACTAGTTCGAGATTCAAACATTTCATTCTCAGTGGCGGATCTAGAACAAAAGTTTATGGGTAACGCTCAAAATTTTTTTTACCTTACATTCATATAATGTAATAAAAAAAAACACAACACAATAATAAATAAAGTTAAATAAATACCTAATAGATTTCTCCTATTTGACATTTGAAAGATTGAAATCGATTCTAAACCGAGCCGTCTCGCCTCAGCACAGATTTGAAACCGAGCTGGAAATCTAAGCTCGAACTCGACTTGGTTTTTAACCGAGCTTGCTAGTCACGACTTGATTAGGCTCGGATTTTAAAAGAAAACTTAATACATGGCTTCAAATTTCAATAATATAAAATATCATTAAGTAGTTCAAAAGAATTCATTAAAACTAAATTCGATTTAATACATTAGAGACCAAAATCACATTCAACCAAGTACAAAAATAAGCTTCAAATTTCACCGAATACAACATATGTTCATTAGCTTCTTAATCAACATACAAATATGCCCTAGATATCCTTCCACACTCTTCAACACATGAAAATAGTAAGCATTTTTTATAATCAATTATATGTATATAAAATAAAAATATATTATAAGCAAAACTATCCGAGCTAAACCGAGCTGAGCTAACGAGTGAGTCAAACCAAGCCAATTTGGTTCGTTACAAACCGAGTCGAGTCGGCTCGGATCTGTTTCAAACTGAGTCATATTGAGCGAGCAATCTGCAAGCTAAATTTGAGTGAGCTCCTATCCGCAAGTTTTTGAACAACACCCGGCAGGTGTGTTTTTTTTTCAAAATTAAGGGTAAGAGATACGAGCTTATGGAGCGAGTTATTAATTTTTTCTTTAAAAAATTGGCCTTCTTAACTTATAATGGATGGTTAGTGGACTATTGTTTATGGTGTTGGGCTTTTAAAATAGTTTGAGAGGTAGCATAAAAAATTTGAAGGGTAGCATAAACGTCCAAGAGTAACGTAATATGTAAAACGTTAAAAAAATAAATAAATTTTGCACTACGCTAGGTAGCGGGTGTTACCCCTGCTCCCTCTTTATGTCCGCCTTTGCTCATTCTTACACTCCAATGGACACATTCACTCACACACTATCTTACACTTGTACTTGTTCGAGTACACCTCTAAGTGATCCTCACTTGGAGATTCTTAGTCGTATCACACTCGAGGATATATGAGCTAGTGGTGTTTATCTATCCAGTAATCATGGATATTCTAGTTGGATGGTTTGTAGCTGATACATATTCGTCTAATCGGGATGCTTCTAATCTTTCTGATGACATTTTTACTAGAATTCTATTACTCGTGATGATTCTAATATCTCACTTGTTTGTGAAAAACAAAAGATGTTTGGAGTTCGTGCAGGAAGACATGGTGGACGCACTGGTGGCCGAAACGGAGGGCGCGACAACATCAACATGACCCAAGCAGAGTTGAATAATCTAATTTAAGATCAGGTGGTTGCAGTTCTTGCTTCTTATCAAGTCGCCCAAGCTCAAGGTAGTAAATTGGTTTACTCCCATTCTCATCCATTCTTTTGTATGATATTCATTTTGGTTAAGCAACGTTGTTTTGTTTGCAAAGGGCACGCTGTTAACCAACAAGCACCCCCATTCCCAGCTCCTCATGGTTAAACAGCAAGCACGTTGTCGTACACACTCAGGGCCAGTTATGGCCTTAGGGTTTCCCTTTGGTTGATTTTAAACCAACATGTTACACCCAGGTCCCTCAAGTTCTGTTATGAGCGTCCTGATCTACAATGTTACACCTATACCGTTAAATTTCATCTAACGTTAACCGAGGCTCACATTTCTCAAAACGATCCCTTATAACTTTGTTGACTAAAACCCATCAATAAACCTAGTTATATAAGTTAACAACAATTTTTCGGGATGTTACATATAACATTATTAAAGTTTGTATAATTTTGATGGTTCTCTAAATTCACGTATTTAAAGCCCTTAGTTTTTTCTTAAAAGCATATCGTCCATAAATATGGTTGATCTGTAATAAATATATAGATATACACACGTGTATATGACTCTGGATGTAGGTAATTATAAATCAAATAAACAATTTACTTATTCAATATAAAATTCTTTCAATTTATATCCACAAGTTATGTGTTCGATCTTTTCCTTGAAATTTCCTGGAACCTCTCACTCTTATGTCTCAATAAGTGTTTGCAGAAAACTTTAAAAATGTAAGGATTAAGGTAAGGGCATGGACCGCATGGTGCACCCACGTTGTCTTTTATAATCTAGATTTATATTTATATATCCCTTTAAGAACTTTTTTATTCCATCTTTTATACATGACATTTACTATTCTTTCTCACAACGCTGAATATACGAATATCCAAATTGTAAACACGGACTCTTTGTGTGAAAACTTCTTTAATATTATACGAGTTAGTTTATAATGTACTAGGTTACCATCTCTGTTACACTGATTGATAAATGTAATGTTATATGATTAGTAATAAAAAAGTTAAGTTTTGAAGAAAAACATAACTATTGTACGGTTGAATAAGCCTGGGTGTTATACTAATTGAAAAAAATATATTGCAGTTTGTTAACATATACAGTCGTCAAGATATATATTAAAAATGAGCATTGACGTGACAACTTTAAATTTTGTTAAGTTAATTTTAAAATCTTTATGTCTTTCAAATAGGTATTAACTTTGTTTTTTTATACCACCTATTTTTTTATTTTTTAACATATTGTATTTTTACCTTCCAACCACATTAAATATTTTAAAAAAAATAGAAATCACTCTAAATACATTTATCATCATTATTCTTTGTAGTTTTATTAAATTTAAACCAACATAATTTTGAAGTTCGTGAAGCTTTTAAGTAAAAAAAAGTTTATTTAAAAAAGTAATAACTAATTTTGATATTAAACTTCATTGGGTTAATGATATAATAACTACCATTAATTAAAAAAATAAGTATACATAATTAAGTAGGAGAGAAAGTTGAGAAAATTAAAAAGTAGATGACTTCAATGGATGAGATGTTTCTCCAATGGTTACCTAAACTTCTATCAAGCGCTTGAGAAATCCTTTTAACCACCATTGCACCACATATGATTCACCACCACCACCACCTCCTTTGTCTTCTATCGCCGCATATGTATGTCCTGTGTGACATATGAATGTAAGAAATAAAATTTGTATAAACTTTAAAGGTATAAATAACTTAAATTACACGTAAATTTAAATAACCGATTTATGATCCCTATGTTTCCTGTTGACGAGTCATGCCCGATTTGTAAGAAAGCTTGTTTGGATAAATTTGGGGGAACACGCCCTACATTGTAAGAAAATGTCGGGATTTAAATAACGACATGACTTAGTTAGGGATGCCTTGTGGGATGTTTTGCGGAAGGCTGGGATCTCTGCTAAGAAAGAAGCCCCGGTTAATTTTCTGACGGACCCGCTAGAGGGGCGGTCCACCTTACGACCAGCAGATGTCCTTGTGTTCAGATGGGCTCAAGGTAAGCATGCGTGTGTTGACCTCACTGGGGTGTCCCCTCTGGTGGGGTGTCAGGATATAGGGTTTGTAGCAGGGCAAGCAATCTTGAAAGTTGAATCAAAGAAAGTCGCTAAACATGAAAACGCCTGCCTGGAAAACCAGCATGTCTTCGTACCCTTCGCTTTTGATACCTTTGGGGGCCTTGCCCCCCGAAGCCATCCGATTTATAGATCGGGTACAAAAGGTGACACATAGTAATTGCTCGACAGCCAGGGATCAAAGTTTTATTTTTAATAGAGTAGGTTTTGCTATCCAAAAGGGGGGTGGCGACGCAGCTTGTTACCCGCTTACTAGCCATCCACTTGTAAAATGTGTTATGGGTTTATGAAATGAACTAGAATATTTAACTATAAGTAAACAAATTATACAAATAATTTAAAAAATTGTAAATATCTCCTTGTATACAACATTCGTTGTTTTATTTGTAACATTGACATCTCTATCATATATTATTAAGTTAACTATTGCTCTATTTTTTGTTATTTATAAAGTGACGTACACTTGACCATGAGTGAAAACTGAGTAATTCAAGTATGAACCAACTTTTGATAATGATTGTCATTAGCTCTTGTTTATTGTCATCGCGAAACATACTGATAATGAAAATTGCCTTTAGTTGAGATTTGAACGAAATCTTCTTGTCGAATTGTATTAAATTAATTCGTGGAATAAATGTGCGCATACCAATATTTCCTCCAGATTTTATTTCAGCATCAATAAAACATTTTATTAATGTAACAACTTTTAATTTGGTACCGTTGAATAAACTATTTGGTTGATCAATGTTACGTGGGTTTTGCTATCCAAAAAGGGGTGGCGGCGTAGCTTGTTGCCCGCTTACCAGCCGTCCACTTGTAAAATGTGTTATGGGTATATGAAATGAATTATTATTAACATCTAAAAAAATAGAAAATAATTCTAAAATTATATTTATTACACTAAAAGGTAAATAAAAATTATTATTAAAATTAACTCTTACTCCGTTTTCAAATTTATTCATAATTAGTTAATTACTATTACTTCTAACTCTCTTTATTCGAATCTTATTTTTCAAATTCAAATTAATATGATGATTATCTTTACTTAGGAAAATCTTTAAAAAATACATTCAAATTACAATTATCTCAATCACTTTGTTTTATCTACATTTAGTTTTTAAATTCATATAAATAAGATCTAAAAAAGCAAGAAATTATATGTCTCCTTAATTTATTTTCTTTTATTATATAGTAAATATAGATTCTACATTTAGTTTTTAAATTCACACAAATAAGATCTAAAAAAAGCAAGAAAATCCCATGGATATCACATCATAGAGTGATACGTGTCCTTAATTTATTTTCTTTTACTTAATTTATTTTCTTTTATTATATAGTAAATGTAGATAGATATAGATTCAAATTCAAATAAGTATCCCAAAACACATTAAATATTCTAAATAGTTATGGCCATCTATTTATGATAACTCACATGGTTTTTCTTAATTATAGACAATATTATAAGATGAGCACCACAAAAGTCCAATAACGTTTAGCAGAAGGAACATTATTTTTTTTAACAGTGAACTTCATTAAAAAGCGATGAGTCCTCAAAGCGAGGACCGCCAAACAAACGATTACAACATGTATAATGGGAACATCGCCCAATCTTTCCATGTAATGGTATTAAAACTAGATCTATGCTTAAGCCATAAAAAAGAAAGGGATTTGACTAAAGCCACAACATCGGCTAACTTAGGATTAGTGTTGTCAAAGACCTTTTATTTCTAGCGTTCCACATCGCTCAACACGTCGTCATAACAATCCCCCTTATAATTTTCTTTGCCCACTTTGATCCTTTAACATGCTTATAAAACTTGAGCAAATCTCCAATGTCATCAATAATAACGTATTGTAGTTTGCACCATTTTTGAATAAGACTCCAGACGCCAAACGCGAAGCCGCATTTAACGAACACATGTGCACAATCCTCATCATCCACATCACATAAGGGACATGTAATGGTCGACACAAAAATCTGCCTCCTATGAAGAGCAATCCGGTTCGGGAGGCGATCCAATTCCGTTTGCCACATATGGATGTTAATCTTGAAGGGTTCCACTTTGAATAAGTGAGTCCGATGATTGGTTCGGTCTTCCCTCAACTGCATTTTGACATCAGCAACAGTGAAGAACCGATTGTCTTCCACATCCCACAACCATATATCCTTGTTTCCTGAAAAAGAAATGGTGGTTAACATGAAATTATGTCTTGCAGCTCTGATATTTCTTCAACAGTTGTCGGCCAAGCGTTCCAATCAGGTCCGAGAGAGAGGGCTGCTCATTCCTTTGTGTACGCTGAGCAATGCTGCAGTTTTTTTTTCCAGCACATATAGCTTCGGACATCTGTCCATCAGAATTTTATCGCCAAGCCACCTATCTTTCCAAAATCTTAAAACCTCTCCATTTACATGCTTGCCTTTAAAGAACCAATGAGCCTTCTTTCCTTCGATTTGGATTTGATCGACTGCTGATAATAACGACTTCCAGCAGCCCATCAAGTTTCGGTTGTCCGGGAGAAAAATCCACCTATTTCTTCCACCATGAATAGCCTCAATAACATTTCGCCATAGGCTTCCTTGTTGAGTTTTGAAACTCCAAGCCCAGTTCAACAATAAAGCCGCATTAACATCACAGAGTTTTGAAATACCCAACCCTCCTTCACTTTTAGGCGAAGTAACCACCTCCCAACAAACCCAATGAAGCTTCTTTTTGTCAATAGATCCAGCCCACAGAAAGTTTCGCATGAAACTCTTCATTTTATCAATAACTTTTTTAGGGGCCTCGTGTAGTGATATATAGTATATGGGAAGGCTAAATAGGACCGATTTCACCAAGGTCAATCGCCCACCTATAGAAAGAGTTTTCGCTTTCCAAGAGGATAAACGATTTTGAATGGTCTCTAAAACCGGTCTCCAATAAGCGACCCGGAGAAGGAACATTATTTTGTTTAACTTGTGGAGTGTTTCATAATATTTTGTTCTATCTAAACTAAATATATATCAATATGTATTTGAATTTATACTATCTATATATACGACTATATAAAAAACTCTTGTGGTAAAGGGTGTAATTTAACTTCAATTTAAAGACACATAAGAAAATCTGTAGAAGCAAATTATCATGGGAAAATGATATCATGGGAACCCTAGAGGAGGGAGAAATACCGCCGGAAAATTCGAACGTCAGGAATTCTCCGTTCACTTTCTTCATACCGAATCTTCCAGATAACTGTTCATCCGAACAACTTAGGGAGGAATTTGGGAGGTATGCTCAGTTAAACGACGCTTATGTAGCTAGAAAGAAGGATAAGTTCGGCAAGGTCTTTGCTTTTGTTAGGTTCACAAACGTCAGGGATGTAGAGAAGCTAGTAAGGGCTCTAAATGGAACGAACGCTTTTGGTAGATGAATCTTCGTCAAAAAGGCCCGATTTAGTAAAGAAGATAGCCAACAACGGTTCGGTGGAAGATCTCAGGTCAACAAGACGGCGGAACAACAATCGTTTGGGGTGAATAATCCGGTGGGGAATGAAAATGGTGGGTTGGGGAGGATACCATCTTACAGAGAAAGACTAACGGGTAGAAAGGACGAGTCCCATGGTAATGTTATACAAAAGTTTCAACTTGGGGAAGAAGTGGATGCGACAATGGCTGCTAGAATTGGCAGATCGGTGGTAGGAAAGGTGCGTAACTACTACCGTCTTTGTAAATTACAGGCGGGACTGGAAGAAATTAAAGATATTAGGATGGAAGTTAGATATCTTGGAGGTCTTATGGTGCTGATAACGTTGTCGTCCCCGGAGAAAGCCGCGGCATTTTTGTTGGCGGCGGCACTAAAGACTGATTGGTTTGCCGGTGTTGAAGCTTGGGATGGCCAAAACTTGATGTTTGAAAGGTTGACATGGCTGAAGTTTGCTGGTACTCCCCTAGCGGCAAGGTCTGAAGCTAATATGGAAATTATCGGCTCGGGTTATGGAAAGATTATTAAGGAAGTGGAAAACGGGGTGGTGGCAGGGGCGGATTCACTGTTTCAGCAGGGTGGGCATGTGCCCACCGTCCAACCACACTGCATGTATGTATATATATAGGTTTTCCTTTTTTTTTCTCGATGAGTAAAGACGTTTGTATAACAGGGAGTGAGGCCTCTGTGTATTGTAAAACTAAAATGGTTCCAAGGAAGAAGATAACTAAGAAATATAATGTTTTTTATCTACCAAATTTCAAAGTTGTGTCAGTAAAGCATGAGTAAGTGACAGTGGCCCTACATCAATAACTATCCGTATTATTTATTAGTATTTTATTTGATATAATAAAACTCTTTTTTTTTATTTAAATTTTTACTTCTTAAGTTTTCCTTACATTTAATTAGTTTATTGTCTATTATATTTTGTATTCTTAGACAGAGAGATTTTGTTGATATACTTTTGATAAAATAGAGATATATTATTACACAAGGTATGTAAGACATTCATTCTTAAAAAGATAATCAATATACAGTTAGTTATAAATCAAAATTTGAACTTCTATTCGGCCCAGTTAATAATTTCCGGTTCCGTCACTCTGTATCTTTCGTTTATTCAGTATAATTATATCATACGATTATTAGCGGTTTATATTGTATCTTGATTTAAACTAATTATCACCTCTTTATAATATGATTTAACTTGCTATCTAGTTAACACTAGCTTATATTACAAGCTGATTTGTTATCCTATTATCGTTAACTGGATAAGCATGAATTAGTTTTAACAGACTGATTTTTACCTGACTTGTTTTGGTTTGCCTTATTTTAACCCAATAAAATTGTGCCCCCCGTAAAAATAATTTCTGAATCCGCCACTGGGTGGTGGATACTGACTTGTCGGGGTCATACATTGGGGTGATTGTAAATCATGGGAGGAAAATTGAAGATGAGATAAAAATCAGGTGGAAGGGCGACGAGTACACATGTTGGGTTTCTAAAGGGGCAGGGAGATGGATTCCTGACTATATCGGTGAATCAGTTATGATTATTGGTGAAGATATGGGTACCTTTGGCAGTAAGGAGGACGAAGACGGCGGAGGCTATGTAGCTCCGATGCCACCTACTTCCGGCGACCCTGAACATCCGGTAGCTATGGAAGATGAGTCGGTGCCAGATACTACGTTGGGAGGTGGAACGACTCCTTTGCATGGGGGTAATGATACAATAAATGATTTTAATGTGCATGGGGAATCAAATAAAATGGACGGCTCAATGGTAAAGAATAATAACGAGGTGGTGAATTCGGGGGGTTCACAAAGAGTTAATGCTATTGGGCCAAATTTAGAATCTAGTGGATCACAGACCAATGTTGGTCTCCAAAATTGGACTCATACTCCTAATACCGATGGGCTTAAAAACAAAAGAAAGAGGAATATGGGCCTGAAACCTAGAGGTGGAAAATTCAAAAGTAAAGGTAGATTAATTATCCCTGAGCTTAATGGTAGGATATCTGATGGGGATGGACAAACATCAAATTCGGGTGAGAAGAAAAAGTGTAGACGTCAAAAGAAATACGACCATAAGAAGAACTTGGATGCAGAAGCTGGGTGGATTGACCCTATGGCGAATCGTGGTGGAAGTATTGATGATGGGTATGATTGACCCTATGGCGAATCGTGGTGGAAGTATTGATGATGGGTATGAATTGGAGTGGGAGGAAGATGATGGGATACCAGACGAAATACCCGTTAGTGAGGCTAAGGAAGCGGTAACAGTTGAAGATATTAGGGCTGAGGTTGGGGGTACTAGAAAAATGGGGGAAGTGGTTGGGCTCTGTTTAGATGGATATGAAGAAGTTTTGACAAAGTCGGCTGAAACGGAATTGGGGCCTATGGTGCCAAAATGAATTATGTTTCTTTCAACCTTAAAGGGGCGGGTGGGGCGGAGAAGTCTGCTAAAGTTAGAAGTATTAAGAGTAAGTTTAATTGTTCGTTTGTTGCTGTTCAAGAGACTCAAATGGCGTCAATCTCGGAATTCCAATTGCAAAAGTATTGGGATAAGTCGGCTCTTGAGTATATGGTGGTTGATGCTGCGGGGAGATCAGGAGGTATAGTATCCTTTTGGAATCCGTTTGTTTTTAAGGTACAAGTGAAAAGAAAAGGGCAAAACTATATTTTGGTAGGTGGTAACGTAGGTGGGATTACGGAGATGGTTTTTGTGGTGAACGTGTATGCTCCAAATGATCTGATGCTAAGGCTGAACTTGTGGGTGGAATTATTAGGTATCAAGGAAGAGTTTGATGGAATGTGGGTTTTTCTCGGTGACTTCAATGACGTCCGAAATGAAGATGAAAGGTTTAACTCGGTGTTTGTATTATCGAATGCTCTGGAGTTTAATAATTTTATAGCCGAGTCAGGTCTATTAGAGTACAATATGGGAGGTAGGAGGTTTACATATATGTCGACGGATGGTACAAAATTGAGTAAATTGGATAGATTCCTAGTGTGTGAGAAGTTTATGGAGAGATGGCCGGATGCGAAAGCCTTAGTGTTGGACAGGGACGTTTCGGACCACTCGCCTATTGTCCTATCTTTATCAGGTTCGAATTTCGGACCTTCACCTTTTCGTTTTTATAATTCTTGGATTGGGAAGCCTGGACTTGATAAGGCTGTATCGAGTGGTTTTAATGGAGATATTCAAGCGGACAGAAAATATATACTTTTGTCTTTGAAACTAAAAGCGGTTAAAGACAGTGTGAAAAAGTGGAGGGTGGAAAATGCAGTTCAGGAGGAAAGTTCGATTAAGGTGGCCCGGGATCTGGTAAAATCGTTAGAAACAACTGCTGAAACCAGGTTACTAGGGGATGAAGAAAGATTAAACTGGAAGAATGAAAAGTTACTTATAAAAAAATGGGATTGGGAAAAAAGGAGAGACCTAACACAGAAATCGAAAATTGAATGGAACACATTTAGGGATGAAAACTTGGCATACTTTCACGGGGTGATTAATAGTAGGAGGGTAAGGAATCGCATTAACGGGTTATTTATTGATGGGAATTGGGTTGAGGAGCCGAGTATAATCAAGAACAAAGCAGTGGCGATATTCAAAGACAAGTTTGAGGAACCTATGCCTTCGAGACCAAGGATGTCAAGTGCCGGGTTTAAACGACTATCAATGGAGGAAGCCAACAGTTTAATTACTCCATTCTCCAAAGAGGAAATTAAAGGGGCGGTTTGGGAGTGCGGTAGTGACAAATCACCCAGACCGGATGGTTTCTCGTTCGCATTTGTTAAGAAGTATTGGGATTATTTGGAGAAGCATGTTGGGGATGTAATGGAGGACTTCTTTATCCATGGCTCAATTCATACTTCCTGCAATTCATCAATGGTAGCTTTGATCCCGAAGGTCTGTGACCCCCTTACCTTTTCGGATTTTAGGCCGATATCCTTGATTGGGATTACTGGGAAGATAATTTCGAAAGTTTTGGCTAGCCGCATAAAACGTGTACTGGGTAGTATCATCTCTTGTGAACAATCTGCTTTCATACAAGGGAGAAATATTTTTGATGGCCCTTTGATTGCAAATGAAATCGTTTCGTGGGCAAAAAAATCGAAGAAGCAAATACTACTTTTCAAAGCGGATTTTGAGAATGCGTACGACTGTGTCTCTTGGAAATTTCTGGTCAACGTGATGCATCATATGAATTTCCCATCAAGGTGGAAAAATTGGATCATGGGGCTGTTGGTGACAAGTAAAGCAGCGGTACTTATAAACGGAGCACCCACGGTTGAGTTTCAGTTGAAGCGGGGGCTTAGACAAGGAGACCCATTGTCGCCATTCCTATTCACTATTGTTATGGAGGCTCTCAATGTTATGGTAACAAATGCGAAGATGGCCGGGGCGTTTAAAGGTGTAAAGCTGCCACACGGAGGACCAACGATATCGCATCTCTTTTATGCCGATGATGCGTTATTCTTTCGTGAATGGTCCGAGGAGAACGTGAGGGGATTAACCAGGATTCTACGTTGCTTCTCGCTCGCATCTGGACTCAATGTTAATCTGTTAAAAAGTAATATTTTTGGTTTAAATGTCTCTGATGTGCAGGTAGATAACATGGCGGCTCGTCTTAGATGCAAGAAAGGGTCTATGCCTTTCGTGTATCTTGGACTCCCGGTGGGCGATAACATGAAAAGGATAAGAAGTTGGAAACACGTGGTGGATAAATTCCAATCAAAGTCATCCGCTTGGAAGGCTCGCACGTTATCTTTTGCAGGAAGATTGGTGCTGGTCAAGGCAGTACTTGGGTCCATTCCTAACTACTTCCTTTCAATTTTCAAAGTTCCAAGTGGGGTTTTAAAAACACTGGAAGGAATCCGTAGAAGATTTTTGTGGGGTGGTTCTAATTCGGGTAATAAGATTAAATGGGTGGCTTGGGAAAACATTATCAAACCAAAAAAAGTGGCGGTTTAGGCGTTGGAAGCATTGAAGAATTAAATCTTGGGTTGCTCGCAAAGTGGTGGTGGAGACATAAAACATCGCAAAACCAGCTGTGGTACCAGGTTGTATCGGCCATCCATGGGGGAAGGGGGAAAACATGTTTCATCCATCATAAGAAGACAGCAACAGGTGTTTGGAATAATATTGTTATGGTGCGAAAAGAATTTCATTCTAGGGGGATGGAGCTGGAAAATAAATTCATTTGTAAGATTGGAAAAGGAAATACAGTGAGATTTTGGGAGGATAGATGGTGTAGCGATTCAAGATTAAAAGATAAGTTTCCTGCAGCGTTTTTACTAGGGATAGATAAAGAGCCGAAGGTTAGTGATTATTATAAAAGAGTGAATAATATGATCTGGTGGGATATCCCTTTGATTCGGCTGCCTTCTTCATTGCTGGAAAGAAAAGAAGCAAATGAATTATGGTTGCTTATCCAGAAACAGGTGTTGTCAGAAGCTGAAGACGAATGGAGGTGGGATCGATCAGGTTCAGAAGTGGATTTTTAAGAAATGAACTCCTCTGTACTTTTGGGATGCTGGAAATTGTGGTTGAAAAGAAATGATAAGATTTTTAATAACAGGAGCACACCGACACCGGCTTTGATTGAAGAAGTCAAATTGGAAACATATTGGTGGATGATTAATCGAGCAAAGTGGTCGGATTTAACCAAAGAAGATTGGTGGGCCTTTTCGGTATTTGATAATGGTTAAAAGGGTCCTAGAGATATAGGTGGATCAAAAGAATCTATTGTCGTTTTGTTTTCTTAATTGTATTTTGTTAGTATAGTAACGGCCCAGGTAGCCGTTGGCTAAATGTGCCTGGGCGATTATGGATGTAAGGGATCGTTTTATTGGTGAAATAAAGTTTCGTTTAGCCGTTAAAAAAAATATATATGTAATTCATTTACTAAAAGTTTTGATGCATAATCATTTACCATTTTACCGTTCTTATAATATTAATATTGAATGACACAAAATTCTATAAATATAATTTTTATTTACTTATATTTATACATAATATTTAGTACTCACTAGACACTAATTAGTGGAATTTATTATTTTAATTTTAAATTTATTTTATTCATTTATCTTAAGAAATGAAATGGGTCATAAACTTAAACCCAAAAAAAAATATCGTTTAATAATATATTTGGTATTTAAGTATTGGTCAGGTCAGGTCGAGCAGCATATCACATCAAAATTGTTATTTTTGTCGAGTCAAAACAGTTTCGTGCTAGAACATGTCACATAATATTTAATATTTTTTAATTAGTTGAATTTACAAATATAATTTTAATTTAATTTTATTGTGACATAATATTTAATATTTATTGACTCGTTGATTTTGATATTTTACTTTTAAATTTCTTTGTTTAGTATTTAAAAATATGTATTGGCCGGGTCGGGTCTAGGGCATCAAGTCGCGTTAGAACAGGTGTCACACCCCGCCCAGGCCGGGGCACTTACAGTGACCAGTTGGCGCAAACTTAAAGCGGAAACGTAATCTCATTACATAACTTGAGTATTTATTACAAGTCAGTGCGATCCAAATACCACCAAGAAAAACAAAGCTTAACTATAATAAGATGAACCGTCTAAAGTATTCCAACTCTCAGCTAGGAAATCTCATTCCTTACACCATCAACCTGTGATACATGCTCGAGTAATAAAAATACGTTAGCACACAGCTGGTGAGTCACATAAACCGACTCATCAGTAAAACAACCACATAAACATTTTATTGATCAAGTATGAGCTCCGTGCATGTCACCATAATCATAATCCGGACTAAGCATTATATATTCATACACATGGTCTATCAATTCCACAGCAGACCCACCCGTGGCCTACCAATTTCACAGTAGGCACACACAGTCTACCAATTCCACAGCAGACTGTAAGTGTATGTCCACGCCCCGGGAAAATATAATGATCAATTATAATATATATAACACCCTGGATGCCACACCTATGGTTCGATGCATATACATGATCAATCACCACCAAAACAATTTTATGAGTAAGTATCACGTTTTGAAAATAGTTTAAGTAACTCACCTGAATAGACTTTCTTCCTTGCTAATTTAAGCTTCTAACCACTTCAACTGCGATCTATGATTCAACATACCATGTTACTAATTTAAGTCATATTACTAATTTAGGTTTATGAACTAACTCTAATTAGACCATCTGCCTAACTGTTAGTACATTGTACAACTATTACAGTCCATAAAATATTAGGGCTTTAACATGCATGCCAAGTATGTCACTAACGATTCATCTTAAATATTCTTAATTAGAGTGGTCATACAATACCCCAACCTGGTTGTGCACGTACTAGACAGGTTAGACTATGATCATATGCTCTACTCTAATGATTGATTATTCTAAGTTTCTTGTGTTATTGTATTATTACTATATCAAGCGGGCATATTTTCTTTCCCTACAGTCACCTTCCCCCGTTTATTAAATTATTCTAATACACAATAAAATTTATAACATGTATTATTATAGTGATTGTAATTAATATAAAAGTTGTTAGAAGCTTAAAAAAAATAAACACAAGTTACGTACCTTGATATTTAGTAGTATGATCAGAAATGAATTTTGAATTGACATACGAAGCTAATTAATTTATATAGTCGACTTCACCAACTAGTTAGCCGACTCCAATTTGAAGAACAATCCTCACTTGGAAGATACTACATACACAATTATGCACACACACGTGCACTTATTATTATTATTATTATTATTATTATTATTATTATTATTATTATTATTATTATTATATCAGCTGCTTCATTCGTTTTTCTCGTATAGCTTGTAAACTATAATGTTCTACTGGATTCTGAATATATTGGTAGGACGAGCTAATTTTTATCTACGCCTCTACCTAGGTTTCATTAAAAACAGAGTAGGGTCAAATATAATATATTTTGTTAATATAACTAAACGGTCTCTTATAATACCAATGGCTCGACTAGATTCTTATATTTCAAATAATAATGCTATCCGTCACTTGCTCGTTAACTAATTTTAAATACATAAATACCCATCTCTCATGCTATTGGTTTGTTTTGACGGTTAATGACCCTTTTCATTCACTAATAAATATGAACCAACACATTTTATTTATATTACAAAAACGGGATGTTACAACAGGTCACATAAAAACAGTTATTCTGGTTTGAGAAAAAAAGTTCGGGTCAAAACAGGTTCGTGTCATAGTAATACGTATGAGTTTGGTATGTAATAATACATATTCATTTTTCCTATAATAATACGTATAAGTCGGGTCGAGCAGCATGTCACGTCTAAACAGGTCACATAAAAAGAGTTTTTTGTTCGAGTCCAGACGGATTCAGGTCATTAGTTAGTTGAATTTAATATTTAATTTTAATTCTTTTATTCACTTTTATAGTATGTTTGGTATTTAACAATAAGTATTGGTCAAGTCGGGCCAGTGCAACATGTTGCGTTAGACTAGGTTACATAAAATGGGTTATTTTAGTTTGAGTAAAAACAGGCTCATGTTAAAATAGTTTCAGATAAGAACATGTTACATAATATTAATAATTAGTTGAATTTAATATTTTAATTTTAATTCATTCATTTTAATTTTATTAATACGTTTGGTATTAATAATAAGTATTTATTTTTTCTTTAAATAATATCTTTGGTATTTAATAATACGTATTGGTCGAGTCGGGCACCATGTCGCGTCAAAACATGCCACATAAAAAGATTATTTTTGTTCCAGTCAAAACGGGTACAGCTCAAAATAATTTCGGGCAAGAACATATGAACATGGCCCATAATATTTAATATTTATTAGTTAATTGAATTTAATATTTTAAATTTGTTTATTCATTTTTATTTTAATAACATCTTTGGTATTTAATAGTATCTATTGATCATGTCACTTACACATATGGATTATGTCAAAATCAATCAAACCCTACAATGGTTAAGTTTAAAGGATGCAAGCCTTATGAAATAAAGTAAAATGGCAGTCATTATTGATTTATTGTGGTCGAATAAGCAAAAAAAAAGTCCTTGGCGGAATCCCATCATAGTAGCTAAGTTATTGCTGGTCATCAAACCTGCCACTAATGCACAAGTTGTAGATAGCTAGTTACCACTGCTCGGAGTTGTTTCTTATCAGTAGTAACTTACTACTGACAGTAACTTACTACTGACAACCGGTTGTCACCGATAAACTAAGTTGTTACTGAATAGTATTAACTTACTACCAATTATTACCAAAAATAATCATCTATGACTGATGATCAGTTTCAATGCAACTTTTAGCCAATCATCCGAATCTAACGCAGCTTTCAGTAGCATTTTAGTAAGATTATAAAAAATGTTCCCTCATGGCCAGCACTTGTTGGCTGAACAATGAGCCCCCACCAGGGGAGAGCCCCTGACCACACTTAGGGCGATGCTCTCTTGAACCCTTTGGATTCGTTGGTTTCCGAAGTTATTGTAGTCTCGAATAATTCTTTACTTCACGTCTTAGAATATGTATCATTGTATTCTACCGTTTCTCTACGGTCTTAGTAAATCATACTACTATATAATGATTTTGGTAACCCTAAAATCATCGACAAAACCAACTTAACAAAAATGAAATCGTATGTATACACTCAACAACTCCATACGGGGTGTCTTCACCCAGTGGTGTATGTGTGTTTTCATAATAGTGGGTGCCCCGGGTAGTCGGGATCGATTTGTTGACCGTTCAAAAAATTCCATAAGCCTTTTCATTTGTTGGATCTAATATTTAGCTTAGCTTATACGAACGTTGTAATGAAATTCACACACCTTAACTCTAAAACTTAACATAAAGTATTTTCAGTCACTTGTAACATAAAGTAATTGATAAAACTAAAATTATCAGCAATATCCGTTACAATGTGTTTTATCCATCTCTTATTATTTTCAAATGTTAAAATATATTGATAAAAAAAATGAGGTATAATGGCCACCAACAACCAATGATGCAACACTCACTTTTGGTAATTACCAAGAAATTTCATAAAGTCTTGTGAAGTATTTGTTTTTATTTATATACTGGAAAGTAGTTATCATATATTTATATCTAGCCTTTATATTTCTAACAACTCGCTCACTACTCTAGCAATAAATGCCACTTGTTTATGTTACATGTTAAGAGTTAAAACAAATTGTTCAACTTAAATTTGGTAGCCCAACTTGATTAAAGAATCATGTTGGCGTTATAAAACAGTCTTTTAGTTGAGTTGGGGATATTTTGGAAGACTCCACATAATTTCCTTGGTGTCAAATCATAACCTAATTTTAGTTGGTTCTAGTTATTATACTTTGAACACAAGTCACATTATAGTGATTAAAGAATTTAAATTCAATTGGATAATCTAAATCAAAATACACATGCCAATGATCTTCAACTCAGCTGGTTTGAGGTGGGAAGGTTTACCTCCTTGGAGGGTTCCTGCTCGGGTTTGGTCTCAGGTTCGAATCTCACGCTCCACCAAAAAAATAACCGCTTGGGTTTGAAAGGAGAAACCCGTGTGGTGCTATGGGATTCGATCATGGGCAGTGGTCACTTTGCAACATAGGATTTACCGCTGAAACACTACTCTAAAAAAATCAAAATACAAACTTGGATAAGAGGACACTTAGTTAATGTATATCACAACTTACATATTACACACAATATAGAAATAATTACGTATCTGAAATTTACTTGACCTATTAGTAACCCAAAGAAAAGAGAGGGCCTTGATGTCCTCGATTACATTTTGAATATTAACCTCTTGCGCTTTGAAAACTTTTTCCTTCCTCTTTATCTCTTTATCCAAAGCATCCATGTTATAGTTCAGGATTTTAATAATCCAAACTTTGTTTCATTGCCAAGCAATAATTTGTACTTACGAAATTCTTAACAACAGTCCCAACTTTCAAACTATTTTCCTCCGAATAGCTGTTGTTAACCGAGAACTAACCCATTTTCAAAATTAAGAGAGTTTGAAAGTTAAAAAAAATCGTTGGAGGAAAATTGTTTGAAAGTTGAGACTGTTATAGGAAATTTCTTTAACTACAGATTTTTTGCCTGCCAGACCCAAAAAAATAAGAAATACCATTAATACTAGTGGGTTTACCCGCGCGTTGCGGCGGGATCCAAAAAAACCTATAATACGCTCACTGTTTTCCCACCGCGCATTGCAGCGGTTAAATCCTGTCGACAAACATGTATTTCTAAGAAAATGATATGGGAAGCGTAGTTCTTGACGCTACTTAAGCAAGTCCTCATGTTGCTTATGTTATTGATCAATTAAAGCAACACCAGAATTTGAGAGGAAAATCCTTCTAGGAAATAAATTTTACCTGGCAAATTCAACTTTAGTGTCATAAAGATCCAATACACATACTTGTAAATTAAAAAACACAAAGATGTCAAATAAGTATCAAATCATTAAAGCATTAGTTTCAAATTGGAATAGGGAAATTTTTTTTTTCACAGAACTTCAAACCCAAACTTAAAAAAACAACCTTGAGTATTTACAGTTGCGATGTAATTGATTGTAAGATGTCTTATTTGATCATTTATTTTTCTTCTTTTATTTACATAGGTGAATGGAAAATCCAATATTTTAAAACTGTATCGTAGTTGTAATCTTATTCTTTGTTTGTAATGTTTTTTCTTAACACAACAAAAATTATTTTTCCCATGAATTGGCCTAACCAAACTTCCTATCGATCACACTTATGTGATACACAGTCACAATTAACCCAACCGAACTTCCCATCCAACACGCCAATGGGATATACAGGCGTGATATTTCAAACTTCCCATCGGGCTCGGATTGTTTTGCCATCCCCTAATAAAGTTAGGATCTATAAAAAATGAAAATTGCCATTAAAACTCTAATGTTATCATTCAAAGTAAATTGAGAAAAATTTGTAATTTATTTTTAAAATTTCAAGTGAAATCAACAATACTTCAAATTTATATTCAAATGATTACATAGGAATGCATGACTGTGAGCACCAATTATAATCTAAGTTGTCAAAGGTGCGCGTCAGGGGCGCGGTGCTCAAGGTCAGCTCAACGCACCATAAGAATAGTTAACTGAAAGACACTGTTTCTAGCTCTTATGAGTGTGCTTATGCGCCTTGACAAGATAGATTACAATATAAATCTTTCACACATCACTATCAAATGTCAATAAGCTGGGATTTGCTTCCTTCTCCTTATTGTAAACCATGCGGGTAAAACAAAAATGACAATTGGAATCGAATATCACATTATAATCGTAGAAGAAAATAAGTGTACTTTAGAGAATTTAACATAAACTAAAATATGTATGTACATGGAAATGGGTTGATGAGCTGTGATGTCTCCAAAACAAAACAGATTTGATCCTAAAAAATAAACAATTCAATTGAATGATAAACATGAAACCACAATTTACAAAAATTGAAATAAAAAGAATGTAAAAGAAAACATGTACAAAATAATGAAAAAATATATATATAAGAACTAACAAAAAGCTTAAAAAATAAATAACTAAATAAATAAATATACAAGATTACAAGTGTTGGCTTAACAACATAATAATCGATAGTGCAAGACTATACGTGTTGAACAATATCATTCGATGACTGCTTCCAAGAGAAATAAAGAAAATTATGTCATAAGGCAATGGTATGAGGGGTTTTAGAGATTAAATTGAGGGATGTTGATTTTAATTCATCATTGAAGATGAGAAAAGGAAAAGGTGAGGCATTGAATCTCAAATTGAATTCATTAAAGATGAGAAAATCAAAGGGAGAAGCAAAATAATAATAGAGATGACTTGCATTAGTCATTTGTACAATTGTAATCAAATGTTTCACATAGGGGCATAAAGGGAAGGATTTACCAAAAAGATAGTTGTTTACCTTGTGACTTTTTGTATGTCATCTTAAAATTGACATGAAGTGACTATTTTAGCCATCTCTCCTCCTTTATAATGTAGTATAGATTGTTTGATAATTTGGGAAATTGGTTAAATATTTTTAACTCAGCAAAATACGTTTCATTTATTTTACTTATTTTACGTTAATCGAAAATTTTACTTTTCCTTTTCAATCTTATGGATCAATCACCGACATTTAATTTTTTCTATACACTAACAAGAAGACCCGCGCGCGTTATGGTGTGTACTTTGCATATCTCGAATGAATTAGTGAAAATGTTATGTGATGCTTCACCTTTGTAAAAACACGTGTTTCGACATATCCGATATGAGTTAGTGTTACATATATAAACATTACAACTATATCAAAAAATAAAATAAATCGAATTTATGGCATATAAAAGAAACGGAATCGAACCAGCTTGGTTCGTTTAATAGGTTTGACCTAACAACTACGCCACCTTTACCTTTGCACTAAGACATAGCGGCGTCAAAATGTACAATAATCATCATGTTAAAATGTAGACCAGCTGAAAACATGCAGTAAGAAACTTATTATATTTGACCTGACGCATTTCCAGAAAAAAAAAATTACGTCGAAACATAAATTTATACCGTTTATGTCAAAACAAAAATTGGGTTATTTATAACCTAAATTTTGGTGGGAATTCAAGGGTGAGCATGCCTCACCAAGTGACATGTGTCCTCACCCCAATCATTTTATTATATATATACATATTACTAGATTATCTCCCGGTGCTTCCTGGGATAGACAACTCTAATATGAAGTGACAAAATGTGTGTACCGTAAAAGGAGTATGTTGTTTTTTCATGATTTTTTTTAAAAGGATCAACAGTCGATAACATACAAAAACCTACTTCTAATTCTACATATGCACATCTTGCTCGAGTGAAGTCTCTTTACAACTTTGTCACTTCTTAAGATATTCAAAAGTTGTGATGTGAACCTAGAAAAAACAACCAAATTGGTATCAATTGATACGTCATGATGATGATGATTGATTTAAGAGGCGTGCATAGTGGGGTAATTAATTATCATTTATTAGCTAGAGATTTATCAGGTGTTTAAAAATAATGGGTCACATCTAACCGGTTTATCAACCTTTATAATCAATGTTCCTAGCACCATCAATCAAAATACAAAAAAAAAAAAATAGATTCTTCCCAAACTGACTACATCTGTGAATATATATGTAGTTAGCGGGTTCATATATGTAATAGTAGGTTCAAAAACATATATACTATTTTAACATGGGTAATGACTTGTCTAGACATGATTAATTCATTACCTAACCACATTGAGTTTTTTTTTCTGCATAAACAAAAACTCACTTAAAAAAGCCATTTTTTTCGTTTTTTGTATAGAACTATGGTGCTCGTTGGAAAGATAATAAAACGCTCGCTAACTTGGTGTAATTTTTTTTTTTATAAAAACGTCGTATATAAAAGTTACGAACGTTTAAAATTTTTGGGAGGGGGATATGGAAAAGATAAAGATAAAAATATTAATATTAATTAACATATTTGAAATTTTAAAATAATAATTAATAGTTATTTATTATAATTTTGAAGGGAAATCAAAAGGTGTGAAGGCCTCACATAATGACATGTGGCATACCCGTTTTTGTTTATTGTATATATAGATATAGATATAGGTAATAGGTTATTTAATGAAATTAGGAGCGAGACAATCAAATTTAAAAAAAAAACACTATTTTGATAAATACTAAATTTTTTGTCCACCAACATCTGTTTAAAAAAAAAAAAAAAAAAAAAAAAAAAACTTGTGATGTATGCCCCTCCACCTTATTTGAGCAAAACAAAGCATGTCATTACTAACACTCTAACTTCGTTAGGCTGGGGGTGTGCGGTAACACCCCTAGCCACCTTAGCCTATTAGCGCCCCCACATCACCACGACATCGCCGAAACGGGTTGACATTATTGTCGGTGCCAAGCCGTTAACCGACGTTTAAGAATATGAACGTGTGGGTCACCCAATCCAAGCGGCTGGAAGCGAGTGATCTTCTTCTCTACATCTAAGAACCCTAAAACCTAACCCGTATAAATTCATAAAACTCGTGTTCAATGCTATCAGTTAACCCTGGAGACCATATGACTTTTGTTCGAAAGAAGAGACGAGTAGAATCGTATAATTATTACCTTGATGGTGCTCGATGCACATCTAAGGAGTTGGTCGGAAGAGTTTTTGGTCGGAGGACGTTGGTCGAATGATGCATGTTGCATAGAAACCCATTTGGGTTTAAGGTGTAATATTTTTTTACTTTGTATTGTTTATAAAATAAAAATAAATGATTATAGGGTTTTATTCCGTAACACCTTACTTTAAAGAGGAGGTGTTTTAAAGCCTCTCATTGTCTAAGAGACTTATGCTTTGTTCCAGAGTTTCATTTAAGGGGGGAAGAGAAAGGAATCTCTCCTTATCTTACTCCTCTTCCTTTCTCTCGTGTTCCTTCCAAATTGGAAAGATATTATTATGTCTAAAACCCCACTATTTTCCCTTCTCTTCTCTTCGTTTCTCTTTATACAAAAACTCTAGAACACACTTTTCCTTCATTCCTTTCAATTCCTTTCTCTTCCCCTGTTAAATGAAACTCTGAAGTAAAACATAACACTTTAAACCTATGAGGTTTTAAATCACATCATTCATTCCTTCCAATTTCTTTCTCTTCCCCTAATAAATGAAACTCTGAAGTAAAATATAACACTTTAAAAAAAGGGTATGTGGAGGAAACCCTCTGACCCCTGGTATCCATATTGGATACCGATCATCCCACCCCACAAGGGTTATGATCCCGGCAAAATACCTCAAAGTGCTACCCACAAGATTTGAACTTGTCTCCTCTCATGCCGAACACTTATCATTGGTAGTTGGTACCACTAGGCTATAAAGCTATGAGGTTTTAAATCACATCCCATAACCTTAAAGTGTGGTACTACCATTAGTGACACTGTCATTGTTTCAAACCAAATCATAGTATGAGGTTAATTTGTAAAATTATTATTATTATTATTATTATTATTATTATTATTATTATTATTATTATTATTATTATTATTATTATTAGTAGACTATCTACAATGGTGAGGGTGCCCTTAGCTGCTTAGTCAGCTGCCACATCATATCCTTACAAATCCTTAAAAATCTTAATTTTATTTCCAACCATACAAACATCTTAATATATCCTTACATTTTCCATATCATCACCCATTTTTTCTTTAAATTTAATCATTTGAATAAGTTATCTACAAAAGAGACACTTGAAAACAAATATAATAAATTTAAATTAAATTAAATTTGGCACAAAAACCAAACAACATAAGCCCTTGCAGTCGGACATCTCTAATTTTTTGGAAGCAATTTAATGGGCCATTAACTAAGGATGCCCTCCAGCTCATCTTGGATAGCACAAGTATGAGGGTGTTTGGGATTGAGTTTCAAAACAACTTATTGACTTATTGGCTTTTCAAAAAAGCCAATAAGTCAATAAGCTGTTTGTGTAACCCAAAAGCACTTTCTGTTTTGACTTTTGGCATTTAAGGGTGGAAAAATTGTTTTTGAGAAGTTAGAAATCCTGACTTTTGGCTTTTGACTTTTAGCTTTTGGAAAAAAATTACAAAATTGTCACCCATACAACCAGTATTCACAATAAGTTAAGCGAAACACTTAAAAAAATAACAATATAGTGACTTTTTGACGTTTCTCATCCCAAAAGCTAATTCAAACACTTTTTTTAAAACTCATTTTCAAAAGGTCATAAGTCAATAAGCACTTCTGACCAAAAGCACTTTTGCATTTCCAAACTCAATCTCAAACACGCTATATAGATGCTTAGTCTTATATCCCTTTTGCTCTATTTCTCTCGGTACGTGTGTGTACATATAGAGAGAGTAAGCTAGACACATATTACTTATCCAAAATAAATAAAGTCAAGAAGTGTTATTATTGAATGACAATGAAATAACAATCATGTAAAGTCGATCCCATATGTTCCTGCTAAAAGTAATTTAACCTTTCTTTTTCACAATAAGCCATTAGGGAGAGAAGCGCTTCACTAAAATATCATGATTTTTACTAATCTTGCATTATCTTATACTTCACTGAAATAGAATTTTAAAGATAACAATTCACTGATTCTTTTGTTTCTTTTTTATTTAAATATAATAAAAGTAATGATTTATTTTATCATAACAGTAACATTACCGTAGCCCAACGGTTATAATTTAAACCCTAATATTTTACCCTATAAAACCCTATAATTTCTAATACTAAAGGCAAAATCATATTTTAATCATCTCGTGAAATAGCTTGTTGGAATGAAGAGGAGGAGATCGCGTTAGTCATGGCGTACAAAGATGTCAAAAACCACTGTCGACGTTTAGGAGGAATTCGTTTTGGCACAACGTGTTCGTGGAATTCGACCGACTGTACAAAGGACCGCACCATTGATTCAGTCGCACGTAAGTGGACAGATCTCAACAGCAAGTGTGAGCGATGAAACACCCTTTTTGTAGCCACGATGGCGGAGCACCACAATCTTGTCGAGTACATGGCAATCGAACTCATACGAGTCAACTATGCGGCTACGTATGACAGCAGTTTCGAACATGTTTCGACATAAAGATTTTTGCCTTAGGTTAAATAATGTAGTTTAGTATTTGTGATTTGTATAATATTAATTTTTAAATTCTAGTTTAACTATTTAAATGTTAATTGAAATTAATACATAGCTAAAAGGAAAAGTAATACATAACTAAAAATAAAATTAAAAAATATAACTAATACAACGCACGATTACATAAATCAATAAGCAAAAAGGGAATCGGGCGACAAGTAGTCACGATCACTATCACGAGTGTCCAACCTCTCGTATCGATATCCTTCACTTTCAGTGCCAGACAAAACATTTCCTCTTCCTCATCCGAATGCATTATGTATTCGGCCTTGGGAACAGTTTCGTAACCTTCAGTCCAACTTGAAATATTTGTAACTGTAGGAGTGTTTTGCACTGTAGAGGTGTTACGCATTGACACTGTAACAGCATCTCCAATCCGTATAGCACCTAGTTGTAGTAGAGCGTTAGTGTAACCATATACATAATGCAACTCTTTCGTCGACGAATCTCCAGGATGTTGTGGCTATAAATTTCAAATGTTGGAGGGTTTGTAGTCCGTGGTTTTGTTATTGGTGGGTTTGTAGTCGGTGAGTTGTTTGTAGACTAACAGTTTGCACGGGATGATTGAAGACGATATGTAAGCGGAAAATCACCACCACCCATTTGATAAGATGTGGAGATTTTAATGAAATGGTAAGAAATTGTTTAAATTTGATGTGGTGATGTGAAATAAGATGGTAAATGGTTTATATATAAAGTGAAATAGGTAAAAGAAATGGTATATTTATTTTAGAAACTAACCATTCGAGGAGGGGGGGGGATGGGGGATTAAACTTCAATCGTTACACTGAACCATTGGCTACAACCAGCATTTTATCCACGGGCTCCCTATCCGTGCCCACGATGACAGTGTTACCGTGTGAGTAGTGGGGTACCCATAACCATTATGGATGACGCCCCTCCCTTACTTAGAAACAATAACACGCAAACCAAAAACATATTGACCCCTAGACACGTTGCATGGACCTACGTAAAGCTATATATCCATGATTCATTTTGTATAAAAATAGACGATTCGTTTACCAACCTTAAAAAAATCTATAACTACTAAGGCAGCGTTTGGTATGATGGAATTGAAAGAGGAATGGAATGGATCATTACGAGGTAATGAAAAATAAGAGTATCCTTACTTTTTTCTCCTTATCTTTTCCCTCTCATTTGAGTTTTTCAATGGCTTTAAACTTGGATCATCATAAAAATTTTAAGAATTATAATTTCAAATTTCAAATCTTTGTTTCCATACTTAACTTTATTTAATTAAATCACACTAACAAAATCAACAAAAACTTAAATTATAAATTAATTTAACACCATTACATCCATTTAAGATTATTTAAAATTCAATATATGTTGTTAAAATTGATTGATTTCAAATGAATAGGGTCAATATCAAATTTTACTGATAAACTAAATTTAATTTATTTAATCTTTAAATAAAATAAATATTGTAACACTCAATTGGAAATTTTTAAAGAAATTCAATTTTCCCCCTAATTTATGTACTTAGCATTTTTATTTATAAATAACCACTTTTTGATTTCTAACAAATGTTTGAACATGATACCTTTAAAATTCATCATCATCTTCTTCATTCACATAGGACAACTTATAATTGCTTCCCATTAAACTAAACCATTTTAGCAGTTTATTTTTCTTTTTGTTTACATCCAGGAAAATATTTAATTATTTATTCATTTTTACGAGTTATAATTAAGTTAATAACTATGTTAGTATAGTTTTTTGCTTTTTCCACTATTTTAATTTATTCATTTGTTATTATTTTTTAGCAAATTGTTTCATATCGTTTGTTTTTATAGTAAAACAATATAACCTTATAATAATTTTTGTTCAAACCTTCATTTTGTTTTGTTATTTTATATGTTGACAGATTATTGTCTTTGTGTAAAATACAACATAATGATAGTCTGTATTTCCACTTTGTCATCTTTCAAATTGTGTATTACACAAAGTATTACTTTTTTGATATTATGTCTTTAGAGGATGAACAATAAACATTTAAAATACTAATAAGTCATTACTAGAATCACAAGTGTATGAAACAATATAATCGGTCAAAGTTTAATTTGTACAAAACATATTGTTAGAAATTATTCAACAATTACTTTGAGTTGGGACATAAACATTTTTTTACCCCATTCAGGCATCACATTTTATTTTTCATAATCAAATTGCAGTACCGATGAATGTTTACAATTTTCATCGCATAATCATTTAAGTCCCTTTATGAATTTATTTTGCAATTTAACTATTTTTGTCAGATTTAGTAGGATTTGCCTAAGTGATCAAAGAGTCGGTTTTATCTTCAGGTAAACTTCCTACGATTATTGTCAGTTAAAATTGTAAGATGTTAATTTTTTTTCATTTTATTTACAAAAAATAAATTAAAATATTAAAATATGTCACAGTTAATAGATCAAGATATACTCACTTTTATTATTGTTACTTTTTTTTATGTGGGATGTGCCTTATAACTAGATTATCCAAAACATGATACATCTCTTTCCTGAATTAGATAGATGATCTGATGAACTTTGAAGTAACTACTGGGGCTGATGATTATTACTATTTGTTAGTACATTTTTTTCTGTTTTCTTTATTGTTATTATGTCTTAATTGTGCTGTGTTTTCTGTTCTTTCAAAATTTTCTGAATCATCTTTCCTATTCTGGCAAATTTTTTAGCATTTTGCGAAAAGTCGACTTTCTACATAATCTTTATACTGTGTTGCATTTGATAATGAAGAAAAACGACAATTTATTTGACAATAAGCGGGCATGTTTAAACTTCAATATGGTACAAAAAGAGTTGAGTATGTTTAAATTTTTGTTTAACATATGATTCGTATAACATGTATGTTTCTTTTGTTTCTTTTCACCTTTCGGGCATGTATTGCAAAGTATTGCTTATTCTTATGAGTTATGAACCTTAGATAACAAGCACATAGTATAGTACGTTTGAATTTCTTTAATTCACGCACGCACGCACAACTTTTCCGTTATTTACGTTAATATGCTATTTCAATAAGTTATAATTTAAAGCTTCATAGGAATTTCATTTGTTACGCCGTGTGTAACACGGGCTATAATCTAGTGTTTAAGATGTGAAAATAGAATTTGACAATGTTAACTACATTTTTTGCATTAATAATTCCGTTCATCAATGATATTAGTACGCATTGTTTTAGTCCTTGGGGTTTGACTAAAATAACCAAAACTTTTAGACAAATGGTTATTTTGTTCAAACGAATAAAATCTAATTAACCTAAAAAGACACCTTTGACCGATAAAACCAAACTGACCAGTTTTTCTAATGAAGAGGGAACAAAATGGCCATTATTGATAACTACATTTTGTATAAATCACTCCATTATTGATATAGTATGCATTGTTTCAAGAAGCGTAGTACGCTCTGTTTAGTTTTTAATGTTGAGGGAGGTCAGAGCTTTACATATGCAAGGCGTTTTAAGTCTTGCTGTTTTGAAAATAGCAAATAAATAATACCTTACTACGTAAAATTTTAACATACTAAAAATATAAGATAAAAAAAACTGCATACAGCAAAAAGCTATAGATAATAACCAAAAACGCTTTGTGTACAACCAAAAGTCTTTAAAGAAGATAAAAGTGGTCCATACAAGTCATACACATAACTGGCCCAGTTATGTTTATTTGAACCGGTCGGCTAACAGCCAGGCCGACAAACCAACTTGTCCAGTTTTCCTAACGAAGAGGGAACAAAGCGATGAACAAAATCTTCAAGTGTACAATAAAACTTGCAAGAACAAAGAATTGTAGCTTTGTATCACATGAATGATTTTTGCAAAAATAAAGTGAAATCCGGAATTGTAGCTTTGTAATACAGACATGAATGGTTTTTTGCAAAAAGAAAGTAAAATCTGGATCAAACTTGTGATTAAAACATAAGATTATAAGATTACACTTAAATCAAGATCATCTAGTTGATATAAATAGAGCAAAATTGATCCAACAGTCACCTCTTTGAGATCACTCTTCATCATCATAGTTAAACTTTATTGAGTGCGACTGCAAATCTATTTGTCCTCCCCTATAGCTTCCACGCTTCTTTTTTGTCTTTTCATGCCGAAAGTCCCTACACAAAGATAATCAAACGGGTGTTAATAATTGTGTTGTTAGAAGCAGATGCTCGGTGTTTTGAAAAATCTTGATTATTGATAAAGTGAATTAAACATCTTGTAATGTGTAAGTATACCTTCCTCTCACTTGACCAAGGACTTCTTGTGCTTTAGCACCATATCCAATATCGGCACCATCCTGGTGAAATTTTGAACATTTAAGTCTATATGTATGATAATATTTTCCAAAAAGATGAGTACATTGTACATGTATATGTAACGACTAACGAGGAGGTCATACCTTCGCCCAGTATGAATTGTCTTGCAATTTCTCATGAGCAAATTCTACTTGCTCAATTTTCACCCTTTGAAATGCATTTACCGTCTTTGGCTGCAAGAACACAATCAATCAAAGAGGTTTTCTGTTAGCAAAACGTTGTCTTATCAAACCAAATCCACATTTGTCTCGGTTATTTACTTATTTTTAGCAAAGGTAGCAACTTTGATTCATTTACTTATAAATGGGTCAAAATGGGTTAATCCAAGAAAGGGCTGCAAAAAAAATTGAATTAAAAAAACAATAACTTATATAAGAACAGGCTGCAAAAACAGGTCTTGTACTATACCGTCTTTGGCTGCAAAAACAATTGAATCAATCAAAAGGTTTTCTTTTACCTAAATGTTTTGTCCTGGTTGTTTATTAGTACTTAGTAGAGGTAGCAGTTTTGACCTGTTTACTTATAAATGAATCAAACTGGGTTGATGTCTCTAGACTCATTGGCGCAGGATATAGGGGACATGGGGTCGCCCGACCCCCCCCCCCCCCCCCCCCCCCCCCGAATTTTCACTCAGAAGTTCCGATTATATAGTATCAGTATATAATTTTTTTAGTATTTTTAGTATATACGGTTTCGACTCCCCGTTTTTTTAAAAAAAATAGTTATATACTTCGCCACTGTCTAGACTCTCTACCCGCTCAAACAAGTTAAATAAATAACAATAGCTTAAGAGAGAACATGCCGAATAGTTTAAAGAAAAGAAACACGAACCTCTGCTGAACCAATACGTTGCTTCTTCGCAGACTTCTGAGATTCAGGTTTTTCTCCTCCATTCATCTCAGGTTTCTCATTTTTTTGCGCATTTAGTTCGGTCTCATTTTCTTTAGTAGCTTCTTCGACAGTTTGCTTGGTTTCCATCTTGTCAGACTGATGATCATTTTCGTCAGACAACAATCTTTTCCTCTTTTTAGAACTCTTTTTTTCTTCCTTTACATCAACATCTCCAACTTCTTTAGTGCTTACTTCTTGTTCTTTGCTCTTTTTCTTCTTATCTTTACGTTCTTTCTTTGATTCATGTACCTCCAAATCATTCGTACTATCATCAACAGGCTTCTCTACTGCTTCTGATTTTGTTTCTTTAGCTTCATCACCAGAAGCTTGCTTGTTTTTCTTCTTCTTTTTTGTTTTAGTTTCGGGTTCAACAACCGCATTATCTTCATTCGTACTATCATCAGCAGGCTTCTTTACTGCTTCTGATTTTGTTTCTTTAATTTCATCACCAGAAGCTAATTCATGCTTGTTTTTCTTCTTCTTTTTTTCTTTAGTTTCAGATTCAACAACCGCATTATCTTTAGTTTGAAAACTGCATAACACAAAATTCATCATTTGCATTGTTTAGTAATTTACTTACATCCATAAGTGTTACTAGGATTAGATTATAAAATTGCTTTCCATCTTTAATTAAGATCAAAGCATACATAACAAAGAATATAATAGAATCTGGGTTTTAAAAAGCGCGTCTGAGGCGCGCCTAGACGCAAGGCGCAGCCTAGGGCGCCTCAGGGCTTTGCGCCTATCCTTTTTCCCAAAGGCGCGCACCTCAGGCGCTTTTGTCAAAGTTTCAGTCGCTTTTCACCTGAGGCGCGCGCCTCACGTACACAGGGTATTTTTATGCATAAAATTGTTGTACCTTGGTGTTTTTGGCTGGTACATATAGGTAAAATCACATAAAAACCTTACTTATAGCTATATTTTGGGTAAATGAAGCTAAAAACACATGAAATATATATGGGATATATAAAAAAAATTATATAATTAGTGTGCACTTCGGGTACGAAAATTCCACACTTTTTGAGCTTTGCGCTTCGCGCGATGCGCTTAGACATCGTTGCTTTTGTGCGCCTAGCGCCTTTTAAAACCAAGAATAGAATATTTCTTCTTTTCATATTACCGGTCTTTTATGTATTTGCAGTAGACGTCCTCCAAATTAACTGAAGAAGCCTTCCACGTATCATCCTGCGCAATAACAGAATCATTAAGACAGTATAACAGAAGGGAATAAAAAATCTTCCTAGAACAGAATTTTTATTTAGTATACACAAAACACAACAATAATGCAAAATGCATGTCTAAAATCCCACGAAAACCAAAAAAAAAAGGTAGGACTCATGTGAGACTTAAACAAAATTTACATTTTTTTCAGATTTGACAATCAGTTTATGTAATAACTAACCATATGGGGTGTGGTCATGGCAAGGCTTGGGAGGAATTGCCGCCACGTCAGCAAAAAGTGGGTCACCCTTGTATTTAGACAACTTGAGGACTACCCAAGGGTGTAGGGGTAGTCTTTCTTGGGTAGTCCTCCACTCTTTATTGGCCAACATTAATTTTTATTTTCTACTGTAATTTTTAAATAAACAATTAAAATAAATAACATAAAAAGTCACATAATATTAAAGAAAAGGTTACAATAGAAGTAGACATTAGAAAAATCACCGAAACCGAAAAATTAAAAAAAAAAACTTGCCGAAACCTAAAGTAAATAAAAAAAAACGAAACCTAAAAATTTAAAAAAAAAATAAAACCTTAAAAAACACCTAAACATAAAAAAAACATTAAAAAAGCGCATCAATTGCCATGCGAGAAGATGAGGGATGCTGAATTTTTCCCCGTGAGCAGCCCGATAGTCTTGCTGTGTGCGTTGGATTCCCGCTCGTTGGGTAATACCAGGGTTTGCCTCCATCGTGGCTTGAAATAGGTTGTTCCATCTTGTACACCTTCTGTATAGCTCCCGCCACTTAGAAGCGAGCTGATCCACGGTGCGATGATTTGTATGGATTATTGAATTCCGCTAAAACATCTCTCCAAAAAGAAGACGTATTTGCATCTTCGTTCGTTGTTAGCTTCTTGTTGATCCAGGTCGTCACCAACTTGATCTCCTCATCCGAAGTCCAAGCCATTTTTAAGAGAAGAGGGTGAAGTTTTTTTTTTTGGTGGTTTTTATAAAAAAAAGGTGAAGATTATAGAGAGGATATTTGAAGCTTAAATGTTTTGTAAAAAATGAGAAGATAGGTGGGTGTTTTATAGGTGAAAAGGGCAAATTTTTTTTAAAAACTCACATTTGACCGTTCAAACAAATTTGCATCCCACCAATAACGACCATCATCTTCAACATCCAATTTTGGACGGATTGGCCGCGTTTGGACCGGCCGGCCGGTGTTGGCCGCATGATGACGGGCTAGCCGTGGGGATGCCGCCCCCCCACACCCCATAGTCTAAGAAACTTGGTTTAAAAAACACGCCTAGGGTACAAAAAGCAAGCACTTTTGCGCTAGGCGCCCCCGTTTTAGACCTCGTTGCTTTTGTAGCCAGGGTTTTAAAAGCATGTCTGGGCGTGAGGCACGGAGGCACGTGCCCTTGCGCCTTATGTAGACGTGCTTTTGGGGATGAGGCACGGTTTTTAAGTAATTTGGGTGTTTTTATGCATTAAACTGTTGCACAAATGTACAACAGACTTTTAGGCTTGCACATGTAGGTAAAATCATATATAAACACAATTTATAGCTACATTTTGGACAAGAGATGACGAAAGGTGTTTGAGATTGAGTTTGGAAATGACTTATTGACTTATTGGTTTTTTGAAAAAAAAAAAAAAAACCAAAAAATCATTTCCAAAAGCCACAAAAACCTGGATTTTTTTTACTATTGGTTTTCAAAAAGCCAATAAGTCATTTCCAAACTCAATCCCAACACCCCCTAAAACCTATGGGATATATAAAGAAATTTATATAATCACTTATTAGCGTTCCGTGCCTCGGTTTTAGACCTCGTTGATTTGTAGCTTCTCGCAACAAAAAAAAAAGCTACAGACTTTATAATTAATTAGAATCTATAAATGATCATCTCCATTATTATCAATCAAACGTATACAGCTAAACAACACATCAAGTTCCAAACTTTAAACCCCCATTCAAATACACTATGAATTTCAACTAGCCGACATACATTAACAACATAATAATAATAAGCAGACCTGAATCTGAGCCTCAGACAGGAATCTTTTGAATGTTTTGGTGAACCCACCACGATGAAGGTAATGAAGGATAGAATGAACAATAATTTCCGTCGTTTCAGGTGTTAAAGAAGCCATGGTTTACAGACGGACAGTTGTTAATGTTAATGTTAATTAAGTTATAGGGTTTGTGATGTTTGTATAAAGCGTAAATATAGGAACGACGCCGTTTCAGCTCTGTTTCAACGGCGACCAGAGAGAGGGTTTTGTTTAGGGTTTTGGTGAGTTTTAATACTATAAAAGATGTAAACGCACCCATGGTCCCTATGGTATGTTTTGATTATGGTTCTAGTCCTTTAAGATTGGGAAGTTACATGTTTTAACCCAAACTATCGGAAAAGAAAATTGTAACATGGTTGGTCTTTGGAATGAATGAAAGTTATTTTTTTGTAAAAGTTTCTAAAAACAACGAGAGTATCCTAAGTTTGAAAAGGAAAAGAATTATAGTAGTGGCGACTTCTTCGGCATACATGGAAGGAGGGTGTATAGCTGCTGATATAGGATTTTGTGAAACAGGTTTTGATTCTGCAAGTGGTTTGGGGCAAAATAGATTTCATGTTATCAGCTTGTGTAATTTCATAACAACCATTTCTACTCTCGATCCATAGTCGAAACGTGCATTGAAGTGACACTTTCCATGGAATTACTCGATGAGATGTGCTACTTTTTCGTGTAGCATGTCAAGTGAAAGCTTTTGAACAAAAACTATAATCCAAGCGAAACGGGGAATGCAAAAAGTATCTAGAAACCCTAGAATGCAACAATTGAGGTTGCTCGATCATACATTTCATGTTATCACCTTTCAACGTCAAGAACCTAACTTTCACATTGTAAAAGCATATGAATCAACCCACAAAATCTCTTTAAACATAAAAAACATGTGAATTTTAACGTGGTTCCCACCATCTCTTTGCTAAAACAGACCTAAGCTTGAAACTCTTCAAAACCGAAGAGGAAGCTCGAGGAAAAAACATGTTTTCGATTGCAAATGAAGAGGGCAATCTTGTAATTTGGGCTAGAAAAAACCTTGGGAAAAAATAAACGAAGACCGGGGCGGAAAAAGGCCAGACCCTCGACATCATGTTCAAAAGCACACATCTTAACTATTGGATCAAGTTCCTTTTTTTTTACACCACACGAAAACATATCTAATATCTATAATCGCATTTAATTCTGATTTGATTAGGTATGTTAGTATTAATCATGATTGGTTTTTTATATTTTTTGAACGCCCAACAAAACTCCTTTACACATCAACACCACAAGCAAGCTAGTGACTTGCTAAAGTACACCAAACAAGACGGGAAGGAAACAAAACAAATAATACAAACCACCAAACTACAAATAGATACACTAAGCCAACAATCTCTTCCAAGTAGGAAACGAACTAAGCTAATAATCATATTGAACATAAAACACCTCCAATATAGGAAACGAATCTTCCAAGTAGTAAACACCACCCATAACCCCTTTATAAATTAGCTCAAATCAATACCGGCCATAAGAAATAGACCATTGACCCCTAAATTTCCTTCCATGGACTTGAGTAAGCTAACTGAAATTAACGTTGTGTTCCCAAGTCTCATTTAAGAGGGTGAAAGAAAAGAAAAGAAAATAAACCAAAGAATTTGTAATTGCCTTAATTGTTGTAAGTAGTAAGTAGGGTCACAAAAGTGGTGTGGTTTATATAACCCACATATTACACTTTGAGTCCCTACACGATTATTACTAAACACATTTTTTTTAATATAACCCATTACTTTCAGCTTTAAAATGCCACCGTAATTTCACTAACATGACCAAGTTTGAATCTCAAAGTGATCCTAGACCAAAACCACCAAATATTAAAAGAGATACAACTTTTACCTATGTCACCCAACTCATCTTGGAATTGTCTTTAGACCCACCCCATAAGAAACCCTCCTCAACCATACCAAATTGCCAAGGAGGACATCACTTGCACTGGAGCCTTTTGGGAGAAATAGTACAAGGTAAAAGAGTTAAGAATAGGTTTTACCAAAGTGATCCGCCCTGATATGACAAATTTCTTGCTTTCCATATAGAAAGTTGGTGTCGAAACGTATCGACCATGAGTTTTCAGTTCTTCACTAGATTCTCGCTGGCACCTACTTGAAGTCCCAAGTACTTGAAGGGAATTTGTTTAAAACACTACAATTCAAATGTCCAAAATAGGGATGAGCTGGGGACCGTATCGGTACCGAACCGATATCGATCCCGACAATACCGATACCGAAAAGTCCAAAAAACCAATACCGATACCGATACCGAACACATACGGTACGGTATCGGTTCGGTACCGGTATTTTATCTTAAAATACCGATCCCGTACCGATACCGATAATACCGAAACCGAAAATCCATAAATATGGGTACCGATACCGATCCCGAAACCCCTCGGTTCGGTATCGGTTCGGTACGGTATCGAGATCAGGACGGGACGGGATCGGTATTCGGCCTTGTATGCTCATCCCTGGTCCAAAATACTATTTCTCCTTTTACTTAATTTGGTTTTTTTATATTTTCTTAGGTTGGGCTTCATCCTATTGTTTTCTAGTTGATGGGCTTGTGCATAGGATTGGTTATTGTTTGATTTTTGTGGGCCGACATCTTTATTCAGAGGGAGCAAAAAGGATTTGTTCTTTTACAGCTTGCACCCTCTCATCGCATATGAAGGAAGTTATTCTAGCCGTTGCTAACATACATCTCGCTAGGAGCAATTGAGGTTTCCACATGTTGGCGTCTCTTGTTTGGTCAATGCCCAATTTATTTTGTTGCTCGTCCCTTTGCAAAAAGATAGGATTATATTATCTCAAACCCCCTAATTTCATGGTCGGTCAAGACCCCAAAAACACTACATCGTCAGCATAAATACAGGACATCAAGGGACCATTAGAAGTACACACTGGGTGACGACTCGGTTAAATAAATTAACAGAAAACAGCGTAAGAACAAACAGATATAACATACTTCGGGTATGTTTGGCAAAACTAGCTGGTAGCTGAAAGCTGGAAGCTGGTAGCTGAAAGCTGGAAGCTGGTAGCTGCAAGCTGGTAGCTGGAAGATGGTAGCTGGAAGCTTTTTAAATATATTTTGGTGTTTGGCAGAGTGGCTGGAGCTTTTAATAAAATGTATAAAATGACCAAAATGGGCACAATTAAAAGCTTGTAAGGAAAGTTTTTATTTTATATTTAAAATAGAATGTGTATTTGTGTCATTTACTCATTAAAAGCTTGTAGCTAGTAGGAGCTTTTTCTTAAACGCTAGTACTAGTAGCTTTTCATTGTAGAGCTTTTTCTCCAACCTAAAAGCTTCCAGCTCCTTCAACCAAACAAGGCTTTTTATTGAGTATGAGCTTTTTCTTAAAAGCTTGAAGCTTGAAGCTCCTAAAAGCTCTTAAAAGCTCCTTGCCAAACATACCCTTCATTCATATATGGGAATTAAAAACCCAATATTTACAAGTATAAAAGGGTACAAAAAGTTACAAGCTAGCACTAATCTGAGCCGCTAAAATCCACAAGCTGCACTTCCACATCCGGCTGGGTTCCTGAAGGGCCTTCCCCAGTGGTAGCTTGGCGCTCTCTCTCCAAGCGCTCCGCTTTAGCTTGTTCCGCACGCTTCTTGACTTCTTCGCCTAAGCGGTCGGATTCTTCAATAAAGTATCGGAGAGAGGCGGTTGGGTCAACGTGACGGTTGCAATCCGCGACCACCTGAAGGATGGGGAACTCGACCTGTTCAAATTTGGCCAGTTCCTTCACATATTCATCTTTCAGGGGCTTGCCAAAATGTGCCGCCTGCCCAACCTCACCACCATTCAGACAATGTTGGAAGCCTTCATCAAACCCATCGTCGTGGCCATATGCGCATGCAGTAGCGGCGATGGCGGCGACTTGATCTCCAAGCTTCGGCTCATTCCAAAAGCGCTTGAAGACCTGCAAAACACATCAAAGTGTTAAAATATTTTCATAAATTATATAACAGCTGAAGAGAATAAGAGACTTACCCCGTCAATACCAGCGGTCATCAACCAGCGAATCGCATCATGTACCCTCTCTTGAGTTGCGGCAGATTGATCAAGTAAAGATTTGGCATTGTTCGCCTCCTCCACCGGAGCGTCACGGGCCTCCTCCATGGAGGCCCTTTCCTCCTCCAAAACAGATACGCGAGAGGTCGCGGCCACAAGTTCCTTATCTTTCAATTGTAGCTGCGACTGCGTTTCCGAGTACCTAGAGGTCCTCTCAGACAACACTTTTAACTGCTCATCTGCACCCGCACGAAGCTTGGAGTTCTCTGCCTTTAGCAAGAAGCTTAGAGTTCTCTGCCTTTAGCCTCATGGTTTCTTCATTGGTGCGGTTGCAGGAATCAATCTACCTTTTCTGTGTCGCCACTTGGTCTTGCTCTAAGAGCTTAACCTTATCTTCTGATTCATAGGCGCGACGACGATACCTCTCTATCTCAGCCTTGTACTTGGCCTCCCTCTCAACCAGAGCGGCCTTCTCAACGCTGAATTTGGCGATGTCGCGCTGGTAGGCCGCATCCCGCCTCCTTAACGAGTCTATGGTCGCCAGTTGTAGTGCCTGGCCGACACATATATCAGAAATGAGAGAGGGACGGTCAAGGCTGTTTTGGTAATCCCTCTCGTGGGGAGGCACCACCTCCGCCACAAACTCTTTCACCGCCAACGAATTGGCAAAACGGGTATTCTCTCTAAGGCCCAAGCGAGGACGCCGTATCACGTCGCCCACGGCCCAAGTAGAGGCTTCGCCCTCGCCCAACTTCCCGCCAACCTTCGGGAAGAATCAACAATTGACCCAAGGGTCCCCCTACCCCGCGGACCGGGCGGCGCACTCCCCGCTTGCCCGAGTGTACCCTTACCACCCCGAGCACCTCCCGCTGGGGTGGTCTTCACAATCTTCTTAGAGGCATCCTCGACCCGCTTCCTGGCCTCCGCCTCTGTCTTCTCTTTCTCCAAGCGAGCCTTCTTCGCCTGGACCCTTTGTTTTTCCAGACGGAGATGCTCCCTCTCCGCCTTCTCTGCCTCAGATTATTTCAAGGCCTCCTCGGCCCGCGCCTTGGCCTCAGTCTCTTCATTCTCTTTCCAAAGGCGCCCCTCCTCTTTCTTGCGCTCCGCCTCAGCAATTTCCTCCTCAGTGGGAGTTGGCGAAGTAGAGAAGGGGACAACCTTGGGCGCCACCATTACAAAGAAAAGAAAGGAAGTTAAAAGCCAAGTAACAAAAGCAAAAAGAATATACAGAGAGAAGGCGCTACTTACATGGAGTCTTCTTCAACGTCTTTTGAAGAAGCGGAACACGCGTGGGGGGGGACAGTGATATCAATGAAAATTGGGGTGTCCCCGTCCCCTGCGTGTCTCCAACATTGGTAGGGCTAGGAGCCGCAGTCTCCTTGCCCTTGCTCTCACCAGTCTTCGAGCTTCCCCCGTTCTTTGATGATGTACTTTGGTGCCGCCTCTTGCGGCGCCCCAATTTATCACCAGACTCCTCATCCTCAGAAGGGGGGCATCTTTTCTTTTCTCCCTACCCTTGATCGCTTCACCCCCTGCACTCGTAGATTCGGAATCGGTAGGGGCCACATTTTTCCTAGAGGCATAGCTATGTGTCCGCGGAATGGTCTTCCAGTGCCCACGATCTCCGGAAGGTTGCGACCAATGCGACAACCTTCTAGAAGAGCCAGTAGACTCTGAATCAGATAAATACACACAATGTATTCCATCCGGCGTTACAGAAGCCAGGGGATAAGGGTTAGGAAACTCACGAGTAATGTTGAAGTGCACAGGCGCGCCCTCCAGTGCCACCCTCCCGCGGGAGGCGAAGGCTTCAAATTTCGATACACCTGCAAACACCATTGATGCATAAGCATTGTGACAACTGGCAAAAATCTAGATGTTACCGGTACAGTATAATGACTATCAACATAATATCGGAGGCTATGTATTAGATGCAATTAGTGGTAATTGGAATCTTTAGGAAAGTATTAGCAGAGTACGAGTATTTTAAAAGATTTATGGAGAATCTTAGGAATTTTTTTGTATCGCGTAGTGACAAATTATCCGGATTAGGCATTAGTAAATGCCCGGTTAACTCTAGAAGGTTTAATTTTGACCTGTAATGCTTGGTTGAGCATGAAATAATACTTTATGGATGGAAATATTATTAGAACTAGTGGTGGTTATAATTAGTGGTTTTTAAATCGTCTAAGTTTAGTAGTTGTGCGATTTAGAGTTGAAACACGAAACTGAGACCCGGTACGGTAGGAAAACCTCTAATATAACTAAATTAGCTAAAAACTGATGTTTTTAATTTGGGAATATTATGAGTGGCCAAATGGGTAAAAACCTTGACTATTTAGTATATTGGGGTTTTTATAAATTGTGAGAGTGGTGTATTATGTTATAGGATTTGCGCCCACCCTCCCCAATAATAATATTATTAAGATTATGATTATTATTATTACTTATTCCCAATATATAAACACATTCCAACAATCACCTTTCTCACATATTACACCATAGCCTACACACACACAAAAACTCTTCATTTTCCTTCTCCTCTCCCTCACCAAAACCGTAAACCCCCTAACCCCCCGTTAATATCATTGTTTTGATTTAATCTTTCACAAAACAAGCATGAATCATCAAGTATGAAGTGTTTTTAGTGATTTAGAAGCAAAATCTTTCAAGAATCCAAGGATTTTAGAGCAAGAAACCCTTATTTCAAGAGCTTTTGAGGTAAGTTTCTTGAACAAATTTTTTGTACTAAAGATTCTTATTATTTTCTGTTTTGTTCAAGTTTTCACCAAACAAATAAAGATTGAAAATGGTTTTGATAAAACAAAAAATGGGGAGTGAGATCTTTTGATTTTTATGACATGCAAGAGGGGTTTTCTATAAGATTACAAATCTGAATTAAAATGAAGAATTGATGTTCTTGATGGTTTAAATTAATGGTATAGGGATGAGTCTAGTAGAAAGTAGCTTGTTTGATTGGTGGGTTCATGGTTATGCAATGATTCATGTTGAGATTTGAATGATATAACACTTATTTCCAGATCTGATTATGATTATGATTAAGTTTTAAGGGTTTTCGTAAGCCCAATATAGTGCAAAACAAGTTTGAATAGGATCTACATGCTTGGGAGGCCTTGCATGTACGATCAAAACGTATTTTTCGGCTTAAAACGCCAAAATACGAGCTTGTGAAGCAATTATTCTAAAACTGATTTAGAGCAGGTTTATGTAGCTTATTTTGATGCAAAACAAAATGTGATAAAATGAATATGAATTACCTAAGTTAAAACCCTAGGTATATTTGTGAAAAATGCGCAAAAACGTAGGTTTTCGATAATTTGTACGCATTTAGGACACCCAATTTTAGGTCTGATGTAAAACAGCTTGGTTGGAGCCAAAATGAGTATTAAAGTCATTATTTAAGGTACATAGTATGTTTACCTTAACAACAAACGTTTACAGTGCAAAACTATGTCGCGAAAGTCGCCGAAATGCGAGTTTTGAGGCATAGAATTGTTACATTTTGTGGATAATTTTGAGCAGCAAATTAGATTTGTTTCGTAGTTTGTATGTGTATTCTAAGGTCTAAATTGAACTTATAGGATATTCATAAGTTAACTCGAGGCATTGGTAGTTTGTTTGATATGAAAATGGCTCGAATGTGTTTTATTGTGTTATATGACGGTGATTTAATAGTGTATGATGATAGATGGATTGTTACAAATTGTGGAATGTTTAGCATGAAATGCGCTATGAATGGATGTTTAAGAAAGGACCCAAGGAATGGGTGGTTTAATGTTAAATGCATGTGAAATCTAAAACTTAACCAGTCGTCAAAGTCACCATTGGGTCTAACGGGTAAAAGGTAATAAGAATATGAATCTTTTGATAAACTAGGTTGAGAAAGTTTGGTGAAATACTTGATTAGACTTAGAGTGATTGCTAAACGACCCTATAAACGTTTAGGGCATAGTTTCGTAAAAGAGTGTGACTTGGATTGGAAGATTTGTGGTTTGCTCCATTGAGGTGAGTTTCACGGCCTCTTTTCTTTAAATGTTTTTGAACGTTTTTACAAATCGGGGGATTAACATGCTTGTATGATGAGTTAGACTAGAATTGTAGAACACTTGCTGTCCTTAGGTCAGTGCCTCGGTGGGTACGTTTTACGTGACACCCGTCCCCCTTCGGGAGGACACTTTCCCTGCACTTCTTAATCATTAGCTCTTGGCTAGAGCCGTAGTTTATGTTGTAGATCTATTGGGTTGACGCCCTCTTTTTCATGATGAATTAGACGTTGTCTTATGGAAAAGAACGTAATCTTCAAAAAGCTCCTCTTAGAGAGGTCACCTCGGGAACAAAGTCATGGTTTGATTAGGGGCCTTTGGATACATCATACTTGTTGGACCTAGCTAGTCTACTTGGTTCTCTTTTAGTAATACTTATCATACGCTTTCGTTAAACTTGAAAGTTTGTTTATTACTTTTGAACCCACGAATTCGCCAACTTTTGTTGATGTTTTTAATCATGTTTTTCAGGTACTGATGCGTAGGGATTTAGAGGGAGTGGGTTTAGCTGGCACTACGAATGGACATGATGTTGGGACCATATATTATGAAATCTATGTTTTTATTTTTAATAAATTGTAAAACACTGATTATGTACTATCGCTCCATCTTGGCTATGACATATTTTTAAACTTTCTTAGACCGGAAACTTAAATGTGTTGGGCTAGAGGGTGGTTGCAAGATGTCCATACGTACTCACAATTGATTTGCTAAACTTTACAGTAACAACTTCCGTTACCTCATGACTTGCATTCCGCTGTGCGTTGTCTGGGTGTGACAAGCATAAAGTCAATACTATTACCACGAACACAAGGAAGCGACATTACCTTCACCAGGGATGTACGGCTCCTTCCCTGAGCGCAAACCAACGCGGCTCATCCCCAGCAGCGCGAACATGGCTTCGGTCAAGGCAGTCAACTCAAGGGGTGACGCGTTTGTGGTCAACGCCACAAACGAGGGTTCCTCCCTGAAACCATCCATCACGTGGCGGTCCTTCACCCGCTCCGTCTCAGACAAAATCTTCCATGGCATCGCCACGGGTATAACCCCCTCTTCACGAAAAAAGTACTTCTCCTTCCAGTCGTGAAGGGACTTGGGGACAACAGTGGCGAGCGGAGTCTTCTTTGGCCGCGGCTTGAAGGTAAACCACATCTCATCCCTGGCCATGAAGTAAAACACGTTGAACCGATCCACCGTTGGCTCAATGTACAAGGTGCGACAACACGCCTCGAAATGCACCAGTCTAAGCATCCTGAATGCACTAACCTGGGTAACAGCCACCCCATACGTCACCAAAGCATTTATTTGGAAACGGGTGGCCGGGAGACGAAACCCAAACTTGACAAAGTGGGAGTCAGAACGGTGTGACTCGGACCGGGCAACTCCGGCTCCCACTCCGGGGAAATCTCAAAAAGATTGCAGAACTCTGCAAATCTACTTGGTGCCTACTTAACAGGAGTATTCGTCATCAACTTCCTCTCCTTGATCCTCCCTTGCACCACCGGCTGTTCAACATTCCCCTCACCGGAAGGAGAACCACTAACAGACGCCTCTGACATGGTTCTAAAACGAGTATGCAAGATAGAAAAAGAAAAGAAGTTTCTAGAAAAATCTGGGAAAACTTCAAAGATTGGCCGGAAAAATTGAACTTCCGCCAGAAAAATTGAATATTAATCGGAAAACTTGAAGATTGCTCTGATTCTTCAAAGCAGTCACAGGGAAATTCAAAGGAATTTGAAAGCACATGCAAAGAAGTGGAGAAAAATTTCTGGAAAAGTAACCAAATGGTGAGAGGGTTCACCTATTTATACCCATTACATTAATTGTGATGGAGCCCACCGGTAGGAAAATAAACCGTCCTTGCACTTCATCTGGACGCACAAGATCGCTCCACGTGTCACATGAATCATCAAATGGTTACACTCGCGCACGTGAAACTACACGCGCCTGACACACCTTAGCGATGATTGACACGAGTCCACACAGTTAGCATTGCCAGCTGCTTCCACGCGCGTGGCCACCCACGCGCCTGACACACCACACGTGGTCACCACCACGTGGCAGCATCCTAATGCTCCATCTCTCCACTCGCGCACGTGGTACACCCACGCGCTTGACAGCAGATGAATTTTTCGTCTGCCACAGGGACGTGACAGACATCATGACGACGTGCCAGACAGCTGTCTGACACAACAGGCTCCTCAGTCACACCAAACTTCCCTCCGAAGTTATTACGACTTTTCAAATTCCAAGCGCATTTACTCCAAATGATTGGCGACACATTTAACTCCAATCATTCCAACATTTAATACAACTCCAGCAGCGTATTAACTGCACAAGCATTTACTACAACTCGAAGTTGCCGTTGGCGCTAACTCTTCATCCTAACTCTTCCAGGCGCAACATGTCATTTCTTAGCGAAAGCTTGACGTAAAGCGGGAAAAGAAGTTCTCCGCTTAACTCCTCCTCAGGTCCAGAATCAACACGTCATCTCTTAGCGAAAGCTTGACATAAAGCGGGAAAAGACGTTCTCTGCCTAACTCCTCCTCAGGTCCAGGTGCGACACGTCATTTCTTAGCGAAAGCTTGACGTAAAGCGGGGAAAGACGTTCTCCGTCTAACTCCTCCTCAGGTCCAGGCGCGACACGTCATCTCTTAGCGAAAGCTTGATGTAAAGTGGGGAAAGACGTTCTCCGCCTAACTCTTGTTCAGGACCAGGCATAACACGCCATTCCTCAGCAACTAAGACTAAGCCAACGGATGTTGTAACCCCCGTGAAAAATACCAAGCAGATGAGTCGTCATTCGCGAATATCAACTCATACAGTCTAGCGCTCCACCTACTCTTAATTAAGACCAGGAGAAGCCTTAGACTAGGGGGACTTGAAGGGATAAGGTACCTAATCCCAGCGCGGATGGCATCCCTATCCCATAACATTTCCATAAAACCTGCGTGGAACCAAGAACGCGGAGGAAAACATCATGCTACCAACTCCTTAAACTCGCGGAGCCAGGGTTGCGCGTGGAAGTCCATCCACGCGCGTAAGGTGACTTCATCTATATGACGTCACCGTCATAAAGGATTCTTCACGCGCCTATATACGCGCGGAATATTCGACCAATATAAGCTTTTGGTACGAGGTACGGATGATCAAGAATGAAGAATATTTGGTCAGCTCTGGGCGCGCCCTGCGCCAATCAGAGAACAACACGTGTCAGTAGTGGTCCAACGACTACTGACAAGGAACAGTGACTTGACAACTCCCATGCTTCCACCATGCTTACAAAGTACTCAGAGCACTGTACAAGCATGTCTACTGCAAGATGTCACATCAGACGCCATCAGAAGGGTCAACCATGCTTTGTGAGAGAGAAACGCCACCCGCAACCAATCACGTTTTGCCACGTGGCCTTGTAGCAGGCCGGGTCATCCTTTCTCTCACATCAGCATTAATTGTCACCTGATTCCCGCCATTTTCATGGGCTGAAGACATCTGGGCCCGGGTTGAGGCCCAGATCAGTTACACCACTTTATGGGTCGTCTCACCCGGCCCGTATTTCCTCCTATAAATAGAAGACTCCTTCTCCTTTGCAAAGGATTGGGAATTACATGCAAGAATTGGCATAGAGGTAATACTTGTAACAACTTTGTAATCTCCAAGTAATAACAATTATCTCTTTACAGAGGACGTAGGTCATTCTCGACCGAACCACTTATATTCTTGCGTTTTCACTTTCACCACACACACACTCTCACTTTCTAGGGTCACGGTTCTGTCACCAATGTGAGCAAAGGGTTTCCTGAGCAAACACGTGCATAAAACCCCACAGCGATTACTGTTAATTACCATTATACCCGTTGTTTCCTCACCGTGATTTACCGAAAATTTTGAATTTGTTCCCTATCTTTTCAGGAGTACATAAATGATCTTTGTGGTTTGCACTTTCCAATGCATTTAGTTCCTAACTTTTTCAAGAATACATGGATGGTCCCTATGGTTTGCATTTGTAACGCACTTAGTGCCTAACATGGACCTGCTAGTTGTTGAATAATGACTAATTGGCAGATCCACTTGGGAAGTAGGGTGGGCAGGTGCCCACCGTACAGTTTACATGAATCAACCCTCTGTGACGCATTACGCCGCGGCCGCAGTCAACCCCAGCTTGAACCATCGTTGAACCAGGAGACCATTCAAGGTAACTTTGATACCAATCAACGCGTATATAACTACTGAATAAAAGCCCTATTTTATTGTTCCTAATCTGTACTCATATAACTTAATTTTTGAATTTAAATGGTTGCAATAGTAGTGTTTGTTTGGAGAAGACGATGTAAAGTTGTAAACCTGTGACTTATTGATGCTTGATTCGATCGTGGGCCAACTACTTTGATTAAGAGGGTGTTTGGGATTGAGTTTGGAAATGTAAAAGTGCTTTTGGTCAGAAGTGCTTATTAGCTTATGACTTTTTGAAAATGAGTTTTTAAAAAAGTGTTTGGATTAGCTTTTGGGATTAGAAACGTCAAAAAGTCAATAGATTGTTTTTTAAGTGTTTCGCTTACCTTATTGTGAATATTAGTTGTATGAGTGATAGATTTGTAATTTTTTTTCCAAAAGCCAAAAGCCAGGATTTCTAACTTCTCTAAAACAACTTTTCCACCCTTAAAAGCCAAAAGTCAAAAGAGAAATTGATTTTGGGTTACACAAACAGCTTATTGACTTATTGGCTTCTTGAAAAAGCCAATAAGTCAATAAGTTGTTTTGAAACTCAATCCCAAACACCCTCTAAATAAAGAATGAAGATTTCTTTTCTTATTACTTTAAACTACAAGTGTTTTTTTGTGTGTTTTTTAATTTTCTAAAATTTATCGAGTCTCTGAGTAAATAGGTATATATAGTTTTCCAATATAATCGAGTGGATAAATACGAATTGGTTTTACCTGGCTTGTTTTGACTCATATTTTTTAACCCATCTGATTTATGCCCCCCCCCCCCCCCCCCCGTCAAAAAAATTTATACATCCGCCACTGTGACCAAATAGGTTTCAAAGTGCAAACTACAAGAACCTTTCGTGTATTTTTGGAAAACTAGAGACTAAATCCAAATTTTTGTAAGTCACAAGGACCATTTGTGTAGTTTGCTCTGAAAGTTGTAATTGGCTTTTAAGAGGGTGTTTGGGATTGAGTTTGGAAATGAAAAAGTCCTTTTAGTCAGAAGTGTTTATTGGCTTATGACTTTTTAAAAAAGAGTTTTAAAAAGCTTTTGGGATGAAAAACGTTAAAAAGTAAATAAATTGTTTTTTAAGTGTTTCGCTTAACTTATTGTGAATATTGGTTGTATAGGTGGCAGATTTGCAGTGCCGGCCCTGGGGGTGGGTGATCCGCACCCCCGGCCGAGGCACGGTTTACGAGGGGGCCAAATTTTTTTAAAAAAATATGTATATATATGTTTAAAAATCTGAAAAATAAAATGCATTGGGCCTTTTATAAAATTTGAAACACAAGAATCAATAGACCCATTTTGATCCACCTTTAACCATTTTACTTGTATTGGGCCCAAAAAATATAAGGGAAAATGGATTTAATTACTCCCAACTATCGCCTGTTGGCGGATAATACTCCCAACTATCACTTTGGCCATTAGCACTCCCAACTTTCAACTTGTTGGATTTTATCACCCCCAGACTAACTGAGGTCTAACCCAGTTAGTGTTTGTGGTCAAAATGTAAAAAACAAAACTCAAGGGAAAGTTTATGTGGCCAAAATATAAAAAACGAAACTTAAAGGGGCATTTTTGAAATAATAATCTTTTTTAAAGTTTATCCCCCACCCCCCCCCCCCCTCTTCTTCTTCTTCTCTCTCTCTCTCTCAACCACCACCACCACCTTCACCGGAAACCACCACCACCTTCACCGGAAACCACCACCTACCACCACCCTTCACCGCATCCCCACCAACCACCGCATCCACTGCCATCCCTAACAACCACCGCCTCCATCGTCATCCCCACCAACCACCGCATCCACTGCCATCCCTAACCAACACGAAGATCCCTTAGATTAAAACAGTTAAGGGTTTATAAACAGGGTTTGAAGGTCGATGGTGAGGGTTTGGAATTAGGGTTTGAAGGTGGTGCGATGGTGAGGGTTTGGAATTAGGGTTTGAAGGTGGTGGCTGAGGTCGATGGTGAGGGTTTGGAATTAGGGTTTGAAGGTGGTGGCTGAGGTCGTCGGTGGTCGATTGGTGGTGATAGGTGGTCGATTGGGGGGTTATTGAGGTCGATGGTGGTGGTTGCAGGTCGGTTGGTGGTCGTTGCAGGTCGGTGGTGGTGGCTGAGGTCGTTGCAGGCGATGGTGGTGCAGGGAGGTGGTGGTGCAGGGCGGTGGTCGTTGCAGGTCGGTGGTGGTGGCTGAGGTCGTTTCTCTCTGAACTCTCTCTCTCTCTCTCTGAACTCTCCCTCTCTCTCTCTGAACTCTCTCTCTTTCTCTCTGAACTCTCTCTCTCTCTCTCTGAACTCTCTCTCTCTCTCTGAACTCCACCACCAATGGGTGATGGTGGAGGTGGTGGTTTAGAGAGACAAAGAGGGGGGGGGGGGGGTCTGTCAACAGGAAGGGGGGGGGGGTTGGGATTTATAAAAATTTTAAAAGATAATATTTTTTTAATGCATTATTATTATAATAATAGTTTTTAATAATAATAATAAGTAATAAGTTATTTTTTAATAATAATAATAAAATGTTTCAAAAATGGCCCAAAGTTTAGTTTTTTACATTTTAACCACGAACACTAACTGGGTTAGACCTCAGTTAGTCTGGGGGTGATAAAATCCAACAAGTTGAAAGTTGGGAGTGCTAATGGCCAAAGTGATAGTTGGGAGTATTATCCGCCAACAGGCGATAGTTGGGAGTAATTAAATCCATTTTCCCAAAATATAACCAATTGATAAACCCATAACACATTAAAAAAAATCTTAATACCGGCAAGTCAGAAACGAGAAGTCAGAGGGCTTCTTCTTGCACACGCTAAAAATTCTTAACACCAGAAAGAAACGAGAAGTCACGATTGACGGATTGAGTGTCTGTGTTTGACGGTCGGTTGGTCGGTCTTGCATCTTGTTGTTTGGAAAAGAAAAGGAGTAGGGAATCTAAAAGTAATTAAATAAGGTATTCAGTATGTGTGTTATTTTCTGTTTTGTCCTACTGCATCAAGTATATATAATAGAAGTATTGTTTGTTGACTTGTTGACTTTTCTTTTTCTTGATTTTGTTTTCACACCATACAATTGAGTCATACATCATAGATTCCTAAACTATTAATATATAGAATGATTCAAAATCTTAATTTTTTATTTAATTTGTATTGTTAAATTTTAACTTGATTTGTATTGTTAATTGTTAATGGCTAAATGGTTTTGATTTAATATTAGACATTATGCCTCTTAAACAAGCATCCGGTGCTTAAAAACGTAAAAAGAGAAAACTAGATGAAGCAATGAAAAAGTCTCAAGCCGGTGCTTTATTGAAATTTATGCATAAACATGTTCAAGAGCAAGAACATGTGGATGTAGAAATTGAAGAGGCGAAAGACCAAGAACATGTTCAAGAGGAGAAAGAGAAAGAACATGTTCAAGAGATTGAAATCTTACTTAAGATCCACAATCTCACAAGAAAGACTCAGTGGATTGGCGATGATCGCTATTGAGAGCGAAATCTTAGAGAATATAAACTGTGAAGATGTTATCAAACAATTTGCTACCAAAAATGCGAGGAGAGCTTCAAGAATCATTGGTTAGATATTAGTCTTTTACGGTATGTAATTCTTATGCTATATTTTTGCTACGTTTATGGCTATGGCGTTAATCTTTGATTAAATAGGTTACTTTATATATTTAATTTGTTAGGGTCTAAGGGCCTCTTTTTTTTGTTCGGACGAGGCACTTAAATCCTCAGGACCGGCTCTGTAGATTTGTAACTTTTTTCTAAAAGCCAAAAGCAAAAAACCAGGATTTCTAACTTCTCAAAAATAGTTTTTCCACCCTTAAAAGCCAAAAGCCAAAAGTCAAAACAGAAAGTGCTTTTGGGTTACATAAACAACTTATTGACTTAATTGACTTCTTGGAAAAGCCAATAAGTTGTTTTGAAATTCAATCGATTTTTTAGATAGATATTCATATGGAAAAGCCAATAAGTCAATAAGTTCGAATAGTGAATTTTTTATTATTATTATTTTCAATGTTATGAAAACTATATTTAGTCACTTTGAATGTTCAAGTTGATAATAAATCCATTAGAATATAGAATAAATACAATATTATTCATTTTATTCAATTCTTTGTTTATATTGTTTGTCAAATTAAACTTTACTTAGGTGGTGTTTGTTTTTCTTCCAGAAGCACTTCTGACCTCTTTTGTCTGCGCCGCGCAGATGCGGGCAGACTATTTGTTTTTCGGAAGACATTTCACTCCAAAAGCTCTTCCTGACCTCTTCTTGGTGCAGACTTGGACCAAAGTCTTCTAAGGTCTTCAAAGGTCTTCTCCTCTTCTCTTCTCCTCACCCACCACCACCACCACCACCACCCACTACCACCACCACCGTCACCCACCCACCACCACCACCTAGCATCGTCCACCACCACCGTTCACCACCACCACCGTCCATCACCACCACGGTCCACCACCGTCCACCACCACCCACCACCACCACCCACCACCACCACGGTCCACCACCACCACGGTCCACCACCACCACCACCACCACCGTCCACCACCACCCACCACCACCACCACCGTCCACCACCTACCACCGTCCACCCACCACCAACCACCACCGTCCACCACCACCCACCACCACCACCACTACCTAGCATCATCCACCACCATCGTTCACCACCACCACCGTCCATCACCACCACGGTCCACCACCCACCACCGTCCACCACCACCACCACCACCCACCACCACCATCACCCACCACCACCACGGTCCACCACCCACCACCACTACCACCACCACCCACCACCACCACCACGGTCCACCACCACCACCACCTACCACCGTCCACCCACCACCACTACCACCACCCACCACCGTCCACCACCACCCACCATCACCCACCACCACGGTCCACCACCACCCACCACCACCATGGTCCACCCACCACCACCACCGTCTACCACAAGACTGCTGTAAAAATTTAAGTTTATTTCAACAGCCTGCACACGTTAACAAACAAACAGTCTTCTTCTTGCATACTGCAGACCTTTGGTCCACCTCTTCTCCTGCAGATGTCTGCAGATGTGGTCCGCAGACTGCAGACCTTTTCATGCAGAAAAAACAAACAACACCTTAGTAGATATATCCAACATTTCGTTACATTAAGCTGTTAGATGACATTTTGTATTTAACATCAAAATTCATACATATTACATTATCAAACATTTAGTAACCAAAACAACGTGCATAACACAATTCTTATTTTCCTACTTTTTTCATTTTACTTTCGGATGAACCGTGGGTCCCACGGGACTCTAAACTAGTAATTTGTTATCGGATCACAAATTACTTAGGTAACCGTAAGTGTTTATTGGTATGATTAAATGAAATTTATTAATGATCGTTTTATATTTATATAAATGCTATTGATTTTTCGAACCCTATATTATTCTATTTAGAATGGCAAATTCACATACTACTAATTCTACACTTAAAAGCTAAATATCTGTAGACAATCCATTATGAGACTATAATCCCGACCAGTCACCACTTGATGAAATTATATACGCTCGTTGACACTACTAAGCCTTTTGATGAATGACATTTACGGATCATCAAACTCACGGGACCTTTAACTTGTGTTTGTGTGTGGGTGGGGGGGGGGGGGGGGGGTCAATACGTATAAAAGTTTCAGATGAAATACATAAGTTTATACTACTACGCAAAAAAACAAGGAGGGGTGGCTATAACTTATACTCTGCCCATGAAAACAATGACAGCATCGGTATAACTTTTATATATCACTGTGCGGCAAGAACTACGAGTGTGACAAGTAGGTTGCTGACGACAAGTGGCTTGGAGTCAATGACAAGTGGTGTGACTGCAATGGCATTAGGCACGGTGCCACGGTGGCAAGATTGTGGTGGCAACAAAAAGAAAAACAAACAAATCATAATGCATACACACTTGACGCTTACATACACACAATGCGAATGGCGCCGAATGCGGACAAAATGATAGGGTTCATAGAGAGATCAACAAGATAAGAAGTTCTCAAACAAGTGAGCGATGGGAGTAGAAGGGTGGTGGGGTTGCTCCTGGTCCGACAATTATTGCCAAAGAGATGAAGAATTTATTGAAAAGGAGATGTTGATCGAAAACCAAGAGCCTCTAGCATTATGTGAAAAAAAAAATCAAATATTGTGTTACATCTTGTATTGTTAATTGATATTAATTATTAAGTACGTATATGTGAAATAATTAAAAAAAATCAAATCATAACTACTAAATTCATATACTAAAATAACTACAATAAGTTTTATGTATACAACAAATCTTAACTACGTTTTTTAATATAGTTTTATCTAATAATAAAATTTAGACTTAGAAAAGATGTTCCATTCATACCTGGAGATGGCTTTATATAAAACTGTTTTATGACACATGTTTGGAAGTTAACAGGAGGATACATCATACATAACATGTTTCAACGAGAGATTTGATTGTGTTTTAATTGTGAATTTTAAGTTTTACATTGTGATAATTGCTACAACTCAAGGTTGGTCCCATAACTCTATCCAAACATGTTATTGGTAACACTATACCCACATGTCTAATGCCTTATAAACCGAACCATCAACCAAGGAACTTGGAATAATCTAAAATAAATGATATTTAACCAGAAAAAATGTAAGCATATAATTATTATTATCATCATCATCATCGGTTCATAAGCATATAAATATGAAGATACATATAATTAGCTCAACTGGTTAGAAGGCAGATGTTTGCACCACAAGCTCTTCGGTTCGAATCGGGCCCCTCCACTTCTAGTTGAGTTAGCTCCCGCCTCCTGAATTAGCCTCAGACGGGGGATGCTTGCCTTAGCCCGCCTCATCATCAGGGCAGTATTGCACAGGCCGGGCTCGCTTGCCTTAGCCCGCCTCATCATCAGGGAAGTACTGCATAGGCCGGACTTGTGTGTCCCGCGATACACGTTTTGCATCACATATAAATTTACCGTTCTAAAGAAATAATGTATACAAGTTGCCCTCGTATGCTTAATATATATATTTTTTTTCCAATCTATGTACAGTCTGTTAGCAATAACATTTATGCAAGTGGTCCTCAAATACTTTAATAATAATAAATAATAATAATAATAATAATAATAATAATAATAACAACAATAATTTAATACAAGATCCTATATCAAATCTCGTTTGCCATCTATGGGCGTTAACAAATTAGAATTAGCAAAAAATAAAACGCTAGATTGTCATGCCAACTTACAATTACGACTCGATGAACATGAGTACAACAAATCTAGCTTAAGAGTATAAGAACACCAAACGTTTGGAACATGTCGTGCACTTATATCTTCTTTTAACAATATTGCAAACCGGGACAAAGCACAACCTCCATTTGTGCGAGTAGTCCACTGCCTCAACTTTGCCACCGCATTGCGGACACGCTCCTGGGGCTTGTTGACGGCTTAACTCCTTCTCTTCTTCATCGCAGACGTATGCGAGTCTCATTTAAGTCGAATTCGACTAGCCAAACGTTGGTAATTAATCGGTAGATTGAATTGAGCAAGATTGGCTATGCTTTTGTCCCAGTTTTGGTTTCTTCTGGGATAAGCATATGAGGTGATGAACACAAGGTGTGAGTATATATAGATTTTATGTACAAACAAATATTATTTTGTTTTTGTCCTTTAGTATTTTCTTTACTCAATGGCGGTTTTGAACTCAGGTGTACTAAAAATAGGATGTTGTTATGACTTTATGGGTGTAAATGAATCGGGACGGAAATCAAACCCGAATCTGATGGATAAATTTGAAACCCAACACATTTGGGACGGGTTTGGAGTCGGGTAATTGGGTTTGAGATTGGTTTTTATTTTTTTTTCATAGGTTTGGGATTTGATGATATACCCGTTTACCCGACCTGATTACCCGATAAACTACATCCGCTTACCCGATTAGATACCCGATATAATTTCTTATATTTTTTTAAATATGTATGCATAATATATGTACTATATCCATCTATATTGTTATCTTGTGCTAAAAAACACCGAAAATTGGCATATGCTATATTTGTTATCTATGCATTTGAGTGTTTTTATATGTGTTTAGATATTTCATGTATATACATTTTATTCATTTATATATACATACTTGATAATGTTAAATGTAATCACTTAGTAGTTACCCAACAGGTATTGGTCGAGTATACACAACAGGTAATTTTTTAAAATTAACGGGTTTATCCGAAACCTACAGGTATACCCGATACAAACCCGACGGGTTGGGACAAGCATACCTATTCGGGTATGGGGTTGGGATTTTCTAAACCTGTCTTATTCCCAACCCATTCTCATCCTTAGGGCATAAGGGGTGCTACTAGTGTTTGCATTTTCTTTCACTGATTTTAACCAATCCTGCATTGCCACATCACTTCACTGATTTACTTCACTGAATCAGTTTTTTGTAGGAAACACTCTACTGATTCACTTCACTGAAATCTTTATTTTTTATTATTTTTTATTATTTTTTTAAAGAAACATTAATTAAACATATTATTAAACTAAATAAAATAAAATCACAATATTGAAAGCAAATAAAAATAGAAATACAAATACACATAAATTAAAAATAAACTAAATAAAAGAAAAACTATTTTGAGTCCTCCACGTCGAGATACGGTAGATCAAGTCCGTCAAGATGTTCCACGAGATCATTTCGAAGTCGGAAATGCGTATCGGAGTCTGTCAACTCCGCAAGTACTTCCTTATCGAAGAACGGTTGGATTGGGGGATCGTGTATGTGGACCGGTGATATCGCACGCCCCTCGTCTTTAATTATCATGTTGTGCAATATCATGCACGTTTAGACGATGACGCTACACCTAGCAACGGTTTTTGGCCTCAAGGGTCGTGCGGTAATTCCCCATTTCCCCTTTAATACTCCGAACGCTCGCTCAACATCCTTGTTTGCCGACTCTTGAGCCTTAACGAATTTCTTTTCCTTAGGGTTGGTGGGATATCGAAACGCTTTCATAAACGTTGACAAGGTTGGGTAGATGCCATCGGTAGGATAATATCCACGTTTATATAAGTGGCCATTTAAAGTAAATGGACACTGTGGCGTCGTTGTGTTTCGTTGGGTAAGAAACACCGGGGATTGTTGGAGGATATTTATGTCGTTCAGTGAACCGAGGGGGCCAAAAAATCCATGCCAAAACCAAAGATCTTGCGAAGCAACAGCTTCTAGCATGATCGTAGGGTATTGGTGATCACCTCGCATATATTGTCCTCGTAATTCCCTAGGACATGCTCGCCACACTAAATGAGTGCAGTCAATGCTACCGATCATGCCGGGAAGGTGATGTCTTTCTTCGTGTGCTTCATACAAACATGCAGTGTCGTGGCTTGTTGGTCTTCGTAAAAACTCAACCTCGTATAACTTAATGACGGCATTGCAAAAAAATTGTAAACATTCGCGCGACGTCCACTCAGCCATACATAAATACTCATCGTATTCGCCTGGAGGATTATCGGTTGCGAGTTGTTTCACTGCTGAAGATACTTTTTACATGGGCGTAAAACTCTTTCTAAACCGACCGTCCATGCTCTCTCTGAACCAATCGTAGTTTGCTTCAACATCTGCTATAATTTTCAGAAATAGACGTCTCGACATGCGATACCTCTGTTTAAACTGTGCGTCGGTGTATTTTGGTACTTCAGCAAAGTAGTCATTTATTAACCGCGCATTGCCTCCCTTGCGATCACGTGGCACGTATCGTTTCTTAGATGTTGTTGTGTCTTCCTCTGCCCGCCGTGCAAGGTCCGTCAGAAACTCAAGGCTACTATCGCCTGAGTGTAACATCGGGTGGACCTCGAGCGGGGGAACGATTACTTGAACATCTTCTACGTCAATATCAGTCATTTTTTAGAAGTATTGATAAGATTTCTATGTTTTTGATTCAAAATCGTGGGAATGTATTGTGTATATAACCTAAAGATTAAAACGGTCACAAAATATGACCGCTTGAAAGTCAAAAACAATTAATAAACATTAAAACGGTCAAAAAAGGAATAAAAATCACCTAAAAGTTTGCACCGTGCCACACTACCAGCCCATTAGATGGAACCAGAATTGGTTCACGGGACCCCTACCAGCACGGGTGGCGGCGGTGTTACCGTGCTGGTAGTGGGTTACCCATGCCCAATTCTAGTAGCGCCCATCCCCCTTATAAATGAATACGTATGTAAAATGTTATTTATCATGTTGTTTGTGGATAGGTAAATATTAGTTTTTTTAAAACTTGAATCAAGACAAGGTTAAAGTGAAGCTCATTTGATTGTGAACGAGAGTTTTATATAGTGGACTTATTAGTCCATGAGACTAAGCGGATAAAAAATGTGGGTTGTCGATGTGTGTTTATATAAAAATGTATCAAGATTCAAACATATTAGATTTTGTTCATACCATCAATACAAATAACTCGGTTTTGGATAAAGTTTATTTACACTAAAACGCCGATAAAAAAGTACATTGCAACGGTATATTTGAAATCATGTATAACATTATATTTTAAGTGTTATAAAACCAAAGCTTAATAAAAAAACTTTGATGCTTGTACATTATCACGTCCAACTTGGTATTGAACAAAAATTATGCCGAAGCTTATCGTAAGTAAAAATAAGCATGTCGCAGCGTATGTATTTTATAAATAAGCATATTATAAACGTTATAAGGGAAAAACATATTTATGACTAAGACAAGTGTCAAAATCTGGTTGGTCCAAAAAATTATGAAAAAAAAAAACGATTAGAAAATTATAGTGTTAAAATGGTAAGTGTAGAGTGTACTCATTGAGGGCATATATTTTAACTTCATAGAGGTTTATTGAAACTTTATAACTAAATGATAGGTTAACTACTATTCATACCGAACACCATTTAAAAAATGTGTTAATTTCACTGCATATACTTCGGATGCATGTTCTAATGAATTGTGAAAATAGAGTATATAGCGGCAGTATAGCCCAGCGACATCTTGGTGGTGGGATAAGACTTAGAGACTATAAGGTCCTGGGTTCGAATCTGACAAGGGGGTTTTTCTCATGATTATGAATTTCTTCCTATTGGCCGTTAAAAAAAATGAAACTACTCCAAAATTTGTGGGACTGGTTGTAAATCTGACAGTAATTATGATGATTTAAGAAATTAATTAGATGAATCCAAAAAGTGCCTGTAGCCTATAAGTACCAAGCAATTGTAACTTTATTAGAACGTGTGTTGTAGGCGACCCAGCCTATCTTCTATATGGCTTACGTGATGGTTGAAACAAAGACACATTTGATTGTGAATTCAAATGTGACAGATAAATATAAATAAAGGCACAGATCTGCACAGAGCAATCAATAGTTCAAGTAACACACTCCCATAATCCTTTTTCTCTTCAAAAAATTTCATTCAACTATTGATGCCAAATCAAAAATGGTGAAGGAGGCCATGTAGGTTGTTAACGTACTTGCAGACCGCGCTGTCGTGTTACTGAAGGCTGTTAACGGGGTCTCCGCCAATACTTTAACGGATGTTAATGAAGAAAGTACAAAGTTTTTACCGAGGTCAATTGGAACATGGGGGGGGGGGGGGGGGCTTAGGATTGGGTTTGAATAAAAAAAATATTAATAATTTACTATAAATACAAATACTAACCTTTTAAAAATTATACATCCATCTACACCAAAAATTATAATCCCAACAACCCTTCTAATCTTTTCAATCCAAGTTTCTTTTACCAAAGCTATGTGTATCATTCTACACTAGAAGGCCAAGACTCACCAAACTTGGAATATGATTTTGGTTTTGGTTTTCGTTCAATATCGGAGACACGATTTTTTTCCAACAAACAACCTCCACCACAAACCGAACCGGAATCATCCTCCAAAAGTACTACACCTAAATCCGAAAAAGTTGTCGTAGACAAAAATTTAGGCCATAAAATTGACCGTCTAATATTGTTTAGTGAAGACGAACACATCACCAACGACCTTGCTTTTCTCCGAATAGACTAATTGGGTTTACCATAGGAAGAGTACTTTTCAATTAAAGGAAACAACAAATTTGTGAACGCCTCCGCAACACTTCTTTCTATAAGTCTTTTTTTACTTTGTTTTGTTTTACGTGTTTTTTTAGTTTTAATGTAACTTTTATTTTATGTCTCTTTTAATTTTAGTTTTCATATTTTTATTTTAATATTAATGTAGTTCTATTTACTTACATTTAAATATAGATTAAAATAAAAAAGTGTAAATTATCAAAACCGTCTTTGTGGTTTGGCTCAATTTGCCACTCCAGCCCAATCTTTTAAAAATTGCTTACTAAAATTGTACGCCCTCCAATCATATACTACATATATTATCAATATGTTCGCATAATGTACAACACCAACAACATGAAGTCGTGAATACCCAAACACAACCACCAAACACAGTCCAGCTCCACCGTAACGAGCGGGTTATAAAGCGTTTTTCTTTTATAGCCAAACATTAACAACTTATACCAATTAACAATCAACCTTCCAAACAATTTGGACACACTTAACTGTAATCCTTTTATGTTGATATTAGGATATCCTTATAATATGTATACATATTTCCTACTCAAAATGTATATCACCTGATCATATATTACACATTTTCAAAATGTTTTTATAATGTAGACACCAACGAGACGATTGACAAACGAAACAACAAACATCGTGTAGTCCCCCTATAATGCGCGGGTTCCTGCTAGTGATTTTTGATATACCTACACTAGCATGTTTATATTGAACAAACAAAATGTTAAAAGTTTATTAAACTTAAAAGAAAGTGAATGAATAAACAATAGAGAAAAGTCGTGAAATGACTGAAATCTGTAAACCTCATCCAAATTCTGTCCAGGAACCGACAGACCACTACCGGTCCTACAATTGCCCACTTCAACCACAAATGGTCCAACCAATACCCCACCAAACCAAACCAGCCTCCAAGCATGTAGCTTAGTTGGTTTAAGGATAGAGTGTTCCACACCCTTACCAAAAGCTCTGGTGTTCAATCCGTGAGGTTGACATCCTCCATCGGCTTGCCGCTTAGTGAGTCCGATTTATCCCTCACATGTTGGGCCTGGGACGGTTTGGCGTGGGCCGGTTAGCGTGTCCGGAACAACGCCTCTAGCACCCTTACCAAATACCCACCAAACCGGTGAAAGGACCTATTCTCGGTCTAACCCGACGCGCTCCATTTTAACCACGCTTATATATGATTACGGTAAACGGGTATTGAAGTCATGAAAAACATGTTACAAGCACAATGTGTCTTCCATTTAATATTGTTTGGGAAGATAGGAAACATTTTTTTTGTTTCGATTTCGATAAAGAGATATGATTGTTTAAAGATGCATATGCATTATTGCACATCAAATCAACCACGGGCGCAAATTATGTCGTCCAACATTGATTATCTTGTAAAGTGGGGACTAATCACGACATCGATTAATTGAGTGATTAGAGTAAAGTGAGGACTAGCGATTAATCACCGATTAACGGTGATTAATCGCGATTTGTAACCTTGTATTGCACATCAAAGTAGAACATTTCACCATAATATTAATTTTGATATTAGACTATTAATGTGAATAAGACATTTGTAAAATACATCAATCAATCGCATCAAATTATGATACGTGTGACTAGTTGTTATCATGTATTATCAGTTGTTATCGCATCTTTCGTTGTTACGTGTAAGTTTAGTTAGTTTATTATTGTAACCTTACTATGAGTGTTAGCAGTGACAGATCTAGATTAAAACTTTAAGGTAACGTCCAAATTTTTTTTACCGTGCTTTCAATCAATTGATGGAGACCCGAAACCGTGGATTAGTAGTGTGTTGCGGTGGAGTGGTGCGTGGTAGACTATGGTTGGAGGTAGGACTGCGGAGGTGGATGGAGTGCCGAAATGTATGTTTACTTCTTATTATTAACATAACAAAAAAAATATTATTTTCTCAGACCTCTAAATCAAATACATCATATTTATGTCTGTTATATACAACTAATAAAGTGTATGCATATTTGAAGAATTGAAGAGGCATAAGAGTACTCATATCTCATTCATCAAATGTATATGTGTGTGTCTACCAAATTATATGGGGTGAGTGTAAGTGGTTGTGAGTGGAGGAGAGAGAATATATTTGGTGGAAACACTATTCCACCCTAAATATGAAAATCTACTGTTCACCCATATATATATATTTTAATATTTTTGTAAGTAGTTGTGAGTGGGGAGATAGAAAATGTACTGATAAAAGTATGAAAAAGTATTATTATCTTAATTAGGAGAGAGAAGATTTAGAGGTGAAGTAGTGATTTTTAGTGTAATTTGATGGATGGGATTTGGTGGAAGGGATGTGAATGCTCTAAAGCACTGACTTCAGATCATATGCAGTAAGATGCGGCTCATAACGTAAAGCCGCGACTCATCAGTGTTCTAAAGGTCTGGTACATTAAGTACAATAAACTCGACCAGAGGTCAAAAGCTCCGAGGGACAGTACTACTAGGTCGGACGATAGTACAACAATTCTGACTAGTATAAATACCGCTCAAAGGTACAAGTGACACACGTACTCACAAACTCCGAACCTCTCTATCTCTCTCTCTCTCTCTACTCACTTTCTCTCACTAAATAAATACTTATCCTCACGTCGGAGGGTGGTCACAGAGAGGCCCTCCATCCTCCCCTGTGACGAGCCTAACGGTTTGCTAGTTTTGCAGGTTCAATTCACGAGATATTATCAAGGTGGTCTTCTTCTTCACAGCTAAACGGTAAGAACTAACTTTTGGATCTTCAATTGGCGTTATCCGTAAGACTCAAACCCACTATCACGTGGTTAAAAGCCAAATATAACTAATCTTTTTTATCATTGCATTCATCGAGATATCTAGATTAGACGTCATGGAAACCATACGGGAAAAAGACGAGCTATTTAAATTTGTTTTTGAATATCATCATGTAAACTTTACGAAAAATTTAACTATAACAATATAGGGTTAAGATCAAATACATAATGAAAGAAAAATAGGAAGTCGTAGGAAGGGTATCAAACGGATTCCGATTGAACTCATTCAAGCGGCATTGGAACCGTCTAATTGAACCATACGATGTTCGTTTTTAGGGGTTTTAGCTTGTAGTTTTTAGATATACGTTATATCATTGTGTCTTTTATGTAGCATTGTGTCTTTTCTTATTTTCATCATTGTGTCATTTTTTCAATTTATTGTGTCTTTTTTCTTTAGCATTGTGTTATATTTTTCGGCACCGTGTTATATTTTATGGCTCATTATGTTATATTTCATGATCTATTGTGTTTTTTATATTCTTCTCACCCTTTTCATTTTTGTTACACTGTGTAGAATAACTTGACTCAATCGGCTATTATTTTTCGTACACTTTCCTGATATAATGATAAGTGTGGTAATGTAGGCTATAGATAAAGAATGGTTTGAGTTTAAAATTGTTTCCAAAATGAAAGAGGGTTGAAGAAAGAAAAAGCAAGAAACTCACGTGATTTGAGGGACGGTTTGTGTTTGAGTTAAATGCTAAAATCGTTTATGAGGTTTGATCAGTTTTGCTTGATCCATTAAAAAGAGTGTTTTCTTGTAATTGGACCCTTAAGGTTTGTCATTTGTTGCCATTTTCATCCAATTTACTAACCCAGTTAAAATGCAACGTTAATGGAGGGAAACTTTTGACTTTTTGCCAATCTAAATAAGGGGCATTTTAGACTTTCTACTTATACTAGATTGTTGTCGTATGCCGCGCGTTGCAGCGGCGTCAAGTTAGTTGTTTATAGTTGATGGCACGTTATATGATACATTTAATCATGTGAAAACACGTGTTTTGAAGTATCTATTATAAAACATTGCAGTAAAAAAAAGAAACGGAATCGAACCAAGGTTGGTCCGTTTAGAGGGAGTCCAACTAACACTACACCATCTTTATCTTTGCATTAAAAGTTAGCAGCGTTAAAACGTACATTACTCGAATTTATACCGTCAAATTAAAACGTACTCTATTTGGCCTGACTCGTTTCCGAACACAATTTACATCAAAATATAGACCAACCGAAAACGTATTATACTTGATCAGACCCGTTTTCCAAAAAAACTATGTTGAAACATGAATATATCTCATACATGTCACTCAACCATCCGCTTCTATGGTTGACGGTATCCAACTCGCTTCTTCTTTGTTGACATATGTTGACTGCGTTTGACTGTCCAGATGGCCAACTACTTCCATTGACCATGTTGGACTGGCTTTGACTTGACGTTTGACGCGTATTAAACTCAACATTTCTAACCCAAACCACCACCACCTCCATCAACAACAATATTTCATAATCAGGCGAGATATGTTTTCAGAACCAGGTTGAACTACAAACCGGATGTCTTATTGGTTCACTTGTCGAACCGGATTTAAGAACCATAAGACATTATAAATATTTGAAATACTATCCAAAAATATTTCAAATAACTATATTTGAATATTTAAAAAATAAACAAATTTTAACGTCAACTATTATACTATGTATAATTGGAAAGTTAAGATGAATAGTTAGTGGCAAGGTTGGTAATTATTTTGTTTTCTAAGGGCATACCTGTCATTTGACATCATTTTACAATTAGCGGTAACAAATAAAATCCCCTAACCCACCACTATGTTATACTCATTCATAGAGAGAGAAAGAGGGGAATTAGAGAGAGAGAAAGAAAAGGCGGGTGACCGTTGGGAAGAAAATGAAGGTAAAGACCTGAGTCAACTGAGAAAGAGAGGAATTAGAGAGAGAGAGAGAGAGGGGGGGAGAGAAAGAGCACGGCTTAGCATCACCGTGCACGGCGACGCATCCACCTCCTTCAGCCACGTGAACGACCGTATACCCACAGTCGGAAGGCGGCGCAGATTAGCAGGGATGATGGAGTTTTGATGGTGAAGTGTAAGTTATGATATCTTCTTACTTATGGTTAATTATTAACTAACATATAGTTATTGTGAGGGTTATAGTTTATGGTTGCAGTTGCAGTTGTGGTCCTTAGAGATAAGGAGATGGGGCTATGGAGAGCCACTGTTGTGAAGAAGATGAAGGGACAAGACCCGAGTCAACATAATTGAGTCGGTTAAGCAGGATGACTGATAATATTATGTTATATGTTGATAAAATCGAACATTTAATTATTGATTAAGTATGAGAAGACCTTATGTTAGTCACATGTGGGTAGCAAGTGTATTTAATTTAAATTAAATCATATATAACACTAGCTTTTATCCGGGAAGTGTCGCGGGGTTAAAATATCTAATATAACATAATAAAATATCTAATATGATAATATAATTAATAATTTGCCAATACATGATTAATGAATATTATTATTATTATTTATTTTAAACAAATTTATGTCATAAGTTATCATCATATATTCAAATATAAAAAAAAAGAATCTCTGCCTATAAAGTTATGTTTATCGTTTGTGATTTATTAGTAGAGTAAAATATATTTGAAAACAAAACCCCACAAAAATAGTTGTTTTTTTCTCCGTTTTTTATATAGCACTATGATACTCGTTGAAAAGATAATAAAACGCTCGTTAATTTGGTGTAATTTTTTTCTTTAAAAAATCTCGTATATAAAAGATATTAACGTTAAAAGTTATGGAGGAAAAATCAGAGAGAAAATTTAATTTTGTTTTTAAATTCTTATCTTTTCATAAAATAATTGTAATATATATAGATTTATTAAAAAAACTCAAAAATTAAAAAATCTTACATGATGCCATGTGGCACATTCAAGGAGGGTTTTGTCTCTTTTATTATAAGTTATTATAGATTATAGATATGAACAACTAAGATTATGTTTTGTGACATATAGTTGAAAACGAAGACGATAGTGATGCTGGCACATTGGGATATCTATATATATATATAAAAGAAAGCATATATGCTCATTGAGAGTGCCACGTGGCTTAATAATTGAGTGTTTTTGGTGTTTTTGAGTATTTTTCTAAATTTATCTCTCTATCTCTTAATTCTCAATTACTAAAATTAAATTGAGTTATTTTAGGAAAAAAGAATTTAAAAACAAATTTAAATTTTTCTCTCTTATCTTCCTCCCATAATTTGTAAACATAAATATCTTTTATATTCGAGATTTTTTAAATAAAAAAATTACACCAAATTAACGAGCGTTTTATTATCTTTCCAACGAGTACCATAAAAACGAAAAAAAAAACGACTATTTTTTGTGGGGTTATATTAATACAGAAAAAAACACAAAGTGTTCAGGTTATTCATTAATCAAATTGTAACATATTTTAATTTACGTGAAGATGATTATATGTTGAAGGTTATCCTTTTAATACTTTATTATGTTTAATATGGTTTATGCTTTTTATTTTTTTAACTTTTTAAATAAATGTTTTTTAACTAAGATTGATTATGTTTAAGTTATTTACTCTTTTCGTGATTTGAGTTTTCTTTTTTTTTATCATTTTTTATTAAATCATATTAAATTTTTCAACCCCGGGACCTTCCCGGGGTAATCTGCTAGTAGGACATATAATAAAAACCTATAAGCCATTAGCCATTGGACAATTCACTCGACACGGACGTGAAGCATAGTTTGGGTATTGTGTACATATGAGATATAGAACAATGGGCATGACATAAAAAAATATTTTATTAGAATTCATAGACAATTCATAGACAAATGGTACTTTATATACCTGACTCTAGAATGAACTATGACATAACTGTTAACTAACTGAGTTACTATAGGCCAAATGATGGGATATTTGCCATGCCAAATGATGGTTGAGCCTACCCTCCTTGGAGGGGACAGGTTCAATTCTGATGGCCCCCCGGTTTTCTACTACCGTGCATTTACTCCAGAGAGGCTTGCCTCTTGTGGAGGATGCAACATCTGTCAAGTGGCAGGTGGCGGGAAATTTTCCGGGTGGAAGCCTTAGTGCCCCTTATGCGCAGCCTCGACTCGCTTGTGGGCCGGCCACTCTCGGTCAGCGTGGGCCCGGTTAAGACAACATAGTCTGACCTTTGTAGAGTGGCTAGGGGACTTCCCCTTCTAGGGGGGGTTGTGATGTTCTCTGCCACAACTCATAGAATCATCGCCTTTCAAAAAAAAAAACTGAGTTACTATAGGCTATAGCAATGTTGAACCGCAACAACTAAACAACTCTTGATACGTATGCTTCACACGTGTTGCATGTTGTGGCTCACCGCGTGCCGCAACACGCGCAGGAGTAATACTAGTTTAAATAAAAATGCGTAACTCCAACCAAATTTAATATTTTACAATTTACATTGCAATTTCAAAATATGGATAACAGCTATAGCTTTGAAAATTGCAAATTTACGGCAACGTAATAAATATGACTGAGAGGATCCAATACCAAATTTAAAAAGTTTATTTTTAACTCCTTGCTCCCTATCTCTGTCTAGAGTCTTTTCAAAACCAATATTTTCTCATGGCATATAAACATATTTCCCTTTCACTACTGCATAGAGTCGTCTAGCTCCACCCACAACCACCATCCAACACCACCAGCCACCCCCACCACACCCAATCACAAAGTAGCCACTTCCACCTCCACTACATGACGATCACCTAGCCGCCACCACCATACCACAACAATCTAATCTACGCTCCCACTGCACCAATACTTAAGTAGTTCCACCAGCAAATCACAACACAATCTTACCACCATCGCCGCCAATTTCAGTGAGACAAAACCACAATCACTATTGATGGAGTTGTACCGCTGACTGATTAGGTGACCAAACCCCTTGATAGCCGGAACCAATACCTCTACCCTAGCCCCCAATCGTTCTGACAATCTATGTGAGATCTGAGAAATGCAGCCGGAAGACACCTTAGTCAGCAACTGACCCAGTCGGTTGTGGTGCCACAGTCTCTGCCACGGGAGACCATGTGTGTGAAAGAGAGAGAGAAAGAGAAAGAAAGAGAGAGGAGTCTTGTGTAAGTGTACAACTACTGCTTGTCTTCTTGTATAAACACCTTAGCCGACCACCACGTCTAAATATCACCATGCACCACCGATGATGCCTCTTTCAGTTGTACCAAATACGAATGGCATTTTTGTAATTTGGACGAAAGGGTAGTTTTGTCATTTCAGTTGGTGCCACCGACCATGATTTTTAAGATTATATACAATTTATTTTTATTAATAAACTAGCAATTTTACCCGCCGCGCGTTGCGGCGGCGTGCGGCGGATTGAACCGTGAAACAAACATTTGGCCGGTGCAACCGATAATAAAACGAAATAAATGTAGTGTCGGCGCAACCGATAATAAAACGAAATAAATGTAGGGGGACTGAAGTTGCAAATAACTAAAACATGAGGGGTGGCAGTTGAAAGTAGAGGGACTAAACTTGCAATTAACTGAAACATAAAGTAGAGGGACTGAAGATGCAACAACCAAAAACTTAGAGGGGTGGCAGTATAAGTGTCCCACCGACACTACATAATAGGATATAGATAATAGTGTTCATCTTCTTCCCCTCTTGAACCAAGGTAAACCCTAAAATCCAGTTTACTATCCACAAAACTTCTTTTCATTTGAATTCATGTGTGCAAACAAAACCCATACTCTTTCTTCCTTTGTTTCATCATCTTAACCCACCCCCCCCCCCCCGAACCGTTTCATCGTTATCTCACCCAATCTTCTTCTTCATCCTTCCATTTTTAATAAAGTAACTAATCTTTATATTTGAATTAGATAACTTTTCAATATATTAAACCAAAACAACCAATTACAAGTGATACATAGGTAAACGGGCCACAAGTTGCGCCGCTACCCCTTTTTGTATTGCAAAACCTACTCTATTGAAAATAAAACATTGGCCCTTAGTAGCTGGGGAATTACTTTGCACAACTTTCTTCACGCGATCAAGGAGCTTGATTGCTTGCGGGGCCAGCGCTCCAAAAGTATCAAAAGCGAAGGGCACAAACACATGCTGGTTCTCTAGACAAGCCGCTTCATGTTTATCCACTTTTTTGCTCTCAGCTTTCAAAACTGCCTGCCCAGCCACAAAACCCGAATCCCGGAGTCCCACCAATGGGGATACCCCAGTAAGGTCAACGCACGCATGCTTGCCTTGCGCCCACCCGAACACAAGAACGTCCGCTGGCCTCAAGGTGGACCGCCCGTCAAGTGGGTCCGTCAAGAAATGTGACATCCGTCACCTTTCACTTTGCCAAATATACATTTCCGATCCTTCAACTATTTTAAAACTTCCATTTTAAACCCTCGTACTCTACCGGGATAAAAAGATTTAGAACTTACAAAATTCTTTTTTCGTAACTTTATAAATCGTGGTTGCGCACGTTGCACACACGCACGAACCAAACACAAATATTTTATAAACATGAAGTACTCGACTCAAAAATCTCATTTTTCGGACCTAAAATAATTTGCAAGATCAAAGGAAACAAGCCCGGAAGCTAAAATAAAGAAAAACAATTTTTTTTTTATTTAGCTCCTCCCCGCGGACCGCGGGAGACTTTATTAATCTCCCCGCGCTCCGCGAGGGGCCTTCTTTTAAACAGCTATTTTCCTTCTTCCCCGCGGACCGCGATGATGTGTCTGCAGAATTTTCAAACCTTCATTAATGGCATCTCGAGCTCAACCCAAATTCGCACCCCCAATGTGTTTTAACGCGTCTCTAGCCCGGCTCTAGTGTCCCCTGGTCGTCCCATACGTCCAAAACACTACCCACATGCTTTCAACTTCACAATTAATGATCAAATTCTTCAAAATCCATTATAAAACCCACTAAACTTACTCATTACAATTACACCTCAAATTCGTATGTTTTAACTCAATTAAAAACACACACACACTCTCTTCATCCGGTGTATCATTTCTGCACAAGAAGCCCCGATTATCATTTCATATCCGTGACGAATTGGAAGCTTATTCTTTGAATTTTAACTCGGTTTTCTTTCTTCTTTTTGGACTACCAAAACCGTGAGTTTTTCCAATTCATTTTGTACACTTCTTACTTATTATCAGTAGTTTAAAATCCCTCTATTAGTTGTAGCAAACATAGCCTCTAAGAGTTCCAATTGAAAATCTAAGGTTTAGGGTGTTCTAGGAATTTTGGGGATTTTTGAATTAAAAGTTTTAAGGACTTTAAAATGCCATAACTTGCTTATTAATGATCTAAAAATTATGAAACTTGGTAGACTTGTTCATGTTACTAACTAGGAGCTTTAGAAAAAGTTTCGGAATTTTTAGAAACCGTTTAGTATTTTTAATCATTTTCATTATATTTTAATCATGTTTAATTCATATAAATTAGAATATAATGTATTAAAACATGAAACTTACCAGAAATATATTTCATTATGTTAGAATAATTATCGTGCTATTTTCCCTCTGTTTTGATATGATTTCACAGGTTATCTCATTTTATTTGTTAAATTAACTTTAAACAAATAATATTCATAATAAATAGATTTTTATCAGAAAAATCCTATAAAATTTGTTATGAGACCTTCCAAGTCAGTGGACTAAGTTTTTACAGAAACTTTTATTTTTAGAAAGTGTTTAGTAATTATTTCGGATTTATGAATTATTTATCATGTTTAATTCATATAAATTCGAATTTAAATCATTTAATTATGAAAATTGGTGGAAATATATTTTAACATATTATAAACATTTCCACATAGGTTTTACTCAGTTTTAAATTGTTTTCATACCATATTACATTTTTGATTAATAAACTAGTTTTTTAAACGTATAAAATCTATAATAAATAGATTTTATCAAGGAAAAACTTTTATAAAAATTATTCCAGAACTTTTTAAGTCAGAGGAATAAGTTTTCACAGGAGAATTCATTTATAAAACTATTTTTGTAATTTAACTCATTTTATTCATTAAAATAGTTTTAAAACAATAAAACTTATATTATATAGATTTTATTCACCAAAACTTTTATAAAAATTATTTTCAGACCTTTAAGGTCAGAGGATGAAGTTTCACAGAAAACTTTATTTTTACAACTATTTTACATTTTATTCCAAATTTATGTCGTTTTGATAATACAAATTAAACTAATACTTTTATATATAAATTACCAATATTTTCCGAGTTAAATCTATTGCTTGGTAAACTCAGAAAATATCATCTTTATAAACTCAAGATTTCTCATCATGTTTGGCACTTCTTGTATTAATAAATATAATTGTTTATATTTAATAAAACAAATATAAGTAATTATAGTTTTAACCTTATCAAAATCATTTCCAATATCATTACTTATAATATGTAACTTGGTAAATATTTTGCAATATTAAACTAAGTTATACACATAAGGCTCTTTATGAAATTATTACCACACAATACTTATAAAATAAACTCAACGCATCATAATTTCGTTATAAACTTAAAAACCCCAAAGTCTAGACTAAACATCCTAGATGCCTTAGATTAGGAACCCTAGACTCTTTAAGCTCAGACACTTATTTTAGATACTTGAATCTTTAGGTTGAGTCTTTGGGATTCACCCTACCTTCACTCGCCGCTTAGCAAACTTAGCGAAAGTGAGTATATCTAAACCCCCTTTTTTACTGTTTTATCATTTTGGGGACTCATGTACTATATATTCAACTCAACTTTATTATCAATTACGCAATATGTTTCTCGTGATGCTTATTTGTCTTAATTGTATCCTTGTTAATTGAGATCATTAACAATTTTGTGCCTAACGTATCAATGAATAGCGCTATGATTTAAATATCACTTGTGACTCTAATGTCCATGTTTCATTGTTATGTGACTCTCAACCTTTTATGGTTCACTTTTATTTTTTTTATCAGTTATCAAGGTTTGATCTCGAACATTTATACTAATTACAAATTTGCATGAAGTTTAACACATGATATTGCGGATCTTTTGGTGTCTATTATATGTATCAAACAGGGTATGCTCACCAATACATTTTTGTATTGACAAATACTATTTTCGTACATGTTTCAGGTTATCTTTGAGACGTATTTTTCTAAGCTTTGGACTATTATTTTAAGTGCCTAGTATCTTTGTATTTCCGAATTGTTTTAATTTGATTTGACTCCTAGAATCTTGTATCACTTGTATTTTCTTTTCATGTAATAAACTATTTAATCAATGTATCAATATTTACACTTTAGTACCATGAGCTATTGAGCAATCGTCACTACGTGACATCCCGATGTTTCCGCCATCGGTCGGGGTGTTACAAGAAATTCACGGGAGCCTCTTTTTTGGCTGAAATCCCTGCCCTTCGTAACACATCCCATAGAACATCTCTAACCAGGTCATGTCTGTATTTAAAGCCTGGCAACTCCTTACAATGTAGGGCGTGTTCTCCAAACTTGTCCAAGCGTGTTTTTTTACAGATCGGACACGGTTCGTCAATGGGGAACATAGGAATCATCAGTCGGTATTTGAGGACCGCCCGATATTCGATAGCCGACATATGTTGCCCTAGTCCGTCAATTGGGAGTGTAGTGAGGAAATCTTGAGCATGAGCCTCTTTGAGACATTCAAACACCGCTTTCTGGCGCGATGACATGTTATATTGATTTCATCAATCGTTACCTATCATAACAATTTCCTCATTTGTCGTTGAATCCCCATTATAGTGGCTATAATCTTTGCATTTGTTCCATTCCCTGTTCCGGGGTTGTCACATTTTCAGGCATTTGTTATGTACGATTGTTGCACTCCAACTGTTTGTGTAAATGTCTAGCTGAATACAACTAGGTGTGGTAGTGGTGGGTGCTTCAAAGAGACAGGGACGGAAGTTAGGCTTCTACTGATCTAACGATGGTGACCGATGGTAGGCATGACGGTGGTAGGGGTGATGGCGGTGGAGGTGAAGGTGGCTGTGGGTTGTAGGGCAGATGGTTGGAACTGGGTTTAGGCGGTGAATGCGGGGGTGGGTTATATGTATTATTTTTCTTTTAATAGTTAAAACCAGTTTTTTTCCTGCCGCCGCAACGCGCGGCGCGCGGCGGTGCTAAGCTCTACCCGCGGTCGTTGCCCCGGGGACACATATCTAACGAGTTAAGAATAAATATGGTTGTGAAAAAAAACCCGATATCCGTGGGATTGGAACTCACTACCACGTGGTTAAAAAGTAGACGCTTTACCAACTGAGCTAGAACGATTTAACGCAACAATGTAAGAAAAACGATGGCCGACACACGATTCGTAGACAATGCATACAACTATTTTTCGAAAACCTTGGGTCGAACCGTAGGTTTATGCTGTCTACGTCGAACGCAATTTATGGCGAAGCATAAATTATATTGACACGTAAGCACGTTAGGAAATCGGTTTTTAATAAAAGAGTTAAAATATGGGCTGAATTTATGAAAACACATTATGTTTTACCAGACTAATTTTGAGAATTTTATGCCGAAACGTGAATTTAAACCGTGTACGTCGAACCCCGATGCGTGAATTTACACTGCTTACGTCAAAACTTGATGTTGTACCGACACCTACATAAAAAAAAGCACGTGCCAAAGTCTTTATTTTAGCGGAAAAATTAAAATACGGGGTAACATTGAAACGTTAGAAACTAAAGAGAGTCTAAACGAACCTTTGGCTTTAATTTAGTTTTTGTCGGCATTGCGCCGACTTTCTTCGTTTAAGTTATATAGTAATATGGGTTTCGCGAGAAAAACAACGTATGTTTACGTTGTTTTGTAAAGGTTAATTAGTTGTGATTAAATATGATGGAGAAATGAAAAGAAACAAATACTACAAAAGGAAGCGACCAATTTGGTAACATTACCGACATTGGTTTTTAGGATAGAAGATAATAGTTAAAAAAATGAACAAAATGGTAGTTTGGTCAAATCACATGTAATTAACAGAAAAAATAGATGAAGTTAATGAAATTTAAAAAAAAAAACTTGTGATTTTACCTATCCACCCTAAAAGTATCTAACCAATTAATTAAAAACAAATTCCGAGCTTGTCATCTATTTAATACCATCTCTTATCTATACATATAATAAACCAAAGCCATTTTAATGACATGACACTCAAAGAGGCATTCTCCTCCTTGAGTGTGCCATGTGTCATCCCATGTGCCATTGAGATATTTTAGGAAAAAAATAATTTAAAAACAAAATTAGATTTTTCTCTCTTACGTTTCCTCCCATAATTTTTAAACGTTAATATCTTTTATATACGAGATTTTTTAAAGAAAAAAATTACACCAAATTAACGAACATTTTATTATCTTTCCAACGAGTACCATAGTGCTATATAAAAAATGCAGAAAAAAACGACTATTTTTTGTTGGGTTTTGTTCAAACAGGAAAAAAAACACAAAGTGTTCAGGTAAATCATTAATCATATATAGGCAAGTTACTAATTATGTTCAAATCAGTAAATATGAATTCTATTTTCAACATGCGTTAGCATTGGAGTTATACATTGTTTTAGGTTAGATATTAATATTAGAGTTATACATCGTTTAAAGTTAGGCGTTAACATTGGAGATATATTTTTAATTGTTTTAGGTTAGCTGCTACCCGAAGCTTTCATGCATGTAACTGTAAAGCCCATAATTCTATTTCAAATGTAAAATTAATATGTCATATTAGATTTTTCAACCCCAGGACGTTCCCGGGGTATAATCTAGTTAATGCAATGTACTCTAACTCAACCCTATATATATATTAGTTGGTGAAGGCTAAAAAGAAAATCCTATACGGTTAAAGGAAATCAGTGAAAACTTGTGTTAAAAAACTTTTATTTTGAAAAAAATTTATAAGATGTAAAATACTATTTTTTAAGCGTTTTGGGTTTAAAAAAAAAGCAAAAAACGCCAATGGGTTACAAAAGACAATTTTGCGTTGTTACATGTGCTAACTGCCTTTTACATGTTATAGCATACATGTCACAACTGTTTTGGTTATTAAGTAAAAATAACTTTGTATTCTAAATTAGAAAATGTGAGGTAGAGTGCTAAAAGTGTTTAATACGTTCAAAAGTTAGTTATATCTTTAGGATGACACGTTTAGGATATCAAATAAGCCTTTATTGACAACTATGTTCAGGATGACAAGGGAAAATGTGAGGATGGACAGTTATATCTTGAGAATGTAACTGTCTAAGACAAGAATATAAAAGTGATTGTAAATGATAACAACCTCATAAGGTTTAAAAAAAACTCACATATACTTAACTAATAAACTTTGAATTTAAGCCACACACTCACTCGATTATGCATGGCCTGAACGTCTAATGTCCTACTCAGTGGCGCAGTGCAGCTTCATAGGGGCAGGGGGTCGCCCGACCTCCTCTCCCCCCATCTCCCGAATTTTCGCTCAGAAGATCCGATTATATAGTATCAGTATATATATATATATATATATATATATATATATATATATATATATATATATATATATATATTTGGTATATACGGTCCAACCCCCCCCCCCCCCCCCCCCGCGTTTGTAAAAAAATAGTTATATTATATAAACCAAAACTAACGATATATCGAACAATACAAGGTTCTCAAATATCGGTTGTTTTACCGAGTTTATCGTTTTTCTTTATTTTTTCTTTTAGGCCCAATTTGAGAGGCACAACCTATTTTTTTTTTTATTTTGCCTTTTTTTAGGATACCCAATTAAAATTCTAAACCCAAATAAAACTCCAAAAGCAATTAAAACTCTAAACCCACCCTTTGTCTCTTTTTAATGTTTTTAGTGTCTTTGTCCAATTATTCGTTAAACGATGCGTAGAACTTTGATATTTATTGTATTTAAGGGGGGACTAGGCGCTACCAGAATTGGTCACTGGTACCCCACTACCAGCACGGTAACACCGCCGCCACCCATGCTGGTAGTGGTCCCGTGAACCAAATTCGGGTTCTAGTTACCGTGCTGGTTCACGGATGTGGCACAAACTTTCACACAATTTTATTCTTTTTTATGTTTTAGTCTCTTCTTTCTCTCTATCTCTCTATTCTTTAGTTGCAAGTTTTTTTTAACTCTGTTGAAAGCTTGAAGATGAAGATGAAGATGGTGATAGATATAAGTTGTGTATGTATAGATATGTGTATTGTGTGTGTGTGGAGTATATAGAGAGAGAAAAAAAAAGATTAAAATATTTCTTTCTTTATTTTACATCCGTTGAATTTATACGTTAAAATATTGCTTTTTTTTACATCATGAAAAGCATAATACCTCTTATTTCTTTTTATTAATTAGATTATTTTTATTTTAACTTAATATGAATATGTCAAATTATTGTTATTATTATTATGTGTGAAAATAATTGATAGTTGGATAAACAATCAGTGGAGTGCTGCCTACAAAAAAGTGTTTAAGTGAAGAAATCAGTGAAGTGATGTGGCAGTGCATGATTGGTAGAAATCAGTGAAGTGAAAAGCAAATCAGTTGAGCGCCCCTTCCACCCTAATGTTTTATTCGACCCGAATCGAATCACCGACCCGAACATATTATCGAAAATATAGCTATCGAAAAAAAATTAGGTCTCGTCTCCTGACCGGTGACTTCCGATCCCCGGGTCTGAATTTTCTAAGCTTTGCCACTGCTCCTACTATGATAGGCAAGTCAATTCCGTGTAAATGCTCACATCGTTATTAATTTAAGTCAATACATGACCAATCAATTTTCTACTAGAAAAGAAAAATGATTAGTCACCCTCGATTTTGATTACCTAACTAGATGTTACCATCACTCAATTCATAACGATATTGACCCATATCTTCCATTACCCATCAAATCCAAATTTTTTCATTTGTTGTGTTGAATATGAATGTTGTGTATCATCATGATTCACACAATCCACAAGCAAGGTCACATAAGACATGTTTTGTAATTACCCTTATCTTGATGGGCCACTTATTTTCAAGTTCAATTAAAGTCAAATGCGAAGTACCTTACCAGAGAATAAGAATAGTTTCACTCATTTCATCTTCACACGTCTATCACAAGTTTATTTCAATATCATGTCACATAATTAAAGGCTTTTGTCTCCAATTTTATAACAAATTTCGTCCTCTTTTCTCATTAATTTGCTTGTAGAGCCCCACAACTTTTCTTTTGTCAATTTGTCTCCTTATTTACAGCTCAATTATTAGATATGGAACCCGTTCACCTTACAAAAATGTCCCCATCAACGATCAATTAAAATGGTTTGTATCGGTGGTAAAATCGAACTTTTGAACCCAAGTTCGCTATACTTTAATTTTTACAACTCTATCAGTGACTATAAAAACGCAAACCATATGTAAATGACGTCACTAAATACCCATATGGTGTGTTGTACATAGTGAGGTTGAGCCACGTAGGATTCACGAAAGATATTATAGACTAGGTTAGAGCCCCGGGTGTACACCCGGTACATCTCCGAGTCAAATGAGAAAAATATTTTATAAAGATTGTAGTATGCAAGTTTTATTTATTGAAACTTACGTAAGACAACTCGTATGGATTTTTGTTGCATGCAAAATATCATAAAAATGTTTAATGTTGCACAATAATGAATATATGAATCAACAAATGTTTGATTGGATGTAATTTAAAAAGAAATAATGAATTGAATAATAACATATTTATTGTAACAGGATGCAAATGAACATTAAAATTCAAAGTAAATAAATATAGTTTAACAAAACATACAACTAAAAAATTATATAGAAAATTAAACGATTTATACAAAATATGATTTGTTACACGTGTAGAACAAAAGATAAATAAAAAGTGACAAAATATGTAAAGAGAACAAAATAACTTCATCGGATTTAATTAGTACTTTAAAACATATCATGAATCAAAATATCACATGACGAAGTAAACGATAATTATGAGGGAAAAGAAAGTAAAAACATAATTCACTTCATAAAATATCTATAACTAACATCAAACGAAAACATTACAAACTCATTACTAATACATTATGCGAAACCAACATAAACCATTACTTTAAAGGTATCAGGATTCAAACCAAACAAAAATTACAAAATCACTATCCATATAATACTCCAAACCAACTATACAAACAAAAAAAATGGCATACCCAACCATAACATGTCATATTTGAAAATAATCTATAAATATTATAGAGATTTTTATTGTTATAAGTTATCTCTTTTACTATAACGCCATATTATGTTTTTATGAAATGTAAATTATAAAAAATCCACCTACACATTAAATGTTAATATACCAATGTATTGTATAACCACAAACGTTGTGTAATAAATTAAATTTTATGTTTATTGAAGCTAAATTAATAAATTATATTTTATGTTTATTTAAATTTTAATGCAAATCAACATAAACATCAAATTAAACATAAAATATAAATAATATTATAATACAGAGACATTCAAACAATAAATTTATTCATACGAAAATCACGCCACGATTCCTTTAATCGTGTAATTGACAACTGATTTTAGGAAAGTCATAAAAATAGCAATATCAATAATCAATAAATTAGATTAAAATCTTAATAACTTACCATAATAAATAAAATTAAAAATCGATTCAAACAATAAATTTATTCATACGAAAATCACGCCATGATTCCTTTAATCGTGTAATTGACAACTGATTTTAGGAAAGTCGTGAAACTTGGACAACAACATTAAAACTAAATTCGTAATATTAGTATTAGTAATATCAATAATTAAGTTTAAAAATATTAATAAATAACTACAAAATCATAATCAATTAATCATTCAAATCAATGACATTAAAAACATCCGCGTTTCAAATTGCCTTACCAATTATCTACAAATTATTATTGACATCTTAAAATTAACACACTTAAAATTAGCACACTTGTTGAAATGATTTTGATGATTATCCTTTAATGACAATTGATTAAAGGAAAGTCATAATATAAAAATTAAATTCGGTCAACAATAATAAACGTTAGTGGATCAATACTAAAGTTTATTGTAAAATGGTAACATACCATTCTTAGGTATGAAACGTTTTTGTGAATAATAATTAGTGCACTTTTATTTTAGTTTTAGTATAATTGAATGATTGGTTGAATTTATTATTATTGTTGAGAAAAATATTTATTATTCATTAATAATAATAAACGTTAATTGTAAATTTGTATAGTAAATTGGTAGCTTACCATTCTTATTTTAAATCGATCGTATATTTTGAGAAACTTTTCTTATTATTAAGAATAATAATAAACGTTCAAAGTCCTATGTAAAGTTTATAATAAAATGGTAACTTACCATTATTAGTAAAATTATTTATTTATGTATTTTAATTATAAAAATGGAAAGATTGGTAATTGACGTGAATTGCTCAACAACACTAATACTAACATAGAATGATTAAATATAATTGAATATTAAAACCGATTAAATATATATCTAAAAAATCAGTAACTAAAAAAAATTGGTATTTTAAAAGAATAATCAAAACCGAATAAATCGGAATGATCATTCTATGTTTTAATCTTATTTATTGATATTACTATTTTTACGAACACACGTTTAATATTGTTGACCGAATTTAATTTTTATTTTATGACGAAGATTTGAATGATTGTGTAACATCCCACATCGGTTGAGAAGGAGAACAAACACTTCCTTATAAGGGGTGGGGGAACCTTCTCTACCAGACGCGTTTTGGCCAGTCCTTCGGGGGTGAGACCAATGCAAAACCGTGAGCTGCGGCGAAGCGGACAATATCGTGGTACGGGTTAGCTTGGGCTGTTACAGTTGGTATCAGATCCGGGGCCCGGATCGGTGTGCCAGTCGTGCCCGCGAGGACGCTGGGCTCCCTAAGGGGGGTGGATTGTAACATCCCACATCGGTTGAGAAGGAGAACAAACACTTCCTTATAAGGGGTGGGGGAACCTTCTCTACCAGACGCGTTTTGGCCAGTCCTTCGGGGGTGAGACCAATGCAAAACCGTGAGATGCGGCGAAGCGGACAATATCGTGGTACGGGTTAGCTTGGGCTGTTACAGATTGATTATGATTTTTTTAGTTATTTATTAATATTTTAAAAACTTTCCTAAAATCAGTTGTCAATTACACGATTAAAGGAATCATGGCGTGATTTTCGTATGAATAAATTTGTTGTTTGAATCGATTTTTAATCTTATTTATCATGGTAACTTATTAAGATTTTTAATATTATTTAATATGATTTTTATGTTATTTATTAAGATTTTTAATCTAATTTATTGAGTATTGATATTAATATTTTTAGATGTATATATTTCGGTTTAATATATGGTTTTTAATGTCATTGATTTGAATGATTGATAAGGATTTTGTAGTTATTTATTAATATTTTTCTACTTAATTATTGATTATTGATATTACTAATACCAATATTAAATCTGATTAACCAAAACTAATATTAAATTCGATTACTAATACTAACATAGAATGATTAAATCTAATTGAATATTAAATCTGATTAAATATATATCTAAAAAATCAGTAACTAAAAAAATCGGTATTTCAAACGAGCAATCAAAACTGAATAAATCGGAATGATCATTCTATGTTTTAATCTTATTTTTAATCTTATTTATTGATATTACTATTTTTACGAACACACGTTTAATATTGTTGACCGAATTTAATTTTTATATTATGACTTTGATTTGAATGATTGATTATGATTTTGTAGTTATTTATTAATATTTTTAAAACTTTCCTAAAATTAGTTGTCAATTACACCATTAAAGGAATCATGGCGTGATTTTCGTATGAATAAATTTGTTGTTTGAATCAATTTTTAATCTTATTTATTATGGCAACTTATTAAGATTTTTAATCTTATTTAATATGATTTTGATGTTACTTATTAACATTTTTAATCTAACTTATTGATTATTGATATTACTATTTTAGATATATATTTCGATTTAATAAAAGATTTTTAATGTCATTGATTTGATTGATTGATAATGATTTTGTAGGTATTTATTAAATGTTTTCTACTTAATTATCAATTATTGATATTACTAATACCAATATTAAATCTGATTAATCAAAACTAATATTAAATCCGATTACTAATACTAACATAGAATGATTAAGTCTAATTGAATATTAAATCCGATTAAATATATATCTAAAAAATTAGTAACTAAAAAATCGGTATTTCAAAAGAATAATCAAAATCCAATAAATCCTAATGATCATTCTATGTTTTAATCTTATTTTTAGTCTTATTTATTGATATTACTATTTTTACGAACACACGTTTAATATTGTTGACCGAATTTAATTTTTATATTATGACTTTGATTTGAATGATTGATTATAATTTTGTAGTTATTTATTAATATTTTTAAAACTTTCCTAAAATTAGTTGTCAATTACACGATTAAAGAAATCATGACGTGATTTTCGTATGAATAAATCTGTTGTTTGAATCGATTTTAATCTTATTTATTATGGTTTCCTATTAAGATTTTTAATCTTATTTAATACGATTTTGATGTTACTTATTATGATTTTTAATCTAGTTTATTGATATTACTATTTTTTGATATACATTTCGGTTTAATATATGATTTAAATGTACATGATTTGAATGCTTGATTATCATTTTGTAGTTATTTGTTAATATTTTTGAACTTAATTATCGATTATTGATATTACTAATACTAATACTAATATTAAATCCGATTAATCAAAACTAATATTAAATCCGATTACTAATACTAACATACAATGATTAAATACGAGTAAATATTAAATCCGATTAAAAATATATCTAAAAAATCAGTAACTAAAAAAAATCGATATTCCAAAAGAATAATCAAAACCGAATAAATCGGAATGATAAATTTGCTGTTTGAATCGATTTTTAATCTTATTTATTATGGTAACTTATGAAGATTTTTAATTTGATTTTGATGTTACTTATTAAGATTTTTAATCAAATTTATTGATTATTGGTATTACTATTTTTAGATATATATTTCGGTTTAATATATGATTTTTAATGTACATGATTTGAATGATTGATTATCATTTTGTAGTTATTTGTTAATATTTTTGAACTTAATTATCGATTATTGATATTACTAATACTAATATTAAATCCGATTAATCAAAACTAATATTAAATTCGATTACTAATACTAACATACAATGATTAAATAAGAGTGAATATTAACTCCGATTAAAAATATATCTAAAAAATCAGTAACTAAAAAAAATTGATATTTCAAAAGAATAATCAAAACCGAATAAATCGGAATGATAAACTTCTTAAAACACACGAATGAATGATTATATTATTTTCGCTTCAATATTTCTTAACATTGCTATTCAATCGGCAAATAATAGTAATGATTATATTATTTTCTTAACAAAATCGATATTTTATCATTGAAATGAATAGATCAGAATACTTCATCTTTCATAATTGGTTAAAAAAAATCGTAACTTAGGTGATAAATCATCCAAGAAAAGTCGTTTAAAACATCGTAACCAAGAATGATTTAGAATCCTAAATCGTTTAAAAAAAGTCGTTTAAAACATTGTAACCAAGAATGATTTAGAATCGTAACTCGTTTAAAAAAATATTAAAATGATTGTTTTATATTGTGGAGAATGAATCGTAAATCGTTTAAAAATCGTAACTTAAGAATAAATAATGAAGCGAAAATAATAATAGGAATCAACATTATAAGAGTATGATCGATGATTACCTTTAATCGTTTATGGAGAATCAAGAAACTATGAAAGATGAAGTAGGAGGATAGAGAGGTTTGTTTGGTAGAAATGGAAAATTGAGAGTGTGATGGAAAAATGTACACAATTAAAATATAGAAAAGAGTATTTATAGGGACTAATTTGGAGCTCCATATTCAATATGGATACCTCAAACTCTCTCTAAGGCCTTGATTCAACCCAAGTGACCTCAATTATTATATAGATAGAATAGATGATTAATAAAAATTAGTTTAAAAAAAAAAAGATTAATGTTCAACAAAAAACATAACCGTTCACGAGTAAAACCAATGTTTTATTTTAAAAATAACTCGGTTTTTGATATTCAGAAACAAAGATTTCACTTTTCTTAACAATATAAGTTATGTGATACAAATTAAATAAGAAGTGTATGTGATATTAAAATATTTTAACCAACAAATGCAAAGGTGGCCTCAATTTTCTTGGTTTACAATTAAAAGAAAAAATGCATTCTCCTCTCACGTCCATGATCATGCTCACGATTTCATGGTTTCTCACCCCCTCACACTCACGATGGCTATATGGCGTGATGTTCACATGAGTGTGAGCTGACATGACATCCTATCTTCTCGCACTCAGGCTGCATGCTCCAAAGCAAACAGGAAGTTTTGGTTTGGTTATCGGTCTAAGAGATAACGTTGTCGACATTGGAAAACACGCAACTCCTTAAATTGTCATACTTATTATTTTTTTTTTTCTGTTACATGCATTGACTTCACAAATAATGGATGTTTTTATTAGATCATTTCCGCTTTTGTGTACGAACTTTTCCGATGAGAATTTTCACAGAAAAATGGTTTTCATAATAATATCTACGGAGAGGGAAAATAGTTTTCAAGAGAAATTTTTCAAAAGTTATTATTGAATGTCTGACGAGGATTCCACGAGAATAAAGTGTTATTTTAAGATAAAACTTCGATCAACAAAAACCTTATATTTACCTGCCTATTTTGATAATCATTTTATACACGGTATAACTTGTTATATAATTAGTGACACGTCGACATGTATATATTGGTTATCATGATATCCATTTATCACATTTGAAAGAGGATAATATATAGAATTGTCCTCATGCGTGGATACATGTGATCGGTTCTGTTGATCGCATATTGTACGGTTCTTTTTCAAGATGACCACACACCTCCCTGCAGAAACTATGAAGCATTATTAGAACACCTGTAGTGTAGTGGCTCGTGGATTAGGCGGGGAAGGGGTAAAAAATGCACTACAACGCTGGGCAACCCCGACCCCTTAGGCGTGGAAGGGCAAATTTGTTTTGGGCTTTTTTTTCCGGCTTGGATTTAAGGGGAAAATTCTCTTTTCTTTGGAGCCAATCACATCACCCCAAGTGGCAAATGTGCGTGAAAATCCCAAACCACTACGTGTGGTATTATACCTTTTTAATTAAATTTTCTATTTTGAAAAACAAATACATCAAGTTTCAAAAGGTAATATTTTATCACGTAAAAAATGTACGACTTTGGATCATAAAAACATAAACTACTTATTTAATGATAAGGCTAATGGGTGTGGAGGAGAGTGGTCTTTTGGGGATGAGCCGCTAGTAAGCCACCACGTTATTGTAGGGTAGGCTGGACAAGATGGGATGGAGTAAGGTGTGGGAGATGGACCTCCCCATACACACACATACACACACACATGCATGAATCTCCAAAAATTCACACAGTAAATAACTCAATCCCAACCCCGTCCTCTCTGTCTTTTAGCATCATTTTTCAACTTGTTGTAATTAAAATTCGGTGGTAAATAAAATCGTTAGAATTTTTATATACTTTCATTTTATCCATTTTTGTACACGTATACGTACCTATATATAAAATACATGCATATATACATTTTATTAATATCAACATTTATAATTTATAAAAGTTTTATTTATTAATTTTTATAAAAATTTACCAACTACTAACCATAGTTGTCAAAGCGCCTAGGCGCACTCAAGGCGCATAGGCCGAGCCCGGAGCCTAGACGCAAGGCACATAAAATTAGGGCTTTTTATAATTAGGAGCATAATATAAAATACATTTTTTAGGGATTTTAGAGATGTTTTAGGCTTGTTTAGGGCTACTTTAGGATGTTTTAGGGTTGTCTAGGACTTGTTCATGACTCATTTAGGATGTTTTAGAGGTTTATACAACTTTTAGCTTGAATTTGGCCGAAAATCAGCCTGAAAACAACCTGGATAGTGCGCCTTAGTGCCTAGGCGCGTGCCTCACAGGGCGCAGCGCGCTTGGTGCGCCTCGAGCCTAGGCGCACGCTTAGGCGCGCTTTTGACAACTATGCTACTAACCACATTCATTGACTATTTTTCATCCATTTCTAACTCCCAACCACCTTCTTTATTACCCAAACTCTTATCCTACTTATAAATACTAACCTCCACCACCTCTAATCTCTTACACCACTCTCAAATCACTTCCAAATCTCCAAAATTCTATCAAGGATTCTTCAAGTCCTCAAATCCTCTAAAAAATCTCCAACATTTGGTAATTCTTTCTTCATTTCTAATACATTTTTCTTACATTTTCTTACTTTCTACCTTTTCATTCTTCTTCCAACCACTTAGAGAACTTCTTGGACTTGCCTATTGTTTACCAAGGTATACATAAAGGGTAAATCACCATTTTAAAGTCCCAAGATTGGTTGTTTTTGCTTAAACTTTCTTTCATCTTTTATGTACTAAGTAATCTTACAAGTGAATGAAACCAAACCAAGTTCTCTAACAAATCTATGTTGGAAGGACTTGTGTTAAGGTAAATGGTGTCATAATGGACCAAAGTTCTTTCACTAAAGAATATTGCACCATACCTCACTTTGATACTTAGCTAAATATAAGTATAATATATATATATACCGGTTTCCTTTTCATCCTAATAGTTATATATATCAAAGGTTTGTGGATACATCCCTACCTTTCCCCTCTTGACCCACCTTTGTGACTCGGAATTACTTCCACACAAGAATGGGAAAATCCCATGTCCAAGACCCATGCTTAAACTCATAAGCAAAGTAGTCAAGACATGAAATCCTCTAAGTCAGATTCACATTCCTAATCTTACTTTTAAACCATCCGAATCACCTCTTTGGTGGTTTATGCTTTGGTTTTAACCTCCTAACAACCTTGACCATCCGAATCACCTCTTTAGTGGTTTGTGCTTTGGTCCACCATTGGCGATGCATGACATTCTTGATACTATAATTATTTCATCAGAAACTAAACACTCCGTTATTCCTAATAGGATAATCGGAGCTCTAACAAATCCTCCCAAGACTCTCATTCGCAAACTTATCAAACGCACCCAAAGGTGAGTTCATACTTGTCTCTTTTTCCGTTTAGTACTATTTGGGACTTAACATGTATTCTATAAAAAATCACACTAAAATCACTCTATGAATCTTTTAAGTACATAAACTCAATCTATCAATCATGCTTATATGTTATGCCATGTTATACAACAATTACTGGATACAAATGCCTTAAGCATAACTCATTAACTTTGCAAGCCTACCTTAACATGTATGGCGCTATAGGAGTAAGACGCCGCCCATTTTGTGGGTCATTGTTAAGTAATCTAATCGGCCTTTCACTTCGGTGATAGGATATGCTAGTGGTAATCTATGGTTTGAGTATGCCTTTTGTATGTTGTATGCGCATCTAGACTAGCAAACTATAGTATGGGGATTCAAGTTAAACATTCTTTATACTATGTATGTAAACCAAAACTAGTATGCTCACCATTGCTTTATGTGTTGACGGATATTTTATACATGTTGCAGGAAATCCTTGATATGATGATCCAATAACTTAATTAGGATTGGACTTAAAAACGCACTATTTAGTTTTGTTGTTATGTTGTTGTAATTTCCTTTCTATCAACAAGATGTGCGCCTTTTGATTATGTTATTAAATCAACTTATTTAAAATTATATTGCCACAATTTAGTGTCATGATGTCTTTGAACAATCTATCACAAGTCGCGCCACGATATATTCCGCCATCGATTGGGGTGTGACAAATTGGTATCACAGCCATGACTATAGGGAATTAGGAAAAATAGCCATTATTTGACCCAGACTGTGACACCCCATGTTTTAATCAAGCATCTCTTTTTATGTTATATTAAAAGATTTTATGCATTTATGTAACATTTTATTTATTTTGTTTGAATTTGTATCAAAACCTTCTTATATTTGATCTCAAGACTCGCGCTTCATGCTACTCTTACAACCTCCAAACAATAATTATATTCGCGAACCAACAAAATTTAAAACTCTTTCATTGTTACATGTTCATTTCTAACATGATTACATGTTAGAACCCGGGTGAAATCCGTTCAAACTCTTCATTACAATGTCCATCAACGAGTTGAGCTAAGTAGTCATAATAATAATAATAATAATAATATTTTCACTTCAATATATTAGATGTCTATATTTAAACCAATAAAAGGACGGGGAAGGATCTGTAAAGCATTGTTTTTGATACGGAAGATTTTCACAACATGAATACGCGACATCATGTGCTTTCCTATCTATCTGAGATAATTTATTTTATTTTTCTTGAGAGGCATCTGAGATTTATAATATTATTATTTTAATATATCAATTGCTAACATGACTTGGCGCTAGGCACCTTTTGCTTCTTTTTATATATAAAGATTTGCCAAAAGCATTATAGTCCAGCGGCATCTTAGTAATGAGATAAGAATTAGGGACTATATGGTCGTGGGTTCGAATCTCACAAAGGGAGTTTTCTCATAGTTATGAGTTTCCTCATGAATTGGTGACTTGGTGGTGGAATATGATCGCGTGACAACATTGATGGCACGATGATAATTTAGTGTTCCGTAAATGATTCTAATTTGTTGGCCGTTCAAAAAAAATATATAAACATTGGATTTTGTTATTTTACAAATTGGCCACTTTTTTATTGGTATTGGTAGAGGTTTAGCCCTAGAATATTCAACATTTTTTGAATATACACTTGAAAACACCAACTCACCCACTAGGTTGCTAGATATATTAAGTCCTCATTTAATCTAGAACATTTTTTCTTGTATGTTTTCTTTTACGTCACCAAATTTTGTTTGTAGACATACATATTTGATCATAGGGGTGTAAACGAGTCGAGCCGAGCCCGAGTTTGACTGGGCTCGGCTCGGGCTCGTTAAGGTTTTGTGAAGCTCGAGCTCAGCTCGGTTCGAGCCTATAATCTTGAGCTCGAGCTTGGCTCGCTAGCAAAATCCAAAGCTCGAGCTCGGCTATAACTTAGGCTTGCGAGCCCAATCGTTAAGGCTATAACTTAGGCTCGGCTGTAACTTAGGCTCGGGCTCGGGTTCGGGCTCTAGCTCGTTAAGGCTCGATTAGGCTCGCGAGCCCAATCGAGCTTTGTATCTAGGGCTTGAGCTCGGGCTCGTTAAGGCTCGGCTCGTTCGAGCTTTTTACCTAGCCGATCCCGAGCCGATCCCAAGCCGCTACGTGTCATTTACACCCCTATTTGATCCTTTAACTTTTTTCCTTGCAGTGAAGAGTTTCCTTTTCTTTTAAGTTTCAAAGTTCTACATATTGAGACACGCTTTTTATTTTTTTAATCAATATTTTTTTAATCCTTTCGAGTTAATAATACGTGTCGATAAAAGTTTGAGTTTGTCTACGTTTTACGTCACACAACCCACTTCGTGTTAGAAAATCTGTTTCTTTACGCATTTTCCTGGTTTTGGTCTGCCGCTGAATTGTAACGGGATCAATTCTAGTTTTTACAATTTTCTAAAATCATTTTTATTTCACTCAGAATAAACAAATTTATATCAAATATTAGAGTATCTTTATTCTCCAATAGACCATTGGAGATCAAACCCTGTGATGCCCTTACCATTAGGCTACCCTGAATTGGTGCCAACGTCACACTATCACCAATTGTACCGAAGTTTTTTTGTTTTGTTTTTTCTTTCTAAACTGTTAAGGTGCTCTTGCACAAGGGCTTAAGTTTGTAACGGGTAGGTGCAGTGGACCCAAAGTAAAGAAAGAAAAATTTTATTTAAAATATTGTGTGTAACGGGTAGGTGCAGTGGCGGATTCAGAATTTTCTTATACGGGGGCACAAATTGGTCTAGTTAATAAAATCGGGTTAAAACAAGTCGGGTGAAAATGGGTCGAGTAAAACCAATTCATACCATATATATAGGTAAAGGGTCGGATACAAATTGTAGTGTCTCATGAATGTGTTTGTGAAGGAAGACATCAGCTTTTGCTTTGTCTTGGTCGGTGCAATCATAATTTCCTTCCGTTATCGTTCCCAAAACACCCATTGATTTTAGATGTCGCTTAACATGTGCCGTCCATGGCATATAATTGTCTCCGGAGATATTAAGAGCCGGAAATTCAATTTTTGCGATGTTTGTCATTTTATTGCTAAACACAAATAAGATAAATATTAGGATCTACTTACTTATATAAACTGAGATAAAGTACATTGGTAGAGCTACAAATAAGTAAACGAATAAGAAAAGATTAAAATTTTCAGGTGGGAGATTAGCAATTAAAAACGGAAGCACTATCAACATTATGGCGGCCAACACCAAAACTGGGTGAATCATCTTTGAGAAATTATCTTGTGCAATCTTGAGAAGGAGAGTGTTTATTTTCTAGTGAAAAACAAGATTGATAATTGGTAATTTATAGGGGCAAATTATACCCGTTTTATAACGGCTATATTACCGTTTATAACCGTTATACAACGGTTATATATATGTATTTGTAAATAGATAATTAGTGAGGTATTAAATAAAAGTTATTTCATAAGACATAAGATTAGTATGCACAATAATAAGAACAAAAATGTTAGTACACATAAATAAACGTAAGCTTTAAATGAAATGTTAGCGTGCATATATAAATAAAGGTTAGTTGCAATAAAAGTAAAAGTTAGATGCATAATTAAAAAGTTAGATGCGTAAATAAAGGTTAGATGCGTAAATAAAAGTTAGAGTGTTAGTAGTCCCATAGTTATCAAATGTCCATTATAAATTGTTTCTATACTTAGTCCCTTTTTTTTTCAATGTATATTAGAAAATTAATGAAGTGCTTACAGTGCTTATAATGAATGTCTTTGTGCTTAAAGCCTTTCTTGATTAGGATGTTAGCGACTCGTGCTGATAACGTGTTATAATATAACAAGAATTAACACAAGATTAGTGCTAAAACTTAAGAACTTTAGAACGATTATGAGATTAAGAATTAGAGAAATGTATCACTTATGAAAGTGTATACATGAGGTGCATCTTCTCATCTTCCTTGAGCTAGTATTTATACTACAAAAAGATTAACTATTTGGTAGACAAGGTTAACTATTTAGCTTGACTAGTAACATGGAACATTATCTACAAGTTTGACAAAGAGTTCATCCACTTGCTTGGTAGATTTGGATGGTAACTTTATCTTGAATGGTAAATTCTTCATAACACTCCCCCTTGGATGACACTTTGCAAACTTCGGGATCTTGAAGTACTGCCTCATTAAAAACCTTGCTAAAGAAAAACCCAATGGGAAAAAACCTTAGCTAAGGGAAAAAGAGTGCAGTTTGTGGCTCCCCCTGAAGTTGCAATTCGTAAGGCATTACATTCTGCGTACATGACGCATGCCAATGTCATGAACATGTTTCCTGAAAGCTGCTGTAGGGAGTGCCTTTGTGAAAAGATCAGCTGAATTGTTGCTAGATTGAACATATCTCATCTCAACTTGATTGTCTTTAATAAGGTCTCGAGTGTATGCAAAGAATCTTGGTGGTATATGTTTTGTTCTGTCACTTTTGATATACCCTTCTTTCATTTGCGAGACACAAGCTGCATTATCTTCGTAGATAGGAGTTGGGCTTCGATCTTTCTCTAGTCCGCAAGAAGTCAGTATGTGTTGTGACATAGACCTTAGCTATATACATTCTCTTGAAGCTTCATGTAGTGCAATAACTTCAGCGTGATTTGAGGATGTTGCAACAAGTGTTTGTTTCTGAGAACGCCATGAAATCGCAGTTCCTCCATTCATAAATACGTATCCAGTTTGAGATTTTGCTTTATGGGGATCGGATAAATAACCTGCATCTGCATAACCAACTAGCCCTACTTTTGAATCGTTAGGATAAAACAAGCCTAAATCAACTGTACCTCGAAGGTATCGGAAAATATGTTTAATCCCATTCCAGTGCCTTTTAGTAGGAGATGAACTAAATCTTGCTAACAAATTAACTGCAAAAGAAATGTCAGGTCTTGTACAGTTAGTAAGATACATAAGAGCTCCAATTGCACTGAGGTATGGTGTCTCTTGACCGAGAATCTCTTCATCATCTTCGCATGGGCGAAATGGATCATTGTCAACATTGAGTGATCGAACAACCATCGGGGTGCTTAAAGGATTTGCTTTATCCATGTTAAAGCGCTTTAAGAGTTTTTCTGTATAAGTTGATTGATGCACAAGTATTCCATTATTCATGTGCTCTATCTGTAAACCGAGACAATATTTTGTTTTTCCAAGGTCTTTCATTTCAAACTCTTTCTTTAAAAGACCAATTGCTTCATGAATTTCTTTGCGTGTCCCAATTATATTTAAATCATCAACATATACAGCTATGATCACATATCCTGATGTTGTCTTTTTAATAAAGACGCATGGACATATAAGATTATTTATGTAACCTTTACTCACAAGATACTCACTCAAACGATTGTACCACATCCGTCCGGATTGTTTCAACCCATATAAAGATCTTTGTAATTTGATGGAATACATTTCTTTGGGTTTTGAACTTAATGCTTCAGGCATTTTAAATCCATCAGGAATTTTCATATAGATGTCAGTATCAAGTGATCCATATAAGTAAGCTGTAACAACATCCATAAGGCGCATTTCTAAATTTTTAGAAACTGCTAAGCTGATTAAATACCTAAACGTAATAGCATCCATAACAGGAGAATACGTTTCTTCATAATCAATTCCCGGTCTTTGAGAAAAACCTTGAGCTACAAGTCTAGCTTTATATCTTGTAACTTCATTTTTCTCATTTCGTTTTCGTACAAAAACCCATTTATACCCCACAGGCTTTACGACATTAGGCGTAATAACAATAGGTCCAAACACCTTGCGTTTGTTAAGTGAATCTAATTCAGCTTGCATAGCACCTTTCCATTTATCCCAGTCATGTCTATTTTGACAATCAATGACGGATTTTGGTTCAGGATCATCATCTCCACTCATGATGTCACTTGCTACAGAGTAAGAAAATATCTCATCAATATTTTCCATTTCATATCGGTTCCATAAGATATGTGTATGACCATAGTTGATTGACATCTCTTGATTAGTATCATTCATCTCTTCCTCATGAGAGGTTTTGGTATTCGGTGTTTCATTATGATCATTATCTTTATGGTCAACTTCCTTTTCATGTCCTTTTCTTTTTCGAGGATTTTTATCCTTCGAACCAATTGGCCTTCCACGTTTCAAACGTTTCTGAGATTCATGAGCCATCTCATTATCTATTTGCTTATTTGGAATCTCAACTCGAGCTGGAGCATTAGCAGCTGGTATATGAGATTTAGTAACTATACTTGTATCAGTAAATCCATCAGGCAATTGATTTGCAATTTGTTGCAGATGTATTATCTTTTGAACCTCTGTTTCACATTGTTTTGTTTTTGGATCAAGATGAGACAATGAAGGCACACACCATGAGACATCATTTTCTTGTTTTTTCTTTTCTCCCCCTAATGCCGGGAATATTGCCTCGTTAAAGCGACAATCGGCAAAACGTGCTGTAAATACATCACCTGTTAAAGGTTCAAGATATCTAATGATGGAGGCTGTTTCATATCCAACATATATTCCCAACCTTCTTTGGGGACCCATTTTTGTGCGTTGTGGTGGTGTAATAGGTACATACACTGCACACCCAAAAATTCTAAGATGAGAAATGTCTGGCTCATGGCCAGAAGCAAGTTGTAGGGGAGAGTATTTATGATTTGCACTTGGTCTTACACGAATTAATGAGCCGGCATGTAAAATTGCATGCCCCCAAACAGACACGGGAAGTTTCGTTCTCATTATTAGTGGTCTAGCTATTAGTTGTAGACGTTTGATCAATGATTCAGCTAAACCATTCTGTGTGTGTACATGAGCAACAGGGTGTTCGACAATAATGCCTACAGCCATGCAATAATCATTGAAAGCATGTGATGTAAATTCACCCGCATTATCAAGTCTCACCCTTTTAATGGTATAATCAGGAAAATGTGCTCGTAATTTGATTATTTGAGCAAGAAATTTTGCAAATGCAACATTACGAGTTGATAGTAAAGAGACATGAGACCATCTGCTAGATGCATCTATCAAGACCATGAAGTATCTAAATGGTCCACATGGTGGATGAATTGGTCCACATATATCTCCTTGAATTCTTTCAAGAAACATTGGTGATTCCTTTTCAACCTTTAAGGGTGAAGGTCTTGTGATTAATTTTCCAAGTGAGCAAGATGTGCATAGGGGCATTTTATCTGATTGTGGGATCTTTTGATATTTCAATGGATGTCCATGAGTGTTTTCAATTATTCTTTTCATCATTGTAGATCCTGGATGACCCAATCTATCATGCCATAAGTTAAGTGCCTCAAGATCACAAGGACTTTCCTTAACTGCCATATGTGCCTCAGGCACATTAATATATGTATAATGCAATCCAGATGGGAGCATGGGCAGTTTTTCTAATTCGTGACCTTTGCTCATGATGTGCAAATATTTTCTATCATCAACAGTCTTTGATTGAGTATCATATCCATTATGATATATGCTTTTGAAACTTAACAAGTTTCTCATTGATTTGGGGGAAAATAAAGCATTTTCAATCAAAAGCTTTGTACCATTTGGTAATACTAAATTTGCTTTTCCCACACCTTCTATCAAATCCGTAGGACCAGATATTGTATTAATGGTTCCTTTTGTTGAGTTCAATTCATAAAAATATTTCTTCCATTTAAGTATAGTGTGTGTGGCTCCACTATCCGCTACACATATATCCGCGTCATTTGTTTGACCTTGTGCTCCAGTTGTATTCATTTTACTCTTGAAAATATGAAGAAAAATAATAAGCTTATAAAGAAGACTTTACGAAGTTTTCAATAAGAAGTTTATTTATTAGTTAAAAACATTACATGCAAAGGAAAGAAAATAAAACATAATAAAGATAGTCATAACAAGGGAAATACATAATTACATATAGTTATTATGATCTAGTAACGTTTGTTTTCAGAGTTCCATGTCATTATTAAAGTCTGCGGCGTTCAACTCAACATTGTCATCAAAGTTATCAACATGGTTAACTTCCTTCTCGTTTCTTTTGATAGAGGCTTGGTATAGTTCACATAAATGTGATGGTGTACGACAAGCCTTTGACCAGTGGTTTGTGCTTCCACATCTAAAACAGGAAGTGCCATTGTTTTCGGACCTACCAGCTTCATTCCTTTTGTTATACTGGTTGGGATTGTTATTTTGTGGTGCGTGGTAATGAGTATTTCTTTGGCCACGACCACGACCGCGGCCACGTCCACGGCCATAAGAATTACCTTGGTAATTATTATTGCCTTTGAAAAAATGGTTGCGACCATTAAAACGATTTTTATTAGAACGGCCTCGGCCACGGCCCTTTCCCCATTGTCTTCCAGAGTATTTATTTTCATTGATAATAGCATTTGCTTCTGGAACTGCTAGTGATCCCGTGGGACGAGCTTGATAATTTTTCATTAATAGCTCGTTATTTTTCTCTGCTACGAGGAGAAATGAATTTAGATCAGAATATCTTCTAAAATTTAGCAATCGATATTGTTGTTGCAAGTTTATATTCGATGCATGAAATGTGGAGAAAGTTTTCTCCAGCATGTCTTCCTCGGTAACAGTTTGCCCACAGAATCGGAGCGTTGAGCATATTCTAAACAAAGCAGATGTATACTCATTAACCTTTTTAAAATCTTGGAACCGAAGATTGTTCCATTCATCTCTAGCAGTTGGAAGTAAAACTTCCCTTTGATGATCAAATCTGCTTTTCAATTCTTCCCATAAAACGTATGGGTCATCACAATTTGAATATTCAAATTGTAGTGTCTCATGAATGTGTTTGTGAAGGAAGACATCAGCTTTTGCTTTGTCTTGGTCGGTGCAATCATAATTTCCTTCCGTTATCGTTCCCAAAACACCCATTGATTTTAGATGTCGCTTAACATGTGCCGTCCATGGCATATAATTGTCTCCGGAGATATTAAGAGCCGGAAATTCAATTTTTGCGATGTTTGTCATTTTATTGCTAAACACAAATAAGATAAATATTAGGATCTACTTACTTATATAAACTGAGATAAAGTACATTGGTAGAGCTACAAATAAGTAAACGAATAAGAAAAGATTAAAATTTTCAGGTGGGAGATTAGCAATTAAAAACGGAAGCACTATCAACATTATGGCGGCCAACACCAAAACTGGGTGAATCATCTTTGAGAAATTATCTTGTGCAATCTTGAGAAGGAGAGTGTTTATTTTCTAGTGAAAAACAAGATTGATAATTGGTAATTTATAGGGGCAAATTATACCCGTTTTATAACGGCTATATTACCGTTTATAACCGTTATACAACGGTTATATATATGTATTTGTAAATAGATAATTAGTGAGGTATTAAATAAAAGTTATTTCATAAGACATAAGATTAGTATGCACAATAATAAGAACAAAAATGTTAGTACACATAAATAAACGTAAGCTTTAAATGAAATGTTAGCGTGCATATATAAATAAAGGTTAGTTGCAATAAAAGTAAAAGTTAGATGCATAATTAAAAAGTTAGATGCGTAAATAAAGGTTAGATGCGTAAATAAAAGTTAGAGTGTTAGTAGTCCCATAGTTATCAAATGTCCATTATAAATTGTTTCTATACTTAGTCCCTTTTTTTTTCAATGTATATTAGAAAATTAATGAAGTGCTTACAGTGCTTATAATGAATGTCTTTGTGCTTAAAGCCTTTCTTGATTAGGATGTTAGCGACTCGTGCTGATAACGTGTTATAATATAACAAGAATTAACACAAGATTAGTGCTAAAACTTAAGAACTTTAGAAAGATTATGAGATTAAGAATTAGAGAAATGTATCACTTATGAAAGTGTATACATGAGGTGCATCTTCTCATCTTCCTTGAGCTAGTATTTATACTACAAAAAGATTAACTATTTGGTAGACAAGGTTAACTATTTAGCTTGACTAGTAACATGGAACATTATCTACAAGTTTGACAAAGAGTTCATCCACTTGCTTGGTAGATTTGGATGGTAACTTTATCTTGAATGGTAAATTCTTCATAACATATATCACTTAAACATAGCACCATCTAGTACTTTTTTCTTACAATTTACTGGACAATGCTAATTACAAAAATGCCCCTCGCTTATCTTTATTTAGGCTGGGGGTGTGATGCGCCATGTGATACTTGTGGGTCTAACTATACAGATAATATGAAAAACGGATCTACTTGTTAAGACGACTTGGCTAGACTTACAGTGGGCACATGCTCACCCTTCTAAAAGGGTGCATCCGCCCCTAAGTAAGTGATGAGGTAAAAAATAAGAATTACATGTATATTTGTAGGTTTGGAGATGTAATTGAGGATTTTAAGAATTTGTAAATATATCATGTGACATATGACATGGCAGCTAAGAGCGTCTAATGACGCAGTTAGCATTGGAGAGAGTATATTATAACTCTAAGATATTCAATTACAAAATATTACACAACATGTTTATTAAACCACACATCGATTCTGAACTTGTTTGTGGCTTCATAAACACGTATAAGCATTGTAGAATCGAAGGTATACAAAAATTTTATAAGAGCATGCGGGGCGATCCGTGATACAGCCATGTGATTGTTGTGATGCATGTGATACACCGCCCAGCCACCCTTGTGATGGACAAAAATCATCACAGTTGTGATGTACATCATGACCGTGACAAAGGTCTGTAGGGTGGGTGGTTTGTTTGGGGATGTGTTGTAATGTTGTGATTGGTTGTTTTTTTTGGATTGACAGGGAATGACTTAGTGATAGTGCGATATGCCGCCCCATGTGTTTAGCGATTGATATGATAAAATGTAAAAATTTAAGGTGGCACAAAGTGATTAGGTGTGATAAAATGTGTTTAGTGACGATCTGATGACCACACTACCCCCTAAGTTTACATTATCATTAGAATATATTAATAATCAAGTGAATTTAAACATTTATGTTTTCATTTTTCTATTTTGGCCACTTTTTTTTTGCTTTTTTTGTTAACTTTTTTTTCCCATTTTGACCACCAAATTTTTTGTTAAGTTTTTTTTCCTCATTTTGGCCACACAATGTTTTTTTTTTACTTTTTGTTTAAGTTTTTTTTTTTCCCGTTTTGGCCACCAACTTTTTTATTAAGTTTTTTTTTCCATTTTGGCCCCCGACATAATGCGTTTTTTTACCCGATTTCGCACGGGTTCGGTTTTTGTTCGTTTATTATCTATATATTTAACGACCACGAAATGAATAGATGCTTCACTCTAACGTACGCAGCCGGCCACCGACCACATCTACCGTGCGCCATCTCCACCATGTGCCGCGGACCGCGGGAGATTCCCGGTATTCTCCGCGTAGCCGCAGCCACTTTTGTATTTTCTCATTGTCCAAGGTTAGTCTGTATGCCTTTGTCGGTTAACAAAATCCGCATTAACACGTAATGTGAAAAACGCGCAACGCGCGTATTAATACACCTAGTTACTGTTAGGTTTTTTTTGGGAAATTTTGATTTATAAAATTGTTGTAGCTTTATAAATTTTCACGTTTAGAAAAATATTTTTAGCACATACCTTATTTATAGGGTGTGATAATCGTACACCCCCAAAATTGTTTGCACATCCCTTTATAGCTTTATTCGTCGTGCATAAACGCGTCATTATTGTGCATTAGTCAAAGTCATGTCAGGACCTATACGCGGCGTATAGGTCTATACGCGGTGTATAATCCTACATGTGATATATAGCGGGGCACAACATTTTCATTGCCAGACCTCCCCATATGCCTTGTATAACCCTATACGCGGTAGGGGTATGTAAATATGAGATGGGGGTGTGGCAATATATGGTTGACCAATGATCAACCTTTTCGATTCAATTAATACGTTTCAGCAAACAAAACGAATTCACTATTGGTACAACGTGTTAAAGATTGGTACAAGAGTTGGTTCTTTCATCTTTCTACTTGTGGGACAAACAACATCAAGATTGAAGTATATGATAAGTCTTAATAGTTTACTCAACTCAAATCATATGGAGCAACCATTCAACAAAGATAATGTATTTTAGAAAAAAATCCAAGTCTGGTTGCAAGTTGTGGACAATATTATTAAGGCTATTGCCAGATAATACGCAAATGTGAATGAGAAAACTTTTAAATATATATAAATATAATCTTGGTGGCATGTGCTGGTTTGGCTAAAAATCCTAAGCCGTCAGCATTTGTCTTGCAATGTATGCTAGAGGTGGTCAATGATTTAGTTGGGTCTAAAAGAAGTTAATACTTAAGGTTGTTTCTGTTGTGGCTGTGGTGAGAAAATTTAGAAGACACATTTCTTTCGATCAAGAATAGATCCATGAACTAGGTCTTAAATAATAAGGGATGACACGACTTTAACATCTAAGATGTAACTAGATAGTTGCCATAGGCTGCGCGTTGTGATGGCGACATTTAAGTTGTTTATAGGTGGTGAACCTTGTGAAAGAGAGGTCCAAGTTGAATCCACCACCAAGGTTTTAATGGTTAAACCAGTCAAACCTACCTAAAAAAATGGGTATTTAGTTTGAAGTTTAATGAGCTTAATGGATAAATAAAATTAGCCATAACAAACCTATAATCAATGGATTAACTGAACCATCCATAAACTAAGGTTAACCAAAAGTTCATTTTTTATCCTTTTTTATTAAGTTTCATTTCACCGATACACTATAGTGAAGAGTTTAAATTATAAGAAAAAATATTCTAAGAAAAATACAGTTTTTATAGAAAACAGAAAAATACATATATATAATTATATATAATATTTAAAAGAAAATCAAAATAAATTTAAATAGGGTTTTGGATGAAAATGGCAAAAAGAAAAAAGTTTGGTGTGTATGGACAAAAATGCCCCTGACTTATGACTTAACTGGGGTTTTGTTAACTGAGTTAATGCAGATGACTAAAATGGCAAAAAAAAAATAAAAATGAAACCACAGGGACACAGATGACCAAAAAAAGATTTGGATGAAAGTGACAATTTTTGACAAACCTCAGGGACTAAATTGGCAATTAACTCATTATTAATTTATTATACATTTTTGTGTATATTTTTGGGTTACACAATTTGTTAACTTTTTATAAATTACTTAACATTTATGATTAATTTGTATATTTTTGGCTACAAATTGGAACTCGGAATCGGTTGTGGAAACCAACCAGGGGCGGATCTAAGAAGGCTCGTACGGGTTCAGACGAACCCATTCAGTTTTCGATTTTTAGTAGAAATAAAGGAAAAATGAGCCATGAACCCATAAGAAATTTGGCCATGAACCCATTGCTATATCATCTGACTAGCTCAATGGTTAAAGCTCTCGCCTTCTAAAGCATAGTTCACAGGTTCGAAACTTTATCTCCGTTTTTTTCTTCCTTTTTTTAAATGGACTCAACTCTAAAATAGGGTATATTATATCCTCTTTTATCACTCTAAAACTAACCTAAATATATACTGCTCCCGGCTCCTGCTCGCACAACCGCTGCTGCATCTAAGGTTCCATTTTTTTGAAGTTTCAAGTTGATGACTCACAGAATTAACATATAAAACAGGCATAAACAGTCCCAAAATAGGTCACAATTAGGCTTATGATATTGATATTTGATGCTTAATTCGTTCCTATTTGTTTATCTCAGGAAATTGGAGCTCCAAGACGGAAACAAAGGATTTCCGGGTGAAAGCGAGCAAAAACTGGAGATTCCTAAAGATACGAGACTTAGAGCCTGTTCCCTGTATATTTGAAGACAATCCCGGGACTTAAACAGTGATAAAACCAGTCCGGGAGTGACCCAGCACGCCCACGCACACTTGCGCGGAGGCCCTGCACGCTAGAAGACAACGCAGCAAGCTTGGAAAGCAAGAAAACGTACTGAAGACACTTGCACGCCCATGCCACATCACTTGGCACGCCCATGCTTAACTGAAACGTGTTCCACAAGGCTTGAAACGACAAAATCTGACATTTTACTGTTGTGCACGCCCGTGCTAACTCTTGGCACGCCTGTGCACATACAAAAAGTACAGACAAAGATAGAACTGCAACAACAGAAAGTACCTGAGACAGTATGCACGCCCATGCTACCCTTGGGAGGTCTATAAATAGCAAGCTAACCCCCACCATTTGTTCATCCCTTCTTATGCTCTCTTGGGCCGAACTCCAAGCTTCTTCTAGAGATCTTGGGGTCTTGTGGGAGGCCTTCTGGCCATCCTAACATCCCTCAATGGTTAGGCTTCGTCTTACCTTGATCGGCTTGGCCAAGAAGAGGATCGTAGAGTAGTTCATATGCAATAAAACATCGAGGGTCATGAGGTAGTTAGATGCATAACACTTAAAGATGGAGAGCTTGTCTATGAGCAGCCATGTTCTTGGGTTGATCATTCAATATGGTTGTATCTTTCCATTATTATGAACCCATTTCGATATGTAGACTTTTATTATTATTATTATTATTATTAGTAGTAGTAGTAGTAGTTTATTTTTAGTTATTTGTTGTGTTATCTTCTTCTAATCTTTATTTGCTTATCTTTGTTGCAGGTTTGAATGATTATTAATTAACTTAAAAATCAACTATAACTTAATACATAACTAACGGTATAATCAGCTTCTGGTAGTCCCGAGTTAGATCCAAGGCGAGGAAACCGGTAGTGAGACAGATCCTTTGGGCTTCTGATATCCGAACTGGGTTCTAGGCAACAGCTTCTGAAATGGACCAGATCTGAGTGACACATTTCTGGTACACACCAGATGACTGAGTAATTTTCTTGGTAAAGGGAGGATTCCCTACGGGTGCACCAGTGATCTTCGGATTGCACACCTTTAGGATCATGTTCCACCTTTATCATGGATTTTACTCAATAGTTGAATGACTTTCTTGGCAAAGGGAGGATTCCCTACAGGCAAAGGGAGGATTCCCTACAGGCGCACGAGTGATATTTTGTATCATACGCCTTTAGGATTATGTTCCACCTATGTTAAGGACTTCATTCAGCTCGGGAGGTTATGGGTTGGGTTAATTAAGTCATCAATCATCAAACCAACTTTATATTTATCAGGCCTGTAAATATTAAAGTGTCACCAAAGATAAATAAAATAAAGATTCTATATCTAGTTCTCGTTAGTACAACGTCGTTAACCAATGGGGATACGTGTCTTCTGAACCGACTGTAAGAGAGATCTTTCGACCTAGTTCGTTAACCAATGCGGATACGCTGTTGGTAAGGTTGGCTGTAAGTGAGATCCTTCGGTACGAAACGCGAGAGCTAATGCGAGGTGTATGGCGTTCCAGGTCGGAAGTGAAGCCTCCATATTAAGAAGAAGATGAGTTTGAAGACCAGAGACTTGACCGCGGTTTGAGGAGCCCGCTATACGCGAGGCCCTGGCGGAGACCCCAGGTGGACGCACGCTGGAGAGGTTTAGCATTCTACGCAGTAGTAGCCTCCTCTTCTCTATCAAAGAGTCAACACTTTAAGAACACTCTTCTCTTCCTCACAAATAATTAAAGTAAACTATTAGTTGTAATAATAAACTTAACTACTTATTCGTAGGGTCCCGAGATGTGCATATTTGATCTCTCTACTATTTTTATCTTTTTACTTTATAAAACCAAAACCCTTTTTCAAAAACTATTTTTATCAAAGAACCTCTCCGTTTTATTTTTCTTTTCAAAACCCGGTCAGTTGATGGATGAAAGGTTGAGTAGGGGAAAGTGTGATCCGTGGGGATACGATACTCAATACTTACCTTAGAAGCTATACTATGCACGTCAGGTTCTCTGCCTATGTGTTGGTTTTAGTTTCTAAAGTAAATATTGTTTACTTTATAAATCTAAAACTTGGTAATAACCGGTTTAGTAAAAATCAGTCATTTATCCCAAACCAAAGTTTCGGAATTAAAACATCAAAGTTTTTGGCCGGGAAAATGATATATTTTTAATTACTAAAACCACGCACATCACAAGTTTTTATAATTTGTTGAACCATCTAAGTTTCAAGTTCTATACTAATTCAGTTTAACGATTTGCAGACCCTTTTGCTTGATCAAATAGTTTGTGTTTGTTGATTTTAATTAGTTTTATTTCTGATCTCTTTTTTCATATGGTTGAATTTTAATTGCTTGAATTGTTTGATAGAAAAATAGAAATTGAACTTAATGGGATTGGATTTAGATTTAGACGGTTTTATTTTGATTTGATTTGTGTTTAGTTATTAGATATGGGGTTATTTAAGTTGTATATATTGTTGAAAGTTAAAGGAGTTTTATGGTATTTAGGGTGGGTTCTGAATAATGTATTGATTTGATTTGTGTATATAATGTATTGATTGGCATTCTCTTAGAACTGACAGAGCGGAAAAAAATTGTAGTTAATCTTCAACTTCCATGAGAAGAACATATGAAGATTGTGATTTTCTCTTAATTTTTGTATTCACTAGTGAAGGAAAGGAAACAATGACAATTGCTATTTGGCATCTTTGATGAAAGAAAGAACTGCGCTTTCATGGCCTTTATCCTACAAGTTTAACATGTTCTATTTCATGATGTCAAAAGTTTCAGAAAAATCCTCTGTAGAGTATACTTTGGGATTGGATTTAGACAGTTGGTTTTATTTTGATTTGTTTTGATTTATTAGAGCTTCTGATGTATCAGTTGTGAAGGTTTTAGAATTACTAGTGGGAATGCCCGCGCGTTGCCGCGGGGCACCATGTTGTGCTATGGATTCACGTAATTTATTTTTTAGAACAACTTGCTAATACAAGTGGCATATCAAACAAACAGGCACATGATTATAGTTGGTTTCTAAACTTCATGTATGATTTTGTGGTATTTGTTTTGCATATTTTTCAAATGATGTTTGAAGGATTTCATATCAAGTGTGTGATGAAGCTTGTTGAAGTTAGAGTAGTTAAGTAATTATACATTCCATCATTAGAAGACAAAATTGTTTTGCGTATTTTTCAAATGATGTTTGATGGATTTCATATCAAGTGTGTGATGAAGCTTGTTGAAGTCAGAGTAGTTAAGTAATGATACATTCCATCATTAGAAGACAAAATCAAATCTCCTATCACTTTCAGTTACAATATTCCAATCCATAAACTTACATGATCTATAAATCAAATATGAAGACATCATGACCAAGTCTAGGTAGTACTGACCACTTTGAGCACTTAAGTATACAAACACTAAGAAAGGTGAGAATTCATCTTGATGCCCCAGTCATATCATGGACTACCAGTAATAATAATAACGTAATAAGAAACACTATAAGTGGTTACTTTAGTAACAACACCAAGTTCAGTCGTGTTAAGCGCACCACAAAGTATTAGCCCACTTCTTACGTCTTAGTCCCATTCTGAAGATTCAACTGGCAGATCTTTTGCATCCATCACACCAACCGACTTTCACAGCCATCTTGTAGCTTCATTTCTTTTGATGAGGAGAATTTCAAACATCACCTAAATTATATTGTATTCAACCACAATTAGCCCATTTTACATTCCCCCCAAAGCCCCAAATATCCTCCTCAAGAACACAATGTACACAATCATATTCTTGAGACGACATGACATGAAACAGGTTATGTGCACGAATTCTTATTTTATAAAAAAATTTCATCAACTTTTTGGTGTTGAATACCTTAACGTTCTAACACCCATAGTACTATATATTTATTAACCAAATCAATCCCACAATCAGCCCCAATGTAAAACGTTGAAATCCTGATCCCGCATTACATCAAACAGTAAGGAAACTCATTTGCATAAATGTTTATTCCTCTTTGTTGTTCACCTAAATTTAAATGAATGAACACGAGGTAAAAAACTTAAATAAACAGACACAAAGTATACTGAAATTAACTATATATTGCAATTTCATCTATAACACACTTACAACCAACAATATTTGTTGGTGCCCACCTAAGAAAACATGGACACTAACAACATGGAAACAGTTGAGAGCCAAAACCAGTATGAACCACTAACCAAGGCACCACTTTCATAAAACATGCTTCAATGTAAATACTTTATCTTGTAATCAACCACGTACAAAAAAAATGCAAATGAAACTTAAATTTGATAACATTCCCAACTAAAAATATATCTTTTTTTTTTGATTTTCATGTGTGGATATGGTCATGTAAAGAAGCCTATATTATTTGCATTACGGAACATTTAGTTTGATTCTAAAGTGAAAGTGTCCTCTTTTTGGAACCTAAGTACTCTTACTTAAATTTGTAGTCTAAGATGACCAAATGAAAGTAAAAGACAGTTTTATAAATCCTTGCGAACTTAAAATTGGTATCGTTTCTAATGTTGCAATTACATCCGATGTTAGCATCTACAACTAAGGATTTAACGCGAACTTCAGAAACAATATAAGAAGTTCTTGTTACATTCATGGAAGCAAGTAGGTTACCAACACCTTCCACTACATCAAGTTACTAACATGGTACTATATATATACACACACACGCATGCATATATATAATGACCTAGATACAGATTATTTGGCATTCAAAGGAGGGTTTTATGCCTTAAAAATACATCTTGATGACATTCGACTCTTTTAGCAGGTTCCCTATTTACTTATTATACCGCTTCGACCCGTTGGCAATAAAACATACACGATCAACGAAAACAATAACCTTTCAATTACCTCATGAATAAAAAAACAATACAAACAAACATACATCTTGAAACAAAATAATAATAATAATAATAATAATAATAATAATAATAATAATAATAATTATTATTATTATTATTATACCTTGCTTCGCGAAGGGCTTTAACAACACGAAGAGGAGTCTTTCTAAGACCTTCTATGTTGACATCTTCACCCAAACCCTGCGACAAAATGTCACAACATCAAACAACTTTAAAATTTTGTTTAAACCTTTACTTCACAGCTTTGGAAGTCAAGGTAAGACCTCTTTTGAGTCAAACTGTACCGATACTAAAAGGCCATCATAAGCACCTGCAAAATCATGTTTAAACTTGAAAATTTAACTGTTTTCAAATATCTTTATATCTGAAGATATCCCACATAAATATGCTTAGTGTCCTTGAATTTATTGATTACTTTAGCTAAGGCAATGTTATTACATAAAAATTTTAATAATAATAACTACTACTCTCCGAATATTCAAAATGTATATATATATACATATATTGAAATCTCAAAAAACAATGAGGAAAGATCCGGTACAAATAGCTTTTTTGGTAAGAACTGTGAGAATCAAAGGAGGGTATTTTTTTATAATTTTTTTTTATAATTTTTTTTTCCCCATATTGTTAAACATGTATTATAGTATTGAAAACTAAAAAAAAAAAAAAAAAATTTGGTGTAGAGTAATTACGTGTAGAGTAATTACATAATTCCTCTAGTGTAAACTAATGTATTTACCTTAATGATGTAATTACACTAAAAAAATTTTTTTTTAAAAATTTTTTTTTTTGTATTATTCATCTAGAAAGAATGTTTAAGCACATGGGAAAAAAAATTCTAAAAAAAAAAATAAATTTTTTTACCCCCTTTGATTCTCACAGTTCTTACAAAAAAACTATATGTATTTGATCTTTACTCAAAAACAATAACTAAAATTTCAAAACTATAACCTAGAAAAAGCAAAATATTTGATAAGTACATATATTTTTTTTTTTACCTTTTTGACAATCTATGTGAAGATGTAGCCTGGTGCTTCAATTGTGCAGCCTAATAACAAAAGAAAAAAAATTGATCAGAGTTAATTAAGAAGCAATATAAATCCTAAGGACTGTTTGGAGAAGAGAATCAAGAGTCGGATTTTAGGCAAAAGACAATTACCTCCACCGGAAATATAAGAAGCAATATAAATCGTGAACCCTAGGCTAAATGAGTTGAAACCTGGAAATATATGAAGGTGAACAAGTAAATGTATGTTGCATAATGGAAATTGGTGGCCATATAAAGGCATTGGAGGGCAGAGGAAAGAAATTCCTGATACAACTAAACAAGCATTGAATTGGTGTGGATTCAATAGTATTAATGCCTTCATAATGAATGGTTTTTCTTAATGCTGAAGAGTTACAAACACATTGAGATCAATAACTTGCATTAGGTACTTGTAAAATTGTGATAAAAAGTTGTATGATAGGGGCATAAAAGGAAGAAAATGGGTAAAATATAGAGATGTATAGTTGTGCCTCTTCATATGTCATCTTAAAAATTGTGTGAAATTACATTCTTACTCATCTTTCCTCCTTAATAAGGTAAAAATTCCTCCTTAATAAGGTAAAATAGACAAACAGAGATTATAGAATTATAGATTATAGATGCAAAATATTGATGTTAAAGCACATGGTACAAGCATCTTAATGCATCACATGGTACAAGCATCTTAATGCATCACATGGTACAAGCATCTTAATGCATTGACAAGGGCATAAAAGGAAGAAAAGTGGTCAAGTTTAGAGAATTACACTTGTGACTTTTAAGTTGCCACCTTAACTTTGACATTTTGGACCTTTTTACCCATCTCTCCCTCTTTATAATGTAATATAGATGAAGAGTTAATCGTTTATTATTTTTTAGGGGTTTTATTTAGGGAGAATTTGATATGGGATGATAGATGAGGTGCAATTTCTTAGTTTAACTTTACTATGGTACTAGTTTCTGATTTCTATCATAGAGCAGGACATTAGGAACATAATATATAAATCATTCATGATTGTTATCTGCTAAATTGGTCAGAAGTTGCTTCATATAGATGCCTATTGCTTGTTGGTTTATTTCGTTATAATAGTTACCTTACCTGACCCGACCCGATCCGTTGAACCAGCCCGAAATTTTTTATGTCCGGTTCTATGAAACTGGAGCATATAAAAAAACATGAACCAATTGTGAAAAAATCTTGGATCCGCCACTGAAACCAACCACGTTTAGTTTAACATTTTAAACTTTTTAATACACAACGATTTAAAAATATATATTAGATTTTGTTCAACCTGTCAAACCACTAAGACTGGTCAGCCCAACAGACACATCCAACCCGGCCCGTAGTTTGCACTTTGCAGGTGACCAAGAAATTTTGTTATAATGGGTCTCGAAGCCTACTAACAGTTTTGGCCCAACTGGTAGCTTTATCATTTGTAATGGTTGTATTATTGGGCCTAAGAAGTGCGTTGCTCCCAACTGGTAGCTTTATCATTTGTAATAATTAACTAAATCGGTTTAAAATTTGACATTATGTTCCCGAGTTACTTAAGGAGATAAAATAAAAGAAAGAGCTCCCCTCTATTTCTTTTCTTTTCCTTTCCTTCATTTTCTTTTCTCTTCATTTCCCTCCCTTTTCTTTCTTTTCCCTTCTTAAAAATACTCTGGAACGCCCTTCCTTTCGTTTCTTTTCTTTTCCATCACAAAAGCATTACCTGAGAGTGAGATATTTTTTTAAGAAACAAATGGAGTTTTAGTAATTCAAATTATGACCCATTGATCGATAATAATCCGTACTGGAAATGTGACCAACGTCACTCAAAATTTAAACTTTCGTCACAATGGGTAGTCCTTCTCTAATGGAAAAGTTACTTAGCTTGCCCAAACTTCCATATATGTCATTTCGAAACAAGTTATTACATTTCGTTGGGATACAAATAAGTGAGTTGTTGATTAGAGGAAGACGAAGTTACTTTTCCGTAAGAGTAGGACTGTATTAGCAGCAAGAGTAAAAGTTAACAGTGTCATTGAAAATGAGTGATAAATTAGATTATTAAAATCAAATTTCCCTTATTTATAGCACAATAGGTTAAGAGAATGGCAAGGTTGTAACTACAAAATTAGGCTCAATTGGCATGTAAGGCACTATTCTAGGTTATTTATATCATTCTTTATATTATTTACAAGGGCGAAGCTTTTAAGGGGGCGGGGTGCCTCGGCCCCACTTTTTATTGTTTGCTCAGCGGTATAAACTAACACGTAGTTCGTCTGAAAATTTTATACCTATTGAGTCCACTTTGATCCTCCTATATATTTGTTCAAGCTCCCTCAGTGATTATTTAACTTTTAACATTATTTGTAAGACAAACATGTTGCACCTAATTTAATCATTGATAATTAATTATGTAATGTTTATCAACATATCTAGGACTAGTATTATTTGTTAACTATACCTTTATTTATGTAAACCGAACGGTACTCATATTGGAATGTGCATAATACACGGAACAAAATGAAACTCACTTGATCATATGGAGCTTGGTTGGCTTATTTGCAAGGAGTTACGTTGATCAACATATCTAGGAACTATTATTAGTTATGACATCATAAATTCTTTTTCATATATAGAACACTAGAAATGTAGACTTTGTTTCAATTAAGAGCTGCTATCATTGTCTTCTACTCGGTGAGCCACTACATTATTGTATTCGTGACATGGATTGCATGAAAATGTAGCTTAGAGAACAACGTATAAATGTAAATGATGAGAAATATATAATACATGTAAAGACTGTCAAAGGTGGTGGTGGGGTTTGTTGATGATTATTTTGGGTCTTTTGATTTCAATAACTTTAAATTCGAATTTACTCTGCTTTAACAAAAGTGATCTCTGAGTACATTTACTTTCCCACATAGCAATGTTTTTTTTTTTTAAATTCAATACCATATATATATACATCTATACTTTATATTATTCTTCTTTTACCTTCTTTTTTTCTTACATATTTATCTTTGGTTTTCAACGGCTTAAATCAAAGATGCAAAAGAAGCTTAATTATAACTATATTGGTGGATTGATGATTCAGTGAGTATTTTGTAATTGTGTTGGAGTGGATTAAGTTTGGTTTGCTTCACTAGTTTATTATTGATTAGGAAGAAAATGTATAATTCTTGAAGAACCCCATTTTTCACCTTGAAAATATGCGGACTTTCTTACTTTTCGTGGAGGATTAGACCCCGTAACTGGAGGTCTATGGCTAACCGATACTATAAGAATTTGAATTCATTTTTATACACTTGATTATGATAAATTTCTTAACATAACATAATTATCAACTATTTGAAATTCTACTCTATTAAGAAATACTTTACATGTGACTTGTAAAGTAAAAGATGAACTAAATCGTATAGAAATAGAAACTTTTTAAACTTAACTATATCTACTTATGCTGATTCTTGTCTTCAAATTCTCCTTTTATGTTACCCTCAAACTTTTTATTAATAAGACAAAACTAGTTTCACTTTTTAGAATAATAATAGTCCAAGAATGCTTTTACCACGTCTTTAAATGGACCATCAAATCGTTACGTACGAAAAGGGTGTATATAAAATATTGACCATGTATCATCACTTTATAAAGTTACAATACAATGAAGCTTCATTCCAATAAATGTTTATTACACTTTAGATAGGGGAAACTGTTCACACTAAAGAAATATTTTTGAAGTTAGAGTGTCTATTGTTTTTGAGCTTAAGTATTCAAGCCTCCGTTAAAGATGGATTGTTGTAAAAAAATTGTTTAGAAAAAATTTAATAATACAGATTGTGTTTATTAAAAAAAATCTTTCGAAAGTATGATATGAAACTTATAGATTAAATGGTTGCCGACTTGCCTCGTATATGAATTCAATAAGAGAAGATTTCGTGAGGTTAAGGTGTTTGCTATCTTTGAGGTCAAGGGTTCAAGCCCTTACCAAAGACGGATTGATGTAAAAAAATTGTTATTTAGAAAAATTTAACAATACAGATTGTGTTTATTAAAAAATATCTTTCTAAAGTATGATATGAAACTTACAGATTAAATGGCTAGTGACTAATACCACATATTCTTAAGAAAATCAATATCACACACAAATTTAGACTTTCAATTATGGGGTACTGGAAACATAAACCCGTTCATATAAGTTGTTCGATTTCTTCGCACCTTACACGTGTAGATTCTATTTTGACAAGTACCTTAACGCCCTTATTGAAAATTATGAAAACCTTAGATTTTGTAAGATGTTCGTTGATTGAACGAAAATAATCGTTGTAGATCTTGTCGCTACTCTAGGAAAGTAAAACTGATAAGTCTTCGGGTTTTTTTATGAAATGAAGGGAATGTTGTTTGAGTCTTAGAGCGAACATTTGAATAATTTGAGAATCATTTGAATCACTTTCTAATTAAAACACAGGCACACTTCCTAAAGCCGAGGAAGCCGCCCAAACAACTACAACATATACAATGGATACTCAGACCAATCCTTCCATTTAAGGGATTCCTGACATGGTCTATTTTTTAACAAAAAAAAAAACGATAACATTTTAACATCCGCAGCTGCCTTCATTGGTTTTATCTGTTTTCCATTAAACCTTCTATTGTCTCTAGCCTACCAAATGATCCAGCAAGCAACCAGAATAATCCCATGTATGATTTTCTTCCTCGTTTTATCTCCTCCGACTTGCTTATAATCATACAATAGATCCTTGACATCGAACGTGAAAATGGGATCAAGACGGCATTTCTCAATTAGATAAAACTCTAAAATAAAATTCTTTAAGAACCAAAGAGGATGACCAAATGGATGGTTTTCGATTTTAGGGATAGGGACTAATAAATGCTATCAAGCTGTTTTCCTTTTGTAATGCAAATTGCTTCAAAATTTGTACGCAAATTTAAAAGCCAAATTGTCAATGCAGTTGTTTAGAGAATAAAATTTAGATGAATTTTTAATGAAGCAATATCAGTCAAATTAAAGTCAACCACAATCAGGGGCTGCCGTTCTTTGGATCTTGCTCATAGGGACATTACTTCCGGATCCTTGCCAAGAGAGTCTTGAAATCCCGATTGCATACCCCGCCCCTAACAATCCGTGAGGTCTGTGTATACTTAAAATTGTAATCAACTTAACAAGTCTACACTTCAGAATTCTACCGTACATTTATACAATGTAATGTAATAAATAAAAAATATTCACGATAATCAATAAACTAAACAAATACCTAATAGATTTCTCCTCTTCGATATTTGAAAGCTTGAAATCGATTATGAACCGAGTCAACCCGATTCGGATTTAAAACTGAGCTGGAATTCTAAGCACGAGTTCGACATGGTTTTTAACCGAGCTGCCCCGGCTCTGCTTGGTTAGGCTCATATTTAAAAAGAAAACTTAATACATGGCTTTCATAAACGTCTTATTCTAGTCCTTTGAACCATTCTAGTTTAAAATGAAATATACCAATCCTTGACATGAACTAATCGAGCCTTGGAATGGCACCTTAAGCCATATAAAAATATTCCAAACTTTTGTGATCTACAGTTAATACTTTTTCTTTTTTTTTTTTTCAAATTAAACTACGAATGTTTTCAATAAATTAACAAACTATATGTTTTAGAAGGGTTTTATTATTTCCACGCCCATTATCGTTAAATCGACACCCTCAATACAGTCCGGATCGTATTGGGGCTTCATCATTCCTAAGGAAGACAACTAAACAAAAAAATATATGCAATTATTACCCCTATACGGTTCCGCGTATTGGGCAATTTGAACTATATACATTAATTTTTTTTCTTTTGTGTTTAATAAACAAGATATTTTTAAAAAAATCAACAAATTAAAAAAAAACTCAACAAATTTAACAAAAAAAAAAACAAAAAACAACAAAGCAACACTGGGTCCGTTGATAACGACGAGGAACATGAAGCGAAACACCCTTAGCCGATAGTTTCGCACAAAAAACCTCATTATCATCTAATCAGCTTCATCCATGACTTCTAACCACAAACCCTTGAATCCCAATGCTTCTCCCTAGGAACTCTTCTTCCTTTTTTGCAGTCGGGATTTATTGATTCAGATTCTGGATAATTACTGTGAAGTTAAGAATAAGGTGATAAAATGATGGTGTTATGTCTGTTTTTGATTTTGTTTACTTACCGATTGATTTCAAGTAAGTTTTTGTTATTGTGTTCAGTTTAATGGAAAACGTTGGAACTTGTTTGATATTTCTCCTGGTACCTCAACACCAAGTGTCAAAGGAGACCTATGCACACTCTCACCTTGAGGGAATTCTCGAGACATATGCCCACTCTCACCACACATGTAGCAACTTGAACAACACTCATTTTTCACGAGACATATGGCTCACTCTCACCTTTAAGAGCAAAGGGTTACGATATAGAGTTTTCGAACTTGTTGATGTTCAAGTACGAAGAGTTGTCGATGTTTGATGTGGTTATATTCAATGAAAGTGAATCGTCAGTACTAGACATGGGGAGTCAAAATAAAACAAACCTTTTAGAATTATCTAGTGATTGTAGGGCAATGTACAAGTAATGATAATGTTCATCATTATGATATGATAATGTGGTTGCTTTGTTCATATATGAGTTATAAAGCAAGAGTGCTAATTAGGCATTACATAAAGGCTACTCATTACTCATTATCTCACATTTTAGGTTAATCAATTTATTTAATTAATCATCCTGAAAGCATATTTCATTATTTTTTTTAAATATAGTTGTTAAGTAAATATCTTTAACATGTTTTCGTCCGATTGATCATGACTGCTCATTACCCGAGTCAATTATGTATTTCAGTTAATATAATTTTAGCTATGCATTTATTTTAATTTTCGCTATGTATTAATTTTAATTTTAGCTATGTATTAGTTTCAAATAAAATTTAAATAATTAAACCAGAAACTAAACATTAATATTATAGACATTAAAAATAGTAAACTACATTAATTAAACATAACGCAACAATTGCCAGGCCTAAACATGTTTGAAACTGCTGCCGCACGTAGCCACGTAGCTGACTTGTGTTAGTTGGATTATCAAATCCTCGGCAAGATCGGGGTGCTTTGCCATCGTGGCTGCAAAGAGGTTGTTCCATCTGTCACACTTGCTGTTGAGATCCGCCCACATAAGTGCAACTGAATCCATGGTGCGGTCCTTTATACCGACTAGTCAGTTGAACTCTACCGACACATTGTGCCGAAACGAATTCTTCGCTGAACGGCGACGACGGTGGTTTTTGACATTTTTGTATGCCGTCACTAACGCGGTCTCCTCCTCTTATTTCCACCGGGCCATTTTTCCAAGATGATTACAAGATACGGATTAAAAGATGATTTTGGTATTAGAAATATGGGGTTTATAGGGTAGAAATGGGGGGGGGGGGGGTTTAAAATTCTAACGCCAGGCAATGGTAATGTTACCGTTGAGATAAATTAAATTAATTAGTTTTATTAAGTTTAAATGAGAATAAACAAAAGAGTCAGTGAAGTGTTGTTATCTTCAAAAACCTGTTTTAGTAAAATGATGTGACAGTTGAGTACTGGTAGAAATCAGTTTAGTTTAAGACAAACCAGTGAAGCGTCCTTCCCACCCTATAGAGTCTACAACACACAAAAAGATTTTTCTGAAGTTAATTCATTTCGTTGCGTGTTACAGCATCGCTGCGTTATATATTATACGATATATAAAACATGTTTATTCATTACACAAAAGTTATTTAATTTGATCTCAAAAATAAATTTGTGGAACCCAAAATATAAAATCGTTTTTTACACCTATTGAAAATCATAAAACAATATTGATATAGGTTCTGATGATACCGACACTAGTACTGATGTTGTGCGGTTGGTGTTGGGTTTATTCCTGACGGTACTAGTATGTCACCGGCACCCGGTCCCGAAATATTCCATGACAAAAAAAAAAACAGTACTCTATTTCAAGTAGAACTCTATTTTCAATAAAATTTATACCGGGATGTCAAGCAAGAAAAAATAAATACAATTATGTATTTAGCTAAAAATAAACTAAAAAACAAATTAAAGAAGTTAAAGATGAATATTATTTATAGTATAATGGTGAAATTGAAATTATGATATGACTTAACGAATTGTAACAATCAACAACCTATTCTTACTTGGACATAATCTTTTAGAACAACAAATTTCTTTATTATTAGTCTTGAACCAAATAACTTTTATAAGGCTTTGCCTATAGCATCACCGGGCCAGTGGCCCTGGTGGCACTTACCGGCATATATAACGTGTGTATGCTTGTCCTATTTTTTTGGTATTCAACAAATTTTATAGTTAATATTATCTACAATGATGTGTGTATCATATAATAAAATCTATGGAAACCCCACACCCGCCGCTTGATGTAATGATTTTGCCTGTTTCCTGGGGGTTTAATCGAGTCAAAAGTAATCCAATATTCCGATCATGGCCTTTCAAAAGTATATAAGTGGGATTTGATTGTATCGACTTCTTTTTAGGCTATTTCTTCATCTCAGCACTTTAACTACTAATGGCGCCCCTCACACTCTTTCCTAAGAGTCATTAAGGGGGCGCTATTGGATGTTTGCTAGCTGAATAATGAGATCCAACAACATGATCATGTGGGTTGTCTTTGTCACAACCAATCAATTTTGTTTTTGTTTTTCTCTTTTATTTTTCCTTTTTTTTATTAAAGAGGCGTTATTACATTGCATGCGTGTTATTCCTCCAGACATGGTGCTATCCTTAACGGCTAAAATCATCACACTTGCAATTTGCAGGATTTTAATCACTTGGTTAGGGAGCACACCACTTTACCAAATGGTCTTTGGCCTGGTGGTATCAAGGTGTTGGATAAGGCTTTGCCTTTTCAAATGATGAGGGAACAAATCCCGTGGGTGACAAAATAATCAGTCGTTCAAAAAAAAAGGGAGCACACCACTTTACCACTAGGTTATCCCATTAGGCTATAGGGTATCGTCACCATCAGGGGCGCAAATGAGCCGAGCTACTCGAGCTCGGCTCGAAAAAAGCTCGAAACGAGCCGAGCTTAAACGAGCTCGAGCCCAAGCCTAAAAACCAAGCTCGTTTAGTAAACGAGCCCGAGCTCGAGCTTTGCTTATCGAGCTCGAGCCGGCTCGCGAGCCTTAACGAGCCCACTATTTATATAAATTTTAATTAATATATTAAATATGTATTTATATATAATAATTAGTATTTATAAAACTATGAATAAATAACCAAAATATATATAAAATAAGTATTACAATTAATATAAATTAATTAATAACTAATAAATGAGCCGAGCCCGAGTCGAGCTCGAGCTTGAAAACCTACCATCGACCCGAGCTCGAGCTTGATGAACAATGTTCGAATCGAGCCGAGCTCGAGCTTTTATAACTTAAACGAGCCCGAGCTCGAGCCTGGTCGAGCTCGGGCTCGGCTCGGCTCGTTTGCACCCCTAGTCACCACATCAACCAATCCTCAATCACTATCCTCTATGGTATGGTCATCGTCCTTCCCTAATCTAACGTGGCACCCACAATTTGACGTGGCACCACTAAACTAACTGGGTTAGTGACTTAACCCAAATTGGATGCTAGAATTCAATAGGTTAATAGTACATGTTATATATGGCTAGTTTTTTAGTTTGGGGTGTTAACAACCAATTTCAAATAGTTTTGATTATTAAAATCCAATTCCCCTATTGAAAAAGACAATGTTGCGAGGGGGTCTGCGATCAGACCATAGATCTTTAGTAGCGGTGCTAAAAATATATTGAAAGTTTTTTCACATTATTTACACTTAACCCCACCTTCTTACTTACTTAAAGTTCTGAGTTCTGACTTTTAACTCATACTAAAAATGATATCAAATCCTTTTAAGTTTTAAACACATTTCGTATTATCAGAGAAATCAAAGATTAACAAGAGAAGATGTGTTTTTTAGGCTCATTGTAAATCTGTATTTGACCTGTTATGTTGTATTTTTGCTTGTTGATAGCGTTCTCTACCAATATTATGAGTAATTTGTTGGTGATCATTAATTGTATAGAATGCATTTCGTAAGGCCCTAAACTCGGCACATTACAACTGAATTTCATCACACAAAATAACTTAAAAGAATGTACGTGTTCTTAACATAACCCGACGGAAAATTCAAATCAAACATCTTAAATGTTGTATAGACAAGTAAATAAATCAAAACATAACAATTAGGGCTGTAAACAAACCAAACTTTTGGCAAACAGTTTGTGAACTGTTTGGCGGGAAGTTCGTTTGTGTTCGTTTGTTTAATACATGAACGAACACAAACAAAAAATTCCGTTCGTTTAGCTAAACAAACGAACATGAACAGAGGCCACGTTCGTTCGTTTATGTTCATAAATATTCGGTAACGTGTTCGTTTATGTTTGTTTGTGCTTGATAGTTCATTAGGGTTTTTAATTTTTTATATTTAATTTAAGTATTTCAAATTTCCCAGTGGTAGATTACTTAACATATATTAGTGTATCACATGTTAATATTACTTTAATTATTTTGATTAACTGTAATTTTTGGTGGATTAAATGAGCATTATTTTAATATGATACCTCTGTGTTTTTAGAAGACATTATGTGATCAAGATTATGTCACGGATATTTGGGTAATTGGATTTGTATATATTGGGCGGACAATGTTAGCAATGAAAAATGTTAATTTTTAGAATTTAACATGTTAGTTTGTGCTCGATTTTGTTCAGTAATTCTTATTTGTGTTTGTTTACATTAATTTGTGTTTGTTTGTGTTCGTTTTTGTCCGAAACCTAAATTTAACAAATAAATACAAACGAACACGAACAAAAATCTTGTTCGATAAGTGTTAGTGAACACGTTATTTTCTTAACAAACGAACACGAACAAAAAAATCTCGTTCGGTAAGTGTTCATAAACAGTTCGCGGACACGTTAATTCCTTAACAATATATTTAATCATGAAGGCCATTAACCACAATTTACGAGTAGCTCCATCCGCTAGCTAAGAGTCTCATGATCTCATCGTCATACAAGCAATTAATCTAAAACACACATGCATGCGAAAGTCAGACATGTTGAGTTAGTTTAAACAGTTAAATTTGAATATAAACTCGTTTCATCATAGAAACCCGGTTTCATACAAAAACATCAATGACCTCAACACACCGGTCCGGTAACCACCCACACCAGAATCCTCGATCAACTTGATCGTTACTAGACATATTTCCCCTTTACCCATGACCCTTCAGTTTATCACACCCAACACAATACATCACAATCCAAACACATACACCTTGGTCTATTATGCTTAGCTATAGTAAACACGTAATTCATGCCATACATAAATTGTCTCATTGTCATCTGAAGACAATGACAATCTACATCATCTAGATTCATTGTCGCCTCAACGCAATAACTATCCACATCATCAGATTCTTCGCCACCCTAACGAGCAACTACAAACATCATTAGACTCATTATCAACTCAACGCAACAATGTGTGGCAACCGGAAAATTTTTCTTCTCTTTCGTCTCTTCCTTTTGGCCTTGGGCAATTTTCGGGACGAAAATTCTTTCAACAGGGGGATGATGTGACACCCGGCAAACTCAGGTTAGTAACGTTGACTAAACTAGTAATTCTACCTTAGCGAGTCATACTTATTACATACTTAACTGGATCAGTCGAGTCATTACGATGATTCTAGGGAATCATCGGGAGTAGTTACGATGATCCGTGGGATCATCGGGAGTCGGTCCATAACCATGTGTACAAGGATTGGTGATTCGTGGAATCACCGGGTTTAACGCACACACGCAAGTCTCGAGTCCCGGGAATTGGTGAACGGATGTAAACGTGTTAGTTATCATGCATTATGTGTTTGTAATCATTATGTGACTTGTCGGTATGTTAATACGTGTTTATATGTGTTAAAATAGTGTTTAACGCGCAGAAAACTCAGTCTGGAATGATGTAGGCGATTAGGAACCAGAGGGTTGCCTAATCGCCTATACTATAGGCGATTGGGGAAGTTAGGGGGCGATTGGAGCCCCTAATCGTCAATAGACAGGCGATTAGGACTACTAATCGCCTGATAGCAGCTCCCAATAGCCTGGACTGTTATGCACGAGTCAAAACACCTATAAATACAACCCTTAACTCCCCAAACACCCTTAGTGCAACCCTAACTGATCCTAAGCCACCCACACACCTTAGAACACCTCTGGAACTTGTTTTGCTTCAAAAATCACCATTTCCAAGCTAACATACCTTTCTTTGATAAAATACAAGGTGTGTTCTTCATCTCTAACCCTTGTAAAGTTGTTGTTTTGGTTCCCCAAAAGTCCAGACCTTGTTTTACTAAGTATGTGTCTTTAAAACCTTTGAAAAGAGTTCTAAAACAAGTCTACACCATAATACTTGCTATATGTGAAGTTTTTATGTGCATATGATGATCTTTGTGATGATTATAACATGAATGTTTTTATGAAATTGATTTACTTTTGAGATGTAGAAGTTATTAGAATGATTTTCTAAAGATTTGAGCTATTGTTATGGAGTTTAGACAAAAGTATGCATTTTGACCCATATGGATGATTCTTGAAGAATTAGGGTGTTATGATGTGATTCAATGATTGTTTGTTGTTAAGAATCACACTAGGATGAGGTTATAACAAAGAAATTATGATTTGCAAGTTGTAGGAGGTGTAATCTGGTTTTTACCATTTAAGGAAAGATTTCATAGTTAATGAAACCTAGTACTTTGCCCTTTTAGGAAATAATCGCACCGAGGTCGCTAGAGCAGAGATAAATTGGGGGTTTTTGCTTGGAATGGGTTGGTAAATGGTTTAGGTTTGATATTGGGTGTTCTTGCATGTTTCGGATCTGATTTAGAGAGTTAAACGCGCGAAAATGTGTTGCGCAGCTGCAGCAGACGATTAGGAATCCTAATCGCCTGATGCAGGGGGCGATTAGGGACATTAAGGGGCGATTAGGCCCCTAATCGCCTGATGTGTCAGGCGATTACAAGCCCCAATCGCCTGTTGACGACCCCCAATCACCAGTTGACTTTTCCTAATTGCATGTTAAATTCCTAATCGCGTGTACTGCTGTTGTAAGTGTATTTTGGCATCCCGAAGCATGATTTGACACCTAGGAACATGATAGGAACCCCGTGACATGCCGTATGACTTGGTAACACGTGTTCAGACTTAATTGTACTTTACTTATGCGTTATGTTAAAATAGGTGAACTCTTGCGCGTGCTAAGTGTATAACTACATGTGTTGCATGATATCTTGCTTTTAGATAACACATGGAATGTCGGGTCACCAATGGGATGTTGAGTCTTGTCTGGAAAGGTCGGTTTAACAGTCAAAGGTGTTTTCAAACGTCTATGGTTATGGTCTGGACATTCGGGGACTAGCTAACCAGCGGGTTATTAGTCCGGATACTTATACACGTCTTATGATAGGTCGCCGCTATTTGGGGCTATCATAGCATAATTACTTAACTATTTCCAAGTAACGCAATCTAAGGTGAGTGTCACAGCCCCGCTTTTACTGTTTTGACTTCAGGGGGGAGAAACATGCTACTTACTTACTTATTAAAGGTCATGTTATACTATGGTTACTTTATGTTACTATACGGCTTTTTCGGAAAGTCCCAGGGGGAAACCATGAATGTGCGGGAATGCACAACGAGGGAAATGTGGATAGATCTATTGGGCCTCACAAACCCCACCCAACGGCGGGGATGCCGGGCGGGTGCATATTGTCTCTAACTATCTGGTTATCGAGGCATCGGTAACCCAGTCATCTGGGCTGGATTCAACATTTGGTACATGTTCAGTAATGGGTTCCCAACTGTAGTAGTAAAAACACTTAACGTCTAGCTAACGTTCTTATAACCTAGTACTAACAGATATGATCTTTGGAACTTATAAAACTTACTTATGAAAGAAAACCTGTGAACTCACCAGCATTATATGTTGACGTATTTTTGGCATGTTTTCTCAGGTTTCTAAGGTAGCAGTTAATGGACTAGGCGCACGGGGTCTCGCATAGCGTCTAGGATTTTGAAACATATTAAACAATGTTTTGTAAACTATAGTATGTCTTTTGGTTGTAAACAAGAAATGCTTCCGCTGCTGGTTTACGGCTCAAAGCATGATATTTTGGTTTTAATATATATATGAATGCATGTTTGTTGAATGTTTGTTGTGATCGTTGACTGAGATCCTGGTGTGTCACGCGCCTCGCGGTAAAACCCCGCACGTGAAATTTGAGGGTGTGACACAATGGCCTACATCATTAACACCACAATGATGCTATTCCTCACACATAATCAAATAAACACACTCAAACACTAAGAACCTCAACAACATCATATTATCGAGGATTAACCACACAACCTATAAACATCACTTAGGGGCTGTTTGGTTGATTAAGTGCTGAATGTGTAACACCCCGCCCCTCTCACCACCAATATTGTCCGCTTTGCCCATCCAAAGCTCACGGATTTGTTTTCGGGTGCCCAAGTGGAGACTTCCCAGGAGGTCACCCATCCTGGAATTTCTCCCACCTGAGCACGCTTAACTGTGGAGTTCTCCTCTCATCCACTAACATTAAGCCCCAAAACGCGTTGGTGATTTAAGAGGCAAGACATTACTTATGAACCAAGGATCTCTCCTGGCCACGGCCGATGTGGGATTTTCCTGGGGTGTCACATTCACCCCCTGTTAGAGTCTCATCGTCCCTGATGAGGTATGCACCCACCATCCCGAACGGAGAGGAAAACCTTAAAGCTGAGACTATGCACGGTGCCGACAAGCACCTCGAGCGAAGGCCTGATGGCCTGCACTACTTCGCAGAACGCATATGGGTTCCTTTATTCGGGGGACTTCACAAATCCCGGTATTCCATTCATCCTGGTTCGGATAAGATGTACCAAGATTTAAAGTTGCTCTACTGGTGGCCAAACATGAGGTCGGATATAGCCTCATACGTGAGCAAATGCTTGACCTGTGCTAAGGTCAAGGTGGAATACTAGAAACCGTCGGGTCACTTGCAACAACCTGAAATTCCAGAGTGGAAATGGGAACGGATTACAATGGACTTTGTCACGAAACTACCTAAGACACCGAGCGGGTGTGATAAGATATGGGTGATTGTTGATCGGTTGACGAAATCAGCCCATTTTCTCGCCATAAAGGAGACCGACACCATGGATCGTTTGGCTCGTCTTTATCTGAAGGAAGTTGTTTCTAAGCACGGGGTGCCGGTTTCTATTATTTCGGATCGTGACTCCCACTTTACTTCTCACTTCTGGAAGTCTTTGCACAAGGCTTTGAGTACCCAGCTAGACATGAGTACAGCTTATCACCCACAGACTGACGGTCAGAGTGAACGCACGATTCAAACCTTAGAAGACATGCTTCGGGCATGTGTGATCGATTTTGACAAAAGTTGGGAAGCTCACCTACCGTTAGTAGAATTCTCTTACAACAACAGTTACCACACGAGCATCAAGGCAGCTCCGTTCGAAGCACTGTACGGGCGGAAATGCGGGTCCCCTCTTTGTAGGGCTGAGGTGGGTGAGAGTCAACTCACTGGGCCTGAGCTAGTGTACGAAACTTCGGAAAAGATCGTACAAATTCGTAACCGGTTGGCAGCGGCACGGGATCGGCAAAAGAGTTATGCCGATCAGCGCCACAAGCCATTAGAATTCCTAGTTGATGACAAAGTACTTCTGAAAGTTTCACCGTAGAAGGGCGTCATACGCTTTGGGAAGCGTGGCAAACTTAACCCTCGGTATGTCGGACCATTTACGATCCTGGAACGGATTGGACCGGTGGCATATCGATTTGATTTACCGACGGAGCTCGGCAACGTACATAACGTCTTCCATGTGTCTAACTTAAAGAAGTGTCTGGCTGACGAGTCTCTTATTGTTCCACTGGAAGAGATCAAGGTTGATGATCGTCTTCGGATTGTGGAGGAACCTGTTGAGATTCTTGATTACAAGATTCGTAGCCTACGTCATAGCAAAATTCGCATTGTTAAGGTTCGCTGGAACTCGAACCGGGGACCAGAGTACACTTGGGAACGAGAGGATCAGATGAAGTCTAAGTATCCTCATCTTTTTCCTAAGGAAGCATTCGAATCGAGATATGTTACCACTGCAGCTGAATGAATCTCGGGGCGAGATTCCTTTTTAACATGGGGATGATGTGACAACTCGGGTAAATCTCTCTCTTGGTTTCTATCTTTTGTTTGTTTCTTTTGTTACTCCTTTTGGTACTTGTGCAATTTTCGGGACGAAAATTCTTTTAACGTGGGGATGATGTGACACCCGGCAAATTCAGGTTGACAACATTGTCTAGGTCAAAGTCTACCTTAGCGAGTCACGCGTATATTATACTTAACTGGGTCAGTTGAGTCGCGTTATGGTTCGGGAACTGTTATAATTAATTATCGGGCCTAAAATAAAACCGAGACGTTTTACGTTTATACGGGTTTGATACGCGGTACAAGTCACCTACCATCAAACCCTAGGTATATAACATCTCATTCTCCTTCTTCTCCTCATTTTTCACCCAACACACACAAACCCTAACCTCCCTCTCTCTCTAACCGATCTCTCTCTCTACTCTCTCTCTCTCAACCGCTCGTCTCTCTCTTATCTGTGGCAGAAGCCGGCCGACCACCTCCCATGGTGGCGGCGGCGTGTTGTGACTGGAAACGAGGGGCAGAAGCAGGGGGAGGAGCGGCGGCGTGGTGGTGGTTCAAGCGGCTGTGGGTTCGAGATTGCAGGGTTAGGGTTATGCTTGGGTTTCGTTTTAGGTTCGCTCGGGTCAAGTTTTTGTGGGTTCAAGGTGTCGGGTGTTAAAGGGTGGTTCGTTTTTGTTGGTTGTGGTTCGATTGGCTCGTGGGTTCGACCGGTGGTTACTCATGTGGTGGTTTGCCATGGTGGTTGATGTTTCGGGTTTTGTCCGAGTGGTTTTGATGGTGGTTTTGTTCGATTTTGAGGTCTGGGTCAGACCCGAGTTCTGGGTTCTTGGTGATGGTCCATGTCTGGTCTGGTATGGTCCGATCTGGTGTGGTCAGGTCCGGGTTATGTCCGGAAACAGATCCAGTACGGGTTCCTGTTTGGCTCCGGGTTTATTCTAGTTCGGGTCTCAGTTCATGATGGGTTCGGTTTGGGTTCAAGACGGGCGCGTGCTGGTTGAGGTTTGGGGTTCAACGGGTGGTTTGATGTGGCTTTTGGCTCACGGTTTTGGAGTCTGTTGGATCTGGTCTCTATTCGGTTTGCATCGGGTCTGGTACGGGTCACGGTCAACCAAGTCAACATATGGTCAACGTTCCGGTCTACACGTAGTTCGAGGTGGCTTCGGGTTACGCGCGTGTGATTCGGTATAACTTGTATTTCGAGTTTCCTATTTATTTATTTATAGATATTGTGTATTTATAAATATTGTATAATTGTAAATATTCTATATTTATGAATATTATATATTTATAAATATATTAATATGGATGAAATAGTTTCGACTCGCGAGCGGACCGAATAATAATAAACGGTAACTATATAAACGAACGATTTGGTAAACGATTAACTTGACGTGACTTATGGTTTCGAACCCGGACTAAATATAATTGGACTATATTGTCGGACTATATTATATATATATATATTGGTATATATATATTTATAGGATCAAGTATAGATAGATGTCGAAACGGATAGTCTCGTGAATCGGAGTCTTGGATAAAAGGATTTGCTAACTTATGTTTGAAAGATGGTTTTGGGGAAAATTGTAGACAACGGGTGTTGTCTGGTTGGTACAAAAACAGAGGAAACTCTGCCCGAATTTTTATAAAATCAAAGAGTAACGAACTGCTATTTCTATAAATAAGTTTCCCTAAGTGTTTTGGACAAGTACATTTTATACAAATTGAAATACTTTTAAAGACGAGCTATTTGTAGCAATAAAGATGGTTTTCAAACAATATTTGAGATAAAGTAACAATTGTTATTAATCGGTTTTAATAACTAAACGTGTATTTCTTTAAAGTACATTTTTCCTAAAGGTAATTATATTGGACACACATTTATACGGATTACGAGACGAGGTAGGATTCAGGACAATTATACGTTTCAGGGTGTTAGTCCAATCTGGTTACATACAAATAGTGACAAGTGTGGAACTTGGGTACTATGTTGTGTGTAACACGAGAATTAAGATGAGTCATGTTCAGTTCGTCGAGTTGATACGTTTTGAGACCCGTGTTGGTACACACGAGTCTAGGCAGTCGGGTAGACTATCTTTTAAGCGGTTAATAAGCTAGGCTTATGTGTGATAGACTGTTAAGGTGTCCTTTGTTGGTAATTAGGGCACGAGGAAGTCAGTCGAGGTTTCAGGCTTTGTTTGCTAGCTTAGCATGGACATTAAGGTGAGTTCATAACCCCACTTCTTACTGTTTTTGTAAAGGTTTTCGGGGGGAAGACATGCTTCTGTTATGAAAAACTGAGGAACTTAAAGCCAAACAAAGTTTTGGAAAATGAAACGGGTTGCGTGAGTTCACGGCCCCACTTTTAACTGGTTTCACTATTTGGGGGAGAAAACATGTGTTAAACTTATGGTTTGGTAACAACTGTCATACTATGGGTTTCTATGGTTTACTATACGATCTTTGGAAGTCCCGGGGGAAACCATGAATGTGCGGGTTAGCACAACGGGGAAATGTGAATAGATCTATTGGGAGTGACCAACCCCACTCGTCGGCTTGGAGGGCCGGGCGGGTGCATATTGTCTCAAACAGGAACAGGTTTACTATTCGGGCATAATATCTGGTTTGCGAGTTAGTAATGGTTTTCCAATCGTAGTAGTAACAAAACATACGCCTAGCTAGCGTACTTTGGTATACATTTTGCATAGTATTGACAGGGTGAACATGGTAACACTTTTGGAACTTGGTAACATTTGGTAACATTTTAGCAAAACCTATGAACTCACCAACTTTATGTTGACCTTTTAAGTATGTCTTTCAGGTGTAAACTTTGGGAACGGCACGGTTGGAGTAGGTGACAGTTGGGATCGGGGATCCTAGAGGGTTAGAATTGGCGTTCAGGGAACCAGAGTCTTAGATGCATCTTTCCGCTGCGTTGGCAAAGGCACCAAACGTCACAACCGACTGGGGGAAAAGTCGGGGTGTGACAGAATGATTCATTTATGCATCAAGTCTGAATGATTCAGTTCTTAACTATTCCATTCAGAGCCTTTTTAAGTTAAAACAAACAGTCTGAATGTTGAACCATTCAGATCTGAATGGTTCAGAGCCTCGTTAAAAGGCTACCAAACATGCCCTTAGAGCTGCCCTTTATTATAAAAGGACACATAAGTTCTCATGCATACATCGCACAAATAAATGTAATCACATACGAGACTCCCATCAAGTAACTCATGTTTAATTAGACTAAGACAATAGCAGTATTACCTATTGTAACATCCGACTGTTCTCATTATCAATATTGTCTACTTTGTCCTTGATGGTTGCCTATCCAGGTAACCATGGATTTGTTTTTAGTTGCTTTGGTGGAGACTTTGTAGGAAGTCACTTATCCTGGTATTAATCCCAGTGAGCGTGCTTAACTGTAGATTTTTCATATGCCCCACAACCAAATAAGCCCAAAACGCGTTACTAATTACTTATAAACCAATAATCTCTCATGTCCACGTTCGATGTGAGATTTTCCTATGGTGTTACAATGCTCCATGCTAATCTTATTTTTGTCATTGCACTTATGCTACCTGATTCATCGACATCTTCACAGCAACCGACTCTTGGGCCATTGACAATCGGGAAAGCTCAATAATCATACATTCAAACTATTTTCTGCTGAACAGAGAACAATATTCAAGAACAAAAATTTTTACTAATTCTTGAAAGACACTATAAAAAACAAGAAAACATGACCCCTATTTATACTGGTTCAATAAACCAACCCTAACCTAGAAACTAGATACTGATCAAACAAAATAAATACTAGATAATTCAAATAATAATTAAACAAACTTAATTATTATTTTACTCGTTTAGTACTTTGACTTTAGCCCTTCGAGTTGATATTGTCACAATTTTAACATTCCCTCTCGATATCAACTTTAAACCTCCTTCTACTATAATTTTCATACCTTGGGTTGGTATTGGATCTTTCACACTCCCTCTCAACACCGACTTCACTCATTCCAATTCTTGAACACAACTCAAGCATCTTTACTACCGGTAATACATTTAGCTCGATTCTTTTCTCCCTCTTGAACTCAAGTCGATAGTTTGCACTCTCTTAAACTCGACTAATAAAATAATTCCTTTAACTAGAAGAAGAGATAACTTATCAACTGCCTTCAACCAGATTACATCAAAGGGTTCACCAATATCTGATAGAGATCTTTTACCACTGCCTTTGAACAGGTTCTTCTTTTGGTCACTCGACTAAACTACCCCAACACACGGAGATTTAGCCATCCCGACACACGATGATGACACCTTATCATTGAAACCTTCAACGATAAACACTAGCCGATCTGAATAACCAAAGGAGGGCATGTGAAGCGGAGGGGGTCATCAGCGCCAGTAAGGGCAGTTGAAACCCTCTCCGTCGAGGGGAGGAGAGGTAGAGGGAGGCCTAAATTGACTTGGGATGAGCGGATTAGGCTTGATTTAGTAGAGTTGCACCTCTCTGAGGACATGGTTCAGGATAGGGCTTTATGGAGGTGTAGGATTAGGTTCAAGGACCACTAGGGAGGGTCCATTATAGCTATAGGTGTGTCTCGGGGACTTAGACTTGCTTTCACTCTAGAGGGACTCTATAGGTAACTGACTGCTTTCGGGTTTTTGCGCGTATAGAGAACTCTTCCTTTTCTCCTTTATTTATTTATTTATTCTATTTATTTATTTATTCTTATCTATTTATTATTATTATTATTGTTATGTATGTATTAGTATTTTATTTTTTTTTAGAGCCGGGGGTCTCTCTGAAAGCAGCCTCTCTTTTCTCCGGATAGAGGTAAGGTTTGCCTACATCCCACCCTCCCCAGACCCTACTTGTAGCTTGTTATTTGTGGGATTTACTGGGTATGGTTGTTGTTGTAGCCTTAACTAAGGAGCTTTATCCATCCCAATGTTGGATTTGATAATCTCTAGTTCATAAACTCTAACTTCGAAGCATCTCAAAATCAACCAACCACATCCACTAATTATTATATTTACCAGCTTTCATGCAAACCCAGTAAGTGACTTTTCAAATTTAACATCCATCATTCGGTCAAATAATCCAACACAGACTTTTGCCGAATCCGATTGCCATGTTTGTCTTGACACCTCAATAGAAAACAAGAGCTTTCTTAACAACATTCTTTTGTGTAGATCACCTCCACTTTCTTTGAATGAACGCACTGATTAATCAGGTGAAGATAGCACCAAGAACCCATCTTGATCGAACGAGCGCACTAACTTTCTCCTTAAAGTTGAGCTACCGATCCGCAAAAACGAAAAGCGATTCATGCTTCGCAATTCGTTGCAAAACCCAGGAAAGACCTCTCTGTGCTATTAGATTTTTTTCCTTCTTAAGCCAACGCCGTTCACCTCCGCAGCTCGCTTCGATCGGGTTTCTTGCTATCCTTCAATCGGTTTTCTGCTGCTGCCTTTTCCTTCACGTGGCTGAGATCTCAGATTCTTTTCGCGATCAGGTTTCTTGTCTTCAATCAAGGTTTCTAAGTTTCCTGGCTTGATTGGTTTCTCCTTCTTCTGATATCTAATTGCGACATCTCCGTTGAATACGTCTCACATATGGTCCAAATAAAAATCTCATGTGAACTTTCTTTCACAGCCCACACGTAGAACATTTATAACGCTCCACGACAATCTTCAATTCTATATCTGTCTTCCAGCACCGTTGCAGCCCTCGTGGGGCTGCTTTCCCTTATCAGAAACGACTCTCAAAACCGTGGCTCTGATACCACTTGTTGAAAAGCGAACAATATTCAAGAACAAAACTTTTTATTGATTCTTGAAAGACACTATAAAAAACAAGAAAACATGACCCCTATCTATATTACATTATAAAGAGTGAGCAATGGGTAAAAAGGTCCAAAATGTCAAAGTTAAGGTGACAACTTAAAAGTCACAAGTGTAATTCTCTAAACTTGACCACTTTTCTTCCTTTTATGCCATTGTCAATGCATTAAGATGCTTGTACCATGTGCTTTTAACAATTTTGACATGAATATTGTGCATTTAATATTGAAAGCAATTCATTACTCATCCTTCATCAATGGCATCAATAGTTACCATCCTTTGCTCTTCTCTTACCAGCTTTAGTAATACATAGTATAAATTGAACTTATAATAATATTTCAATTGTACCTGCCCTCCTTCACTATATTCACGGGATAAATTTGTTCCAGAGGGTATGCTTCTCTTTAAATTGTTCTTCATCCGTCCTAACATCACCAGAATTCTAACAACAAGTGAGTTTTCTTTACAAATTCATTAATATTCATATAATGATATAATATTAATTTTTTTATTTTATATTTTAATTTAAATAAAATCTCCTTTCTTTTGTGCAATGGGTTCTGTTGTTATTTATCAAGTGAGAGAGGATGCAGTGAATGCTTACAGTTTGTTTATATGCGAGAACCAATTGAGTTTTGTACTTTTGTGAAGACAAACCTTCAAAGGTTTATGTTAATGGAACTAATATGAGCAACATCTGGGCAACCATCATTGGTGAATTCAAGCATTCTTTCTATATATAAGTTGCAAATTATTATAGCTATCAATTAGATCAACTCTAATTTGTGTCATTGGTGATATGCGTATTTTGCATGAAGTTGGGGTTCACTGAAACATTTGAATTTGTATAGGAGTTTTTATGGTAGGAAGTTGGGGTTCACTGAAACATTAAAATTGCATATGGAAGTACATAAGCAACTTCATGAACAGCTTGAGGTGTTAGATTGTTCTATTTTTTCCTTCCAGTATGTTTTTCCCATGCATTTAGTTTGGTTAAAGGAGACACAATGGGCAGGTTGGGATGTTGTGTAACAGGTAAATACAAATTTGGGTTGTAATAGGTTCTTCACCGCAGGATAAATGGGTTGGGTTGGCCATCAACCAATTAATTTGTCCATTTTTGTTTCAAAATAGATAGTGAATTATTACGATAATGATTTGTTTATTCAAAACAAAACAGTTTAGGGAGCTCTAAATGATATAAAGTTGGTTTATAAGTTCAACCGGTTACAATATATTTAGAACCCGCCAACCTGGTTACAACTCGTTTACCTAACCAACCCATTTATATTTCACGCCCGCCGCAACGCGCGGGTTACCTACTAGTTTATACTAGTTCAATAAACAAACCTTAACCTATTCAACTTAGGAAAGATAATAGTAGAACAATTAAACTAGACTAATTCTCTAAACAAACTAGATAATGATCAAACAAAACAAATACTAGATAATTCAAATAATAATTAAAGAAACTTAATTATTATTTTACTCGTTTAGTCTTTAGCCATTCGAGTTGATATCGCCACAATTTTAGCATTTTCCTCATCCTATTAGTTATCCCATGCACACCATCATACCACTAATGACCATATATACAGACATCAAACATACATCGTTTAATGAAAACATAGTAAAACTCATGTATGCTAGCCCTATAACCGTGTGTGTGTGTGGGGGGGGGGGGGATTCATTTAGTCTCGGCCTCAACATACAATATGCAACGCGCGTTCAAACACGCATAATCATATAAAATAACGTCATCAGAAAATGTCCCCAAACGTCATCCTTGAAAACTTTCCCGCACCCAAATTGGTCCCCAACAATAAATAAAAAGTTAGACATAACTCTGCATATACATACGTGTTGTTCTAGGCGCGTATATAGAAACATCCTGTGACAAAATGCGAATCAAAACTAGTTTTGCTAATAAATTTAGCATATGATTTCCGATCCAGGCAGTCAGCATATCCATTTGCTCGCCTTGACATGCTGGACCTTATAAACTATTTGCATCAGCTGCCTTAGTTCGATTCATTTCATGTGTCAACCTTTGAGTAGCCCAAAACTAACTCAAACGAACGCGGTTTTGGACAATCCATATATACATCCCTCTCCTTTCTCATTCTCGCAATCACCTATATCCCTGATATCGACCTTTTTGTAGATTAGGGTTTGATTAGGTTATTTATATCACCTAATCTCCAGTTAGCACCTACAGTTTCGTCCTTAAACGCCTCACTCTCCAAACTGTATAATTAACTTTCGGTTATGACAACATGGTCCTCGTAAAGTCTTTAAATCACAATCATTGCCCCTATGGCTCCTTATTGTGTCGTTAATTAAATCTTGTTAGATAATCCATCCAAGTATGGGATGCTACACATTTAGTTTTGATCCCTACCAAAAGAGGAATTTGAAAGAAGTTATTGTTCACAGCCAAGGCAATATTTAGAGAAGAGTTTTAGTGAAAAAACTATTGATATATATAAAGGAGTGGATGTAACATGGATTAGTTAGTTTCCACACAAGCCAATCTATCTATATAAAATTGGATCTAGCTCAATCAGTATTTGATATTTCTAGTTGCATTCATATTTATTATCTTACTTTTGTTGAAAGATGCTCCGGAATGTTGGAGTTAAGGGGACATTGGCCCGCTAACATATTTACTGAGAAAAAGACGATCAATCTACATCTTCATCTCCATCCGATTGCCACTTCTTTTATCTTTTCATTTGTACCTTATGTTATTAAGTTCGACTTGTACCTGGATGGTTAAGATTGTTTAAAAATGGATGCCATATGCTATGTTTAGGGAAAATACGATATGGTGTGATATGAAAGAAGAGACTCTCACATTTTCAGTCTTCCACTCTACCAAAGAGTTTTTTTAACGGCTTAATTACTTGTCATCAATGAAATTTGATCCTTTACCAAATGTGAAAAGGCAAAGTATTACTCAACACCTATATAACACTAGATCAAATGCCCTTAATTTGGTACTACCAAAGTGTATTTAAAATTATGTTTTGGTCCTTTTTTTATTATTTATTATTTTTTGTAGAGTTTACTACCATAACTTTTCTCTGCAACCTCTCTTTCGTCACTATATATAATCTCCTATGAATACACATATATATATATATGTAGAAAAGGTTACCGTGTTTATTGTGGCTGGTTAAATAAGAACACTGATTAAACTAGAACATTTGATTTATAGAACATTTCATAACTTTACATGGTAAAATAAACCTACATAATATAACATATTTTGATTTTGTTAGGGAGATTCGTACCCATGAATCCCTCATCCTTTTCTTGTATACCAACCCCACCCCCTTCTTTTTCTTCTATCACCAAACACACTCTTAAACTCTTTACTCCTTTCCCCCCATTTTTCACAGCCTCTAAGCTTGTTTGAAAAACCTCTTTTAGCCATTTCTCAAACAAACCATTCAAGTATACCCCACAACCATACAAAACTTCATCTAACACCATCTCTTCCACCTTCAAATCAAATTCTGTGCTCCCAAACACCCCCTCAAACACCCCTTTCATCTTGAACATAAAACTCTCCCTCATCAAGCTATCTCGAGCAGGAGATAGGTCGAACACGAGTTGGGTTTTCACCATTTCAAGAAACCCGGGTGGATTATGGGGGCTACCATCCATTTCACGCGTCAAATCACTCGAATTCGGGCTGAATTCTAATACATTTTCGTTGTTGTTCTCATCGTCTTGCGCCTCGGCTTTTATGTTTAGATCAAGAGTGTTTGAGCTTGATTGTCTAGACAAATCTTTCTTGATTTCACCATCTTCGATTCTTGGAACTTTCCTCTTGCTTAGTTCATCCAAATCCCACTTAGGTTTTCGCTTTTCATCGAATTCTGAGGTGGGATTGATCTCATTTACAACCAGTTTCATTTGAGCAGGAGAAATTCGGCTTCTTTTTTCACTATCAACATGATCACAACCCTTGCTCAACATAAATATAACTTCACCATGATCACCAAACTTTCCTTTTTCAAAACCATCACTCAAAGATTTCAAAAAACTCCCATCTCCATAATCAGCATCTTCCACCAACACAACCACATTTTCTTGATCTTTCAATTCCCTCTTAAGATTTTCACATTTGTGAGCCAAACTACGCATGTTAAAGCACAAAAGCGAATCACTCGAGCCAAACATGGCCTTCGCGATCGCCATTGCCAATCTTCTCTTCCCTATGTAGTCATTCCCCTCTATCAAGAACCAAGAATCTTTCTTGGTAGCTTTAGGAGATGATGAGCTCATTAGAAACTCAACGATTGAGTGCATCTTCTCGGAATGCCATGGCACATTTTCTTGCAAACACTTGTAAACATCTTGTCGTTTAGACAACCCGGAGATCGAATGTCCAAGACCAAGTGTGATCTTAACCTCTTTATCGTCTTCTCTACTCTTGAGACAATCCAAGTTTGGTTCGTGATCGACTTTCAGCTGATCATTCATCCTGCTAAAACTGAGATCAATGTGACAAGATTGTTGTCTTCTGAATCTGGGATAGGAACGCTCCCCACCACCATTTTGAGCCTTTAATGTGTCAACAAAAGAGATGGATGTTGAGTTGGATTCAATGTGGCTTTTAGGCCAAAAAGGATGATGACTTGAGGAGCTATAGGAGTAGCTTTTTGCAGCCAAGCCTTGATTATCGTTGCTAATTGAAGATGATGAATTCATGTAGTTCTTGTTTAGATTATTGTGTCTTCCTTGGTGTAGACTTTGACATAATCTGTTCCATTTCTTTTTCAGCTCAGCTAAATTGTCCTGCAAATGCGTAACAAGATTAGTTAAACATTCAACATAGCAACAAAATCACGAAAAAAAAAAAGAAACCTTTTACGACATTAAATTCTCCTTCGCAAAAGATTTTTTGGAACAGTTATTTGGAGGGTATTGTTTTAATTTGTTTTACGTTTCCATGCATGAACATAAGAGAGAATATACTAATAATTAGGCTCCTTATATAACCTTTACGGTTAGTGGCTGAGCCAAAATATTTTTAATGATGTCAGAAAAAAATTAAAAGTTGAAGATATATTTTTTATGCCAAAGGGTCAAGTTTTTTTTTTTTAAATCAATAGTGTCAATCTTACAAAAAAACCGGTTAAAAAAATTTCTATTAATTACATATAACACGTAAAATAGATTAGTGTCATGTGACCTCGACCCTCTTTATGTGAATCCACCACTATTTACATTAATATATAATATGTTACGGCTTTTATTATTCAATAAAAATCATACTTTGTGAAGAGTTGATGAATGTGTTGTCGGGTGAAGCCAAAAGGGTAAGATAGTAGAGGTTCGATGCCCTGTGGCAGCTGCCGCAGCTTCTTTTTCGTAATTGGAGTTGCATTCTCCACAACAACTCATGACAACCATATCATCGTCTCCTTCGTCTTTAGTGCTTAACAATGGCTTCCTATCCACAGTGTCTTCACATGTCTTGTTTGATAGGGTTGCCCTTAATTCATGCCCACTACAAAACACCAATAGCAACTATATCATCATACTAATATGTATTAAAAACAATTAATTTAGAGCAAACAATTAGAAGATTATATATTATAAAGGAAAAATATAGTCATATACATATTACATGCACCTATCACGTCTTGGTTATCACTGTATAAATAACAATATAAATAAAAGTAGTACAATGATACCAAAATACCAAATGGTAAATATTATGTATTTTTAATTAATAAATGTTATTGGGGAGTAAAAGCAACAATGTTCTACGGAAGAAATGGTTAATATATATGATATTAAATTTTGAAATGGTAGTGTGTACAAATGCAGGTGACCTTTTGACTAATTTACAAGATAAGGAAAAAAAATTCTAACTTTATCTTATTTCCACAGGATGATATTTTCAAATAGTGACAATTTATCCTAATGTTTTATATGGATATCCTAATGTTTTATATGAAAACTGAATTTTGATATGTCCCAGTTTGGTAAACTTAAATAATTTTTCTATATAAATATTATATAAAATGTTAATATATGTATTATACATTTTATATTAGCAGTAATGGCAAAATAAACACATGATATTAAGTTTTAGTGACTAAATTTTGACATCTCAACATATATAGTTGTTGATGTGAAACATGAAAACAATTATATTCTTATGTTATATCTCTTGATTCATCATCCTAAATCTTAATTCAACCTTCTAATTCTAAATTGTAAAAATGATAAAATCAAATAATTATAATAAGATGAGATATTAAAAAGAATGACTGAGAAAAAACAATATACAAATCAAATTAGTCATTATCCTTCTTTTCTGTTCAATCAGAAAATATGTCTCAATAATTAGAATGAAGACAAAAATCAAAAGGCAAAAGATAAAAGGGAAAAACAACAAAGACTGTCTCCTCTTCCCAACCTTACTTTTTAAAGTGTCAGCATGCTCATCTCATGCCTTTGCGTTCAGAAACAAGAATGTTTTTAACTACAAACTCAAAACAGCATTCTGACCTACAACACTTCTCTTAAATGACTCACCAAATATGTTGTTTTCACATGATAACCAATTAAGTAATTCAATATCTAAACTTTATGCTAGTAAAATTTGTACAATGTGTTAATAATTTACCTTGTAGTGTTTGCATTGAGACTTAATCCAAGTCCAGCAGAAGGAAGAGAAACAGCCTGAAGACTCCATTGAACCTCAAGAGAAGGCATTTTCATCTTGCTTTTCATGAATGTTTGATAATTTGAAGTCCCAATTAACCAAACTTTGTTAGTGACATTATAATGTGAAATCAACCTCCCAATTTCAGATACAAGATGATCCACTGGACTATAACCAAACCCTCCTCTCTCTCCTCCAATCTCTCTCTCATCAACTGTCCATTTCAGATCACCTGCATATATTATCACTCCATCTCCTGTTGATAATAAAGATTCAACTTTTCTTCTTAAATCTGCTAAATTCATCTCCACTTCTTCCCTTTTCATGAACCTCAATGGCAGTGATGAAAACTGAAACTTTATAAAGTGAGCACATCTTAGCTCATTTGGGACATCTCCCCTCTCTACCTTCCCCATTAACTCAATAACAACACCTTCAGTTGTTGATAAAGAATCACCAACTATCACAGTGTTTTTTCTTGATTTTTTCCCTAGCAAAACCTCCATAACCAAGGTGACATCTTTTTTCAAAGAATAATCATGTTTTGGAGATGGGTTTTGCTCAGGAGAGTGGTTCAAGAAATGGGTTTGCCAAAAGTTAGGATTTTGATGATTGTGAAGATATTGGTGATCAGAGTTTGGTGAAGAAGGAGATGAGTAAACACCACCACCAGAACTACCAAAAAACACTCTTGGAGCAGAAGTTAAAGAGCTTGTAGAAAACTCTTCTAAGTTTGTTTTCACAGCAGTGCTTGAAAAGCCTGCTTCTCTCATAACCCTACTAACACTTGGATCATCAAGAATAGAAAGAATAAGCTGCTCAAGCTCCACTTTAATGGCTAACAAAGGTGGATTTTGTTGTTGTTGACACTGTGACTGGCTTTGAGTTTGTTGGCTCTCAATACAACCTCTTCTTTGATGAGCTTGAGCTCTCTTGAGTGCAGCAATGAGAGCATTAGAAAGTGAAGGTTGGCCATGGAGGAGTGGGCCAGGAGTTGTGGGAAGCCTATTGAGAGCAACATTAAAACAAAGCTCAAGTGCCCTACAATGGAGAGGTGGTGGGGTAGGGGTAATATGGGGATTTGGATGGTGAATAGGAGGGGTAATATGGGAAGAAGAAGAGGAAGAAACATTGGATTGTGATTTGATGCAAGCCCTTCTTAGAATACTGGCTCTTGAACTCATGAGAAGAGTTGCAGCCACATGAAGAGGAGTGACCTGAGCATGGCCCCTCCTCCTTGCAAGGCTAAGAGAGTGCTTCAACACAGAAGCAGCCTCTGTTGTTAGTGTCTGTTGTACAGTACAACCTCCTGAGCGCATCACTTGGCTACAACACCCAACCCCCCACACCCTCTAAAGATGAGCAAACTGTAAACCCTAGCTATGGTTATGTTTCTTAAACCAAAAAGACTCTCTTTCTTCTTCCACAAGATGGTAAATTTAGGGTTATTTAGAAGAACAAGAAGAAGAAGTGTTAGGATATGTATGGTATTTGTGTATCCTTATCTTTCTTGAAGTGAAACCCTAAGAAAGAAACACAAATGGCAAAATGAGGTTTATTATTATTTTTTTTAAGCTAGAGGAGGAGGAAGTTAGGCTATAGTAGGAGCATGTATGATATAACGCCTTCTTTATATATACTTGAAGTTTGTTCAAAAATACATACTTCTAGTTATATGATCAGTTTCTTTAACTTTTTGAATTTATTTTCTTGGTTGGATAAATGTGTACAGTCATGATATTGGAATTCTTTTTGTTATGGGTACAACTTTTTATGCATATAATACTCTTTATTGAAGCAGTACTTCCCCTGGCATTAGCAAAAGTTCCCATGCAATCAACTTTTGTTTTGGCTTTTATGAATTCTCATTCAATTGCTTTTTTTTTTTAATGTCATTCATATTGCGGTTAACATCGGTCAAAAATCTCTTCTTTTTCTATGTATATACGTAGAGAGAGAAATAGTTAGTATAATCAATTAAAGATATATTTATAGGAAAGTGAATATGTGGCTGTTGCGTATATAACCTTACATGCGAAATTTATCAAAACTACATCGTTTTGATTAAAAACCAATTAAATCTTCTTATTTTCATACACCAATAACGCCATGTTTTCATCAAACTGTGAATTTTACAAAGCAGATCCAAACAAATCATATATTGTTCATCAGTTTTCTCATGTTCATGGTATACACAGTTTGATTGAAAGGTTTCTTACTTTATTCAATAAATGAAAAAAATGTGAAAACTTTGTTGCTCCAATATGTAAGTTCATTCGATGAATGAAGATAAAAGAGAGAAACAATGAGATTTAATTAGTTGTTAATTAAAATTACATAGTTTTGATGGGTTTTGCTTGTAAGCTTGCATGCGCAACAACCCCATATTCACTTTCCCCATATATTTATTAAACATGACAGTTTTATTTGAGGAAATCAAATTATTATCTAGATGATTTTTCCTTTTAAACTTTTTCTACAACAAATTGCTCACGATAAGACTTAAAAGACTCGTCACATGAGATAGACTACTCCTTAACAAACACCTTGATACCATTGAGTTACAAACCCTTTGATTAGGAGTAATATAGTTAGTTAACAATGCTTTTCCACACCAACTACTAATATATCCTTTCACTCTGTCATTGGTTTGAAATCCATTCTCTCTCTAAGTAATTTATATCATTCCTCTCCCTTCGTTGAGCCATGCTACCAAAAATCGAAAACCTATAACAACTCTACTAAAGAAATCGTTCATCCATACCCAGTTTGTAGTTTGTGTCATGTTATCATTGTTGTCAATTATTGTACATCGAATGATATTCAGAAGCAGTTATTCCATTTGATTATTGTTCTAGAATTCTGAAGTGTTTAGTAATTAGGTCGTAAGTTATTGTATATTATGTTGATTGTTTCCTACTTTATCAACCTTGAACTTTTTACCTTGACAAAAGAATTCGCATTATTGGCTATGTGATCATAATAGGCTGGCGTTGTCCTCCTTACCGGTCGAATGATGATACTCGTTGGGTCAGTTTCAAAAAACCGACGACGGAAAAATGATAATGTGTGTGTGTGCATGCTTGTGTGTGTATATATACACATATATGTATTTGTGTGTGTTAGAAACATGAGTCTAAATCAAGAGTCAAAGGTGAAAGTCAACTGGTTAAACATATGCTCAATTCAAAAAACTGTTCTCAAAGGTTTGATAGAAGTTCAGGGTGTGTTTTTGTCAATACTTCAAAGTCTCTTTAGTGTTATATTCTAATTTTGTCTGTTTGTAATAAAAGTCCTGAACTAGATGGATTGTTAGTGTCATTTTAGAAGTTTGTTTGTTAGGAGTTGGTTAAGTCTAATTAGGTCTTTGTAATTAGATCAGAGTCATCATTTAGGGTAACTCTCTGTAATCGTTTTCAGTTTAATTCCTTTTGTAAGTTCGTTCGTTCAATAATAAACTCAATAATTTTTTGGTTGATCGAATTCAATTGTTTCGTTTTTGGTGTTCTTTTACAACAATTGGTATAAGAACCAGGTTGTGCTCGATTCAGAATGATCACTTGATTCAAGAATAATTGTTGTTCAATTACAGTGACGACGAAGTTTGAGTTAGAGAAATTTGATGGGAAGAACGACTTCAATCTGTGGAGAGTCAAGATGAGGGCTCTGTTGGTGCATCAGGGGGTTAGTGATGCCCTGTTGGTTGAAGCTAATATGCCTGCTACATTAACAGTCGAATGAGAAGAAGGATATTCTTGAAAAGGCACATAGTGCAATTATCTTGAGTCTTGGTGACTGAGTTTTAAGGGAGGTGTCTAAAGAAACCCGTGCAGCAGGGATTTGGACAAAACTTGAGTCATTGTACATGTCTAAGTCTTTGGCTAATAGGTTGTACTTGAAGAAAAGATTGTATACTTTTCAGATGGGGTTTGGAAAAACGATGGAAGATCATACAGATGAATTCAACAAGTTGGTTCTTGATCTTGAAGACATTAAAGTTAAACTTGATGAAGAAGACCAAGCTATAATCTTCTTGACATCATTGCTTGAGTCCTCTGAGCATTTTATCGATACCCTGATGTATGGAAGAGAGACACTCACCATGGATGATGTCCTTGCAGCCCTGAATTCGAAAGAATTGAAGAAAAGGGCTGATCCTAAAGATGAAGATGGAGAAGGATTGTTCGTGAGAGGAAGGACTGAACAGAAGGGTTCAAAGTTCAGAGAAAATTCAAGATTCAAGAGGAAGTGTTTTGTATGCATTGTCATTCAGAGAAGCATTTGAAGAGGGACTGTCCTGAATGGAAGAAAAGAAAAGGTGAACATAACATGCCCAATAGTCACAATTAACAAGTTGAATCATCAGAAGAGTATGATGGTTCTGATGTGTTAATGGTTACTAGTTGTGGAATAAGTGAAAAATAGGTGATGGATTTTGGTTTTTCTTTTGAAATGACACCTGTGAGAGAATATTTCAAAGATTTGAAGTATGGAAGTCTTGGTATAGTTAAGTTGGGTGATGACAGGCCTTGTGAGATCATGAGAATTGGAGCTGTGACATTCAAGATGGACAATGGCATGCTTGTGGATGTCCATGATGTGAGGTATATCCTTGATCTTAAAAGAAATTTGTTGTCATTGAGGTCTTTTGAAAGAAAGGGTTACCATGTGAGTCTTAAGAATGGTAAAGCCAAAGTTATGAAAGGATTAGTGGTAGTATTATCAAGAACTAGACAAAGTAATAATGTCTATTTTCTTGATGGTCATGTGAAACAACAAAGTGCGTCTCTTGTGTTAGAGTCTAAAGATAGTGATTTCGTGTTATGGCACAAGAGACTTGGTCACATAAGTGGGCAAGGGTTGAAGAATGGAAGGTGTTTGGCTCAGAGATGTATATACATTCTAGTCAAGATAAGTTGAATTCAAGAGCAGTTGTGTATATGTGTTCTTAGGGTATCCTGAAGGTATAAAGGTGTTTTGGGTATGGAGACTAGATGGTGTGAAGCCAAGGGTATTTAATAGTAGAAATGTGCTATGTAGAAAGGAGGTTCAAATTAAGGTGGAGCCTGTTCAAAGAGAGGTGGACCCTGGTGAATTTACAGGTAAAGATACTCAAGGTCAGATAAGCAGTGTTGGACCAAGTAAAGAAGAGTAAGGTGTAGAAAGAGACTGGTCAGGGAGGCAGGTTGTGAAGCCTTTGACTTGTGATAATACTGTCAGTTTAGTTGATAAGGCCAAGTGGTGTAAGGCAATGAATGAGGAAATGAATTCAGTGTGTAAGAATAATACTTCGATAGTGGTTGATAAGCCTGAAGATAAGAAGTTGATGATTAAGGAAAAAACTGTTGACAGGGTTAAAATGGTCACAGATTTTGTTGAGGCTGATTATGCAAAAGATGTGGACAGAGAAAGGTTCATGACTGGCTATGCATATTAGGTTATGGAGAATATTGGAAGTTGGAAAGCCTGATTACAACTGGTGGTAGCTTCGTGTTCAACAGAATCAGGATACATTGTTTTGACAGAAGTAATAAAAGAAGATTTGTGGTTGAAAGGTTTTGTTGCTAATTTGAAGATTAAGACTGAAGTGAGCTTAGCTGATGTGTTGATCAAATCAGTGAAAGAAACAAAGTTTGATTCTTTTTTTGTGTTAGGACCGTCGAACTCGCGTTCCAACAATCACGGGTTTTATCCTAGAGGTGCGGAATCCCTCTAAGATGATCTAATAACAGAAACAACGATTGAAACAATGAAACGAGTAATTACTACACACACATGGGTCAAAAGATTATAGATTAATCACTAAAACAGAGCTCGAGTGTTTACAATGATCAAATCAGACGTCTCAGACCAGGGGAGGGTGTTTGGAGGGTGTGTGAGGCAACAACTGAGGTCTAGGGTTAAGAATGAGGGTATTTATACCACCCGGTTACGACCAGCAGTGAGCAGGCGATTAGCAGCAGCCTAGCAGGCGATTAGCTGCTAATCGCCAGTCAGACAAAGCTAATCGTGTACACAAGATGGCGATTAGGACCATAATCGCTATCTGTCAACTGCTACTCGCCTACAGCCCCTAGAAACCTCCAAAACGTGTATAAACGCCTCCAAACACCCCGAACTACGTCCAAACAACTAATATACTAGCCTAGGGACATCGTGCACTAACAGACTCCCCCTTGGACCAGGCTAGTATACGTACAGAAATAACCAAAAGACATCGTTCATACCAAAGCAAACAAACTTTACAGACTCGATAAGCAAAAACGATTACAACTAAACAAAAATACAAGCAGCATCTTCAATCTCTGTCTTCAGCTTGATGTTGTTCTCACCCTCGTGATCCTCGACCAGTCGCATCCTGCATGAACCTTGTTCGCATAACAAAACCGGATCACTCTCTGAAACTTCATAGCTTGATCGGCTTCAACAGGTAGATGCATGATTGGGTATTGATACAACATCTCCACATCCTTTTCTGAGCAATTAATCAGCCACATAGGATCCCAAATCCTAATCTTCCTGCATGGATTTGGACTGTTGCCCAAGACGATCACCGCTTCAGTAGTAGCTGCATCATAGTGCCAGTAATACAGCTTCGTGGTAAAGTCTTGTTCAAGTGGAATAATGGGAATCCTTGAAACGCATTTCGGTGGCTTGACTTTGTGCTCCCAGATTGGCTTTAGAGTGAAAGGATGAATCTTGTCTGTTGGATATGATCTGGGATACTGAGGCTCGAGTTCTTTCCATCCCTCTATGCTTTCTCTCTTCAGCTGAGTGTAAAAACCCGAAAGTGGAGGAGCCTTTTCTTTATATAATGGATAATCAAGACGAATAAGATCACGAATATACCAGAACGGCAAGCTCAGAATGTCTTTATATTCTTTGAAGTACAACACGCCTTCTTGCCATTTTATCCCTAGCATCCTTGTGTGACCAATATATGCCCAGCTTATCACATTACCCGACATCTTCGTCAATCGCTTCTTGAAGACGGCGGCTCGCTCAACCGGCCTTTTCTTTTCTTCAGGTTTAAACCACTTGGGATAGCGCTCCCTGATCTTATCCTGTCGAATCTTAACTTCATCAGGAATATCAGCAGAGTCAGACTTTAACTTTTCCTCAGCCTCTCGTACCATCTCCTCATCAATGTCTGGAATACCAGCGCCCGACTCATTTACCACATACTCAGGAGTTGGGACGTTGGTTCCATCTTCAAGATCTACCTCATTATTATCAGGATGCAACTCAGGAGGGACACTTTGGCTCGCACTGGAAGATTCTCCAGGTGTAAAGCCATAAACTTTTGCTAAGTCCTCTGGTGTCATCTCTGGTAGAATCTCGCCTTCCTCCAGATCATACTCGGGCATGGCTGGTGATGGGAGCAAGTTCCCTTCATCATCATAAGCAAAATAGCAGTTTAAAGGCTCAACATATTCAACCTGAATCAACGCTTTCTTCTTTAGTTGCTCGCGAAGTTCTTGAATCTTGCTCATCTTGCGTGATGGCTCCCCCCTGAGCAGAAGAACCTGCCTCGGGATCATCGCCTCGACGATCATGGCGCTTCTTTGTTCATCTCTCAGCTGAACCACCCGATGACCCGCCACCGCCTGTGGCTCCAGGGTCACCACCATCACCTTTACCATCACCCTGATCATCATCATCAGACTTGTCATCATCCTCTTCATCATCCTCATCATCATCTTCACTTTCTTCATCATCATCACCAGCTGTACTCGCTCCAGCCTCAGAACCACCAGTGAGCCTAGGCTGAGTTCCAGACAACTCATCCAACCTAGCTCTTAATCTAGTATTTTGTTTCCTGTACCTGGTGATTCTGCGCTCATTGCTCACATTTGCGAGCTGGAGGTCATTGTACTTACCTTCAATACCTGTCAGTCTCGCCAAGGCACTTTGGTTCGACTGTATCAATTGCTGGTGTGATTCCATAAGCTGCCTGTTCGACTCAAGAATCTGCTGATTAGACAAAGTAAGTGCGTCGATAGTAGCTCTAAGATCTGTATTGGCAGTGATGGTCTCGCCAATCAACTCAAGCATCGCCGTCTCATTTTCTTCAATCTGGGCGTTCTTGTTTCTTAACTCAGCTATTTCCCGCGACTGTGCAGCAACTAAAGCCATGAGTTCACTGACATTACGTTGGAGTTGTTCATTGGAAGCTGAAGTAGAAGAAGAAGATTGGCCTGAAGGTTTAGCTGCTTTGGTTCTTGCAGCTTCCTTCAGTCTCCGGATATGATCACCAACTGGATTAGAAACCAACTGCGAACCTGTCGCTTCAACGGTAGCTGAGACTTGCTCAGTGAAGACTACCGAAGAAGGCATAGACATAGTGATACCTGCAGGCATAGCTGCACTGAAAGATAGAGGAGCTGAAGAAGTAGCTGCTGTTGTAGTTGTTGTTTCTGTTGCTGTTGTTGTTGCTGTTGCTGCTGTTGTTGTTGTTGCTGGTGTGGTAGAAGAAGTTGGAGAGCCGAATGTATCAGGAAGATTCAAAGCTGTACGTTTTCCCCTCAATCTCTTTGGATTCTTCTCAGGCGCAACTACAGTCTTTGACATCCTTTTCTGACCTCTACTAACCTTAGCTGCCTTGGTTTTCTGTCTTTTGTGAGGAGGAGGCGTGCTAAGATCAGCATCGATATCTGCAATAAGATCCTCACCTCCTGGTGTGAAAGTGGGATCCCTCGCAAGATCTCTCGCCTCGGCTGTGAGAGCCCTATCCTCTTCCAAACTGAGCACATCAGGCCTATCATCTTCAGTTGCCTCTGAGTCGTCATCTTCATCATCAACGTCTTCAATATTAATCGGGCCTTCATCCAACGTTTCTTTTCCCTTACCTGAGCTGGATGGTGCATCGACATCCAAAAACGCAGAATCAAACATGTCATCATCGCGTCTATGCTCATCATCTCCCGTATTGCCCGGTTCATTGGGACCCAATTCATCAGTGGGTCTGCCAATAATATCATCACCTTTGAACACCTGTCTATGAACATGAATATCATCTTCAGAGTCACTGTCGTCGTGTCTCCACCTATTCCCAGGTGGTGCCTCATAATTATCTTTCGCGAGAAATGCATACAATTTCCGACTTGGTGGATGTTCCGCCTTCGGCTTTTTCTTATATTGCAGCATTCTCTTCAGCTCAATCTCATCAATGTTCTTAATCTCGAGCAACTCATCATCATGCTTCACCAAATCTGGAATCTGGTGGTCAAGGATCATTTGCAGAAATCGAGGATAAACTATGAAAGAGTGCTTTGTCGGTTTCTGCAAAATCACTTCCTTAAGCTGGTGCATAATCATCCCAGAGAAGTTGAACGGCTTGTTCAACGTTAACGCAACGATCGCTGATGCTAAAGTGTCCCGGATCGCATCAAAGGTTCCTTTGCGAGGGCCGATGCACTTTAGCACAACGTGCGTTAGATATTTTATCTCTGGCGGTAAACAACCCTTTTGCAACATCTTCTGAGTACGAACATCGTCTGTATACTTCATTCTAAGAAAACCACCGCGAATCAAAATAGTATCGAACACAATCGGATCGTCTTTATCATCTTCAAAATTTAGAACCTCACGAATCAAGTCTTCTGAGATAACCACGTCCTTTTGCTGCACAACACTTTTAACAGTTGCAGGAACAGTGCTGTTGTCGACCTTTGCATTCTGGTAGAATTCCCGGATGATGTCCTTGTAGGCCGCGTATTCAGTAGAGATAGCATACTTGATCTTTGATCGTTTCAAGTACTCGATAATACCCTCGAACAACTTGCATTCTGGCTTTGTTACTGGTCCAAGAAATGCCAAACAGTTGTGCTTCTCCGACGTACCGTACTGCATGATTCTATAAGACAAAACACACGACACGATCATTAGAACAGGTTAAGATATGATAAACACGAGCAAAAACGGACAAAAGTTTGACAAATTTTGGTCAACATAGGGTCTCAGGTGATTAGCTATGCTAATTGCATACCCTGAGCACATTTAGGACCTACTCGCTATGAACAGTAGGCGATTAGTGTTACTCGTGTGCTACAGTAGATGCGAGTATGCCTACTCGCTATCAAAACCCTAATCGTCTGAAGCCATAGTGCTATTATCAGCTGAAGTGGCCTAAACGTGCACCTGATCATGCGATTAGCTTGGCTCATCGCATGTCAGTCTGTGAGGAACCAACGTTTGTCTAAACTTCGTAATATGGGTCGAAATGAGTTGGGATTTTGGTCACATTATCATCTCTACAAACCGGATAACAAAAACCCTAAACAAAATTTCAGTTTCAAGGTCTAACTAGGTTCCAATTAACCGGTTTAAGTAACTTAGGGTTCTTCAAGTTTAAAATTGGGGCTTTTGATTTGGTGATGTTTCAAACCCGAATTTTTGTACCCTTAGATCCTAGTACCCCCGATTAAGAAACCCCACACAAGAGAGATCAATGACAGGTAGTTAATCACCCTCTATGATCAAAATAAAGAAAGCTAGGGTTTCGGCTTAAAAAACACGAATTCAAGCCTGAAATCAAGATGTTTAAATCTGAAACTTTGTAGGATTGTTACCTTGATGTTGTAGAACAAGTTTCAAAGTTCACAAGAAATTTTTGCAAGGTTTTGTTTAGAGCCGATGAGAGGGAATTCGTAGGACTGTTCTTGTTTTTGAAGAGTATGAATAAAGAAAAGATGAACTGTTCTTTAAATATCCCTTCCTAATCGCTAGGTGTGTTAGGCGATTGAGGCATAACCGTCTGATATGTAATGCGAGTATGGCTACTCGCTTAAAGAAATGACGCGATTATGCATAAACGCCTACAGTGACATGCGATTGTGATTTGTATGTGGATTAGAGACTTAACAAGCTACTCGCCATCAAGTCTAAGCGATTAGACTCATATTCGCATAGCATATAACGCGATTAGGAGCTACTCGCCATTACACATAGGCGATTAGCTCACAATTGCATACAACCCTTCCCACAAATTACCAAAATGCCCCTGCAGCACCAAAACATACATTTTTGACCCGTTAAGGCTCAAAACATGCGTTTTTCAACCCGATTTCACACGCGACTCAGATGATGACTCAAAAACTTGAAAATGTTTCATTTTTCACCCTTGTACTCGATAAAACACACGGTTTTGACCCAGTAAAAACACAAGTTTTCAATTAATTATCCCTTTTATTTTTCGGCGTTTTATTCTTGAAGAAGTAAGATTACAATGGATTAGGTTTCCATCATCGGCAATCAAGAATAGCTAATCTACTAAAATTAAAATAGAAAATAAGCGAAAACGCGAAAACAACTAACTGTACACTAACATATTTTTGCGAGTTTCGATAGTTAGGGAATCATATCAGTGTACGGACTATACTAGAACCCCTATACTTTCAGTTTTAGATCAAAATTACCAATAAGCATCCTACAACAACTGTCAGTATTGTTGTCCACCTAAACTCAAAATCAAGTTTTATCGCTAGGCACTTTAGATACGTTAAGGTAATATTAAAGCTGATTAAAGGTGTTCCCCGCACACGCGACATACTCCCGCATCAAGGCATGCACAAAGCTTCCTCGTAACCGGTGAATAAGCTGTTGTCATCCGTATTTACAAGGAATGGACTCAGTGGTGATCAGGTCTGCAAGAACGCTGCAGCAAAGAGACCAGTGAGATCCAGACCAGGGTTCAAGTCAAATACCGTACATTTTTTATTTTTCATGGTACGATGCTTTAGGTATTAATGATTTGATACCTTAGAGCGATTCTCTTGAGAATAGGGTTTTGGCATTTATGATCTTTTTGCTCTTACAGGATTCCCAGACGTCTCCTTATCAGAATTTATTCTATGTTTTTTTGTTTTTCTTTTCTTTTACTGAGTATGGCAAAGAGGTGTCTCAGTTGTAGGCTGCTAACCCAACGTACGTCACTTATGCCACCCCATTTTATTCTGAGAGACGTCCAGTTCACCCCGGATGTACCAACCTCTTAAAGACCAGAAACCTCGGATTTTGGCATTCTATCAACAAGATTTAAGGCTTTTAGACCATATGCCAACGCGACGTTAATCCACACAATTCTCAGTAGATTTAGGTTTATATCACCGTGCCGAACTTGAAAATGATTTCGAGCCTACTAACACATCATTGTAGAGGCTACTTATCAGATCCAATATTTTTAAGATGATAAAGGTCCAGACAGTCCGACTGATTGGTTAATATCATCTTCCCTATTTCCACCAAAGAAATTCATTTTTTTCATTTTTTTTTTGAATTTTTGAATTTTCTCATTTTTTTTGATTTTTGCATTTTCTGATGTTTTTGTATTTTTCTGAATTTTCTCCCCCTAAAAATCTAAAAAATTGCAAAACGACAATATTTTTGGATTTTTCTGTTTTTGAAGAAAATATTTACAAAAACGATTGCCAATGAGGATCTAATCCTGCTTTTCTTTAATGCCATTTAAAACCAAAAGATACTCGAAACGAGGTTTATCAAAAGCTTTGGTGTATAAATCGGCACGTTGGTAATCCGTGTGGATTTTGATCATATCTATCAGTTTCTTTTCATAACAATCGCGTATGAAATGATACCGAACATAGATATGCTTCGCCGTGGAATGGTTTACCGCGTCTTTAGCAAGCGCTATAGCAGATTCATTATCACAGTAAATAGGAGTGTTTAGAAATTTCAAACCGTAGTCTCTCATTCGTTGTTGTATCCATAAAACCTGGAGCAACAGCTGGACGCAGCTATGTATTCCGACTCGCAAGTTGATAAGGACACAGAGGCTTGCTTCTTGCACTGCCACGAGACTAGTCGACCTCCTAAGAACTGGCATCCAGCCGATGTGGATTTTGCGTCTTTCTTGCATCCGCCATAGTCAGCATCACTATAAGCAACGAGATCAAACTTATCGTCATTAGGGTACCAAAGACCTTTGGTCGGACAACCCTTTAGATAACGTAAGATCCTCTTCACGGCAACCAGATGGGACTGTTTCGGCCTGGACTGGTATCTTGACAGTAGGCAGGTTGCGAACATTATGTCGGGTCTTGAAGCTGTGAGGTACATCAACGAGCCAATCATTGCTCGATAAAGAAAGGAATCAACGGCTTGTCCTTTCTCATCCGGATCAATCCCGTGATTGGTTTGGATAGGGGTGGCTATTGCAGCAGAGTCTTCCATCTGGAACCGGCTCAAGATGTCAGCAACATATTTTGTCTGGTGGATGAAGATCCCCGACTCAAGTTGATCTACTTGCAAGCCTAAGAAAAATTGCATTTCCCCCATCGAGCTCATCTCGAACTTATCCTGCATTAACTTTTCAAATTCCCTGCACAAAACCTCATTAGTTGACCCAAATATAATATCATCAACGTAAACCTGTACCAGCAGACGGTCACCATCCTTTTCCTTGGTGAATAAGGTGCAGTCCACGAGTCCACGGTTGAACCCATTGGAGATCAAATAACTGCTGAGCATTTGATACCATTCTCTCGGAGCCTGATGAAGCCCATACAACGCTTTTTTCAGTTTGTAAACCTTGTCACGATGCAGTGGATCTTCAAACCCCGGAGGTTGTGAAACATACACCTCTTCCTTCACGATACCATACAGAAAAGCACTTTTCACGTCCATTTGATACACCTTAAACCGTTTGTACGAAGCGTAAGCTAAGAACATCCGGATAGCTTCAAGGCGCGCAACTGGAGCGTATACTTCGTTGTAATCTATTCCTTCGATTTGACGGAAGCCGAGGACAACTAATCGAGCCTTGTTTCTGATAATTACCCCGCGGTCATCCCGTTTACACTTATAGACCCACTTTGTTCCAATTTTCTTAGCACCTGGAGGTAAGTCAACTAAGTCCCACACTCCTAGCTTTTGGAACTGCTGAAGCTCTGTCTGCATTGCTTCAATCCATGGTTCTTCTCTCAAAGCCTCTTGGACGGATCGCGGTTCCACCTGAGACACATAAAGAGCAAAAGACCAATCGTTCTGATGACCTGCTTTTCTGATCTCCGAATAAAGAGCTAGGGTAGCGGAGTTGTCACTTGGACTGGCATTCCTGAGCTGACTGCGTGTCATCACTCTACCAGTCGGATCACCAATCACATTCTGCAGTGGATGAGTGTCGTGAATCCGAGATTCCGGATGTGCCGGCACTGGATCATCCGACCGCAGATTGAGATTTTCAAGTCCCTGAGAGATGTTCGTCTCAGCAGCACTTGAACTAGAGGGAGCAGCGGGTTGCAAATTAAAACCGGAGAAATCAATCTGTAGACCGATTCCAGGAGCTGCTGAAGAAGAAGGACTAGCTTGATCATTCCCTGTAGGAGGAACTGGAGCTGTATTGGCAGATTCACCATTTCCAGCCAGTTCTTCAGTAAGAGTTTCCCGAGATTCTGTATATTCCTCATCTGAAGAAGATTCCATAACCTCTGACGCTTCATGAAAGACTTCCTCAACTTCAACTGCTGCGGCTTTATCAGGGGGACCCATGGATGTAGAAGCATCCGATGCGGCAGGCGCAGGCGCATTAACCACGATCGGACGCATTAGCGGTGAGCTAGCTGCGTTTTCACACTCGTAATACATCTGCGCCACAGCATCATCTACAACATTATCCAGGTTGAAGGAATCGAACAAACTCTTATAGTCGAACAACCAATCGGGTCCAGCACCACGTGCATTGACAGTGTAACGTTGAACATCGACATTAAGCCACTCCTCAACGTTATTGGTTCTTTTGTTGTATACCCTCTTGTTAGGAGTACTGTATCCAACAAAGAAACCTTCATCTGCCTTTGCACCAAACTTCCCATCGGGATGTAGCATAGTGCATGGAGCACCGAAAGGTTCCAGAAACTCTAAGTTCGGCTTCCTACGGATTAGAAGTTCGTAAGAAGTCTTGCCGAACCTCTTAACCGTAAGAACCCTATTTAGAGTATAACACGCGCAGTAAATTGCCTCGTTCCAAAACATGACAGGCAAGTTAGAATCTGCGAGCATTGTTCTGGCAGCCTCAATAAGAGTTCTGTTCTTTCTTTCTGCAACCCCGTTTTGCTGAGGAGTGTATGGCGCTGTGAATTCGTGATGAATACCCTTTTCTGCACATAGTGACTCCATAGCATTGTTCTTGAATTCTGTTCCATTGTCGCTTCGAATCCTGCGGATCTTCAGCCCATAGATGTTTTCTAGTTTGGTGAACAGATTCTTCAAAAACTCAAAAGTCTCACTTTTATGCTGCATGCATACAACCCAAGAGAACCTTGAATAGTCATTAGTGACAACCAGACAGTATAAATCTCCATTCTTGCTTTTACGATTGACTGGGCCGAATAAATCCATGTGCAACCGCTTGAGAGGCATACTGACTGAGTTGACCTTCTTAGGTTTGTGAGATTTCTTCTTCTGCTTCCCTTTCTTACATGATACAAAGACGTCATTTAAATGAAAATTCTTGACAGAGACACCTTCCGCAGGCTGATTCTGAACCAGATGATTCATCTTCCTCAAGTGAATATGCCCCATTCGTCTGTGCCACATGATAGACTCCTTCTCTGTAGCCTTTGACAGAAAACAAGTGACCTCCCCCTTAGCTGTTACAGCCTGACTCATATCCAGAACATACAAATTGTTGACTTTTGGAGCTGAAATCATAATCCACTGTTTCGGAATCTTAAAGCCAGGTTTCAGAATGAAGCAAGCATTGTCATCAAAGAATACTGTGTATTTCTTCTCACAGATCTGTGAGACACTCAGCAAATTGTGGTCTATCTGTTTCACGTAGCTTATCTTCTCAAAGCTAACGATTCCATTCCCCATACTGCCTTCTTTAGTGATGTATCCCCCTTTATTACCAGCAAAAGCAACATATCCCCCATTGATATTCTTGATGTCAAATAGCAGAGATAAGTCGCCTGTCATGTGCCCAGAAGCTCCACTATCAACAATCCATAGGCTGCTGATAAGGCCCTGTGGAACTCCCTGCACGACATTCAAAGATTAGTGGTTAAGGGGGACCCAAGCCTTGACGGTCTTGGGTCTACCATCTACATCCAAAGTCGGAAATTCAACCCACCTTCCGTTAGGAGTTGGTGTTGCTTCCGATGGTCTGGCAGTTTCTACACTAACAGATGATCCTCCTTCTTTAGTCGGTGACCTGGGTCTCCAAGTCTTTCCCGGTCTCCTTGGCTTGGACTTCTTCTTTGCTTTGGGGCTAGAAGGTCCAGCCTCAGATTCCTGTGGTGGGACAGCCTTTGGATCCACTTCAGACTTAACTGCACGTGGAGCAGTGTTAGGGGTGCCTTCAGGTTTAGCTGCAGCCTGTGCTTGTGGCTTAGGCGCTGCTTGAACCTTTTTAGGAACTTGGCTCCCCCTCGACTGCGGACCCTTGCCATCAACTGGCTTTTGGTTCATATCAATCTTGTTACGAGTGTCATAAACTGTCTGTTTACCCTGTTGCTTCTCAGAAAGCTTAGGAGAAACAGGTAGTTTAGGGTTGCTAGAACTAGGAGCATCATTTGTTTCGATCCTCTTGTGTCTCAATTCGGGGCAAGCAGCAACTAAATGCCCATGAACCCCGCACTTGTGATAGGATCTATACTCCTCAAATGGTGGAGTATTTACATCGTTACCCCTTTTGTTTGATTTCGTGGCAAAGGTGTTTTTATGTTTTAAATCCTTAAGACATTCTTTCTGCCAGTCTGTCTTAGGATAATTATCAACCTCATTGCCTGAAGATCCAACAAACTGAGTAACATGTTTCTTGGGAGAGTTCACCTGAGCTTGATTTTGAGGATTCAAAGTGTTCTTCTTTTGATTTTTACTTTTGTTTCTTTTGGACTGATTACCCTGACCCTTTTTCCCATGTCCCCATTGTTCTTTCTCAATTTTAATGGTAGACTCTTGCCAGATTTTACCAACAAGACCAGGTGCCAGGTTCTTATAAGGAAATTCCGCATCAGCATAAATTTTATCAGACCCTTTCAATTGATAGAACACTTTGATTGTTTTACCAGCAGGGGCTTGCACTTTCGGCTCAGGCTCACACAGAATGTGATTCTGGACCGGAATATCCGTATCCTTCACCGGTGCATACCTCTCTGGTTCATCAAGCTCATCCTCAGAACAGTCTGTCTCGCAGACGCTTGCATCATCTGCAATCTCACCAGGTTTGGCAGCAACAGCAGTGGGTGCAGCCTTAGTAACTTTAGCAGGTTTAGGTGCTTCTGTCACTTTAGGCGCAGGAGGAGCAGCCTTAGTGACTTTGGCAGGTTTAACTGCTTCCATCACTTTAGGCGCTTCTGCAGCTTTAGCTGCTTCTGCTGCCAAGTCCATAAACTCTTCCTTCGGTAAGATATCATTGTGATGATGTTCAAATCTCACCGGAGGAGGACACTGAGCATACTTGGGACTGGTGGAATTGCCCTCCTTATCTGAGTGTTCAATGATATGATCAAGAACATACTTGCAGTTCAGGTAACTCTGAAGTTTCTTCTTGATCTTTTGATAGTCACAATTGACAATGGCCAAATGTTTCTTAGTGTCTTCAACCTCATTTATATAATTATTAATAGCAATTTGCTTGTTAGCTAGGGTTTTAGACAATTCAGAAACATCCTTCTTATAGTTATCAACAGTATTAAGAAAATTTTTTTCTTTCTGTTTTAAGGAATCATTTGACCTTTGCAATGGACCCACATCAGCTTTTAAATTCAGATTCTCATCAGTTAATTCTTTGATTCTGAGTTTAAGCTGATCACACTCAATGGAGTCCTTCTTAAGAGTATCAATGGTGATTTTGAGGGCTTTCTCATTAGCTCTCAAAACCTCATTGCTCTCTTGGCATTGACCTAAGTCAGCTTTCAAGTTCAGATTTTCGTCTGTTAAGACATCAATTCTGTACTTAAGCTTACCACAATCAACACATTCAGATTTTGAATTGGAGGAAGAACATACCTGATTTGACGACTCTGTAAGGGCCATCAAAGCATAATGAGCAGCCGTCTTCACTGGTCCGAAGAAATCAGTCAGATTGTTCTTTGTACAGTCAGCATCCACAAGTATTGACCTTTTGCTAATCAAGGCGTCTGCTTCAGCTAACAAATCCTCCAAGTCCACCCCTTCATCAGAATCACAGTCCGAATCACAATCCAAAGCTTCAACTTCAGAAATAACTACTTCAGATTGACTTGGACTCTCTTCAACTTCTTCTTGAGTATCAGACATAATTTGGGCAAAGCATGCTGCACCACCCTGAGGAGCTTGTTCACCAGGGATGAGGTGATTCCAGTTGAACACTTCATCTTCTTGAACTACCAAGGCTTGATTGTTGTTTGCTTGAGGCCTTTGGTTCTGATGATTAACTGGGACAAGAGCTCGTTCAGCATTTTGATTCGGTTGTGTTTGAGCTTGCTGCCTCTGATTATTCTGATTGCCTCTGTTGTTGTTGAAGGGATTCTGATTTCCCTGCTGTCTCGGTCGATCACATTCTCTGGCAAAGTGTCCTCTGTTGCCACAGTTGTAACAGGTGACCTTCGTTTTATCAAACCCAAACTTAGTGTTGTTGTTGATCAGCACATCTCTCTTTCCAGTCCTATCCATATAATCCTTTGCACGTCTCACCACACTAGCGAAGTGCCACTGGATGTCTATCAGGTCCATGTCATCCTTGTCGATCTGGGCATAATCTTCTTGAGTAAGATAAGGATTTCCGATCTGCCCCGCAACTAATCCACTATAGGAATTGACCAAGGTTGACAGCAGAGCCATATGTTCTTGGGCTAGCTCTACAGTCACCTTCTCAAAGCCCGAAGTGTTCAGCTATTCTGCAACAGGATTGGTCCGATAAGCACCCTGATTTGAAGTAGAAGCACCTCCATATCCACCAAAGTTAGCAGATGAAGCACCACCAAACCCTGATGAAGAAGGTCCACCAAAGTTGGGGGTTGCCTGAGCTGGTGCTGCAAGATGAGCAAACGGATTAACACCAAACTGGTTAGTATTAGCATTAAAATTAGAAGGATACTGGTTTCCTTGACCCCAAGGAAAGACAGGTGGAGGAACATCAGATGGGGGTCCATAGTTGTCAAACGCAAAGACTGGATCAGGATTAACCATAAACGCAGTCTGAGGTTTGGATCCACCCACACTGATGTCCTGAGCTGGATTCCCATAGTAGATGCTGGGATTCTGAACAACGGGCAGCTTATTAGCTCTCCTGATCTCCTCGATCTCCTTGTTCTCCAGCTCGGCCACGAACTCATTGATGGAGAGTGTTTGATAAACATTGTTGGACTTCTGAATGTCCAGCCATTGATGCCAGTGTGACGGGAGCGCCTCTGCAAATCTTTCCACAAGTTCTGCTGAAGTGTAGATAACCCCGTACTGATACATCTCGGACATCAGATGATAATATCGAGCTGTCAGATCTCTTAACGACTCATTTCCCATCGCACTGAAATTCTCAAACTCCTTCTTTAACTGATCCACCTTCACCTTCCGTGTCTTCTGATTCCCCTCATTACGCTCAGCAAGCGCTAACCAAAGCATCTGCGAAGTAGTACACTGCGCGAACTGATGAAGAATGTCTTTGGGAAGTGCCTGCTTCAACGCTGCCATCGCCTTCTTCTCATAGTTATACTTCTTCCTCTGATCTTCAGTCATGTCTTCTATTGAGATCGGAGTAGTAGAGTTTTCAACCAGCGGCCTTGTGTACCCATTCTCGATAGCTGACCATACCAAGCCATCGATACCCTCAACATGAGACTGAAATCTGCCTTTCCAACCATGATAGTCTGCCATATATTGCAGTTTCGGTGCTCGGTTAGAACTGCCCGTCTCTAAGTCACTGATAAGAACGGACGACAGATGGTTTGTCTGAGAGTTTGCAGCAGCTGCGAGTGCCCAAGGATTCGCATTCATTGCTTGCTGTTGAGCAGCTAGCGCCCACGGATTGATTCCGGCAACATTCGCTTGCATTTGCGCTTGTTGCATCCGTTGCGCGTTTCGTTCAGCTGAAAACTGCCAAGGGTTCGTGGGCACGTTTGCTTGATTGTTCATTTGGTTGTTCATTTGCTGGTTATACTGAGTTCTCGGTTGACTCAGATGTCCCCAAGGGTTCGCCATATGTTAAGGTATGTTAACGTATGTTAAAAGTCCAATACTTAGTCAATTTTTATGTTTCAGAACCTTTTAGGCGATTATGGGGCTAATTGCTATGTGTCTTAGGCGATTATGAGGTTTTTGCACGTGATTAGGGCTAATTGCTAGGTGATATAGGCGATTAGGGCTAATTGCTAGCAAATATAGGCGATTATGGGGTATGTCACGTGATTAGGGCTAATTGCTAGCAAATATAGGCAATTAGGGCTAATTGCTAGCAAATGAAGGCAATTAGGGCTAATTGCTAGCAAATGAAGGCGATTATGAATTTTCAGGCAATTGAGTATGTCACGTGATTAGGGCTAATCGCGTGAATAGTAGCAGGCGATTATGACCCTAATCGCTAGGAGGTAACAGGCGATTATGGCTAATTGCATGCACAGTGCATGCGATTAGCTGCTAATTGCTAGCAAACCCTAATTGCTTGATGTGGTTAGGCGATTATGGTCTGCTAATCGCCTGATCTGATCTGCAGCCGCACTTTTGCTCAAAAATCACCTATTTTGACTCAAAATCTTATCTAAAACATTGTATTTTGATCCCAAATGATTAGACAAGTTACCAAAATAGTTTTAGAGCAAAACCTGATAAAAAACACACGTTTTTAACCGAAAAACACACACTAAAGTTTTGAAAAATGTGGGTTTTTGATAAAAACTCAAAGTTTCAAACTAAGAACAGGTTTTTGATTAAAAATCTCAACTTTTACACCAAAACCAACCTGTTTTTGCTCGTTTTTGTTATTAAAACACCCGTGATAAGAGCCTCGGTTCTGATACCACTTGTTAGGACCGTCGAACTCGCGTTCCAACAATCACGGGTTTTATCCTAGAGGTGCGGAATCCCTCTAAGATGATCTAATAACAGAAACAACGATTGAAACAATGAAACGAGTAATTACTACACACACACGGGTCAAAAGATTATAGATTAATCACTAAAACAGAGCTCGAGTGTTTACAATGATCAAATCAGACGTCTCAGACCAGGGGAGGGTGTTTGGAGGGTGTGTGAGGCAAGAACTGAGGTCTAGGGTTAAGAATGTGGGTATTTATACCACCCGGTTACGACCAGCAGTGAGCAGGCGATTAGCAGCAGCCTAGCAGGCGATTAGCTGCTAATCGCCAGTCAGACAAAGCTAATCGTGTACACAAGATGGCGATTAGGACCATAATCGCTATCTGTCAACTGCTACTCGCCTACAGCCCCTAGAAACCTCCAAAACGCGTATAAACGCCTCCAAACACCCCGAACTATGTCCAAACAACTAATATACTAGCCTAGGGACATCGTGCACTAACATTTTGGGTGGTCAAGGAGTTGGATAGATCTTGATTGTTGGCTAAAGGTGGAGATTGTTAGAAATATGAGTCAAAATCAAGAGTCAAAGGTGAAAGTCAACTGGTTAAACATCTGCTCAATTCAAACAATTGTTCTCAAAAGTCTGATAGAAGTTTAGGGGGTGTTTCTGTCAATACTTCAATGTCTCTTTAGTGTTATATTCTACTTTTGTCTGTTTGTAATACAAGTCCTGAACTACTAGAGGGACCGTTAGTGTCATTTTAGAAGTTTGTTTGTTAGGAGTTAGTTAAGTCTGATTAGGTCTTTACAATTAGATCAGAGTCATGATTTAAGGTAACTCTTTGTAATCATTTTCAGTTTAATTCCTTTTGTAAGTTCATTCGTTCAATAATAAACTTGATAGTCTTTGGTTGATCGAATTTAATTGTTTCGTTTCTAGTGTTCTTTTACAACAGTGCGAGACATAATGTCCAACCATCATTTTGGAGAAACAGTTAAAATGACGTCAAATCATGATCTGTGAATTACAACTTTTCCCCCACACATGTATCATCATTGTCGATTGGGGGAGATGTACAATGACGTGAAGAGTTGAAAGATAAATTGAAGAAAACACATTATTAATATGTTACAACAATATAACTGTATAAGTAATGAAAAAATATCCTCACATGCAATGAACATGAAGATCTTTACCGTTAAATTTAAGTGAAGTTAGTGTTAAACCCTTAACGTTTAACAAATTGAAAGTCATATTTCAAAACATTCACTCTTAAATTTGCATTCTTGTAAACAGCTAGGTTACTTTGGCTAAGGCACAACAATTATATATGAGTATTGTAGTAAACTGTTTTTTTACACTAAAACATACAATTATAAATGAAACTAGGACTAAAAATGGGTTTTTGATGGTAGCAGTATTTTAATGGAAATGGATCATTAAGAAAAAGTTGTGTCATCAAAGTAAAAGTATTTGAATTGGCTTTTATTTACTACTTCATTGAAGAGACAGGCAGCCACATAGATTCACATAAAGTGAATAAAGGAAAAGTTACCTTGCTCATATTATATATTTAATCCCGAAGTTTTCCAATCTTTTTCATGCTTATGAATAGAATGAATTACATTATTAGTATTATGTTTTTAAGTCCACTTTACAACTTTAATACATGTTTATTAGAAACTATGCTATCAATTCCAGGTTATACATAAACATTATATGATTGGTCTCTAACCGTACATGAGTTTTAATAATTTTCAAAAATAACTACACAATTAGTCTCTAGCTAGAGACCAGCCCTGGGTTGGCCTCTTGATTTTGATGTGTCAATCTTGGAGTCCTCCAATAGAATTTTACGCATAACTTCGGACCATTGATGAAGCTTCCAATAAATATGTATCAAATTTGTTTTTTTTAACTGCACGCACTACAAGAAATCTGAGCATTAGCCCCGACATCTTTACCGGCGACATGGAACAATAGCGGCGACACCTTCACGGGTTGTCGCTATTGCTCTATCTCGCTTCTATTGTTGTCTCCACTAATGCTCGATCCGTGTGATATTGCAAGAGCAGCTCCTGGCCCTTGATAAAGATCAGACCCAATGGCTAAAAAACACCATTCCTCTTCTTATCCTTCTCAAACAAACAAAACTCACCTTCACCATCCTTCAACCATCTTCTTTTTCCTTCAAACTACACAGCGCCAGTAACATTAACATCAACCAACACCACCGTCAACCTCAACTAACTCCATCTTCTAGCTCAACCACCACCGTGAAGCTCAACCACGACTATCGTGAAGCTCAACCACGACTACCGTGAATCCCAACCAACTCCACGGTCAACCTCAAGCCCACCACCGTCAATCTCAACCATCTCCATCTCCATCGTCAAGCCCACCACTGCCAAGCTCAGGCCACTAGTTTCTATATCTTGCAACTTTAGGTAGAAATTATGTAGTGTTCATTTGTAAAAATTATGTAATTTTATACTTATTTGAATGAGAAATTTGTTTTGTTTTTGTTCTGTTTACAAGTTCTAACAAAGTTTTCTACAAATAAATGAGTGCTTTGTGGGTTTGAAATATGCAAAATCTTCTTCGGCCGTTAAAAAAAAACCTTCTCTGACGAACTTTCCGGCAAAGTCCCCGGCCAGGCATTACTAGCGAGGAAATAGGTATTAGCGACGCGTTCATTAGCGGTGACCCTGGGCATTAGCGACGGATCAAAAGTGACGATGTCATTAGCGGCGACTTATCGCCGCTAAAGCTACTGTTGCCGCTAAAGGTCTATTATTAGTGGCGACAAGCGTCGCCGCTAATGTTCTCCATCCTTGTAGTGAAGGACGATGTGTCAACCACCATGACATCGGGCGTTGTGGCCAAGGTCGACTACTCAACCCCCGCCAGCCCCTTGGCTCTCCTAGATGCGCGAAAACCCGGCTTCCACCCGACTGAAAGCACGACAGTAGAATAATCGTAAAAACTCGCCTCTCATCTAAGTCGAACTGGCGCCACCCGTATTCACTCTTTCACCTGGATGCCGCAGAAAATAATGGGGATAGTGGGAATCGAACGTCGGTCACAAAGAACACGATGTCTTTTCCCAACCACTCCACCACTACCTCATTGGCGCATCAAATTTGTAATATGGGCAGACCGTAGGTGTGTTCAAATTCGGATAGTCAATATTGGGATTCGAATCCGAATTTCGGATTCGGAATCGGATCATCTAACGGATAATTCAAAACTTAAAAAAATATATAAAAAATGCTCCTTTATGTCTAAAACGTGAACCTGTTAAAAAAAACAGAAATCAAAGTTAGATAAACGAAACTGAAACAAAAAAAATGTAAAAAAAAAAAAACTTACCCTTTGGTGGACGGAGGTTGGAGACGAGGTGGACGAGGGCTGTTATAAAGAAGAGAAGAGAGAGCGACTGCTATGGATTGGAGGAGTATAGACTTAGGGTTAGGAGGATTAGAGATTTAAGATTGTGTATTGTGTATTGTGTTATGTAGTGTATATACTATTATATATATTTTCTTAATATTCGAATTCAGATAATCCGATTATTCGAAAATTTTCAAAATCAGGATTCAAATCCGAATCCAAAATTTCGGATTCAGATTATCGGATTTTTTGGATTCAAATTCAGATACTGATTTTTTGTACACCCCTAGCAGACCATCGTCACCAAGCGTCTAGTAAATTCTTCTGTTTTTTTACACTTCTAGTCTTTTACATGTCAATAAATTTATCAATGACCTTCTAGGGCATTTTCAGCCCCATGAACCTTTTAAAATGGAGGTCAGGGTTCCCGCCCGGAGTAAAATTGATTTGGGTTGAACCAAGAGTTTTATCATTATGGGTTTTTGGTTGGTAGGTTTTCTTTAAATGGTGGTTGGCTAAGTTACCGGCGCCGTTTCCTTTTCGCGAGCATAGGTTACCTTACACCATTGAGTTTACCATTGGTAGTTCAAAAAAAAGTGAATAAATTCATAATAAGTTGTTACATTTTATTTTTCGTAAAAACGAAACTTGCAATTCTTCTGATTCTCAATTTAACACCGATGGTTTTCTACCGGTATTTTCACTCAACAAATCATTTTATTCAAAGCATGTCCTACAACGATGGATCGTGAAACATGACGTATATCATAATGAATTATCTTTTGGTTTTAGATTTTCACCTTTCTTTGCAAAAATAAAAAAAGTATATCATAGGAAAATGAAAAAAAAAATGGTGGGGTGAAAAAGTGGCAATAATGGAAGATAGGGTAGGAAGAGGGGACAGAGGGTTGCTTTTAGGGTACCTGGGGGAATAAAACTGTCCCTCTACGAGGATTGGCGTGATCGCTAAACCTTTTGTCTTAATCTTTATCTCATTTCCAACCAACCAACTGTGTTTTACCCATATTTCTTTTTAATAAAAAATCTACTCGATCGTCAAAATTATCTTGCTTTGTATTTGTTTTTGTTTTAATATGGCATGTTTTTATAGTTAATAAATAAACCGTAGGTGGTTATGTATGATTTTATATGTTTCAATGATAATTTATTTATTTATTAGTTTATATGGAAGAGAAAAATTATTCATGCACACAAAAAGGTTAAGGCAATTTGTTTCAACAGTAACTGTTATGGACCATAAAACAGTGAACCAAGAATGGTGTAGCTTTTAAGCTTAATGACTACACCTTTTTTGACTAAAGTCGTACAAATCGTATACTTTTAGTTACAATTATAACCTTGGGTATTATAAGCAAAAGTTAAAGATTGTCTAATAATTATTAGATATTTATTTAAATTACATATATAGTTTTTAGTATTTACACGCCAGTCAACATAGTTTGGTGATTTCATTGACTGATATAACAAATATCTAATAATTTCTTTTTATGAAAATACGAATACGTAGATTACAATCTTATGTATTACATTGTTTGATAAATAAAATGTTGTAGAATTAATAAAAAAAGTCATGTTTAGAAACATATATATGTATTTCACGGTTGAAAAAATCAATGTATTATATTAATATAATGAAATATAAGACTGTCTGTTGTGGTGCGTGACCGGATCTGTGCGAACGACCTTCCGAGCCACGTGGATCGCCGAAACCACAACACCTACACATCAACGACCGCGTGAGCGAGCAGACGTGAGCCGGATCGCGTTGGCTAGCGAGGAGAAATCAAGTATATTTTTTTTGCTGTATTTTTGGTGTTTGAAGAAGATGGAGGATGAAGATGATGAACATGGTTGTCTACATATTTTTTTCTATTTTTTTGTCTGGTGAGAGCAAGTGAAGAAGAAGACACTGTTGGCTGTTTGTTGGGGAAAGTTTATAGTGAAGAAGATGACAAGCACCTTTATTTTTATTATATTACTAGTGGGGTTCTCGTGCATTCGCTGTCATTATCGTTTTAGTTTAGTAGGGTACCATGAGACAATGTTAGCCTTAGCGACCACAAAAAAATCTAGAAAAAACAGTTGCCTCAAACCTAGACCTCCGCTTATGGAAACAAACCTCAAACCACTATACCACCAACCTAATTTGTGTTTTATTCCCACCCAAATTATGTTTAACATGAAATACTATTGTGGAGAAAAAAAAGAAAAAAATACCCCCACCGGTCTCGAACTTGTGACCTCTAATTAGGGAAGTGCATCTCAAACCAATACACCATCAACCCAACTTATGATTTTAAAAGAAACCAATTATATTTAACATTAAATAATGCTGTAGAAATGAAAGAAATTAAAAATGCTGCTAGCTAAACTCAAACCTATGACCTCTCATTAATAAACTACACCTCAAAGCACTACATTGTATAGCCAATTTGCGATTTCATATGAAACTAATTGTATTCAACATTAAACAATGATGTCTAAACGAAAAATAAAATAAAAATGCTCCCACCTGGTTTAGAACTTGTGACCTCACTCTTTTAGAGAAGTAAACCTCAAAACACTACACCACCAACCCATCTTATGCATTAAGGTGAACCTAACTATATTTATTATAATAAAATTCTAGAAATAACAAAAAAAAAAAAATTGCCACATCCCCTCTATGAGGGGAGGCTTTTACTATTCATCTAATTCTTCAATTATATTATTATTATTATTATTGTTATATTATTGAAGTTTATCTTTTTTCTAAAAAAAACTTATTCTTTTTTATTTTATACTTTTTTTACTTTTTCTTTTTACTCTATTACTTGTTCTTTTATTAGTTTATGACCTATTATTTTTATGAAGTTTTAATTTTATGTAATATAATGTTTTTTAAACTTTTTATTAATGTTTAAATAAACTGGATAAAGCTGCTATTCACCTCTAGCCACAACACCATTAGGTGAGCGACCAGCAACTTTATTACTCTGCCAACTAGGCGCTGACATGACGCAATATGAAAGAATAGAGCCATGGCTCACCTCAAGTCACAACGGACAATCTAATGTAATTCTATAAATGTATTAGTATCCAGTTCTTGAATTCAGTTCAATTGATTCAATCCGACGTTGGACCAGTAAACCAGTTGAGCAACCGGATCGATATCTAGTGCGGTTCTAAAAATATTGAATTTTACAACACACACAAAGGACACCCACTATTTCACCTGATATTGTTGTGATAGTCTACACCGTGGCGGTACTCTGACCGACCAAACTGATTCATACCAATTTTCGATTGATGGAAATAACATGGTATTTTTTTTTATCGCAACACGATTTTATATATTTATTTTTTTCTCTTTTGTTGGCTATAACAAGCGTTGGTCCTGTAACGAAACGAAGTAATACTGATCACATTTTTGTCGCGTAGCGTGGAGATATCTCCGTAGCAGCGTACGGGTTTCAAAGCCACTAGTTAGCCACTAGTTATTAGTCTTTTCTAGAAAAATGTAAATCTTCGTACTTTTATGCTTTTCAAGTAATAATAATCTGTATATAGTTAGCTTTTTTTTAACTAAAAAGGTAACATAAATCATGAAAATACATATAAATGTATTACGGAGTATATCAGTTTTATTTCTTTTCATAAATGGCTCTTTCAAGACAAGCTTGATCGAACCAAAGGCTGAACAAGTGAAATAATTACTGGTATTAGATTCTTTCTTTTTTCTTTTTTTCTTTTTTGAAAAAAAGAGAGAAATTATTCCATATTAATTGCTCATATAAAGGTTGCATGGAAGAGGGTGGCTAAAATCATTGTAGAATAATATCATGTTTAAAGGTAATTTACCCCTCCAAAGATGGAAAAATAAAAGGTTAAAGGTTCATGAAATTAAAGGAGGTTGCTCTCCTAGCAAGTAATGTCATTTTCTAAAAACGAAATTGAAGTGCCTAAGGCCTTGTGTAGTGGTACTCGTTATAGGGCGTTTTACCCCTATAGCGCCCGGGAACACCGCCCCCCGGGGCGCTATAGGGCGTTTTTCTTGACCCCCGCCATGGCCACACCGGCGTTGTGCTCTGACTTCTTTTTTTTTATTATTATTATTATTATTATTATTATTGTTGTTGTTGTTGTGTTTGTGTGTGTGAAGAGGAAGAGAAAGAGAAAGAAGTGAAGAGGAGGAGGAAGAAGAAGAAGTGAAGAAATGAAGAAGAAGATGATGGAGAAGAAGAAGAAGTAGGTGGGGAAGGGGTAGGTGGGGTGGGTTATTATTTTAATAAATTTCTTTTATTATTATTATTTTTTTTATTATTGTTTTTTAACTTAATAAATTTCTTTTATTATTATTATTAGGTATTTAATATTCTTTATTTAAATAAAAAACAATAATTAACCAATCATTACCAATCATTTATAACCCCCCTCATAACCCCCTTCCCACTACACACTCTTTTTCCACAACTGTCACACCCTCAAATAACCACCTGCGGAGTTCTACCGCGAGGCGTGTGACATACCAGGATCCAAGTCAACGGTCACAATAAACGACGTCTAAATGTAAAAACATACGTAAATAGAAACCATGCATAAGATTTAAAATTCAACATTTAGTAGTGCGGAAGCATTAAAAGTTTACAAAAGTCATGCCGAAAATAAAACATAAGTTCCCAAGTTTAACATTTCCAAAACATGCCATGAGACCCTAGACGCGAGACGACTCCTGTGCGACTCCGTGCGCCTATCAGACAGCTGCTACCTTAGCGACCTGAGAAAACATGCTAAAAGAGTCAACATATAATGCTGGTGAGTTCACAGGTTTTGTTTAAACAGTTAAATAATCTTTTGCAAACCGTTTCCGTTTCGTGTTACCACTATGCTTGTGAGAACGCTAGCTAGGCGCAGAATAAGATACTCATACGGGTGAAACCATTGCTGACTAAGCCGTGTAATGACCCTTAGTTCCTATGGGCTACCGTCATCGCCGGTAGACCTTGTTTTATAGAGACAATATGCACCCGCACGGTCCTACCGTCGAGTGGGGTTTGTCAGTCCCCAATAGCGCTATCCATATTTCCCCGCCATATACCCATGTTAGTGGTTTCTAAGGGACTTTTTGATGAACCGCATAGTATATTAAATAAGCCATAGTATAACGTGATAAGAGCCATGAGCAATAAGAGTAAAATAAGTCATAAGTCATAAAAGAGTTTTAAGCATGTTTCTCCCCCGAAAACATAAACCGTAAACTGTGGGGCCGTGAACTCACCTTGGGTTGCGTATACCGTTTATGAGCGAACCGTTTGTGTGATATGAGTAAACCGTCTGTAAGATAAGATAGCCCCAACTAGTGGCGACCTATCATAAGATATGTGCTAAGTTAGACTAATAACCCACAGGGTTCATTAGTCCCTAAGTCCAGTCCATGACCATGATGTGTTTGAAAAACGTGTTTGACCGACAACCAGACTACGTAAGACAAGACTCGACATCCCATTGGTGACCCGACATTCCACATGTTCACCTCATACACAAACATACACAAAACATGCAACTCAACACTTAACATGCGTTAAAGTTCAATGATTCTAACACATAGGTCAATTAACGTACGAACAAGTCCGAACACGTGTTACTATGTTACTAAGCATGTCACGGGGTTCCTATCATGTTCCTAGGTGTCAAATCGGGTTTCGGGATGTTAAAATACACTTATAATAGCATTACACGCGATTAGGGACTTAGCATGCAATTAGGAAAGTCAACACGTGATTAGGGATGGTCAACAGGCAATTAGCAGGGCTAATCGCCACCTATGTTAGGTGATTAGGGCTAATCACATGCATATCAGGCGATTATGGTCATGTGGTATGCAATTCAGGGCTTAACTAGTGATTAGGGTCACAATTGCATGACTTGCTAGCAATTAGGATCACAATTGCATGACTTGCTAGCAATTAGGGAGCTAATCGCATGCAACATCACACGAGTAGCCCATACATCAGGCGATTATGCCCCTAATCGCCTGATACATAGGCGATTAGGATTGCTAATCGCCTGCAGTGCAGCAATTGTGGTTTTTCGCGCGTTTAACCCTCCAAATCAGATCCGAAACGTGCGCAAACACCCAATAATCATTCTAACATATTAACAAACATATTTCAAGCAAAACCCCTAAGTTTTCATCATTCTAACAGTCCCGAATGCGAGCGTTTTCCCAAAATAGCAATTTAACATGAAAACATCACATCAACATGCAATAACTTGCCCTAAATAGCAAATATTCAGATCTAAACACATAATCACGTTGTCCGAAAGCATCCTACTGTTCTAACATCATCCTAGAGCAAACCCTAACATCAAGCAATCAACAACACACCTCATATCATCCTAAATCATCCAAAATCATTCAAACGGGTCAAAACATCAAGTATCCATAATACACGACCAAAACCATCCAAACTCCTAGGACATCATCATACTAACTTGTAACATCTATAAACATCATAATAACACAAAAACAATCATGATTAAATCCCAAAAACTCAATCTTTAATCACATATAACACATATAACACATGTAAAGGTGTGGGTTTGTTTAGAAATGGTTTTAAATGGATTTTCAAAGACAAAAACCTTTAAAAGTCAGGTCTGGACATTTAGGGAGTAAAACATAATCATTTAAAGGTTTGGGTTTGAAGAACACACCTTGTATTTAGGAGTAGATGATGAAATAAGCTTGGAAATGGTTGTTTGTGTGTAAAAATGGGTTCCAGAGGGTGTTTGTGGGTTGAGATATGTTATGGGACGGCTAGGGTTGTGTAAATAATGTTTTGGAGGTCAAGGGTGGTATTTATAGGTGTTTTTAGTCGTCAAACATGTTGCAGGCGATTATGAAGTTGTATCAGGCGATTAGGGTGCTAATCGCCTGATGAAAGGTGCTAATCGCATGCAAAAACAGGCTAATCGCCTGAATTTACAAGCTAATCGCTACCTGGCACAAGCTACTCGCCTGGTAGCTTCAAGCTAATCACCTGACTGATCAGGCTAATCGCCTATCAGTCCAGGTGTTGTGTATTTGGCGCGTTAAACTCCGTTTTAACATATGTTAACACATTTTCACATACCGATAAGTCACATAATGATTATAAACACATAATACATGAAAGTAAACACGTTCACACTCGTTCACCAATCCCCGGGACTCGAGACTTACGTATGTTAAAACCCAAATGACGTGCGACTCGACTCGACCGACCTTGTTTTGTGTAACGTATGCGTGACTCGCTAAGGTAGACTTACTAAGTTTTCAAGAGTTAGTTACCGGGAGTTGCCGGGTGTCACATCATCCCCCTGTTAAAAGAATTTTCGTCCCGAAAATTTCCCGAAATCGAAAAGAGAAGACAAACGAGAAGAAAAATTTTCCGGTCGTCACATCATCCCCCTGTTAAAAGGAATCTCGCCCCGAGATTCTTTTGACCCTAACAGTGGTGAGCGTCGACCTCCGTGTATGCCCAAGTAACGTTCCCCAAGGAACAGCGAGTGAATAAGAGACAAGGGACTCCCGATCGAAGGCCTACTGGGGACTACCGTGATCGGTGTAACAACCCACTGGTACCGTCCAAGTAGCATCCCCAAAGAACCCTCATCGACCCCAAAGAATGAGAAGTAAAGGCCAAACCCCAAGGAAACACCCAAGGACATGAACACACAACAATGCGAAAGAGTAAAACCAAGGCGTAACAAGAGATGAGAAAGAATACGTACGGGTAACAGTGTCTGGGTCCACCTGGTTCTCCCTAGCACCAATCACATAAGCATGAGCACGAGTAACCCGACCACCTCCATCATTGTCTCCATCCTTCCCTGCGTTCCCTGTGCCCCCTTGATTCAACTTTGGACAGTTGCGCTTAAAGTGCCCCGTCTCACCACAATGAAAGAAACCCTGGTTCCCCTGTGGAGCAGGGGTAGTAGTAGCAGCAGTCTGAGCCGTCCTGGAAAGGTTGACCCTACAATCCTTGGCAAGATGCCCCGTCCTCTGACAACGCTCACAGCGAAAACTCTCACAAGTACCATAGTGATGAAACCGACAACGCCCACACTTAGGGCTCTTCCCAGCATAGCCCCCTTGTTTCTGATCCGACGCTGACCCTGAAGCTTCAGCCTTCTTCGCCGCCGGTTGTCGCTGAACCCCCGCTGAACTCTTATCCACACTATCCCACTTCCTCTTGTTCTCTGCTGGCGCCTTCACAGACGAGCCCCTAGGAGGCAAGACACCCTCAGTAATCTTCAAGTTGGTCATCTTAGTAGCCGACCGCACAGCCTCCAACATGGTAGTAGGATCCCTAGCGGACACCAACCCAGCGATCTCTGGCACCAAACCTGCAAGATACTGCTCTATCCTCCTGTACTCTGGTGTAGACAACCCTGGACACAACACAGCTAGCTCGTTGTGCCTGATAGTGTACTCCTCAACTTCAGAACCTACCATCTTAAGATTCCCATATTCCTGTTCCAACCTCTTAATCTCTTCACGCGGGCAGTACTCGTCCTTCAACCTACGCACAAAATCCGCCCAAGGCATGGCGTTGGCCTCCCCAAGACCAAGTGTCTGTGTGACGCTGTTCCACCACGTCAAGGCGGGTCCTACAAAAGTCCCCGAAGCAAACTTCACCCGATCCACCACTGGAGTCTCACATAAAGCAAACACCGATTCAGTCTTCTCTAACCACCGAAGTAACTCCACAGCCCCCTCCGTACCCTGGAAGCTGAGAGGCTGACAATCCTTAAACCGCTTGTAGGCAACACCTGCCGGAACCAGAGGAGCAGTAGCACCCATGAAAGTCTGCTGGGCAGCCTGAAAAGCAGCTAGCGCAACGCTCAACTGTTGCTGCATCATCTCATTGAGCTCGTCATACGTCAAGGTGATGTTACCACCACCTCTACCCCCACCAGTGCGTCCCCCAGTACGTCCTCCAGTGCGTCCTCCAGTGCGTCCTCCAGTGCGTCCTCCAGTACGTCCCGACATCTAAGAGAAAGACAAGAAGCAAACACTTAGGCCCAACACCAACGCTAACCCAAAAGAATACGAAAAGTCTAAGATCGGGTCCAAATGTGACCATAAATCCCAACACGAGATCCACCAAGTCTTCCATGCATTTCAACTTATGATTTCGTGTGCACCCGAAATGATAAATTGCTCTACATGGTCCTCAAGGCGTGTCCCGAGCTCGAACCTCAAGTCACTCGATACCCACATCTTAAGAAGACATAACCAACTCAAAAGACCAACACACAAGTTTCCTCGAGCGCAAACCCGAAGAAGAAGATAAAATGGAGCTAGGAATAACCAAGGATAAGGTAGGTAACGTGACACTGTGTGGTAAGGATACCGACACCCCGACAAGGTTAGTATGTTTACCAAAAGACACGACTCAAATGCATGTGACCGTCTAGTGTGTGAGACTCGGCTATAGTCTAGACTCTACATGCAGTCCTAGTTCACTATAACCTTTGGCTCTGATACCAATCTGTCACACCCTCAAATAACCACCTGCGGAGTTCTACCGCGAGGCGTGTGACATACCAGGATCCAAGTCAACGGTCACAATAAACGACGTCTAAATGTAAAAACATACGTAAATAGAAACCATGCATAAGATTTAAAATTCAACATTTAGTAGTGCGGAAGCATTAAAAGTTTACAAAAGTCATGCCGAAAATAAAACATAAGTTCCCAAGTTTAACATTTCCAAAACATGCCATGAGACCCTAGACGCGAGACGACTCCTGTGCGACTCCGTGCGCCTATCAGACAGCTGCTACCTTAGCGACCTGAGAAAACATGCTAAAAGAGTCAACATATAATGCTGGTGAGTTCACAGGTTTTGTTTAAACAGTTAAATAATCTTTTGCAAACCGTTTCCGTTTCGTGTTACCACTATGCTTGTGAGAACGCTAGCTAGGCGCAGAATAAGATACTCATACGGGTGAAACCATTGCTGACTAAGCCGTGTAATGACCCTTAGTTCCTATGGGCTACCGTCATCGCCGGTAGACCTTGTTTTATAGAGACAATATGCACCCGCACGGTCCTACCGTCGAGTGGGGTTTGTCAGTCCCCAATAGCGCTATCCATATTTCCCCGCCATATACCCATGTTAGTGGTTTCTAAGGGACTTTTTGATGAACCGCATAGTATATTAAATAAGCCATAGTATAACGTGATAAGAGCCATGAGCAATAAGAGTAAAATAAGTCATAAGTCATAAAAGAGTTTTAAGCATGTTTCTCCCCCGAAAACATAAACCGTAAACTGTGGGGCCGTGAACTCACCTTGGGTTGCGTATACCGTTTATGAGCGAACCGTTTGTGTGATATGAGTAAACCGTCTGTAAGATAAGATAGCCCCAACTAGTGGCGACCTATCATAAGATATGTGCTAAGTTAGACTAATAACCCACAGGGTTCATTAGTCCCTAAGTCCAGTCCATGACCATGATGTGTTTGAAAAACGTGTTTGACCGACAACCAGACTACGTAAGACAAGACTCGACATCCCATTGGTGACCCGACATTCCACATGTTCACCTCATACACAAACATACACAAAACATGCAACTCAACACTTAACATGCGTTAAAGTTCAATGATTCTAACACATAGGTCAATTAACGTACGAACAAGTCCGAACACGTGTTACTATGTTACTAAGCATGTCACGGGGTTCCTATCATGTTCCTAGGTGTCAAATCGGGTTTCGGGATGTTAAAATACACTTATAATAGCATTACACGCGATTAGGGACTTAGCATGCAATTAGGAAAGTCAACACGTGATTAGGGATGGTCAACAGGCAATTAGCAGGGCTAATCGCCACCTATGTTAGGTGATTAGGGCTAATCACATGCATATCAGGCGATTATGGTCATGTGGTATGCAATTCAGGGCTTAACTAGTGATTAGGGTCACAATTGCATGACTTGCTAGCAATTAGGATCACAATTGCATGACTTGCTAGCAATTAGGGAGCTAATCGCATGCAACATCACACGAGTAGCCCATACATCAGGCGATTATGCCCCTAATCGCCTGATACATAGGCGATTAGGATTGCTAATCGCCTGCAGTGCAGCAATTGTGGTTTTTCGCGCGTTTAACCCTCCAAATCAGATCCGAAACGTGCGCAAACACCCAATAATCATTCTAACATATTAACAAACATATTTCAAGCAAAACCCCTAAGTTTTCATCATTCTAACAGTCCCGAATGCGAGCGTTTTCCCAAAATAGCAATTTAACATGAAAACATCACATCAACATGCAATAACTTGCCCTAAATAGCAAATATTCAGATCTAAACACATAATCACGTTGTCCGAAAGCATCCTACTGTTCTAACATCATCCTAGAGCAAACCCTAACATCAAGCAATCAACAACACACCTCATATCATCCTAAATCATCCAAAATCATTCAAACGGGTCAAAACATCAAGTATCCATAATACACGACCAAAACCATCCAAACTCCTAGGACATCATCATACTAACTTGTAACAGCTATAAACATCATAATAACACAAAAACAATCATGATTAAATCCCAAAAACTCAATCTTTAATCACATATAACACATATAACACATGTAAAGGTGTGGGTTTGTTTAGAAATGGTTTTAAATGGATTTTCAAAGACAAAAACCTTTAAAAGTCAGGTCTGGACATTTAGGGAGTAAAACATAATCATTTAAAGGTTTGGGTTTGAAGAACACACCTTGTATTTAGGAGTAGATGATGAAATAAGCTTGGAAATGGTTGTTTGTGTGTAAAAATGGGTTCCAGAGGGTGTTTGTGGGTTGAGATATGTTATGGGACGGCTAGGGTTGTGTAAATAATGTTTTGGAGGTCAAGGGTGGTATTTATAGGTGTTTTTAGTCGTCAAACATGTTGCAGGCGATTATGAAGTTGTATCAGGCGATTAGGGTGCTAATCGCCTGATGAAAGGTGCTAATCGCATGCAAAAACAGGCTAATCGCCTGAATTTACAAGCTAATCGCTACCTGGCACAAGCTACTCGCCTGGTAGCTTCAAGCTAATCACCTGACTGATCAGGCTAATCGCCTATCAGTCCAGGTGTTGTGTATTTGGCGCGTTAAACTCCGTTTTAACATATGTTAACACATTTTCACATACCGATAAGTCACATAATGATTATAAACACATAATACATGAAAGTAAACACGTTCACACTCGTTCACCAATCCCCGGGACTCGAGACTTACGTATGTTAAAACCCAAATGACGTGCGACTCGACTCGACCGACCTTGTTTTGTGTAACGTATGCGTGACTCGCTAAGGTAGACTTACTAAGTTTTCAAGAGTTAGTTACCGGGAGTTGCCGGGTGTCACAACAACCCCCACATAACCCAAATTTTATTACTTTTTAATATTTTAATCCTACAACCCCCCATAACCCCCCACCACTACACATGATCTAATTGGTAAAACCCACCTTCTGGTGGTGAAGTGGTATGGAGGCTTAATTATAAGTGACTTGAGGTCTAAAGGTCATAAGTTCGAACCTTGAAGGATACCAGGTTTTACCGATTATTTACCGTCGTGCCTTCAAGCGGGTGGATAGTCGGGTTTTTCCTAGATTGGTGGACTTGGAAGACCGGGTGCCCCGTGGGTATCCTGAATTCGTCATAAAGGGATTCCCACAGATGCCCGTGACTACTTTGTTGGCCTTTCAAAAAAAAAGTGCCTAATTGGTATATATATTTTTTGATTGGCTATTGGGGCGTGTGTGTGTATATAGGGTGGGGCTAGGATACAAAGACCATATTTCGTGAAAAGGATTAAGAATTAATCTGTAAACATCATTTTTTGAATTTATTCATGATGTTTTGGATTGTTTAAGTTAAAATAACACAAAACATAACAACTAAAAACAAAAAACAATTTATTTTAGGCTCAAAAACTTAAAAATCCATGCTAAGAACATTTGTTCTGAATTGTTGTTAAAGAAACGAGTATAGATGAGTATAGTATTTACCTCACATGAGGTACGTGGGGAGATAAACTCGTGCTTGCTATAGAATATAATACTATGCTCCACACATTGGCTGGATCCGAACTTGTAAAAGAGAAATTGTGAGCCATATGAAAGGAGATGATCGCCTAGAGTTCCAAGAATTCGTGATAGCAGACACAAAAATGGTGTTTGGCTCGGTAGGTTATAAGTGTATATATATCCGAGAGGGTGAGGTCCTAAACAAAGGAGGTGTGAGCTCCTTTATATAGGGAGTACACAGGCCTATTACCATTGACCTATAACCACAACGAAGGGCTTAGGCCCGGGTTATGGGCTTGCCTTCCTTTCGGCCTAATTGCTTAAAGTTGGACTAAGGAAAACATAAAGCAAACTAGATGTTATAAATGCAGGAGAGAGAAAGAGGTGTCGCCTTGCCATTAGTCCACATGGCGCACTGCGAGTGGCAGCATGTGCTTCCTTTTCTTCCGGCGTCAGATGTGTCAGTCGGCGTCGGTCTGTGTCAGTCTGTTCCTTCTGGATTGTCGCCTTGAGGTGACGCCAGGCGCTTAGACCTGGCGGGCCTGCACTGACACGCGCCAGGTTGTGATTTGTCCGCGACAAACCATCGCTGAGTTGAGCGATGGGTCTTGCGCGGGTGGATTGCACTCTATGTGTGGCTTTGCAGGTTTTGGCTCCACGGAGGTAGAGACTCCGCGTAGGATGCTTCGCGGAGGTCTTGTGAGTCAACGATGTTGTGGAGTAGGGTACATCTCCGCGCAAGGAATTAGGACCATATCCCTTCAGTTGTGTTTTAGTCGTGTGTTTTAGCTATGTTTTAAATTTCATAGCTATAATACATTGCATTGTGTTTTAAGTTGTTGTGTTTGGTGTTTTCTAACAAAAACAACCCAAAGCTTCATACCTAAATCCAAAACATGATGCCTACATGTCAATTCTTGATTATTCTCACACTTCTCACGAAATATGGCCTTTGTACCCGAATTGGTTTGTGTGAGAAGGATCAAGAATTGACATGTAGCTATCATGTTTTTTATTTTGGAGTGATGTTTTAGGTTGTTTTAGCTTAAAAAACACTTAACACAACAATATACAAAAAATTAAAACACAATCCAATGTATTATAGTCATTAAATTTAAATTACAGATAAAACACCATAGTAATTACTTAAAACACTCTGCCTAAATGTTCTTGACATAGTTTTTTAAGTTTTAAGCTTAAAATACATTGTTTTCATTTATTAATTATTATGTTTGGTGTTTTTTTAACCAAACAATCCAAATCATCATGAATACGTTCAAAAAATGATGCATACATATCAATTTTTAATCCTTCTCGCACTTTTCACACAAATCAATTTTCCTACAGAAATATATATACATATTATTTGAATTAAAAAAAAGAATAAAAGATTAGACGTTTATAATATATAGTATTACAAATTATATGAGAAAAATTAAAGTATGTGTTAAAGGGGAATTAAAAATATTAATAATTTTAGAAGATGAATTAATTTTCACTTATTGTGAATTCGCTCTTTATAATGGCCAACATATAATTTGTACAAACACTATCGAAGATCTAGTAGTTGTACAAAGCCTTTTCCAAAACCGACAAGTTATGTAAAAGTCTCCACATTCTATATCACAACTGTATTTGAAAACTACTTAATTATTTGTTAACACAATGGTTTGAAATAAAAGAATATATACGGGGTTCATTGTAAACGGTGTTGAAATGTGCTTTCTTTATGCATGAGGTTACAATGATTTTGTTTGTAATTTTCCTAGCAGAATTTCAAAAAGGGCATGAAGGATTATTGACAAGCTTCATGGGATTTGAGACATTTCTTGGGCCCACAACCCCAAAAGCTCAAACATGGGTGAGATGGTTTTCACCACGAGACATGTGCAACAAAGAGATCTCGATCATTTGGTAATTAGTTAGTTTCATAGTTTGTATGTATATAGTTTGTATATATGAATATAGGGTAGGGTTTCTGTAAGAAAATTAGTTTGTGTGAGAAGTGTAGGAAGGATTAAAAATTGATATGTATGCATCATTTTTTTTGACGTATTCTGTAACGCCCCAAAACCCGAATTTATAACTTTAGTAGCATGTTTTAATGTGTTATGGTATGGGGTGAAATAACTAAGCATTTAAGTTAGTAGGTGCACAAGTAAATGGAAATATAACAAGATTTTAGTCATAATTGGATGGGTATCAAACATGAAGGGTTGGAATTGTGAAAAACCCAAAAACCCACTTGTGGTGGGTTGATATGTACGACACACACACACACACTTCAGGAGATTCTTGTGCCTTGTGTGTGTATGTGTGTGTGGGTGTGCTTCTACCCCAAATCAAGAGAAAGAAGAAGAAGAGATGATGCATGAAGCTAATTATGGGTCATCTAAGGTTTACATACATCAAGGTACCTTTAATTTGGCTTATTATGAGGTTATGTTTGTTTTTGAATGTGGTGAAAATCTAGGGTTCATGTGAAAACGTGAATCAAGGATGGATGAAGGTGTCTAGAGGTTGATAGACACTAAAGGATCCATAATTTGTGATACTACATAAAGCTATGCTTGATTTATGTGCTAGTTAGGTTGTATTACACCTATGTTGGAAGTGGGTATTGGTCTTGGGGTAATCCAAGACCATTCTTAGTAAATTAGTTGTGAAATCATGTAATTGTAAGAATAATGTGTAGTAGATGACAAGCATGTGGGGAAATTTTGGTTGTGATTGAAGGTGATTACTCATTTGGTGGAATGTGTGTATTAGGAGCTTGTACATTGAGCTTAGAATGTTGTATGCACACCAAGTGTTTGATGAAATGTCTAGACTAATACAATGTGTGAATTTGTAGGCAAGTCTTGACAAATGTGAAGTAAGGTGATAGTAGATATGCTTGATGGTAGGTTAACATAAAGATTGTGTCTTTGAAAGAGTTCATGTGTGAACTAGTTGATTGTATGTTTTGGTAGGAAGTATGCATTAGTAGTGTGTCCACTAATGCTTAAATACTATGGTTGGAGTGATGAATAATCTTGCATGTTAATGAGATAGGAATGTGATGTTTATGGTGTGTTTTATGTGATCTAATCATCAATATGGACATACGTCCTAAGTAGGAAGTTTGTATAGTTGGAAGTTGACTTTCTGAAAAGTCAACAATAGATGACTAACATGGTTATGTTTGCTAATATGATTGTGGATTGAGGAAAATCATGTGGTATATGTTAGAATATCTAGTTGACATACTTGATGATATGTTGGATTGCTTGATTGATAAACAATGTGGTAGTTAATCATGTGATATGCATATTAGTAGTTGACCAATGGTAGTCGTGGGAACGAATAAGTGTAAGACGATTGATAGTATGCGTAGTTGTGTATACTAACGGAATGGTGGGAATGATGACATGAATGCGTAGGCAACATGGGCTCAAGCACAAGTGGCTAATGGGTCAAGTGGAGGCAAGTAGCAAGCATCAACTTGGAGGACATAAGGTAAGTGGTTCTTATTCCACTTAGGATAATGAATCTTAAGATGTTTATGTGTTTTATAGTAGTACGAGGACCGTGAGATGATGGTACCTAAATAACGAGGTTGAGGCTTGAATTGGAGTTATAATGGAATAAACGTGGCTTTGAATGAATTGGCTCGGATGGGTCAAGAAAGGATGGAAAGAAGAAGCAAAATGGGAAAGATGCAGACTCCACCGTAAGGTACGGTGGCACCGTACCTTACGGTAGCCTCTGCACCCAAATTCCCACCGTAAGGCAGTGTATTCCCACCGTTGGGGTTTTGAAGCCCACCGTAAGGTACGGTGGCACCGTACCTTACGGTGGCCCCTGGGAAAAATGTTATTTTTCTATTATTTGATGATGTTTTGCTTAGGTGCGCGACCCGTAATTGCGTTTAACGCACCAATTAGCATCGTTGGACCTCGTGAGGGGCCTTGTAAGGGTGTAGCATGTAATAGTAGTGTGGTTTTGTAAACATGATCGTAGTACGGAATGGTACAAGTGCGTGTAGTTTAATTGATGCATTATCCGATGGCATTAAATACGGTAAGTAGATTACCATGATTATGTAGTATTGTAGATGAGATGTACATATATGTGTTCTCATGCTCGGGTTAGAGGAAGAGAGTTACTTGTATGTATGATAGCATTATATAGGTAGAAGTAGTATACTTGTATGTATGGTGGTATCGTAAGTGAACATTGTATGCTTGTTTGTATTGTAGAATCATACGAAGGACTTGTATAATTGTATGTATGGTGGTATTGTAGTTGGAAGTTGTATACTCGTATGTATTGTAGAATTATGCAAATGAATTGTATGCTTGTATGCATTGTAGTGTTACATGTGGAAGTTTATGCTTGTATGAATTGTAGTAATACATATGGGAGTTTACACTTGTGTGTATTGTGGTATCATATATAGGAGTTTATGCTAGTATGTATTATGGTATTGTAGGTGGAGGTGTATGCTTGTATGAATTGTAGTATTATACGTGGGAGTTATACTTGTATGTATTGTATGTTTTGTAGCAATACATGTGGGAGTTATACTCGTACGTATTGTATGTATTGTAGTAACACATGTGGGAGTTTTAGGCTCGTACGTATTGTATGTATTGTAGTAACACATGTGTGAGTTTTAGGCTCGTACGTATTGTATGTATTGTAGTAACACATGTGGGAGTTTTAGGCTCGTATGTATTGTACGTATTGTAGAAATACATGTGGGAGTTTATACTTGTATGTATTGTAGAATTCGCATGTAGGGGATTATATCCTTGGATATACATGTATATATATTTCGAAGTTAATATCCTTTGTTATGAGAATGATATGAGATGCGGTTATGTAAATACGATTGCAAGAGACATGGAGGTTCGGATCGGGGTAACCCACCCGAACTTGAGAGAAGGATTACAGACAGGATCACAGAGGATTGTGGGATGCTACTTCCCATTATGAGTAGATTACATGAGGTCACTCATTGAACTAACGTACTGGTTATGTGGTGGATGCAGGTTGTCTTGGTTACCTAACTTCTTCAAGGGAAGGATGGAGATCGAGCGAGGAGGCGGATTGTACGTGGTCACGGATACCTAACCAATAGAGTTGAGTCCTGTTGAATGTATTAAGAAATAACTTAAGATGTAACACCAAATCCCTTAGTAGAACCGGTTTTCTAAACAATTATGATTGTTTTATAAATGAATTTTTCGGTTGGTATTTTTCCGCTGCGAGTTTTTCTGTAAACAGATTAGGGTGTTACATATTCATGATGTTTTGGATTGTTTTGCTTAGAAAAACAACAAACATAACAATTAATAACCGAAAATAATGTATTTTAAGCTTAAAAGTTAAAACACTATGTCAAGAACATTTAAGCAGAGTGTTTTAAATAATTACTAGGGTGTTTTATCTGTAATTTAAATTTAATGACTATAATATATTGGATTGTGTTTTAAGTTTTTGTATATTGTTGTGTTAAGTGTTTTTCAAGCAAAAACAACCCAAAACATCATTCCAAAATAAAAAAAAAACATGATGGCTACATGTCAATTCTTAATCCTTCCTACACTTCTCACACAAACCAATTTTCCTACATGATCCTCTACCTATGAATATATATATATATACTAGTGGGAATGCCCGCGCGTTGCGGCGGGTGTTTCAACTGATTTTAGATTCAAATATTATGTCTATTACAAACCACCATCCTTCCCGGGTTTATGACAAAACAAACCAAAATACTAAAATGCCCATATATATTCTTTAGTTTGAGTTCAAAAATACTAAAATGCCCATGTAATTCTATGGGCCTAAGTAAGCATCACTTGTACAGTGGACTTTATGATTATTATTATAGACTCACTACCAATTTAAAATATATATGGATTGAAGTATATCCTGAAAACAAAACAAGTCAAGTGGGTTAGAAATTAAATTAAAAGAAAATAAACAAGCACCTCAAAGCTATCCTCCTGCATGAAATAAAAAAAGCATTTGAGCAAAATAATGATAAAGTTGAGCTCATAAAAATGCAAGCTTTTGGTTTAATTTGTTATAACTTACCTCTTTCTAATGATTGAGCTCCACATATTCAAAGCAAAACGTATGCTTTTGCATCTCAAAATGAAAGTAAGAACGATAAAGAGAAAAAAGTACCAGAACATCACACCTATTACAACCTCAACGACTAAAAACCATGAGGATTTTGAATCACGGGCCGGGTTATTAGCTTTATGCTAAACAAGTTGCATTCTTGAGACTTGGATATTAAGGGCGATTTCAAATAGATCAATAGTTGTATAAAGAAAACCATCATTCATTTTGAGTAAGGTAGAATAAATGTTTCTAAAAGAATACCACATTGTTCATGAGTGTGTTGCTTGATATCTTTAAACCATAGTCAAAATCTATAAAAAGATAATCTTGCAAAGGTTCACATTTGTCACAATTATTAGTCACATGCCCACTCACTCTGACATATTAGAGTATCTTTGATGTGTGCATCCATTTCAACCATTATTATTATGAAAACTATTGTGATGAATAGAGTTTGGCTAAACTTAGTGTAAATGGGGGTGACTAATAACATTAGACCAAAAACTTTATCATATTAAACCAAAAACGATCAGATTAGTATCTTGGTTGGAGATGGTAACAAGTGATGAAAGATTAAGATCTCATAAAATAGTGATAAGTAAAAATGGCAAATTCAACCTACTTTACTCGTAAATGGGTAAATTTATATTGTGTGTTACGTCTAACGACTCAAATCAAGTAAACTCTAAAGTGGCCTGAAGTGTTTTAAGTGCATGATACATCAACTATCTTTTTATTTAACTAATGTATTATCAAAACATTATGACTCAATTAAAAAAAGAACACCAAACGAAAATCACAAACAAAAAAAAATGAAAAATATAAGAACGAGTTTACCTAAAACACAATAGCGCCAACTTCAAGACACGTGTAAACATCAACGGAATGCACAATTAGGCAAACACATTCAATCACGGCAATAGCGTGCCTACACAGAAAATAAAACAACGCATAAATAAGCAAACATAAATCAAAATAAAAAATGAGGCTACACACCTTATGCATCTAACAAACCTGATGGGAAAATTCAAATAAGAAGCTAGTTGTGTTAGACCAAAATAAATTTATCACGTCACGATGAAAAAACTGTAGTATTGCCGTAAAACTTTTCTAAATATGAATAAAAATCATATATCTGTTTTCTTATGAAGACCATATATATGCTACTTATTTTGAAAATACAAGCTATAATCTTACAGATAACAACAGAAGCAATAAAGAAATGATTGTAATTTTATGTAAAATCTAATAGAAGACACATTATATCTAAAATCTAAAAGAAAGGAGAATTTGTGTAGAAGTGCTTACCGGATGATTTGATCTAAACCTTGATATTTCCAATTGAAAGAAAGATTGTCTCAAGGTCAATGGTGGTGGTGGTAGTGGCGATGGAGTTACAAATAAATACCAAAGGCACGTGTGAGTGAAATTGTGAATTTTTGATCCTATAAGTAACAATGATATTTCTCAAATATTAAATCGCTTTCAATTCTCAATAAAGTGTCATTTAATCCGTAGGTTTCTTCATTTGTTGAGTACATGTGAAAAGGCACAATGATGAGTTGATGGTGATGATCAAAATTGTTAAAGCACATGGTACAAGCATCTTAATGCATCACATGGTACAAGCATCTTAATGCATTGACAAGGGCATAAAAGGAAGAAAAGTGGTCAAGTTTAGAGAATTACACCTGTGACTTTTAAGTTGCCACCTTAACTTTGACATTTTGGACCTTTTTACTCATCTCTCCCTCTTTATAATGTAATATAGATATAGATATATACACACATGATATGTTCTTATTATACTTTTCTTTCCTTCCGAATACTTGGTTATATATAGTGGTGACATTGTTATACTACACCTTGTGATGAGCATGTGATCTTCTAATAGGATATTAATCAATGCATTTTTTTATCGGTTAATAAAATATAAATTATCAATGAAGAGTTCACGGATAAAATTACACAACACATGGTATTGTATAATTAAGAATTATCGACCAATCAATATGTGAAAAACTAAGATGTAACATTTAGGCTCCTAACTATATAACTAATCAAATTTCCTTGACATGCAAATTAGAGGGATTATGTTCTACAATGGCAACCTCTATCATTTACAACAAGAAATTTTGAAATTTGAATAAGTAGAGAGCGCTCTACTTAAGAATATCAACGCTTGTTTGTGTCATGTCAACATATGCAAATAACTCAAATGGTTTTTGGCAATCCAAAAATCATCAAAGGCAGGTTATGGCAACAACATTTAAGGGCAATTGTAGGGCACAAGTCTATTGTTCTTATTCCAAAAGGAAGGGAAACCCAAATAATGAGTACTTAGGGGCTGTTTGGTAAGTCTTTTAATGAGGCTCTGAACCATTCAGCGTTGAATAATTCAGCAATCAGCGCGTTTGTTTCAGCTTCTAAATGGAATGGTTAAGGCTGAACCATTAATACTTGGGATGTGGCTGAATCATTAAGTATTAAACTAGGCTGAACCTTAACGAGGCTCTCATACCAATGTGGGACAAGAAAACTAACCATTAAGAGGTCCAACTTAATGATTCAGCACGTAACCATTCAGACATCTTAACTAGGGGTGTAAATGACATGTAGCGGCTCGAGAGCTACTCGAGATCGGCTCGGTAAAAAGCTCAAACGAGCCGAGCCTTAACGAGCCCGACCCGAGTTCGAGCCTGAAATATGTCTCATTTAGTTATCGAGCCCGAGCTCGAGCCTTGTATACAAAGCTCGTTTAGGCTCGCGAGCCTAAACGAGCCCAAACAAATGTTATATTATTTTTTTTTTGTATGAGATTTCGTTCTTTGAACATGTTCAATTTTAATTAATAATGTTGGTGAGCCGAGCTCAAGCCAAGCTTTTGCTTGTTTAAGCTATTGAAGCGAGCTCGAGCCGAGCTTTTAGGTCGTTTATTTATTTTTAATTACCTCGAACCGAGCCGAGCTCGACCTCAGAATAGTAGGCTCTAACCGAGTCGAGCTCGAGTCTCAAAAGAGCATGATGAGCTGAGCTCGAGCCTAGTCAAGCTCGGGCTGACTCGGCCATTTACACCCCTAATCTTAACCATTCAGACATTTTAATGATTTAACACTTAACAGTACAAAGAGATCGACCTTTAGCGGCGACACCATTAACGGCGACCCGCCTTGGTGTTGCCGCTAAAATCCTAAACCCCAACTACCACAATCAGCTTCAACCCCAGCCGTCGGATCGTTCAACAGATCAACAACGGTATTAGCAGCGACCGTCGCCGCTAATGCTCAAAAACTTTTTATCTTTCCCTCCTGCTTTTCCCCTTTCCCTCCCTGCTTACCCTTTCCCTCCTCTCCCTCTGCTCTCCTCTCGATCTATCCTCTCTCTCTGCTCCCTCATCTCTCGTCTCTCCTCTCCTCTCTCTCCACAACCGAACCACCACCACTACCCCTCTCCTCCCTCATCCACCACCACCTCCGAACCACCACCACTACACCTCTCCTCTCTCGGCCACCACCATCGAAGCATCACCACCGCCGAACCACTCTCTAGGTTAGTTTTTTTCTCTTTTTTTATATTTTTCTGTTTTACTTTTATTTTTTCTGTTTTTTCTCTTTTTTTGTTATTTCTATTAGTTTGTTTATTTTTTTTATGATAATATGATTGTAGGTGTTGCTACAACAAGGAAAATGACCGGTATTAGGTTAGGAGATGTTTAGGATTATAGGTCAATAGTATGTTATGTTTGGACTTAGGTTTTAAGTTTAGTTTGAGTTTTAGGTATAGATTTGGTTGGAGGATTAGGGGGTCTTCAAGCTCCTGGAAGGACCTGCACAAGGGTAGCAGACACCGTTAGCCTTAACGCAGGAGGGGGCCTCCTGCGTTTAGACTCCGGCGTGAGAATAAATATCTATTCTTTTGGAGTTGGGAATAATGAAGTAGAGAGTAAGAGAGTAGAGAGAATGAGTAAGAGTGTGTGTGGAATGTTACCCCAAGAGTCTCCTTATATAGGCAATGAAATTCTGCCCAGGAGCTCCCTCAGGGTAGCCTCATTTCTATACCTGGTGATGTTTGACCCTCTATCGGCTCCCTGCAGTGAGACTTTGCCCTTTTTGGGTGTTTTCAGCTTTTATCATTTCCTAGGCAAGTTATGGAGCTGTGTGTTGTTTTTGTTTCTTGCATGATAATAAGCCAAAACCCACTTTTGTCATTTCCAAGACTTTTACTGTTTGCTTTTGCCCAGAGGCTTCCGCATGGCAGGTATGCTGCCCTGTATCAGCTCCAATAAGTCAGGCTACCTCCTAATCAACTCGATTTTGCTTATCTTTTTTGACGAGGGGTTTGAACGTCGTCGTTTTAGGACCCACGTCATCAGCCCCCCAGTCATAAGCATTTGTAAAGAAGTTAGAAGTGCTTGTGACTTGTTTATTGTCATTTTTCCCCGGTTGCAAACTCGTGTTTGTATCGGGTAGCTTTTTAGACCCCAAGCTCCCCCCTGGGAGCGTTGGTATCATGTCTTGCCCTTCCTTGAAACTCGTGTAAGTTCCTGGCCAAGCAATTGCCATGATGGTCATATTTTTAAATAATATAGCTTATCCATCATTGCTTCCTTGGGAGTAGGCATGTGTCCCATCAGCTGCCCTTAATGACTGCTGATTTGACAAGGAGCAGGCTGACATCATCCTAGTGGCTAGCTGAGGGACGGTTTGCCTTGGTAACCGCCTTATATTAATTATTTTAAATTTCAAATTGTTTATAAAGGTGTAACTCCCTCTTTTATCCTTTAATTACTTCCCAATTTAGAAAACCGCCTTCTCTCTCTCCCACGATCCTCTCCAACCGGCGATCCCTTCTTCTTCCTATAAAGTTTGGTAAGCACACTCTCCCTTCTTCACACTTTGCTTTTTGTTTTCATTATGTCAAAAACCGATCTTGCTTCTCAGTTTACACGGTTATCCAAGTCGGATGCCGAGAAATTTTGTACTGAATTTGGTATTCCTTTGTCTTTTGAGCCTTCCGTTCCGAAGGGGAAAACCCCTGTTTCCTCTGTTCCGACCGGTAAGGTGGCTGTGTATACTCGTCAGTTCGATCAGGGGAACCTGAGGTACCCTTTTTCCAAGTTTTTTCTAAATGTGTTAGAGTATCATCAGCTTTCACTCGATCAGTTATGTCCTTCTGGGGTCGCTAGGGTTTTACATTTTGAGATTGTGTGTCGTTGTCTTGGTCATGAGCCGTCTGTGTCCATGTACCGGAGGTTCTTTAGATTGGCTAAAAATGGTAACTGGTTTACCATCGAGAAGACCCAATGCGAACCGGCTCTGATTTCTAGTGTCATTGGCCTTGTCTCTCCGTGGAAGGACAAGTTCTTCTTTTTAAATGCTGATTTCCTCCCCTTCAAGGCCCCTAGAAGGGTTTCGGATGCTCCTTTGAACGAGAAAGAGCCTGATCCTGACACCCTTGATCAGGAACTCTTGGAGAAGCTTCGTAGCTTTCCTACTCGTCTTCGAACTTTTCCTGAGGACTTCTTGGTGATGATGGGACTGAGTAAGAACTGGGATGACCCTGAAACAGACCCGGTGATTTATCATGGTGGGGAGGGTATGTGTCTCCCTGGCTCCTTCTTGGTATCTTGTTTATTAACTGTTTTTCTAACCCCTTGTTTTCTTTGTGCAGAGATGAGTGCCTTGGATTTTCTGGCCCTGGATGATATCACAGATGTCAAATTCAAGGTGAAAAGTGTTGCTGAGGGTCAGAATGTGGTTGTGAGGACTGAGCACATTCGTTTTCAAGGGGAATACACAAGTGTGGTTACTTCTTCTGTGGCTCCTGAGGCTCCTTCTGGGAAGAAGTCTGTTACTGTTCGCCGCTCCAGTAAGCGGCTGCAGACTGCTTCCTCAGGTCAAGGGAGCTCTTCTGCCATCCCCTTGGTCCTAGAAGACGAAGACCAGGATTTTAGTCTGATAGCTTCAGCTCTGGGGTTTTCCCCTGCCCCAGGGAAGGGGAAGCTTACTTTGTCTTCTCCCAAGAAGGATGATGCAGTGTTCAAGAAGCCGAAAGATGTGGTGGTTAAGGGTGCTGGTTCGAAGCTGCTGTTGTCTGAGGGAGGTGAAAGCTCGAAGGCTGTTGTTAAAGAGGTTGCTGAGGCTCCCTCCCAAAAGGAGCCTGGTGAGGGAGTGTTTGTGCCAGATTGGGACATCAAGGCTTCTGATGTGCTGAAGAAAGCCTCTGTATGCCGTGATCTTATCGATCATTGTGTTCCTGATGCTGAGAGGGAACTGCACAAGGAGTGGATGGACAAGGATGTGATGAAAAAGATGTACTATCACTTTGGTCAGTTTTTATCTTTGTTTCCTGATGGTATGGCTAGATGGGGAGAGTTGATGTTGAGGAGAGAGCAGGTTGAGAAAGTTTATGATGAGCACGAAGTGGAGTTGGTGAAGGCCAAAGAGGATTTGGCTAGGTATGTTGCACGAGAGAAGGACTTGGTGCATGAGCTGGCTGTGTCTAGGACCCAGCTTAGTTTGAGAAAGAAAAGTTTGACAAAATGTTCAAAGGTTTGAATGATGAGAAGGCGAAGGTGGCAGAGGAGAGGGCAGGTCTGGCCCGGGCAAGGGAGGCGGTTAAGCAAGAGCAGATGGCTGTGGAAAAAGTTGGTATGGAGCTCCGGGTCCAGGTGGACCGCTTGACCGAGGAGAAAGAGTGGTTGATCTCCAAGGGTGTCGCCCGTTTTGTTACCAACCTCCTGCACTCCCAAGAGTTTAATGCCCCTCTGGCAGACATTTATGCTAAAGCGATATCTTTTGGTCGCCATGGAGGGGTTCAAGCTGGGTTCAAAGCAGCTCAAGAGGGTCAGGTGCTAGAGGAGCTGCCGTCCTTCAAGCCTTCATCAGGGGAAGAGTTTGTGAACACCGTTAAGGCCATGGAGTTGGCCACTTATCCTTACATCTCAGCCATTGCTAAATCTGCTGAGCAGCCCCTCTCCTTTCTGCAAAACTTGGAGCCAGAGGGTCTGAAGAAGGATGTGGCTGACGAGGTGTTCAACTCTTATGTGTCTAAGAGGCCCTTAAAGATCATGCTGGATGGTGCTGACGGCGGGGAGGGTAGTTCGAAACGTTCAAAGCCTGCTGAACCTTCAAAGACTCCTAACTTGGAGCAGGTATTTGAGAATCCCTCCCCCCTTCAAGCCTTGGAGGTCGAGTCACTCCCTCCCTCCAGTGAGGATGATCTATTTGAAGGTCTTGACACTGATTCTCTCTATGATGATGTTGGTAACAAAACCCTGGCTTCCACCGGTGAGGACGATTCCACCCCTGAAGCCACAGACTTAGCTACTCCTTGATCTGCCTTTGTTTAGGTCTTTGTTTAGTTGTTCATGGATGTTATTTTGTTCCTTTTGATGTACTCAGCCCTTGTGGCTTTTTAATGTTTTTAATGGAATGCTCCCCCTGTTAGGGGTGATGCCTTTATTATGCTTAATGTGTGGTTGTGTTTGCTCCGTTGCTTGTCGTTTATAGTGTTTGCAATGTCTTTAACTTTTTTCCTAAAGGTGGATGCTGCAGTCACCCAACTTAGGATACTTAGCTAAGGAACCGATGCAATGCTTACCCTATCAGCTTTTGAAACCTTTTCTTTAAATGGTTTCTAAGTGTTATGTTCGTTTTTGTGTATTGTGAACATGTGGGAGCTGTCTTGGTGTGAGGAGCTCACCCTCTTTCATGGGTCTAGGTTTTCCTTCTAAGGACTTGTCCCATGGAGTCGTGGATTGTATTAGGGACTCACCCTGTATACAGGAAGGTCACTTAGCCTTGTTACCTGTTGAGCAGTTGTGGCCTAGGAGCTCATCCCCGTTTCATGGGTAGGTATAGCGCCGGATCCCATGGAGCCTGGTTAGGAGGGGCTCACCCTTTGATAAGATAAGCGACAAGTTTAATAAAAAGAAACATAGTTCATCCATTCATTGATCATAATTCTTTGGATACAAAGAGACGTTTACAACCATCAAACATAAAAACGTTTTAGGTGCTTGTCACTCCAATGTCTTGGAATCATCTTGCCGTTTGGGTCAGCTAGCTTATAGGATCCTCCCTTGTGGGCCTCCTTGATGACATAAGGACCTTCCCATCGGGGACCTAGCTTCCCTACATCCTGCTGCCTGCTGGCTTCGTTGCATCTTAACACGAGATCCCCTGGCTTGAAGGACTCCTTCTTCACTCTTGTGTTATAGTAAGCCTCGAGCTTCTTTTTGTATCTCGCCTCCCTGATTGAGGCTTGATCTCTTGACTCTTCAAGGAGGTCCAAGTTGAGCAGGATCTCGTTTTGGTTGCGTTGAGCATCTTGACGAACACTTCTCCCTGAGCTTACCCCTATTTCGGCAGGTATTACAGCTTCGCTTCCGAAGACCAGGCTATAGGGTGTCTTTTGGTGACTCGTTTTTTCCATGGTTCTAATAGCCCATAGAACGCTTGGGAGCTCATCAACCCACTTCTTGCCATATCTTCCCAGCCTTGCTTTGATGCCTTCGACAATACTTCTATTCATACGTTCCACCTGCCCATTAGACTGGGGGTAAGCTACAGAGCTGAATACTTGTTTGATGCCTAGTTCGGAGCACCAGCTGCTGAAGGGTTTGTTGGCAAACTGCTTCCCGTTGTCGGTTACCATCTCCCCTGGCAGCCCATATCTGCAAACTATTTGTTCCCATACGAAACTTATCACATGCCTCCCAGATATGGTTGCCAATGGCCTCACTTCTGGCCATTTGGTAAAGTAGTCGACAGCTACAAGAAGGAACTTTAACTTCCCAGGAGCTTGTGGAAAGGGACCCACGATGTCCATTCCCCACTTGTGAAAGGGCCATGCTGAGATGATGGGAACAAGATCATGCTTGGGATTAGTCTTCACCGGTGTTTGCAACTGACAAGCTTCACATCTTCTGATCGTTTCAAAGGCATCTTTGTGCATGGTGGGCCAATAGTAGCCCAAATTCATGAGCTTGGATACCACTGAGTGAGGCCCGGCGTGCATGCCACATATGCCCTCATGTACCTCCCTGATGAGGTAGTTGCTTTGATTAGGACCAACACACCTTAGTAAGGGTGCCAAGTATCCCTTCTTGTAAAGTTTGTCATCTTCGATCACATATTGCTTGGCCTTGAGGGCTAACCGCTTAGCTTCTTGTTCGTTTTCAGGGAGCTTCCCCTCTTTTAGGTAGGACATAATGGGTGTCATCCATGTGGATTCGGTTTCGGTGACAACATCTTGTACCTCTTTGTCGTCAATGGAGGGTTCTTTCAGCACCTCAACGAGAACCTTCTTGGTTAGGTGAGCAAATGTCAGGGAGGCCAGCTTGCTGAGAGCATCTGCTTGCTTGTTCTTGGTCCTTGACACTTGTTCCAGGGTGAAGACTGTGAACTCTTTGATGAGTTCCTTGACTTTGTCTTTGTACCTAATCATGGAGGGTTCCTTGGCTGTGTATCCCCCGTTCACTTGCTTGACCACTAGACTTGAATCGACAAAGACCTTTAGCTCCTGGATCTTCATTCTTTTTGCCAATCTCAACCCGGCCAGGAGGGCCTCATATTCAGCAACATTGTTGGTGCAGGGGAAGTCCAGACGGAGGGCATAAGTGTATTCGGTTCCGTGGGGGTCCTTGATGACGAGACCAGCCCCGGAACCCTCTACACTTGAGGCTCCATCGGTGAAAAGACACCATTTCCCCTTGAGGTCAGGTTGTTCTTCAACCTCATTCATCTCTTCCTCGTTTTGCAGGATGGGCAGCTCAGTAAGGAAGTCAGCAAACACTTGCCCTTTGTAAGCCCTCCTTGGCAGGTATTCTATCTTGTGCTCCCCTAGGCCAATGGCCCATTTTGCCAATCTTCCTGAGTCTTCTGGTTTTTCCAAGACGGATCGTATGGGTTGCTCTGTAATGACCTTCACTGGGTGAGCTTGGAAATACCTCCTTAGCCTCTTGGTAGTGTGCACAAGGGCTAGCACTAGCTTTTCTATGGGAGTGTAGTTGACTTCAGCGTCCTTGAGAGCTCTGCTAACGAAGTAGACAGGGATTTGCTCCTTGCCTCGATCAACTAGGAGGACTGAGCTTACTGCCTCCATCCCTGCAGACAGATAAACTGTTATTACTTCCCCTTCCTCAGGGGCTGCCATTTCGGGCAGGGAAGCTATGTGTTTTTTGAGTTCCAAGAAGGCAGCCTCTGCCTCAGCTGTCCAACGGAAGTCCTTCTTGTCAACACAATTTTTAAGTGTTTTAAAGAAAGGTAAGGACTTTTCCGCGGACTTGGGCAAGAAACGTTTTAGGGCAGCAATTTTACCGTTCAGGCTTTGCACTTCCTTCTTGGTAGCCGGTGACTTCATTTCAAGTACAGCTTGGACCTTGCTTGGGTTTGCCTTGATGCTTTGCTTCCCAACTATATGGCCAAGAAACTTCCCCTCCTCGAACCCAAAAGAACATTTGACAGGATTGAGTTTCATATTTATCTTTCGAAGATTCTTGAATGTTTCTTGGATGTCTTTGATCATGGCCTCCCCAGATTTGCTTTTGATGACAAGGTCGTCAACATAGGCTTCCATATTTTTCCCAATTTGTTCCGAGAAAGCTTGGTCCACCAACCGTTGGTAGGTGGCTCCGGCATTCTTCAGCCCGAAGGGCATCTTCTTGTAACAGAAGATTCCCTTGTCAGTGTGGAAGGCCGTTTTCTCTTCATCTTCCTGCTTCATTTGAATTTGATGATACCCCTTGTAGGCATCTAAGAAGCACTTGTATTGGAAACCGGTGAGAGAGTCTACCTTCCAATCGATCTCGGGCAAGGGATAGCAATCCTTGGGGCAGGCTTTGTTGAGATCTTTGAAGTCGACACACATTCTCCACGATCCATCTTGTTTGGCAACCATGACCGGATTGGCCACCCATGTGTGATACTGAACCTCCCTAAGGATACCTGCTTCGACGAGCTTCTTTACTTCTTGGCAAGCAGCCTGGCTCCTGACTGGGGCCAGGCTCCTTTTCTTTTGAACCACAGGCTTGTATGAGGGAGCTATGTTGAGGGAGTGTTCAGCCAAATCTCTAGGGACGCCGGTCATGTCCCCAGGGCACCAAGCAAATACGTCCTTATTTTCCTGCAAAAGGTTAATTAGTTCGGACATAATCTTACCAGGGAGCAGATTGTTTACTTTGATGGTCTGCTCCTGATAGGCAGGGTTTATGCTGATCTCCCGGATGGGACCAGTGCTTGACGTCTCAGGTGCTCTGGGATCGCTTGCCTCCTCTACAGAGGCTATCAGAAGAGCCTCAGCTGTTGGCTTTAGGGTTGCAATTCCGTTGGGAGTGGGGAGCTTCATCAAACCATGTGTTGTTGAGACTACAGCGCCGAAAGTAGCAATCCCCATCCTTCCAATGAGGACATTATAACTTGAAGGGTACCGGATAACAGAGAAAGTTAACTCTTCCGTTCTTGATAAATCTCCATCCCTGAAACAGACGTTAAGTGTGAGCTTCCCCAGGGGATGTACTCGTTCCCCAGAGAAGCCTACTAGAGAAGCGTCTGTGTGCTTGAGCTTAGACTTGATTTCTGGGCTTAGGGATTCGAAGCATCGTTCATACATCACCTCCGTGGAGGCTCCACAGTCCATGTACACCCTGTCTATAGGGAAGCCATCTAGTTCAGCCTCCACTATCACAGGAGTGACGATCAGCTCATCAGGAGCAGGGGGAAGACAAATGTGCTGCTTGTTCCAGGGCTCAGTACGAGCCTTTTTGGCCTGCTGGGACCCTTCGAGACTAACCATGTTGACCTCCTTATCTTTCCGTCCTTCATCTTTCCTTCCTTTAATGTCTTTGATCAGGTGAGCTAGCTCCCCTGACTTGACAGCCTCTTCAATTCTTTTCTTCAGCTGGTAGCAATCGTTTGTGTGATGCCCTGTGTCATTGTGAAAGGCACAATGTTTGCTGGTATCCCTCTTGTTAGCTGCTTTGGACAAAGGTCGGGGAGGTCGGAATGTGTACTTGACTTCTTCTGTGGAGAGTATCTCCTGAGGGGTCTTGGTGAGAACAGTGAAGACTTGTCTTTCTTTCTCCTGGTACCTCCCTGATCTCGGGGATCGTCTCCTTTCTTCGCTTCTTTGATTGTCATAGGATCTCCCTGACCGTTTCTCGTGGTAGGGTTGAAAGTGAGGTCTTCGGGAGCCGGTTGAACTGTCTCTCCAGCTCCCTCGATCCCTTTTCCTGGTGTCTTGCCGAGTTAATGCTTCTTCTCCCCGGAGGAAAGCTTCGGCCCTTTCGAATGCCTCCTCCATGGTTTGGGGAACATCTTCATGGAACCTTCTTAACAACTTTTTAGGACGGATGGCCCCCATAAAACCTGACACTCGAATCTTCTCGGTAGCACCACTGTATTGCAGACCTTCTCTTTTGTACCTTTCAATGAAGCTACGAAGGTTTTCATGCTCACCCTGCTGGATTTGGTGCAGTATGGCAGCATCCTTGGTGCACTTCCTCAAGGGGTTAAAGTTGGAGACAAAACTCCTCCTTAAATCGTCAAAGGAGGAAATACTTCGAGCTGGTAGCCCACAGAACCACAGACGAGCTGGTCCCACCAGGGTTTGCATGAACATGTGGCAACATTCAGCGTTGTTCCATTTTTCTACGGTTGCTGCCCCAGAGAAGACATTCAAATGGTCATCAGGGTCTTCCGTACCGTCATACGTTTTCACATTGGCTGGCATTTTGATCTTATTGGGGAAATCAAAATGAGCGATGTGTTCGGCGAAACATTCTAGCGACTTGGGTCGGTAAGGCTCCGAAAGTACAGCTTCCCCCCTTGTTTCGGTCGCAGAGGTCTGAACCATGTGTTGAGAGGTCTCCGGACCCTGCCCTCCTGCAAGGGAGGTCATAGGCATTTGGTTCAGAGGTGGGGGGTATTGCCAAGGATACCCTCCCGGCCACGAGGGGAAGTAAGGGGGTACATAGGGCGAGTACTGAGGCTGTGAGTAGCTGGGATACACTGTTTCTGGAGGGATGACAGATCCTCCAGCAAGACTCGCTGCTGCCGCAAGGGAGGCAGCCACAGCGCTGCTGGCCAGAGGTAATGACCTCAAGGCTTCTTCATAAGGGAGTAATGTTGAGGTCCCCGGGGAGAGCACAGAGTTGCTAGGACCTCCTCCTCCTGAGTAAATACCTCCCTGACTGTTCAAGTATGGGTGAGGATTTGTGTGAGGATTTGTAGTGGCCCGTTGGGTGGCTGGGGAAGTAGTGGTTCCCAACAACGGAGGACCAGGTGAGAGGGTGACAACAGGTTCTTCGTCGTAGGACAACCTGACCCTAACTCCTCTGGATCTTTCCTCTCGTACGTAGCCATTCAGGAGGTCTCGGAGTTGCAAGAAATTCCTTCGTTCTCCCTCCGGGGTAATATCCATTCGTTCAACTGGGAACAACATATCGTCCCTAGGAGACGAGTTAACAGCCCTTGAGGACGGTGGCGTTCGGTAGTTGAGCATGTCTCCTAGAGACGGTTCGACTTGTTGTCCGTCCGTTCCAGGTGTTTCATGGCCGGAAGCGTCACCGGAGGTGTGACTATTGGCCGGAGTATCTGAAGGACCCCCTCCTGGGTGGTTATCTCCACCAGTCATCACAAAAGGAGGTTACTTAGGAACAAACGGGACTGTAGAAACTCTCAACAGCTTTGTTCAAAGTAGCGACAGCCCCACGGTGGGCGCCACTTGTTGCTACAACAAGGAAAATGACCGGTATTAGGTTAGGAGATGTTTAGGATTATAGGTCAATAGTATGTTATGTTTGGACTTAGGTTTTAAGTTTAGTTTGAGTTTTAGGTATAGATTTGGTTGGAGGATTAGGGGGTCTTCAAGCTCCTGGAAGGACCTGCACAAGGGTAGCAGACACCGTTAGCCTTAACGCAGGAGGGGCCTCCTGCGTTTGGACTCCGGCGTGAGAATAAGTATCTATTCTTTTGGAGTTGGGAATAATGAAGTAGAGAGTAAGAGAGTAGAGAGAATGAGTAAGAGTGTGTGTGGAATGTTACCCCAAGAGTCTCCTTATATAGGCAATGAAATTCTGCCCAGGAGCTCCCTCAGGGTAGCCTCCTTTCTATACCTGGTGATGTTTGACCCTCTATCGGCTCCCTGCAGTGAGACTTTGCCCTTTTTGGGTGTTTTCAGCTTTTATCATTTCCTAGGCAAGTTATGGAGCTGTGTGTTGTTTTTGTTTCTTGCATGATAATAAGCCAAAACCCACTTTTGTCATTTCCAAGACTTTTACTGTTTGCTTTTGCCCAGAGGCTTCCGCATGGCAGGTATGCTGCCCTGTATCAGCTCCAATAAGTCAGGCTACCTCCTAATCAACTCGATTTTGCTTATCTTTTTTGACGAGGGGTTTGAACGTCGTCGTTTTAGGACCCACGTCATCAGTAGGGAAGCACCGATCTAGTGAACCACGTGAAGTTTCGCCGCCGCTACCGGTTAGTCACCGCTAATTGTTTTTTTTTTTTAATATTTATGCTTTATACAGTTAGTATTAGGTTTGTATGTCTGTAAGTAAGTATGTATGTGTGTATTTTAGGTATGTATCTTTATGTTTAATTTTTTTATTTATTTTAAAAAAAATATATTATGTATATGTATTTTAAAAAATGATATATGTAAGTAAATATGTATTTTTCAAAAAATACATAAGGTATAAATATTTTAAAAAATATATTATGTATGTAGATTTTTTAAAACAAATATATATTATATGTGTATGTATGTGTGTATGTGTGTATGAGTGTATGTGTGTGTGTAGGTGTGTATGTGTGTATGAGTGTGTGTATGTATGAGTGTGTGTATGTATGTATGAGTGTATGTATGTATGTATGTATGTATGTATGTATGTATGTATGTATGTATGTATGTATGTATGAGTGTGTATATATATGTATGAGTGTGTGTATGTATGAATGAGTGTATGTATGTATATATGAGTGTATGTATGTATGAGTTTAGGTATGTGTGTGCATGTTTGTAAGCATGTGTGTGTATGTATGTAAGTATGTATGTGTATCTATGTATATGTACGTAAGTATGTATGTGTGTATGTTTATTTATATTTACATGTTAATACATATTGAGACTAGAAAGACATGCCCGAAAATGTAACCTCATTTAAAACATAGTGAGCTTAGTAATACCCGCCCGAAATTGATTTAGTAATTAATTTCGCGTAGTCCCCATTTTGGGACTGCTTTTTAAATATTTTATCTCATTTAAGATGTGAATGTGTACTACATGATTGTTTGTTTTTGAAAGATTCGGTTGTCATTTCCTCTTTGTTCCTCGGGTATATATTTATATTATATACTTGGGGGCTAAGGGGAAATGCTGCTGAATTTTTTTCTTAAACAAACAATCATGTACTACACATTCATATATGAGATGGGTATTCAAAAGGTGGGTTTAGCTGCCTACCCTTTGGGTGTCAGTAATATGTTTCATTTAAATTATCATGTCTTAAACCCAAATTATGTTTCAGTCACATTATCATGTCGATCGATAAAAGCTGGATTAAACTACAGAACCATTTGGACGTTGAGTACGAAAAAGAAATTGACAATTTCATTGAATATGCCAAACTATTCGTCAACCCATTTGGAACGATTAGATGCCCGTGTAGAAAGTGTAATAATTCTAACTTCGTAGACTTCACAACAATGACATTTCATATTCAAGTGAGAACCATTTCCCAAATTGAGAATTGAGAAAACAATTCTGGACCACAAATTTCTCTAAGACAATTTTTTTTTTTTGCTTTAATCGTTGCTTTATATGCAAGAAAACATTTTTATTTTTGTAATTTTTTTTCAATATATACATATGTATAGCTGAAAATGTAATATACACATATGTATAAATGAAAAAATAAAATAAAAATAAAAGATATTTTTTCTTTGCATAAAAACGTGCGATTAAAGCAAAAAAATTTTTTTTTTTTTTGCCTTTATAAGAAATGTGTGGCCCAAAATAGTTTTCTCAGTTCTCAAATAGGGGTTGGTTCTCTTAGGATCTCTACCCTATGTGTGTGTATATATATATATATATAATTCTATTAAATTATTTTTGTGAAATACAACACATGTTAAAGTCACGGTTTGAGTCTCAACATCAACGGATCGCCGAAGAAGAAGAAGGCGGAGGAAGAAGCTCCCAACGGTTGGATCAGGTTGGTATATATTTGTGTATGTGCGTGTTTAGTTTTCATGTTTTTGCGATTGTTTGTTGGGTTTAAAGTAGGTTAAAACTAATATTATTTGGGGTGTTGGAAGGTTGGTATATTTGAAGAAGTGTTGGGCAGACGTCGCGGACATATTCGCAGGATTTTGCTTATATGCCTTGTCCGAGAGAAAGCCTTCCGCATCTTACGCCAACGCAACCGCAAATAACATAGGTATGTCTTTGTAGTTTAAATGTTAATATTTGACCCGTTTGGTATAAATATGTTTAGTAAGTAGGATATTTGACCCATTTTGGTTTATAGTTGTAGTTTATTTGTTTGTAGTTGACCCATTTGGTATAAATATGTTTAGTAAATAGGATATTTGACCCATTTGGTATATATTTGTAGTTTATTTGTTGATAGTTGACCCATTTGGTATATATTTGTAGTTTAAATGTTGATAGTTGACCTATTTGGTATATGTTTGTAGTTTGACCCATTTGGTGTATGTATGTTTGCTAAATGTTAATACTTGACCCATTTGGTATATATTTGTAGTTTATTTGTTGTTAGTTGACCCATTTGGTATAAATATGTTTAGTAAATAGGATATTTGACCCATTTGGTATATATTTGTAGTTTAAATGTTGATAGTTGACCCATTTGGTATATGTTTGTAGTTTGACCCGTTTGGTGTATGTATGTTTGCTAAATGTTAATATTTGACCCGTTTAGCATAAATATGTTTAGTAAATAGGATATTTGACCCATTTGGTATAAATATATTTGTACGAGCAAATTAATCTCATGATGACGAATCCTCAATTCCAAGCACAAACGCTCCAAATGTGTAGTCAATTTTGTCAATCTCAAAACTTTGAAAATCAAGGCGGTAGCGGCAATAGTGGCGATCACAACGACGACGAAGATGAAGATCCTTAGGCGTTTTTGGTATGTTTGTGTAGTTTTGTTGGTATGCTTGAATGTAAATATTGGTATGTTTGTTTAGTTTTGTTGGTATGTTTAGACGAATGTTAATTAAAGTTGGTATGTTTATATATATGTAAATGGTGGTATGTTTGGTTAATTAGTTTTGTTATTATTTCGTTTGATTGTGCGTATGTGGACAAAGCGAGGAGGGAAAGAAAAAAAAAAGGACCTTTAGCGGCGACAAAATATCTTGCCCAGATTGCACAGCTATTTGCCATGTGGAAAACCCCATAAGCAGCGCCTCTTTAGCGGCCACAAGGGGCTTTAGGCACCAATTTTTTTAGACGGGACTTTTAGCGGCGACAGTCGCCGCTAAAAGTTGTGTCGCCGCTTAAGCCCTACTATGTTGTAACCAACCAAACCAACCATGGTCGCCGCTAAAGCCCGACTATGTTGTAACCAACCAAACTAACCATGAAAAATATCAACCACCATGTCTGAAATGTTAAAACATACCAATATTATTGAAATGTGTGAATTAAACCTTAGTTTAATACATAAGATTTAAAAAGTAATACGGTAAAAGATAAATCTAGTATCTTGAATAAATTACAAGGTTAGGTTACAAAGAAAAGTGATGAACATATCTCTATACACATCGCAAGCTATATTAATCATGCTAAGATCTTAGGAGATAACTATGGTAGGTAAATAGCAAAGTATACGGCTAATATAGAAGAATAATATCATCGATCTTTACTCCCTTTCGTGAGAATGTATGCTATCTGTGTCTTAGTGTCAATTGGCACAGGTTGTGTTACTGTTTCCTTGTACTTAACACGTTATTTAGGGAAGTGACAATCCATCTCAACATGCTTTTAGTTTGTTTGTGGAACATGGGATTATTGGCCATATGACGAGCCGCTTGATTGTCACAAAATAGGAGCCATCTCGAGGATATTGAGAAGCCACAACACCTCACTGACTGTAATTAAGTTCCTACTCGACTACTCGTTAACAGACTCATGAGGGAAACTATACGATCATTGGGAACTTTTCAGATTTAAGTAGAAAAATAGTCATAAGGGATTTATCTCACCCAGTTTGTTAAAAGAATCAACAGGGGTACTATTCAACGCAAATTTTTAGTATTAAAACGTCAATTTTAATCCTCAATAAGCCAAGTCCTTTGGTGTCTTAATCCTATCTCCCCGCCAAGGCAAGAGTTACCACACCCAAAGTCTCAAACAATAACCTCGAACTCCCGATTAAAGCAATTAACATGTTGGTTCTACATAGACATAGCTTTTTTTTGGATCGGCTAAGGACATCACCTCGGTACTCCGTTTCGAATCCCCTTCCGCATCGTCCCTGAGGGCATAAGTCCTTTCAACGTCAAGGGGTGTATTTTTGCTGGCCCTGAGATTTGAACCGTGCACCTCCCCTGGACGGGAACCTCCCTAAGGAGTAAACCCTTAGCTAACATGAATATTTTGAACAAACAAAATAGAAATGGTTTAGATCCCCCAAACACACGCAAGAAGCTTAGTTGCTCATTGCTTTAAGCCTAGATTTTAACAAACTTTGAAAGATTGATAAACATTTAATGTAGTTCTCACAACTCATAAAGATTACAAAGCTTAAAAGAAGAGGGCTGAAGTGTAGTGTGTTCTAGCAAAGGAGAAAAGAATTAGGCTAATGGAAATAGGGTGAAAGCTGCCTTTTATAGACCCAACAGGTAAGGCATGGCCCATGACTAGACAACACGGCCTGTGCCTGGCTAGATCTTAGGAAATCTGACCAACTTCCACACACGGGGCGTAGTACTAAGGCATGGCCCGTGGTATGCTTTTATGGGTCCCACCAGATCCTGAAAATCCTCGAGATATCTTTCTTGGTATTTAATGGTTTAGGCAAAGCCCGTGCTTTCAGAGCACCAGACGTGTCTCGACCGAATCTACAAATCTTTAATTTTTCGTCCAGAATCACTTCGTTTGTTTGTTTTGAGCCCCATTTGTCCTCAAAATAAAAGAAACTAAATTAAGCTTATTTCTATAGTTAATTGAAAATATCTTAAACATTTAGCAATTATTAAATCACAAATATGTAAAGAGTTTTAAGAAAAAATTACACCGTTAGTCCTTATGGTTTCCTTCCAGTTTCAATGTCAGGTATTAAGGTTTTATTGTTTCACTTTAAGGTATTAACCTTTGAATTTGTTTCAATGTCAGGTATTAGGGACTAACCTAGTTAGAACTTAACTGAGTTTGAGGGGTATTATGGTCCATTCACCTGTTTATAAAGAAAAACAAAATAAAATCCAAAACCCACTTGTACAAGACTCGAACCTGCGACCTTGGCTTATTAAAAGAACAGGCAAACCAGCTGATCTAAGCTACCGGATGGTTATTATTCCGATCATATTCTTTATAAATGAAATCGATGCATGTCATCTTCCCCATTCAACCCAAACCAAACCCTAACCATCTGAACATTTATAGTTATTTAAAAAAAAATTAATTAGAAGAGAATGTTACTGGTATTCGACATTCCAATTGATGCACCCGTCCTCACGACATACTAATCAGTGATGTTAAGCTTTCGCTATTTAAGCTTTCAAGCTTGAGAATATGTTTAGCACAAATAAAGAAACGAAGAGGCAAAAGAAACGTAACATGCATGAGGAATGTAATTATAATGATTACCATCATGAGAAAGAAAGGCAATAGTGCAAAACGTAACATGCTCTAATCAAATCGTTTTGTGACGAGGGTTTGAAAAGGGGATCGCTTCTAATGCAATTATCTACAACACGATTATAAATGCGTATAGCAAGTCAAATCAAATTGAAGAAGCCGAAGGTCTATTTGCTGAGATGAAATCAAAGGGAATCTGGTCTTTGATCAAAGTTCGAGGATTAGGGTTTGGTTTGGGTTGAATTGGGGAAGATGACCTGCATCGATTACATTTATAAAGAATCTGATCGGAATAATAACCATCTGGTAGCTTAGATCAGCTGGTTTGCCTGTTCTTTTAATAAGCCTAGGTTTGAGTCTTGTACAAGTGGGTTTTGGATTTTATTTTGTTTTTCTTTATAAACAGGTAAATGGACCATAATACCCCTCAAACTCAGTTAAATTTTAACTAGGTTAGTCCCTAATACCTGACATTGAAACAAATTAAAAGGTTAATACCTTAAAGTGAAACAATAAAACCTTAATACCTGACATTGAAACAGGAAGGAAACCATAAGGACTAACGGTGTAATTTTTTTGAGTTTTAATTAAAATGTTTTAAAGGAATCAAGCTAGTTAAGTATTCAACCACATACAAATTAAATTCATATTTTTAAATTGTTATCCCCGAAGTTTTTCATTTATTCGTAAGCTAAAAAATTTATTTATCAAAATTTATTTAATTTTAAACAATCATATTTTGATTAAATGAACTAATGGAGGTAATTTGGTCTGACTTTAAAGTTTGAAAATTTAATTATGCAATTTCAAAGTATGGCAAATATTGTTTTAGTTTTATAATTATAAATAATTTTTAGAAATGATTAGTTATATTTGATGAGATTGAATATATAAAAAATGTTTGTCTTCTAATATTTATTTTTTGACTATTAAAAACAATTATAGAAATAACTTAAATAGGAATTGAATGAGAGTCGTTGTTGTTTTGGTCTAAAATTACTTAATAAAAATAATCTTGTTTTCCAAATCAGAAAATGCGAGGCAGGGTGCTATAAGTGCCTAATATGTTTGTAGTCTAGTTTTATTCTGAAAATGGAGTGTTAAGATGTTAAAGAAGTAAATATATGACAACTATGCTCAGGATGGCAAAGGTAAATTTGAGGATGGACAGTTATATCCTAAGGATGTAACTGTAAGGCAGAATTGAGAGACAAGTAAAATAAGTATGAATACACAAAGAACAACACTCGATATACGAGTAAAGTCCTTGATCAGTTGTTGATTGCCAGCACAAAACCTCGGGAGGAGTCTAGGCCCCTGCCTTGTTTGTTAATATTAATAATGTAAAAAATGGTACAACTTTGGATGAATGAGTGACGAGTGTACTAAGATTACAAAGATTGTGCTAAGTGTGTGAGTATTCTATGAGCAACAGAGTGTATGTGTAGTTTAAGTGACTCTAAGGTATCTTATACTCATCAATCATCCCCTTATTTATAGTACATGAAAGTAAATAAGAGATCACATGTAATCCGCTGGTCTTCAATGGTCTTCAAGGCTTTTTCAGGTGAGCGTTAAGTGGTTTCAACTGAATATAGTCGTTAAATGGCCGCTTCCCCATTCTTCGCCTATATTTAATGCAATTTGGTTACAAGTTTGACTTCCTATTTGAGCCTAGACTTGGCTTGCAAGCATAACATCGTCATCCTTGAATTCTTTGACTGAATATTGAAATATAGACGTTGGAGAAGAGTTACGAGTCTATATTATAGCTTAGTTGTACTTGCAATTATGTCATATAAAGATAATTCGTTAGTCCATCCTCAGGATGTGCACATGCTAAAATATAGTTATATCCCGAAGTCTGTCAAGTCCTTCAGCATCCTGAGGATGCTACACTAAGAATATGAGGTAAAATTATTCTGAGAATTTTCACCACCAACAATTGTTTTAAATAATAAATGGGAGACTTCATGAGGGAATAAATTGTGTAGCCCATATGTTTTCTTTTATTAAGATAGATAGATAGATATAAACGTTTGCCAAATGAAGGCCCAGTTTTGGGCATGGGCGGGGTGGGCGACATCCCAAGGCCCAAACTCCCAGGAGGCCCGAAATTTTTAAAATTTAAAATATATTATTTATAAAGCGTATTTAAATTATTTTGGTGTGGGAAATAAGAACAAAGCATAGGTAGATGAGTTGGTTAGTGAATTATATTTCAAGACAGAGAACTTGGTTTTAAATCTCGCTTCATGCATTTAATTTTCTTTATTTTTCAATATAGTATATTCTAGGTATTGATGTTTTTTAATTAAATGTTGAAATTTTAATTACATATATTTGAAAATTGAAAGTTAAAACTTGAATTTTATAAGGGGCCGGATTTTTTAGTCGCTCTAGGCCCAAAACATTTCCGAGATTCTCGGAGACGGCCCTGGCCAAATGCATTATACATTATAACAATTTGATTTATCATTTATTTTTAAGTTTGTTTTTATGACGCTATTTGATCTAGAATTTGAATATTAAGATAGACGTTGATATTTTCATTATTATGAGTTATTAGCTTTATTGTTGATTAGATAAGCATTTTCAATATCATTTTCATTGTAAAGTTTTAAAAAAAAAGATATGGTTACCTAATACAATTTTCCAAAGAAAACAATAATATAGTCATGTAAATATTGTAAATCACTCTTGAGATTGTCGTGAACTTGTGAAGCATAATCAGCCAACCGTGAATAGTACGAAACTGTGCATGCCGGTGAATAATAATGCATCCTGGCTGAACCAAAAACAGACCAACAGGCTGCAATATGTTGTATGACAACCTTTAAATAGACTACACTTTTGGATGGATATAAATCAAATTATTAGACTAAAGGGTGTGCAATGCGGGGAGGGAATCCGGGGTGTGATGTGGCGTCCGGGGAACCCGGGAACACCCCCCCCCCCCCCCGTAAAATTTTCGGTGACTTCGGGGTGTTTTCCCCTTCTCCCCGTGAATTCTCATTGGTCCTTTTTCTTTTTCTTTTTTTTTTAATCAAAGTTTATAAGGAAAAAAGGAAGGGGGAATGGGGGAAGGCATTTCCAAACTTTGGGGGAGAAAATAAGGGAAATGATGTGGCGCTGATGTGGCACTTGGGGGAGTTGGGGGAAAGAGGAGGCACACCATATAGCCTTATTATAGAGTCCCTATGGATTGTAATCTTAACACCTGAATTCAAAATACTTAGTTAGATTTTATAACATTACTAAAATACTCTCACTAATAAAAACAAACTGCCATGTTTGGCATTCCTTATTTCACCTCCTTATGACTTATCTCCTTAATCAAAAAGGAGATAAGGAGATAAGTTTGTTTGGGTAATGGGTTGAAAAGGAGGTTTTTGTGGGTTGAAAAGGAGATAACTTATAAGTAAGGATTTGTGACTTTTTGATTAAGGAGATAAGGAGGTAGAAGAAGGAGATAAGAAAATAAGGAGTTGGAGAGCCAAACATGCTCAGATCCTACCAACCCACCACCTCATAACACCACTATAAAGCACCACCATACACCACCACCACCACCGCCGTTGCCATCACTATACACCATTGTTGCCACCACAATACACCATCGTTGCCATCACACACACTGCCTTCTCACCAAATCCGCCTCACCATCTTCATTGCACCACCATCATCCTCACGCTCATGTGTCCTAACAAGGCTTTGGCCAACAAGTCGTACATTTAATTCCCATATCTATCCGATCTTCCAACAGATTCAATGGAGATGAAGGCATACCGTAGACAGAGACGTTGGATTGATGGGGAGGTTTCAGGTGGTCTGAAGGTTTGGTGCGGTGGAGTTGTACGATGGATGCAGCTATGGTTTCAGGTAGTCCAAAGGTTTGGTGTGGCGAAGTTATATGGTGGATGCAGCTAGGGTTTCAGGTTCAAGTAGTGGTGCGACGGTGGTGAAAGGTGGGGCTTTTGAGAAACAGTGGTGATGATGTCATAAACCTGGCTGGGTTTGTCAGTGGGATGGTGAATAGAAGAGGGATTTTGGTGGTTGTTTGAGGATGGTGATGTTTGGTGGTGGCTGGAGGTGTCAACGTGGTGGATTAGTGGGTGTCAATTGGGTGACAGTTGGGATTGGGTTCAAATGGGTTGTAGATGGGTTGAGTATGTGTGTATGTATATATTGTTTTTAAATTTTAATGGTAAGGGCATTTAAGTAATTTCATAATATTTAATTGAGAAAATCTAACCAAGTTAGTCTTTTGGACCCATGTTGTTAAGATTTGAAACCATTAGGACTCAGACCAAAACAAGTTTGAATTTTGGACTCAAGTAGTTAAAATCGCAAAACCACATGGACTCAAATATGAATTTACTCATTATTCTATTTAAAAGGTGTAGAGATCTCATAAACATTATTAACTTATTTTGTTCATACAAAGATGTTAAGTGTGCCCAAATGGTGTGAGAAAAACGTTATGTGTAAACCAACAAATGAATGTTATACGGTTTATTTCTGTTGATAGTGATAGTAGCATTTTAGTCAATTGTGATTATTTTTTTAATACATTCATGGTTTAATTAGATTGAGAGTTTTTATAGGGGTCTCTCTAGAATTAGCCTATATGTTTCTAAAAGCAGAGGTAAGGTTTGTCAGCTTCTCACCCTTCCCAAACCGTACCAAAAATTTTAATATTTATAAGATTTTACTGGGTATGTTGTTGTTAGGACAACCGAATACTATAACAATTTGCACCGAAGCTTATGAACAACACAACAATGGGCTAGATTTTGAATCTTATTTTAGTACTGCCATTATTCATTTTTTGCCTAGCAAATAGAGAGGCCTGGAGAATCAAGTAGAGGAAGAAGAGGAAGAGGAAGACGAAGAGGAGGAGGTTGGCCACCCTGCTTAGGTGACCATCATTGTCTTCTGCCCCATGTTCCAGCATCAACGTGTGTGGTTGAAACCAGAGGTTTAGTGGCAATGATGGACTCAAACCGAAGAAGACAATGATGGTGGCGACGTTACTGGTAGCACCTAGGGTTCCGGAAGAACTCCGACGAAACAGAGTTGGTGTGCATGTTTCATTTGATGTAGATTAGAAAACACCGAGGTACCAACAACGTGGTACGTTCCAACCTTATTGATTCACTTTTCCCAAAACTGATGAAGGTTTAGGGTGGTTTAGGTCTTGAGCTGATGGTCGATGATGTTGGGTTTTCGTTGATCGCCACACAGTGGTGAAGAGATACTTGCTTGATATTTTAGGTTCGGTTCTGATCCATCTCCAAATATCAAAACTGATTGTTGTACAATATACTTGCTTGATATTATAGGTTGTATTGCTTAGTGGAATATAAATATTCTTTATGCATTGATTATTTGATTAGCCCATTGAAGTAAGTCACAACGTTGTTCAAGCAATTGGTTGTTGGTTTGGTCTAATTACATTATTGTTGACACAAATCTAAGGTACCAATTTTAATCGTTCAAATATATTGCTTCAATCTTGAAATCAATTTCTGTGTGATTGCTTGAATCTTGCTTTTTAGATTTCAATTACTAAAAATCACTGCATTTCATGTAGGTTTCGTTATGTTCATTGCTTATTGGATTTGAGCTCACATGATTACCGATGTCTATACCGTGCAAACTAAATGTTACCGCCCAAACAAAATAGGTACTAGTCACAGTAGTCACTTTTTTATCTCTTTCGGTTGTTGTATCGGCCGAATGATGGTATCATATCGATATTGTAACGAACTGAACTAAAATCGATCGATCGTCCACCGAGAAGCACGGGAATGACACTAGTTATATACAAAATGCATCAAGTATAATTGACAATACAACAAATGAGTTGATGATCAATTTTTTTATTCCAAAAGCTAAAGTGCAATTAACAAGTTGTTTTATACTTTCGATATGGCGATGCAGTTTTATAGTTGTAGATGAAGGGGTAGGGTATCAAAATCCTTGCGCGGATATACATCCTACCCCACAACTTAGCTTAGAGGATTCAAACTTATGCGCAACTAAGCCTGCCAACGCTAAGAAGACATGGGTTATCATAATCTGCGAAACATTACCAGAGCAGGATCAATCACCAACGCAAGGTCTTACACAGGGTCCCGCGACAGTTATTCACGGATCAACCACATTGCAACCCGCGATGGCGCTGGTCTAACAGCGCTGGCCATCCACAGTGCAGATGCAGCCCCTTGCTCCCACTTGGCTACACTGACCAGTTTTTCAGCTTTATGCCATACATCACATCAGACGCCTTCTAGAAGCTGCGACAGACGCCAGGAAGAAAAGGAAGCACCTACAGCCAACCATGTCGTGCCACGTGGACCAAAGGCAGGGGGGGTACCAGTTTTCTCTCTCCTTAGCATTTATTACGTCCAGTTTTACTTTAACTTATCTGATATGATTCTAACTACTGGGCCGAAAGGAGGCAAGCCCATAACCCGGGCCCAAGCCCATCATCAAGGTTATGGGTTAATGATGTTTGGCCCACCTGTGTCCTATATAAAGGAGGACTCTCCTCCTTTATGGGAACGAACACATTTTGTACAACATATGTGTCACACCCCGATTTTCCCGTCGGTTGTGAACGTTTGGTACCTTTGCTACGCAGCGGAAATAACACATCTAAGACTCTTTTAATTCTGAACGCCTTTACTAAGCCTTCTAGGATCTCCAATCCCAAGACATCGCCTATTCCAACCGTGTCGTTGCCAAATTCTAGACCTGAAAGACATGCTTAAAAAGGTCAACATAAAGTTGGTGAGTTCAAGGTTTTAGGTTTATTTCTCATCAAAACCCGTTCGTTTCAAACCTTTGGGAAAATAATCATCAACATTTTAAGAAAGTTTATTTTCATTACACAAACCGTTATTTGTGAAAAATCTTGTAAAAGTCCCATTGGAATCCAAGCCAGGTATTCCATTTTATTTACCCTTCGGCCCGACTCACTTTACCGTATATTTATCTCCCCATAAAGATAAATATACTAGGTTCTTGTCGACCGAACAACAACATTTAAAATGAGACTTTATTCCCATGGAATCCTCGTCGGGCATTCCACAATTACTTTTGAAAACTTTCTTTTTGTAAACTATTTTCCCACTCGGATTCCTCACTGGACATCCGTAAATATAATTATGAAAACCATTTTCCCCCGGTAAATCCCACCGGTAAATTCGTACTTAAAAGCGGAAATGAACATTAAAATAGCCAGTATTCATAAACCAGTGCAAGTAACATAGTTAGATTAAGTAGTGTCATATATGTGGAGTCGCGAGCCCCTACATGACGATGGCGACCAATCCTGAGCCCATAACCAAACCAAGACTTCACATTTCATTTGCCCCGCGCGAGTTGTCTGTCGGATCAACAACTCAGTTCAGAATACGTGCACCTCTTGTCTTTACCGGGTTGACGCTATCAACCAGAGGTGGGCCTCGTCAGGCACCGATAGTACTATCCAAATATTCCTTCGGTTTCATATTCCTGAATTAATGGTTACAGTAAACACGCGAGGACCTACCCCGACTGGTTTCCGTTACCCAGGTTCCAGGTACCCATCTTGCTACTTATCATCCTCACCTCGACTCGACTCACTTTACCGTATATTTACCTCCCCATTAAGATAAATATACTAGGATCTTGTCGATCGAATAATTGTTACTTTCTACACCTTACAACTATTTAACAAACATATCCTTCATTTCCCTTTTGTCCCTGCACGACTTTATAAAAGCATTTGTAACTTTAAACGTTTTCTCAAAAACTTTGTTACGCTTTAAATTCATCAGGTTTTCATAAAACAAGCATGTCTTCCCCCCGAAAACATTTACAAAACAGTAAAAAGTGGGGTCATGAACTCACCTTGATTTCCTTGCTTAGCTAGCAAACAAGCCTGAAGCCTTGACCGACTTCCTTGTGTCCTATTACCAACAATGGACACCTTAAGGTCTAACACAAATAAGCCTAGCTTATTTACCAGTTACAAGATAGTTTATCCAACTATCTAGACTCGTGTATACAACCCGAGTCTTAAAGTGTTTTAACTCGACGAACCGATCGTGACTTATCTTAATCATGTTTAACATACGACATAGCACCCAAGTTGCGCACTTGTTACTATTCGTGTGTAAACCATGTTGGACTAAAACAACGAAACGCATTTCTTATCCTGAGCCGTAGCTCGTCTCGTTAGTCGGATAAATGTATTTGTCTTGTATGTTTATATTTAGGAAAATATGCTTTGCAAAAATACAACTCTTGTTATTAATTCCGATTAATAACATTTGTTACTTCTTTCCCAAAATCCGAACATTTAAAGTGTTCAAAAGTTTGCTTTTTATAAAAGTAATTCCCAAGCAAAATCGAACGTTTTATAAATTTTGAATCCGAACAATAAACATTATTTAGTTACCGAAGGCTTTCGAAAATTCGCCATCCTGGACGCTCGGCAAAACTATATATATTATACTTGTTTGAAACGATTGTTGGATTCACTTATTATTGTTACAAATAATCTTTTGTCAAAGCGTTGCGACTTTGTATAAATAATATATTTAAAGCACTTGGAAATTTATTTATAAAATACACAACTACTTCGCCTTCTTTGCACTTAGGATTCTGTAAAGATTTCGCCAGAGTTTCCTCTGTTTTTGCGCATACCAGACAACACAAGTTGTCTACAATTTCCCGAAATCAATTTCCAACACAAGACCACATTCCATTTATCCGCAAATCCAAACCAAACGACACTTATACGTTTCGACACTTTATATAAATTATACTTATTTATATAACACATATAACAATATATATACCATATAGTCCAACATATTTAGTCCAATACACGATATAATAAGTCACGCTTTAGTCCAAATACCACTTTCTGCTTAGTATATTATCGGTTCATTCGCGAGTTAGTTTCTTATTCGTATTCATTATTTACATATAAATATATATATATATATATATCGTAAATATAACAAAGCAATCACGAATAAGTTATACCGAATGTTTAAACGCGTGTTTCGCCATGTGAACTCTATTTGGTCGGCGCGTTGACCGAATCTGGCCAATTGACTCAGCTTGACTGTTGACCCGAACAGTTGACCAGCTTTGACTGAACATTGACCAGTGTTGACCGCGTGTTGACTGAACCGAACCATCCAGATCTGAACCGGACCACCCGGATCTATCCCGAACCGCACGGATCTAACCAGATCTGGCCTACGCGATAAAACTTAACCCAAAACAACCGGATTTGACCCGAGACACTAGACCCGAACAAAACCCGAACCGGATCTGAACCGTGACTCATACCGGACCACAACCAACTTGAGGCCCAAACCCGAAAACCTCAAGAACCAAGACCAAAACGACACCCGAACCACCGAGACCACCAATAACTACCAGATCTGAGCCGAGAAGCTCCGGATCTATAACCACTACCAAGCTTGACCACAACCATAACCGGATCTGACCAGATCCGGTCTCTGCGACCCCAAACCCGACTGAAAACAGCAGCTCGTCACCTACACATCCCTAACCCGAGCAAAACCACATAACCCCGAGCCAAATCGAGCTCCCTGTCTCCCTGATCTGCTTAAACTGTCGCGCCGCCACCACCAAGGAGTGTGGTGGCCGGCCGCTGCTTTAAAAGGAGGAGAGAGAGAGAGAGAGACGTGGGAGAGATGGAGCAGAGAGAGTTACCAGATCTTCGTGAACCAGAGACGGGGTCACAGCCCTGCGTCGCCGCTGCTTCTGTTTTGGGGTGAGGAGGTTGCGCCGCCACCACCTAAGCTTGGTGGTGGCCGGTTGTTGTTGTAGCAGGAATGAGGGAGAGGGTGCGAGGGAGAGAGTAGGGAGAGAGAGGGTTGCAGAGAGATGAGAGGATGAGAGGTTTGTGTTGTCTGCCAAAAATGAGGAAGAAGAAGAAGTTAAAGGGGTTAAATACTTGGGTTAGATTTAGTTAGGTAGACACCGCGTATCTAACCCGTTAACTCGCGAAACGTCACGGTTTTAAATTTAGGCTCGATAAGTAATTATAAAAATTAGTCGGTTTTATTCAAAATATTAAATTACCTTAAACCGAGCAAAAATATAATTAATATTAGTATCCTACGAGTTATTGCGAAACATTCGCTAAAATCGCGTTAACTCATTCGGTTACCGTTTCCTCCATCTAAACGACTCTATAGCTTTCGATATTTAATAAATAACATTATCTATAATAAATAATTATTCCGAAAGTACAAAAGCGGTTAAAACCGCACATTTCGGTGTACGGCTCTCATACCGGTTACTTGCCGCGTTTTCCAAAACGCTGCGTTTTAGACCGTTTTTCAAGCCGATTCCACATCCGATCGCTTCAATAGGATACACGTGCTGTATTTACGTACACTAACTATCTGCTAGTCCATTTTGACAACTTTTTACTGATGTCAGTTCGTTAACGTTAAAACGCGAAATTCTTTCTTTAAAATCATCAAGGCGTCCACGAACTTCGAGGAGGGCATCGTAGGACTTGTAACGGCTCATTAAATCAAAATTAACTTTAAACCATGTTAATCACTTCCAAAATATGATTAAAATCGCATCAGGCGTTGTACGGAATTTGCCGGTTGTCACATTCTCCCCCTGTTACAGAAATTTTGTCCTCAAAATTTGAGCTAAGATATCTTTTGAAGACTCAATAGAAGTTTCACAACAATAAATGAGTCAAGGTACCTACCGGTACGAATGAGACAAGGTAGATTTTCAGAATCAACCGAATACAAGGACATTAGGTAACAAACCTCAAATGTTCCACTTGAACAAGTCTCAAGGAAAGTATATACATTTTCAACCTTCCACACGATTTGCAAATGTGTGGACAATAGCTTGAATGTTAGAATCAACCGCTCAATTTCTCTGAAAAAAATATCGATGGATTGTTTGTGGCAAATTAGGGACTACCAATAGTCCTCTACAATGTACACATATACAATAACCGCTTTACAAAAGCAATGGGAAGACTCCTCAAAGAGCCATGCTATGAGATCGAACGACTTGGTATTCCAACACTTGAAACAAAAGAAAGTGTTCATATACTCAATTAGTTTCAAATGGGCGATATATGTGAAACAATATCCTTTGCAATTGATGAATAGACAAGCTACGATAGTTTGTCTAGTTTACAAAACATCGACGTGGTTATGATTAATGAAATCAAAATGATTTAGCACAAGTGGCATACAAACGCCCAACAATGCTATCAATAAATTTGTCAACAAATAACATTGGCACACCTCAACGAAACAACTAGTGCACCAACTTTTCCGTTACACGCCACAAGGTGTGTTTGAATTTGAGACAATAACAAACAAGTTGAAGAAAATAAACACGCAATTAAAGATCACCCATTATTACAAGTCGAATGAATATTCACCACAAGGTGCTGTATCAATTTCCAATGATTCGATTCAACTGAAGTGTCGATTCCAAGAAACTCATCGACAAATTTTCAAGAGATTCATTGCCCACAATGGCCTGACACATCAAGGTTAGAATGCAAGCATTACGAACAACGTAATGATAACAACCATTAATGAAACCATCGTTCGATGTGAAGCCCTTCAATGGACGTTCACAATTTAAAGAATTCAAACATACGACAGTTGACACGTGTACAAAATACGTGTCCAGTTCTGTGAAAAGATAAGGAATCAACAAAAATTGGATTCCTTTTTTGATAGTATGTTGAAGGCCACAAACACTAACGAAGAGAAATGTAAAACGTACTCAAAAGATATAACCAGGTTCTTCAACACGAACCTCAGAGGCTCAAGAAACAAGATCATCAAGATCTTAAACTGGTTTAAGAAAACCGAAGTCACAACTGACACGAACAGGGGAGAATCGGCAATCATGTCCGTAACAACAAAATAGATAACCTTTATGTCTTACACATATACCCTCACGATAGATCTTCTTAGGACTTTCTTGTGCCTGTAAATTCGCAATAACGTGATGTTTGCGTTATCAAAAATTTACCTCACAAGATCATCCTAATAATCTCCATCATGAGTTATATCACAAGCACTCGTTAAATTCACATATTCATACGTATACTTATTACGTATATAATGTTAGTCGTACGCGCCACCTTTCCTGGTGCTTTTCCCCGACCACATTACAGCTTGCGCAGTATCATTAGCAAAACGAGGTGCTTTATTACAATGTTTCGGACCGAAGTCGACCTTGACGACGTACGTAAACCCTGAACCTGGGGATGCGAAACCGCAGATGCTACAAACAATCCGTTCTGCATGTCGGTGCTACCAACTTGTCCAACTGCTTGACATGAGTGCGCATCCTCGCCACGTCCAAGCTAGTGTTGACATCCGTTGGCGATACGTACTATTTTCGAAACATACTTATATACTTTACATAATACACAGAGTATATGATCAAGTAAATTGTTCCTAATAACTACGGAACAATGACTCAGCTAAATTCTATGTGAACATACATTCGCTATTCCAAGCGATGACTCGCCGGTCACTAGTGAGATATGTCTAGCCATCACGCGCTATTATACCTTTCTATATACAAATATAGAATTTTCTTACTCACTATTCACATAAGCAAAGGTTTCTTACGCTGAAGAAACATAAGCCGAGCTAGTGTAATTCCGTACACCAAAAATCATTCAACTTATCCGGCAACGGTTGGAATTTCAATTCCTAGGCGTTCGTGCTAAATTTTCAGTCTTAGAGATTTTTGGTCCCTTATTCAAAACAAGACTCAGGTTAAAGCCTAGGTATCTACACGACACCTAATTCGCTAAAACCTATAGCTCTGATACCAAGCTGTCACACCCCGATTTTCCCGTCGGTTGTGAACGTTTGGTACCTTTGCTACGCAGCGAAAATAACACATCTAAGACTCTTTTAATTCTGAACGCCTTTACTAAGCCTTCTAGGATCTCCAATCCCAAGACATCGCCTATTCCAACCGTGTCGTTGCCAAATTCTAGACCTGAAAGACATGCTTAAAAAGGTCAACATAAAGTTGGTGAGTTCAAGGTTTTAGGTTTATTTCTCATCAAAACCCGTTCGTTTCAAACCTTTGGGAAAATAATCATCAACATTTTAAGAAAGTTTATTTTCATTACACAAACCGTTATTTGTGAAAAATCTTGTAAAAGTCCCATTGGAATCCAAGCCAGGTATTCCATTTTATTTACCCTTCGGCCCGACTCACTTTACCGTATATTTATCTCCCCATAAAGATAAATATACTAGGTTCTTGTCGACCGAACAACAACATTTAAAATGAGACTTTATTCCCATGGAATCCTCGTCGGGCATTCCACAATTACTTTTGAAAACTTTCTTTTTGTAAACTATTTTCCCACTCGGATTCCTCACTGGACATCCGTAAATATAATTATGAAAACCATTTTCCCCCGGTAAATCCCACCGGTAAATTCGTACTTAAAAGCGGAAATGAACATTAAAATAGCCAGTATTCATAAACCAGTGCAAGTAACATAGTTAGATTAAGTAGTGTCATATATGTGGAGTCGCGAACCCCTACATGACGATGGCGACCAATCCTGAGCCCATAACCAAACCAAGACTACACATTTCATTTGCCCCGCGCGAGTTGTCTGTCGGATCAACAACTCAGTTCAGAATACGTGCACCTCTTGTCTTTACCGGGTTGACGCTATCAACCAGAGGTGGGCCTCGTCAGGCACCGATAGTACTATCCAAATATTCCTTCGGTTTCATATCCCTGAATTAATGGTTACAGTAAACACGCGAGGACCTACCCCGACTGGTTTCCGTTACCCAGGTTCCAGGTACCCATCTTGCTACTTATCATCCTCACCTCGACTCGACTCACTTTACCGTATATTTACCTCCCCATTAAGATAAATATACTAGGATCTTGTCGATCGAATAATTGTTACTTTCTACACCTTACAACTATTTAACAAACATATCCTTCATTTCCCTTTTGTCCCTGCACGACTTTATAAAAGCATTTGTAACTTTAAACGTTTTCTCAACAACTTTGTTACGCTTTAAATTCATCAGGTTTTCATAAAACAAGCATGTCTTCCCCCCGAAAACATTTACAAAACAGTAAAAAGTGGGGTCATGAACTCACATTGATTTCCTTGCTTAGCTAGCAAACAAGCCTGAAGCCTTGACCGACTTCCTTGTGTCCTATTACCAACAATGGACACCTTAAGGTCTAACACAAATAAGCCTAGCTTATTTACCAGTTACAAGATAGTTTATCCAACTATCTAGACTCGTGTATACAACCCGAGTCTTAAAGTGTTTTAACTCGACGAACCGATCGTGACTTATCTTAATCATGTTTAACATACGACATAGCACCCAAGTTGCGCACTTGTTACTATTCGTGTGTAAACCATGTTGGACTAAAACAACGAAACGCATTTCTTATCCTGAGCCGTAGCTCGTCTCGTTAGTCGGATAAATGTATTTGTCTTGTATGTTTATATTTAGGAAAATATGCTTTGCAAAAATACAACTCTTGTTATTAATTCCGATTAATAACATTTGTTACTTCTTTCCCAAAATCCGAACATTTAAAGTGTTCAAAAGTTTGCTTTTTATAAAAGTAATTCCCAAGCAAAATCGAACGTTTTATAAATTTTGAATCCGAACAATAAACATTATTTAGTTACCGAAGGCTTTCGAAAATTCGTCATCCTGGACGCTCGGCAAAACTATATATATTATACTTGTTTGAAACGATTGTTGGATTCACTTATTATTGTTACAAATAATCTTTTGTCAAAGCGTTGCGACTTTGTATAAATACATATATTTAAAGCACTTGGAAATTTATTTATAAAATACACAACTACTTCGCCTTCTTTGCACTTAGGATTCTGTAAAGATTTCGCCAGAGTTTCCTCTGTTTTTGCGCGTACCAGACAACACAAGTTGTTTACAATTTCCCGAAATCAATTTCCAACACAAGACCACATTCCATTTATCCGCAAATCCAAACCAAACGACACTTATACGTTTCGACACTTTATATAAATTATACTTATTTATATAACACATATAACAATATATATACCATATAGTCCAACATATTTAGTCCAATACACGATATAATAAGTCACGCTTTAGTCCAAATACCACTTTCTGCTTAGTATATTATCGGTTCATTCGCGAGTTAGTTTCTTATTCGTATTCATTATTTACATATAAATATATATATATATATATATATATATATATATATATCGTAAATATAACAAAGCAATCACGAATAAGTTATACCGAATGTTTAAACGCGTGTTTCGCCATGTGAACTCTATTTGGTCGGCGCGTTGACCGAATCTGGCCAATTGACTCAGCTTGACTGTTGACCCGAACAGTTGACCAGCTTTGACTGAACATTGACCAGTGTTGACCGCGTGTTGACTGAACCGAACCATCCAGATCTGAACCGGACCACCCGGATCTATCCCGAACCGCACGGATCTAACCAGATCTGGCCTACGCGATAAAACTTAACCCAAAACAACCGGATCTGACCCGAGACACTAGACCCGAACAAAACCCGAACCGGATCTGAACCGTGACTCATACCGGACCACAACCAACTTGAGGCCCAAACCCGAAAACCTCAAGAACCAAGACCAAAACGACACCCGAACCACCGAGACCACCAATAACTACCAGATCTGAGCCGAGAAGCTCCGGATCTATAACCACTACCAAGCTTGACCACAACCATAACCGGATCTGACCAGATCCGGTCTCTGCGACCCCAAACCCGACTGAAAACAGCAGCTCGTCACCTACACATCCCTAACCCGAGCAAAACCACATAACCCCGAGCCAAATCGAGCTCCCTGTCTCCCTGATCTGCTTAAACTGTCGCGCCGCCACCACCAAGGAGTGTGGTGGCTGGCCGCTGCTTTAAAAGGAGGAGAGAGAGAGAGAGACGTGGGAGAGATGGAGCAGAGAGAGTTACCAGATCTTCGTGAACCAGAGACGGGGTCACAGCCCTGCGCCGCCGCTGCTTCTGTTTTGGGGTGAGGAGGTTGCGCCGCCACCACCTAAGCTTGGTGGTGGCCGGTTGTTGTTGTAGCAGGAATGAGGGAGAGGGTGCGAGGGAGAGAGTAGGGAGAGAGAGGGTTGCAGAGAGATGAGAGGATGAGAGGTTTGTGTTGTCTGCCAAAAATGAGGAAGAAGAAGAAGTTAAAGGGGTTAAATACTTGGGTTAGATTTAGTTAGGTAGACACCGCGTATCTAACCCGTTAACTCGCGAAACGTCACGGTTTTAAATTTAGGCTCGATAAGTAATTATAAAAATTAGTCGGTTTTATTCGAAATATTAAATAACCTTAAACCGAGCAAAAATATAATTAATATTAGTATCCTACGAGTTATTGCGAAACATTCGCTAAAATCGCGTTAACTCATTCGGTTACCGTTTCCTCCATCTAAACGACTCTATAGCTTTCGATATTTAATAAATAACATTATCTATAATAAATAATTATTGCGAAAGTACAAAAGCGGTTAAAACCGCACATTTCGGTGTACGGCTCTCATACCGGTTACTTGCCGCGTTTTCCAAAACGCTGCGTTTTAGACCGTTTTTCAAGCCGATTCCACATCCGATCGCTTCAATAGGATACACGTGCTGTATTTACGTACAGTAACTATCTGCTAGTCCATTTTGACAAATTTTTACTGATGTCAGTTCGTTAACGTTAAAACGCGAAATTCTTTCTTTAAAATCATCAAGGCGTCCACGAACTTCGAGGAGGGCATCGTAGGACTTGTAACGGCTCATTAAATCAAAATTAACTTTAAACCATGTTAATCACTTCCAAAATATGATTAAAATCGCATCAGGCGTTGTACGGAATTTGCCGGTTGTCACAATATGATTGCATACTTGGCAGCCAACCAACATTTTTGTGTCTACCATTACGAGTCCTTGGGACTTTCAGGCGGTCGCCTCCTTTCACTAGGACCCTTTCTGTTTATTCTTTCAGGTTTGGTTCAAGCCACGAGTGTGTGCCAAGAATTATACCCTTTAGCAAACACGGGTTCAACATTGTAGTCATCTCTGTTGAGGTAACTATTCACCCGTTTGTAAACCATTGTTTCTTTATTGGCGCCATCCGTCTAGTTCACACTCTCTTTTCATCTTTGAGCCCATCTCATGGCCGACCCAAACCCCCATTGTTATGTGCACCCATCCGAAAAGGATCCACAAATCCAAATCGATGTGGACACTCAAAATCCTAGAACCGTCACTAAACAAGCCACCCTAAAGCCTCAAAACCCATTTTTGAGGAACATGAGGGGTATGTTTGGCAAAACTAGCTGGAGGCTAGTAGCTGCAAGCTGGTAGCTGGAAGCTGGTAGCTGGAAGCTTTTTAAATATATTTTGGTGTTTGGCAGAGTAGCTGGAGCTTTTAATAAAATGTACAAAATGACCAAAATAGACATAATTAAAAGCTTGTAAATAAGGGTTTTATTTTATTTTTAAAATAGAATAGGCATTTGTGTCATTTACTAATTAAAAGCTTGTAGCTAGTAGAGTTTTTTCTTAAAAGCTACTACTAGTAGTTTTTTACTATAGAGCTTTTTCTCCAACCTAAAAGCTTCTAGCTCCTTCAACCAAACAATGCTTTTTATTGAGTAGGAGTTTTTTCTTAAAAGCTTGAAGCTTCTAAAAGCTCTTAAAAGCTCCCTGCCAAACATACCCGAGGTTGGCAATGATGACGACGGTGACACATGTGTCGATCCGAATGAATGTCTCTTCCGCCAACAGGCAAAAAACACAGCCAAATATCAGCAGATGTTAAAACAAAAGCAAAAGGAGGGGAAAACACTAAGTTATGATTCCCCTGCTCATGACAAACGCCAATAGGGAAAAGAAGTACACGACGATCATAGCGGGGGACGTGGTGGAAACACACACGCTCGGGGCTACGCCAAGTTGTTTGACGCATCCGACAAATATGAGTCTTTTAGTGATAGAGATTACAACCACCAACGTAACCCATACAACTCCTGTTCCATCACTGCCACGCATGACACTCATGCGGTGGAAGATGATGACTTGGTCAAACCATACAGACCAAGGGCCTTCACAGAGAAGTCAAAATTTATTTCTCGAATCGAGTTGGCCCTTATCGCCAAGCAAGCAAAACTCCCCAGCAGCATCAACAAGTACGATGGCCTGCGTGACCCTAATGATCATCTGCACGACTTTGAGTGCGCGGGGAGTGCGGTACTCTGGCCAATTCAGGTTTGGTGTCATTTATTCGCCTAAACATTGACCAGCACCACAAGAGTTTGGTTTGACAACCTCCCCGTGGAGAGCATTACGTATTTTGATGATCTCATTGCCAAATTCGAAAATCACTTTTCTCACTTGTTCAAGCACAAAAAGAGCAAGGCTCGCATCCTTTTATGACAACGCAACAACAAATAAATTTTGTATATTTTCATATTTAATTTAATGAAATATCATCTTTTCTTCAACATATGTGCACAGGGGTTTTTTTAGTTTGTTATTTTGTTGTCATCTATTTTCGCATCTATTTCTGAGAACTGGTCTTAAACATAATTTGGAGGTATAGACATAGATAGAAAAATTAAATTGTCTATTTCTAAGACCTATATTGATAAGAATATAGAATTGTGAGCACCCTTTTATAATAATTTTTTGGGTATTGGATTTTAATAATTTAAAGTTTAGGCCATTGGCCGATAATAAGTCAAACTTTAACGTTTCTCACTTGTTCAAGCACAAAAAGAGCAAGGCTCGCATCCTTTTATGACAACGCAACAACAAATAAATTTTGTATATTTTCATATTTAATTTAATGAAATATCATCTTTTCTTCAACATATGTGCACAGGGGTTTTTTTAGTTTGTTATTTTGTTGTCATCTATTTTCGCATCTATTTCTGAGAACTGGTCTTAAACATAATTTGGAGGTATAGACATAGATAGAAAAATTAAATTGTCTATTTCTAAGACCTATATTGATAAGAATATAGAATTGTGAGCACCCTTTTATAATAATTTTTTGGGTATTGGATTTTAATAATTTAAAGTTTAGGCCATTGGCCGATAATAAGTCAAACTTTAACGTTGGACCAGGATAATTTCAAGTGAACATGTGGGTGTTAAAAATAACATCCGTTAACTTTAAACTAACTGGGTTAGTGAAAGTTGACATGGTAGCTTTGGTGGTATGCTAACGTGGCACTTGAGTTGGCAGCTGACATGTTTTTTCTTTTAAAAAATCCACTTATTTTTTTTTTTAAATCCACGTCTACTTTTAGTGGAGCCCATTCATCTTTTCATCTAAATAACACAACATCAACAACATTAACAACATCAAAGCCTTTTTAATCATCATATTCTTCATCTATCAACATTCACAAAGAAATCAACAACGTTATTTTTTTTATTTTTTTTTATTATTTTTTTTTAATGTGAAAGGTTATATTCTCATTAAAACAAAATACGAAAATTACATCATAATAGCCGGTAGACGGGCAACAAGCTGCGCCGCCACCCCTTTTTGAATTGCAAACCCTAGTCTACTGAAGACAAAACCTTGCCCCCCTGGGGACGAAACATTGATGTGGACGACCCGTTGGACCCTAGTCAAGAAACGAATAGCTTCTGGCGCCAGGGAGCCAAAGGTGTCGAAGGCCAGAGGGATGAAGACATGCTGGTTATCTGCACAAGCTTTAGCGTGTTTATCTACTTTCTTTGATTCCGCCTTTCTTGATGCTTGCCCAGCTACGAACCCTGTTTCCCTTAACCCAACCAGTGGAGATACCCCGGTGAGGTCGACACATGCATGTTTCCCCCTCTCCCAACCAAAGACAAGCAGATCTACGGGTCGCAGGGTGGATCTCCCTTCCGTGGGGTCTGTGAGGAAATTTACAGGGGCCTCCTTTTTGGCAGAGATCCCAGCTCTTCTCAAGATATCCCACAAAGCGTCCCTCACCCAGTCATGCCGATACGTGAAACCAGGGAGCTCCTTGCAATGAATTGCATGTTCCCCGTATTTATCCATGCAAGTTTTACGGCAGATGGGGCATGTTTCATCTTCCGGGTACATAGGGATCATCAATCGATACTTGAGTATAGCCCTGTACTCTACTGCAGACATACATTGACCCAAACCCTCAATCGGGATAACGGTCAAAAAATCCTGAGCATGAGGGCCCTTTAGGCATTCAATCACCGCCTTCTGGCGAGAGGACAACTCAAAAACTTCTCCCAGGCTCTGAGCAGTTTTGCTAAAAAAAGCATTCGCCAAAGTTTTTTTGTGGCTTTGGGGGGCGGTATCCTTGTTAGAAAAACCGCCAATATCGAAGTCCGGGAGATAGACATTTAAGCATTCGAGCGCCTGTTGATAGTCTGGGTCTAGTCCAATGACCCCACTGTTTCGGAGGATATGATCCTGAAGTTCCCAAGACTGAGCTCTGGACGCCACAAAGGCATAGACCCCAACATCTCGAGCTGAAAGGATGCCCAAACCACCTAAACACATCGGCAAGGATGACAACGTTATCGTTTTGGAAGAAGGTTTTGGCTCATTTTAATGGTTTAGTTGGGGGCTAGGGCAACCGATCACACAGTGTCTTAATCCACCCTTTAGCCAAAGCCACTTCATCGTATTCGGTCCACTAGTTCCATGGTCTAGCTTTACTTGTGATCCCTAGTTAAGTATCAAAGTAATAAAAATAATAAACTAAATACATAAAACACTAATATCTTATAAGAGTAACAAACTAATAAATTAAATACAAACTATGAATAAAATAATAACGTCTTAAAATAAATAAACTTATACCTTTTGCGATTTATTCGCCAACTCATGATCCTCCTTTTCTTCGGGGTCCACTTCAAACTCTTGTGTTTCCCCTTGTGTTTCAGCTATGACTTCATCCTCCTCTTCCTATTCATCCAAGTCTTAACCTATTGCTCCCTTGTATTAACCATGGTGTTGTATATACCAATTGCTTCATCACACGCACTATCGTATGCAGGTTGACTTGGAGTTTATGGGGGAAATTATGTGAATATTCTTGTGCAAGTTGTTGTTGCGCGTATTGTTGTGCGAGGTGGTGCATATATTGTTGAAATTGTTTGTGTTCGAAAGATTGTGACAGGTTCGACGGGTTTGTGTCTTGGCTGGATTTTTGTTGACTTGAATCGGGTTTCGTTCCTTTTCTTTCATCCATGGCTTGGAAGATAAAATTTTTGTGATGAAAAAGATATGAAAAACTTTGGAATGTTTAAAAATATGATATAGGATGAAATGAAATGGGTTTTGGTTTAAATAATGAAATTTTCTTCATCTATGGCTAAAGAGGGGGGGGGGGGGGGGGGGGGGGGGGGGGCATTTTCCCACGGTTCCTTCGGCACTTATCACCGATTCAAAGCCACCGATCCCCACGGAATGGCCACACCAACCCACCGCCCTCACCAAACCTATTCCGTCGTAAGGAGTGTGTGTTGTTGTTTTTAAGTCGCATTCTTCTTTGTGACTTGTATATAGAAGCGACCAGTTGTTTTGAATAGGCTTTAATTCAGACTCCATATTTTCAAGTTACGTCTTTAAATATATAACATTTATAAGTTGTATGTTACTCTGTTTTGTTCTCTTTGAATTTGAATGTATGTTACAAAGAACTTTCAAATCAACTATTTATATGTAAGATGATCACCTAAATTTTGTATGGGTGATATAACACAAATGGTTAATTGCGTACGCATAATATAAATATTATTCTACTTTTTTCTTCAGAAAGATGCCTATGTAGCTTGGGACAAGAACTTAATACCCAATGTATAAGAATTCATGTACTTTAGGTCTATTTTAATTTCACCTTCTATGTTGTCGTTTGTAAACAATAAAGAATCAAATTACTATCGATCGAAGATGGAATGTTTACGCAAGTACTAAAGTTATGACAACTATTCCCATGTGATGATATGTATCACTACTAAACTATAGCACAGGCCAACGTTTAGTGTGTGAAGTATTTTTTATTATGTACAAATCACTTTATTTTTTTTTTATATGGATTAATATTTTTAAAAGGAGATGATAATATTTATATCAGGCTATTTAAATGCAATTGAAGACAATGATAAGCTTTTGATTTGAAGCTTTAAGACGTTTTGATATGAAAAATGACAACGGATAGACAATTAATTTGTGGCTTGCAACTCTCACGTAATCAGTGGGTAAAAGTTCGTTCATAACTAAGGTCTAACCAGATTGTCTCAAACTAATTGGCCTGCATAAACTTTCTAGTAGAAAGTGAAGCTAAATGTGACTCACTTGCCACCTCGCTCATCTCTATTACCTTATTTAGTACCAAACATGTTTAAGAAGATAATTTCAACATAATTTTAAGATGGGAGTTGAATAGACTCTTCACAAATATCTATTTTTTAGTTATTTCTTTCCCTTTTTACCCCTTGTGTACAACATATCATGTTTATTGTATATGTGTGTAATACATACTTAATATCCATTCCAACATGTAACCCCCCATTTACAAAGAATTAGATGACCACATTAACTTTGTGAAACCCCTCATTATTATAAATCACTTCATAGTCCTCCATTATTACCCACCAATTAATCAATAAGTTATGATTTGCATATGAATGGATAACTTGAAATATTATTCTCTTATCTATACTATCTTATTAAGTACCAAAGGTGTACAAGATAGTAATTTTTTAAAGCATCTAACTATTAAAGCAACATGTACAATTGAACCAACCTTAATTCATAAGGGTATAATTGTAAGTGCATTGTTTGTATGTCCCTAGCTAGTGATAGGTCTCTATAGGTCGTTGGCTAAGTTAATCGAGTGGTGTATGGCTCATAGTCATACTAGCTAGGTCCAAGGGGGAGTCTGTTAGTGCATGATGTCCCTAGGCTAGTATGTTAGTTGTTTGGACGCGTTTCGGGGTGTTTGGAGGTGCTTATAAGCGTTTTGGGAGTGTTTGGTGCTTATAGGCGATTGGGAAGACTTGACATGTGATTGGCTGCCACTCACTTATGTTAGCATGCGAGTGGGCTGCCAAATGCATACTGGTATAGGCGATTAGGCCCCAATCGCCTATACTATATGGTGGATAGCATCCCCAATCGACTACATTGGTCTGTACGAGTACGGGAGGTATAAATAGGCCCAATCATTACCTTAATCATTAGTTCTTGCCACACACACTCTCCAAACACCCTCCCCTGGTCTGAGAAGTCTGATTTGATCATTGTAACACTCGAGCTCTGTTTTAATGATAAATCTTTAATCTTTTGACCCGTTTGTGGGTGTTAATTACTCGCATATCATTGTTTCTTTGTTGTTAATTACCTCGTGATTGTTGGTTGACCCGTTCGTCGATCCTACAAGTGGTATCAGAGCCGAAGCTCTTATCACGAGCGTTTTGATAACAAAAACGAGTGAAAACAAGTGGGTTTTAGTGTGAAGGGGGAAACTGCGTGTTTTGCTCAACGAGTAGAGAGTGTGGAATCGGGAGATGCGTCAGAGAGTGCTCAAACCTCATAAGAGAGTACAGATGCAGATAGTGAAGTATCAGCAAGTGAACAAGACGCTGAACGAAACTCTGAAGATATCAACAGAACTGATGCAAATTGTTCAACTTCTGAAAAGAGTGAATCAGAAGAGGAAGCTGTTGATGATCAAAATCAAGAAGTTGGAGTTCAACTCAAGCACGGAACTGACTCTATTGCACAAGGATCTTCCAGGTTTGTGTGTTCTAACTGTGCCGAACTCCAAAGTACGATTGTAAGGCTATCTGAAAACCAACAGACCCTTACTTGTGATCTTGCTAATTGCATAACCATCAATGAAGTTTTGAGAGCAAATGAAATGGAGTTTAAAAACTTAAATGAAATTTTAATGAAAGAAAATTCTGAGCTTTCTAAAACTCTTGAGCAAATAAAGAAAGAATTAGCGCAAACAAAATCTGATTATGAAAGAGCCCAAAATATGCTAGATGGTTTTCAGATTGCAAAGTTTGTGCTAAGTAAAAATGATATAGATCTTAAGAACCAGTCTCGGCAAAAAGAAAATAAAGGATTTGGTTACAATAAACGTTCTGTAAATATAGACGGAAAGTGAAATTGAAACCAAAGGCTTTACCGGAGGCAGATCTTGAGGATTCTAATAAAGAATCCTTGGAAACTGAGAAGGCTCAATCAGGTTCACATAGCTTTATTAAAAATCACATTTTTGTGTGAGCCTGAGCCGGAAAAGAAGCACTTTCAGTTTCCTGAAGGCACGGAAGGGCTGTACATGTTGGTGGGATCTGACAAAGTGTTTTCTGATAAAGAGTTTCCCATTAAAAATGTGGATCAATCCTTGATTAACATATTTTTGAGTAAATACCAGTTACTGAAGCTCAGATCAAAAAACTCGTTGATCAGAAGAAACATGTTGAACACAAACCCACCAAACATGTGAATCAAAAGAATCGATCTGGGAAAAATCAAAAGGGTCCCAAGATCAATGAACTTAAGCCCATCAAATCGAAAGGTACTAATCAGATGAGACATTCTCTTCAAAATCATCAGAGAAATTTTTCACCAAGATCATCTGATTATGATTCATATCCGAGTACCTCTCGATTTAGAAGCTCACAAGGGAGCTGTAGCCCTAGATTTTCTCATGTTAGCTCGAGATAGTCACGGTATGAACCTCAGTACTATGAAGAGTGGAGATCATGCTATGAATGTAACGAGGTTGGACACTTGATTGCTAATTGTCCTTATCTGAGAAAATTAAAGGGCAAATCACTCAAGCCCCCTAAATACAACAACCAAAGATACAAGTCACCTGAACAACAAGTTCAGATGACACCAAAGAATGTGAAAAAGAAACAAAAGGTTGTTGTTGATAGTGCAAAGCCTAAAGCTGACCAGGCATCGAGCTCAAAGGCTCCACCTAAGGTTGTGTGACATCCGTCACCTTACACTTTACCCAAATATACAATTTCGACCCCTCATCTATTTTAAAACTTCCATTTTAAAGACCCTCGTATTTTACCGGGTTGAAAAATCTTGAATTTATAAAAAATTCCGTAACTTATTAAATCATGGTTGCACACTGTACACTCACACACGAAACGAGCACAAATATATTATAAACATAAAATACCCGACTCAAAAATCGCAAGTTTCGGTCCTAAAAACGACCCGGAAATCAAAGAAATCAAGTCCGGGGGGGGGGGGTAAAATTGAAAAATCAGATTTTATAGATCCCCCGCGGACCGCGGAGGATATGTAACTCCCTCTGCGGTACGCGAGGGATTAATAAATAAAAAATGATTTTAATTAAGCCTCGCGGACCGCGGAGGAATTCCTTAATCTCACGCGGTCCGCGGGAGACCTGTCTGCAAGTTTTTCAAACTTCATTAATGGCATCTCGAGCTTAACCCCAATTACCGCCCCCAATGCACTCGAAACGGGTTTATAGACCAACATTATTGTCCCTTGTCAGTTACTAAGGTCCAAACACATCCCACAACATGCATCTATTACTCCAATTATCAACCTATTTCTCCAAAAATCCTTATAAAACCCACATACTTGAACCATTTTAATTCGCACCATCAAACGACATTATTATCGCAATTAAATTCACACACACACTCCTCTCATATGGTCTATCATTTCTGTACAAGAAGACCCGTTTATCATCTCGCAATCTTGACGAATTGGAAGCTTATTCTTTGGGTTTTAACTCGGTTTTCTTTCTTCTTTTTGAGCTACCAAACCGTGAGTTTTTCCAATTCCTTTTGCATAATCTTTCATTTATATCAGTAGATTAAAAGCCCTATATTTGTTGTATCAAACATAGCCTCTAAGGGTTCCAATTGAAAATCTAGGGTTTAGGGTATTCTTGATTATTGGGGATTTTTGAATTAAAAGTTTTAAAGACTTTAAAATGCCATAACTCGCTTGTTACTGATCTAAAAATTATGAAACTTTGTAGACTTGTTCATATGACTGACTAGGAGTTTTAGAAAAAATTTCGGAATTTTTAGAAACCGTTTAGTATTTTTAATCATTTTTAATATGCTTTAATCATGTTTAATTCATATAAATTCGAATATAATGTATTTAAACATGAAAATTACCAGGAATATATCTCATTATGTTTGAATAATTTTCATATTATTTTCCCTATAGTTTGGTATGATTTAATGGGTTATCTCATTTTTATTTGTTAAATTAGTTTTAAACAAATAGTATTCATAATAAATAGATTTTTATCAGAAAAATTCTATAAAATTTATTATGAGACCTTTCAAGTTAGTAGACTAAGTTTTTACAGAAACTTTTATTTTTAGAAAGTGATTTGTATTTATTTAGGATTTATGTGTTATTTATCATATTTAATTCATATAAATTCGTATTTAATTTCTTTTGTTATGAAAATTGGTGGAAATATATTTTAACATGTTATAAACGTTTCCACATTAGTTTAGTAGGTTTTAAAATGTTTTCATACAATATTACATTTTTGGTTAATAAACTAGTTTTTAAACATATAAAATCTATAATAAATAGAGTTTTACCAAGAAAAGTCCTATAAAAATTATTCCAAGACTTTTTTAAGTCAGAGGAATAAGTTTTCATAGGAGATTTAATTTATAAAACTACTTTTATATTTTAACTCATTTTTGTTCATTAAATTAGTTTTGAAACAATAAAATTGATATTAAATAGATTTTATTCACCAAAACTTTTATAAAAATTATTTTCAGACCTTTGTGGTCAGAATATGAAGTTTTCACAGAAAACTTTATTTTTACAATTATTTTACATTTATTTCCAAATTTATGTCATTTTTAAGGCAAGTTTAATTAATACTTTTATATAAATTGCAAATATTTTCTGAGTTGAATTTACTAATTTACAAACTCAGAAAATGTCACCTTTATAAACTCAAGATTTCTTGTTATTTTAATCTCTCATGTACTTATCAATATAATTGTTTCTATTTAATAAAACAAATATAAATAATTATAGTGTAAGATTTTCAAACTTATATTTCCAATGTCATTACTTATGCTATATAACTTGGTAAATATTTTGCAATATTAACCTAAGTTATACACGTGAAGCTTTCCATGGATTACCACCTCGCAATACTTATAAACTATATATTCCAACTCGACGCGTACATTTTCATTACTAAACTAAAAAAAACCCCAAAGTGCAGACTTAACATCCTAGATGCCTTAGATTAGGAACCCTAGACTCTTTTAAGTATAAACACTTACATTATACCATAAACTTTAGGTTGAGTCTACGGGATTCACCTTGCCTTCACTCGTCGCTTAGCAAACTTAGCGAATGTGAATATATCCTTCCCCTTTTTCATGTTTTTACTTTTGGGGCTATTCATGTATATTAAATTCAAATCTTTTACAAAGTGCAAACTCATTTACAAAGTGCAAACCAATTACAAAGTGCAATTCTTATGTGTGTTTACTTGTGTTCATTGTGTGTACTCATGACTTGTTGACTTTACATGTTCTAGCATCTATCTATGTGTGTTCCAAAGTATCGATCGTGTGGTGGGTTAGCTGCGGCACACCCTATACATAAACACGAACGATACTGTGTCATTTGTTTTCATGTCTTATTGTGTGCATTTATTAACAATTACATTATCCAGCGGTTGTCACGCACTACTATTAAAGTAGCGGATTAGCTCCGTGAAATAATACATTACCTAGCGGTTGTCACGCACTACTATTAAAGTAGCGGATTAGCTCCGTGAAATAATATTCCAAGCATTACATAACGATACTGTGTACATACTATATACAAACATTGGTACAACTCTTTACATACAGTATACATCATACGAATTGCTAACGCTTTTCCTACTATATATAACCAAAACAAGGTATGCTCACCAATACATTTTTGTATTGACATATACTATTTTCGTACATGTTTCAGGTTATCTTTGAGACGTATTTCTTTAAGCTTTGGACTAGTGTTTTGGTTTTCTAGTATTTTGTATTTCCAAGTTGAATTGTTCTGTTTTGTTTCTAGATACTTTGTAACTCTTGTATTTCATTTCATGTAATAAACTATTTAAATCAATATATCAAGTTACACTTTAGTACTATGAGCTATTGAACAATCGTCACTACGTGACATCTCGATGTTTCCGCCATCGGTCGGGGTGTTACAGGTTGCAAAACCCAAGGGAGGCCCAAAAGCAGGTCCAAAGACTAACCAAAGGGCAAAGCCACCGGCTGACCCAAAGGTGAAGTCTCAGGTACCACCCAAATCTGTCAAGCAAAGACCTGTAAAGGCTAAGCATGACCAGATTTGGAAGCCAAAAGCAGCTGAAGCACCATCTGTGAGTTTATCTGCTTCATTAGCACCATCTACATCAACTGCTGTTGATGAGAAAACACCTACCCCTCATGGTAGATGGATGGAGCTGCCTATGATTGATGACCTAGGCCGACCAGAGATGGTCAAGGCCTGGATCCCCCTCCAGAACTAATCTTTGAACGAGTGTGCATTGTGTTCCAGGAGGAACTATCAGTAGTCATTTGATTGTTGACAGTGGGGCATCTTAGCACAAAATAGGTGTCATATCGCTCCGGTAAATTGAACATAATATCTTTGGTGGATATGTAACCTTAGACAATCAAGGAAGGGATTTGTTATCGAAGAAGAAGAAAGAAGAGAAAATGCTCGATGAGAATAATTCTAGACCCAGTGTTTCGACTTAACAATGGATGTCAGTAATGAATAAGAGTGGACTGGGTGATTGCTGCAGAACGGTTCCTTCATTATCTAAAGGGTTACTGACCAAAGGTCTATGCTACCCTAATGGCGATAAGCTGGATCTCGTTGACTTTAGTGAATTTATCAATGGTGGTTACAATATTGAAGTTGGATCCGCAACGGGTGGATATCAGTTCTTGGGAGGTCGTCACATGTGTTTCCTGCAACCTGCGACGCCGAATCAGGTAGCTGCATTGAGCTGCTGTTTCCAGGTTTATCTTTGGATACTTCTACACACATGCTTGACTACGGTTTGCATTTTCTTATCACCTCCATCTTCTTATTAATAGTGTAACTTCCATAATAATCACTAAGGATCCAGTGATTATTTATGTCCACACTGACTACCGAATTGCCAAAATTTTTTACCAAATCACTTGACAAATTTAAATTTGACTATCTTTGAAAGGTAAAAGGCATTTTGGGAAAATCTGAGTAAACCACATCGGAAAATCATTTTTTAAATATTTTTCTTCAAATATCAGAAAAATCCAAAAATATTGTCTTTTCGCAAATTTTTAGATTTTTAGGGGGAGAAAATTTAGAAAAATAAAAAAACATCAGAAAATGCAAAAATAAAAAAAATGAGAAAATCCAAAAATCAAAAAAAATTTGCAAAATGAGTTTCTTTGGTGAAATAAGGAAGATGATATTAAACCATCAGTTGGAGTGTCTGGACTCTTATCATCTTAAAAATATTGGAACTGATAAGTAGCCTTTACAATGATGTGTTGGTAGGCTCGAAATCATTTCCAAGCTCGGCACGATGATATAAACCTAAATCAACTGAAAATTGTGTGGATTAACGTCGCGTTGGCATATGGTCTAAAAACCTAAATCTCGTTGATAGAATGCCAAAATCCGAGGTTTCTAGTCTTTAAGAGGTTGGTACATCCGGGGTGAACTGGACGTCTCTCAGAATAAAATGGGGTGGCATAAGTGACGTTCGTTGGGTTCGCAGCCTACAACTGAGACACCTCTTTGCCATTCCCAAAGAAAAAGAAAAGAAAAAAAAATAGAATAAATTCTGACAAGGAGACGTCTAGGAATCCTTAAAAGAGCAAAAAGATCATGAATGCCAAAACCCTATTCTCAAAGAGAATCGCTCTAAGGTAGCAAATCAATTACCTAAAGCATCGTACCGTGAAAAATCAAAAATACGGTATTTGACTTGAACCCTGGTCTGGATCTCACTGGTCTCTCTGCTGCAGCGTTCTTGCAGACCTGGTCACCACTAAGTCCATTCCTTGTATATACGGATGACAACAGCTTATTCACCGGTTACGAGGAAGCTTTGTGCATGCCTTGATGCGGGAATATGTCACGTGTGCGGGGAACACCTTTAATCAGTCTTAATACTACCTTAACATATCTAAAGTGCCTAGCGATAAAACTTGATTTTGAGTATAGGTGAACAACAATACTAGCAGTTGTTGTAGGATGCTTATTGGTAATTTGAACTATAACTGAACAAATAAGGGTTCTAGATTAGTCCGTACACTGATATGTTTCCCTAACAGATGAAACTCGCAAAAATATGATAGTGAATAGTTTTTACATTTCCTGCATTTTTAATTTCTGTTTGATTATCTTGAAAAACCCAAAAGATTTTTCTTTTGTCTTTATTTTTTATTGACCGATGTTGGAATACAGGTATTCTTCAATTGGAATCTCAGATCCGAAGCCGAAACACAAATAAAATTTAAATTTTACAAAATTCAAGGGTCAAATATCACTTTCAAGGTCACAAATTGTCAATCGTGAGAGTTCAGGGTGAAATTTGAAAAGATCTAAATGTTCAGGGGGAGAATGATTCGTTTCTCAAATTGGTGTCACAATGGACAAATCTTGAAAGTTCATCAAATGATAAACTTCAAGAATTTGATTGAGTCCGGATTATTTATCATATCTAATACAAGTTGTAGTTTGTGTGCAGTTTTTATTAATTTTTCCTGCAGGATCAACACAACGTCTGTGCATATCATGATTCAAACGACTAGGCTTGAAGCTGAACAAGGCCCGAACCTGAGCAACAAAATCATCCTGAACAGCAAGAACCTGATATTTCATCTTCAGAGAAACCAGATCGTGGTAGAGCTCCGGCAATCGAATCTGAAGAAGATGAGAATCAAGAAGTGAAAGTGAAGATGATGTTGATCTTCGTCTAAGTCACAGAATCGTCAATCATAAAAGCGGAGATTTCTTGATTCCTCCCAAGTTATCGAAGCAAATCGACGACCAAGACGAGATCTTATGAAGCCACGACTAAAGCTCAAATCAGTTGATATGTTCAAGTCTTCAGAGGTTATACACTGCGGTGTCACCCTAAGTTGAAGAATGCTGAACATGAAGACTTGAAGAGTCAAAGACCATATATCACCAGCTAGGTCCAATGAGGAGTCTGTAAATACACTTCTTGTGTGTCCCCAGCTAGATGATAGGTTGAGTCTGTAAATCACTAGCTAGGTCCAAGGGGGAGTTTGTAAGTGCATTGTTTGTATGTCCCTAGCTAGTGATAGGTCTCTATAGGTCGTTGGCTAAGTTAATCGAGTGGTGTATGGCTCGTAGTCATACTAGCTAGGTCTAAGGGGGAGTCTGTTAGTGCATGATGTCCCTAGGCTAGTATGTTAGTTGTTTGGACACGTTTCGGGATGTTTGGAGGTGTTTATAAGCGTTTTGGGAGTGTTTGGTGCTTATAGGCGATTGGGAAGACTTGGCATGTGATTGGCTGCCACTCACTTATGTTAGCATGCGAGTGGGCTGCCAAATGCATGCTGGTATAGGCGATTAGGCCCCAATCGCCTATACTACATGGTGGATAGCATCCCCAATCGCCTACACTGGTCTGTACGAGTACGGGAAGTATAAATAGGCCCAATCATTACCCTAATCATTAGTTCTTGCCACACACACTCTCCAAACACCCTCCCCTGATCTGAGAAGTCTGATTTGAACATTGTAACACTCAAGCTCTGTTTTAATGATAAATCTTTAATCTTTTGACCCGTTTGTGGGTGTTAATTACTCGTATATCATTGTTTCTTAGTTGTTTTTGTTGTTGGAACATATTCAGAGGTTTCCACACTCTGAATATAACCCTCGTGATTGTTGGTTGACTCGTTTGTCGATCCTACAATAATAAGAATAATTGTCACAATTAAGATGCTTTTAATGGCATGATAGTAATTTGATCATGGTTTTATAGTTAAAACATAAAAACTTCTTCCATACTTGCCATTATGTTACCAAAATTGTTCTCTTCGTTTTCTTCTCAAAGCCATTCATCGTCTTTCAATTAATTGGTTTCTCAATTCAATGACATTCACTACTATTGAAGGCCATCATCCTTCAATTGCCCTGTCTATTTATTGTGCCTCCTCTTCATAGACCCTCAACTAAGAGTATAATGTTCTTTGATCAAATTACAATTGTTCTTTTTCCCTAAACACTAATTTTTCATTCATGTCTTTTAATTTTTCATGGTATTTGAAGATGAATTTGTTACTCGATGGCTTCCATTCCTCTTCTATGTGCCTGCTTTCTTCATGAGGCCTCATGTTTACTTAACAGGTAACCAAGTCTTTGTGATTTAATGTTGATGTAGGTTCTAATATTTCTATCAGGTATTGATGTTTTACAGGGAACTATTTTAGTTGTGTCTACAGTTTTTTTTGTTCTTATTGTTGTATTTTGCTATGTTTCTACAACATTTGCTTATAGTTTGTTAACAGAACAAATTATGGATTTTTTTGTTCAAATTTGTAAACAAAAGGAGTTATATGTAAATTTACCATGATGTGCATTCTTTACACTATAAAGTTATTTTTTTGACCATTTTATTCTCAAATAAAATAAGTTATAGGCATCTTATTAAGAAAATTAGCCAATATGTATTCTTTGTCGTTGAGTCTTATTTAAACCCCGCAGCAACGCGCAGGGTTTCCCACTAGTATAAATTTACATCCTTGATTCTTCGTATACCTTGATAGTTCCATAATTTTGTGAAATTTTAGTCTTGTACTATTTAATATTGTTCGTTTCTTATTGTAGAATCGTATAAAAAACATCGTTAAAATTTAGATGCCGAGTCAAGACGCTGAGGCTTATGTTGAATACAATATAAATAGAACTTTTTTCCATATTGAATACAAAATTGGAGCTCGAGTTTTTAATGATTTGATTCATGTGCATCTTCACTAAACAGTAAACAACAACGACAACCGAATTTGGTAAATCTCACAAAATAACCAAGTTATTAGTAAGGTCTGAGAATAATACAATGTGGGTAAAAAATTTCCTTCATTCGTGTGGGTAAAAAGTTTTCTTTCTAAAAGTCTTCTGGCTCAAAAAATCTTTAATAAATTGTCAAAAAACCAGTATAACTAAAAATATAAAATTATAGAGAAACATAAGAAAAGAAAAATATACAACACTGTGTTAATATCGAGTGATTAGAGATATATTTTAGTTAACATATTAATATGTCTTTAAAATTAAGAATTCATAGGGAAAAGCTGCTCTTGTATGGTACAAATCTTGTCGCATGATGGTGAAAATGATGGCTCAATGATGCTTGTATTTTGTAATGTTTGTATGCGAGTAGTTTTTATCTTCATTATTGAACTATTATTGTGTTTTTTCTATTATTAAATTTGTCAATGTATTTGTACTTTTTACACATATATATGAATCCAAAATTACATTAAAAAACTTGCCATGTTCACATGATTCTTAGGGCAGGGGTGTTGTACCATGATTTCCTTTAATCTTGTATTGATCTCTCATTTCCCTCATATACCATGAAGTAATTTGAAGGCAGGATAACCCTAAATCACTACCTTTATGTTTTCTATTTAAAAATAAAACAAGGATTTTAATTAAAACTAAATGTAACTTTAAATTAAAGATATAAAAATTAAAAAAAAAAAACATCTTCCATCCCACCCCCTTCAAATTCTTCCACCCAAAATTAAACTGGTAAAAACACAAATTAAACTAAGAAAACCCACCTGTTCACCAAATAAACGCTCATGTTAAACACCAACACCCACTACACCGATCAATCGCATACCATCACTTACTGTTTTCCGACAGGCCGTCATATTCCACCCTGCCGCAGCACAACCAGCCAAACTTTACTCTCCTACCCGCTAGGTATTTTTACTTACCATTGGTCAAATAAAGCATAAATAAAAAAAATCATATTGTCAAACATTACCTTGGTTTCCTTCATCTCATGGCCTACAACCCACTAGCCACACCCGAGACCCAATACCTAAGACACCGACGCCGGTGTTCTCGTGAGGATAGCGGGGTACCTAGGGCCGTTACGAAGTCCCCCCCCCCCCCCAATTATTCTACCACAACCCTAGAACTGGATTAAATGTTCATAATCCCTAGTGAATGTTCACCTCTGATGCACGGAAATGCCTAAGAGGCAACGTACCCCGTACCAGAAACTCGCCGGGGACGGAAACGCCTACGGGGACGGCTGCAGTGGCGCAGCATAGTTGGGGCGGGGAGGGGCGGCCGACCCCCCTGGATTTTCGCGTAGAAGTTCCGATTATATAGTATTAGTATAGAAAATTTTGAAAATATAGGGTTTCGACCCCCCGAAACTAGTGACTTCCGACCCCCCGAACCTTCGGGTTAAGCTTCGACACTGGACGGCTGGAAACGTTTCTTGGTCGTTCCTTGACCGCTTCGATAAGTCAACGGGCGTTTCTTGTACCGTTTCTAGTTTTGGGGACGTTTTTTTAAAGGTTGAAGCCAGAATTCCGGCGCCAATGCTGGAAGTTGCCGGAAAGGTCGAAGAAGATGGAACAAACACGAAGACATTGCAACGGCGATAAAGAACACGAGGCCTTCTGCACATCTACACGCTCCTCGTTATGAAAAGTTTAACTCTGATTATGGTAGTCAGATACTCCAATCTGAAAAGGTTGAAGAAGACGGAACTGTATTGTCTATTTTTGTTAAACTGGCGGGTATATTATAACTTAGGGTAGTCATTTTTTAGGGTATATAAGTTTTAATAATTTTAACATTTAACCCCCTATCTTTTACTATTTTACATTTATTACCTAAATTTGTTAATTTTCACTAAAATGTGTGAATTTTGAAGTTTACATCAACGCATAAATATATTTTGAGGTTTGTGGTACATTATCTATAATATATATGTAATTTTTTTTTGTATTTATTTCCGTACCCGTGCCGTACCCGTTTTTTGATTTTTTTAGTTTTGTCGTTTTCCGTTCCAGTACCCTTACCCGTTTCTCGTTCCCGTACAACATAGATGTTCACAGCCCGTTCTTTTATTCAACTAATTTTCAAATGTTCATAATCTTTGTAGAATGTTCATTAATTACCCCACGTCCCACTAGATGCAAAAAGGACGACATGATGGCGATAGTGATTGGCTAGGAAGAGAAAATGTTGATGACGATTCAAGTGGTGGTTCAATGGAGTGGAAGTAACAAGGGCGAAGAAAGGCAAAGGTGGTTAGTGAGAGGCTCGGCTCAAAAATCGGTGAGATCGATTAGAAGACGACTGATCTTTTTAAGAATTTATGTTTTCGGCCGTATATAGTTCAGATTAAACAACGGAAATTATGTGGCAAATTTTGTTATGGGCCTTCTCATGTGTTAAAGAGCCATATTATGTGATAACAACTAGTGAGAGAGACTATTGTACAAAGGTTCCTTAAAATAAAAAGTGTAAGAAGCAATTCTGACCATCGATCTGTGTTTTAATCAAAATCATCCTAAATTAATTACCCACATATGTTTTTAGGCTGTAAAAGTTTACAATCCCTCATGATTCTCCTCCTCACAACCATCCACCATTACCGAATCTTCATCATCAGCACCGTTCAACTAACCTCCGACCACCATCAAAATCATGCAACCTGAATCTTATTACAACAATCGCAGGTGAAGGGAAGCAAATCTATAAGCTTACAATCATCAACAGAACATTGTTTACCAAGATTTGGGATTGCCGGCATACCCATTCTCAACAATATTGTTTTGCAATTCCCATTTCATAACAAGCGATCAGTGATTTGCTCTGAAACATGCTCTGTTTTTTTAAACAAAAAAAAAACAGAGGATTATACAGATGTTGAAAAAACACTCCAAAATAAAAGAATAACCATCTAAACGTAAATAAATAAGATGAAATGTATAAACGTGCGTTATCCTTGTAAAAAACTTTTATGAACGCAAGTTCTGTTTTCAAATGAAAAACAGAGCATGGTTAATATAAACAGGGCTACAAAAAAACTAAAAATGCACCCATAAAACGCACTAATAAAAACAAAAGCCCACTATCCTTGTAAAAAACTTTTATGAACGCAAGTTCTGTTTTCAAATGAAAAACAGAGCATGGTTAATATAAACAGAGTTACAAAAAAACTAAAAATGCACCCATAAAACGCACTAATAAAAACAAAAACGCACCCATAAAATCATAAAAAGCACCCATAAAAATCATAAAATGCACCCATAAAAATCATAAAACGCACCTTAATCTCTCAAAGGCAGAACAACAAAATAAGTACTCAAAGACATGCATCCATAAAACACACTCATAAAAACATAAAACGCACTCATAAAATCATAAAACATACCCATAAAAAAAATCAAAAAACAAAGCTACATTTATCGTCGTTTTTATGTAATCACCCATAAAAATCATAAAACGCACCCATAAAATCATAAAACGCACCTTCATCTTCAAATTCTTATTGATCATCAAAAATCTTCTTCTTCTTTATTTTGTTCACTACCTCAATGATCGTTGTTTTTCAGTAAACATGTAGACTTGATGTTGACCCGATAGTTCTGGTGAGTGACATTCTAGTCATTATTCAACTTCTTCGGTAAGTTTTAGGTGCCTACATTCCCGAATTCTTCATCTATCGCATCCGTGAATGGATTCAATTGTTGCAGAAGCCAAAAACGTTGTTGAAATCTGAATCGTTAGGGTTTTGATTCAACTGATCATGTTCCACTGTTAAGAATTTGGAATCTGTGAATGGATTCAATTGTTGCAGAAGAACGTGATTTACTTTGCCCTAGAATTTGACTGCAATTGGGTTTAATTAGGTTAATCATGGTTTGGTTAAATTGACAGGTGATAAATTATAGTGGCTTCCTACATTTCTCACGTTAAGGATACTTTGTATCCTATACTTTCTCACAACTAGTTATGTAAACATAAAGTAATATAAGAGCGTTCACAGTAAATCCTCCATCTCCATCTCTATAATTAAACTGAAAATCACTACCTTTCTCTCTCTCTTTCTATTTAATAATATTTATTTTATACTTTTATCATTACATTTTCTCTCTCCTCTACTCACAACCACTTTTAAAAATATTAAAAAAAATATAGAGGGTGAACAGTATCTCCTCCAAATTTACTGGTGAACAGTGTCTCCTCTATATATTTTCTCTCTCCTCTACTCACAAACACTTATACCCACTCTATATAATATAGAGGCCCCCTTCACACTATTATAGAGCTTCTATTGTGAATGCTCTAATTAGTTATTATTAGTGCATTTGGGAGTGTCGTTGTAGGAATAGGCTAGGACTGGTCGTGTGCATAATAGGTTTAGTAATTAAGCATATAGTGATTGAATGTTTAGTGACTGAGCCAAGTTAATAAGACTCCACTTGGTCATTGAGCATCACCTATAAATACTCAATTACTCAGTAAATTTCATAACCTTTGGTTAACAACCATTTGGAAAACTCTAACAAATATTAGAGTTAGATCAATGTAGAGAGTGTGTGTTTTTTAGAGGAGATCACAAAGGTGATCTCATGTGCGTAAATTGTCGATGTAAACACCTTCGGTATTAATATAATATGTGTCGGTTCGTCATGTTTGCATACCTTATTTGTTTATTCATCTCAAACATACGGTTTGCACCAGATTCAAGATCTAACGGTCCTACAATTGGTAATCAAAGTAAGTTCTTGATCTTAAATCGTTTTGTTCGTGATTTGTATTGAATTTGGTTAAAGTTTGAAGAAAAACTTGTATAGGGTACGATTTGGTAGAAATGTGTGGTCTAGGAAAAGTTGCAATTTAGCAGCTTTTTTTTTCTTTTTGGCTTATAGAAATATGTGGTTCAGAAATATTTCCTTAGTTCTCAATTAAGCAAATGGTTCTTAAATGATTCAAATCTTATAAATATATTATAATAGATTTGGGAAAGTCGTTTTAAGATTCCTAAAAGTTAACTTTTTAAAATTTAATGCATAAGGTACTACATAAAATGAGGGTAAAATAGTTTTTCAAATACTAATCACAGTTTAATCTCTTCATCTTAATTACACTCCAATAATCTATAACCAGATAATTACTTAATTAATTAATAGTTACACCTTATCCTGTTTTGAAAAAAAGTAACTACCCAAAATTTTTAGACGGCCAATCAGCCATAACTTTTCCGCATGTTAATATTTTTTTTTTAAATTGCAACATATAAATGAACATTTTGTTCTCTTTAATTGAGTATAGTATTGATATAGTTTCTTAATTTAAACAATTGATATGTTACGTGATTAACAGTGTCTAGAGATGAGCAATAACTGAAACGTTAACCAAAACTGAACAAAAAGCAGATAAAACAAAAACCGAAATCAACTTAAAACTCAATTAACTAAAAATTAAATCAACCAAAAATCGGATATCATTTTTTTGTACCATTAACCATAGTTAACTAAATCAAACCAACTCATTCATATTGCCATATATTTCTAGCTTTTGTACTTTCACTTCATGTATTTCGTATTATATATTTTCATTTTATGTATTTATACATCTAATTCGTGTATTTATATCTCAGTTTCTTGTATTTATAAGTAAAAGTTTTAGCCCAAGTTTTGTTGGGCTATTAACCGAAATTAAACGAACCAAACTGAAAACCGTCAATATAACCGAATAACCGAACTGATTAACTAATAAACTAACCAATAACTTTGGTTGAGGATAATAATCGAACCGATCAAATCATACACACTCTGACAGTGCATGTGTTTTGATTCGTATCGCGTTGGGTTGTCACGCTTCTATAATAATAATAACAATAATAATAATAATAATAATAACAATAATAATAATAATAATGATGGTTCGAGGAATATGAGAAGTAAGTTTGAGGCTGAAAAAGCATATAATAAAAGATTTAAAGAGTGAAAAGGTGTGTGTAACAAAATGAGACTATTATGGTCAAAAGTTTTCTTTCACCTTTTACACTCTTTTGTTTTTTAAAGATTACTTTTCCACCTTTTTAACATTTTAATGACTTAAACTTTGATCATTAAGATCAAATCACCGGATCAATAAACCTTTTAGAACCGCTATCTAACTTGGATACGAAATTAGACGTTCATGCGCGCATGCATGTTTATATTGCTCAATTTATTAATTAACTATCGATATATCATGAACATGTTCGATTGATTTGAAATCGATTTGATTAAGTTAATTTTATTTTTGTAAAAGGGACAGTTTTTGTCCAAAGGTTTTTTGGAACTACATATCAAGGCGTGATGATGACTGATGAATAGCGTCATATTTACATATTTTCTAAAATTAATAATAAGTTGAAATAAACTAAAATATATAAAAAAAACACTGAATATGGATAATAAAAGTACCAAATCATATAAGTTCTGTAAAACTTTGCTTTATTTTTCCAAAGACAGAATTTATATATATTAGTTTACAAACTCTCATGAATAGTGTCATGGCAAATTCGTAATTAACGTTCTGTATGGGGCCATTTCTGTCATCTTATCTCCTGAGCTTGCAACTTCTTCTGCCCCCGGCTCTATACAAACCCATCTCATCCTCATCTCACCTAAAAAAAGCTCTTTACCTACCGCCATCATCTTACACCCCTCTATAACCAATAGAAACCCCTAACGAGATTCTGGTACTGATGGCGTCTGGCTATCCATCGGCGACATGAAGCAAAAACAGTGCTCAACAGCTACGATCGCTGGCCCAAATAGATCGGAATTCTTCTTAGTCGGTGGACCAACGTGCTCCGCCTCGCCACCACTACTTCCGTCGCCTCTGCCATAGTAGGTGCTGTGTGACCTGTGTCTGACCCGCCTGAGTCTGCTGTTGAGGGTGTAAATTGACGGCTATGTCAGCAACGATAGGTTCTAACTTTCAATCCAACCTTGCATGTTGTCTAATCTGTTCTCCTTTTTGTTGCAACCGAAGAGCATTTGCTTTAATGTCTGGGTTTGGGTTTCTCCTTTATTCTTATTTGTTCATTTTGAGTTGCTAGATTGCTTCACGGGGTCTCCATTTCTGAGTTGCATTCCAATACATATAATATATTGTTGGGTTTGGCTATGTTATACATATAATCTATTGTTGGGTTGGCCTATCAGCTTATGTAAGTTAATGAACTGTATTGTAGTTTTATAAGCTAGAATGAGGATGAGAAACCAAATCAAAAAAAGGAATAGCAGCTTATTCGGTTGGGTTGATTTGGGTTTTTTTATTGGTTCGCTGCATCAGACCCGAAAGCCAATATTTTTGCAACTTATAAACCAGTAACAAACACCAGAAAATCAAAAGAAAGGATGTTGTAATACTAAAAGAAATTGCGTCGTCCTTCCACTGTTGTGCGTTACATACACAGAATTAGATACCAGTTTAACCTAGGCGCAACGCGCCGCCTAGATTACCACTAGTTGTATTTAGTAATTCCTAATGTACATATGCAAATCGACTCTAATAATCATTTTATTTTAGTTTATTCTTATTTCCAATATAATTTATCAATTTCTTTTGGTAACTTCATTTTTTGCATTCTATCGTATTCCGTAGGGTTGTTCATGGTTCGGTTTCAAGCTGCAAAACCGTTCAAACCGGTCACTGGTTTGGTTTTACGGTCGGTTATTTTACTTATCCTTCGGTCTGTCGGTTTCAATATTTTCAAATCGCAACGAACGGTTTGGTTTGGTTTACGGTTTATACCGAAAACCAACCGTATAAAACTGGACCAGACCGTAAGATTTTATTCTAATATTTTTAATTGTTCATATTATATATAGACATTAATAAAAATAATCTTTTATACCTTACAAGTAATTTAACGCAATACAAAAATATTCCAAGTTCATTTCACATTATATGAGTTTTTCTGTTTTTCTAAATTTTCAACCATAGCTGACACATATGTATTGATGTATTTAGATATATTTTTATATATTTGGACTGCATTTTAAGCTATTTGGTTATGTATTTATGTTAAACAACTTAAGCATTGTGGGAATTTTATGACGTCTTCAAATTTGGACATTTTTTTTGCGAAATCAGGATAACTTGTACACATAACGTCCCAACAAGCCCAACCTTGAAACCAACCCAGAACCAAACCGTTTCTAACGGTTTGGTTTGGTTTAAAAGTTCTACGGTTCGGTTTCGGTTTAGAAAATTAAAAAATCGTTACTAACGGTTTGGTTCGTTGTTTGAACTAAAGACCACGAAAATCAGACCATGAACACCCCTAGTTTTCCTTATACTTTAAGTCTTCAATGAAACCACAAAGTATACAACAACAACCTTACCCAGTAAATCCCACAATTAGCAAAGCTAAGAGTAGGGTCCGGGGAGGGTGGGATGTAGACAGATCTTACCCCTATCCTTGCGGATAGAGAGACTGCTTCCAGAGAGACCCCCGGATCGACAACACACAATCGATAAGCAAAAAAACACTAAAAAAACACTAAAAAACTACTGAATTTATAGAAACATTAAGCCACATAGTAAAACAAAGGTATATATATGCCCTCAAAAAACAACATAATCCATAAACACCCAAAAAACAAGTCACCCATAGCTACCTCCTACCAGTGTAAGAAAAAGTCTATTTTAGTATTTCTTTTTCAATTTGTAATTTAAAAAATTTGATAAGGAGGTAAATTTAGAGCATCACCCCTCACTACTTAGAAAGACAAAATCTTATCCAACACCGGCAAAATTCCCTTTTCTTTAAAATTACTCTCTGTTTATTTGTTGTGCTTCCGCTCTACATCAATTGGACATGCATTTCTACAAGTGACATGCATATATAAAGAACAATTTGCCCTACTTAATTATTCATGAAATCTTGTAATAGAGTTCAAAGCGTTCTTGAGTTCTTGACGTGCATGATGAATAGTAATTATTAATTAGGCGTGTGTATATATTCAGTAAAGATATATAAATTGATTTATAAAATGTTATTAGCAAGCCTTTTTAAGTAAGAATAAAAGTTGATAGAAATAGAATAATGGCAGTCACCAAGAGAATAGAAGGGAATTACAATCTAGGGAATGTGAAGATAATTCCAAAAGAAACATCCCAAATTCATTCCTTGATGTCTGGTCATATGCATTTCTCTTCTTATGATTCAATAGACCGCATGCACATCAAACTGACACCATCACTACCCCCCCCCCCCCCTCCTCTCTCTCTACAAAACATATATATACATATACACATGTACGTATACATATTGCAGTGTGATGGTTAATTAACTTATTCAAGTAAAGCGGACTTCACTTAAGATATTTGACTATGAATTAGGGTTTAAGATATGTACAATGTGAGGTAAGAATGGTTGTATCATATATATCATATATACATGTATTTGCTTGTATATGTATGTGGATGTATGTAGGTATGCATGTACGTATATGGGGGTAGTGAGGGGGCTCGTCTTTTGAAGGTCCTAACAAGGATTCTCTTAGGCCCTTCAGAGAGCTAGTGCAACACCAACACTAACACGTTTCTCAAGAGATAGTACAAGATTCTATACTGCTTACTTTTCTTTCATTCAATATGTTTTTTTAAGAGTTCTAGAAAATACCCCTTTCACTAAAATAGCACCATGTTATTTCACAGTATAGACATGAAAAGGAGAGAGATAGAGAGAGAGAGAGAGAGAGAGAGAGAGGGTGTGTCTAGACAGATATAGTATTAAACCCTAGGTGCTTTTATATTTCAATATTTGCATGAGAATCAAACAAAACTGGAGGGTGAATGATGTTGTTGATGATCAGAGGTTCACTTTTATGAAGTTTGATGCCCCACATTCCTCTTACATGTACACTTTAAACAGCCATCATTACAGCTGAGGTGGCATGGGGCAATCAAACTTTACTTTTTCAACTTTTGTTTATCCTTCTCTTTTGGTAGGGTTGAAGGAATGTCTCTTTGCTTCATATCTTACTTATTATTTTTCCTTTCTATTTTCTATTTTAGTTTTTAACATGCACTAGATTTGTCATTGATAAGCTTTCTACAATTAGGTCATAAATAGATAAAAAACCATGCATGATAATTGAATAATAAACCCTAACACATATGTGTTTCTTGCCATTTAATTTTTTGTTGATGTTTACTTATTATATAATGCATTAAAATTTTAAACTATATAAACAAGATCAGTCTTACAATAATAATCGGTAAAGGTAAAAGGCAAGAAATTATGTTAAAAAGAACTTTCAAAAAGTGAATCTTGATGTAGCAATTAGTATGGGCACTTTTATTTATGCCAATATTCTTGCATTGGGAGTTGGGATTGGTGGAACATTCAAACTGAAGTTTGGCTTTGTGGGCTTAATGCATGCCTTTTTAATTGCATCTACTTTTATCATATCATATTTTTGGTAAATTTGAAATGATGACTCGCACTTGGGAAAAGGAGTTCTAAATTCATGTAAAAGGAAAGAACCACAATTAATTAACGTTTTATTATTACTATACTCTTATTTAAATTATCAATATATGGTTATGTATGAATAATTTTGGTTTTCTAGCTATATGATCATGTGAATTAAGTGAGGTTTAGTCTTGTAAAAATCCTTAACTTTATCATTAAACTAACTTGTTTCACGATCGCCGTTTTTTAAAGTTGTTGCTTATTATTGGTGTTGTTTATGAACATTAATCTTTAAGGAAGGTACGTTATATGATCAACCTTTAATTAGATAATCTTGCACAATTAAAATGATAATTTTAGAACTTGTGAATATGGTGATCTGATGATGATGAATGCCACCATGGAAAAAACAAAAACAAATTATACTAGTTGTTTTTAAAAGGTAATGATAGATAGATAAATAAAGCTCATCTAGGTAAAAGTAAGTCTCATCATTACACTTTAAAGATTCAATTACATATCAGTTAAGTTAAAGGCACTAAAACAACTCATGCTTAGACTAGAATGTCTAACCAATTTAAAGCTCTTGTGATTCTTACTACTAACACATAGGGGCGGCAATTATTGACACGATCCGAAAACCGACCCGAACCCGACATGAAAAAAACATATTTGGGTCAAGTAACACGACCCGTTTACAAAAACGGGTGGGGTTCGGGTCGACCCATATTAAAAATGGGTCGGGTTAGGGTTGACGCATATATAAAATGGGTTGACCCGTTAACCCGTTTAAGTATTTAGAAAAAAAATCTATTACATTTTTGTTTTTCTTTTTTCATTTTTATTTACATGGTTAGTTATAATTGTGTTATTTTTGGCACACTATATTATTTATTTGTCACACTTATATACTAACCATTAAACATTTTATTGAAAACCCGCTTACAACCCAACAACCCGCTTAAAACTCATGAACATGTATGACACATTTAAAATATGGGTTAAACGGGTCATCTTCGAGTTGACCCGGATTTTATGTGGGTCGGGTTAGGGTTGAAAAGTTTGACACGAATAATAATATGGGTCGGGTTCGGGTTGCACATTTCAACCCATCAACCCGCCAACCCGCAACCCGTAAACCCGCCAACCCATCAACCCGACACGATTACACCAGGGGTTGAATTGAATGTAACTTTTATTTAATAGCAATTCCAAGAGTTTTTTAGGATAAATACATCGCTACTTGCACCTTTCAAAAATTAAATTGTCAATTTATTAGTTGTTGAGTAAATTTAAATAACTACCTCCAAAGTTATATGTTGCCATGACAAGATATAAATAAGCTTACAATTACAAATCTAAAGCCTACAAGACCACTCATCTTAATTGTTAAATGTTCAAGACGTAAGTTGTAAACATGGCAATACCTACAACTGTTCATCACATTGAACGCAAACCTATATGATCGATACTTATATTATGCATAGTGGAGTAACTATAAATTGTCATACGACATCACTTCTATACGGGTAGATTGTGTAGTTTTAACTAAATACATCTAAAAAGTATACCGAGAAGTTGTGTGAAGTAAAAATATGGTTGAAAAAAAGTATTCGGAAATGATAAATTATAGACATAAATTAGTTTTTGGGAAATTATATATGTCAAGTATCATAAGTTTATTAGGGGTTGTTTGGTAGCTTCTTCATGATTTCATTAAGAAGCTACCTCAGAATCGCTTAGATGTGGTGTGACAACTCGGGTAATTTTCTCTCTTGGTTTCTATCTTTTGTCTGTTTCTTTTGTTCATACTCTTGGTACTTGCATAATTTTCGGGACGAAAATTCTTTTAACGTGGGGATGATGTGACACCCGGCAAATTCAGGTTAACAACGTCGTCTAGATTAAAGTCTACCTTAGCGAGTCACGCGTATTCTGTACTTAAATGGGTTAGTTGAGTCGGGTTATGGTTCGGGAACTGTTATGTGAGTCTAGGGAATCATTAGATGTTGGCCTAGAGTATCGTTAGATGTCAGTCATTAACCAAGTGTACAAGGGGTGACGATTCGGAGAATCGTCAAAGCCTAGGGAACATGCAAGTCTCGAGTCCCGGGAATTGGTGAACGAGTGTGAATGTGTTTATTTGCAAGTGTTATGTGTTTACAATCATTATGTGACTTGTCGGTATGTGAAAATGTGTTAACATATGTTAAAACGGGGTTTAACGCGCAAAATACTTGGAACCATACCCTGTAGGCGATTAGGGTGAGCTAATCACCTACAGGGTGGCGATTAGCACTCCCCAGGTGGCGAGTAGCTCACCCAAGGTGGCGATTAGGGGGCTAATCGCCTAAGGGGGTGGCGATTAGCAACCCTAATCGCCTGCAACTGGAGCCTAATCGCCTGCAACGTGGGTTTCGACTAAAAACGACTATAAATACAATATTTGACCTCCTAAACATCATAACATCAACCCTAGTCGCCCCACAACTCGTCCCAACACCCACACAACCTCTGGAACACGATTTTGGATCAAACAACTTGATTTCAAGCCTATTTCATCAATCAATCATAATCTTAAGGTGTGGTTTTCATCCATGCAATCTTTTCTAACGTTTTTATTGAATCCCTAATGGTCCAGACCTGTTCATAAACACTTGTGTCTTCTGTAAGTCGTTAAAAATCGTTATTGTATGGATTCTAGATGCTATGCATGTTGTATGTGTAGGTTTTAATTTAAAGATAGGATCTTTATGATTCAAGCAGGGTTAGTAACATGATATTAGGGTAGTTACTGAATTATGATGATGGTTTGATGTGGTAATCTGATTGATTGTTCATTAGGGTTGTGTTTACGCATGTTAGTGTGATGATTCATGATACTTGTGTTATGTTTTAGAAACGTGGCTGCATACAGGTAGGGGTGTAAATGACACGTAGTGGCTCGAGATCGGCTCGGGATCGGCTCGGTAAAAAGCTCGAACGAGCCGAGCCTTAACGAGCCCGAGCCCGAGCTCGAGCCTAAAATATGGCTCGTTTAGTTATCGAGCCCGAGCTCGAGCCCTAGATACAAAGCTTGATTGGGCTCGCGAGCCTAATCGAGCCTTAACGAGCTAGAGCCCGAACCCGAGCCCGAGCCTAAGTTACAGTCGAGCCTAAGTTATAGCCTTAACGATTGGGCTCGCGAGCCTAAGTTATAGCTGAACTTTTGCGAGCTCGAGCCGAGCTTTTGAGCTTGTTTGAGATTCTCAAATCACCTCGAGCCGAGCCGAGCCGAGCTCGAGCTTTGGATTTTGCTAGCGAGCCGAGCTCGAGCTCAAGATTGTAGGCTCGAACCGAGCCGAGCTCGAGCTCGAGCATCACAAAACCTTAACGAGCCCGAGCCGAGCCCAGTCAGGCTCGGGCTCGGCTCGGCTCGTTTACACCCCTACATACAGGACTGCTAGAACAAGGTTAAACGATGTATTTTGATGTAAACATGTTTAGGATACTTGTTTGATTGATATGGGAGGTTAACACACGTTCTAGGGTTGATTTGGAGTGTTAAACGCGCGAAAAACCGAAACTGCTGTGCAGGTGGCGATTAGCAGACCTAATCGCCTAAGGGATAGGCGATTAGCAGGCTAATCGCCTACCAGGGTGGGCTAATCGCCTACCCCTCAGGCAATTAGGGGCTAATCGCCTACTATGATGTGTTTTTGCATGCTGCATGACCCTAATCGCCTGATAAGTTCTGAAATGCATGTCACATGACCCTAATCGCCTACAAACTCAAAAATTAGCATACCACATGACCCTAATCGCCTACTGTATAGGCGATTAGCATTCCTAATTGCCTGTTGACCAACGTAATTGCTAGTTGACTTTTCCTAATCGCCTGAACTGCTGCAGTAAGTGTATTTTAGCATTCCGAGACCCGATTTGACACCTAGGAACATGCTAGGAACCCCGTAACATGTCTAATAACTCAGTAACATGTGTTCGGGTCAATGATGTGTTAATTGAACTATGTGCTAGAACGTGTTGGACTTTAACGTATGTTAAGTGTGACTGCATGATTATGTGTTTATGAATACTAGTGTAACACGGGAAGCCTCGGGTCACCAATGGGATGTCGAGTCTTGTACATTTGGTCATGTTAACAGTAAACGTGTTGTCAAACAAACTTGGTTATGGTCTGGACATCTAGGGACTAACTAACCTACGGGTTATTAGTCTAAGTACTTGTAACTGTCATATGTTAGGTCGCCGCTTTACGGGGCTAGCATAGCTTGTTGACTTATTCTGTTATCTGAAGTAACGCAACCTAAGGTGAGTTTACGGCCCCACTTTACTTGGTTTTCACTTTTTGGGGGAGAAAACATGTGTTAAACAACTATTTGGTAACAACTGTCATACTATGGGTTTTCAAACGGTTTACTATACGATCTTTGGAAGTCCCAGGGGGAACCATGAATGTGCTGGTTTGCACAACGGGGAAATGTGAATAGCGCTATTGGGAGTGACCAACCCCACCCGTCGGCATGGAGCGCCGGGCGGGTGCATATTGTCTCAAACAGGAACAGGTTTACTATTCGGGCACAACATCTGGTTTGCGAGTTAGTAATGGTTTTCCAATCGTAGTAGTAATGGAACATGCGCCTAGCTAGCGTACTTGGTTTACATTTGTTATAGTATGGACAGGTTGAACTTGGAACTTTGATTACAAACCTGTAAACTCACCAGCATTTTTGTGCTGACGTAAACTTTTACATGTTTTCTCAGGTCGCTAAGGTAGCAAAATGGAACTAAGGCGCACGCGTCTGCACGGCGTCTAGTTAGAGTTGCATGGTTTTTGAACATTAAACATTTGGTTTTATTTTGTTATGTAACGACATTTAGCTTCCGCTGATGTTTAAGATTTTTGAAGTATGTTTTTGAAATTCATTTAGTATTGTTTATTGTGATCATTGACTTGGATCCTGGTTTGTCATGCGCCTCGCGGTAAAACTCCGCAAGTGGATTTGAGGGTGTGACATGTGGAGTGTATTGGGTTTACTTAAAAGACAACTCTTAATGGTTCATAGAACCTATTAATGGGTTAGTGTTAGAATGATATTAATCGATTCAGAGGCTATCTCTTAGGGTATGTTTGGGATATGGTAATGGATTGGATGATGGAATGGAATGGAATGGACGAGGTAATTGAATGGATCATTACCATTCCATGTCTTGTTTGGTTACCATGTAGGAATGAAACAAAATATTACTTTGTGTTGTTAGATATGCAGGAAAAGACGAAAGAATAAAATCGGTGGTTAGTGGGGTGGTGGGTGGTAGTCAGTGGTGGTGATGGTGGGTGGTGATATGTGGCGGCAGCGGGGGTGGTGATGGTGGAAGGTGGAGGTAGAAGGCTGTGATTGTGGGTGGGCGACGATAGTGAGTAGTGGCGGTGGTTGGTGATGGTGATAGTAGGTGGTGGTGTGTGGCGGTAGCGTGGTGGTGGGGGGCGGTGACGATGACGGTGGTGGGTGGTGGCGGCGACGACGGTGGTGGGTGGTGGCAACGGTGGCGATGGGTGGATGTGGATTGCAGTAATGGTGGGTGGGTGAGGGTGGTGAGTAGTGGCGGTGGTGGGTGGAGGCGGCTGCGGTGGTGGGTGGCGGCGGTAGTGGTGGGTAAAGGAAATTGTGATGAGTGGCGATGGCAGGTGGTAGAGGCGGTGGTGGGTGGATGTTGGTGGTGGAAGGCGATGGGTGGTGTTCTATGGTGGTAGTGGTGGGTGGGTGGCGGTGGAGGGTGGCGGCGGCGGTAGGTGGGTGGGTGAAGGTAGTGGGTGGCGGTGGTTGGTGGCGGAAACGGCGGTGGTGAGTGGTGACGACGGTGGTGGGTGGTGGCGGCGGCGGTGGTGGTGGTGGTGGGTGATTGTGGTGGGTGGTGGCAACAACTGTGGTGACGATGGTGGTGAGTGGTTGTGGTGGGTTATGGTATTGTTAGTAAAGAGTGAATGATGGATGGAATAAAAAAAAACATGAGGGATAGATGGAATGATTTTGAGAGAACGAAATGTCTTGTGGAATGGATGATTCCATTCCTTTAACCAACCAAACACACTATTTTTCATTACCTTGTAATGGTCCATTCCATTCCCCCTTCCATTCTATCATACCAAACGCTACCTTAATATTAGTGATGATTTTGATTGATTCCGAGTAAGTAGGCGGAATTGAAGAAAATCGTCTCGACATTCTATCTTGTAGCTATTACTCGATGAATACTCGGTCACCAAAGAGGAGTTTTACAACATCGCTCAAAATTTATAAAAAAATGGCTTAAATAGGCGTGTTCATGTTAGCCCGTGAATATTCCCTTCGTGTTCAGTTTTATATGTTTGACACAATTTTTGGGTCCTGATCATATTCGGATCATGCAAGATTAGATCCGTCAACCCACAAACACGACCAGTTTAGCATCTAGTTATCAAATAAGTCATCAGATGTTGAGATAGGTTACAAACTTCGTATGGGTTACTAATAAGACAACTTAATATTTCTTCAATCACAAAGAAACCTAGCGGCTAAATATCTCCCTTCTGTAGGCGAGCCCAGCCAGATAATAACGTGAGACCAATCTAGAGCCCAATCCACTATTTCTATTAGTTAGTTTTCGATGTATGGGTTATCACAATTGGGTTCTAATCTACAAAATGGGCCAGACTTTGTTCTGATTTTTAGAATGTGTTAATTAATACTATACTGGTGGATTTTTTTAGTAAACTAATGAAAAGCCAAAAATAGAAAGAATTGTGATTAACATCTAATAATAACTTTTTTTCACCTGTGACAATCATCAGAAAATTCAAAATGTTAAAAAAAACAATAAAATTTGAACTCGATTGTTACTTCTACACCAACTAATTAACCATTTTCAATTATGTGTATTAGTTATTTTTTGGTGAGATTGAAACTGCGATATATCAAAAAAGGGTCTAGAACTATCGGTATCCCGAACCATAGACTACCCCAACCATGAGCACCTGACCCATAAATCTAAGTTTTTAACACTAATCGGGTTCATTTTGAGGCCCATAATATAGACACAGCACGTTGATCAGCTTATTGTTGCGTTTTTAAGTGATTTAGTAGTATACTATGATCAATGAGTAGTTAGTTTTCATACTTCAACTGATTTAGTAGTATACTTGAAAGTATACGTAACCACCGTTGGTATGTAAGACAATCTTCAGCTGCATGCTATATGTATCAAATTGTGTGGTAGAGAAATAAATTGATTCAAAATCTTAATTTGTGTCTAGATTGCCTTAATACATGGTGGAACTCTACTCTTGTATGTTGCAAACGATAAAACAAACATAACCAGTATGATCGCATTCATAGTGTAGCTATTGGAAGGATCTGTGAATGGTGCAATAAAGGTAATTATTCCTCTAGAGGATAGAAAGGTTGCTCCCAAAGGATTTGTCTTTTTCTCTATTTTATTTCCAATGAAGTGCTGCCTCCATAAAACTGTTTCAGTGAAGTGAATCAATGAAATGATGTGGCAGTGCAGTATTGGTAGAAACCAGTGAAGTTGAGAAAAACCAAGTGGAGCATCCCGTCCCCCTTAGACTATGGGGTGTGGTTCGGGAAGCATGCTCGGGGAGCTGACCTGGCCTCGTTCCCCGAAGGGAAACACCCCCCCCCCCCCCCTCCCCTACTGTTACTTCGGTGTGCTTGGGGGAGTCTCCCCGTCCAACCTTTTTTCTTCTTTTTTTCTTTTTCTTTCTGATTTTTTAAATGTTGTGGAGAGAGAGAGAGAGAGAGAGAGAGAGAGAGAGAAGCCGCAGGGTGACCGGTGACCGAGACAGATGGTTTCAGAGAGGTTTGAGGAAGATGTGGGGGTGCTTTGAAAAAAGATGGTTTCAGAGAGAGGTGTGTGGTTTTAGAGAGAGAGAGAGAGAGAGAGAGAGAGAGAGAGAGAGAGAGAGAGAGAGAGAGAGAGAGAGAGAGAGAGAGAGAGAGGGGTTCTAGAGAGAGAGTGGGGGTGCTTTGGAGAAGATGGTGAGGAAGATGTGTGTGTGGTGTGTAAAGTCTCAACAGGATTTAGTTTTTTTTATTTGTTTTTTTTTGCATTTAAATAAAAAAAGACTAAATAATATCAAAAAAATAATATTTAAATAATGGAAGGGGAAGGGGGAAGAAGGGGGAACCATTTCCCTTAGAAGGGGGAGGGGAAGGGGGAAATGACATGGCGCTGATGTGAACAAGGGGGAGGAAAGGGGGAAGGGAACCACACCCCATAGCCTTATGTATCAATATGTGTATGTTTTATCCCCCTAGTATGTCAAACGGGTCAAATTAAAATTAAGCTAAAAGGTGAACATGTGAAACAAGTTGAAAGCTGGCTAAAGTCTTTTTCGCATTCATATAAGCCCCCTCCTAATCATTTTTACCCAAAGATTTAGATTGTAATATTGGTAATCACGTTTAACACATAATTATACACAAAAAAAAAGAGGATGAAAAAGTGTTAATGGATAGCCCCAACTGGTTTGGAAATGTACTAAAAGATGACCTGTTTCAACGGAAACTTGTGAAATAATAATCACCTGGATCACCATGGTCTCCACACTTCCACACACGCGATCTCAGCCACAAATGTCATTCATGATGGAACCAAGACGGGTGGACCAATTATGAGCCTAATGCGAACTTGCAAATGATCAAAACTTTGAAAAGACATTTGACTTATTTGAGATTAAAGATTGATGTTATAAACATGATTTGCAGGAAATTATAACCCATACAAATTTGCATTATGCAAGAACTTACATTAGTACGATACAACACCAGAAAAATACTGAACAGGTTAGTCCAGTGATTAGGACCAAGATATGCTCCCTAAGTTGAGGTTATCCCTCAGAATGTTGATCCATTAAAACCAAAAAACGGGCGCTGATAAAAAAAAGGAAAAGAAGTTACAAATCCATCAAAAATGATAAAGAAAAAGATGAAGAAATGTACCTCAACGTCGTAAAACTTGATATAAAAGCGTGAACTATCAACGGATAGTTTTGTTTGAAGAATATCCGCAATGGTTGAACTCAACTTCCCATTGACAGTTGGATTAAGTCCACCAATTGAAATCAGTTCTCCATATGCAGCCGGCTCTTCTGTGCCGGCAAATGATATCGGCACACCTCCATTAACCAAGATCATAACATACTGCCAAGGTTAAATAAAATACTTTTACTGATTTACATTTCCACAGTTTGTCACAGTTCTTACAAACTGCTTTGTTTTTATCATATTTTCATAGGAAATATAATCTTTGTATGAGTGTCAGCAACTAAAATCTGGGCAGACAGAAAAATATAAAATCAAACCACTTTGTTGTCAAACAATTTAACACATCATTAAAAAAATAAAAACCCACAAAAACCTAAGGGTGTTCAACACAGCAAATTCAAGTTATTCACAGAAACATTTCAACAAACAGTTGGCATGCATTATACTGCCAATAGCAAAATCAATGACAACAGCTACAGAGTTAAATTAAGGATTTCTATAAGAAAGATAATCTTTTACAAGCCCACAATTTGTCACAATTCATACAAATTGTAAACTTTTAGTCTCATTTTTATTACAAAAAAAAAAAATATATAAAGATAAATCTTGTTTTATATGTGACAGCAACCAAGATTTAGGAAACAAGAAAAGAAATGAAATCAGCCCACTTTCTTGTTAACAATTTGACCCATTATCAAACAACTAATAACCCATTAAAAATCTAAGGGAGTTCAACACAAAAAGGTTCAGGTTATTCACAGAAGCATTTCATCAAACAGGTGGTGTGCATTACACAAAAAGCAATAAATAGTGAGGGGTTTAGAGAGAAACTTAACGGATTCGGGCTTTCCAATGATCTTTGCAACAGCCTTGGTGGCATCTTTGAGAATGTCAGAAGCAATCACTGGGTCTACTGGAACGTTGGTGAACAGATTCAATGTTGGCATCTTTTCCCCCAATTTTTTTCTTGACGAGATTCTAAGAATATTTTATTATTATGGTTATGGTTATTAGAGAAGTAGAGAGAATTGTGTGGACTCTAAATTCCTTAAAACATAGAGATAAAATCGTTTCTTTAACGCTCTGAGTGATCCGAAGGGCTTTTTGCTCGGGCCTGTTTCAAATATAATAAAATAACTGGTGCCCGATGGTTAAAATAACGTATTTCACAACCAAAAGATTAAGAGCATGAATGATCAAACTGTTTTGGGGATCCAAAACGCATAAAAAAACGAGACCCGTTTTTCAATAATATTTGGATTTGTACTTTCTAAAGTTTTTATTCATTCTACTTCACATTTAGTCTTTTTTAACAACAATAAGGTTACATTAAAAAAAACTGGCAAAAAAGCCCTCGAGCAAAAAGCTGGACTACAACAAGGGAAAAAAATCACATCATAAACGAAACAAAAAACAAACAACCAGAAATACAACAAAAAACCAGGCATAGCGAGAAGGGGGGGGGGGGGGGGGTAGAGACCTCATCCAGCCAGCTCAAGCCAGTATGCTTGGATATATGCTTGATCCAATTAAACAAGGTAGTCATGACCTCCTCGCAAACTTTCGCAACCGAGCCCTTAGCACCTCTAAAGATTCTAGAGTTCTGCTCTTTTCAAATACACCAGAGTCGAGTATATGGTGCTATCAAAGTCATTTAACCTCATTATCCATAAGCCAAACCTGTTAAGTTAACTGATTAAAAGTGCATAAACCCATAACATCCCATCCGAGCCACATCAAAATCTTCCTCCACACAACCATAGCAACTAGACATTCCATAAAGACATAAACCATTGTTTCAAACTTCGCCATGCATTTCCCACAGCAACGATAGTTTTAGTTGATGCCCTTAAGGGGGCGGGACACTCTCGGTTAGGGTTTTCATGCGGCAACACCGTCGTCACCCCTTTGGCAATAGTCAATTTTGTTACCGTTCGACAAAGTGTGATTTTGATGCTTTAAATGTGGATTTTACATGGCAAAGGGGGGTTGGATGGGGCTCGACAAAGTTACCAAGGGTGTCTCTTCGTAATTCCATTAAGAAGTACCCGGACGTAGTAAATTATAAACAAAAATTTGATATTTGGGAAATTATATATATCAAATATCATAAGTTAATTATTAGAGGCTGTTTGGTAGCCTCTTCATAATTCCATTAAGAAGTTGGTTAGAGGTGGAGTGTATTTGGTTTACTTAAAAAACACTCTTAACTAGAGGCAACTCTAAGGATTTAGATGTCATATCCGAGCCGTTAAAAAACATGCACATTAGGCTTTAACGAATTAAATAATTTTAAGTTTCAACCATTGACAGTTTATAATAAATAACAATCAAGACTTTTGGCTTATAAATTTGTTATGGGTTATTGGCTTACTTCATTCCTACTGCCTTCTTCGGCGAGAAGTTCCCTTCAACTTTTAAAGATTTGAGTTTAATTGGACCCAAATTAAATGAGCTATTTAAAAACAAGTAGATATATGATGCCATAACGTGCTAGCAGTAGTTGTACAAATGATACACCATAACACATTTCCAACACGTTGGCCAAGGCATGACCCAATCTATGACATATTCTTTCCGGTTTCCATCCAATGAGCACTTAAAACAAAAATGTTGAGAATAAGCAGTGTAAATTGAATGAAGCATACAAGATATATATGATTATGTTTTTCCAACATGAAACAAGAATCCAAAGCCTAGTCCCTCTAATGCAGGGTTCACTTCACTGATGCTGCTTCCTCTGGGGTCCTGGTTGTCATTTGGTCAACTGCATGAACAACACTTTGGAGTTCTTCCCATATGGCTTTGTATACCATCCTCTGTCTGTTCACAGCAGATTTCCCCTCAAAATCTGAAGACACAACATCAATACTGCAAAACCAGAGGTCACATCTAAACTTAGCTACCTAAAAGGGTTGAAACATGCCCAAAACTTGCTGCTTTTTTAACCTCCTAAAACATTTCATTCAAAGATTTATTATTACTGTTGTTATTATCATAGTTGTCAAAAGCGCGCCTAGGCGCAACCAGGCGCACCAAGTGTGTTGCGCCCTGTGAGGCGCGCCGCGCGCGCCTAGGCACTGAGGCACACTATCGGGGCTGATTTCCAGCCAAATACAGTCTAAAAGTTGCCTAAACCTCTAAAACATCCTAAATGAGTTATGAACAAGTCCTAAACAACCCTAAAACATCCTAATGTAGCCCTAAACAAACGTAAAACATCTCTAAAATCCCTAAAAAATGTATTTTATACTATGCGCCTAATTATAAAAAGCCCTCGTTTTTTATGCGCCTTGCGCCTAAGCTCCAGGCTCGGCCTATGCGCCTTGAGTGCGCCTAGGCGCTTTGACAACTATGGTTATTATTACTATTGCAATAATTTGTAAGTAATCATATTTAAGGCATTATTTATTTGTGCAAACGAAAATCTGCGGGTCAACTCGGCTTTATATACACAGCATCAATGCTGCAAACCAGAATCTCAAACTGGTCAAATCATAGAACTTGGCTAAAAGGATTGAAAGATGCTCCAAACTGTTTTTTAACCTCCTAACCCATTTCATTCCAAGAATTATATTTTTATTATTGCAATAGTTTGTGTAGACAGAACTAAGGCATTAATTATTTGTACAAATAAAAGTTTGCAGGTCAACTCGGCTTGTACCTAAAGATGACATATTTCAGCCTGAAATCGTTTTAACCCGTTAATCAACACCTCAACCTCATTGAAGTGAAGAGCATAACTTACCCACTAAAATAGTAAACATACAAAACATCATTTTAAGGGGTGGATAAGGCAGCTATCAATATATATATTACAATACAGGTAGAGGATCCTGTAGGAAAATTGGTTTGTGTGAGAAGTGTAGGAAGGATTAAGAATTGACATGTAGCCATCATGTTTTTGATTTTGGAATGATGTTTTGGGTTGTTTTGGCTTGAAAAACACTTAACACAACAATATACAAAAATTTAAAACACAATCTAATGTATTATAGTCATTAAATTTAAATTACAGATAAAACACCATAGTAATTACTTAAAACACTCTGCTAAAGTGTTATTGACATAGTGTTTTAAGTTTTAAACCTAAAATACATTGTTTTCGGTTATTAATTGTTATGTTTGTTGTTTTTCTAAGTAAAACAATCCAAAACATCATGAATACGTCCAAAAAAAAATGATGCATACATATCAATTTTTAATCCTTCCTACCCTTCTCACACAAACCAATTTTCCTACAGGAACCCTACCCTTACAATACATACAAATATATTTATCAGTGAGTAAATTAAACAGTGCTAGGCAGATGCCTGGCAATTGCTCATTGAACCGCCTTCATTTTCGCTTACCTGGCGTGTTTTCGTGGCCCGCTGAAAACAAGTTCCACGCATCTCTTTTTGGTGCATTGCACCTCCTTTGTTTACACGAAATGTGTCAATACGGTGGTTTTCTTTCTTCTTACAAGAGATAGAAGGAAACCGATGGGTTTCCGGCGATGTTCTTTAACCCATTAATGGTTTTGTAGTTGGAGTGTTGGACGCCCGAGTGACTGTCTACACGTCGCCGGTGGTCATTTCCGGCCGCCATAGGTGGCGTGCGTAAGAGGTTACAGAGAGAGAAAATGAAGATGAGAGAGGGATGAGGGGGACCACCGTTGACGGTGGTTCCGTCGCGGCAGCTTCACCATTCCGGCGCGTTAGCCAGTCATCTCTCATAATAGCCGGTGAACCTACCGAACGTGTTGGTTTGTGTATTCAACGGTCGTTGAGTACCTGTCTTTTGTATATTTCTGTCTCTAGGATTGTTTCTCTCTCAATTCTATGGCTCTGACGACTCTCCGGCGGTTGTCTGTTGCTTGGTGGTTGGTCGAGGATGCCATGTTCTTGGTTGCTTGGCTATGATCTTATTGTCAGCCTACTGATGAATGATGATACATTGTTTTTCACGGCCTGGTTGTTTTTTAGTGTTTATGAAGATTATAGTTTGCCCATTATCTGATTTCATTTTTGGTATTTTGGTTGGTTGTCATGTCTATGTGTGGTTTATTGTGTGGAAAATAGGGGCTTTTGTCTCATTGTTGTGCTTAGACTGTATAAGTCTATGATTTCTATGGGAGTCTGTATCCAACATGATTGGCTTGAGTTGAGCTATGTGTTTGTTTTCTTTTATTAGCTGATTGTAGGTTTTGTTGTTGCCTGTGATTATGGGTTTGTCGCTTGGCTATGATGACTTCAAAATGTATCCCGACATTTGATGAAGATGGCATGACAAGGATGGTGGATGGTAGGTTTTAATCTGCAACACGCCTTGCAGCCATCATTTTTTAAACTTCTTAGCCACGTAAAGCTTGGTTCCACTATATGCATTCATTTAATGTGGTTTTGGCAAGGTTCAAGCAAAGCCTCTAGGATCTCTTTGGCTGCAAACACAAATTATTGGTTTAAATATGGTTTGATAAATTTTTTTATTTCTTTCCAAAATGGTGTTACACTGTTACATTAATATTGGTAATGGATCAGGTTCAATACACACCAGCAACTGCAGTGTGTTAAGGTTTTGTTGGTTAAGTAAAAATACTGTATGTGAAACCATTGTTAGAAGTATTTATATACACTACATATAATACTGGGTTTAAATGGGTCATTTACAATGAAGGTGGGTTTCGGTTGTGCGTTTCAGGTACTTGGTTTGGGGTTTACACACCGAATTCTGCTCATTATCATGACTTCTTATTTGTAGGTTGGATTTTGCCCAATCTTTTGCGATAGTAAATTCCAAGGTTTATTTATTGAACGTTAAATGTTACTGTTTACTATTTTTAGTTGTGAATGTTTAGGATTAATTTGGTGCTTTATAGACAATACAAAAACAAACTACCAACCTCAACCTCAACCTCATCTTGAACTACTACAAGGGTAGAACTAATGGAAAGGAACGCACCATCTGCTGTACAATAAGGAACTATAATCTGTCTTATATAAGCGGCACAAAAATGGTCTAAATGAAGATGGCCTAACTAATACAAGGGCATAGAGAAAATAGCATAACCTTATTCATGTTTAAATAAACAGTTGTAAACTTATTAAAGATTTAGAGATGGATAGATAGACAGACCTAACATGGCGGCCATCACCATAAGCATCCTTGACAGTGACTAACTCTGCATTCAATTGTTCCTTAATCTGCACAACACAGAATACAATTAGCCAATTAGGTTAGGTCGGTGACTACACACAGACATCATCATCATCATCATCATCATCATCATCATAATAATAATAATAATAATAACAGAAGGAACCTTGGTCTCCATGGATAGCATCAAGGGTGAATCGATGGGTCCGGTAGCACCGGCGGCGCTGCTGATGTTACGAGTGTGAATGAGGAGGGGTTTAACAGCTGCAAATTGAGTCAGTAGTGGTTGAATTAGGCGACCACGAGGTTGAGGTTGAGTTTGAGATTGATAAGGGCGGCGGATAGCGTGACACCTGAAGAAAAGACGGCCGCATAACGCCGCCGTCATATTGGGGCGGCTCAGGAGCATCATCTTCGCCATTGTTAATTGTTGTACCACAAATGACTGACGGCCTACTACCAAGTAACAACCCAACCTAACCTAATCTAATCTCTCATAATATTATCTTTTTCAACTTTGCCACATTAGCTACACTTTTTACACATTTACCCCCCCCCCCCCCCCCCCCCCCCCCCCCATTGGCAAAAAAAAAAAATTGAACGGCCAACACAACATATTATGTCCGACTCTCAACGGGAGTTTTCCAACAAATCTTAGGGGCTGTTTGGTAAGCCCCTTAATGAGGCTTTGAACCATTCAGCGTTGAATGATCCAACTTAATGATTCAACACTTAACCATTCAGACCTCTTAATGATTCAGCTCTTAATCAACCAAACAGCCCCTTACTCCCATTGGGAGCCAGATCCCGCACGTGGTTCCCAAATCAGGGAAAACCCAATCCCCTACCCGCCCAAAGGCACGATAGTGAGAAATTAGTAAAACCCGGGTGAGATCAAAAATCAAACCTGAGACCTCTCAGTCCCAAGCCTTATCCATCACTTCCCATGCCACTCCATCACACAAGGGTGGGGGCCACTAATTGGCAATTGCTATCAATTTTTTTAGTTCGGTTTGAGTTTGAACCCAAAACCAGAATTTGGGACTTTTAGCTTTTACTTAGGTTTGTAACCTTGAATTTTATGTTTGTGTTTACGCAAGTTTTAGGTAATTAAGTATGCTAATTATACAACAGTTTCTTTTTATAGCATATATCTATATTATATTATAAAGTATGAGGTAAGGATACCAGCCAAATTCAAGTAATTACTATACTTTATGCTTACGGTACAACACCTTAATGAAGTTAGTAAGAGGTTAAAATAGTCTTTCTACAATATTATTAAATTATATTAATTAAAACCCATCTAACATTAAGTATAAATATTGATAATATAAAAAGATAGTAAAAAGAGTTGTGATATAATTAAAAAAAAAATATAAACATATACATTATTATGGCAACTATACATATTCTAACTCTCATATACCATTAAATTTGTATTAATGTTTTCTTTGTTATAAACATATATATTATGGCGATTATATGTATTCTAACTCCCATATACCATTAAGTTTGTAGTAATGGTATGTCCCTATAAATAGAGGCTTATTGTACTTGGTAAAACTCATTGATAAAGAACTCTCTCATTTTCCATCCTATCTTTCTCTCTATAATTTTTGTTCTTATGTTTACATACGTTATACAGTGGTTGCTAAGAGTAACCATTGAGAATACGGGAAGTGGTAGCATCTTGCGATAAACTTTAACAACTCATATTCTTGATTGAGATATAGCTCAAAAGAGAAACACGCAAGATGTGAAGCGAAATGTATTACGAGTGAAATTGTGGAGAATGTTGGAAAATTCGTGCATCATGACACATGTCAGTGATGTAACATAAATAAAAACACCCCCGTTTTGTAATATGATTAAGCTTGTTGTTTGTTTAATTTCGCATGTATGTTGGTGATGATGGAACTCTAGCATCTGGGACGATTTGTGGTAGTTTGATGTTGTTATTTGAATCTTTAATCTAATTCACATCCATTCGAATTAGAACGTACCAACATGGATGGCTTCCATGTTATTGTTATAAAACCAAATACATTAACTTTCTTGTATTCGTTACATTTATTACGAGTAAAAGTTACTATAATTCCCTATATACGTTGTCTTCATCATGTCATGTAAGATGAACAAAAGAAAAGAAAGACTGATATTGAAGTGAAGAGGTTTACAAAACAACAATAAGAAATACACGACAATACTAAATGTATGTAAACCTATAAAGAATAATTTATATGTTTGACCCTCATGGTAAATTAGTTGTAAAGTCTAATCAAATCAAGTTAAGCAAATCAACTTGATTTTTTATCAAGCCGAGCTCGAGTTTAAGATTCCATCTTTATTTTAGATTAGAGTCAACCCAAACCAACTCGATATGAAGTGCAAGTCAAACTCGAGCTAGCCCTGAATCGACTCAACCTTTAAGTGTTGTGTTCCCCGCCGCATCACGCGGGCATCCTACCAGTACATAATTATACACTTAGGCCGCATGAAGAATTTCACTAGTGTTTAAAACATAAGATTTAATCTTTCTATATAATAATTATTACATAGATTAAAACGAAAAGAAATCCACTTGTCTACAACACATCCTCAATCATATATCTTTAAGTTCATCTTTGAAAGTAAGACAGTTACAAAACCAAAAGAGAACATAAACAAAAATGTATCTCAATTACATGCTACGCCTTTATGAAATAGACAAGTTTTTTAAAACTATTCTGTATCTTCAAATTAGACCATCCCAAGTAATCACACGAGGCCATCCTTGGTATATGTGGGCACGTCCATGTAAGTGATGCGGTGGAGTACTGCTCGGATGATGGAGAGGCATCCTTGCACAAAGGCAAGCAAGGGTGGTGGAGTCATGAGTGTGGGACATGGTGAGCGCTTTTGTTTTGTTTTCTTTTTTATTATTAGTTTAATTTGGAGCGACTTAGTAACTTGTACATCGATCATGGGTTGGTTTTAGTAAGTTTTATTCATATTTAATTTACAATTGTTAAATCATCTTAAATCTCGTAATTGAGTAAGATAACAGAAAAATATATAATGTATAAATCTTAAAATCATAACTTTGTTTTTTAATTTTGTTATCAAGGAAAATAATAAATGGATGTATAAGATAAGCTCATACTGACAAAATGATTTGCAATTGTAAAACTTTGATGGTGTTGGAGCTTAAAACTACTGTGCTTGAAACTTGGTGGACATGGTTTGTGGGAGCTGTTAGTGAGAATTTCCTAATTTTCAGGCTGTGATGCATTATTGAGCTTCGGTGGATGTACGTGACTTAGGTGATGCTGATTTACTCTTTGCGTGGCAACTGTGATGCTTGAAACAAGCGACCATGTTGCAGCCATGTGTCTGAGCTATGCTTGGGAAATGAAAATGTTATGTTATGTGGGCTTATTTGTGGTGATTCTATATCGTTAGCCGACAACTCAGTGCTCAGTTTATGGCTTTCAAAAATCGATGAAGATGACATTAGCGTCATCCAAGACATTACTTTGTTTGTTGTTTTTGATATTCTGTATGCGAATGTGGCATGATGAATAGTCTGATTTTGGTGTTGACTTAACTTGGTTTGTATTACCAATGCATCTATTATTCTAAGCCTCTTAGACAGTTTGGAGTGTGTGTGTGTAGGGGGGGGCATGGCGTGAAAGCCATTCCCACCCACCTACACCATCCCCACCTCCATGTGATGAGGGCGTGAGCCCCTTGGGCGGCAGAATCTCCATTGGGGGGGGGGGGGGGGGCTTGAAGGTGATTTGTAATTTTTTGTTTGGCCAGTTTTTTTAAACTTTAACCCACAAACTAAATAATATAATATAGAGGGTTGTATCTATGTATAGGTCCTTTGTCTTCCTTTCAAAATGGCGTATTCATATGAAGATACAGACGTGTTTGTAAGGCTCCAACAGATGTTTGAAAATATCATCACGTCCGATCGTAGAATCACAGAAAAAAACAAGTTAATAAAGGAGGTGGCTATGATTCGAAAAATTCAAGCGGAGTTGCAACTTGCAAGTGTCCCTTGACACGCTTAATGCACCGTATGGAATCTAGCAAAGATGTTTAGAACTAGTTTAGACTTATACATTAAGGGGCTGTTTGGTAAGCCTCTTAATGAGGTCATTCAGTCTGTTTGTTTCAGCATCTGAATGGAATGGAATGCTCTTAATGAGGTCATTCAGTCCGTTTGTTTCAGCATCTGAATGGAATGCTTAAGTCTGAATCATTAAGATTTGGGATGTTGCTGAATCATTAAGCACTAAACCATTAAGCACTGAACTAAGCTGAACCTTAATGAGGCTTTCCTACCAATGTGAGACAAGAAAATTAACCATTAAGAGGTCCAACTTAATGATTCAGCACTTAACCATTCAGACATCTTAACCATTCAGACATCTTAATGATTCAGCACTTAATGAACCAAATAGCCCCTAAGTATTAAAACAATTGATTGTAAATTTTGTATTATGATAGTATACAATCAAAGATGTTATTATGAACCTTGATAGAGTAGGTTTCAAAATGATGGATTGTTAATATTATGTTACGTTAATATACAATCAGCCGCTTTAATATTTACCCATGATTGATATGTGACATACCCTGGGAACTGCGCCTCGATTACTTAACGTTCTAGTGAATCACATACATCGAAACACACGTTTGAATATGGTTAACGCATCACATAATGCTTTGACTAATCCGTCAATGTTTGCAATGTACCCTTGTCACAACGCGTGCAAGTCTATTTGGGTTGATGGGGTTTCTAACCGACTAAGACACCATCAACTTTTATAAAATGACAAAACCCACCCCTCAACTTTCTAACTTGACAAAAACAACTTTATAAGTTGGCAAATATGAACAATCCCCCCCCCCCCCCCCCCAACTTGACAAAAAAAAGAGCCTCCATACTTTTTAAATTCTCTTTAACCCTCAAACTTTTAACATGTAAGTATGTAACTCATTCTATCCCCTAACTTCGCTATAATATCAAATGTAAGCCTCTAATTTTGTAAATATCACTTTAATCTCCTCAAGTTTCTAAAGTTTCATGGTTACCCTAAAACTACTTTCTTGCGTTTTTAAAATTTTGGACGTGATGGTATGAATTCGAGTTCGTATATGCTTTAACGTAATTTTAGTTTGAAAACGAGTCGGGTCGATTATAAAATATTTTCTTCTTATACATTTTGAGTAAATTTTATTTAGAAACAAATCAAGTCAAATGTAATACGTTTTGTTTTAACGGTATAAATTTTAATAACCATACGTTTTGACGTAAATTTAGTTTGAAATCAAGTTTGGTCAGTTGTAGTCTATATATTTTCATATTGCGTACGAAGACGGGTACACAAAATAGATCGTACCAATAAGTCAATTTTAGAGATTTTGTTAACGGTTGTAATTTGTAATTTGTAACTAGAAGACATTGAAGTGATGGACTAGTGACGGCAACGTACGACGTCTATCCGCCACACATATTTATTCATGTCATCCTAAGAAATCTGCCCTACCCAATCACCTTCTGCCATGTCAGCAGATAAAATAGACCTTTATTGGATCTTTATTGGGTTTAGCATGGGGTAACATGTACCTAATTTTTTTTAATAAGGTAATCCAAGTGTCCTATCATTATTCATTATTGTGTGCCCATGAATGGTTCACCAGAATTTTCTCTAATATTTTCGTTTTAAAATATGTATTGTTTCTACTCAATAAATAATATTTTTTGAAATAAAAGAGAAACAAATAAGACAATACAATAGAGAGAATAAATAATGAAGAATTATGTATAGTCCCACACAAAAACTTGATATGAATACACGTATCGACAAACATTTATGAAGAATAACACATGATGGGATTGAAACGAATCAAATACGCCCCATACCACCCACATTATGTAAAAGCATATCCGAAGGGGCGCCTTAGGCATCAATCTCACCACGTCATGTCATTTCAACATCAAACTAGCCTAAAGTAGCATAAACACCAGAAACGCCAAGTCTGAAGTAGCTTGAAACCAAGGGCCCTACCATTTTACTATACCCACCAATCACACACACCCATCAGATGGACCCCACCCACAAACCCACTTTCTTTCTTCTTCTTTCTTCGGCGAGAGGAAGCCGATGTCCAAAGCCGGAATACGCGGCCGGTGTATCCGCTACGGCTTCGTAGCCGATTAGGTGAAACCGAGCACGCCCCCTCCTCCCTTAGTCACAATGCTTAATCTTATGTTTAACCGACTTATTCGGTTTCGGCCAAACCATGCGCTTTCCTAATTTACAAAGATATACACATAATACATATTTCATTCGAGTATTATGATTTTCTAACAAATGAATAATTAGTAAGTTTTTACATATATTTGTAAAAGCGTTCGAGATAAAAGTAAAATTGATCATACGATAAGTATACTTGTTTTATTGCAAAGTGTTTTTATTAATTTAAGTTTTACGAATAATAGAAAAAGTTTCAAAACCTCATCAAAAACCTTTTATGATATGTCAACAAGACTCTATAAAATATAACCCATAGAAAGTTAAATGTTAAAATCCAACAATTAAAAATTTAATTTACCATGTTATATAAAACTTTGATAGTAAAATATTAAAGCTTGTCATGTAATTAATTTACCATGTGTAACTATACATTTGTTTTGTATGTCAAGTAGGACATTCATAGGATGCTTTTGAGTGATGTATGAGTAAATGAATATACTATTGGTAATGTATTGGACCAATTAATTTCACCAATTCCCTAAAAAAAAAAAATCTTTAAAACAACATGTTTGTTCGTGAATTACATAAACAGTTTAATGGTTTCATAACCGACAAATTAGATAGGTATCTAGACCGTATTATGCATCTTTTTATCTCTAAAATCTCATTTACCAGGTTTGTTCATGAATCACATAAACTGTTTAATGGTCTGATAACCAACAAACTAGATAGGTGTCTAGACTATATTATGCATCTTTTTATCTTTAAAATCTCATTTACCGATTCATCACTACATCAAACTTCACATTTTATTTATTTCATATTCATACAATTTGCTATATTACAAATTGTACTCCAAAAATCAAATAGTTTTGCATTTTCTTTTATAAGTATCATATTTGCGTAGCTTCCAGCTTTAAACAAATCTTAATTAACATGTAAATTACTGATCCGGTAATGAAAACATTGCTATAGCCATAGATTCCTTAAGACTTGTAACTACTTCCTAGATTTTTTTTTTTCAAAAAAAGACGGCCACGTGGCAAAACATACTAGAAAGATATTTTAGTAAATATTGAAAATAGATGATAAATAAATAATTAGAGTAAAATGAAGTAATCATAACAACAAAAGCAGGCACTCTAGCTAGAAGTGGTCCAAACTACAAACACAAAGTCTTAAACACAAACACCCCATCTCTGTCTTTTCCCTTGTTCTCTTCCTCCCTAGTTGCCCAATCTCTCATTGTTTCTTAGAAATCAATGTAATAATATTACCAAATCACACACACACACATAAGAGAGAGAGTAGAGAGAGAGAGAGAGAGAGTTATGGACAAAGGTGAGTCTGTACCAATATTACAAAACTACCCAACAGATATCTTCCATTCCCTTCTCTTCTCTTCTCCGATCCCGTGACTCCATTCTCTCTCCTTCTCTTGGTTGTGCATATATCTTCATCTTGTATAAATATTAAATACGTCTGTGAATCTTTGTATTATTCTTCCTTTCCTTATTTAGTAGTACAAACCCCCCATGACAGTTTCTGCTTACTGTTTTGGTGAATTTTATGTTGATTCATCATGTTTTGTAGGTTTTAGAAAAAGGGTCTCTACTATTTATTTATTTTAAGTTTTTCTTTGGTTTTTTTTTTTTAGATTATATAGGTACCCATCATTTGTTTATACATAAAAATAAACACTTTTTTTTTATTAAGGTCTCTATTTGGAGTCTACAAGATCTTTATAACATTAATTTCCACTTAATATTAATAAATCTTGTTAATTTTTTAAAATAGGTTATAGGGTTGTTCTTGATTATGAATATATCCTAGTCCTAGTATTAATAAATTAAATCTTGAGTTGAATTGAGTTTCTTGAAATAAAAAAAAATGGCATCTTGTTTAAGTGGAGCTTATGGATTTGATCTTGAAAACATTGTTAAAGTATCATCATCTACCACTACTTCAAGTAGAAATTCAAGTTCATCTTCTCCATCTTCTACGCTATCCGAATCAAGCAATTCGCCAATAGCAGTCTCAACTAGAAAGCCACGAACCCCACGAAAAAGACCAAACCAAACATACAATGAAGCAGCTGCTCTTCTCTCCACTGCTTGTCCTGCCATTTTCTCAATTACTAAAAAGAATAATAGTAAGCAGTCCAAGTTGCCCAATCACCATACTTATTTTTTTAATGAACCGACCGAATTGCTCTTACCCTTTCCTGGTGAAAAGGCGGTTAAGGTGAACCCAAGGGGGGTTGAGTATAATGGGAGATGGAACTATAGCCCGAATTCGAATTCAATGGATTTGAGTGAAGGGTATGAAGATGATTTTGATGCAGAGTCGATGCTCGATGAGGAAATTGAGGAGGGGATTGATAGTATAATGGGGAATTTGAATACAATTCCACGAAATGATCAAATTTCCAATGAGAAAGCTTGTTTTAGTTTGAATTTCGGTTTAAGTTACAATACTTGTTATGGGTATCCTATGGGGTTAGGATTAGGTGGAAATTTGGAGTTAAATTTTGGTTTTGGATTAAGGAATGGAGTGAGGGCAATAAGGAAAGTAGATGAAGGATATTGGAGTGTTCCGGCGGTCAATGTGATGAACATATCACCATCGCCTTCGTCGATAAAATCCAAGAAATCTTCTCCTATTGAGAAGAAGAAAAAAGTGGAGGAGTTGATGAAGTTGGCACCTGAATTGAGGAATCCAATTGTTGGTGAGGAGAATTTGAATCTTGAAAATGGGCCAAGATTGTTATTGAAATTGAATTATGACAAAGTTTTGGAAGCTTGGTCGGATAAAGGGTCTCCGTTGCTAGAGAAAGTGTCGAGTCTGGAGTCTACAAGAAGAGCTACTCATGTAAGTGTTCTTAATCGTCTTTCGAATTATAAGAACTAATTTTAAGTAGAAAACCATGTGACTTGCATAATCACTTGTAAGTAATGTTGATATAATTTAGGGTCAAGAGTGGTTATTTGTTATATAATTGTGTTACGTATCATAAGTAAAGTTTCTCATTGTTAGTATAGTTGTAAATCAATGTATACTTTTTATTTTACTAGGAACAGGGGATAAAAAGACTTAATGGATTTTTGTGTTTATGATGTTTTATATATGGTATAGAGTAATGTTGTGTGTAACGTTTTATAAATATGATTGTTGTGCATCTAAGATCTTCTTAAATGCAAGTAAAAACATAACATATATTATCGTCATGTTTCATGTTTGCAGACAAGGTCAACTCGAGTAGACTTATTCTCAGAAAATGAAGAGGCCGGAGACGCTTGTGTGACTCGTAGTAAAGAAAAAAGGCGCACATGGCTCTTTTCGAAGAAGATCAAGTATCAAGTTAAAAAAGTTAATGCTGATCGAAGACCTAGATCCAAGGTACGATTTCTCATCAGTTTAATGATTTTTCAAAAATATATAGACGCGCGCACATAGCACAGGCGCTTGTTATTTATAAATTGCATTTTATATGATTTAAAAGTTAGAAACCGTTTCTAAGACCATGCGTAGTGGAGAAGTGAAAGGGGCGTTAAATGCCCCATTCGGGCGCTAAGTGTGATTTTTGGCTTCTGGCTTGAAATATTTAGCGCTCCATTTGAGCATGAATTTCTTGAAATAGCCAATAAAAAAAGAGGGAGGGGCGCCAAATATTAAGACCACTACTATTGTTCTAATAATAACTTTGTTATATCCGCTTGAGAATTTGAATATGTGAGATTTAAAATTATGAATTTGTCACAATTTGTTTGTTGTTTTTGCAGGGGAAATTTGTTAGAAGGCCAGATTCCCCCACTTGTGAGGAGACATGAGCAACTAGACTTTACAGTTTACACCCTCTCAAATTCTTCTGTTTTACCTATTAGGCCCCTTATGTTTTTAATATTTCAACCTTTTTGTCCTTTCTTTTTGTACACCATTTAGATAGTGTTGTTGGACTGAGGAACAAAGAGGAAGCTAGGTGAGAATCCAAAACATACATATTGTTGTTCTATTCATTCATATTTCTTTCTATGTTCATCTCTATTGCTTTATATGAACTATGTCTTGATTGTTGATCGGTGTCCATGAATCGATAAAAGATAAAGGGTACTTAGTTTTCTAAGTATGCATATATCTTGTGGTTCGTTACTAACATTCATTAATTCGAAATTTTAAAAACAGAAATTGATTATTTGTTTGTTTGAACGAACTAACTGCATCAATTATTCAGTGGTTGATCCAAGAATTTTCCTAGTGAGTCTCTTTTGGTGGATTCTTACTATTTTTTTTCCAAATCATACAAGGTTCCCACTATTTTTTTTTTTTCATTTTTCCAAACTGAGTGGGTTCCTGGGAACCTACAAAAATAGGTTGGATCCGCCCCTGCAGTTATTTAGTTATTTAACTTAGTTATGACTATAAAAAGATAGTCACTTTCGGTGGCGAAGGTTAGTGAGGGCCAGGGGGTGCCCGGCCCCCCTGTAATTTGGCTCAGTAGTGGAAATTTGCGATTTTCGTATGTAATTTTTATATGGATTGAGTCCAGCCCCCACCGATTTGATCTTCCGTCCCTACCGATACGAAAAAATTAAGTCCGGCCCCGTCGATTTGATCTTCAAGCTTCGCCACAGGTCACTGTCACTTTCAATGTTGGTTTTAATGAAAGAATTGTGACTTTGCTATTGAACATAGACGTTGATTAGTTCAAACTTCGCAAATAACCTAGAATACAACATATAGCCTAATCATTAACTAATCTAACTTGGGTGTACTAGGCATGATCAAATGACATAGTATAAACCGTTTGTCGAATGTTTATTGCTTGATTCTTGAACATAGATTGGTCGATTTTCCACATGTTCCATGCCCATGCCTATTCATAGACTTAAGTCGACTTCATAAACCTATAAGGTGTTTGTTTTTCTGAATAAAATAAATATGATTAGAGGCAGTACCCCATTTAAATAACCACCACCTTAAGAAACCAATTAACCAACTACATAAACAAGTGTTACATGTCTTGATCACATCATTGTCAACCGTACAATCATATGACATGTTCAAGCACGCCACTAACGAACTCCAAAGTCTAGCCTTATTTAAAATCACTACTATACTTAACATGAAAAACATCAAACCAATCACTTGATATCAAACCCATCATGTCGTCCAACGGTGAACCAACTTGTTGCGAGGTGCAAGACTCGATACCCATCATCGACTACTCATTACTCACCTCGGGCTCTGCTAACGACCACTCAAAAGCCGTTCAAGATATAGGCAAAGCTTGTGAAGATTGGGGGTGTTTTATGGTACGTACGTGCAATATACTTCTTCTTTCGTCTTTATAACGTTTTTAAGTTAACCCATGATCTTTTTTCGGGCTTGTAAGCTAGTGAACCATGGGGTACCTGAGACTTTGATCCAAGAGATGATGGACATGGCGGATGCGTTTTTCAATATGACAATCGAAGAAAAGCTCGAATTTGAAGCTCATGGTGTTTTAGATCCCATTAGATGCAGCGCGGGCCTCAATCTAGTCAACCCGAATAAAGACATGTTGTGGAGGGAGTATCTGCGACTCATTGTGCATCCGGACTTCAATTGTCCTCACAAACCTTCGGGTTTCAGGTACGCATGCCTATAAAGGTGTCAATTCTGGCCCATTTACTTATAAATTGGTTGATTCAGGTTATGTTTTATTTGCCTTATAAAGAAATAAGATTAAAAACTCCTATACCCATTACTGGCTCGTTTTTACAAAAATAATAAAAATTACATATTTTAACCCGAAAATTTTTGAACAGTTACACAACCCGCCAAGCCATCCATTTTGTGACCTCTAGTGTAGGAATGTTTAGAGAATGTTTTGACAACTTGTTTCTAATGGATGTGTGGGTAACACAGTGAACTTGCATCCGAATATGTAAAAAGGACGAGAGCGGTTGCAATGGAGTTGGTGAAAGGTGTGTCGGAAAGCTTAGGATTTGAAGCATCGTATATGAACCGCGAACTAAATCTAGATGCAGGTTTTCAGTTGTTAGCAATCAACTACTATCCATCTCACTTGGAGTTTGATGTTTCACGAGGGTTGATGCCGCATACGGACCATGGCCTTTTGACTCTCCTTTATGAAAATGGTGTTCCGGGCCTTGAAGTTCTTCGTGACGGGAAATGGGTTGGTATGGGCGATGTTCCAAACGCTTTCTCGATACTCAATTCAGATCATCTTGAGGTTAGTTAGTCAATACTAAAACTAGAGGTTTCAAAATGGGTTGATCACCCTGTTTGACGGGTTGGATTGACTAGAAACACTTATTACTTTCAAAAGCCGAATAACAATCTTGTTGTTCCAATAGGCCTGTTCAACCCATTTGACTCGATCTACTTATTTTTATCCATTTGAGCTTGAGCTTGAATCAACCGGTTCATAATTTTTTTTTGATAGATTTTTAGCAACGGGAAGTACAAGAGTAAGCTCCATAGAACAGTAGTGAAGGACGAACGCAGAAGGATCACACTTGTAAACCCGAACGGTCCATCACTTGACACCATTGTAGGCCCGTCATCAAGGCTTGTGGATGGCGAAAAACGTCTCCCTCGTTATCATCCTATGAAATACAGTGAATACCTGGAGTGCCAGAGTAAACTTATAAAAGCTGGAAAGCATGCCTTTGATGAAATTCGCATTCCCATTTAGCTGCTGTATACTCATCAGTGACAATGAATTCTGTTATGCAATTTCAGTTGATCCTAAATGAAGGCTTGTTCGAATGAAATGAACTACAAACACTTTATAATATTATGCTATGCACAATCAGTCTGTCACTCAAATAATATGATACATGTATATTTACATTTACAAGCCAATCTTTGGCAGATTAACCTAAACTACAAGAGTGTCATCCCCCTCCCAGAAATCATAATTACAGTTTATGTATCATAAAGAAGAAAATCATCACATCTCTGATAAAAGGTTACTAATCTTTCGGAGCTCTTTTAGAGCTTCCATGGAGTTTCTTGACAAGTTATCTACAGATTCAATCACCTAGATTATATATAACAAGAATTTCAGAAGAAAATCAAATAAATATGCATAAATATATATGAAGAAATTCAGAAGAAAATCAAATAAATGCCTGTGTGTATATTAGTATATATATAGAGAGAGTGAGGTTTATTACATAGCACTAAATTATAGCGAGGACAAAAAGAAACAAACCAGAATCCTTTGATGTTTTGATCAACGGTTGTATTTTTAAAATTTTTTTACTTATTACATAAAAATGTGGGAAGTTTATGTACATAAAAAAACCATCAAATGAATTTCTTCATATGTTTTTAAATTTTAAAACTGTTTACCTATACGTGTGTCGCCTATGCCTACTTGTATAGGTAATATAACTAACATGTAAACACAAAATTTGTTCATATTCTTTTTCTTTTTGGATTTTAAAGAGACAGAAAAAAGGCGGATTTCTATCATTTTATTTTATTTTTTAAAATTAAGCTTGATAAAATAAATAAATCATTTTGCTCTGCGTGTTCTTGCAATACCTAGTGTTCCCCATAGATCCTCCCCGTGTGTGTATATGAAAGACAATTTTGAATTGTTTAATAAAAAATGTAATACCTCAATATTTTCAAGCATGGATTGAGCAAGAGTCTTCAGGTTGTTGTGATCAGCAGCTTCTGGTTCGCTGGTCTTGTCCGCTGCGGAAGATGATGGTACTGCATTTTTCTGATTATCTTCAGTGACATAAGATGCTGTAGGCTCAGGTCTGTCTAATGACTCCTCGGGTGAGGTATTTGAGAACATCCATAACCACTGAAACTTTCCCGGTAAAGGCCTTCTATCTCTCAAATTAACCACGGGCTTTCTTATAGCATCTTCATTCTTATCCTCCTTGAAAGACGAATTTTCTTCAGGGGTAACCGAGACTGGTAAAGGTAGTCCAACATCTTCAGTAGAACCATATATCCCTGATGTGATACTCGGGCTTGGGCTTGGGCTCCGGCTCCGGCTTGGGACCAGACCCAGGCCCGGGTTGTTTTCGTTAACTGAGGAATTAGATGCTACACTGCTTCTCTCTGTCTCATTTTCATGGTCATTATTATTATTATTATTATCCTTAATGTTATTATTGCAGCCTCGTGTGCTCACAGGGTCGGAGAATACGGAAGAGTTTTCTTCGCCAACGTCATTTGCACTAGCTAATTTCTCATTTTCTTCTAAACGAGCTAGATCATCAACCAAACTTCTCCTAGCAGGTAATCTTGTTACCTTTGACAAACGCATTTTCACTTTCTCTGACCAACCTTTAATCCGGTTTTGAACTTGTTTACTTAAACCAACTTGTTTCCGGTCTTCTTCTTTGTTCAAATCACGCCATTTCTCTTCCCAGTAGCTCTCAGGAACTAAACCATGACGCTTCACGGCTGCAGTCACGTCAGATGAAAGACTGCGACTATGACCATAACCGTGAGCTCTCGGTTTTCCTGGCTCATAGAGTCCCCCACCGTGAATCGGTTCTGGCGCTGAACTAATAGCATCAATTGCAAGATCCATCAAGGATTTAGCTTTCTTTATTAGTTTCCCAAGATTCACATCTCCTGGAAAGTTCAACAGTCTTTGAAGGCAGGAAGTAGCATTTTCAGTTGCAAGAAGTGAAGATCTCAAATAAAGTATCATTGAAACCGCAAGTGCTGAAATAAAGGCTCCCCTAGATGAATTTAGAACCCTAAACGCTACTTCAGATTCATTTTCAGAACTGCCCCTTAATTTGTTGTTGTCAAGTGCAAAAATTTCATCCCAGATTCCTAAAAGGTCTTCAAGAGCAAACTCACGCCCAAAAAGTACCCGTAACCAGCGAAGAGCAAAGTACTGTGGTTCAACTCCTAACTCAACTAAATGAGTATATAAAGACAAGTCAATGATTGAGAGTAAATGGTATAATGCAGATGATGCTTCTATGACAGGTGGCAACCCATTGTGTGGTGAAGGTGAATGTGAGAAAAAATTAGCCATTGCAACTGCACCTCCATCTCCATTCATTAAAGCATCAAACATAGAATAAGCATCATGTTCGATAAATTTTTCAGATAAAACTACACCAAGTTCTCCCTCAGCCCCATAAGCATCACTAAATGAAATAATCGTTAGTATCTTGGGATCAAGGTTATTAATGTTTATCTCATCCTTTTGGATCCCAATATTGTCTTCACCTTTTTCCAAATCAGATTTAGAAGATAAATCGGTATCATTAAACGATAACCCATCAAAATTGTCAGTGAAGTAATCTGGGTATAGTTTTCGCACTTCAGAAAGACGCTCTAAATCAGCCTGGAGAACATATAGAAGTGGAGCCAGAAGTTCATGCATCCCTAAAAAAGGGTAAATTAATATAAAACATGTAAAAGAATTGACGTTTATATAACTAGAGTATATTATATACTTTCAAAATAATGCATTACCTTGCCTGTAACCGTAATTTGGATATCTAATGCACCAAAGCAACAAAACTCGTCTCAACACGCCTTGGCACCCGGTTGTCTGAAAATAACTACCATGTTCAGGATACAAGCGTGATAAGTCTTGGTCAACCATTCTCTCTAACTCAGCTTTATGAAAAAATCGGCCCCACATGCTATCTGCGTTGTTATTACCGCATGATATTTCACTTTGTGCTTACAGGTGATGCATTCTTAACTTACAGAGCATGTAACTGCAAATCTGCAATGTTGATGATATATACATCAGGTAAGAAATATACCTGGGTTTTGTGAGAGTGGATTGTCCATAACAAGATCACGAAAATTGCTTTCATCTTTCGAAATGGAAGAATTGATTAGTAGTCTCCTCCTTAAATTGGCATAACTGATAATACAAAGTTTTTATTATTTTCATGTAAGATGTGATTTGTGAAGTTGGATCAAATATTACTTCCAGAAATCTTAACAGCAAAGAAAGTTGATGGATAACTGTGGAAGCAATTGTTAACATCATAAAAAGCAAATTCTTTTTCATGGTTCAATAATGGAGCGAAAGTACAATATCTTGTTTGGAATGATTGGTGCTCTTTTAACTTTCCAACAATGTCATTTGTAAATTTTGCTCTACCATCTAGCTAGATCTTTCTAATAAATTATGCATTTCCGACTTTTCAAAAAAACAAAAAACAAATGGAACATTAAGTTTAGCCAACTCTAGAAACTAAAACTTTATCCAACAGTCGTTAACCCATACTAGCCAAAGGCGTTGTTTATCTAGGCGCTCAAGCGAGGCCCAGCACAGCTAAACTGCCTTGCAACCATTTAAGGCGTTCTAGTGAGATGACACTCTAGCAAAATTTGAAAATTTCCGGGTTTGAACAACTGACCCTGGTCCGAAACATCCAAAAAATGGCTTGGAACAAGCTTAAACTAGCCCCAAACCAACCTAAAACATATCCAAAACCCCTAAAATTGGTTTGTTTATACTTTATATTGTGTGCCTTGTTTAAAAAAGCCCTCGCTATTTAAGTGCCTAGAGTGCGGCTAGCGTATAACGTATTCTTCGACTACATACGAAACCGTAAACCTTGTAACACTTTGTATGTATAAACTATCAAGAACATGAACTATTGCACAATACAAAAATCTTAATCTTAAACAAACAAACTTGCGTGTAATAATAATTAAACATAAAGAATGAATACCTTCTGCGAGAATTGGCGGTTACACGACGAAAATCATCGACAGTAGAAGAAGAGGAAGGAGGCAAAATGCCCAAATCTATACGCCATTGAACCCCTCTTAGGTCTCCCAAACTGCAATTATTATTATTATTATTATTATTATTATTATTATTTGGTGACGACGACAACGATGATGATGATTCCGGTAACGGCTTATTAATCGGCTCGATCGGAGCCGGATGTGACATAATTCAATCAATACCAGAAATCCCTAAATTGATTGGAATAGTATTATCACACGGGTGTGTATGTATAATAATAATAATAATAATAATTTGATATGTATAGACAATTACGATTAAAATAAAAGAAAAAAGGTTTGTAATTGTGAATGAATCAGGAATGTAATTAAAGAATGTTGCAGAGTTTAGAGATAATTGTTAGGGTTTGGAAAGGTTTCGTGATGAGGAAGAAAAGAGGTGATGTGGATTGGAGGAATGAATGTAGATAACACATGATGATGAATCATGTAGAACAAATGTCGGCTACACTCCCAATTGACGGACTAGGGCAACATATGTCGGCTATCGAATATCGGGCGGTCCTCAAATACCGACTGATGATTCCTATGTTCCCCATTGACGAACCGTGTCCGATCTGTAAAAAAACACGCTTGGACAAGTTTGGAGAACACGCCCTACATTGTAAGGAGTTTCCAGGCTTTAAATACAGACATGACCTGGTTAGAGATGTTCTATGGGATGTGTTACGAAGGGCAGGGATTTCAGCCAAAAAAGAGGCTCCCGTGAATTTCTTGACGGACCCACTTGACGGGCGGTCCACATTGAGGCCAGCGGACGTTCTTGTGTTCGGGTGGGCGCAAGGCAAGCATGCGTGCGTTGACCTTACTGGGGTATCCCCATTGGTGGGACTCCGGGATTCGGGTTTTGTGGCTGGGCAGGCAGTTTTGAAAGCTGAGAGCAAAAAAGTGGATAAACATGAAGCGGCTTGTCTAGAGAACCAGCATGTGTTTGTGCCCTTCGCTTTTGATACCTTTGGAGCGCTGGCCCCGCAAGCAATCAAGCTCCTCGATCGCGTGAAGAAAGTTGTGCAAAGTAATTCCCCAGCTACTAAGGGCCAATGTTTTATTTTCAATAGAGTAGGTTTTGCAATACAAAAAGGGGTAGCGGCGCAACTTGTGGCCCGTTTACCTACGTGTCACTTGTAATTGGTTGTTTTGGTTTAATATATTGAAGTCTTTTAATTTATATTAAAAAAAAAAAAAAAAAAAAATTATAATTATAAGTATTTATTTAAGAGATATGAATTGGAGTGAAAGAAAGAAGATGGAGCCAAGAGGGCACTCAAAAGAGAATGATTCGGATATTCTTTTCATTTTTATACTTTCACGTTTACGCTCCCTTCCTCCTTTTTCTAATCATTATTCATTATGCTTCTCGAAGACTTTTTAATTGTCAGGTTATGGGTTCTAGTCTCGGTTCAAACAAATTTTGTTTCTGGTTAAGCAAAGTCTTTTCAGATGTGATTTGTAAATTTTCTTATGGGTGGATCAGGTCATCATGTTCTGTTCTTCGAGCAGAAGCAAAAGGGTAATCTATTTGCCATGGTGATGTCAGGTATTCAGGCAGGCCTTTGTTGTTCAAAACCAAAAAATAACTAAACTACACTTAATGCCTTGGATATAGAGTTACTTCATAACATCTTTTATGTGGTTTTTCGTTATTAATGTCGGGTATCACCTTTCAGTCGCGTATGTTCGGACTCCCTTGATAAGTAAAATTGGTATGTGACATACATGTGCAAGTGACAAATATAGGGTTTTGCTGCACTTTTTTTGATCCCCGACTTCTACATGTTGCTCAAGCATAACATAACGTAACAACTACTCAAATGTCAAAACTGCGTTAAGGTATTAATGATAACTTCATTATGTGATCTGGATTTATAAATTACGTGTATGTCTTTTGGTTGTGATGTGGAGGCGTGTGTTCTCTGTCGCATTGCTCGAACACTCTTGTGGATAGCAAATAATCTGATTAGTTAGCAAGAGCACCTCAACTCTTACAATAGTTGGATAGAGACCCCAACTACCATCTTCATCACCCTCATTAAACAAATAGTTTATGTCAAAGTATTATAAATTTTTGTAAGTAGTTTTCATTTCATTTACTCATGAAAGACAAATATGATCATCATAAATTCATAATACTCATTACTCAATATTTTTTTAAACGGCTAATTTCACACCCTTTTTTACACCTTATACACCCTTTTTTTACACCTTATACACCCTTTTTGCTCACCTTTGGAATTGAACTCTCAACCTCACCTAAGAGAGGATTTCCTCTCTACCACTAGGCTATAACCTAAGTACTCATTACTCAATATTCATTGCACACCATCTTCAGCCCTGCCCGTACATGATCTTAAAATACAACACTTCAGCCCTAACGAGATCCTAAAACCCAATACTTCAGCCCAATAACGAGCAATTACACCACGTATATAAAAAAAAATTGTACAATAAAATCCAAAAGGCCAACACTTGGGCCCTAATGTGATGCTCATTGCTCAAGTAGTCAAGTACCAACACCAATGTTAGATATCTTTACAGTTCTTTGTATAACTTTCGAGTTGAGTCAAGATGGTTCGTATAAATTTTGAGACGATATAAACTAGCTCAAATAATTCTTATTTTATTATTAATATTATCATTAACACTACATTAAAATATATAAAACACCTTAGATTAAATAAAAAATAAAAAAAAAATAAAACCTCTTTTGGGTAACTTTCAATGAAACTGAAATTTTATAAAATTCCGATACAATATTAGTATACTTATCATATAAATATTTTTTAAAACTATTAATAAGTTAATTTTAGTATGCTTATCAAGTTTTAGTATATAAATGCTGTTATTTTTACTAATAGTCATTGACATGGTTGTAAAAATCCAGCCTAGCCTCCGATTAATCAATAGTCGGAGGTTCGCCGATTAATCGCTAGTCAGTGACTGTCTAGAGATTCCAGCCAACTTTCGGCCAAAATTTATAAATTCCAGTCAGATTCAAATAAAACCTGTAAATTCTGGTGATTAATCCTATAGACTTAAAGATATGAGTCGATGGAGAGCTTAAAACATGCCTATTTAAAAAAACTACATATAAAATGTGTGTATAAACTGGAAATTACATACAAAATCCCAATTTGATCAATCACGGTTAATCCCTACTAATCCCGATTAATCACTACTCAGTACCTCACAATATGGCTTGGTGGTGGAGTGGTTTGTGGTGCATTTTTATTGTTTGAGGTCTTAGGTTCGAAACATGGGAACGGCAAGTGACGACTCGATTTTTTTTTCATTCACAACATGTTATTAAGTAATAAATACAAATATACTTATGTTTGTTTGAGATGTCGTTTTTAAATTATGGTATGAAAATTGGTAGTTACTTGGTTGATAATAACTTATTAGTGTTTTGGATCCGACAAAATTGTAAGGCGTGCAACGCACACCTTTAAACACGCTAGTTACAATTTACAAGTAACTAGAATTAAGCTCCGCGCGTTGCTGCGGATGACATAAAACCGTACTAAGTAGCATCGATGTCACACTATTGCCAGCGACCTACAATACCGAAATAATGGTGAACCATGCACACCTGTTGCGGCGCGATAATGCACAAAAATTAGTGAAACTTAGAACACAACGTCACCGTTTGACGGGAAAAATAGAGGTAAAAACGTTGACCTACATACGCACGTTGCGGCGTGTCAACTCGAAAAATTTGGATTGAAACGTAAAACTAAATTTATGTTTTGAGATACATGATATAAATTTCAAAGTAAAAAAAATGTAGGGTGTTAATTGTAAAAAAATGAAAAGTATTAAGGTTAAAAGTAAAAAAAAAATAAGGAAAAAACAAAGTAGGGTACTACCTACAAAGCAAATGTACAACCCTTTAATACACAAAACACTTGTTATGCATATTGTACAAGACCATGATGCACAAACCATTTGTAAATTAATACTATATATAATTTACAACCATAGTAGTTTAGTAGCAAGCTTTACTAATATTAAACAAAATAGACACGTAGCTATATAAATTTAGAAATTAAGAAATATAAAGTAATTCAAATTTAGTTTATTAGACTATGTGGTATGGGGTCGGCTTGGGGACGGTGAAGGCGTCTTGGGCCGGCCAACATCGCCCCGGCGACCCCAAACCCATCCAAAACGGCTAGAATCCGACGTTCAAGCCGGGCTATGTGATTGGTGTTTGGCTTTGGTGGGTCCCTCTCCACTCCTCCTATTTTCCCTCCCAATTAAAAAAAAAACAGGTGGTGAGGAAGAAGAAGAACCGGGGGTGAGGAAGAACAAAAACCAGGCGGCGGTGAGGAGAAAAACAGAGGTCGGAGGTTAGGAGAAGAAGGATCATGTTGGTGAAGATGAAGTTATGCATCGTTTTGCAATGAATTAGTTGAACCAGATATGAGTATGAAGATGCTATGATGAAGATAATGTTGTGCTGCTGCTATGATGAAGATGGTGTTGTGATGGTATTGTACAATTATAATGTGTTTTTTTTAATTATTTATTTTAATTATTATTTATAATGTAAAATTAAATAAAAAAAAATGGTGGACTAATAGGAGTGGAGGACTACTCAAGAAAGACTACCCTCACACTCTTGGGTAGTCCTCAAGTTGTCTAAATATAAGGAGACCTCACTTTTTGCTGACGTGGCGGCAATGCCTCCCAAGCCTTGCCTCAACACACCACATAGTCTTAGAAATGTCAATACATAACCATTAATTTTTTATAGTTATTTGCGAGAAACACAAATGCGAGAAGTGCGCTATTTTCGAATCCAAATAGTCAAAACTCACGTAATCATAATAAGAAAAGTTTCTCCCTTTTTAATGGAAATTACAAAAAGAGTGTGGTAACTGGTAAGACTGTCCGTTGTGGCTAGAGGTGAGCAATGGCTCTATGCTCTCATATTGAGCCACGTAAGCGCCCAGTTGGCAGGGTGATAAAGTTGCTGCTCACTAGCCAGATGATGTTGTGGCTAGAGGTGAGCAGCAGCTTTATCCATTTTTTTTAAAACTTTGTTATTTCAAATTTATAATATTTAAATTTGTAACACAAATTAAATAATAAACATAAATTTTTCATTAATAAAAAAAATAAAAAGACATAAATTAATAAAAAAAATACTAAACTACTCGTCCTCGTCGTTGAGGTGTTCTTGTTCCAGTTCGTATTCCTTCACCAGACGCTCCTGTTCTCGTTGAAGGATCGCCCGAAGAGGCGGTTGCTAAAGTCTTTCGCTAAAAAGTCTATGTTCCTCAATCTTAGCTTATCGACTTTAGCTTTCGCCGTCATCTCTATTGTTTTACTTATTTTGCTAATTTCCCCCGCGAACTCGTTGTCTTGTTCGTTAGCGCCTTTTTTACCTTTCGTCTTGTCTCGTCCAGCGGGTCGATCTAGGGGAGACGGGGGAAGACCCTCATCAGAGTTTAGGTCAATCCCCACGTGAGCATCTGAGCTTGTGGAGGAGATATACCCACCCGATGAAGAGGTTTTGACCCGTTTTGATGATGAGTCGCCTTCGCTCATGTCTTCAACAGAAATTAGCTCCACCCATTTGGAGCAATTACGTAGGATTTTCCACAAGTAGTCTTCATCCCACGTTTTGTTGGTCTTGTACTTGCGTAAGACCTCTTCTTTCCACTCATCGCAAGTAAACTGATAGACGTCAAGATCGCTCGACCCGCTCACTCGCACTCGAGCAGTGTTCCTGTTATGTAGGTTAGTAAACAACCCCACATACTTTCTAATCTCGGCCCACCGGCCGGAAATCATATCCGTCGAACGCATTTGACTCCCTACTTGTGTGACACCCGGCAAATTCAGGTTAACAACGTCGTCTAGATTAAAGTCTACCTTAGCGAGTCACGCGTATTCTGTACTTAACTGGGTTAGTTGAGTCGGGTTATGGTTCGGGAACTGTTATGTGAGTCTAGGGAATCATTAGATGTTGGCCTAGAGGATCGTTAGATGTCAGTCATTAACCAAGTGTACAAGGGGTGACGATTCGGAGAATCGTCAAAGCATAGGGTACATGCAAGTCTCGAGTCCCGGGGATTGGTGGACGAGTGTGAATGTGTTTATTTGCAAGTGTTATGTGTTTATAATCATTATGTGACTTGTCGGTATGTGAAAATGTGTTAACATATGTTAAAACGGGGTTTAACGCGCAAAATACTTGGAAACATACCCTGTAGGCGATTAGGGTGAGCTAATCACCTACAGGGTGGCGATTAGCACTCCCCAGGTGGCGAGTAGCTCACCCAAGGTGGCGAGTAGGGGGCTAATCGCCTAAGGGGGTGGCGATTAGCAGCCCTAATCGCCTGCAACTGGAGCCTAATCGCCTGCAACGTGGGTTACGACTAAAAACGACTATAAATACAATATTTGACCTCCTAAACTTCATAACATTAACCCTAGTCGCCCCACAACTCGTCCCAACACCCACACAACCTCTGGAACACGATTTTGGATCAAACAACTTGATTTCAAGCCTATTTCATCAATCAATCATAATCTAAGGTGTGGTTTTCATCCATGCAATCTTTTCTAACGTTTTTATTGAATCCCTAATGGTCCAGACCTGTTCATAAACACTTGTGCCTTCTGTAAATCGTTAATAATCATTATTGTGTGGATTCTAGATGCTATGCATGTTGTATGTGTATGTTTTAATTAAAAGATAGGATTTTTGAGATTCATGAAGGGTTGATAACATGATATTAGGGTAGTTACTGATCTATGATGATGGTTTGATATAGTAGTCTGATTGATTGTTCATTAGGGTTGTGTTTACGCATGTTAGTGTGATGATTACATGATACTTGTGTTATGTTTTAGAAACATGATTGCATCCAGGACTGCTAGAACAAGGTTAAACGATGTATTTTGATCTAAACATGTTTAGGATACTTGTTTGATTGATATTGGAGGTTTACACACGTTCTAGGGTTGATTTGGAGTGTTAAACGCGCGAAAAACCGAAACTGATGTGCAGGTGGCGATTAGCAGACCTAATCGCCTAAGGGATAGGCGATTAGCAGGCTAATCGCCTACCAGGGTGGGCTAATCGCCTACCCCTTAGGCAATTAGGGGCTAATCGCCTACTATGATGTGTTTTTGCATGCTGCATGACCCTAATCGCCTGATAAGTTCTGAAATGCATGTCACATGACCCTAATCGCCTACAAACTCAAAAATTAGCATACCACATGACCCTAATCGCCTACTGTATAGGCGATTAGCATCCATAATTGCCTGTTGACCAACGTAATTGCTAGTTGACTTTTCCTAATCGCCTGTACTGCTGCAGTAAGTATATTTTAGCATTCCGGAACCCGTTTTGACACCTAGGAACATGCTAGGAACCCCGTAACATGTCTGATAACTTGGTAACATGTGTTCGGGTCAATAATGTGTTAATGGAACTATGTGCTAGAGCTTGTTGGACTTTAACGTATGTTAAGTGTGACTGCATGATTATATGTTTGTGAATGCTAGTGTAACACGGGAAGCCTCGGGTCACCAATGGGATGTCGAGTCTTGTACGTTGGGTCATGTTAACAGTAAACGTGTTGTCAAACAAACTTGGTTAAGGTCTGGACATCTAGGGACTAACTAACCTACGGGTTATTAGTCTAAGAACTTGTAACTGTCGTATGTTAGGTCGCCGCTTTACGGGGCTAGCATAGCTTGTCGACTTATTCTGTTATCTGAAGTAACGCAACCTAAGGTGAGTTTACGGCCCCACTTTACTTGGTTTTCACTTTTTGGGGGAGAAAACATGTGTTAAACAACTATTTGGTAACAACTGTCATACTATGGGTTTTCAAACGGTTTACTATACGATCTTTGGAAGTCCCGGGGGGGAACCATGAATGTGCTGGTTTGCACAACGGGGAAATGTGAATAGCGCTATTGGGAGTGACCAACCCCACCCGTCGGCATGGAGCGCCGGGCGGGTGCATATTGTCTCAAACAGGAACAGGTTTACTATTCGGGCACAACATCTGGTTTGCGAGTTAGTAATGGTTTTCCAATCGTAGTAGTAATGGTACATGCGCCTAGCTAGCGTACTTGGTTTACAATTGTTATAGTATGGACAGGTTAAACTTGGAACTTTGATTACAAACCTGTAAACTCACCAGCATTTTTGTGCTGACGTAAACTCTTACATGTTTTCTCAGGTCGCTAAGGTAGCAAAGTGGAACTAGGGCGCACGCGTCTGCACGGCGTCTAGTTAGAGTTGCATGGTCTTTGAACATTAAACATTTGGTTTTATTTTGGTTATGTAACGATATTTAGCTTCCGCTGATGTTTGGGATTTTTAAACTATGTTTTTGAAATTCATTTAGTATTGTTTATTGTGATCATTGACTTGGATCCTGGTTTGTCATGCGCCTCGCGGTAAAACTCCGCAAGTGGATTTTGAGGGTGTGACAGATTGGTATCAGAGCCAATGGTTATAGTGAACTAGGACTGCATGTAGAGTCTAGTCTATAACTGAGTCGCACACACTAGATGATCACATGGTACTAAACTTTATACTGGGTTACTTATGGATTTGTCGGGGTGTCTCTAAATCATCTTACCCGTCTGTGTTACATCATCCATTCTCTCTTACTGGGTTACTTCCTTACTAGACAGTGCTGTACATTGGGGTTAACTGTATACTCTTGAGATTGGTCCAAGACTCAGACATCTCCCTTTCCTACCCCAATAGAAACCCTTGTCATGAACTACCGTAGTATTACGGTGTATAGCTAAGAGTCTATGTCCGGTGATTTGAACTTTGAACTAGGAGAACACTTGGAGGACCATGTAGAGCGGTTTATCATTTTGGGTGCACACAAAATCATAAACCGAAATGCATGAAAACCCTAGTGAGCTCTGGGTTCGAATGGATAGTCCTGGGTTGGATCTAGCTTTGATCTTGTGAACGCTGGTGATTATCATTGGCTGTGAAACTAAATTTTCTCGTCCTTTTTGCCAGAATCATGTCTGGAGCACGAGGAGGACGTGGAGGTGGCCGCGCTGGTGGGCGTGGTAATGGTGGTCGTGGGGGTGTGAACCTCACGCAGGAGGACTTGAATAACTTGCTGCAAGCTGCCTTCCAGCTAGGGCACAATGGCGGTAAGTTGACCTAATCACTTCTATCTCATCGGTGAACTTTGTTTACATTTCCCGTGGTTTTCTTACGCGTTTCTTTACAGGTGGTCATGTTAATCCACCACCACCACCCATGTGCACCTACAAAATGTTTCGGGACTGCAAGCCCCATGAGTTTTCGGGTACTGAGGGTGCAGTAGGTTTGCTCAGGTGGTTGGAAAAAGTGGAGTCTGTTTTCCTGATGTGTAACTGCCTCCCGGAGGATCGAGTCAAGTATTCTGCTGGGTTACTCCAGGATGTTGCGTTGACCTGGTGGAACGATATCACCCAGACTATGGGTATAGGGGAGGCTTATGCTATGCCTTGGGAGAACTTTGTGCAACTGCTGAAGAGGGAGTACTGTCCCAGGGAGGAGATTCAAAAGCTGGAACACGAGGTGTGGAACCTCAAAATGTCTGGGTCGGAAATTGAGAAGTATACTGTGAGGCGGAACGAGTTGGCCGTGCTTTGTCCTGATCTACATGTGCCGGAATATAGGAGGATTGAACATTATATCTCGGGTCTTGTGCCAGAAATCGCGGGGTTGGTAGCTGCGGGGAATCTTCCTACCTACCCGGATGTGGTCCGATCTGCTCATAGAATGACTAACCTGAAGGTGAGTGAGGGTATCTTGCCTGCCAAAGGTTCAACTGCTAAGGCTCCGGAGAGCAACAAGCGAAAGTGGGAAAATGAGGTGAAGAGTTCTACACCAGCACCAACTCAACAGGGGAAAAGGTTTGATAGTGGGGGTTCGTCTTCATCGGGTTCTAAGCCAAGTGGTGGTTATGCAGGAAAGTTACCAAAATGCAATAAGTGTGGACGCCATCATCATGGGGGTTGTGATAATAATCGTTGCCATCGCTGTCAGAAGTTGGGGCATTTTGCCAAAGACTGTAGGGTGACTCTTCCATCGACTCAGGCCCCAACTACTACTCCGACTTCTGCTACTCAGGGGACTGCGGGCAAACAGGGATGTTTTCACTGTGGGGAAACGGGGCATTACAAGAAGGAGTGTCCAAAGCTGAAACAGGGAGGGAACGGGAATGGTAATGGGAATGGAAATGGTAACAACGGGGGCGGAAACAGGAACGCACGTGCCTTCGTTATTGGGACTGCAGAGGCAAGACAGGACCCTGACACAGTCACTGGTACGTTTCTTCTCAACGATCGCTCTGTTAGTGTTTTATTTGATTCTGGTGCCGATAAGAGTTTCATATCTGTGGAAGTTAGTCGTTTGCTAGATGTAGTACCTGTTCCTCTAGAGGCTAAATATATTATAGAATTGGCTGACGGTAAGAAGATAGAAGCTACTTGCATTCTTCGGGAGTGTCGCATAGAGTTGTCGGGTTTGTCTTTTCCTATCGACCTTATGCCGGTACCTTTGGGTAGTTTTGACGTGGTTATAGGCATGGATTGGTTGTCTCTGTATCGCGCTGAGATCGTTTGTTACGACAAGGTCATCCGGATTCCTCTCCCTGATGGAGAATTTCTTTCTGTGTACGGGGACAAGAGCGGTGCTCCGCTAAGTCTCATCTCCAGCATGAAAGCCCTTAAGTATCTTCGGAAGGGTTATTCGGCTGTTCTGGCACTTTTATCTGTTTCCACTACCAGCGAGAAGAAGATCGACGATATCCCGGTTGTACGTGAGTTTCCTGATGTCTTTCCTGATGATTTATCTGGTCTTCCTCCCCATCGTCAGGTTGAGTTCGGTATTGATCTTGTACCTGGCGCTGCTCCTATTGCTCGGGCCCCCTACCGTCTTGCACCTCCTGAGATGCAAGAATTGTCTAACCAGTTACAGGAACTCTTGGATAAGGGTTTCATCAGACCTAGTTCTTCCCCTTGGGGAGCCCCGATTTTGTTTGTTAAGAAGAAGGATGGCAGTTTTCGACTGTGCGTGGATTATAGAGAGTTGAACAAGGTGACTATCAAGAATCGTTATCCTCTTCCTCGTATTGATGACCTATTTGACCAACTCCAGGGTTCTAGCTACTATTCCAAGATTGATCTAAGGTCCGGTTATCACCAGTTGCGCGTAAGGGAAGCTGATGTTGCTAAGACTGCCTTTCGTACACGTTATGGCCATTTCGAGTTCTTGGTCATGCCTTTTGGTCTCACTAACGCACCGGCGGTTTTCATGGATTTGATGAACCGCGTTTGTAAACCGTATCTTGACAAGTTCGTTATCGTGTTTATTGATGACATTCTGATCTATTCCAAGAACGAGACCGAGCATGGGGAACATCTACGGTTAGTTTTGGAACTCTTACGACGAGAACAACTGTACGCCAAGTTCTCGAAGTGCGATTTTTGGTTACGCGAAGTCCAATTCCTAGGGCATGTAGTCAATGAACTGGGAATCCATGTCGATCCAGCTAAGATCGAAGCGATCAAGGACTGGGAAGCACCGAAGACGCCAACTGAGGTGCGGCAATTCCTAGGCCTTGCGGGCTATTATCGTCGTTTCATTAAGGGGTTCTCGGAGATCGCTCAACCCCTCACCACTCTTACTCAGAAGGATAGAAAATTCGACTGGGGTGAACCACAGGAGTCAGCATTCCAAAAACTGAAGACTAAGCTTTGTTCTGCTCCTATTTTGTCCTTGCCTGAAGGCACTGAAGATTTCGTTGTTTACTGTGATGCTTCTATTCATGGTCTCGGTTGCGTGTTGATGCAACGCGAGAAGGTGATTGCGTACGCTTTTCGTCAACTCAAGGTGCACGAGAGGAACTACACTACCCATGACTTGGAATTGGGTGCGGTGGTGTTCGCGTTGAAAATTTGGAGGCATTACTTGTACGGTACCAAATGCACCATCTACACCGATCACAAGAGTCTCCAGCACATTTTTGACCAACAGCACCTGAACATACGACAGCGCCGTTGGGTTGAACTCCTGAACGACTATGACTGTGCCATTAAGTACCATCCTGGCAAGGCGAATGTTGTGGCAGACGCCTTGAGCAGGAAGGAATCGACAAACCCTCGTCGCGTTCGGGCGTTGCAACTCACGATCCATTCCTCTCTACCTGATCAACTCCGTTCTGCTCAGTTAGAAGCCTTGAAGAAGGAAAACCTTAAGGCTGAAACTATGCACGGTGCCGACAAACACCTCGAGCAAAGGCCTGATGGCCTGCGCTACTTCGCAGAACGCGTCTGGGTTCCTTTATTCGGGGGACTTCGGGAGCTGGTTCTTGATGAATCTCACAAGTCTCGGTATTCCATTCATCCTGGTTCAGACAAGATGTACCAGGATCTAAAAATACTGTACTGGTGGCCAAACATGAGGGCGGATATAGCCTCATACGTGAGTAAGTGCTTGACCTGCGCTAAGGTCAAGGTGGAATACCAGAAACCGTCGGGTCTATTGCAACAACCCGAAATTCCAGAGTGGAAATGGGAACGGATTACGATGGACTTTGTCACACAACTACCTAAGTCACCGAGTGGGAATGATAAGACATGGGTGATTGTCGATCGTTTGACGAAATCAGCCCATTTCCTTGCTATTAAGGAGACCGACACCATGGATCGGTTGGCTCGTTTATATCTGAAAGAAGTTGTCTCTAAGCATGGGGTACCAGTTTCTATTATCTCGGATCGTGATTCTCATTTTACTTCGCATTTCTGGAAGTCTTTGCATAAGGCTTTGGGTACCCAGTTGGACATGAGTACAGCTTACCATCCACAAACTGACGGTCAGAGTGAACGTACAATTCAAACTCTAGAAGACATGCTGCGGGCATGTGTGATCGATTTTGGCAAAGGTTGGGAAGCTCACTTACCGTTAGTAGAATTCTCTTACAACAACAGTTACCACACGAGCATCAAGGCAGCTCCGTTCGAGGCATTATACGGACGGAAATGCCGGTCTCCTCTTTGTTGGGCTGAAGTGGGTGAGAGTCAACTCACTGGGCCTGAACTAGTGTACGAAACTTCTGAGAAAATCGTACAGATTCGTAACCGATTGGCAGCGGCACGGGACCGACAGAAGAGCTATGCTGATCATCGCCGTAAGCCATTGGAGTTTCAAGTTGGTGACAGAGTACTTCTAAAGGTTTCACCGTGGAAGGGCGTCATACGCTTTGGGAAGCGTGGCAAACTTAACCCGCGGTATGTCGGTCCATTTACGATCCTGGAACGGATCGGACCGGTGGCATATCGACTTGATTTACCGACGGAGCTCGGTAACGTACATAACGTCTTCCACGTATCTAACCTGAAGAAGTGTCTGACTGACGAGTCCCTCATTGTTCCACTAGAAGAGATCAAGGTTGATGATCGTCTTCGGATAGTGGAGGAACCTGTCGAGATCCTTGATTACAAGATTCGCAGTCTGCGTCACAGTAAGATTCGCATTGTTAAGGTTCGATGGAACTCGAACCGGGGACCGGAATACACTTGGGAACGCGAGGATCAGATGAAATCTAAGTATCCTCATCTCTTTCCTAAAGAAGCATTCGAATCGAGACACGTTACCACTGCAACGGAATGAATCTCGGGGCGAGATTCCTTTTAACGTGGGGATGATGTGACAACTCGGGTAATTCTCTCTCTTGGTTTCTATCTTTTGTCTGTTTCTTTTGTTCATACTCTTGGTACTTGCATAATTTTCGGGACGAAAATTCTTTTAACGTGGGGATGATGTGACACCCGGCAAATTCAGGTTAACAACGTCGTCTAGATTAAAGTCTACCTTAGCGAGTCACGCGTATTCTGTACTTAACTGGGTTAGTTGAGTCGGGTTATGGTTCGGGAACTGTTATGTGAGTCTAGGGAATCATTAGATGTTGGCCTGGAGGATCGTTAGATGTCAGTCATTAACCAAGTGTACAAGGGGTGACGATTCGGAGAATCGTCAAAGCATAGGGTACATGCAAGTCTCGAGTCCCGGGGATTGGTGAACGAGTGTGAATGTGTTTATTTGCAAGTGTTATGTGTTTATAATCATTATGTGACTTGTCGGTATGTGAAAATGTGTTAACATATGTTAAAACGGGGTTTAACGCGCAAAATACTTGGAAACATACCCTGTAGGCGATTAGGGTGAGCTAATCACCTACAGGGTGGCGATTAGCACTCCCCAGGTGGCGAGTAGCTCACCCAAGGTGGCGAGTAGGGGGCTAATCGCCTAAGGGGGTGGCGATTAGCAGCCCTAATCGCCTGCAACTGGAGCCTAATCGCCTGCAACGTGGGTTACGACTAAAAACGACTATAAATACAATATTTGACCTCCTAAACTTCATAACATTAACCCTAGTCGCCCCACAACTCGTCCCAACACCCACACAACCTCTGGAACACGATTTTGGATCAAACAACTTGATTTCAAGCCTATTTCATCAATCAATCATAATCTAAGGTGTGGTTTTCATCCATGCAATCTTTTCTAACGTTTTTATTGAATCCCTAATGGTCCAGACCTGTTCATAAACACTTGTGCCTTCTGTAAATCGTTAATAATCATTATTGTGTGGATTCTAGATGCTATGCATGTTGTATGTGTATGTTTTAATTAAAAGATAGGATTTTTGAGATTCATGAAGGGTTGATAACATGATATTAGGGTAGTTACTGATCTATGATGATGGTTTGATATAGTAGTCTGATTGATTGTTCATTAGGGTTGTGTTTACGCATGTTAGTGTGATGATTACATGATACTTGTGTTATGTTTTAGAAACATGATTGCATCCAGGACTGCTAGAACAAGGTTAAACGATGTATTTTGATCTAAACATGTTTAGGATACTTGTTTGATTGATATTGGAGGTTTACACACGTTCTAGGGTTGATTTGGAGTGTTAAACGCGCGAAAAACCGAAACTGATGTGCAGGTGGCGATTAGCAGACCTAATCGCCTAAGGGATAGGCGATTAGCAGGCTAATCGCCTACCAGGGTGGGCTAATCGCCTACCCCTTAGGCAATTAGGGGCTGATCGCCTACTATGATGTGTTTTTGCATGCTGCATGACCCTAATCGCCTGATAAGTTCTGAAATGCATGTCACATGACCCTAATCGCCTACAAACTCAAAAATTAGCATACCACATGACCCTAATCGCCTACTGTATAGGCGATTAGCATCCATAATTGCCTGTTGACCAACGTAATTGCTAGTTGACTTTTCCTAATCGCCTGTACTGCTGCAGTAAGTATATTTTAGCATTCCGGAACCCGTTTTGACACCTAGGAACATGCTAGGAACCCCGTAACATGTCTGATAACTTGGTAACATGTGTTCGGGTCAATAATGTGTTAATGGAACTATGTGCTAGAGCTTGTTGGACTTTAACGTATGTTAAGTGTGACTGCATGATTATATGTTTGTGAATGCTAGTGTAACACGGGAAGCCTCGGGTCACCAATGGGATGTCGAGTCTTGTACGTTGGGTCATGTTAACAGTAAACGTGTTGTCAAACAAACTTGGTTAAGGTCTGGACATCTAGGGACTAACTAACCTACGGGTTATTAGTCTAAGAACTTGTAACTGTCGTATGTTAGGTCGCCACTTTACGGGGCTAGCATAGCTTGTCGACTTATTCTGTTATCTGAAGTAACGCAACCTAAGGTGAGTTTACGGCCCCACTTTACTTGGTTTTCACTTTTTGGGGGAGAAAACATGTGTTAAACAACTATTTGGTAACAACTGTCATACTATGGGTTTTCAAACGGTTTACTATACGATCTTTGGAAGTCCCGGGGGGGAACCATGAATGTGCTGGTTTGCACAACGGGGAAATGTGAATAGCGCTATTGGGAGTGACCAACCCCACCCGTCGGCATGGAGCGCCGGGCGGGTGCATATTGTCTCAAACAGGAACAGGTTTACTATTCGAGCACAACATCTGGTTTGCGAGTTAGTAATGGTTTTCCAATCGTAGTAGTAATGGTACATGCGCCTAGCTAGCGTACTTGGTTTACAATTGTTATAGTATGGACAGGTTAAACTTGGAACTTTGATTACAAACCTGTAAACTCACCAGCATTTTTGTGCTGACGTAAACTCTTACATGTTTTCTCAGGTCGCTAAGGTAGCAAAGTGGAACTAGGGCGCACGCGTCTGCACGGCGTCTAGTTAGAGTTGCATGGTCTTTGAACATTAAACATTTGGTTTTATTTTGGTTATGTAACGATATTTAGCTTCCGCTGATGTTTGGGATTTTTAAACTATGTTTTTGAAATTCATTTAGTATTATTTATTGTGATCATTGACTTGGATCCTGGTTTGTCATGCGCCTCGCGGTAAAACTCCGCAAGTGGATTTTGAGGGTGTGACAACTTGTTCATGGAATAGGTCTCGAATTCGTCGCCAAAAGACCTTAGGCCGTTGATAGTCGGCTACAAAGAAAATTTACATAAAGTTATAATCAAGTATTTGCAACATATATATATTTTAAAAAAAGTATATAATTACAAAATATATATATATATATATATATATACCGGTTTTCGATCTTCTGACACTTCAACCCAAGCCTGACAAAGGGCTATTTGCTCTTCTTTGGTCCATGGCGTGACTTGACGCTTTGGTCGAAGACCTTGTTCGGCCGCTTCACCACCCCTACCATCACATCGGCTGGCCGACCTTCCTCGGCCACCACCCCTAGCCGTCGACCTACCACAGCCTCTGCCACCTCGCCTTTGGGTTGTTGGTGGTTGTGAATCCGGAATTACGAAATCCGGCGACAAAGGTGGTATTTGGCTAAGATTAATTTCGATTTCGTTGCTCCCAACACCACCATACTTGTCTTCTTCAAGAAATTCCATAGCGGGTTGGTAGCATCCTTGCCATTGTGAGGAATCCATAGATCAATCGGTTGTTTTTTTAACTATAGCTTGAAGAGTGTTTGAAGTGTAGTTTGTGTGTGATAAAAAATGTTTTTTTTTTAATTTATAGCCAAACTAGCCGTTGGCAACTGCTAGTGGCTGCCAACGGTCATATTCCAGCTGTCTAACACACGCGAGCCCACTAACGGCTAGTCGCTCGCGCCAGCTCTCGCTCAAGTATGTTATGGTTCCAGCTAGCCACGTGGATTGGTTTGTGGCTCGCGGCTAGTCGTTCGCGGGCCACAACGGACAGTTTAAGTGATTACATAACCGTATTATTATATAACTGTACTAGCTTTTATCCCGGGAGCGTCCCGGGTTGAAATATCTAATATGACATAATAAAATATATTATTATTATTATTATTATTTATTTTGAACAAATCTCTGTCATAAGTTATTATATTCAAATATAAAAAAAACGAATCTCTGTCCCGGGTTGAAATATCGATCATTCTAAAAAGAACTAACATGAAATAAGAAAAAAAAGTTAATTATTAAAATATCGAACGCACTAGTCTAAGGGTTGTGTGATGCGTTAAAAAATTCATGGGTATATGATCGGTATATAGTTCGGGTATTTGGGTATGTGGTTTCGGGTAACTGTGTGGGGTATCACCTAATCCCAGACCCGATACAAACCCACAATTTTTTTTTAAACTAATCCCAAACCCGACACAATACCTGTCGGGTTACAAAAAATAGTCATTTTTTTCTCCGTTTTTTATATAGCACTATGATACTCGTTGGAAAGATAATAAAACGCTCGTTAATTTGGTGTAATTTTTTTCTTTAAAAAATCTCGTATATAAAAGATATTAACGTTTAAAAGTTATGGGAGGAAACATGAGAGAGAAAATAATAAAGGTTTAATATTTAGATTTAGTAGATTAGATATTTAATAGATTAGGTTAAAGTATATTTTTTGGTTATTTTTAATTGGTCTATAGGTGTCACCTCACATCCTATGTGGCAACTCTTAAAGGAGAGATTGCATCATTATATGACATGTGGGATATCTTGCTTTGCAATATATATATATATACTAGCTTTTATCCCGGGAGTGTCCCGGGGTTGAAATATCTAATATAACATAATAAAATATCTAATATGACAACATAATTAATGATTTGCCAATACATGATTAATGAATATTATTATTATTATTATTATTATTATTATTATTATTTATTTTTAACAAATTTCTGCCATAAGTTCTCATATTCAAATATAAAAAAAAAGAATCTCTGCCTATGAAGTTATGTTTATCGTTTGTGATTTATTAGTAGAGTAAAATATATTTGAAAACAAAACCCTACAAAAATAGTTGTTTTTTTCTCCGTTTTTTATATAGCACTATGGTACTCGTTGGAAAGATAATAAAACGCTCGTTAATTTGGTGTAATTTTTTTCTTTAAAAAATCTCGTATATAAAAGATATTAACGTTTAAAAGTTATGGGAGGAAACATTAGAGAGAAAATTTAATTTTGTTTTTAAATTTTTATCTTTTCCTAAAATAATTATAATATATATAGATTTATTAAAAAAAACTCAAAAATTAAAAAAATCCTACATGATGCCACGTGGCACATTGAAGGAGAGGTTGAGGCCTCCATTGAGTGCCACATCATCAAAGTTCAATTCTTTTATTATAAGTTATTATAGATTATATATATATATATATATATATATAGGGCAATTATAATCAAAAAACCCCTTTTAGTTGATGAAACCCAGCAAACCCATATTGGTGGTCATTATTTGTCCACGTCATAGATTTTTCTTTAACTTGTAAGGGCATTTTGGGTAGTTAATTAATTTTCCAAACCTCTCTCATCTGCTTTATCTGACATGTTACCTCTTTCTTTTTCACTCTCTATCTCTCCAAATATTATCTCTTTATTTTTTACTCTCTCTCTCTCTCTCTTTCTCTCTCTCCCTACACAATAACAAAGAATATATCTTTTTACCTCAAACATACAATCAAAAAGGATTGTTTCTCTCACCTCAAAACACACGTACACACTTACATCTTCAAAGTATTGTTTCTCTCACCTCAAAACACACATACACACTTAATCTTCAAAGTACCAGATACATGTCACCATCATTTGATGAAATTAGTTTATACAAACAAGTTCTTATGAGTATTAAAAGTAAAGGTTTGGTAGGTAAGGAGGTTATTCGTGAAGCTTTAAAGGCTTTTGCTTTAAGAAGATTACCAAGTCCTAACAAAAGTATTGTACACAGTGGTGATGTTTTGAAAGCTAGATCTATAGTCGACAATCGACATTATTGCTCGTTCGTTGCCGTTAGAGAAAGGTTGTGTGTTTTTTTTTGTGATTTCTTGCTAAGGGTTCTTGTTCTAGATCCAGATTTTTTATGGGGGTTCTTGTTCTAGACACATTCATGTTTTTCTGTTGTTATGAAATTTCATCTGTTTTTATGTTGTTTAAAGTTTTGAATCTATTTTTTTTTCTTTTTTTTTTGTAATTAAAAAAATGCCATTGGTTTGTAAGATTTTTTGTGTTGTTATTTGATGTGGTTGTTTGTGTGATTGTGTCTAGATACATGTGTGTTAGGTACTTTTTGTAATTAAAGTTTTGAATCTGTTTTTTTTTCTTTTTTTGTAGTGTATTGACAATGTAAATAAAGTATCTTTTGGAGGTTTGTGATCTGATCCAGATCTGTGATGTTCTTAATGTTGCGTGGTTAATTATTATATTTTGGAAGAGGTGTTTCTTACATTTGAAAGGTTAATTATTATATTTTGGTCCATAGGCATTTATGGAAGCATGGAGGAGTCCTTTTTCATCTAAAAACATTTGTGTTTTCATCTAAAAACATATGTTTTGTTGTGAGGTATAATTTATTATATGTTTTTGTAAGATAAGTTTTGTGAAAACATATGTTTTTGTTGTTGGGATATAATTTATTATATGTTTTTTGTGAGATAAGTCGTGAAAACATATGTTTTTGTTGTTGGGATATAATTTATTATATGTTTTTTGTGAGACAAGTCGTGAAAACATATGTTTTTGTTGCTGGGTTATAATTTATTTATATGTTTTTTGTGAGACAAGTCGTGAAAACATATGTTTTTGTTGCTGGGTTATAATTTATTTATATGTTTTTGGTGAAATAAATTACAAAAACATATATAATTGTTAAAAAAAACCTTATGTTTTTCCCTGGAAAATAAAGAATGGATGAGAGGAGAGAGGATATTGAAAAGTAAAAATAGAATTAAAAAAACATACGTTTTTTTTTGTTTTTGAGAGATTATAATGTTTGAACTTTGTAAAAGTCAAAAGAAAAAAACATTTTGAAAATTAAAGACTGATTGTATTCTTAAGAAAGGTTTTTATGTCAAAAGAGTGAATGGCTGGTTGAGGAGAGAGGAGAGAGAAGAATGGAGAGAGAATATTGTAAAAGGAAGAGAGAGAGTGTATTATTTTTTACCATTATGCCCTTCTATATTATTTTATTCAATATATGTAACTTTATCTTTTACACTTTTTGAATAAAATAATCAATTAATCATAACCATTGGATCATGATGATCAATGGTGATAAAGGAGGTTTTCATGGTTTTCTTAAGTGGGGAGGGTTTTCAAATTATCCCTCCCCTATATATATATATATACTAGATTATACCCCGGGAACGTCCCGGGGTTGAAAAATCTAATATGACATATTAATTTTACATATGAAATAGAATGATGCTCTTTACAGTTACATGCATGAAAGCTTCGGGTAGCAGCTAACCTAAAACAATTAAAAATATATCTCCAATGTTAACACCTAACCTTAAACAATGTATAATTCTAATATTAATATCTAACCTAAAACAATGTATAACTCCAATGCTAACGCATGTTGAAAATAGAATTCATATTTACTGATTTGAACATAATTAGTGACTTGCCTATACATGATTAATGATTTACCTGAACACTTTGTGTTTTTTTCCCTGTTTGAACAAAACTCAATAAAAAATAGTCATTTAGTTTTCTTCGTTTTTTATATAGCACTATGGTACTCGTTGGAAAGATAATAAAACGCTCGTTAATTTGGTGTAATTTTTTTCTTTAAAAAATCTCGTATATAAAAGATATTAACGTTTAAAACTTATGGGAGTAAACATAAAAGACAAAAATCTAATTTTGTTTTCAAATTATTTTTTTCCTAAAATATCTCAATGCCACATGGGATGACACATGGCACACTCAAAGAGGAGAATGCATCTTTGAGTGCCATGTCATTAAAATGGCTTTGGTTTATTATATGTATAGATATATATAGGGCAATTCTAAATTGAAAACCAGCCCCACTTAAGCAAACCAAGGAAACCCCATTGAATGGCCAACATTGCTCCACGTATGCCTTTATTCTTTTTGATCAAAGGGTATTTTGGTAACATACATTGTGAGTTTGTAGGCTAGTCTAACATCATCTCTTTCTCTCTCTCATTTATCACCAGATCCTTTCAAATCTCTTTCTAGCTACTTCTTTTCTTTTTCTTTCTTCTTTGACTAAACCCATTAGATTAATATATAAAAACAATACACAAACATATAATAAATACAAACACACAAACCCATCATGCACCAGGATCTGTTTCTTCTTCTTTCTTCTTTTTTCTTTTTCTTTTTCTAGCTAAGCCAACCACAACTCAAGGTATTAAATCATGACATCAAATATGGCGGTTCGATTGATGATGATGGTTGTTCAATTTCCTTTTAAAAAAGGTTAGTTTTTTATTTTATGCAAACAACTGGTTGATTTTAGTTCTTAATTAGTTTTTTAATTTAGGGATATAAGTTATGGGTTTGATTTGTGATGTGATTTTTTATTTTTTTTAATGAGATAAACTTGTGAATGATTTCTTGAAGATGATGTTTGCTGATTGGGTTTCTTGAAGGTCGTGAATGACAAACGGCGAGTCAAGATCTAACGAGGTGGTGGTGTTCCGGCAACACTGGTGGTGGCGGTGCTCCGTTTGGTGGTGGTGGTACAAGCCGGTCTTTGTCAATTTTTTTGTATATCTTTTTTTTATACATTGAATACTTGGTCAAAGTATTTATTTTTTACTCTGTCAACTTTTTGTATATCAAAGTTGTTTTTCATCTAAATGCTATTTGGCTGTTTGGATTTATAATTTTATTTTTTTAGTGAGATAAATTTGTGAAATCATATGTTTTTGTTGTTAGGTTATAATTTTTTGTTGAGACAAGTTGTGCAAACATATGTTTTTTGTTTGTTGGGTTATAGTTTATTATATGTTTTTGTGAGATAAGTGGTGAAGACATATGTTTTTGTTGTCTGGTTATAATTTATCATATGTTTTTAGTGAGACAAGTTTGCGAAAACATATGTTTTGTTGTTGGGTTATATTTTATTATATGTTTTTACTAAGATAAGTTATGAAAACATATGTTTGTGGTGTTGGTGAGTCAACGTTTGAAAACTGACTTAAAAATCTTTATAAGAAATCTATGTTTTTTATTTGTTTGTTATTAAATTTTGAATTTAAAGAAAAACATTATAAGTTTATATTAATAAAATAATATATATGTGTATGTGTCTTTAAAACATAGATGAGAAAGGAAAGATAAAGAGAGAGAATAATTGTGAATATGTCTTTAAGACAAAAACGAGAAAGGCTAGAGAAAGAATAGTTATGGAAGAAAGAGGAGAGAGAAAGAATAGTTTACAATTTTAAACTCTTTCTCCCATGTGAATGTTATTGATTAGACTAGTCTGTTGATGGCATGTCACTTTTTAACAAAAGAAGAGAGATGGTTAAATTTTATGGACGATCTTGCCCTTTTTGTACCACATATATATCACAACAATGAGTGATAAGTAAAGAATGAATCTAACCGTTGATCAGGTATAATGGATGGTCAAGATGATGGTTTCATGGGTTTTCTTAACTGGGGAGGGTTTTCAAATTATCCTTCCCCTATATATATATATATATATATATATATATATATAGGGGAAGTATTGGGAGTAAACCCACCCAAATTGAGTAAACTCTAGTAAACCCAATACTTGGCCTACATTTAGCCACATCATCCATCTTGATTACTTCAATATTATATTATCAAGGGTATGATTGTCATTTACTCTTTCCCCCCATTTTTTCCAAAGTTTGAATCATTCCCACCCATATATAAAGAATAATTCCTTCTCTCTCTCATACCTCCACCACCTACCCTCTCTCTCATACCACCACCACCACCACCACCTGCCACCATCTCCGACCACCACCTCCGACCACCAGTCATCCACACTCACAGTACCTACATATTAATAGGCTCTTGTTTTCCAGAATGTTGTCTGAGTTAGGGTTCTGACGGTTGCCTCTGGTGTTAAATGGTGCACGAGGGTCAGCAACTATGGTTCTGGTAAGTTATTCAAACACCCATTTCAACATCTGAACCTGGTTTAGATCTAATTTGTTTTGGTCACTTGTTATGAAATTGAATGAAAGTTAATTCATTGTACTATTGGAGTTTGTAAATGGTAGGAATGGGTGCATAGTTGCTGTTATTTACGTCGAAAACAATGAATAATAATTATGTATTATTTAATGAAAGAAAGTTCCAGTTTGTTCTTGCAAGTTAATATGTGAGTAATGACTTTAAAAGTCAAACCCTTTAATGGTTGTGTATTATTAAAGGATTTTAATCTGGTGAAAGTTTTTGTGAATTTTTTATTTAAAATTCATTTTTTTTTGCAGTTCATGATGCTTGAAGTTCATGATGCTTGAAGTTCATAATGCTTGAATGATATTATAATGATTTTATAATAAATAAACAGTTTTGGGGATAATTTTTTTGCACACCAAGTGTTTGATGAAATGCTTGAATGAAAAAAAACCTTATGTTAACCTTTTTGATTATTATTATTATTATTATTATTATTATTGTTATTATTATTATTTTGTTTATGTTAGATTGGATGTTAAAAAGATCATATTTTTTGAATTGGGTAAATATGTTTTTATTACATATTTTTAGTTTAAGGTCTTTTAGTTTCTGAAGTAGGAGCTGAATCTATCCCAATTAACATGTGTTAGGGTTCAATTAACATGTGTTAAATAGCAAATGTGTTTTTTTATTTTCTTGATTTTTTTGTATTTGGTGCTTACTGATGTGTCGTGGTTCATTTAACACCTGTTAGTGATCCAAACACATGTTTGCATTGGTTTTTACTGATGAATCCATCCCAATTGACATGTGTTAGGTTTCAATTAACATGTGTTAGTGATGCTAACACAGGTAGAATAAAAATGTTTTAATTAGAAAAATTAAATAAACTAATTTTTTTTTTCAAAATATAACTTGACTGTTTATATGTAAATATGTATATATTTAGAGTAGTTTCATAAAAATGTATGTATTTTTATATATTAAAGTAAAGGTTTGATATTGGTGAAGGTTTTGAATTTTTATGTTGGTGCTTACTGATGTGTCAGGGTTCAATTAACACATATTAGTGATTCTGGCACATGTTTGTATTGGTGCCTACTGATGAATCTATCCTAATTGACATGTGTTAGGGTTCAATCAACATGTGTTAGTGATACTAACACAGGTTTGTATATAGTGCCTACTGATGAATCTATTCCAATTAACACATGTTAGTGATTCTAGCATATGTTTGTATTGGTGCCTACGATGAATCTATCCCAATTGACATGTGTTAGGGTTTAATTAACATGTGTTAGTGATACTAAAAAGGGTGTATATGGTGCCTACTGATGAATTTATTCAAGTTGACATATGTTAGGGTTCAATTAACATGTGTCACTGATGCTAACATCTGTTAGTATATGCCCAACTAACACGTGTTAGGGTTCAATTAACATGTGTTAGTGATGCTAACACATGTTAGTATATGTCCAATTAACACCCAAATTGACCCAGTTAACATTTTCTAGTGATGCTGACACATGTTAAAAATAATTAATGTAGGAGGTTCTATGAACAACCATCGGAGTTCAAGCCGGCTACTCCGCACAAGGATCGACTAGATATGGAGTGCTAAGGATTGAAACATGAAGCTGAAGATGCCTAATAAAGAAGAAGCATAACGCCGAAGACGACTATTGAAGAATGAAGCATAATTTTAAGTTTCATGTGTTTTTGTTAGTTTATGATAGTTTTGTATCATCTTTTTAATTGTGTAGATTTATATGAAATTAATTTGTAACATTCAATGTCGATTGCAATAAATTTTTATATACATGTGTTCTTTTATGTTTTATACTAGTCCAAAATTAACGTGATAATTATTTGAACCAATTACACGTGTTAGTGATATCTGTGAAATGAGTTTGTTTGAAGAGACCAAGTAACATGTGTTAAAGGGCTCGTGTGGCATACGTTATTAATAAATTTGGATATTTAAATTAATATGTGAAAGAAATTGTAGAGAGAAAAGTAGGAGAAAGAAGGTGGAGAGAGGAAAAGGTGGAGAGAGAGTGTTGGTGAAATGAAAGGTGGAGAGAGAATGCAAAAAGGTGGAGAGAGAAGATGAAATGATGGAGAGAGAAGGTAAAAAAGGTGGAGAGAGAAGGTAGATTAATTGACAAATCTACCCTTTTCTTAATATAATATCAATAAAGGTGGAGAGAGAAGGTGTATTTTAGTCAAATAGTGGGACCATTAACCACAACCATTGATCATGCTTGATCAATGGTTGTGGTTGAGTTTATTGAGTTTTCTCAAATATTTAAGGTTTTCTATATAACCTTACCCTATATATATATATATATATATATATATATATATATATATAGATAGATTATGTATCAAAACTAAAACAAAAGATACAAATGTTAATATGGTTCTCCTGGTTTGATTTTGTATTTGAAAACTATCCATAAACATATCGCCTAAAAAAGTTTAAAGGTGGATTTTTCATTATTACTTCTAAAGCACAATGTAGTTTCATGATGAAAGCGAGGTGAAATAATTTTAAAAATAAAGTTCTCCAAAACCAAATCATATCTATACATTTAAATTTTTTTTAAAAGTTTCTCCTTTAATTATTATTAATAATTATATACTAATTTTGTTCATGGTATCAAGTCAAGGCCAAGGTCAAAGTAATTGAGATGGTCAAACCAACACTTTATACTAAACAACTAAGGTTTAAGTTAATTCCATATGGTGCAAAACATATACTAGAAATCTGGTTAGAGAAAAATTGTTTCCTATAACAAAAGGCAAAGTAATTCGTAATCATCTTTTTCATAATTTATACAACTAAAACAATAATTCGTTTCTGGAACTTATAGTATACATTTATGATTAAAACAACTAAGTATTGGAAGAAAACTCACTATTTTTTTGGAAAACCCTACTTACCGATCTTTTTTTATCTTAAAATTTTATAGAATGTAATATACGTGTTTTTAAGTGTTTTTAAGAGACGAACTCCAAGACAAAACTCATAATATTGTCTTTCATTAAATCCCAGTATTTCTTCACAAACCTAAAAGAAAACCATCCGGCCGTGGAGACTTATCTGACCCAAAATCCCATATAGGTCCCTTAACCTCCTCCATGATATGTAGTAAATAGTAGAGGGACCTGAAGTGTAATTGTAGAGTTATAGGGGGTTATTGTGAACGTATTTAATAGAGAAGAGGGAGATAACTCTCTAAATCATTCACTGATCTTCTCATTCAACTACAACGTATTTAACTACAATTACACACATTCACAATAACCCCTTATAACTCTACAATTACACTTCAGGTCCCTCTACTATTTACTACATATCACTCCACAACTATACTCAAAGTTAGGAAAATGGATCGGACATCTGTCAATTTTTTGAAACCTATATGGCTATATCATAAACGAGATTTATTCCTTGGAGGGAATCAAACTTGGCCCGAAACTATGAAAGAAATATGAAGAAAGCATCTTTTATCTCAACCTGATCCAACAACCAAAACCCATCGACTTTAATCCGATTAATCAACTGATTGTGTCAATTTCTTTTAAGACATGTGAAGATCCAAAAAGTGGACGAACCTGTGATAAAGCTTATGACAGGGTCGAATGAGCTGGATCCTGAATGTTCCGAACCTGAACTTAAACCTGCACAAGGCAAAAGACCGTTAGGCTCGTTACAGAGGAGGAGGGAGGGCCTCTCTGTAACCACCCTCCGGCGTGAGGATAAGTATTTGTTTAGTGAGAGAAAGTAGAGAGAGAAAGTAAGGTTCAGAGTGTATGCATTCGTGTCCATTGTACTTTAGTGGGGGTATTTATAGTGGTCAGCAAAGTTGTACTTTGCTTCGGACCCCCTTTGTACTATCCTTCGGAAGCTTTTGACTTCCGAAGGTGTGTTGTACATTCCTTCGGTGGGGGATGACATATTGCGACCTAAGGTCCCTAGCTCGTGTCTAGGCAATGAGCCGCAGTATAATTACTTATACCTCTTCATGTCCTCCCAAGTCCTCAAGTTATTTGTAGCTTGTTGGACTTAGGTATGACCGCAGTATGGGCGCTTTCGCCGCGGTATAATTACTTATACCTCTTCATGTCCTCCCAAGTCCTCAAGTTATTTGTAACTTGCTGGACATAGATAGTTCTGCGGTTTTTTAGTTGTACCACGGCAATTAGGGGATTGTGGGGATGGCTGACACGTGTAGAGGCCAGCTGTTTGAGACTTGTGTCATACGCTTGGGACACGTGGATCTATTTGTTGCCATATGATGGGGCCTTTGATGGGACGGCGGTTGGTTTTTCGAGATGATCTGGACCGCTCATTCCCTCCAGCTGTCCTCCACTTGGGTGATCTCAACGATTTCTCGTTCTCCCTATATAATCCCCTCTTTCACCTTTTTCCTTTTACTTTCGAGATGTCTCTTGCTTTCTTTTTACCCTATTTAATCCTTCGGCAACTTGTCTTGCTTTGATCCCAGCTTTCCCAAGCCATGTAAATCGTAAGGTGCGTTTCGTATTCCCTTTTCTCTTTCATCTTTTTCCTGTTTTAGTCGTGTTTAAGATGGTGAAAGATGATATGGACATCACATATTCCGAGTTAACTACCGCCAAGTTAGCTCGGTTTATTGATGAGTATGGAATTCCTCGGGATCTGAACCCTATTTTGCCCGGTTCTGAGGATACTATTTATCCCTTTCCAACAGGGAAATTTGGCATTTACACCCGTGTCTGTGATTTTGCTAACTACCGTGTCCCTTTTACAAAATTCTTGATGAAAGTTTTGAAGTTTCACGGAGTCCATATCTCTCAGGTGAATCCCTTCGGCCTCAGCCGGGTGAGTCATTTTGAGCTTTCCTGCCGGGCCCTGGAGAAGGGGGCAGATTTGAATGTTTTCCGTTGTTGTTATAAACTCAATAAGATAGGTAGTTGGTTTACTTTTGAGAAACGGAGGTCGTTGGAAAAATAAGTTTTTCTATCTTGATAACCGGTGCTTACCTGCGGACATGGTTTGGTGTGAGAGGTTCGAGTCGTCTGAGTGGGATTTACCCAAGGATTTTAAATATAACTGCGCCTTATATGTGAGCCTTGCCGAGAATAAGAGGAACATTCAGAAGTATCCAGAGCATGTTCTCTGTCTCGAAGGCATAAGTATGAACTGGAGTCTGGACGACAGGTGGCCGCTGGTGCTATACAACGGAGAGGGTGAGTGGAGAGCCGCGTCTTTCTAATGTACTTATTTCGTATTTATTGTTTATTTTTTCTAACTTGTGCTTTTTATTGGCACAGATATGTCACTGCTTGATTGTTTGAAGTTGACGACCTTTAATGACGCGGCTTTGGAATACACAAGTGAAGATCTTGGTAATAATAAACCATTGGTGGAGCAGATGGTCAAGTCTCATCAGCCGATCATTCCAGTTGAGAATCCGGGGGTTGGTGCCAGCGGCACGGGTGGGGATGGTCAAACTACTGGGGTTGTGACCGAGACTACTGGGGTGACGCTGGCTTCCGAGGGTTTGCCCCTTCCCACTGCCAATGTTATTCCTCCCAATCCTCCTCCCGTAACTGCTGTTCAACCGAATCCTTCTACTAGTATGGGACCCTAATCTTCTGAACCTACCCGTCTTTCGAAGCCTGTTTCCAAAGACGTTTCTAGGGATGTGGAGGGCCGCACCCTCACTGATACTTCTGTCTCCCGGGGCTCAGGCAAGAGAAAATCTCTTAAGAGTACCGCTGCTAGTACCAAGACTAGAAGAAAGAAGCTAAGGTTTTTGGAAGATCCACAAGAGGTATATTCTAACCTTCTCCATAACCTTGAATACCATTTTTTCGGGGGTACATCCTCCCGAGACCCCGCTCCAATACTAATGGTAGATCATCCTTAGGTTGGGGGGCATAGTGAGAAGGTTGCGACTGATGACGAGGGCGAGGAAGAAGAAGAGGTTGATCCTTTTACCGGGCTTCATAGCCCGGTTAAAGGGAAGTTTGTTCAATCTGGAGCCTATTCAGCTGGTGAGTTTAGGCAATCCCCCCTTCTTTCTCAGACCAACGTGGGGGATAAGGATGATACTTTCCCCACACAATGGTTCGAGACTGAGGCCTTTTCCCTTTATGATTTTGCAGCGTCGACAGGGGAGGGTTTGGGAGGCGATCGTTTTATTGCGGATGAAAATTTTATCCTTGAGTGGGATTTGAAGAATGGGGACCGGGTGATAGATGCTCTTTCAGCCAGGATGATGCTGTTTAACCTGGATACTCCTGCTGATCGGGAGTTTTATCACAATATGGACTCCCCTACTCTTTGTGAGGCTCTGCTGGTGAATCAAGCACATTCAAACTTTCTTGTGACTGAGGCATTCCGTCGCTGGACGGATGCCGAGGTAGATAGGGAAAAGCTGAGGAGAAAGGGGGTGTCTTGTGGTCATGGGCCTGCCATGGCCGAGTTAAAGAAAAATCTAAGGGATGCTCAAAACCAGGCTTCTTCATCCCAGACTGCCATAGCCTCAGCTGCGGAGTCTAGGGACAAGGCCCTCCAGGAGTTGGAGTCTTTAAAAAGAAGTATCAAGACTCGAAGGCTGCTTCTGCTGCTGATGCCAAGAAGATGAATGACCTTCTTAAACAGATGGAAGTGGCCATGGCCAATCTGAATAAAGGTACCGATGCTTTAGCTACTGGTACGTTCTGTTAATAAAGTTTACTTTTTTCCCAACTTAATACTTCATTGTTTATTCCTTCTTTCAGAGCGTGATGAGGTCGTGAAAGGGGAGAAGCTGGTACAGCAGGTGTTGGCCGCAACTGAGAAGAAAATAGCTGACGACGAGGCAGCTTGGAAAGCGGAGAAGAAGGAGCTTGTGGAACACATTGACGAGCTTTTTATTCTTAAAGAAGTTTTTCATGACGACCGGGGCCAGTTGATTGCTGACCATGTCCACAAGGGACCAGCTATGAAAAAAGCTGTTAGTGATGTCAACAATGCTATGAACGCGGTAGGATTTAATGTTGGCGTGAAGGCGGGCTATGCTGCTGTGGCAAAAGGGATTCCTTTTGAAAAGATGCCGCTGATGAAGCCAGATGCCCAAGACAAGCTTACTGCTGCTGTTCATGCATACGATGCCCTTGTTTTTCCCAAGGTTGCTAGGCTTGTTGATCAAGTCACTGGTCCCCCCGAGTCGCTGACCGAAGTCTTTGATGAATTCAAGCTCGATCCCTCGTCTTGATTTTATTTGCTTGCTTGTAAAAACAATTATCTTTTGACCCAGACCTTTGTGTGGTTCGGTTTGTTTGTAATTTTCTGAACAAGTTCCACCCGGGTTTGAATCCTTTGTAGGGTTCGAACCTTTTGTGCAGGTTAACTCCCAGGCCTTTAGTTGGTCTGGGTTATGTTTCGGCTGTTGTTTAGCCGGGCCTATATAATATGCCTTGTTTTCCTATTTTATATATTTGGTGCCTTTTTGTTTAAAATGAATTAGGTTTTTCATTAGTTTCTTTCAAAAGGTTCGTGGCTTAATCGGTCGTGCGTTCACGTGCTTTGTATTATGCCACGTCCTAATTTTATCCGCGGATTAAGGATTTTTTACAACATCTTTTGTGATGACCATGGTTGTTTGTAAGGTTTCCTTACCAAACTGCGGCTATTATCCATGCCGTAAGCTGGTAGTTAGGTTTCCCTTTTTAATATAAATCGGCCGTAATTTGAAGATAACTTTATCTTGTAGCTGTGAAAAGTTATGGGGTGCTTATTTTTAGGTTAGTTAAGGTTCGAACCAAAAATTGTCCGCTTTAGTTCGGACCTTTTTTCTACTCCTTTTTAAACTACTCTTGTACCACGTGGTTTTTTGGTTGAACTACATTCGAGCTTCGACCTATATCAGCACCCAAATAGATAATATTTTATCTAAAGGAAAGAACCAGCCTTTTATTAATATTTAATCCGGGGAATGACGCGTCCCGGTTTCTAAAACAAAGTACTCATGGGGAATGGCACATCCCATTTCTAAACATGAAATTATATAAAAATAAAAGTGGAAGAACCGCTGGTGACTTTCACATGTAACATTTTCTTAGATGTATTCCGTTCCAGGTGCGGGGGATGTCCTTTCCGTCGAGGGTTTGGAGAGTGTACGCACCTTTTCCCCTGGCCGATTTGATTACGTATGGTCCTTCCCAGGACGCGGCCATCTTGCCCTTCTCGACCCCGCTCGCTTCATTGCATCGGAACACGTATTCACCGGGTTTGAACCGGATTTCTTTCACCCTAGAGTTGTAGAATCTTTCTAACTCTTTTTTGTACCGCGCTTCTTTTATGGCTGCGGCCTCTCTTCTTTCGTCAAGCAAGTCAAGATTCAAGCGAAGTTCTTGGTCATTATTGCCAACGTGTTGGACTCGGAGTGATGGGGATCCGATTTTTACGGGGATTACGGCTTCGGTTCCGTAGGTTAAACTGAAAGGTGTTTCTCCCGTACTAGTCTTGGTTAGGGTTTGGTGAGCCCATAAAACATTGGGAAGCTCGTCCACCCATCCGCTCTTCTTTCGTCCCAATATTTTCTTTATCCCTTCAACCAAACTCCTGTTGATACGCTCCACTTGGCCATTTGCCTGCGGATGTGCCACCGAGGCAAATGACTGTTGGATACGCAAATCTTGGCACCATTTCTTGAAGGGGTTGTTTGCAAACTGCGTCCCATTATCACTGATGATTGTTTACGGCAATCTGAAGCGGCACACTATTTGCTCCCATGCGAACTTTTTACCTCTTTCCCGGATATTTTAGATAAAGGCCGAGCCTCAACCCATTTCATGAAATAATCCACGGTAACAAGCAAGAACTTCATGCCTCCTGTGGACTTGGGAAAAGGCCCGACGATATCAATGCCCCATTGATGAAACGGCCATGCCGAGGTTACAGGGATGAGGTTTATTTTTAGCTCGAAGGCTTACGGGCGCGTGCCTTTGGCATTCTTCACATTTCTGTAGCTCGGATACGGCGATGTTGTGCATACCCGGCCAAAAGTATCCTGCATTCATCACCTTTGCTACCACCATTCTTGGACCTGCATGAATGCCACATACGCCACGGTGAATCTCTTGGACGATGTAAGAAGCTTCGTCCAAATCAACACATTTAAGGAGCGGGCCCAAGAATGTTTTTCGATATAACTGACCATCAATGATCTGATATTGAAGGGCTTTCACTTTCAGTTTTTGAGCTTTTGCCTTGTCTTCTGGGACAACATCGTTCGTGAGATACTGGACTATAGGAGTCATCCAAGTATCTGATGCCGCGTTCACTGATAGTACTGCAGTTGTTTGGATGGACGGCCCCTGTAAGGCTTCCATGTGTATTTCTTGCTTCATAATGTCAGTGATTGAAGCGGCGAGCTTACTCAGAGGATCGGCCTTCTTATTCTTGCTTCCAGGTATATGCACCACTTGACAGGTTTCAAACTGTTTCATCATTTTTTTAGCCTGCATTTTGAAGCACAAGTTAGTCGCTTTCTTTGATATTAGAATCCGAAGCTGAAGGTTCCGGGTAGCACCCATACCTCAGCTAGATATAGAGTCATGTTAGCTTCTTTAGCTTCATATTCTCCGGATATCTGATTGGCTACCAGCAAAGAATCGACATGGGAAATGACCTGCAGCATTTATAATGTTTTTAGGATTTTGGTGAACTTTGCATATAGCAGGGAGTTTTTATAGTATCGAACTTATGTTCATACCTTCTTGGCTCCGACCTTGATGGCCAGTCGGAGTCCGGCTATAAGTGCCTCATATTCGGCCTCATTGTTGGAGCTTTTGAAGTTCAGCCGAATGGCGTATAGCAGTTCCTTTCCCTCGGCCTCTTTCAAAACCATACCGGCGACTGCCCCTTCAGAGCCGGAAGCCCCGTCGGTGTATAGAGACCAGGTGCTTTCCGGAGCGTCTCGGGATTCACTTGAAGCTTGGGGTATTTCAACCAAAAAGTCTGCGATCGCTTGCCCTTTAATAGGTCCTCTGGTTATGTAGGTAATGTCGAAAGCGCCTAGTTCGATGGCCCACTTTGTCATTCTTCCGGAGGCTTCTGGTTTCCTCAGGATGCTAAGGATTGGTTGTTCGGACTGTACCTCAATGTCGAAGGCTTGGAAATATCGTCGGAGTCTTCGTGAAGTATGGACTAAGGCGAGAGCCAATTTTTCTAAGATGGGATACCGGACCTCATATTCTCGGAGGGCCCGACTAATGTAATAGACCGGGTGTTGGACCGTGGCTCTTGTGACAACCAGGACGGAGCAGATGGCGCCTTCTGAAGCCGAAAGGTACACTGTGAGTGTTTCTCCTGGCTCTGGGGCTGTTAGCGTAGGTAAGTCGGCTAGACATTTCTTTAACTCCTCAAAGGCAGTGTCGGCCTCCACGGTCCATTCAAACTTCTCTTTTCCCATGTTCTTTTTTAAGACATTCATGAAAGGTAAAGTGCGTTCCGCAGCTTTTGAGAGGAAACGGAGCAAAGCCACGAGACGTCCATTTAGGTATTGCATCTCTTTCAAGCACTTGGGAGGTTGCATTTTCATCACAGCTTCAACTTTGTCTGGGTTGGCTTTTATTCCATCCCGTGCCATTAGTACTCCCAAAAATTTTCCCTCCTCTAAGCCGAACGAGCATTTCTTGGGGTTCAACTTCATGTTGATTTCCCGAAGTTTGGCAAAAGTTTCGGCGATGTCTTTTATCATTGTGTCTTCTGTGCCACTTTTGATGACTACATCGTCCACATAGACTTCCAGATTTCTTCCAATCTGATTCTTAAATGCCACGTCCATCAACCTCTGGTACGTGGCACCAGCATTTTTTAGTCCGAACGGCATTTTTGTGTAGCAGTACAAGCCACTGTTCGTAACAAACGCCGTTTTGTCTTCATCGGCTTCGGCCATCTGAATTTGATGATAACCCTTATAGGCATCAAGAAAACATTTCAACCTGAATTCGGCTACTGCGTCATCCTTCACATCTATCTCCGGCAAAGGATAACAATCCTTCGGACAGGCGTTGTTGAGGTCTTTAAAGTCCACACACATTCTCCAGGCCCCATCCTGTTTCTTAACCAATACAGGATTGGCCACCCAGGTTTGATACCGTACTTCCTTGATAATTCCGGCACTCAACAGATTTTTAACATCTTCAGCTATAGCCTTGACGCGGTCTGGGGCCATACTTCTCTTCTTCTGAGCTACGGGTTTTACCCCGGGATAAGTGTTCAACTTATGTTCTGCCAACGATCTTGGAACCCCGGTCATATCCGAGTTTTCCCAGGCAAAGACGTCTAGGAAATTTGAGAGCAGCTTCCAGAGGGCTTCCCGAGCTGTAGCTGGGAGCTGTGCCCCGATGGAGATTTTTTGTTCCGGAAATCGTGGGTGTACCGACCATTTTTCCACTACTGCTCCACCAGGGCTTCCTGAATCATCGTTACCATTTCCCGCGTCTAGGGACTGGCGGATCTTGGAGATGCAGAGTCCGGACTCAGACTCGAGGGTTGCTACGCCTTTTTCTGTTGGAAACTTGAGGGCACCGTGGATGGTAGATGTTACCATTCCAAAGGCTTTCATCCCCGGTCTTCCTAGGATGATGTTGTGCACTGACCTTGATCCAACTACCAAGAATGTTAGAATTACTGTTCTTTGAAATGAACGTGAACCAAACGTTACAGGTAGGGAGAGTTGCCCGACGGGCTGTACAATTTCTTCGGAGAAGCTTACTAAAGGCACGGAAACGGGAATTAGCTTTTGTTGGGATGTTTCGGCCAGTAGCTGAAAGCATTGGAGGTACATGATTTCCGATGCGCTACCCCTATCCACATAGATTCTGTGGGTCTTGTGCCCTGCCACGACCCCAGACACTATTATCGGTCCTTCTTTATAATCATCCGGTGAAATGGATGGAAAGGTGATTGGTTGGGACATCCACGCCATGACATGATCATTGTTCCGCTTCGTCCCTTGCTGCTTTAAGGCACGAATCATGTGAATCCCTACCTGATCATTGGGATTGGCAATGTGGGTGGTGCTGGCTTTCCCTTCCTTGATATCCTTCACCAGGTGTGACAACTTTCCGGATTTTAGTGTTTTCTCAATTTCTTGCTTCAACGACCAGCAATCATCGGTATCATGACCCCTGGCGCGGTGATAGTCACAATACTTCTTGGTGTTTTTGTCAGATGTAGGCTTCTGCCTTGGAGGCTTAGGAAAATCGACATTCTCTGTGCTAAGTATCTCACTAGGAGACTTTAGCAGGTCAGCATAACTTGAACCACGATGTGAGGTGGAGCTGCGGCCAGAGGAACTTTTGTCGTTTCTAGAGTAAGGCTGCTGCCTGTTTTTACTCCATGAGTTACCTCTATCCGAGCTTGGAGTACCCGAGCCCTTCTTTCGAGAGCTGTTCCTGGATGAGGAACGGTACTCATTATCGTACGTCTGGCTGCAGGAATTTTTTTCCCCGAGCAAAGGCTCGTGCTCGCTCCATTAACACCTCCATAGTTTTGGGGAGATCTTCATGCAACTTTTCCACCAACTGATTGTTTCGGACTCCGTGGCAAAAGCCGGATATCCGTAACTGATCCACCTCTCCACTAATCTGCATACTTTCCTTGTTAAATCGATCAATAAACCTCTCAAGTGTCTCTCCGTCCTTTCTGCGGATGTTGTGAATTTCGGTGATGTCTTTTGAACACTTCCGTTGCTGGGAGAAGTTCTGCAGAAAGGCACGGCGGAGTTCATCCCAGTTTGCTATTTCCCCTGCTTGCAAACCATCAAACCACACTCTAGCTGCTCCTGTAAAAGTTTGGGCGAACATGTGGCACCATGCAGGCATGGGCCATAGCTCGATCTCTGCAGCTCCTCCAAAATCGAAAACATGATCACCCGGATCTGCCGTACCATCATACTTCTTTACTGTTGCGGGCATTTTAAGTTTTGCTGGCAATTCGGGGGGCAAACTTGGAGTATGCAGCCATATAGGCTGGGCAATATGGAGCGGTAAGGTCGTCTTCAGCTGCGGTGACAACTACCCTCTGTTCTGCCGCAGTGGTGACATGGAATGTTGTTCCATAGGGACCCTGTGGGATGTAGCTTCCTTGCGAAGTTCCGAAGTTAGGAGTAGTAATCACAGTGGAGTACGTTGCATGTGAAACAAGGTCTGATCCTTGTCCGGAGGACGCCAGAGGTCCATCGGTAGAGAACAAGTTTACTTGTAGGCTCTTGAGTTTTGCTTCCTTCTTTTGCTGTGCTTTTGCTTCCTCATCAAACTCCGGTGTGGTATCCGAATCCCTCTTAGAGATGTTTTCTACCGAACTCTGTGTGAACATTGGACGTCCCTCCGTATTAAAGGGTCCTACAGACGAGACAACGATGACAGAGGTCGTGACAGTGCTGACCTCTTCTTCGTGTTCCGTTTGTGTGACGTCCTCAATAGTGAAACCTTCAGATGAAACCGCCATGGGAAGAACTGTCGAAATCTTCAACTTTTGGTGTTAAAGAAAACGGTTGTACAAACAGATGGCGCCAATTGAAGATCCAAAAAGTGGACGAACCTGTGATAAAGCTTATGACAGGGTCGAATGAGCTGGATCCTGAATGTTCCGAACCTGAACTTAAACCTGCACAAGGCAAAAGACCGTTAGGCTCGTTACAGAGGAGGAGAGAGGGCCTCTCTGTAACCACCCTCCGGCGTGAGGATAAGTATTTGTTTAGTGAGAGAAAGTAAGGTTCGGAGTGTATGCATTCGTGTGTCCATTGTACTTTAGTGGGGGTATTTATAGTGGTCAGCAAAGTTGTACTTTACTTCGGACCCCCTTTGTACTATCTTTCGGAAGCTTTTGACTTCCGAAGGTGTGTTGTACTTTCCTTCGGTGGGGGATGACATATTGCGACCTAAGATCCCTAGCTCGTGTCTAGGCAATGAGCCGCGGTATAATTACTTATACCTCTTCAACATGCATGAAAAAAATTATTGTTTTCAAGCGACACCCAATTTAGGCTTTAATTTAATTAACAGATTTTATCTCTCTCTATATATGTATAATAATATATAATGTGTGTGTAAATAAATAATTTAGAGCAAAATGGATTTAGTTAAAGGTATGTCCCATTCAACAATCAGGCTATTGCTCCCCCCAAGTCCCCTCCACTCGAAGTTCTAACTTTTTGTCATTAATAAAAAGTTTGGCTCCCATCAAAATTAAAGACGGTGTGGCCCAAATATGTCATACTTATCTTTGATAAAGAGAACACCCATGAAATTTAGTTTATAAACAGTCAAGTGATGTGATATTATGATGTACTCACTGCGTTAGAGCACCTGTACACATATGTGGGTGTCAGGATCCAGTCATCACCAAACCGGACAAAAGCTCCAAGGTTTAGAAGGGACAAGACGCCACCAGAACTAGTCACAGGTACCCCACTACCAGCACGGTAACACTGTCGTCACCCATGCTGGTAGTGGTCCCCTAAACTAATTTTTGGTTCTAGTTAACGAGCCGGTAACCTTGGGTTTTTATATTTTGATTTAATATAATTCTATTTTTTTTATTTTAACCGTTTGTTTTATTATTTAAACCATGGGTAAATTTTGTTTAAATTAAAGCATAAAAATAAACTAAAACGTAATTAAATAAAAAACATAAAGAAGAACATAAAAACATAAATTCATTAATATTAAACATAAAATTAAAATACATTAAAACAAAGAAAAATAAACTTAAGGTTGGCGCAACAATTGTCATGCCTCGATACGGTCGAAAATGTTGTCGCATCGAGCCGCATATTCCACACGCGTGAACTCGATAGCCAACTCCGGATCGATGTCCGGATCCTCCCTCAACGTGCCCTCGTAGAGGGTGGTCCACCAATCACACTTATTGTTGAGATCGGTCCACTTCCGCTAGAGGCTCTCGATAGTCCGATCGTTGATGCCGACTTGCTGGCTGAAGTTGGCCAACACGCGGTCCCAGAACCCGTTCAGGTGCGAGCCCGAGGCCCTCAAGCGTTGGCGTTGTTGTAGAGCCGGGTCGTTTCGGGTGTCTTTGTAGCACACCACCAACGCGATCTCTTCTTCCTCGGTCCAGCGAGTCATCTTTGTGTGGAATGTGGGTGTTTGTTTGTTTCAACAGTGGTAAAGTGTGAGTTTTAACCCCACGGTTTGGTGTGTTTATATACAAAAGTTTGGAACGGTTTCTATGTTAATATTCAATTTTACTAACCGTTTAGGTGGATGATTTCATGAATTCAATTCAACTGAAGGTTCCATGAATTCAATTTTACTGACCATTTGGTGGGACGGTTGTAATAATGTGAAATTAAAACATTAACCGGTTTAATAATTTAAATTGTGTGAAATTAAAAACAAAAGTTTAGATATACATTTAAATGAAAATAAATAAAAGAATCAGTGGAGTGTTGCCTCCAAACAAGTGTTTCAGTGAAGTGATGTGGCAATGTAGGATTGGTTAAAATCAGTGAAGTTAAAAAAGTTTAGGATAGCACCCCTCCCCCTTATAAACAGTCAAGTGATCATTTAATTATGGTAATTGACAATTTATTCAAAGGTGTGCTCTAATAGTGAAATGCAAATGTGCATACGGTACATGACGTAATGTAAGGACACCTGTACTGCATGCACATGTGCATTTCACTATTATAATTAGGCTTTTTTAAGGCTTTAGTTTTTAGGTGTGGTGGGAGGGAGGGTTAGGTTTTTGAAAGGATGGGGCGTGGGGTTTAGATGCACATGTGCATCTCACGTACGCAGGGGATGTGGGGGATTGGGGGGTTTAGCTTTTTTGGCATGCATTAGGTATTTAGTCTCTTGAATAGTCTAAACGCAATAAATCTGGGAAAAAAACCCTTGTGGGAATCGAACCCATGACCAACTAAGTGATTCCTAAACCTTATCACACCATCAAGATCACTAGGCTATAATGTCATGGGCATGCATTAGGCATTGAGAGGCTATTTGGTAAGCCTCTGAATGAGGCTCTGAACCATTCAACGCGTTTGTTTCAGCTTCTGAATGGAATGGTTAAGGCTGAACCATTAGGACTTGGGATGTAGCTGAACCATTAAGCACTGAACTATGTTGAACCTTAATGAGTCTCTCCTATCAATGTGGGACAAGAAAACTAACCATTAAGAGGTGCAACTTAATGATTTAGCAATTAACCATTCAGACCTTTTAATGATTCAAAATTTAATGAACCAAACAACCCCTAAGTCTCTTGAATAGTCCTTCAATGCGGTAGCTTGAATTAAAAGGCATATTTATTAGACATTAACCTGAAATATATCGTTTTTGAAAAAAAAAAAAGTAAAAGTTGAAGGAGCGTCGTAAGATGGTTAAATTTCTTTTGTTGACATGATGAACAAGCTCATAATATCAAGAAGCTCCTTTTTTTAACGGCAAGTGGTGTAACCGGTGGAGCTCTGGCTAATCCTCTGGGCCAGCCTGTACTGATTACTCATTTCACCTGGATTGGGGATCTTCTCAGGTGAACCCCTATATGTGGTAAATATGGCTCTGACAGGAATCAAACCCTTAACCTTCACATGACCTCCACTCTAGCTACCCAGTTTTCGCCAATTAAGCTAGGCTTAATTGGCATCAACAAGCTCCTAATGACCGGATTTTGAGATTGTTTTTGTGTGCATGATTGTCATAAATGTTTCACCTTTGCTTACATCGTTAGAGCATTACTACAACTATTTCCGACTGTAATTTTGGTTGCAAATATTTACTTTTTTACGACTAGTTTTGTCCAGCGTTTTATTGTAGTTGATTTATTTTTAATTTCTCTATCACTGTTTTATAACTTCTTTTTTCTACTTCTTGTAACCAGATTTTAATTTTTAACTTTTTTTTTATTTTTCTTCGATCATTTTACGTTGAGTTATAGTTCTTGTTTTGATTTATTTATTTGTCTGTTTTTATAGATTGTTTTGCAATATATACCATTTTGTTTTAGTTAAGCTAGCTAGCAACGGTTTTTGTGATCTATAGTAATTATAGTTTATGTATTTCTTCATGGTTTTGTCCGTTTTACAATCAATCATAACATATTCTTATTTGATTTTCTCTTTATTTATTTACTAGCTGATTACCCCGGGAGGGTCCCGGGGTTGATAAATCTAATTTTACGTGATAACCTATTACAAATTGCTCAAGTTAACTAACCACAAAATCTTCCAATCATTGCATGTTCATAGTATTCTAATCAGTAATAACTCATATTCCCCACAAAATCTAATTTTACGTGATAACATGAACACTTTGTGTGTTTTTTTCCTGTATGAACGAAACCCCACAAAAAATAGTCGATTTTTTCTCCGTTTTTTATATAACACTATGGTACTCGTTGGAAAGATAATAAAACGCTCGTTAATTTGGTGTAATTTTTTTCTTTAAAAAATCCCGTATATAAAAGATATAAACGTTTAAAAGTTATGGGAGGAAATATGAGAGAAAATTTTAAATTTATTTTTAAATTCTTTTTTCCTAAAATAACTCAATTTAATTAAAAAGGAAACAATTCAAAAATACCAAAAACTCTCCATTATGATGCCACGTGACACAAGGTTGAGGCCTCCATTGCACGCCACGTCAGAAAAAGTCTTTTCTTTTATATATATATATAGATTATTATTTTGTGACGTGTGTTTTGCTATTACCACAACTAGGGCTGCAAACGAACCGAACGAACACGAACAAGGCCTTGTTCGTGTTCGTTTGTTAAGGAAAATATGTGTTCATGAATAGTTCATGAACGTTTACCGAACGAGATTTTATGTTCGTGTTCGTTTGTTAAGAAAACACTCATGTTCGTGTTCGTTTGTTAATTTTGTTCATGAACGCACACGAACACAAACAAACATTTATGAACACAAAAAAAGTGTTCATGAACGAAAACAAACACCAACGGATATATATTATCTTTCTTATAAGATCAAATTCATACATATATTTACCTCATATAAATTGTTTATTTTTTTATTTGGGTAAAATAAATAAAAGTAAAAAAATATCAATACAAATTATAAAAAATAAAAACCCTATTAAACTACCAAACACAAACGGACATAAACAAACGAATATAAACGAACACGTTACCGAACGTTCACGAACATAAACGAACGAACATGGTCTCTGTTCATGTTCGTTCGTTTAACTAAACGAACGAATTTTTTTGTTCGTGTTCGTTCATTTATTAAACGAACGAACACAAACGAACTTCCCGCCGAACAGTTCATGAACTGTTCGCTGAAAGTTCAGTTTGTTTGCAGCCATAACCGCAACCATATTAAACTCGGTCGCTAGAATTGAACTTCGTTTATAAATAAAATTATTATTGAGTTAATCATTCATTCATTCATATTAACCTCGTGAATATGTTAATTATTTATTCATGAATGTTTTTGTTTTCATTAAAAAACCAGTGACATGACTAATCTTGTTGATGAGAAATGTACAATATAATTAGAGAGAGTCCTGAAAACTAACTAGCTGACAATATTGTTGTTAAGATCTCGTGATCTTAATTGCCTTTTCGAACTACCTAATCAACTAACATTTGTCATTATTGGCAGGCAATACAACCTAGTTTAGCTTGTTTTTTTATATGTTTTTGAATGCAATCAATAAACCGTCCTTCAAATCTAGCGGTATAGTAGTGAATATGTGGTGCATGCATCTAAATCTTTTTATGTAATAACAAAATCATTATTGATAGAATGTTGAAATATATATGAAAGAGTAAAAAAATGTAAAATAGTTATACGTTTAATTTTTCAGTTAACTATAAATAAAAATAGTTTCCGCTCATTTTTGTTAGTCTCAAATATTTTTATTATGTTTGCGTCTTTTTAAACCATGCCATAAAATCTAGTATATATTATATATATATTTTAATTCAATATGAGTTTCCCTACAATATTTTAAACATATGCTTAATTGATGAACTATTGATTATATACTGTGTCTCAACATTTACACTAATGCATCAAAATGAAAACAATGGTAGAAGCGACAATGCATCATGCAGTCGCGGAACTAAAAGAAAAATTCAGGAGTAGCAGGGAGAAGAAATTTTTTTGCCCAAGATATCCAATACATTAAATGAACAAAGTAAGAAGATTTTTTTTCACTAATTTTATTTTTAACAGGATGTTAATTAACTAAAACCAGTATGTCGATATTGAAAATAATAATGCGGTTTTTTTCTAACAAATCAAAATGTCTAAACATACAAACCATATATAATATATGGTAGAGGATCCTGTAGGAAAATTGGTTTGTGTGAGAAGTGTAGGAAGGATTAAGAATTGACATGTAGCCATCATGTTTTTGATTTTGGAATGATGTTTTGAGTTGTTTTGGCTTGAAAAACACTTAACACAACAATATACAAAAATTTAAAACACAATCCAATGTATTATAGTCATTAAATTAAAATTCCAGATAAAACACCCTAGTAATTACTTAAAACACTCTACTAAAGTGTTATTGACATAGTGTTTTAAGTTTTAAGCCTAAAATACATTGTTTTCGGTTATTAATTGTTATGTTTGTTGTTTTTCTAAGCAAAACAATCCAAAACATCATGAATAAGTCCAAAAAAATGAAGCATACGTCCAAAAAAATGATGCATACATATCAATTTTTAATCCTTCCTACACTTCTCACACAAACCAATTTTCCTACAGGAACCCTACCCTATATTCATATATATCAGAAATAATTTAAAGATAAAAAGAAAACTAACTAAGGTAAATTTTAGCATTTATACCCACTCAGATATGGGCAGGGACATTATCAATCTTCATTATATTCCGAAACTTTTGGAAATTACGAAAGATACAAATATACACACTAAAATGGTATGAAAAATAATATGAGTTACCATCACGGGGATACAATATTATTATGCCCACATGCTGGTGTTTGAGAAACGACAATTCTTGTGGGTACCCCTCACATGTGTTCTCTAAAAAAGCAACCAAAACCGGTCATATATTTATAAATCTCTAACTATTACTATACTTGATACATATATTTATTTTTTATAAATTTTTGGTGTGACTCACTCGATACCACATTCGGTATACTATACGCCAATACGCCATATCCCTTCACTATATATTCATCTAACATCTTGTTTAGTAGAATTAAATAAGTGTTTATATTAATTACAAACCCGTTAAGATATTGTATTGTGAAAAAGTGTTTCTCGATATTGAATTTCATGACTAATATAAATGGCTCTCATCCGTAACAGCAAAGGTAGGTCAAGCTACTTAATATTAACTTGTTTAAAACTAATTCGTAATACTATCAATAACTTAGTTTTTCTCCTCTTAGTTTGACTTGTCATAAAGCTTATATTGGCTTTTTTTTTGGCCTTATTTAGTACACAAAACAAACTAATTCGAGTCATGTGAATGATTTTCGTCTTTTGTTAGTTGAACTATGACTACTTTGGAACCAATTGGAATCGACAGATGTAACTTCAACTTCACTGAGAGTCTGCGACAACCCGATTGATGGAACCAATTGAAATCGATATGATTTGGAATCCATTCAGTACCACACATGTTAAAAAGAGCACACAATGGGAACCTTGGATATAACTTTGGAAATAAAGACCAAAATTGTAATCGGCCTTATCCGAGACCATCTATGTAATTTACTCTTTTATAAAAAAAATTATATAGCTTTTTTAACAACCTGATGAATATTTAATAAGAAAAATGTGTTTTCAATCCAAAAACTATTTTTCTCTTCAAATTTTTTAGACTTTTACTTTGGCTTAAAAGAAAAACTAGAATCAAATTCACCTTACACTTGAGTAACGAAAATAACTTTTACTAAAAAAAAAAATCTTTATCAAAACGCGTAAAACCTTTATGCATGAGCAATCAAATATAAATATGTCCAAAAAGCATAAGTATGTTTGAATGTTAAAAGTGTCAAACCCCACCTCCAACCCCTATTATTGCAATGAAACTAATGTAGTGTGTTTATGTTGATTCACTAAAGAGTTTTATTTTTTCCTTTATCAAAAAACTATAAGTTATGATTTTATTTGTTTATGTTCATCGATTAATTTGTTGTTCAAACACATTGAAAGCTATAAAATCTTCAAGAAATTTGTTGATTTTTAAAATAGAAGACCGAGGTTTAGTATCATCTTTATGTGATATCAAGATGTCATTTGGATATTTCTTTTCTATTTTCTTACCACATAATCACATGTGGAATGGCGAAGCTTTTGAGTCGTCCATTTAACTTAAAGCTATACAAGTTTTTTTTTAAGAAGCAACTTTCATTAAAACAACAGGATCAATATTTCAAGACGGAATACAATCCACAAAACAACGAGTTACGTTACATCAAGAGTACACCATTTATCCCAATCCACCGAACCCCATTTCGCCCTATTTTTGAACCAAAGAAAACCAAGAGCTTTGACGTCCGAAATAATATCCATAACTTTTGGAGTCTTGTTAGAAAACGTCTTCTCATTTCTCGCTTTCCAAACTCTTCACGCTGCAATCGAAACAATACCGTGTACAAGCTTCTTCTTCTTGTCTGACCAGGCATGATACTCTTGAATCTTCACAATGTCTGCAGTCGAAAAGGCCAACACATTTGGAATTCTGCACCAGCTTGCTATGTCGTTCCATACACCAGTCACGAAGCTGCAGCCAGTAAGAATGTGGTCGATCGTTTCATCATAATCTCCGCAAAATACACATTTCGGATCAGCAATGTCGATATTCCTATTCTGCAGGGCTGTTTTAGTAGGCAACCGGTTTAGAAACGCTCTCCACATAAAAATATTCACCTTGTTCGGCAGCCAACGGCACCACTTGAACCCAAAATCCTGCTCCTGGTCGCGCTGAATCTGCAGCCATTTCTTTACACCAGCAACAGAGAAATTAACGTCCTTAACATCATTCCAATCCCATCGATCCTGGTTCAAAGACACTGTGCATTGCAGCAACATCTGTTCTAGTTCATCCCTGGCTGCGTGTTCGTCGTCTGCACTCAGCGCTCTATTCCAGTTCCAAGAAATCACTCTCCTATCATTCAAAAACTGCAACCGCTCCATTACCTTGCAGCACTTGTTTTGTTCCAAAATATACAGCATTGGGTAAACATCTTTCAGCGCCTCATGTGTTATCCATGGATCGATCCAAAACCGGATCTCCTCTCCATTGCCGATTTTGCCCCTAACCATGTTACATACCCCATACCCATTACTTTTAACTCTATTACACATCAAAACAATATTCTTCCACACTCCCGTCACCCTGCTATTAACCGGAAGACAACCCCATTTTCTATCCACTCCATGAATCGAATCAATGACTTTCCTCCAAAGAGACGTAGGTTCCGTAAGATACCTCCAAAACCATTTAACTAAGAGCGCTTTATTATTAATCTCCAAATTGGCCAAACCCAACCCCCCTTCATCTTTATGCCTCGTGATTTTCTCCCAAGCCACCCACGCTAGTTTTTTTAACTTCATCGGATCCTCCCCACAGAAATCTTCGCATTAACTGATCCATTTTATTAATAACCTTCACTGGAGCTTTGAAAAGCGAAAAATAATAAGTCGGTAAGCTATCAAGTACCGATATAATCAAAGTAACCCTCCCTCCAATCGAAATAGCATTAGCCTTCCACTTCGAGAGACGTTTTCGCACAGTATCAATAACCGGATCCCAGTTAATGACCCTATTCATGTTTGCTCCTACCAAAATGCCCAGATAACTAAACGGAAACTCCCCCGCTTTGCACCCCATTAAACCAGATTTTGCAGCTATCTCCTCATTGTCAATCCCCACCCCAAACAAAACAGACTTCTGGATGTTTATACTCAGCCCCGAAACCAAGTGAAAAATCCTGAGAATCCTTCTCATATTATCGAAATTAAACTCCGACCACTCACCCATTAACATGACATCATCCGCATACAACAGGTGTGACACCACCAGACCCTCTCTATGAATTCGAACACCGTCAAACGACCCAATAAGACCAGCCCTTTTAACCAGCCCTGCAAAAGCTTCCATTAAAATAATAAAAAGAAAGGGAGAAATCGGATCACCTTGGCGAATGCCTTTCTGACATGCAAACTCGAAAGTAGGTGACCAGTTCACCAAAATGGACGAACGAGCAGCCGATAGAAGACCATGAATCCATGAACACCATCGTTGGGGAAACCCCATCTGAGCAAGCACCGACAATAAAAATTGCCAATTGACGTTATCATATGCCTTGTTAAAATCAATCTTAAACATAAACATACTCTTCCCCATCTTACGCCCAAGAGTAAATCTCATTCGTGATAAGCGGACCATCTAAAATATATCTACCAGACAAGAAGGCCGACTGGGATTCCGAAATGACACTATCCATGACACCTTTGATCCTGTTGGCTAGAACTTTGGAAACCACTTTGGTAATTACACCTATCAAATTAATCGGCCGGTAATCTCCTAGATCGGTTGGTTCTAACTTTTTGGGAATTAAAGTTATGAACGACGAACCAACACCCCTACTAAATTCTCCCGTCTCATAAAAAATCCTCATAATATCCACAAAATCATCTTCGAAACAGTCCCAGAATTTCTTTATGAATTTAAAATTAAAATCGTCCGGCCCTGGCGCTTTATCATCACCACACTCCCAAACCGCTTCTTTAATCTCCTTTACCGTAAAGACCCCCACCAAACCGTCCGCCTCCTGTTGCTGAAGCGTCTTCAAACCAAAACAAACCAATGAAGGGCGCGTATCCATGTCTTCAACAAATTTCTCCCTGTAGAACCGTAAAACCTCTCTTTTAACCAAGTTAGGCTTCGTAACCCATTCACCCCCAATCGACAATCCAGGTAAGAAATTAGCACTACGCCTCTTGTTGATTATACCATGAAAAAACCTTGTATTATCATCTCCATCTGCAGCCCATCTATATCTAGCCTTCTGCCGAAGATCCGCAATCTGAATCGCTTCTAACTCACGTAGCCGTTTTTTAGACTCCTGAAGCACCCATTGTTCTTCCTCGTTGAGATCCCTATCCTCCATACTAATATCCAAAGTCTTCAAATCAGCATCGAGAACCAATCTTTCAGCCGCTTCCTTTTCTTTGACCACATTTTTCCACTCAGTAATAACCTTTCTTAACAGCTTGAACTTACACATGAGACGCAAATCCGGTGCCCCCCTGAACGAGTTGTTTTCCAAAGCGTTTCTCACCACCGAATCAAAATCAGCTCTCTCACACCATGAATTAAAAAAACGAAAAGGCTTCGGACCATAATTTAGAGAATTAATCTTCAGAATCAGCGGACTATGATCAGACTTGTCCCTACCCAGAGCCCGGTACTCCGCATTCGACCACTTTAACAAGAACCGTTGGTTAACAAACACCCTATCTATCCTGCTCAACTTGTTTCCAGACACGAAAGTAAAATGCCTCCCCTTTAACGTATACTCATGTAAACTAGCATCATCCAGAAACGCATTAAACACTTCAGCTTCCGAAGCATTGAATCTAGAATTTCTTCTTTCGTCAACGCTCCTAACCGAATTAAAGTCGCCTGCCAGAATCCACATTCCTTCAGAACCCTTCATCAAGTTACTAATATCCCTCCATAACGTACTCTTCCCAGCACTAGTTTGAGGAGCATAAACGTTAGTTAAACAAAGAAAAAAAAATAGTTTCAACCATTATGAATATGTTCTTACGCATTTACCCTAATGACGCTTAACATAAATCTACAACAATGTGAAAAATTGTCATTTATACCCTCCTTAGGTCATACGTTATGGTTATTGAGTTAGAGGTCTCACATCTCCATCCTCCTCACTTACTACTTAACCTATGTTATGTTATCAACCACTCACCCCTTTAGTAAACTTTTAATTGTGTGTGTATATATATATTGTGTTAAAAATCACAATTGGTATGAGTGGCCTCACACATGGCCGCTCAAAGAGGTGACACAATGTGCGTGAATGAGTGACGTGCTACCTCACCATTATCCGATACTTCTCACATACCATAACGCAAGTATTAAAATTTATGTCTAATACCCATCAAAAGACTTTTAGACTTCACATTTTAAAAATGTGTCATTTCTCTTAACAAGCCAAAGAGCTATAACCCTAAGGCTACACTGTGTGGACTCATGAAAGGGTTTCGTGGAGTGAGGTGGCATCGTGACCATGATTTGCACACCATCCTTGATAATCATGATTGTGAAGCTAGTGGAGAATACCACGAAGGTCACGAGTGGGTGTTAACGGCTATTAAAGTTCATGATGGTGGTGGAAGAGGGGTATGCGGAGGGCCTAGACCATTCGGTATGGAGCCCCGGCAAGGCACGGCTTGCCTATGCCGCCCCAGGCAACATCGCCCCCTAGGGCCAGCAACGGCATGACTGGCATGCCCAGGACTTCCAAGCCGGGCCTCTTTGTGCATTGGGATTGAGAAAGATCCGTTACCCAGCGGATATATTACCGTTTAAAAAAAGGTTTTTTAAAATATTATAAATACCAAACATTTAACCCATTTTTAACACCACAATTTTATAACTCTCTACAACTTTTATACAATACTCTCTATATTTTTGCAATGGATCCCTACCAAAACAACCCAAACCCGAATCAAACACCACAACGTAATCAAAACAACCCGAATCCAAACCCGTTCACGACACCGGGTTACACGATGCCAATCGATCCAAGTTGGGCTACATTTTCGGGTTTCCATCAAACTCCCAACCCTTTCACCCAATATTCCCAAATGCACCAAAGCCCCACTACTTTTAACCAATTTAGTCATATGCAAATGCACCATAACCCTCAATCTTTCACCCAACTTTTGCAAACTCCGTCATTCCATCCATCTCTCCAAACACAAACATCACAACAACCACAGCGACAACCCATTTTTGAACCCGAAGAAGAAGAAGAAGATGAGGTGGAGGAGTTTGTGCCCGAAACACAAGTCGAACCTTCGAAGGGGAAAGGGAAAAAAAGAAAACTCAAGATAAAGACATTGAGACGACGTCGTCCAAAAAAGTCCCATGGACGAAAATAGAAGAAGAAGCGTTAGCAAAGGCGTATTTGGCTACTTCAAAAGATCCCATAGTTGGTAAAAAAAATTCTTACAATACTTGTTACGTTTTATTTTTTTAGTGCTATAATATACTTGTTACATTTTTTTTGGTGCTCTAATACACGTTTTATTTAAAAATGTAGGGACTAATCAAACAGGAGATAGTTTATACATCGAAGTAGGAAAGAAATTTCACAAAATAATGGAGCAACCAGAATATCGCAAGTTCGAGTCTATAAGTTCCAAGTGGAGGAAAATGAACACTACAATCGGGAGGTTCATTAAGTTTTATAATCCGTTGTTTGTGAATCCTCCAAGTGGGTGGAACGAGGATATGATTTTAAAAAAGGCGATGCGTAAATATGAGAAAAGTATCGCCAAGCTTTCCCCCACGTTCGTGCATGGATGGTTTTGAAGACAAGTGCCAATGGGCACCGGTTCCAAATGAGGTTGCAAGCGCCAAACGAACCAAAACTTCGGAGTCGGGCGATTTTAGCATGGGAGGCGGGTTGACCGGTCGTTGTTAAATAAATATAAACGACGACCCAGACCCAGACCCAGAGTTCAAGGATAATACCGTTCAAGAGGAGGCACGACCCATAGGGAGGAACAAAGCTAAAAAACAAGCGGCTGAAAAAAAGCAAGTCGCGTCAGGAAGTGGGAGCGGGTCAAAGCTGGACGGTTTGGTGGCTGAATTGGCATCCTTCAAACATACCTTTAGTCAAACTCAAGCAGAGAAGGTAAAAAATTGAAGGAACGCGAAGTTGAAGAAAAACTTCGCTTGAAGCAAAAGAAGATGGAGGAAAGCGTTCGCCAAAAGAATGAAGATAGGCAACTAGAAGAATGACGAATAATGACAGCGAACATCAACGACTGTCTCGAAGAAGACCGTCCCGTGTTGCTCAAGATGAAGGAGAATATCGCAAAAAAAATATATTTCGTAGTTTTTTTTAATTTAAGTGTTCGTTTTGTTTTTTATTTTTATTTAAATGTTTGTTTTTATTTTATTTTAAGTGTACATTTTTTTAACTTTTATTTAAGTGTTTTTTATTTGTAATTTAATGTAATATTAACTTTTTAATATTAAAGTTACGATATTATTTAATTAAAAAAAAAAAAAAAAGAATTAAATGATGATGGGCCTTCTCCACACCCTTAGACCATCATTCCCATGATGTTCCTACCCCACGCTAACGTGGCCGCTGAGGTGGAGGACCATCATGGAAGATGAGCCTCTCCACACCCAATGGTCTTAGATAGTGAAAATGAGAGATGATAAAAAAGTATACTGACATGAGGCTAGGACGAAGGATGATAATGTAGAGATCACTAGTGATCACACGCTTCACACTCCATAGCCTAAATATTTTGTAATATATTATTGTAACAATAAGAAGAATATATAGAAAATGTAATTTTTTGTTCCATTATATGATAAAATACATGCCAGACGAAACAAAATCCAAGAAAAACACATGAAAACAAGACATCCGATTACCAAGAAATTGGTATCCTAATTCACACACTCGAATGCTTAAACATTTTACCTTATTTTCTGTTCTTTCTCTTTAGCCGATTATAATTACTTAACTAAAAAAAATATACAAATAATTATATACAACATCGCATCCAAAGTTTTATTTTCTTGGATCAATGATAGAAGACCCAAGGCTGAAAGGTCATGGGTTCGATTCTTGAGAGCGCCGAGTTTTACTGATTATGAGATGATAGTCAGGTTTTCCCCGGAACTGATGAACTTGGTGAAACCAGGAACTCCCTTACACTTCTAGCTATTTCAGGGTGGAATGAGTCCTGAATTTTGCCGAGTATGGACTCCGAATGTAGCTCTTGATGAATTTTGTTGGCTGTTCGCATAAATATCTGCCGAGTAGGGACTCCGAAGGGAGCTCTTGATGAATTTTGTTTGCCGTTAAAAAAAATCCAAAAACAATCATCCACTGAAAACATTGAATCAAACTAGTTTTTTTTTCAAACTAAAACCATCCACTGAATCATCATCGTCATCATCTTTACACATTTCCATCAAACCATCTTTCAATCCAAACCCACCTCCGGCAGTTTTTTTAACTCCATCTCCGGCAGATCTCCGGCCTATTTTTCCGATCAAACACTCTTAATCCTCTATTTCACACCTAATCCAGCCAAGATCTTCCTCCACTCTCACTCTGTAACGGCTAGTCGAGATCTGTAACGGCTAGTCAGGATTTCAAAATCGAATCTGAGAACCATTCGACCTCTTGTGTCTTCATTCGACCGTTTTCTTCGTTCGGCTTCTCTCTTCATTCGACCCACCATCTCCCCTCCTTCGACCCTCTGTCTTCATTCGACGTCTTGTCAAAAACCGTTTCCGTCGTTCGGCTTCCTTCGACCGTTTCCTTCAACCCCTATTTTGAACCGATAATTATAATAATAGCTATTATAATAATACATATTCATACTAATAATAATAACGATTATAATACTAATAATTATAATAATACTTATAATAATAATAATAATAATAATAATAATAATAATGGCTTAACTCCCCTTATCAAAGTGGTTTCTGGGGGGCGTGAGCAACTATAGGTTGCTTTTGCTCCTCTTTCGTCCTTTTGGGGGGGTGTGGTACCTTATTTCTTTCTCATCTCGAGACGGGGGACACATTTTTCTTGTATGGTCTCTTCTAAGGTTGCTTGTGGGGACACCTCTGGGGAGGGTCTTGCTACTACCTCGTCTAATGGAGTGTGGCTATGCCCCCTTAGAAATTTCCACGAGTGCAAAGATGGCAAACCTGGGTCTTCTGGGTATAATAGGTTAATCTCACATTTACAGCAGTTCCATTTTAAAGATGATCGAAAGGATTTCTTTAGAAACGCGCTTTCCAGCGATTTAGAGATGTTTACAAATGTGGGGGAAACCCTGCGGGTTTTTGGATATTGGTTGTGTGGGAGGTGCATGAAGACACATGCCCTTAGCAGGGGTTGCCATCACCCGGATGGTGTCTCCATCTTCTCTGGAAAGTCTGGCTCGAATGGGGATTTTATTGTGGGGATCCTAAGGCCTCGGGATCCTGGGGTGAGCTGTGATCCTAGGTCCCAACAAAGAGTGGTGGGGGATGTCACTCTCCTCGATCAGGTTTTCTCCATCCCGGTGCGGACCGTGAAGAGTATTCCCCCAAGTTGTCGTTTAGCATTTGCTCAGGCTTTGACGGGCGCAATTCGTAAAGTAGTGGCTTCTCCTTGGTCTGTTGAAAGCTGGGTCAAACTTTTACTCTTACCACGATGTACTCTTAAGGTGGTCGTTCCGTCTTCTAGACAGGAACGGAGGTCAGGTAACAGGAAGTCCTTGCAATGTGATAGTATTATGCGGGCCTTAGCAACATGGAAGGACGGCTCTGGTTTTGACGACTTGGTTACGTCGCTCCTCCAAACGGGGGAAGAGGTCTCGCATGGTGGGGGAGCGCAACGGAGGGGGGAAAAGGACAAGGAAGTTGACCCAAATATCAAGCAATGTCTCAGAAAAGTCAGGGATGGGCACTTCACCGCTGCTGTTAAGGTGTTGTGCTCCAGTGGGGTAGCTCCACCTGGGGAATCTACCATGCAAGCCCTAATCGACAAACATCCCATTGTTTCACCGCCAACCCTACCGTCTAGCCCTCTACCCCACCCTGCATTATCAGTGGATGAAGACTGCGTTTACAGGTGTGTGAAGTCATTCCCGAAAGGGACATCCTGTGGCCGAGACGGCTTACGGGCTCAACATCTGCTGGATGCCCTTAGCGGGGAGGGGTCGGCGACTGCTTCAGGACTGCTTTCCGCTATCACCGATGTGGTCAATCTGTGGTTAGGGGGGTTGTGTCCCGGGGTGCTCGCTGAATTTATTGCTTCAGCCCCACTGACCCCGTTGTTAAAGCCTGATAATGGGATCCGCCCCATTGCTGTGGGGGCCATATGGAGAAGGTTGGTCTCCAAAGTAGCCATGAAGAAAGTCGGTAAAGAAGTTACTAGCTACCTGGGAGACTACCAATTCGGGGTGGGAATCCCCAACGGGGCAGAGGCCGTGTTGCACAGCGCTAACAGGTTCCTCAGTTCCTTTCATGCAGACGGCTCTTTGGCCATGCTCACGGTTGATTTTTCTAACGCCTTCAACGTAGTTGACCGATCTGTTTTGTTACGGGAAGTCCATCGCCATTGCCCCTCCATTTTTCCGTGGGTCAAATTTTTGTATGCCCAACCAGCTAGGTTATATGTTGGGGATGAACGCATTGGAGCCTTCACGGGGGTTCAGCAAGGGGACCCCTTGGGACCTTTGCTCTTTTCCCTTGCCTTACATCCCCTAGTGCGCCAGGTGCAGGAACACTGCAACCTCCCCTTCCACGCTTGGTACTTAGATGATGGGACGATCATCGGGGACGTTGTGCAGGTTGCTAAGGCCCTGGAAATCATCAGTTCAGAAGGACCATCATTGGGGCTCAACCTTAATATCAGGAAAACAGAGATTTTCTGGCCAACCTGCGATGGGGTGAAGACTAGGCCAGGGCTATTCCCCAGTGATATTGGACGGCCTGAGAGAGGTGTCAAACTGCTAGGAGGGGCAGTTAGCCGCGATGCTAGCTTCATATGTGATTTATCTACTAAAAGGGCATCACGGGCTGTGGACCTTATGGGGCTCCTCCCTCGTCTGCGGGATCCTCAAAGCGAGCTCCTCCTACTCAGATCATGTATGGGGGTCGCAAAGCTGCTTTTCGGCTTACGAACATGCCAGCCCCCCTTTGTAGGCAGCGCTGTCTCATGTTTTGATAAAGGCCTCCGGGAGGCAATTGAAGATATTGTAGTTTGTGGGGGGCCATATTTTGGGGACCTTCAGTGGCGGGTCGCAACCTTACCGATGCGGCATGGTGGGTTGGGCCTTCTCTCGGCCCGGGATGTAGCCACTTATGCCTTTGTGGCATCCAGATCTCAATCCTGGGGGTTACAAGACCATATTTTACGTAACAGCGGGGTTGATAACACGGATCCAGATTATGTTTGCGCGTTGGAACACCTGCATGAATATCTCCCTGACTTTGATTTTGGCGGTTTCTCCAATAAAGACACCGCCCCCAAAAAGCCACAGAAAACCTTGGCGAATGCTCTTTATTGTCGAATCGCCCGAAGTCTGGGGGAAGATTTTTGCTTAACCCCACGCCAAAAAGCCGTCATGGAATGTTTACAGAGGCCCCACGCCCAAGATTTCCTAACAGTTATCCCTATCGAAGGACTGGGGCAACGAATGTCAGCGGTGGAATATAGAGCAATCCTTAAATATCGTTTGATGATTCCCATTTTTCCGGATGATGAAACATGTCCGGTTTGCCGTAAAGCGTGTTTGGATAAATATGGGGAGCATGCCCTCCATTGTAGAGAGTTACCGGGGTTTAAGTACAGGCACGATTTCGTTCGGGACGTTTTAATGGATATTCTTAGACGAGCAGGGATCGCGGCAAAGAAAGAGGCCCCGGTTAACTTTCTTACAGACCCGTCAGAAGGGAGGTCCACTTTACGTCCGGCTGACCTGCTAGTGTTTGGCTGGGAAGGTGGGAAGCACGCATGCGTGGACCTTACGGGTGTGTCCCCTTTAGCGGGATTCAGGGAAAGTGGGTTTGTGCCGGGGCAAGCGGTACTTAGAGCAGAGTCGAACAAGGTGGCAAAGCACGCTAAAGCGTGCGAGGATAACCAACATGCTTTTGTCCCTTTGGCCTTTGACACTTTTGGCTCATTGGCACCGGAAGCGATCAGGTTTCTGACGAGAGTCCAGCGGGTGGTCCACAGCAACTTCTCGACTCCCCAGGGGCGATGATTTGTTTTCTCTAGATTAGGGTTCTCTATCCAAAAGGGGGTGGCGGCGCAGCTTGTTGCCCGCCTACCTGCTATTCTTATGTAATTTGCCCCTTTTTATTGAAATAAAATCTAAATCTATTCAATTAAATCAAGCCACCACCATCTTTGCTCTTTTGTCTGTCTGTCTGTCTGTCATCCCAAAAAGTGAAGAACCTCAACTACCTCTCCATCTTTCTCATGCTCTTCTTTACTCTTCCCTTAAATACACCCCCATTTCCAATATTACTCACTTTCTTGATTAATCTTTACCTTATATTCAACATTCAAGATTATTATACAGTAATGTAGCTCTATTCTTTTTTAATGTTATTAACATTGAGAATCAGCTTTTGTATATGCTGTGTGTTCAGTAAGGTTAGAATTTAGTAAAGATTGTTTTAGGTTTTAATTTTAATTTAATTTTATTTTATTTTATTTGATTTGATTCTTTTCTTGGATCAATGTGAGTAAAGTTCTTAGCTTTATGATTTGGGATTTTTTTAAATGATTTAATCTTTAATGGGTATTGATTATTTAGTGAAAAAGTGAAGTTTACAATGTTCTTTATTTGATTCCTAGCTTGGTCATCAATATGTTTATGTATGTTATTTATATATAAGATATAGATACATGTGTGTGTGTATGTTATAATTTGTGAATATTATATGCAGGTTGATCACATGGGTTATCAGATGCAAATGAAAGAGACTGTTTCAGATTGAATCAAACTGGTACACACTCTATATTTTATTTATCTCTCTGTTTTATTTTTTTTGTTTGTTTGTTTGTTGATTCATGATGTTTTTTTATTTGATTTTGTGAACAAAAGATTAGCCCTTTTAGTCATTGCTTCATTTTCTTGAATTATTTGTATGTGTGTCATTCTTGTGGTTCGATTCGGATTCTGTTTGAGCTGTAATATGGGTCAGAAGAGTTGATTCTCATTGATAGGAAATTATGAATATAAATACAACATATACACAATCAATATAATATATTCTTGTGAATATATCCTACTAATAGGTTCATGATGTTGTTTATGGCTGTAGGAGGATTGATGAAGATGATGATGGCGGAGAGAATGTTTACAGTTATTATTCTTTTCGGTTTTTATGTTGTTGGGAAATCAGAGATTTACATTGTAACAGTCGAAGGAGAACCGGTAACAAGCTATAGAGGCGGTGTTAGTGGTTTTGAAGCCACTGCTGTTGAATCTGATGAGAAGCTTGATGTCACGAGGTTTGTGTTCTTGGAACTGTTTTTTTATGATACTAACTCTGTCCCATAAAAGTTACAAGATTTTTATCATGAATTGAATAAATAATAAGTTGTTCGTATGCTAGCAAATCATACATGTTAAGTTATGACTATTTGTACCTGTGTTTAATCTCTTATGTTTACGCAGTGACTCAGTTTCTTCATATTCCCAACACCTTGAACTCAAACACGATACTCTTCTTGAAACGTTGTTCGATCAAAAAACTTACACGAAACTCTACAGTTACAAGCATCTTATCAATGGTTTTGCTGTTGACATTTCTCCTGAACAGGTCAAACCCTTGATTTTTTATTTTTTTACCAACCTTTTGAATCATCATATTGGATTTATGTTGCAAGCTAACCACCATTCTTGTGAAAATGCCAAAATGCATGTAAAAGGACCGTACTTTCAGTCAATTTATACCATAGGGAATGTAGGTTTTAGGATCTATGTTATAATCAAACAAGTACCCTGTTACGGGGTCTAGCCGTATAGCATAGGCCCTTCAAAATTTATATAGGGAGTACATTTCCTTAAACACAAGTTGACTGAAAGTATATTCCTTTTATGTCCAATTTTCTCAAAAAAAAAAAAAAAAAAAAAACCATCATTCTTGGCGCCTTTCGTCCAAAATCACTAGTTTTTGCAAAGGTTATATTATGGTTAAAAACATTTTTGCTATGTGCATTACACAATAACGATGATACATTTGCAAAAAAAACGTCAAGTATGATGGTTAAAAAGTCAACTAGTCCTATATGTACTGTTCATCCATTTATAAAGAATGTTCTTGGAATCACATTTTCTTATTCATCTTTAAACATATTAGTAGGCGGAAATGCTTAGGCGGGCCAATGGTGTGAAATCAGTGGATAAAGACTGGAAAGTGAGGAAGCTTACCACACACACGCCACAATTTCTCGGTCTTCCAACTGGAGTTTGGCCCACGGGGGGTGGGTTTGACCGGGCTGGGGAAGACATTGTGATTGGATTTGTTGATTCGGGTATTTTCCCACATCATCCGAGTTTTGGAAATCATAATACTGAACCATATGGGCCTCTTCCAAAATTCAGAGGAAAATGTGAAGTTCATTCTGATACAAAAAAGAGTTTTTGCAATGGAAAGATTGTCGGAGCGCAACATTTTGCGAAAGCTGCAATTGCAGCCGGTGCTTTTAACCCTTCGGTTGATTATGCTTCACCTATGGATGGTGATGGACATGGAAGGTCAGTTTTGTCAGTAATTTAATTATTTTAAAAACGAATTAGAACTAATGCTACCTTTGCCGGTTGACTTTGGAAGTCAAACTTATTAATTCATTACATTCTTAGGAGTTCATTATAAATACGTCACTTATGTAAACTCCTTGTATATGTAATGACCATTTTTAGAACTAGATGCTGAATTCATGTAAATGCTATAGTTATAAGTGAACCAATTTGACCTGACAGGTCAAAGTGTTTGCAAAGAGATACAGTTTGACTTTAAGGTCAAACCTTGTAAAGAGATACAGTTTGCTCCATTTCTTCTCAATTTTTGAAGTTAAATTTAATTTATTTGACATCAAAAGTCAAATTTACAATATTTTGTTAACACACTGATACATTGATGTCTCTTAAGAGTCTTGAAGTCAACATTGTTACAGTGTGTTGACCATTTAAAAAAATATCAGGTTGTTGAGCTAATATTGTTTTACAGCCACACTGCAGCAATTGCAGCCGGAAATAACGGGATTTCAGTGCGTGTGCATGGACATGAATATGGAAAAGCAAGCGGAATGGCTCCACGTGCCAGGTGGATGTCAAATTTTATCCATTTACTTATAAATGGGTCGGTTCGAGTTATGTTTTATCTCTAACGGGTCAGGCGGGTATAAGGTGTAAAGTCTGTTTTAAACGTCTCAACTACTCAAGTGTTAATGGAATATTTCAATTTGTTGTACTCATATTTGACACTTAACTAGTTATAAAGAAAAGAACAATGGGGGCAAAACGTTATTTTAGCCGACCCGTTACCCAACGTGCTGGCCCGTTCATCTCATCACACGCATACATTCTAAAATGTGAAAAAACATGAATAAATAGGATCGCTGTGTACAAGGCGCTCTACAGACTCTTTGGAGGATTTGTTGCTGATGTGGTTGCAGCCATTGACCAGGCGGTTCATGATGGTGTTGACATATTAAATCTCTCAGTGGGGCCCAACAGTCCCGCCACCACGAGAACCACTTTTTTAAACCCGTTTGATGCTACCCTTCTCTCTGCTGTTAAGGCTGGAGTTTTTGTTGCACAAGCAGCCGGAAATGGAGGACCGTTTGCCAAATCTGTAGTGTCTTATAGTCCATGGATTGTAACTGTAGCTGCTGCTGTTGACGATCGAAGATACAAAAACCATTTAACACTCGGAAACGGGAAAATCCTAGCTGGAATCGGTTTGTCACGTAAGTGATTATCAATATTAAATAAATAAATAATCTGTTTCCTAAACACTGAAAACTGTTTATCTATGATCTGTTGCAGCTTCTACACGTTTAAATCAGAAGTATACGCTTGTTGCAGCTAACGACGTAGTGTTGGATTCTTCTGTTACAAAGTTTAGTCCTACCGATTGCCAGAGACCCGAAGTTTTGAACAAAAATATGATTAAAGGAAACATTCTTTTATGCGGTTATTCATTCAATTTTGTTATTGGTACCGCATGCATTAAAAAAGTTGCTGAAACCGCAAAGCGTCTTGGTGCCATTGGCTTTGTTCTTGCTGTCGAAAATGTTTCACCGGGTACCAAATTTGACCCGGTACCAATGAGCATACCCGGGATTCTCATTACTGATGTTAGCAAGTCAATGGTATTCAATCTACAATTCTCTTTGATTTCACTAATTGTTCTTGTTTCATTTAAAGTTTTAATTTTTTTTATTGATTATCTTTTATTAGGAGCTTATAAACTATTATAAAGCATCTACTTTACGAGATTGGACCGGGAGAGTGAAAAGTTTTAAAGCTACAGGAACTATTGGAGACGGCTTGGAGCCCATACTTCATAAATCAGCACCGATAGTCGCTCATTTTTCTGCGCGTGGGCCAAATATTAAAGATTACAGCTTTCGTGATGCAGATCTTTTGAAACCCGATATTTTAGCACCCGGTGCGTTAATTTGGGCTTCTTGGTCTCCAAATGGCACTGATGAGCCTAATTACATAGGTAAAAGCTTGATTTGGTCACTTTCATTTGTAGTTCCCATGATGGCAAAACAGGCGGGTCGGGTCGGGTTATGAAACTTGTTATCTATTACAGTAAATTACCCATTCTGGTGATTTTAACATCACATTAGCGTTACCAAAACGCACATCCAAACACCCCTTTTAATGGAAACATGAAGTGAAATAGTGACGGTTTTTTGGGAACAGGAGAAAACTTTGCTATGATGTCGGGAACAAGCATGGCTGCACCGCATATAACAGGAATAGCAGCTCTTATAAAGCAGAAACATCCACATTGGAGCCCGGCAGCTATTAAGTCGGCTTTGATGACAACATCAAATACACTAGATCGGGCACAAAAGCCCATTCTAGCTGAGCAATATTCAGCGTCGGAGACAATAACGTTTGTCTCAGCAACACCATTTGATTACGGAAGTGGCCATGTTAATCCCCGTGCTGCTCTGGACCCTGGTCTTGTCTTCGATGCAGGTACATTTTGACTTTAGGGTCAAGTCAACCATGTGCTGTTTGACTTTAAAGTTCCATTGTCATCTTTCAACTTTCATGAAAATGGTCACCGACCCGGATTTGGTCTATAAATGCTGAAATGAAAACACATATTGGTATTGCATACAATATCAAAATCTGCAAATTAACTGAATTTTATCAGCAACAGGTTTGACTTGTTTTGGTCAAAACTGCAGGTTATCAAGACTACTTAGGATTCTTATGCACGACGCCTGGAATCGATTATCACGAGCTGCTAAACTACACTCACCATCCATGTAATTACACCCTCGGCCATCCATACAACCTAAACTCCCCGTCGATCACAGTCTCCCATCTGGTCAGAACTCAAACCATCACACGAATAGTCACAAGTGTCGATGAAACTGAGACGTATAAAGTCACTGCAAAAATGGCACCAGCCATAGCCATTGAAGTAAACCCATCATCCTTGACTATAAGAGCAGGTGCATCACATAAGTTGACAGTCACATTGACCGTGCGGTCAGTGACTAAGCGTTACAGTTTTGGTGAGGTTCTGTTGAAGGGGAACAGAGGGCATAAGGTTCGGATACCGGTTGTAGCCATGGGCTATAAGCGGTAACTCGGGTTTGTTATAGTGTAAACTGTAATGTTATTCTTTTGTAAAACGGTTGGAAAAAAATTATAATAATATTATAGATGATATTAGGTGTATTTATATGTAAAGAGAGTACTAGTATAAGGCCAAAGACTGGTGTTACTATCAAGTTTTGGTAGTTGTTACTACTGCTAGCTTGGAAAGAGATGGTTGTACTTTATGCTAGATTGATTTACTGTCTACTATCTCAAACTGAATCATAGTTCAATGACAACCTAGCTTCCAGAGTTTCTAACCACCGCTCTTCGTCATTGTGCACACTCGTGCGCTCTGTGTCTCTCTAGCCTTGAACATTTAGTAAAGCTGATGGATGTGGATAGTGCCCATTAGTGAACACCGCCCCCCTCAATCGTGAATGGTGATGGCCGTGAAGATTTCCACGAAGGTCATGAGAGAAAGACAAGGAAAGAGCCGTTGGGGTGGCTATAGTGGGAGGGGTAGCGAACCACACCCATGGGTATTGAAGAGAGATGGTGAAAAGAGATACTGATGTGACAGTGACGCTAAGGCAGAGAATGGTGAAGAGTGTTCGCTAGTGAACCACACCTATTAGCCTAATAATGCATGTGTTATGTACCCATGCTAGTAGATAATCGGTGTGTACTTAGCTTTATCTTTACTACTATTAGTGTCATCACACGTAAAGTTTGTTAGTATCCTAACAATAGGTACACTCTTATGAATGTTTAATATTACTAAGGTAAATAAAGTTAATTATATTTAAACTAGTTCTTTTTATTTATTATAACTAAAAGAAAAGGTTGACATTCATCCTAAAACACTTTACCAGCAACGTGTTGATTTTAATGAAACGTTGATACATAGATTAGAATCAGTCTGGATATTGTTCGCTTGAAGAAAATAGCAATCTTGAACTTGAATCCACAGACTAATCAAATATGCTTTTTTCTAGAAAAGCACTAAAGTAGCCTAATATTTGACTGGGTTACTATAGTTTCACACCTAGGTGCACAAATTTGGTTTGTATCCTAACCCAGTTTGGGTTGGTCAACAAAAAGTCAAACCAGTTCATTTTTTCAAACCAGTTTGGTTTTTGTCAGTTTGTTGACCGATTTGACCAGTTGTTTACTAGTTCATTTCGGTTTGGGTTTTACCAATTTCAAAACAGGGTATTGTTAATTGATAAACCGGTTAGAGTTCCATACACTTTCTATGTATACTAATTTCAAACTCAGTTCTCAACCATGACACACGGGTGACATCTTGACTGCACACAAGACTTTACGTCCGATAGCAATATGGAAAAACATATACTAGCAATAAACCGATATGACAAGCTATTACAATTTCTTTTTTAAATTCACGTATCCTTAAAAATGGTAATTAACTCGCATAAAATACACTCCTAACCTTTTTGAAAAATACTTTTTTCTTTTGAATGACTAGAGCAGCTAGCAAGCAATTAACTGAATTAAGGGAAAACAGTTTTTGAACCCCTACTCCGAGTTTGAATCCTTTCCAGTATTGCTTACTCTCAGCACCTACAAATCACAATTTACATGTCATATGGATAAAACCAGGACCAAAATTTTTAAGTGTTCTTAGGTCTCGGAAACCCGTAACCATCCCACTATAGTGGTAACCGGTGATGTCTTTCGAAAAATACTTGGAATTACAAAACTAAAAAACGTGTGTGTACTGTGTATCGCATCAAGACATCAACAAATGTAAACGCATACGGCATATCTCAAAACATTGCAACACATGTCGGACAACAAACAAATCCCACAACAAAAACCGGCTTTTTATTTTGCATTACTTTACAAACAATATAAACATAACGCGCTTATTTTATTTTTAAAACTTTTATTATTAGTAGTAGTAGTTAATATCTTTTATATAATTATTATATAATAATTTGCGTGCAATTGTCAAAGATTCTCCGCCTTTGTCACAATCTTTCTCATACCTTAAAGTTTCAGCTTACTTTCTTCGATCATCACGTTATATATAATAATATCTTTCTTTGTTTCTTCAACTTATTATTATTGTACTTGTTCTGCAAACAATGGATTCCACACAGGTTAATGATAATAATAATTCAATTGAAGAGGAACAAGAGTTAACGGCAGTTCTAACGTCGCCGTTATCTTTGGATAATGACTCTGGTAACGATTACAGAGCACCCAATTTGTTACATCGTGTTTTTAGTCTGTTGAAGAATGTACGGCCAGGATCCGATCTTACTCGGTTCATGGTATGTCGGTCTTTTTTTTTGGGTAATTGAATTGTTGCAGTTAATTGTATGTAGAATTTATTAGTGTGTGTCTGTTAAGTGTTGTAGATTATTTATGTTTGGTTTATTGAATTTTGACCTAAAAGTTATTGCGTTTATACAGGATTTCATCATATGCATGTTTTTGATGATTTGAACACCACAATTTTATGATTTTTTTTTATGAAATTTAATTGGGTTATGTCAATTATTTGAGTTAAAGTTTGGTATTTTGAAGTGCTTATGCGGAGTAAGTGGCTGTTTGGTAGTCTCTTAGTGATTCCATTAGGACGATACCTCCGAGTCTGTTAGCATTAAGTGTGTTTGGTTCGCTGACAAGACACTTCTGAATCAGTCAGTAAGCTTTTTATCCATTAAGATTCAAAACGATGCTGAATGAAAATTTTACCACTTTATCTAGTCACCTGATTTCATAACCCTCAGCCGGCCACTCACGCACCACCTTCTTGACCCACCATCAACTAGTTAGGCTAAGCCAAGTGAGGCCTATTACCCGATCAAACCTCTTAATGGCTTAGTACTTACTGGCGCAGACAGTTCTGTGTGGAAGGTGCCCTTGAATAGATAATAATTGACATATATATCTTCACAAAGAAGTCTCCATTACTTGAAGATGTTCTTGTCCTGTATATAAATTTACGGGGCGATTTTTTTTCCCTATGATTAAATGTTTTATTATTATGGTGCATTTCAGTTGCCAGCGATCTTCAACATTCCCAAATCGCAACTTCAATGTTACGGAGAATCGATATATTGTGTCAACGAAGACATTCTTAGTAGATGCGCAAATGGTGAGACCCCACTCGAAAGATTCACATCAGTTGTCGCTTGGAGCATATCTACTGTCAGGCCACTGATGTTTGGTGTAGCTCCCTATAATCCCATCCTTGGAGAAACTCACCATGTTTCAAGAGGCAACCTAAACGTGCTACTCGAACAGGTAACACTGATGGCATACTGAGCGGGCTAGGTTGACCCGTAACACTGTTATTCATGTCTTTTTATTCTTCCTACTTTTGCTTGCAGGTTTCACATCATCCACCTGTGAGTGCCCTCCATGCTACAAATGAGAAAGACAACATTGAAATCACAATGTGTCAATACGCAATCCCAAAATTCCAAGGTATCCATATACTTCAGTTGCACGCATTATGATATTAATAGTTTAGTTGTGTCGCTCAGGGGCGAAGGTTACTTGGGGCCAGGGGTGGCCCACTGGCCCTGCCCCCTGTTTTTTGGCGCAATAGTGGAAATTTGTGATTTTCGTAGGTAAATTGCGTCCGGGTTGAGTCCGGCCCCCGCCGATTTTCCACTACCGACCAAAAAAATTTGAGTCCGGCCCCCGCCGATTCCAAAACCAAGCTTCGCCACTGGTGTCGCTAACTCTCTACATTATGTTGTACAATCTAGGTACCTGCATTGAAGCGCGGGTTCATGGAAAACGACAGTTAAAGCTATTGAGCAAATGTGAAACTTATGTTATGAATTCGCCAAATCTTGTTATAAAGTTTCTTCCGGTGCCTGATGTGGAGTGGCTGGGAAATGTCACGATTAAATGTCAAGAAACCGGGCTAGAAGCCCATTTGTGTTATAAAGGCAATTCTTTTCTAGGACGAAAAGGAAATTACAGGTCTGTTAGAGGAAAGATTGTATCTTCACCGGATATGAAAACTATTTATGAGATCAACGGTCATTGGGATAGGTATGTGTCGGCTAATAACATACTAAACAAGTTTTAAATGACTTTTGTTGATGTATGTGATGATTTTGTTTTCTTTATCCAGGACTGTGGCAATTAAGGATATTAGCAATGAAAAAACGACGGTGATTTATAGAGCGAATGATGTGATTTCATCGCTTAAAACACCTGTTGTCAAGGAGCCGAAGGTACTAAGTACTAACCTTTCATTTTACATTTGAAAAGAGAAACATTGTTATTAGTTAACGTTACGTATGGGTGCATGTTATCTAGGGGTGACGATTCCTAACACGATTCAAAGACAAATTAGGTTTTGGGTTGTTATGTGTAACCTTTTTATTAGTAGCTTTATAAACAGGCCATGTCCATGTTGACATGTTCAATCTGTTTAATAATAAAGGTTGACTTTTAAACTTGGTTATGAACATTCAACCCATTTTTTACAACCCTGTTCTGTTTAACCCTTTTACACAAGTTACAACTCGATACAACCCATTTCTAACCTTCCAACCTGTTCACAACCATCAACTCGTTTGTGACTAATCTAGATAAACGGGTTAAATGGGTCGAGTTTTTTCACATGTGAAGTCAATCAGGATTAACTCTCATCACATATGTGCATGTAACAGGGACTGCAGGCGAACGAATCTGCCGTAATATGGGCTAAAGTTAATGAAGGGATCTTGAACAAGAAGTGGGATAAAGCAAATGCTGCAAAAATAAGCATTGAAGAAAATGAGAGAGAAACAGCAAGAAACAGGAAGTTAAAAGGTGAAACTTGGGTTCCAAAACATTTTGTATTATCCGGTTCCGGTTGTAAGGACACCGGCGACCGGGATTGGGAGATCAAACCCAGAAATTTAAAACTACCTCCTGCTCCTATCATTGTCCCTTTCTAGTGTTTTTCATATAATTTGTTTTTTTTTTTTAATTTTTTATTCTTCTGATGGGCATGTGTTTGTAATATATTGCTAGTGATTTTTATAAAATTGCTTACAAGTTGCATTCATGAGCATCTGGCTTCGCTACATATCCGGCACAAGTTGCGTTTTACCTGCTCGTTAGCAAGGTATTGGTGGGCCCGTGAGTTTTTGCGAACAGGTTTTCATGATCCAAAAAAAAGTTGCAACGCGAAAATCTGGGCCTACAAGCTTTTCATCTCTTTGATTCAGCTTACAAATGTTGAGCCATTGCAATGGCTTTTACATCAAACTCTCAATAATAGATACAACACATATGTAGCCTTAAATATTTGGCCAATCAAAATCACTCGATAAACAGCGGTTTCCACATCTCTATTCATGATATCGACTCATACGAGTCTTTGACTGTTTAAGAACTTCACAACAATGTGAAAACGTGTCAAACCAGACTGAACCGAACAGGTTTGATTTGACCCAAAAATCGTAACAAAACTCAGTCGCTATATCTTTTCGTGCTCAAAACATCGTTTGATTTGTGAATAGATCTATCATGCGGTCTAGAGTCTCGGGTAAAAATTTCCTTGCAAACAAGTAACACGGTCGATTGATCCCGTTCCACATACATGGCATAATCATCGTTTTCTTCTGCAGAATTCAAGTTATGATTAAACGATATCCAATTCAAGTTATGATTAAACGAGATCCAGGACAGAGGCGATCCTTTTAAGGGGCGCCCCCCCCCCCCCCCCAGAATTTTCGCTCAGAAGTTCCGATTATATAGTTTTTGTACAGAAATTTTTTGGTATATAAGGTTTCGACCCCCCAAAACTGGTTTTCGACCCCCCGAAACTAGTGACTTCCGACCCCCGAAGTTTCGGGTCAAGATTCGCCACTGATCCAGGATTTAGTAAACACAACCAAGATCAAGAACAAAAGAACATACCTTTAGTTCACTAGTAACATGAACACTCTCAGTAATCGACTGCAGCAATAAAACAGCCAAAACGCGTTAAAATCAATATATTATGGTGTCACGGCTTGTTTTCATCTTCGTTTAACATAATCATACCGTTATATTTTTGATTAATTGGTATGAGATGTCTTTCTCGTGGTAAGATTTCGGATGCCATTTTCCTTCAGACCAATCGACGTGTGTTACTGACCAGTTTGCGATCCCTTGTGGATCAAGCATCTGTATATCATCAAGAGAAAAAAACTCAAAAGATAGTTCAAATATTTTATCCCAACTTGTTGAAGTCAAATAAGATTACACACATGGAAAAAGGTTGGCAAATAATGTTCATCAGCATAACAATTGCGCCCGTCCATACCCGGCTGCAATACCAAATCAAATCAAATAAAGTCTTGGTCATACCAAACCAACAAAAAGAGTTTAAGGTTTAAAGGCTCACTCTGCAGTAATCTCTGAATTTTGTGTAGTAGAGATTATCAGCCATAACTATAACTGCGTGTTGACGCTTCATTGTGAACCACTACACAAATTTACCGTTAAAGGTTCAAACAAACTATAGATGGTGTCTAAAATCATTAAACATGTTTGGAAACTAAACCTTGACACAAATACCTGTGCACCCTTCCTAAAGAATTTCTTCTCTACTTCAGGTAACATATGCTCTGAGTATCGACCACTTCCATGAGGTCCGGGATCATCGAAGCTAGAACGAACAGAAAATTGTATGTGATTAAGAAGTTAAGTTAACTACTAGACAGTCAAACATGCTTTTAGTCTACCAATCTTGGATAAGAACATTTCATTAACGGTTCTATACGCGACTAATGAATCATCAAAATATAAAAAAAAATGATGTGTTTGGCTTTCAAAGTCAAAGTGTTTGTACCTGTCGATGAAGCTGACATTTGTGTACATAAGATAATTGTACACGTAATCGAAATCACGCAATGGTACACAGCTGAAACGCAAAAGAACAAGAATTCCATAGCCAGATTAGACAACAGGATATTTAAAATGGCATTTCGCCTTTTTAGGGTATGATTTATTTATGACATTTCTTTAACGGGTCAAGCGGGCCAAAATTGAAGTGGGTCAAATGGGTTTACTATTGTTGTAGACTTGTAGTAACTACTAACTAGTAAAATAGTTTTCTTAATCATACATATACTAGTTACTTAAAAATGTTCGCGGGTTGGCCCGACCCATCCCAACCTGTACTAAATAATGACTTCTTTTGCCTTGTTACCTGTCGGAAAGTAATACAAAATGACGATTGTCTGGATCTTTCAGTGCATTTGCGAGAAGCCGTCTCTCTGCATCAACCATTGAAATTTTCCCCCAATCGACCTGCAAACAAATTAATTAGAAATTAGAGAAATCAAGATCAGGTAGTTAACAACCATAACAACAATGACTGGATTCTATGATGAATGTACTAACCTTGCCACTGCGAATTTCACGATTAATGAAATATCGACTAGAATGTACTGGTTTTCGTTTGGATGCATGAATATAGACCGAAAACCTACCTTCATGTCCCTATCATCAAACAAAAAGAAGTCCAGAAAATAACTAAATGAAACCAAAAATGACATATATCAGTTTAAGGGCCTATGGTGTTAAATGGGTCATGAACAGGGGTCGGTGGGTCGAACCCAAAGCAAACCTGAACATGACGCCAACCCGAAAATAATGTTAAGACACATGAGCCTGTACACGACTCATTTAACCTGAAAATTTTATTTTATTTTATGTTTTTTGCATATTAATACTCTAAAATTACAAAACTAAAATAAAAAATATAAATCTATAAAAACTATAAAGTAGTTACATTTAAATTATAAAAAAACATGATGCTCATTTCTCTTTTATCTTACAAATTTTAGCAAAGGCAAAAGATATAGAATCAGCTTAATATATAACAAAAAAAAAACATATATATTTTTTTTTCTTAAATTAAAATTCGTAAAAGTAAACCAGTTAAACGGGTCAACCAATGAACCCCCCAAGTTGACCCAAACATGGTCCATTTAGCTAAACGTGTTCATGGGTTCGCCCCGGGACCACCCAAATATGTTTAAACTAAAAACAAACCCGCAGTTTCGTGTTAGGTTAGTATCATGTCAGAAATCCACACCCCTAATAGTTACCTGGTAAGGGTTATACTAGTACTCACACATTGTTTGATTATAAACTTATAAGTTATAACATACCTCAAAAAATTCATACCTCAAAGAATTTTTCCCACAACATCTCGAAAGGTAACGATCCAGGGCTCATAAACATGAAGGCAATCTTGGGATTATTCGATTCAATCGATGGCATATCCAAAACGTTCTTGATAACAATTCGCGAAGCAGTCTCATCATCACTAAGTTCTCGTGCAGGGGGCGGAAGCCAACTATAAAACGTGTTACAGTTTGACGACAAAATGATATAACACGCACCCGATTTTTGAAGTGGATAAATATAAGCAAAAACCAAGAAAACACAGACAAATGAAACTAATATGATAATCCAAGTTGGCTTCTTTAATCTAGCTCGATGACGAGGTGGAGGCGAGTTCTGCATGTCTTTCATGTGCCACGTCTAATCCGCCTAATTGTTAAGATCACACATCACACATTTATATCCAATTCAATACTCAGGTTTATCCCAAAAAGAATATCTTACTAGAGTATTGAATATTTGAATGATGCCCAACCACCTGCAGACAAAATAATATCTTTACTAAATTTACCAACTGTAACAGGAGCTAGATCATCAAGATTCAAGATCCAATCAATAATTAGGTTAAGGGGATGTTTGGCATGAGTTTAAAGAATACAAAAGCAATGAACTTTCCCAACAATTTATATAAAACATGTCCAACCAAATCCAGTGCCTAATTCAGACATTGCATACATACACACAAAACATTCATGGTCTAAAGTCTAAAGTCTAAACAGATATGTATATATATAGGCATTTGAGCATGACCCAGATGAAAAAATTAAATCTTTATATGAATTACAAGAACAAGAATCTAATTCACGCCTAAAAATCAAATCTTTATATGAAAAAAATAAAAGGGGTAATAATAATAATAATACCTAATACAAAAGATCGTTCCTTTAACTGATTTCAAGAAAACAAGATCTTTAAAATGGGCGTTAAGATCTGGGCAAATGGAGTGTTGTTGAATGTTGATGGATGAAAGATTGGGTTAGAGATTAAAATGATTGGTGATTTTTAAGTGTTTTAACAGAGCCCAAAGCACAAGAACAATTCTGCCGGCGAATTTTCTAACACTTTGTGGGTCATATTGCATTTAAGGTTAAATAGTAATGGTAATAATAATAATAATGTTAAATAATAATAATGGAGTTGTGACACTAAAGGTTTAAAACCTGATTATTTATTTTGGACCACTGTCAACCAGTTCAAGTTCAAGCCACTTCACTTCATTTGGTCCCATGGTTAATAAACTTCTTTTGGGTTCACTTTGTTCATACTCCTACGTCACCTTTATAGCCATTTGCAAAGAATGTATTCCTTTTAGTTGATGATCAAACCCACTATCAACCACTTGGGACACATTAGGTACCCTATTTGCGGTTTTAAACATGTAAAGAAGTACTTTTATTCCGCTAAACTAAGCTTGAGTTCGGTTTGATTTTCTAGACGGTATATCTAGAGTGAATGCTTGGACTCTCATATAAAATACTATGTTTCTTTTTAATAATGGATTTTGCATATACATACTTTTAATTTACTTTACATACACTCTTATTTATAAGTCTCACCACGAGGATGATACCCGTCACCATAAAGAAACAAAAATACCAAATTGTGACCCAAATGTGAACCAGTTGGACAATTGTATTTTCGTTGATTTGGTTACATTTCTTGAAGTGGTTCGGACAGTTTGATGTTACACTCAAGGAATGAAAACCCAATATGTTCACTTGATTGGATTGGTTCGAACCGGTCCATATAATTGAAAACCCTATCTTTTATGGTTAGGTAAATGTAAATTTGTGGTAATTCTATATGGAAGGTAGTACACATGCATTGTGAAGGACGACTCATTGTATTTTAGGGTCTCTGAGTGATAAAAATTTCAAATGTGTGTCTCTCTCTCTTTAAGGATTAGTTGCTCTAAAACGTAGTACCTTTCTTGGGATTTTAGTGATATAAGTGACAATGATGACACTCAAATCACCCTTGAAGGTCAAGTGGTTCCACAGACTACTAGGCTCAAGTATTTAGGATCATTTTTGCAGAAAGATGTAGAGATAGCTAGTGACGTAGCCCATCGCATCTAGGTCGCCTGGTATAGGTGGAAAGCAACCATTGGGGTATTGTGTGGCAGGAGGTTCCCAACTAAATTAAAGAGGAAATTTTATAGGATTGCAATCACTATGTTATATGGGACGGAATATTGAGCCATCAAAAAGACATATGAATGCAAGATGGAGATAGTAGAAATGAGAATGCTGAGGTAGATGTGTGAGCACATAAGGTCATACTAGATAAGAAACATATTGTTTCTTGTCATCTTAGATGTAATAAGCAGACCCTTTTTACGGTTAAAGACTTGTCTGGTAATTTTCCAACACTAATGAAGTTAGATGTTAAAGCAGGCACATAATAAACATTTGTGATGATCCATTGTTGACTTGGATGTCCCCTTTTCCTTTCATCTATAGGCTATTATTATTTCTCAGTTTGACCTTGGATTGGTATGATTCATCTAAGCTTATGAACCATTCTCTTTTGCTTAACATGTGATTGGAACATGCCGAGTCTACGAACCAAATACCTCCTGTTCATGTTTTCTTCTTCCACAGTTGCCATAAATAAGAGAGTTTCTTTCTCATATCCTTCAATATCAACAGAGACCATTAATAATAGTTCTTCATTGTCTTCATATGTAGCATAGTTTACAGAAAGTGTATCATTTAGACATTCATAATAGAAATGTTCCAGTTGATGACATTTATAACATTCAATGGTAGAAATAGAATTGTCAAACTGAGCCCTGTAGTTGTTTGATTGTGATCTGCCACGCCCACGTCCTCTACCTTGATTAAAGGATCCTCTACGAAATCCTCTTCCACGGTTAGAATTTTGATCATTCTTTACCTTTATGACCTGCTCATCATTTCATTTTCTTATAATCTTTTGTTCTTCATCTCCAGTAATTCAAACTCCCATCAAAATCCCTGCAATTAAGCTCTTTTCACTCTAGTGTTTCCTTGATACTTAATCTTCATTTCATCCCATATCTGTTTTGCTGTCTCTTTCTGTGTTATCGTTTTAAGGATAGACTTGTCTACCGATTGAAGCAAACAATTACAAGCCTAAGTCCTTGAGCTTGTTTTCTTCATAATTGTTATCGTTTTAAGGATAGACTTGCCTATCGATTGAAGCAGATAGTTACAAGCCTAAGTCCTTGAGCTTGTTTTCTTCATAACTGTTCTCGTTTTAAGGATAGACTTGTCTATCGATTGAAGTAAGATTATCTCCATTCACAACCAACACACCCCAACTTTCAAATAAAAAATTAATTTCTCTCTCTTTCACATACACAACCCAACCCTTAACACACATTCACAACCCAACTCAACCTAAAAATAATTTTTTTAAATGAACTCGGTTTTTAATAAAATTTATATCATTATGTTCACAAAAAAAAGTTAAGAAATACCGTGTATTTATTTTTATTTTTAAGTTTAAATAATATAATAAGTTATTTGAATAATTAAGTTAGTGGGTGTATAATTCGGTTGCAACCCTTGATTGGTGCACCAACCGGGTTGTGGGTTTTTAACAATTTTCTTTTTTCTTTTTCCATGACCAACCCATTGGATTTGCACACGAATGGGGATAGTCTAAATAGTTACAAGCGTAAGTCCATTATTAAAAACAGAAAGCCCTAATAATAAACCCAAATAAAACCACCCAAATAAACATTAGCCCAATAAAACCACATAACACATAACACATATGCCATGTGCATCTTAGATTGGCCCGGTCCGAATGAATTTTAATACATGAAATGATGAATGAAACTTGGCCCGGACCAAACGAATTGACAGATAAACGGAACGAGTGAGACATAATCAAATGAACTGAACTATAGCCAGTGGCGGATCTTGAACCAAACACCTGGTAGGGCCGGACTCAATCTGGGCGGGCCGGACTCAAAACATATACAAATTTTCGAAATTTTTTCAGTAAAATTTACATAACAAAACGAAAAAAAGAGACCGGGCCGAGGCCCGGTTTTCATACACTAAGATCCGCCCTTGACTATAGCACGCATTTTCATTATCATGTAGTCATGCTTATTACCTATTAGACATTGGAAAAAGTCTTTCAGATTTCATGTCTATATATTTGTTTTACTTCGTTTTAATGTTCTGTTTTTTTAGAATTACAACAATACATGATCACTTAAAATATTTTATAAGAACTATATATATACACCAAACTTAATTTCTTATATTATCATCAAAATATTATAACCATTAGTATCATTTATATCAAGCACATGCATCAATATCACCGGCAATCTGGCATGCTGATTTTTGGGATGCAAGCATATCTTTCCATTAAAATCTTGGGCATTTTTCCTAAGTCAATATTGACTTTGGCTTGCTTATATACTTCGCTTACTAATGGTGGCGATCAATCTTTAACAATTATTTAATTACAGTTTTTTTTTTGCCTCAAAGTATCCAAAAGTACTTTTCGAATTTACTGGCTCCCCTTATCCACCTGTTCCATTCACACATAGTCACTTTCGTGATCTTGTTAGACATGTAAATGGGAGAAGCTTTGTTGGGCCAGATGATGTCCCATGCCCCACCGTTTTTTTACTCAGTAGTGTAAATTTACTCATTTTTGTCAGAAATTTTATATGTATCGAGTCCGGCACTCTCCGTTTTAAGGGTACCGTGACTTTCGGCCTCTATGAAAAAAAATTCAAGCTCCGCCACGTAAGTATCCAACAAGTCATAGTTGAGAGATTATACTAGAGATAGAAAAATAATCGTGCAATGATGTGCACATCTTCTCAACACATAGAAAGTCTAGACCATCAAACACGAGGTGTCCAAGACTGCCTTTGGCGGATTTTAATTTTCCGGAACCATCTATTCCAACATAATAGTTATAACCTACTTAACAAAGTAGGTATAACACGTGAAAAATAGAGATGTATGGGGAGACGAAGAAAACCAACTTCAGTTATAAGGGTGGCCGTGGTGGTCATCACAACCCATTTTATCACACCCAATCACTTTGTGCCATCTCAAAATTTCACATTTATCCAGTGTTTTGGAGACCGGATCGGACCCTCGACCGGTCCGAGTTGCATGGTTCGATCGGACACCTATTGAACCGGATTGGATCAGTGAACCAGCTGGTTGGACCAGAAATTGGATCTGTTGAACCGAGAAAATGAGGGGTCGGACCGGATTTTTATAGAATTTTCTCGATTTTTGTTGACTTGTTGCCCGGTTCGTTGGCCCGGTTGGACCGGCTGAACTAGTGAACCGGTGAGGCATCCGAATCGACGTCCAATCCGGTTATGAAAACCTCAACTAAACACATGGGGCTGTGTATCATAACATCACTAAATCATTTCCCACCAATTGGCCAAAAAAAAAAAATACAAACAATCACAACATTACACGTCATCCTCAAACGAACCACTCACCCTACACATATTTTTTCACGGTCGAGATGTACATCACACTCGTGATGGTTTTGTCCATCACATGGCAGGCCGCGCGGTGTATCACAGCCATCACGACTGTATATCACGGACCCCCCGTCCACCCTAAGTATCGAATGAAAATGAGTGACCCGTTTTGTTGGTTACCATTTATATGTTTGAATTAACTGGTGGCTTATTAACATAAAGATTTGGTTGCTATATATAGATCATATCACTAATAGATATGCCCGTCGCAACCTGGTCTTACTGTTGGTAATCTGTCGATTACAATCTCAATCTTGGGTTCGGGCGTCAATGATTACCGAAGGTCATTTTAATTTTCCATTATTAGACATTTTAGTGGGATTCGTAGTTGATCCATCCATTATTGTCAATGAATATATAATTTGTCGGTAACACTTCTATTCATTTACTGGTGGTGATTATGTTTGACAATGCTACTCTTGTATGCTAAGAGATATACATCAATAGATGTTATATATATTCCTATGTTTTATTTATTATTTATGTTGCTTCTACTGATACTTTTTTTTTAATTCCTTTACGTTGTATTTACTTCAGTTTTGTGTTATACTTTATGAATAATATAGAGTATTGTCTACAGAAGTAACTTTATATTTTCTTAAAGATTGAGTAAGAAAGCCATTTGTTCAAACCTTGTACACATACAAGTTCTTTAATTATTGCTGCACATTTTTTTATCGAATAAAGTTATGACACCACTTCTAAATTAATTAAACAATTTGTTGTTAGTTTTTTTTGTTAGATTATAAAAAATGTTAAAGAAGACCAATTGAGGAGATTTTAATGGCAATACAAGGAGAAGCTGTATGTGAGTTACAGTTGAAACGAATATGTAACAACGAAGAATCGTCGCAAAAAAATTACGGATTCATTAACTCGCTCATGTGATTCATCTAACGAGGGGAAGAAGCAAGTATTCAACATAGAAGAGCTGCAAAACAACAAGTTATAACTCAATTTAGTTTTAGTTGTTTTTTTAAACACTTAAGGATTCTAATTATCAACAATATTTACCTTCCAGAGAAATAAGTACATCGATGATATCGAAGTCATGTTCTTCAAATCCACCGATTTCGCTCGTGTCCAAAGTGCCAAAATCATCGCAAAATGTCCCAATATCTATTTTAAATCCAAGGTTATCTATTCTTAAAATTAAAGGAACTTCAACTTACTCTTAGAGTTTTAGTTTTACTTGACACCCTTTTCCCATTTTTTTCATCTTTGATAGATGTTTTAATTTCAAAACATGAGTGGTCATAACTCATAACATCTCTTCTTTGTACCAGCCTTTATCACAAACTTTTTTTTGTGTATTTGCAATTTTGAACAAAATTCAATTTTTAATAAAATTTATATCGAAACGTAAAAACATAGGAACACAAGAACACTACTTACCGTCACGTACTTACTCCACATAGAGGACGAGGTTACGCCAACAAAAATTGAGCCACCATAAGCCATTCCAAGAAGCCAAATGCAACTCCAAAACATCTATAGATGATCACACGATTCAACTATATAATTAGACTTATTCACATAACTAAGTAACAATCAACCAATTCTAATTAACAGTTGTATTTATTATTCTTTACTATTTTTTAGTTTAGAAAGTCCTTTTTTCTTGTACAATAAATTGTTTCAAAGAAATAGGTAACTTATTTATCCGTCCCTAATGGGGGTCATCTTACTGGTTAAGTGGTGTACTCGACAACCAAAAGTTTAAGAATTTAAATTCTACAGGGTGCAGAAAATCAAAGAATTGTTATTGAAAAAGAAAAAAAAAACTAATTTACTTGTTCAGGACCGATTTGAGAAGCAAGTGATTTTATTCCATGCATCTCGTCTCCTTTTATGTCAGGAATGTCCTAAAGAATCAAACAATGGATCCTTAATGAATCCTCCAAGTGTTTGGAAATCAAAAGGCAAAACATATATACTAATTAATCACTCACCTTAAACAGTATCAGGACGATAGAGAATACAACGAGCATGGAGACCGAAAAAAAGTGACGCCTTGAAAGAACAATTCCTCCACGAATAGTGTTCTATGTATTAAAAATTACACTTGAGTTCTCTTTGATGATAAAGTTTTGACTTTAAGTTGTAACCAGTGGCAGATCAGAACTTTTTAATAGGGGGGGGGGGGGGGGGGGGTACCTTCACGTGTACGTAATATCCAAACGGTATGGCTAGTGCCCGTGAATTTATCATGTATAAAACCGCAGTGTACGGAAACCTCTTCCATCGTAAAAGTGGTAGCTGAAAAAATTAATACAAAAAAATGTAAAGACTTGTATATAGCTCATGAAGATTTGGTTGAAATAAGGTGTCGATACAGCCTCTTTGCCTAATGGCAGTAGTGTGGGTTCGAATCCCACAATGTGGACAATAAGTGGATTTTAGAAATAAATTTTAAAAGAGACGTGTATTCGCTGTTATGAAAATAAAATTAGGCGCAACTACTTACCACATTTGCTGAATACGCGGTTCCAACTAAGAACCACACAAAGAGACCGCAAAATAGCGGCCAGGAACCAGATATCAATGCGATTGACAAACTCTGCATAATAAAAAGATATAGTAGTTACCAAACACATTGCGATTTTGACATTTCACGACGGTATATGAAACGTTAGCAACAGGCTGTTTTCAATTTCGCGACTTGATTTGGTGTCGCAAAACCTAAGTTTAATTAGTTTACCATGATAGCCGATAATGTGGTTACAATGATGGCTGTCTTCATGGTTAACTCTCCGGAAGCCAATGGAAGATAAGGCTTGTTAATCTGAGACATTACAACATCATGAATATCATCAATAGCGTATATGTAAACTTATATATTTTGATGTATAATAAGATATATATATATACCTTGTCGATTTCTAGGTCGCATATCTGATTGAAACCACAAACATATATTTGCATAAAAATGCCTCCAACTATAGCCTGTAAAACATCATATATATAAAAAAAGTGTAACATATTTCAGAAATATATTAACACTGCTACACAAATAAGTATTGCTGTCGGTAATATGTCGTTAGCTATCTATCAGTAATCTGTCGGAAAGATAGTCTCATTGCGACGGCAGAAAAGTTGTCGGTAGTCCCACACCAATCATCCCGTCGGTGATATGTCGGTAATATCCGTCGGTGATCACCAATGGATTTTCGTCGCTAAGAACATTCCGTCGGTGAAAGTCATTAGTTTTGTAGTGTAAATTCATCAGCAATTACCTGTAATACTTTGACGAAGAACAACGATGAGAGATCCGAAATCCTTTCAACTGCGAGAAGAGATGTCGAAAGCACACTAAGAACCTACAACATCAAAAAAAAAAAAAAAAAAAAAACTAGTGTTTTAAACATTTTTATTTCACTATACTAAGTATTTATAAGGTAAAAGAAGTTTATAAACCCAACCGTCGCTGTTGCTGCATAAGGTCTTGAAAATCTGAACAAAACATCCATTCCAACGAAGGCAGATTGTACCAAATTAGTCGCTGAGGCTCGAGTTCGGTCAGTATGATAATTACCCGATAAACAGGCGGCGTTTAAGTCATTGTTCACATTGTGTGACCGAAACTTCTCAACGTGACAGTATAAAATTTGCATTCGACAATTGTGACGCTTTCTTTGAAATTTGATATTGGTACATGTTCCTAAGGAATATCTTGTTCCTGGTGAAAATAGACATAAGAAAACAGTTTTTGATGAAATAATTCATTGCTAATTAGGAAGAAAATTGAGTTAATATATATTCAAACTAGAATATATTACCTGAAGCTATTGGCACTTTAGGCGACGAAGTAGTGGTTGCAAGAGATCTAATAAGTTGAGTAGCCATAAGTATTATTATTACTTTGAACAAGTGCTTTTAAAAGCTGTACGTACGGCGACAAGGCCTTATAGGTTGCTTGGTTTACAATATTACACACGTAGACGTTCTTTTCTAATAAATATAAGCAACACTATTTTTTATTTTGAAATAAATTGATTATGTTATTATCACTAATTTTTTTATTTCCTACAAATGGAAGTAAATAATCCATGGTGAACGCAAGAGTGATAATGTTTATGCAAGGAAAGCTAGAAGGAATTAATTAAAAGATTTTTTTAACTGTCACTTTCTTTGTGTTTGGTCACCGCACTTATTTGCTCTACTTTGGTCAGATTATGTTGTTTTAACCGAGATCACGCTGGCTTCAAAGTTTGACTTGGGCGTCCTTCCTGGAAACCATACCGCCGGCTGCCACTTGACAGTCATTGTGCCGCCACAAGAGCATAACTCTCTGGCATAACACACGATAAGACGAAAACCCGGGTGGGCTTGAAATTCGAACTGACAACCTCACAAAGCTAAGCTCAAATCCTTCATTGTCATAATCCCTCAAAGTAACACAAATGGACATCAAACTTGAATTTCCATTGAAGAACCCATGCCTTCCTACCATTATTCCACAATTAGGGATAATTAATCTTTTAATTTTATTTATCTCAAGTTCTCAAACTTTCAAGTACTTTAAATGTTAAAATCTATTTCAATTTTCAACATCAGTTGAAGTGTCTTCATTTAGATATAAGTGGGTCACACCTACCGCGCCACCAAAGCATCACGGGCGTGATGCAAAAATTTCGTGACAGCCATCGCGGAGAAAAATAAGGCCAATGTGACTGTTGGCAATGGTCATGTGACCGTTCGAGGGTAATTTTTTTCCCCAAATACTATATATATTATTCATTTTTAACCAAAATCAATACTACCAACAATCAAACAAAAACCTCAATCAAAATACATTCAAGTTCAAAAAAATGGAAGGATCGAGAGAACACCTTCATGTAACATTTGTCCGAAGTTGAAAAAAATAAAGATTCGAAGGTTTTGAAGGAACCGCATGAAGACGCCAAAGAACCATATAAGTCGATTCTCATTGAACGAAAACATGAAATTTGTGAGAAGTGGGGTTGACCCGTTAACTTTTAGTTCTTTTATTTTTATGTTTTTTAAGTTCGATTGCTTTTTTTTATTTAAATTTAAAAAATGTTTGTTTAAGTTTACTAAAATTTATAGTTTATTTAAAAAAATAGTTTAGTGATAGGTGTGATGGACCACTGCATAGATAGTGTGATGAAATGTGATGGGGTGTAATAGAATGAGGTGACACGGTGGGATTTAGTGTGATGGGTGTGACTAAATTGAAACCATCCCATCCAATCTGACAAAGGTGTTTGAAATTGTTTGATTGGTTGGTTAAATTTGATGCTATTGAAGGAGGTGGGTTTCGTTAATTTTGAGGTGAACGTCTTGAGGTACAAGGGAAACAAGTCTAGTTGAAACAATGTTAAACTAATAAGCTTGCACTTTACTTAATTATATAGCTTAAAACTTGACTTAAGCTCAATCATGTCTTTATTTTGAAGCTTGAGTTCGATATATTGACTAGCTAGCTAATTGATTCTTTTAAAGGGTTCCTTTAAAGTTCAAAGTCTTTTCTTGGAGGCTTGAAATGGATAGAATTCCTACTCATACGGCTCTGCGTAGAAGACAAATTAAAATTCAGAATTCTTGTTGTGCGCTTTGCGAGGTGGACGAGGAGACTTCTTTGCACGTTTTTACAGGGTGTGGGTGGTCGTTTGGTGCTTGGTCGGCTATCGGCACTTGGTGCAAAGTAGGACCTATTTTTGCGTTTGAAGTTAAAGACCTTTTTCGGCTTGAAAACGGGAACAAAAATAAGGAAGCCAGAAAGATCATTCAAGGTATTATTCTAGTCTCGGTTTGGGCTATTTGCAACGCTCGGAATGAAAAGATTTTCAAAGATAAGGAAGCTAAAGTGATAGAAGTCGTTTCTAGAGTCAAGTCTTTAGCGTTTCTTTGGTTAAAGTCTAGATCCAGGTTCAAGAATTTGGTTTGGAAAGATTGGGATTTGTACCTATTGAATATGTTGTAATTTTTTGGTGCTCCGGTCCTTGCTTTGAGGGCCGGGGGCCTTTTTCTAATGAAGTTCACCTTAAAAAAAAAAAAAAGCTAATTGATTCTTTTTAGCAAGGCTTGACTCGGATCAATAATACTTGATTTAATAATTATGTTCTAACTTAGATGAGTTAACTCAATACCTTCGAGTACATTTTGAATTGCTGAGATAATACGATGATTATTTGAACATTATCCTATATATTAATTTGTAAGTGTTCATGAATAGTATTTTTTTTTTTTATGAAAAGGTTATAAATATTAATGTGTTTGGAGTTTGATACAAAGTATTATGTGGTGCAGTTGGTTGGGTGTTCGTTTGTCTATTGTGTTGTCCTGGTTGGATTCCTGGCATCAGGGTTTTTTTTTTTTTTGTATTTTAGAGATAGTTTTTAATTAAAAAAACAAATAGCCAATGTGGTTTACACGTGGGCTGTTGGTAGCATTTCCACATTTGTTTTTTGTTGATTCATACTTCCACCAGTTTTTCTTAGTATATATAACTATCTTTCTTGAAACATAACTTTTTTTTACACAAAAATTCCAATGACTTCTCACATATCTCTCTTCAACTACTTAAGGTAGAAATTGGAAACAATGCTGCTGTATTTTGGATATCCTGTTATGACGAAGTATATGATGTGTGAATTTCAGTTTGCATGTTGTGCTTGGTTTTGGTTTTCGAAGAAATGGTTCTGAGAATGTGGTTATTTTTTCTGGATTAACATGATTTTGCTGTTTCTGTTTTATGTTTGAACACGACACATTTTGTTGTGTCCGTAATCTGTTTGGAGACGCGAATATTGCATGTTATGAAGTATTAGTTTTATAAAAAAAACGGTCTGTTTTGCATGGAGATTTTCTTGGTGCATTGTGTTGATGTGCTACATGTTTTTTTGGTTGCTTTAACTTTAACATTCAGTTGTCCAGTAGGTTTTCCTTTTGGTCTGTGATTTTGTATGTTTAGGAATTTGAAAAGTCAATGTGGTTATTTAGCTTATTTTAAGTACAGTTTTGTTTTTTTTTCCAATGTGTTGAAAGTGTGTTGTTGGTTTGGTTTTAACTGTGTAGGTTTTGGTTAAGTAACTGTTTTTTTAGACGAATCCAGTGGACTAAGTGTCTTATAATAAAAAACAAGCACTTTTGAGAGTGTAGAGTCCTATGACGTGTGAGGTTCCAAAAGGACAATGTCCAGCACCCCTATGAACAGTGTCCAAGGGGCATGACAGGAGTTATTAGTTTTGTCAGTTTCTGGTTAGATAGTCACTTGGTTAGAAATGTGTACGTTGTGAGCGAATGATGTGTTAATACAGTAGGTATTAACTTTTTGTTTGAGTGTTTCAGGCCGTGTGATGAATCCGGTCGATGGAAATGGTTGGACACGTAGGTTCGCTTAGGCAGCAGCAAATGGTGTTTAAAGAAAGGAAGTTTTAGGTGTGTTTTTTTGTATTTTAAGTCGTTTGATGAATCCGCTTAGTCTATGGTTGAGGTTTCGATAAAAAAAAAATCGAATACTTCTGTCAGTAAGTTTGTGTTTTATAGGTTGTTTGTTTTAGAATTTAGAGAGCATATGGTGTTTCTGTTTAGTTTATCTATAAATGCGTTGGAGTTGTGTTAGGCATTTGGTTTGAAATGTGTAGGTTGTCAGCGAATGATGTGTCGACAGTGTCGGTTTTAAGTGTTTGTTTGAGCATTTTTGGATAGGCTGCAATACATCTAGGAAAATAGTGCTTATTGTTTGTATATTTGAAACTTGACATTACTGTTAAATAGTCGATTACATGGTTAGGCTGCATTGTTGTACATAAACACTGTGTTTTTGTGCTGGAAAGTCGCACAGGTTGTCTTAAGTTCCAGGAATTTCGTATTTATACGTGTTTATAATTTTTTACCCATTTTAGCAGGTTGCATCACAGTTAAATGGCGAGTTCATTTTAGCATCAACCCATTATTGGATGTTTGTTCAGGTTTATTAGTTTGTGTTCGGATGGATGTTCGTGCTTTCGGAATACAATTAGTAACTGTTCGCATTTTGTTTATTATGAATATGCATATTGGAATGATCATGCTGTACATTTGTTTTGCGTACCTCAATTCACTAACAAAAATGCCGAACAGTTGCGCAACGCGCAACTTGGAAATCTACTAATTAACATTATAGTAAAATGTGTGTAGTAGTATAAACAGTTATTATATTTTAAGGTTAACCTTTTAAATACAAACATACCAGAGACGAATTCCGACGGGAAGACAAAGAACGGTGGCGAATTTCGACGGAAGACAGAGAACGAGCGACGGTGGTTTGTGGTGTATTGAGGTGTTGCGATGGTGGGTGGGTGTTGCGACGGTGGGTTGGTAGTGTGGGAAGGATGGTATGGTTTTTCTTTGGCTACAGAATAAGAACATGAATCGATTTATTTGATTTGTTTTTAAATTATTTTAACATGCTTATAAATAAATAATTTTTTATAAATAAATCAAACAAAATAAATGCCACCTAAGATAGTTTACCTGCTATTCAGGTAAACTATATAAGATTCAAACATAAAATAAAATTCAATGACTTAATTAGAACAATGTTTTTATAAGTGACTTGATTGGAACACTCATAATACTTGGTTATCATTTTATGAAATATTCCCTTATTATAATTATGTTTAAACACATTTTGCTTTTCTCATATAATTTTTAAGATAAGATACGGCATTTTATATCATTACTTATTTCGATCTAATATATAGTCCACTTTAATCACTATAGCCTCATGTATTGTTTTTAACTCAATAACCAATTAAAGGAGCACTCAATTAAATAGAAATTTTCAACCTAAAACACGTGAGATGCCTCACAGAAACAAGACCCTTCAAGCGACTTTGAAGACCTCTCAACTACTAACAAATCAAAACACAACACGTGGCAATGATTTCCGTGAGGCGACTTTGTTGGAAACTTGGGTGAAAGTGTAATTTTCACAAATAAGTGAAACTGGGTTTATTTACATAATTCTTTGTGGGTTTCTATTCTATGTTGTGAAAGCTTCGCAACAAATAAAACCACGTCCAAAACGGAGCTAAAATGAATTAGATATCAATGCTCAAAAGTGGTGTTTGAAACTACAAAGCTAGGAAATGAGAAATGGAACGTGCAAGTGAACTCATATTGGTGGAGAAATAAAACTTGAAGAGGTATTCAAATGTGAACTCTCCTTACTTATTCTTGTATGCAAGCACCTACTAGTGAAGTCGTGAAAGATACGAGTCACCCAGATTCATGCTCACATATGGCGAGGCAGATTGTTCCAATGTGGGCTTTGATGGCGCACTTCACACACTTGCAAAGTGCAATCCGTTTTTTTTTTTTGTATTTTTGATAGTGTGCTTATGGTTCAGTATAGTGGTTGCGAGGCCCAGTTGGCGGTTCAGCTTCAGCAGATGAGAAAGCATGGTGGGTGGCACGCGAGTACTCCTCAGCGGATGACAAGGCGTGACACGCATATGGCGTACAACGTGGACTATATATGGTGTGACTTCATGGCACGAGCATATGTGATCCAACGGATGACTGGCTCGAAACAACTTCATTACAACATATCAGTTTCAAGTCTGAGTTGAAATAGACAAGGCAAACAGTTACGAATCAGTTTAAGAAGTTCAATGCAATTTATGTCAACTATAAAACCAAAGGGACTCTTGGTTGCAGAACACACCAAAAGACATAAAAACATTAATCATCTTGATCTTCAATTTCTCGTTAGAAGGTACCCTACGGGTTTTTAGAGCGATTTTGATAGTACTACTTCTCTAGCTATTGTACCATGAAAAACAACATGAACTTTCGTGAGAGACTCGGGAATTTGTTTTAGGGGATCTGTGTATTACACGATCCTCAAACCCAAAAAATCTTTCTACTTCTACTCCATTCTTGCATTTGATATCCTTTTCATATTGTAATGGTAATATAAATTGTTTTTTTTTTATACACAAACAGTTTCTATTATTCAATATCAAAATTTTAATTTGTCTCAAAAAAATTAGAATATTCAATTAAGTATATATATAATTGATTAATTAAGCTAGTGACATTATAGCTTAGTGACATTTAGGTGATATGTTGCTTAGGAACCGAACCATTTGGTCCTGGATTTGATTCCCAGGAAGGGGTTTTCCCAGATTTATTGAGTTTCTTCCTGAATTGATATATAGGCGTTATTGCATAGTGAAGATGGATATAATCGAGTGGTTTCGCTGGTAGCACGATGATACTCAGTGACCCATTAGTGATCCAATTTCGCCGTTAAAAATAAACTTTTAAACTTATATAATAATTTAATAACTCATAATATAATTGTAATTATTAATAAGTATAATAACATAAAAGACAAAATCATGACCTAACATTAAAGTTGCCACATGTTGCCAATGACCTCCAACCTAGCTGGGGAGAGGTGGGAGGGTTTACCTCCTCGGAGGGTTCCCGTCTGGGCTTGGTCTTGAGTTCGAATCCTGCACACCACGAAAAAATTCCCTGTAACGGTTTGAGATAACTTCAAAGTGGACACCGGTGTGTGGGTAGTGATTCGAACTCGAGTCGAGGGGTTGTCTGTCGATTGGTTTCACTGCTGAAGTACACCTTCCAAAAAAAAAAAAGTTGCCACATGTTATCGAGGAAAGAAAACGTATGCTTGTTGATTATTTTTCAAACTTATAAAATATTTTCTGTTGTTTATATATGTTCTTTACATTTGAAAACATCGATGAAGGAACTAGGACGCTTCCTATACTGATAATTTTGTTTAATATCGTCTCAAACAGTCAAACTTGACAATCTTCACGTGCATGCATCTTCGATTTGGTTCGTGTTGCTGTTCCCATAAAAGAGCTATGCACTAAATATATTTAGTTAACTATGTTAAAGAAGAAGCAGTCCATACATGAATGTAAATGAAGTTTCGTAGATCATCATTTGATTACAGTTTCCAAGTATTAGGTATCTTTAATCACTTTTGTCAGCTTGATTTATGCACAATTGATCGTCTTACCTTTAGTTTACAAGAAAAAAATCTTTCACGACAACTGTTTCAATCTAAAAAAATCACATATCATTCAAAAAGTCAATAGCTATCAGCTACAAGTAATTAAGCGACACAAGCAATAAGCATACGTTACTTTTATACTTTCAATCTTTTTCTTAATGGCCAACAAACAGATGTCCGGACTATCCGGGTACCCACCAGTTAGTTGTAAAAGCACCCCATACGCCTCTGGGTGAAGAGACGTCTTAGGTGCCCGCCCACAGGTAGAGCTCAGAACCCCCAAGCCACCAGTTCTGAAGAAAACCTGACCCCTCACCTGTCCGAAGGCACGACAGTGGAGAATCAGTAAACCTAGTTGAATCAAGGATCTAACTGATACGTACCACCGAGTCTATTGGGGCCGGTTTCGTATCTATAATATGCTTCATATTTAATTATTATTATTGTATGGTGTTTGTTTATTATTATGGTTGCAAATGTTGTGTGGTCATGATCTCCACACACACGTTGTTTAGTTTTCTTTTTCTTAGGAAGTCATGCATAGAATGAGGTAGTGGTAGTTGGAGTCTTTTGCATATTTAAATTCATGCAAGTCATTGTAGAATTCATCGAAGAAATCGTTCAGATGTTCTTTATCTAATTTCTTTCTAGCTTCCCACTAATTTCTTTTGGCGAACTATTAATTGTTGGAGCCACAACACGAACCTGACACCTCAAAAAAGCTAGGCTCTACCCATCATTTCTCATGTTACTCCACATAAGGGTAGGGCTACTAAAAGATAACCAAGCCAATAAAGATATTAGTGCCACTAAAATGTTAGTGAGAAACAACACGTCGATAAAAGAAATCCACCGACGATTACAAAAGCATAGGTAATCGACACAAACTGACCAGTATCATTGAAAGGTCGCGAATAATATGTCACTTCGAGTGATCAACAATAATTGTGGCACATACATATTTGTGGCGGACTTTCAATTCACTGTTTGATGTTGATAAGCGGAGCTGGTCAGGAGGAGAGGCCGGATGGGCGACTGACGGACAATGGGAGGGCTCGAAATTTGTTTAGAAAAAAATATATTTTTAGATTATATTTTAGGGCCCCATTTTCCCTAAGCATATTGGGTTATTGGGTTTTTAGTGATGAAAACATTGCCTCATAACCGACCCATTTAACTACATTGGGTTCAGATTTAATCGTTAATTGGGGTTGGGTTTATCGGTTAAGATAGTTTCTCGGGCTGGGTCACCTCGGGTTGGGTTTGGTTTTCAGTTATCGGTTAAAAAGAACAACCCTACCCTACCCGTACCGTATATTTTTGGTATCGGTACAAAGTTTTGGCAAAAATCGGTATTGGTATTTTTTATATCGGAATCGATTCGATATTGACATCATCCCCAATTTTAACCCATTTTATGGCGCTTCAAACATTTACACAAATAAAATAACTCTGTTCTGTTAGCATCCAGTAACATTTACATAAATAAAATAATTTTGTTCAAATAAAAACTTTAACTAATGAATATTTAAATGCATGTTAAAAATAAGTATGAAGAGAATGTGATTGTGAAAGGTTTAATAAATTACGAGGACTAAAAAATTAGTTTACCCTAAAAAAAGTATGATAGCAGATTATTAAATACATTACCTAATTCAAATTGATTGCACCATTTTTTTCATAGTAGATTATTCACATTGTTTGGAGGTTTTGTGTTTAAAATTATATTTATATTAAGCAATATAGGATTGAAAAGAAATGAATATTGTGCGCGTTTCGGATTAAATACGGAATCAATAACCTGATTAGTTGTTATAGGTGAGTGTTTATGGATAAGATACAATAAGCTAGAGAGAGCACACACACAAAAACACACACAAAGGGTTACAACTTGTATTGGAAATGTGTTACAAAATTTGGCTAAGGCATGGGTATTTATAGGGACTGCTGCCATACGCCTTAGACATGACACATATGGGCCTCATACATGTACCTCATGTACACGTATGGCACCTTCATACGCGTATTGAAGCAGTAAGTTTACCAAAATACCCCTAGTCACAATAATGCAGCCCGAACACATCTAAAACGCTATACAATCATGTCTACGACTAATATGGACCTATCACTAGCTGAGGACATACATGAAGTGCACTAACAAACAATGTTCATTTATTGCGCCATAAAAATTGTTCACATTGATTACCCAAATAAAATGGGTCTTCATGTCTACACACCCCCCAATGTATGTACATACCCCTGAAGGTATTATATGGGGTGAATCGCATCATACGCCCCATATGGGGGTCACTTTATTAACTTTTGTGTCAGCAATCATTGGGTGTTAGATCAGCACCCTATATGCCCCATATGACACCATACGCCCCACATGGCTATATCTGGATTTTTTTTCGGACAAGCTATGGTTTTCCTTGGTTGGCACGTGTATTTTTTTAAAATTTTAAACGTTCGGTATAGACACACGGTATAGGTTGTTTTTTTCTTGGCATAGACATGTTACGAGTTATACTTTGTTAAAAACGTTACGAATTATTTTTTTAACGACATATACATGTTTTTTTTTATTCTAAACATTTTACAAACAACCTATACAAATTATTTTTTCTTAACAAGTTTCCAACTTATAATCGATAGTTATTCGTTTTGTAATGTTTAACTTAGTAAATAATCAATCATTTAAGATGTTTGTTGTTCATTATTAACAAGTTTAACAAAATTTTAAGCAACAAACCAAATCATACCAAACCAAACATACTAAAAATTAACAATACATAACCAAAATATAAAACATCCATTAATAATATGATTCGAGTTCGTACATAACAAAACAAACTAAAACAACATACCATAAAAACTAAATAAACCTCCAAACAACCATCCTAACCCTCACCCGTGTCATCTTCATCTGAATCCTGTGCTAGTGGCGGTAAATCTGACAATTGACAGACACCCTCTCGCCACATCCTGTCCATCTCCCGGTCAACCAGTCACCCACATAATTGCTCGACATGGGAGACCCGGCAGGCAGTGGACCGGATGTGTCGCTGTGTCCGAGCAGGCAACCAAAGAGCTCAGTGAACACGCCGAGGAGGCTGAGGCGGCTTCTACGGGTCGGGATCGGGATCGGGAGGGGAATCAGGCTCCTCATATGGTATCATACAAGGCGTATAGAGGTACGTGGTCACATGTCTAACATTGAAACTTGTGCCTTGTACTTCTATATGCCTCGTATGGGATCATATGAGGTGTATAGACAACCATATGGGGCGTATGATGCCATACGTCCCATATAGACCCTTTTTGACCACCGATTCCAAGGTTGAAAAGTTGAACTATATGGGGCGTATGATGCCATACGCCCCATATAGACCCTTTTGACCACTACAGATTCCAAAGTTGACTGCATTTAATATTTAAAGTTGAACCATATGGGGTGAATGATGTCATACGTCCCATATAAGGGTGTGTGTAATTAATTGGAGGGGTGTGTAGTTACCATGCCCCAATAAAATATGGAAGCTACCTTTGTTTTTTTAAGAACTCAAGGATGAAATGTTAGTGCGGTTAGAGATAAACTAAAATGTGAACTTATCCCCCATCCTTAAAATTTAAGAAAATCACACAAAAATTCACTCCGTCCCAACCCCCATCCCCATACCCCATTTCTAAAATTTGCAAAAAAAACCTATATTGAGCCCTCATATATGCGGCCTTCCCCACCTGCCGCATCTCATTATTAGAGTGTGACCAAAACTAATAAAAGATGTTCAGTTTTTTTTTACAGTATTATAGCAAATATGCATAAAATTTAAAGGAAGTTACTAATGTTAAATACATTCTACTGATTATTATTAATTACCTGTTTTTATTAAGATATGAAATTATAAAGATCAAAAGATAAAAGCTAAGCAAATCAATGAATTGAAGGGTACATATAACTCGCAACTGCTCCATGCTTAAAATCGTAGTATGGGAACCAACAAGTACTCTAAATAGTATAGCTGAAAAACAGAGACAGTGTATTAATGACAGGAACATATATATCACATACTGTATTTACAAATTTAATTATTTTTATAAAACTATATGTAAAATTACGTGTTTTGCTTCTCTTTAAAAATTATATATTTTAATAATAAGTTTTAAGGGTCCAAGTGATTACCTTCCAAATAAAGAGGTAAAATGATTCAATAGCCTCATTGCTTTTGAGATCAACTAAGTTTGCATTCCTCCAAAGTATATAACCAAGAATGCCATTACCAATTACCTATTTACCACAAGTAGAAAAAGTAAGTTGTTTTTACTACTAATCAGCAATACAACTCATTATGAGCAATAACCTATTTACCACAATTAGAAGTTAATTAGTAATTCTAACTCATGAATGCTTGATACAATTTTAAGGTATAGCACTCGAGATTCATAATTACATAGTTGTCGATCTCAGAGGGTGTGCAAGCGTAGCAAAAACTAAAAAAGAAAATCGATCATTCGTTATGGTAAGATCCTATCCTTTTTCCATGTGTGTTTTATTCATTTGAGATGGCTAACATTATATAATACATATAACTGATATAAAACACCTACCAAGATAACGAATCTGACTCATATAAAACACATTACAGTTAGTCTATATAATAAATTATTAAGTGATTGTTATAAAATACTATATTACTGGTATAATACACCTACCATGATAACGAATCTGCTTCATATAAAACACACTACAATTAACCTACGTAATTATTAGGTGATTGTTATTACTCTAGCTTGTTTTTATTCAATACATTTGTTTTTTAAATGAATTAGACTAGTTAGACTATGATTTATAGAACAAACATATCCACCAAGTTTAAACTTAATCTATATAATTAGCAATATGATACTTATATTAAAGATAAAAAAACGTCTGATATTATGGTGTGTTTTAAAGAAATAATTACGTATAAAATATTTATTAGAGTTTAAAAAAGAAATGGGAAGTTACATTTGGGTTGCATATGGGTTTTTAAGTTTGGAACACATCATATTACTATTATACCCTTATTTAGTTAAATCAATCAATCAAAATTATAACGCATATTACAAGTTTTGACTGATCAATCTTCACCCCATATTTATAGATCTAATGGTCAATCAAATTAAAACGCACCCTTTGTACATTAACCCTACCCTATATATGTATAGGGTTATATTTTAAGAAACACGTGTTTACTTGTCGTACAAGGCCTCCGAAAATCTCAGGACGCCATGCATAAGTTACTAGAAATATGTTACCATTATTGATCGGATCCAAATACGAGGTGATGATAACCCGATCATTATAGCCATACCGTATGCCATTTCAAGTAGCCATATACTAATCCAAAACATCTGCAAAATTAAATATGTAACTTGAACACAAGTAAGATTTGTTTCAAAGTGATATATACAAAAAGCCTATGACAGATGTATATATAGTTTGGAGCTTACATTTTTTTGCCCGAATTGCAAAGCAAAGGAGTTAATCCCATTAATCTTATCTCCCTCAACATCAGGAACGTCCTAAATTTCACATTTTATATAAATGACGTATATATATGTTACTAAAACTCCGGATATTGAAATCCTTGTCAAGTAAACATTTCTTTTCCATTATTTTCTATAATTTAGATGTAGAATACCTGACTTTTATTTGAAATCCTTGTCAAGTAAATATTTCTTTTCCATTATTTTCTATAATTTAGATGTAGAATACCTTAAATAGAGCGATAACTATTCCATAGATGCTCATAAATCCAGATACAAAAATGGCATGCTTGGAAAGCAAGAGAGATGTTCCTTTTATGCACATCTGTAACACTTAATCATTGTTAACTTTTGTACGATTCAATAATCCCAATTAATGTTTTTAAGTCTAATTGAGCAATTATCCAAAACAGTCATTGAAGAGATATGACTATGGACTCAGATAAAATCCATGTCACCACCGATGCTCCAGAATAGCTGGCAAATCAAAGGCTATGTAAGGGCCACGCACCACGTAAAATCCCTGTCACCACCGATGCTCTAGAATAGCGGGCAAATCAAAGGCACCACAGGGGCCACACATCAGGTAGGATCAGTCACATAATAGGGGGACTAAATGACTACTTGAAAGGGACACCCAACCAATAAAGCGAAGGTAAGTCCTGCTCCATGATCTTCCCTCAAATAGGCGGTGAAAAAGTGGACAAAAAGGAAGAACGATAGTGACGTCTCGCTAGCACACGCCCTCATCTGAAATCCACGATGGTCAGCAGAGGAGGGACCACAAAGAATATTCAGAAAGCAACTCTTGGTCAATCATCTCATATCATCCCGACTATAAATACCTCACTCTCCAAAGGTAAAAGGGTCAATTCCTTGCACTCACAATATATACAATATTACTCTCTAAGAAAACTACGTATTTTCATACTGAGGGATGGTTAAGTGAGGGATGGTTAAGAGGATAGATGAGAATCTTCTATCTCTCCTCCTCTTAGCGAGACTCACTGTGTTATTAGTTTTGCAAGATCATTCATGAAGCTTGGCGATCACCTTAATTGAATACTATCCTACCTCTAGGTCGGATTAGTGTTTCTTCGGACCTTAAGTTTAGTAGTTCACAAAAGCGCGAGCCAATTAGCTTTACTCAACATCCAAATTAAAACGGGGCCAATTAAGCCGATCCAAAAGCACAGGCTTCGCCAAAAGCACAGGTTAAACCTTAGCCAATAGCCAAAAGCGAGGCTATGTCTTAGCTGCCTCAACTGGTGAAGCTTATTTGGCGAAGTATGGTTGGCTAAGATCGTGAAAGTCGTTCTATTTAGACAAAGTTGAAATCCAGTACTTTCATATTTTGGTTTAAAAAAAAAACCTTGGTCAACTTAAATAGATTGGTAATTTTCCCACTAAGACTAGTGGGTGTGGAATATCAGTCGCCACATCAGCATGGGGCAGACTCATCACCCAAGAAATAGTCCTAGGGCGTGGAGGATGGATCCATGATGAGTTGGGGTGTAAAAAAATTGTGAGTTTACAGATGTAAAATTGTGAGTTTAAGATGACATTTTATAAAGATTAAATAGATTAGAAGAGTTGGTGTAAAAAAATGGGAGTTAAAGATTGGTATTTACAGATGTAAAATTGGTTTTTTTTGTTCTGTTTTTTAATATAAAATAGCGGTTTCGATTTTTGACCGTTGCATGCCCCTCAAATTTTCAAACGGTCAAATTTGGCCCATCGGAATCGTCTCCAGCCCGACGTTTAGGACGGGACAAGCCCCTAGTGGGCGGTGTGGCCGAGCCAGGGACGTCCCCACACCCTTGAGCCTAATAATACATATAATTATATGGTCAAACCAAATATGAAAGAATATTGAACTGAACCTGAGCATGACAATGGAACAAGATAGGAATGATCGCTCCTTGAACAGACCAAAGACACATTGCGGCAAGTACAGGAATCCTCTTCCAACGTAGTAATGGTATCTAGTATTATTAACGTCCAAAGTACGCAAGATTTAGTAAACTATTTAGCTAATTAGTAATCGTCGCTAAGTTGTTAGTAAAATAGTCTTTAAGTGCCACCAGAGAAGATTTGTTGATATTGCTAAAGTTTACCATTCATTTTTAATCCATCGGCAGTGGCGGACCTAGCCCTAAAAATTTCATGGGTAACATTCAAACGTAAAAGAAAATAATTTTAGAGGGTAAAGACAATACAATTCGGGGGTAGCGTCATACGAAAAGTTTTCACTATGCCTAAGAAATTGAGAGGTAGCAATGGTAAGTCCGCCCCTATCCATTGGTGATCCACCAAAATCAAAGCACCCACTCTTATGCATCA